>OY728159.1:2136085988-2137456459 GCA_963277665.1 Viscum album
GTTTGATCAGAAAGCCAACCTAAGGAGCCCTTTTGATCAAATCAAAAGGAAGAACCCAAAGAAGAGGTAATGATTTCACCACCCTTTTCTAAGTTCCTTTCTTCTTCCACTTCCTCTTTCTTTGTTCTTACCATTCTAAAATAATAACTCCAGTATCTTACATATACTATGATGTTATTATAAATATGGTACAACCATATTCAGTATTCTATCCACCCTTTGAATAACATGTCACCATACGTGTGTACGTACGGCTTACCGTCTCCACGTCGTGGTGTAATTGTTATTCAATATATTATTATTTGGATGGGTATAATAATGATGTGTAACTCATATAAATAATAAATATAACATGTTAATGATTATTTATATATGATATACCATCCATTTATATATTATTTTAATATCAAAAGAATGATATTGTCGCTCGTGCGTACGTACGGACTACCGTCTCCACGAACGCGATGAGATTCATTCTCCATCGTATCCATTCAAGTATAATTATCATTTGATGATTTAAAAATGATGTTTAAGGACTTCATATCATTCTGGATATGAATAATATACAACCTATCCTTTATAAACATGTCTTACGTAACAAAACATATAAAAGACAACAAGTAAGTTAACACCCGATATAATGATAATACTAAGATATTATTATCAAATCAATATTAAAAGATCATATATGATATCATATTAATGTATATGATTCTTGTATAATTTAATAACAATTATTTCACCATTATACAGGAGGTTAACCTACCCCAACCAAGGAAAAGTACAAGGTAAGGGTTTACTTTACAACCTCTTCATTATCCAAGGTTGTTTATACGTAATAATCTACTGGGATCTCTTTATCATCCACATCCATGTTTCTTAAAAATGAATTTCAAAACATTTTTACTATTTACTAAGATATGAGTTAAATTCATTTATACCCTTGTTTGACTTTTTATAAGAGGTTTATAAAGGAATCTTTCCATCGTTTTCCAAACAAGGTGATTTTTTAACCTTTTCGACAAAATTAAGGTAAGAATGTTCTTTTAACTTATACGGCGGCTGCGGCTATTTACCGTCGTTATAAAATTTTAAAAGCTTCCCTTACAATCTTAAAAAGATATTTTCAAAGTAAATGTTTTATTTTATAATTATGTGACTTTTAAATTATTTCAAAATGAATATTTTAAGAATTTCAGAAAGGTACTCTTTATCAAAATCAGAATTTTAAATGTTTTAAAGATTTATCTTTATAAATCTTTTTAATTAATGTCTTCAAAATGGTTTTTAAGGATTTATTTATATGGACATGAATGTTTTTAAAAATGTTAATTCCTTTCAAAAGTTTCAAAGTGGTATGGGACACTTTAATTCAAAAATCTCTTTTTAATTACTTCCTTTATAAATGTGTGACTTTTAAATGATTTCAAAAAAGGAGATATTTCTCTCAAATAGTTTTGATTTCATCTATGTCAACATCCTTTGATGGATTTAACGCTTATTTGAAGTTGATTTATTGTAATACAAAGCTTCTATATTGTATTGAAGGTTTTGTGATATGTTTGACTGTGGATGTGCTATTTTTATACCATTCATAGTTTATGGTGAAATTATTGACATTTCGTATGCTAGTTTTAATACGAATGTTTATGTTATGTTTAAACCTTTTCATATGGGAATGCATTGGACTTAGTAAGTGATGGGTGGAGCCCTCTATAGCTCCTCGATGCATCGGTAGGTCTCATGAGACAAACTAGTGTCTTGGCACAAGGCCTTGACAAAATCTTATTTGTAGTCTTGGCACGAGGCCTTGACTATGTGGTTATGATAGTCTGGCATTATGCATTCCAACATTATGAAAGTGGTTATTGATTTTTGCATGCCATTATTCGATTAGTAGAATATCCATGTGAATAAGTAAATGGCATTATTTCATTTTATTTATGCCATACCATGTTGAAAGTTCATGTTTGAAAGGCTTTTGTTTTAGTTATACATTGCCTGAAAAGTTTATTCTTATTTATGAAAGTTTCCGCTATATTGTCATCCTTACTGGGCATTTGAGCTCACCCCTTTTCTATGTTTTATTTTTCCCAGGAAGTGAAGAAGTAAGTTATGAATGACCTGCAGGGATATTATGTGGGGATATGAGTGTGGATTATTGATACAATATGTTGTTGTAGTAGTTTTTCGTTTTATGATGTAATGTAAAACTTATGAATATATCTAGTGTTTCCAAGGCTACTAAACCAATCGGTCTTTCGAGATTTGATCTTTCTTGTGATCATGCCAATGTTATGTAATAATGCACCGACTCTGGGTAACTAGGGTCCGTGCGTTACAAGATGGATGTTACTCTTACAAGAATGATGTAAATAACATGGAATGAATTCCCATTATGGGACTTTGTCAATAGTGATAGTCTTTAGAGTAATTCTTGACAAAGTAAATGATTTCATGTTATTTTTTGTATAGAAATATTTATATCTTATTTTTAGTATATATTATCACAAACCATGATTCATTATTAATGATTCCATGATCTTCAATATTTTTTCTTTTTTTCAAAAAAACCTTATTCTATGACTCATGATTAATGTTCTTTGATTGATTAGGTTGACATTATTAAGTAAATATAATGTTCTAATACCCCTATGATCACTGCCTTTGTGATAATTAATTGATATATAATATTCTTTACCATATTAAGCATATAATATCACCCTTTATTATGATTAATTTTCCCTAGATATAAGAAACACTTTATGTTGAAAACATTTGAGAAATGTACTATGTGAGCAGAACCTTCTGGGAGTTGTTGAGGATATTTTATGAAATAAGTTTTATATTTATATACTCTCAAAATATATGAAACCATTATAGTTTTTTGGTATATATTATTGTGATATTTTTTGAATATACATCTAAAATGATGTTACATTTCGATATATTATACGGGGGTAACCTCAAACCATGACATAATTTCTTTCATTATGTCTTGGTAATCATGCATTGAATTTAAATTTTATAAGATAATCTATAATATTATACATCCTATCACTTTTAATTATATCATACATATTCATATTTAAATTGATGATTAATTTTAGGATATTAAATGCCTTACCGAATTATTTAAATAAAAAATAAATTTATGGTGATTGAAAAAAAATATTCATCGAGTTGAAAAATAAGGTTTACAAATCATTTAAAATTATATTTAATGAAAATTTATAATATGGGGGGACTATATAATAGTTTTTTATCCTCACATGATGTTTTTTATAATCCCATTAGATCTTATAAAATATGAAAAATATTTAATTCATATTCTATTATATAGTTAAACAAGGTTATTAAAAACCACAAAAAAATAGATATCCTTAGAAATAATATGAAGAATCATTAAAATCATGGATAATATAGAAATAAGTAACCCTTTGGGTTCTTGTCACGGATTTGAACCAGATTATTTTGTGATGATCATATCAATTGGTGATAGGTATGTCATTCTATCTCCATTTTTATTTAGTGAAAATTTAAATATAGAAGTTGGATGTTATTTAGGATTTTTATTTTTTTTCTGCAACTATATTTAGGGTAATAATTATCCCTTATTAACCATCAATAACATCTATATACAATCATTGGTATAAATATTATGATCAAAATTCTATGAAAAATCCATGTAAAAGTAGTAATTGACACAAGATGAATTTTAGAGATGATAACTTATTATTTTATATAGATATAAAAATGGATATATAATTTATAAAAAATATGGTATAATTATATGGGATTTTAATACATTCCCTAATGAAAATTTCCTACAAGTAACCATTATAAAGAATGAAATGCATTAGTGGATAATTCTCAGAATATATGGATTTGGGATTTAATATATTCATGGAAAATTTTTTACATGTAGGCATATAATGGAGAATGAGTTAATACATAAAAAAGTAAATTAAACTAAAATTTACAAAAAAAATTATGGGGTCCATAATTTCATCAATTTTCAGGATATATATTTTCCAAAATTCCACCTAATTTAATTTTTAATGTAAAATTATAATATTTTATTATTATAGTAGGCATTGATTTTTTTTAGAATAAATTTAAACTATAATTTAGAACTAGAATAAATTATGAATTTTATGGTTTAATCAAAGTTCTACCCATCTATCTAATAGTAATAAATTTTATTAAGGAGATGGAATAAGGAAAAAAACAGTCACGATAGTCAAACAAAGTGGATCCCCAAGGATTGCATAACTTTTCTAGGTTGATTTAGTTTTATAATGCACAAGGTAAAAAATAAATGAATATAAATTTTTGAGAAAAGTGCTTAGTCCCTATAAAATCACCCAAACACATGGAAAACCTGAGAGTGCTATTAGAAAATGACCAAGTATATGTACAGGATGTTAAAAGATATAATGAACATGAATAATGTGATGGAACATGAATGTGTACAAAATTTAGGAAAGTGTCAAGCCTAAATAATGTAATTTATGGGTAGAAAGAATTCATGTAACCACTAACCAACCATTCTAGAACATATAAAACAAAACATAAAGGGGGATTGAAACATGTATACACTAATAAAGAAGATCTAATTCAATCAACCAATCGAATTGAGGAATTGTCATGGTAAACTATAGTGCATGAAATTTTTAAATACTGACATTTCCTTCCTAAACTGACTAAAATTCTCAAAAACCATCTTCGAGCATCCAAATCACTCATTCCCGAATCCTGACCCACTCATTCATAATATTAAACTATACAAACCATCACATGAATACATAGATGAAAAATTTTCATTAAACTTGGGATCATCATGTAAGTCTTTAGGACTACCCAATAACACCCTAAAATCTCTATGTTATCCTAAAACCTTATTCCAAAGCTATATGCATTTAATGTGTTCCCCATAAAGTAAATTAAATGTACACATTAAATCCCATCTCCCACATATATCATATCTATGAAAAATTATAGTAAAATATTTATGGGACACTGTAGCATTTTGTATGTGAATGAAAGAATGAGAATAACAACCTATTATTAAACTATATGGAAACATTATACCCATCGATACATTATATCAGGACACCATCGAATAATTAAAAGAAACTAGATCCCCTACTGACATTTATATAAAATGAAAAAAAATCTTTCATTGTGTATGTTCCAATATGAGGTTCCTATGTTGGTTCCCTCTTTATTTTCTGATCGACTAAGACAATGTTGATATATCTTGGATTATTTTTATTTCTTTTATAATATTTTTTCTTTATCAAATTTAATATTATACAATTATTCATTTTTCTTATTTATTTTATATTATAATTTCTTATACCTTTATTCATGATGTGTTTTATTATTTATTCTTTACAATTTATTTTATTTTTTCTCTCCGCAGGTTTTTATTTTTAGTCTCTTATTAGAGAGTGATAAGAAACATTTTTATGTGAAGGGAGAAAGTATAAATTTTGGTTCTAATTTTCAAATAATATTTTATTATTTATATTATAATATTATTATATATTTTCAAATAATTGAAAGATATGTGGGGTAAAATACTAGAATTAGTCATTTAATAATTTTTTGCCCAAAATGATAAACTTTCCCTTCCCCATGTTTTCAGTTGGGATTTTTCGTGTGAGTTTTTAAATGGGGAGGTGTGAATTAATTTTTTGAGACATCTGGGATTATCCACTATACTTATTTGAAGTGAAAAATTCGTGATATAAAAAACTCTAGTGAATATTTTGAACCAAATTTCAGGATAATATAGGTCGAGTGATGTGAGATATCAACCACTATTGTGACTCAAGCATTTTTATACATATTTTTACAAACTTTTTTTGTATAAATAAGCATTAAATATGAAAAAGGATTGAAATTACTAGTGTATTTGGAAGACTAAGTTCATAAAACATCAACATGAAAAATATCATATTTATTTAAATCACCATAATGAGCTCCAAAATTCCTTTAATCTCCAAAATATTCAAGGGATGGCCTTAAGAATTCTTAGAATAAAGGTGTGAACTAAAAAACCATGTAAGTAAATAAACATGATATAGAAGTATAATATGTGATTAAAATGCATAAAATGATATAATAAATGGCAAGGTTCATGAGTAATCACATGGGGTCATAAAAATATAACATGGTATATAAAGATCATAGAAATAAAGTAAATGTGGAAGAAATTTAAAACCCAACCGAGGCATAAGTGAAGGATAAATTCCAAGATAATATCAAATAGTGGACCACAACCCATCATGAATTAGGTTTACATCCTAATCCCATAAAAATGTATCATAAAAAAAATCCCAATCCTTTGGAGGAATATATAGTTGGACCCATCATACAATTTCCATTATTATTCATGTCGCAAAATGAAAGCAATGACAATGAATAATCATAAAAATTAACCCTAGAAAAAATAGGTTGTGTAATCTGACCTCATGTCATAATCAAAAGAAATTTATTAAATATTATTAATAGAAGAATGAGTTAAATATAGTATATGTTCATATTTTAGTAAATAATCTGAGGTCTCAAAATAGGTTGTTCATTTTGGAATAAAAAAGTTAAATGATCATTTTATAAAATGATTAAGGGATTGAAAAGTCCCCCTTTACCAAGTTTGATTTTAAAGAAGGAATTTTATAAATGGACTTATGGTTTGTATTACCCCAAAAATGTAAAGGGGAATAAAAAAGTTATATATGTTAGAGACATATTTACAAAATTTAAAATAATTATATAATATCAAGGTGAGATAAAAAGATATTAAGAGAGAAAATGGTCATAACACAAAGAAAATGTTGGTTTATAGAAATCCCTTACATTAAGTACATGTTATAAACTCATGAATAATGTATATATATATATATTTTATATTTATTATAGAACCAAAATCTTATATTTCATACCATATATTAATTTATTATAAGATCTTACAACTTGTTTATTAATAATTCTATATTAACATCACTAGTCCTGGTTATAATTTCTTCATTTTTCAAGCGTGCCATGGTTTGGAAGTCTCAATATAAACAATTTGATAATGGTACCATAAAATAAAAAATGTTAACAATGATATTAATCTCATATATATTCAATATTTATATTTATATTTATGGTCATCTAGTAAATGTATATATATATATATAAATGAATTACACTATTCATGGATATTTTATGCATTACCTACGCATGAACGTTTTTTCCATTTTTATTGACTGAATAAAAGAAAGGTAAATATTAATTCAAATTTTATAAATCATAATAATATTATAAATAAAATATAAGTATATATATATATATGTATATATTAAATCCATCATTATATCCATTCATAATAGATGGGGATGAAAAATGAATTAGATCGATTCGTGAGGTGGTAGTCCACCGTACACAAGAGCGACAATTTTGTTTCCAATTTTATAGAAGAGGAGATTAATATTGCCAACGAAATTAGCATAATAATATATCATTATATTGAAGATATTTTTTTTATTTCACCACATTTAAGAATATTAGAAATAGGTAGAATAATAAATATAACTAACACATTCGGTTAGACACAAAAACCTCTTATTCGGAAAAAATGTTTTTTACACAAAAAACCATCTATGATCAGTATTCTGCCCCAAAAGGACCTATAGAAAATGGGGATAATTTTAGGAAGGTATTTGTGTAGGTATTAATGATACAAAGAGGGTATAAATATGCCATTAAAATAGAAAAGAATTTTCCATTCAATCTTTGATGGGAGTGGAACATGTTGGTCGGAGTGGATACTCAAGAGGGGGGAGAATTGAGTTCCAATTAAAATTTTTGTTAAAAGATTTTCTACTAAAATCCCCCAATTTATAATACAAGTTAAACTGTAGTGAATTTATACAGATTTTAAATGTTCACTTAGCTTCTCAAATATTGATTAGGTATCATTTAATTTAACCACAAGATTAATCTATCTTTTGAAACTGACCTACTAATTTACAATAAGTGTAAACACGTGCTAATTTAACTATCAAAGTAACTTTAAAATGGTTTTGTATTTCAAAGTAACAACAACGGAATATAAAAGATATATGTATTATACTTTAAACATAAACTAAAAAATAAGAGCAGATATAACAAGAGGTTTGTCTCAAGCTGAGACTTAGTCCTCTCAAATTTATATAAATTTGATCCACACCTGGGATCGGGGTTAACAACAGTTTACAAAACTATCCAGGCCACGCAGGGACCTCTACCACAGTTCTTCGTGGGAATCAAAACAAAGACCGAGCTACACAAGGACCTCTTCTACATTTGTCATGGGTAAACAGGAGTTAAGAGTTTGGGAGTGAGGATTTTGAGATCCTCCAGTTCGGTGCAAGAGACAGTGTGTGTGTTAAATATACAGAGTACACCACACTGCTCAAAATTAAATACACAAATAAATTATAGAGAACAGATAAGAGTTTATAAAGCTCTAGTGATTAGCAATGCAGATCTGGACTCGTTGGATTCAGCAGAAATGCTCTTGATTCCTTCTCTGGTTTTTCTGTTGAAAAACAGAGTGTCGTAGTTCAGATTGTGTTATACAGGAGTAAAGATGTTCTCTTGACTTCAGTTCCACTTGTAGTGTAGGATTTCATGTGTTGGAACTCCTTTGAGGATCATTCAATGTCTTCTTCACAGTTGTGCTCAGGATTGTTTTTCGGTTCAGTACAGAGCACTTCGTGTGTGCTGTAGAATGTATGTCGAGGTGACTTCTGCTTTTTACTACAGTTGAGACTTCTTTTTATTCCATGAGCACCGACAACAGGAATTAATCCATTTACATAAGTATGATGTACGGTTTCCTGACATGCCAACAACTATCATTAAATTACATTAATTTCATTAAAAACAACAAATATGACTGTTAGCAATATTTAAATAATTTTGATAAAAAGGTTAACAAAAGGTGTCTCAATGTGTTGTGTAAATGGTGTCTTCTTCACAGTATGTACTTCATGGTGTCTGAGTCACGATGTGTCCTTCACGGTGTCTGAGTCACGGTTTTTCCTTCACGGTGTCTGAGTCACGGTGTGTCCTTCACGGTGTTTGAGTCACGGTTTGTCCTTCACGGTGTCTGAGTCACGGTGTGTGCTTCACGGTGTCTGAGTTACGGTTTGTACTTCACCGTGTCTGAGTCACGGTTTGTCCTTTACGGTGTCTGTGTCTTGTACACAATCTATCATACAATGTCAAACATCATGGTGTCTTGATACATAGCCAAATAAATGTATTTAAACTTAAACAGTAATATGCATAGTAATAATTAAGCTTAACCATTATAAGATAATATAACATGACTCATAAATACATAGGAATGATAAGATATATAAATAAGAATGAGATTAAATAACAGTAATAAGATTTGTGAATATTAATGTGATTAATGAATAGTAATAAGATTTGTGAATGTTAATGAGAGTAATGAATAGTAATAAGATTTGTGAATGTTAATGAGAGTAATGAATAGTAATAAGATTTGTGATCATTAAAACATGATTAATACATGAGGATTCCAACAATCTCCCCTTTTTTTATGATCACAAATCATATATAGAGAAGAGATAAAAGAGATGCAACTATATAGAATATCAAAAGATAAAATAAGTTCTAAACTTCTTACTTTTTTCCCCCTTTTGGGATTATCAAAAAGTACAGAGAATGGAGAGAAACAATGCAGTTGTCATTAAAACACGTTCAGAATACATGACTCAAAATATGTAGAAAAACAAAAACATCCCCATCAAAAAGAAAGTAGTCACTTGACTCTTCAGGGATCGGCCCTTGACTTGCCTTTATCAGCAGCAGGAGCTGATGCAGATGTAGAAGAAGGCATAGATGTGGTAGACAAAGATGGTAAGGGTAGACCTTCAAAAATGGAGGGAGAAAAAGATGGTGCAGTAGAAGATCTAGTCTATGGTTGGTCAAGAATGACTGGCTGGATCTGAGATAGAGCTTGACTGACTGACATGACAGTTGGGGCTAAGGCAGGTGGACCAGTTCTGAGGGGTGTAGCAGTTGGAGCAACGATAGCGGTACTCTGCACATGAAGATACGACTTTAAAAGATTTATGAAATCAGTAACGATTTCTCCACCATATTGTATAGGCTTCTCTAAATCTTCCTTATTCTCCAAGAATTTGTCCAACAAGATGGTGAACACTGTTATCTTTTGAACTTGAGCTTTAAAATCTTGAGTTACTGGAGGGATTCTCAAATTCTCCACAAGATATCTAAAGTGATCTATCATATCACTTTTAGAGAAATTTCGGTTGAGATAGACATCAATGTTTTTGGTGATATCTTGTTGAGCATCATTGGAAATCCTTGAATGAATTCTAACCAAGTCCAATTCTCGATCACTGTTATTAACCACTTATGACAAAAAAGACAGAACCAAGCCACTGAAGGCATTCTAAAGTTCTTCCTTGATTGTGGATCTCAGTAGAGAATTATCTAAAGGAGGAATAGAAGGTTGACCAGAAGCAAGAGAAGCTTTTATAGCTATGGATTGAACTTTGATCTGTTTCAAAACTTTTTTGCATGCATCTAGTGTACTCATTTGTGAGCTTATTCGAATTTTCGACAAGCTCTCTCATGCATTGCAGCATCTTGGTGTGTCTTGTTCCAATCTTCTCATCAAAAGATAGCAGATAAGGATGCACTTGAGTCACAATATCTCTAGCAAGGGTGGAATCAGTGGGTTCAGGAGAAGCATCAACAGGTGAAGGGGCAGAAACAAGAGCAGGCTCTGATCTCAAAGACAACTCATTCTGCAAGTCTACTACCATACTTTTCAGGTTTTCAACATCAGCACACAGCAACTTATTTTCAACTCTGACTTCTTGAATTTCTCGAATCATCCTTAGTTGAATATGCATAATAATATTTTCCAAGATAATCGATGCATCTTCTTGACTCAGTTGAGTCATTGGATGAGGTTGAGAGGATATAATCTTCTCAACTCTAGCTAAAAGAGTCTCTCCAAAGACTTTCAGATCACCTTTAGTTAAAAAATCTTATTGATCAGTTATGGGAAAAGGAAGAGATACAGGTTCTGGTTGCAATCTTATTTGAGGTTCAGGTTGGGGCTCTAGTTCTGGTTCAGATTCTGGGTGAGCTACTGACTTTATTTGAAACACAGAAGAGAGATCCATTCCAGTTGTAGTCACTTGCAGTGACTCATTCAAATCATAGAATCTTGGTAAAATATACCTAGTGTACACCGATTATGACTCATCACCCGGTTCAGATTCAGATTCAGATTCAGCTGGACTAGTCTCAAGATTTTGAGGTTCCTCACCCTCAAATTGTGCTTCCATTTCAGAGACTATAGGATCAGCACCATGATCAAGATCCACAGGATCAGCTCTGATCTCTTCAACCATTTCCTGCCCTGCCAACTGGAAGGCAAGTTCCATCCTCTCTTTGGCGGAGAGAATTATCTCAGGAACTGACTGTTCCACATGTAGTACTTCTATATATGCTTGCTTTTCAACAGGAAGTTATTCTACACCAGAAGAATCTTCAATGGGTTTTTTCTTTGATTCTGTTACTACAGAATCTCTTACATCCTCAGATTGGATATCCAGATTAACAACTTCTCTAAAAGTAGGAGCTTGTTCCTCACTAAGAACAACTGAAAGATCTACAGTCCTTTCCTTTTCAACAAAAACTTCCTCTCTATGAGTTATTTCAACTTCTTCTTTAAGTGGTACATCAAATGCCACTACCTCTTCTTCTTCAGCATCTGTGTATTCATCCACTTCATCTGGTTCCAAAACAGGATTAGAAACATTCTTTGGCCTTCTTGGATGATCAACAGGATTATACTTCTTATATAATTGATAATTACCCTCAACCCATTTCTTCTTCCAGGGGTTACAATTAATTTTCATCCTTTTGATGATAGGCTTGGATAGTCAGAACTCAAAATCCTCCAGCTTTTCTTCATTCAGTCCAACAACTCCTTTTGCAAGTAGCATGGCCAAAATAATTCTTCAGTAAAACAAGGAGGTGGATTTGGTAGTGACTTTAATCAGCTCACCTATATGGTTAATGACATACTTGCAAAGATTGATCTTATGACCATTATTCAAAAGGTGAATTAGGAACACATCCTGATACTTCATCACAGAAAAATCTCCTTTTCTTGGACTAATCAAATTCTAAACAAATTTGAATAGTAGCATAGTTTCTCCATCTAGCTCTCCAGCTATAGCCCTTCGCTTGGTGCCATTTCCAGTTAAGGTTTCCAAGGCATTTTTCCCGATCAGAGATGTCATATGGTAGAGGAGGGTCTCTCCGGTAGTCATCAAAAATTCCTTCATGAGGAATCCTTAGGCATGCAGCTCACAACCTTGAAGTGAAAGAAAATTTCTGACCATTGATCCAGCTGGTCACCATGAAACTTTCTCCAGCATCAAAAGAAAACTTTACAAATTGGTAAAACTAAGATACCAGCCTTGGATAAATCGGTCTATCTTGTCTAGAGAACCAATCGAGCCATACTTGTTCTCTTAAGACTTTCAAGACTAACGAATTGCTAGACAACAGCCAATCAGGACAAATATCTTTTTCAGGTACCACAGTACGGTTAACAAGGATCATATTTAGAGGTCCTTTGGGAGCTATCCTGGGAGCTATATTCTTCTTCTTGGAGCTGCGCTTCTCTGGGGTGGATGAAGACGGATGATTCATCCTTGGCATCCACTAAAGGTTCGGGAGAGAGAGAAGAAGCGGTTAGCAAGGAAAAGAGGGTTCAAGAGAGAGATCAGAAGAGAGTTCAGGTGAGAGATTGAGTGAAACCTTAATGTTTTATCATTTGGGAATGTCAAACGTCATAAAAACAAAAAAGAAGAAAATCAAATAGCGGTGAAATAAAAATTACCGCGATACGGGTTAAAAATAAATGCATAAATAATCTTCATGGTGAGACCGTGAGTAGGCGTTGCAGTGCGATGAAAAACACTCATCACGGTGAGACAATGACCATTCTGTACAGTCACAGTGAGATAGTTATGTGACAGACCGTGAACACAAGGTGTTATCAGTGAGACCGTAAGCATGAAACAATAACTGTACAACAGTGACCATGAAACCGTAAAGTAAAATATCGTTTAATATTAAACATTAAGATCAGTAAGATATCTATTTATGATTAATCATACCAAGATCATGTATGATGTAGTCTAATATTTCAGAATTTAATGGTTTATTGAATATATCAGCAAGTTGATATTCAGCACCAATGAATTCTAAAGTGATATCACCTTTTTGGTAATGATCCCTCAAAAAGTGTTGTCTTACATCAATATGTTTTGTCATAGAATATGAAATAGGATTCTTTGAAATTTTAATAGCACTTGTGTTATCACAATTTGTTGGCACATGCCTGAATTGATATCCATAGTCCAGTGATGTGTGTTTCATCCACAAATTTTTGCACAACAACTTCCAATAGCTATGCATTCATCTTCTGCAGTAGATAATGCAACAGAATTTTGTTTCTTACTACACCACGATACTAGTGACTTTCCTAAAAGGTGACATGTTACAGAGGTGCTTTTTCTATCTAACTTACATCCAGCAAAATCAGCATCAGAATAACTAACTAATTCAAATGATTGTCCTTTGGGATAAAACAGTCCTAAATTGGGAGTATGCTTGAGGTATTTGAAAATTCTCTTTACAACATTTAAATGTGACTCTTTAGGGTTTTATTGAAAACGAGCACACATACACACACTAAACATAATATCAAGACGACTAGCTGTCAAGTAGAGTAGACTTATAATCATTCCTCTATAAGTGGTTTGATCAATAGATTTACCATCCTCATCAAGATCCAACTTACAGGTGGTACTCATAGGAGTGTCGCTACTTTTAGTTCTATCCAATACAAAAGGTTTTAAAAGATCTCTATTATATTTACATTGAGTTAAAATAATTCCATCTTCATTTTGAAAGATTTGAAATCCAAGAAAGAATTTAAGTTCACCCATTAAACTCATTTCAAATTCGTTTTGCATCATTTTAGAAAAACTAGTACATAATGTAGTTTTTAAAGATCCAAAAATAATATCATCTACATAATTTTTTACAACTAAAACATCATTAGAAATATGTTTTATAAAAATATTAAGATCAAATATACCTTTTGTAAAACCTTTAGAAATTAGAAAAATACTTAATCTATTATATCAATCTTATGGAGCTTGTTTTAAACCATATAAAGCTTTTGATAATTTGAAAATATGGTTTTGAAAATGAGGAATTAAAAATACATGTGGTTGTTCAACAAAAACATCCTCAGAAATATATCCATTTAAGAACGCACTCTTGATATCTATTTGATATAGTTTGAAATTTAGATGTGCAACATAAGTAAGTAAAATCCTAATGGCTTCTAATCTGGCTACTGGAGAAAATGTATCCTAATAGTCAATTATTTCTTCTTGACTATAGCCTTGTGTAACTAATCTAGCCTTGTTTCTAACTGTATTTCCAGATTCATCTACTTTATTTCTAAACACCCATTTAGTGACTATGGTGAATGTTTCCTTAGGCCTTTCTACTAATGTCCAAACTTTATTTCTTTCAAACTGATTGATTTATTCTTCTATAGCAATTACCCAAAATTCATCATTAATAGAATCGTCAATGTTTTTAGGTTCAAACTATGACAAGAAGGCTTGATGTTCAACCTAATTTCTAAAAGTAGCTCTAGTCTATGTACCTCTATCAAGATTACCAAAAACAAAATCTAAAAGACGATTCTTTAGAATTCTAGTTGATCTAGTAAAGGTAGGACTAGAAATTTCAGGTTCATCTATAGGTTCGGGTTTATTAGGAGAAAATTCTGAAATATTTCCAGAACTAGTTGTCTTTACAGTAGGTTCATTGATTTTATCATTAAGGTTTAGAACATATAGATCTTATTCAAGATTTTCAAGAGATGACTTGGGCTCATGTGGACCAGTTTCATCAAATTTGTTGTGAACAGATTCTTCCACACATTTGGTTCTTTTATTAAATACTCTATAGGATTTTCTAGTTAAAGAATATCCAAGAAAAATTCCATCATCACTCTTAGAAGAAAATTTTTCAAGATTATCCTTTGTATTAAGAATAAAAACATTGCATCCAAAGACTCTAAAGTAAATAACTTGGGGTTTTCTATTGTTCCTTAACTCATATGGGGTGTTTTTGAGAACAGCTCTTATCAAGACTCTATTAATAATATAAAAATCTGTATTCACAGCCTCAACCCAAAAATAAATAGGCAGGTCATATTCATTAATCATGGTTATAGAAATTTCTTGAAGGGTTCTATTTCTTCTTTCTACTACACCATTTTGTTGAGGTGTCCTAGGGGTAGAAAAGTTGTGACTATAGCCATTGTGTGAGTAGTAAGATTCAAACTCCTGATTTTCAAACTCACAGTCATGATCACTTCGCATGGTCTTAATCTTGAGTCCACTAAGGTTTTCTACAGACTTGTATTACTTAATAAAGTAAGAACAAACTTCACTTTTGTGATCTAAGAAGTATACCCAAGTATATCTAGAAAAGTCATCTACTAGAAAATAGACATAGTGCTTCGCATTTAAACTATAAACTCTAGATGGTCCAAAAAACTCCATGTGAACCAACTCGAGAGGTTAAGAAGTTGAAACTTATTTCTTTGATTTGAAAGAGATTTTTAGTTGTTTTACCTTTTGACAGGGATTACACACTTTGTCATTTGGAAAATCTAGTTTGGGTAAGTCTCTAAATAAGTTCTTCCCAGTCAGTTTTCTAAGTGAGTGTATATTTTAGTGTCCTAATCTTCTATGCCATAACCAATATTCTTTATGAAAAACAATTAAACAAGTAATATTTTGTTTATCTAAAAATTCAGATCAACAGAATAAATATTCTCATTTCTCAAAGAAAAAAATACTAAAACATTTTTAGAGTTAAAAAAATTATAAGAATCATTTTCAAAATTGACATTAAAACCATTATCACATAATTGGGAATTACTTAACAGATTATATTTAAGTCCATCAAAAAATAAAACTTTAGAAACTAAAACTGAGTTAGTGTTACCAATTTGGCCAAGGCCGATGATCTTTCCTTTAGAATTATCACCAAAGGTGACATAGCCTCTATAAACCTTTATTAGACTTTTCAAGCATCGGTAATCTGTAGACATATGCCTTGAATATCCACTTTCTAAGTACCATATCTTCTTTTGGGAACTCTTCAAGAAGGTTTCCTACAAAAAAAATTTAGATAGGAAATGATTTTGGTACCCAGATCTTCTTGGGTCCAGACATGTTTGGAATCAATGATTTTGGTACCCAAATTTGTCTTATGAGTCTCATATAATTTGAGTCAAAAGATTTGGAATGATAAACTCTATTTTATCTACAACTATGTGAGTAACTAGTTAAAGAAAATTAATTTCCAGAACATGAACCAGTAGAATTTTTTCCAGATTTGGGAGTAAATTTAGTTTTAGTAAACTGTGTTTTTCTTGGTTGATAACCTATTCCAGTAGCATATTTTGGTTCCACTTTGCTTTCCTAGCATTTGAGTTAGAGTGTCTTTTCAATTTGTGAATTTCTCTAAGTCCTTTCTAAGTTTCTCATTTGACATTTTCAGTTCAGTGTTTTCCTTTAACAGTTGATCATTTTTCTCTTTTTCAATAGTAAGTTCAGTTTTAACCGTTGTAGTGAGAGCATGACTTTTCTTCAATGATTTGTATTTATCCTTAAGTTCATTACATGTCTCTTCCAGCATATTAAAGTATTCAAATAATTACTCACTAGTCATGTTTTCAGAATCTGAATCAGATTTATTTCCAGAATAATAGGAATTTAAAGCAGGAGTATCTAAGGATACCTCAGATGTGTTTGTCATGAAACACATGTTGGCATGATTCTTTTCAGAATCAGACATTTTAGATTCACTTGTTCTATCTTCACAAGAACTCCAGGTGGCCTTCATAGATTCATTGTACTCACTATCCTTGTAATCATATTGCTTCTCGAATTTTAGCTTTGGGCAGCCTCCTTTAATGTGTTTTTTTCTTTTGCACTCATAGCAAACAACTTCATCACTTTTATCTGGATTTTTCCAGTCCTTCTTCCAATGTCCCTTTTTGTCATACTTTCCCTTGTAATTTGATTTTCTGAAAAATTTCTTCTTCCTATAAAATTTCTTAAACCTTTTGGCTATCTGAGCCATTTTAGCATCACTATCAGAGTCTGAACTTTCACTTGTTGAACTGTCAGTTTGTATTTCATCTTTTTCTTTGTCCTTTCTCTTTGAATTAGTAGTCTTGAAAGCCACTGATTTCCTTTTTGGTTCTTTATCTTCCTCTTTATTTACCTTGATTTCTTCCTCGTACATCATATGATTACCAATAATTTCTTTGACAGGTAGAGGAGCAATGTCACATGACTCTTTTATTGAAACAGATGTTCCTCTCCATCGATCTGGAAAACATCTCAATATCCTCATAATTTGTTCCTTTGCTAGAAAAACATTTCCAAGTGAATTCATTGTATTGACTATCTCATTGAACCTGAGATACATATCAGAAATAGGTTCATCAGTATTCATTTTAAAATTGTCATATTTAATAGTATATGTATTCAATCTCATTTCTTTTACATTGGTTGTTCCCTCATGAGAAACACTTAAAGTATCCCAAATTTCATAAGCAGTTTGGAAAGCAGATATTCTATTAAATTCCTTATCTCCTAATTCAAAATACAAAACATTCATAGCTTTATAGTTATTATTATAATCTAATTTAGTAGGTTCATACCATGTTGTTATTTCAGTTTCTGGAATTTTATATTGAGATTCTATAGTAGTCCAGATATCAAAACCCATGATTTCCAAATGAATTTTAATTTTGAGTTTCCACTGGGCATAGTTTGTACCATTAAAGAATGGTGGCCAGTTAGTAGAAGCACCCTCTAGTGTATTGTCCATAACTAGATTTTAGAAAGTAAAATTAAAGAGATAAAATTTAGAACTAACAGAAATTTAAGATCATTAAATATGCAACTAAAATCAGAGTTAAATAAAAAAGTGTTTTGAAAACTTTTATAAATAAAAACAAGCCTCTGATACCAAATGTTGGTCGGAGTGGATACTCAAGAGAGGGGGTTAATTGAGTTCCAATTAAAATTTCTGTTAAAATATTTTCTACTAAAATCCCTCAATTTATAAAACAATTTAATCTGTAGTGAATTTATACAGATTGTAAATGTTCACTTAGCTTCTCAAAGATTTATTAGGTATAAATTAATTTAACCACAAGATTAAACTAACTTTTGAAACTGACCTACTAATTTACAATAAGTGTAAACACTTTCTAATTTAACTATCAAAGTAACTTCAAAATGGTTTTGTATTTCAAAGTAACAACAGATGAATATAAAAGATATATGTAGTATACTTTAAACTTAAACTAAAAAAGCACAACATATATAACAATAGGTTCAGTATCAAGCCGAGACATAGTCCTCTCAAATTTATATAAATTTGATCCACACCCTGGATCGGGGTTAAAAAAAGTTTACAAAACTGTCCAGGCCACGCAGGGACCTCTACCACAATTCATCATGAGAAACAAAACATAGACCAGGCCACACAAGGACCTCATCCATAGTTGTTGTGGGTAAATAGGAGTTAAGAGTTTTGGAGTGAGGATTTTGATATCCTCCAGTTCAGTGCAGGAGACAGTGTGTGTGTAAAATATTCAGAGTACACCACACTGATCAAAATTAAATACACAAATCACTTAGAGAGAACAGATAAGTTTTTAGAAAGCTCTAGTGATTAGCAATGCAGCTCTGGACTTATTGGATTCAATAGAAATGATTTTGATTCCTTATCTGGTTTTGCTGTGGAAAAATGGAGTGTCGTAGTTCAGTTTGTGTTCTATAGGAGTGAAGATGTTCTCTTGACTTAAGTTCCTCCAGTAGTGTAGGATTGCATGTGTTGGAACTCCTTTGAGGATCATTCAATTTCTTCTTCACATTTGTGCTCAGGATTGTTCTTCAGTTTAGTTCAGAGCACTTTGCATGTGTTGTAGAATGTATTTCGAGGCGACTTCTACTTTTTACTGTAGTTGAGACTTCTTTTTATTCCATGAGAATCAACAAAAAGAATGAATCCCTTTCCATAAGTACGAGGTACAGTTTCCTGATATGCCATCAACTATCATTAAATAACATTAATTGCATTAAAAACATCAAATATGACTGTTAGCAATATTTAAATAATATTGACAAAAATGTTAACAAATGGTGTCATAGTTTTTTGTGAAAACAGTGTCTTCTTCACGGTATGTACTTCACGGCATCTGAGTCACGGTGTGTCTTTCACGGTGCCTAAGTCACGATTTGTCCTTCACAGTGTCTGAGTCACCGTGTGTCCTTCACGGTGTCTAAGTCACAGTTTGTCCTTCATGGTGTCTGAGTCACGGTGTGTCCTTTACGGTGTCTGAGTCACAGTTTGTCCTTCACGGTGTCTGAGTCACGGTTTGTCCTTCACGGTGTCTGTTTCTTGTACACAGTCTGTCTTATAGTGTCAAACATCACGGTGTCTTGATACTTATCGAAATAACTGTATTTAAACTTAAACAGTAATATGCATAGTAGGAATTAAGCTTAACCAGTATAAGATAATATAACATGACTCATAAATACAGAGTATTGATAAGATATGTAAATAATAATGATATTAATAAATAGTAATAATATTTGTGAATGTTAATGAAAGTAATGAATAGTAATAAGATTTGTGACTGTTAATGAGAGTAAGGAGTAGTAATAATATTTGTGAATGTTAATGAGTGTAATGAATAGTAATAAGATTTGTGATCATTAAACATGATTAATAAATGAGGATTTCAACAGAACTCTTGGAATTATGTAATAAATTTAATTAATATAAATATATTTTCATATGAAAAGAACCAAAATTAAATAATTAGAAAATAGGATGATAATGTACTGAAATAATTTCATTAAGTTTTTGGACAACTTTATATTAGATTTTTACCCTTATATATTTATTTTTACTACTGTTGTCCCTTTTTGACAATTAATTTGATAAAGAAATCTTTCTTATTTATGGGTTAATATAGTGACTATAAAAGAGAAATTTTCCCATAATGGGACTAAAGTTGACATTTTAAATCATAAATGAATAACTTGGAAGAAGATATGTTTTTTTTGGAATATATAATCATTTTATAAAATATTGTGTATTATAAAATACTATTAATTTTATTTTGGAATTAGTCATTTAATTTGACTTTAAAAACATACTGAAAATAATATAATTAGAATATAATACATTAGAGTCTCTAAAATAATTTAATTTTTTCTAAATAAATTATGGGACTCAATTATGAAGGCAAATTATATTAATTTTAGAACTTTTTAAATCATTTTTTTAATTTTTCTATAAATTGAGTAAATGTGGTCTCCGTATTACCCATGATTTTAAAATTATTATTTAACCCGTAAAATTTTGAAAAATAGCAAGATAAAGAAAAATAATTTATTTTTAAAATAATTATTTAAAATTGAATATAATTTGTATTAATCTGTATCATAAAAATTATAGAAATTGAATATAAGAAAGTGTGATGACCCCCACCCTCTGAGAATATTATAAAGAGGAGAGAGATATAATAACCATTGAGTCCTTCCGCCAGTAGGCCTCGGGTATGATACATGATCTAGGGGTATTAAAATATCATGAAATGGTAGGAATTTCCCTCTATAATGATATATGATGAGGGGACAAGATAAATCATCCAAAAATTATAAAATACAAAATATAAAAAAATAAAAGAAAATCGTTACACATTCATGTATAAATAAAATATATACAGATAAAAGAATTCAATGTAAATAAAAAAAAGATAACAGAGTGACTTGAAAACATCCAAGGTCAAAGTTAGTAATTTCTACCATGGTTTAGAAAACATTCATGGAAACCTAAGAATAGTTTGTATACATAGGATGGGCATACACGTATACTCAATAGGAAAAACAAATTCTATCATGAGCCTATGAAAAGCGCATACATACATAACCATGAGATGAAATCAGAACCAAACAATACCTATACCGGTATACTAGCCAATCCCAACCCTACGCCAAAAGAATAGTAATATCACACCACGCCTAAAAACACATAGGCCACCACCCTAAAAGAACAATCAAATCTTGCCCAAAAACACTAGGGCTATCATAACCACCATCTAATTCACAAATAGACCTCCATCCATAATAACCTACTTAATTCCAACCGCACTTAGAAGAGAGAGTGGGAAAGAGTGTATACCCAACCATCCATCTTCCTCACTCGATGTCGGGAGATTCACCCCCATATGACTAGGTGCGTGTCGACACATGGTTCTCGACATGGGTGGGGTTCAAATAGATATCACAAGAGCATAAAAATACTTTCATATAGCCAATGAAACCCCAAAAAATGGGTTGACAACCAAACACTAATAAACTCAAAATATTGTCACTTATTCTACCACCTATAAATGAAAAACACCACACAACAAGACAAAATTCACATTTCATCGTTCCAACTAATTCCATTATCCAACCAATTAATTAAATTATTTAACAACAAATATGATTTACCACAAAATCCACCATTTAATTATTCATCATCAATTTCCAACCCCTTATCCAAACCGAACCATGCATCTCAAAACATTATTAAAAAATTATTTATTCCATCACACCCATGAATCTTGCACAAGGAAACAATATATCACATACAAATGATCCTCCCCGTCACACAACAACCTTACCACCCAAAAATATTGGCTAGAAAACAATATAATTGTGCCAAAATAATGAAAAAAACCATCAACCCAACATGAAATAACCACACATCAACCACAAATCACCATCCCACAGTCATGACTGTACATCCAAACACATTAAACACCATTTATAGATTTTAAAATGGATTTTTATCACATTTCATTTTATTTTAGGGGTGTTGTCACAAAAATATAATACTGGGGAAACCATTTTATTAATAAAATATTATTGGTCATCCAATTACAAATTTAGAGTGGTATCACAACAATATGAAGAGTCACAAATGTCACATCACAAATCTACTAGGGAAAGCAAAGCTCCCAATAAGAACTATTTTTAGTGGTGTGTCAAGACTGTAAAATTTTCAATATCCCAATAATAAAAAATCTATAAAAACTTGTGAATCAAACCCATGTACCCATTTCAATTATAATTTTCACAATTCATTATCATATATTAAGACATCACAACCATCTACAATAGATAAAAAAAGGTTAAACCCTCCCTTATAATACACAATAAAGTGAAAAGAGGGATTCCATACCTCAAGAAGCATTTCAGAGTTTCTATGCACCACATGGAAACAAATAATGTTTGTTAACAACAATCACACAAGGAGAAACTATTGATCAACCAACACCACACCTATATACCATAAAACTCACCCCAACACACAAACCAAACTAAACCTCACCACTACAACGAAAATCTGAAGATGAAAAAGAGAAAACTAACTAATAAGTAAGTTGGGACTACCACATATTTTTTATGAACAACCTTCATAACCAAAGGATCAATGAAGGAGGAGGAGGACTTGAAGAACTCCTCATGGAACCAAGGGATATTCCAACATGATAGATAATAGGGGATGCTAACTGAAATAATATTTGAATGTTAAAATGATTTAAAACCTACAAAATGGGCATTTTTACATTGTCTAATACCTACATAACACGTAAGTCAATGGTTTCCAAAAATTTCATCTTTGACAGAAAAATTCATCACCTTTTTATTATTAAGTCTACATGTTGTGTAACACCCTATGAAATTTCCTTGACAACCCCTCAATGAAAATAATATTTTATATAAGATTTAAAAATCATGTATTCACCCCACTTCTATAATTTTACATCCAAAATCTTATAGGAAAACTCTAGGCCTCATCCCAGAATCTCCAATGACAAAACCAAAAATTTTACAAGCTGGGTACGAACAAAATGTTACATTATATACCTCTCAAATGATTCTCCCCGTAAAGAATCCAAAACTAAGCCTAGAAGGCAAGGTTTATGTATATCCACTTTATGATATTCCTCTCAAGGATTTATTCATATATCAAATGTGACCACCATCCAAATTGACTCATCCAAAATGAAAAAATACATATTGCACAACCTGATCACCACATAACCAAAATCTAGATCATCGTTCACAACCATACTACCACACAACCACTGCAAAACCACTACATCACCAACAAAACACACTTCCATGAAAAAATTAATTGAGGGATTCAGTCCTCTATGTCATGATATTATTTCCTCTATTAGACACTAACTTAAGAAAATAGGTTTAATCACATCATAATTAATATGTCTTGATAAGTAAGTAGGTCCTCACCCGTTCATATGTCACGAAATTTACACACGTCAAAAAATATATAAAACATCTTATCATATAAAATAGGGTCTAATAATCACATTTGAAAGAAAAACAAGGAAAATAAAACTAAAAACACCTCAGGGTACTGGGAATGAAAATTTATATCTATATCCGATGTACTATCCTCTAGATCAGCATACCTCTACAACACATAATACAAATAAATAGTTCATCCATACACCACCTTCTTTTGGGGATCTAGGATTTTTACTAGTTATTCCATGATCATCGCATAATACTTGATTCCTAACACTCCCCAATCAATGACATGAGATTCATCATGAAGACACCGAAGAATTTGAGAGATGTGGGAGACGGAACAAATCCTATCCAATTATAGAGGAAACTACAACCAAAATTCCACCTCACCAACTCTCACTAACACTATAATGGGGCCATAAAACCTAGTAGAAATCTCACCCTTTCTGAACCTCTAATGCCGATGTTGAGGTAAAACCTTCAAGAACACGTGGTACACAACCTAAAACCCCATGGGCCTCCTCCTATGATTAGCATAAGACTTCCTCCCGCCTTGTTCAGAATTCACCCACTTAAGAAAAATCTGAAATTTCTATGTTTTTCTCTACACCACATCTGTACCGAGAACTGATTCCTCCCTAATATCCATATAGAACAATGGATAATGACACGATATCCCATAAAAAGACTCAAATGGAGCCTTATCGAATGAAAAATGATATATGTTTTTACAAAAACAAGGAAAAAGTAAAGCGTTATAAAAAGATCCAATAATTTCCAAGACACATGCTCTCAACATATCTTCTAATGTCTAGATGGACCGTTTCATCTTCCCATATGGTTGAGGGTGGAGAGCAGTGCTGGGGTGTAACTAAGTGCCATAATCATGTTGTAACCCACTCCATAATTGTGAAGTAAAATGTGTATACTGATATGAGAAAATTGAATTAATAACTCCATAAAAAAATACCACCTCATCCATATACCTCTTATCCCAATCATCCACTGTTCCTAACTCCTTGATTAGTAATAAGTGGTACAATTTCTTCCATCGATCCACGATCACCAAGATAGCATTACCTCCTCCATGAAATCTAGGTAACCTTGTGAATAAATCCATCAATTTTTTTATCCCATTTCCTCTTGGGAATATCTAAAGGCATTGAAAAATCAATAGGAACATGATTCTCAGCCATTACATATTGGAAAATAAATTACTTTTCCACAAAATTTTCCATTTTCAATTTCTTCCTAGGCCACATAAACTGCAACCTCATGCCATGAAACATCATGTAAACTCTTGGATGTATAGTAAAATGTGATATATGAAACTCCAAAAGGACTCCCCTAAACATCACTATCATAAAAAAACATCCCACAAAACAAAACTAGATTCCCTCCATCGTTAAACTATTCCTCTAGAGATTCACCATGACCAACAAGACCACACCACATGTAACACCTTATCCAAATTAACCCAGAGTCGGTGCATTATTACATAACATTGGCATGATCCCAAGGTATCAAATCCTGAAATATCGATTAGTTTAGTATTCTAGGAAGTACTAGATACACATATAAGTTTTATAGTACATTTTGAAATGAAAAACAACAACCTTGTGTCTCTTATAAACATATTCATCTCCCTTAAACTATCCATGTAGGTCAGTCATAATATACTTCTTCACATACTTGGAGAAATAAAACATATAAATGGGTGAGCTCAGATTCTTAGTAAGGATAATAATATAGCAGAAACTATCATAAATAATCATAAACATTTAAGTCAATGCATAAGACTAAAACACATGCCTTTTAAAAATTAAATTCAGCATAATATGGAAAATATATATCAAATAATTCCATTTACTTATTGACATGTATATTCTACTAGTCGAATAATCACATGTAATATCAATAACCAATTTCATAATGACAAAATGGATAATGGCGGACATCATAACCACATAGTTAAGGTCTCATACCATGACTACAAATATGATTTTTTTCATGGCCTTGTTCCAAGACACTTGTTTGTCTCATGAGACCTACCGATGCATTGCGTAGCTATAGCGGGCTCCACCCATCACATTCTATGTCCAATGCATTCTTCATATGAAAATTCTAAAACAAAACACAGACATTAATATTAAAACTACCATACAAAATGTTAAAACTTTAACCATAAACCTTGAATGGTATAAAATAACACATTCACAGTCAAACATAACACAAAACCTCAATAAAATATGAAAGATTGTATCATAATGAACCAACTTCAAATAAGTGTAAAATCCATTAATGGATGTTGACATAGTTGAAGTCAAAACTATTTGAGATAAATATCTATTTTTATTTTAAAATAATGTAAAATTTACATAATATGATGGGTGGAGTAGTGTTCAGGATGGGAGACCTCCTGTGAAGTTTCCCAGTGTGTCTGTGAGTGAGGAAAAATCACACTGGAAAGGACATGTGTTGGCCTGTGGGTACAATCATTAGTCAGACGACCTGTTCAGGCACGTGGGTGGACCCTGGGGTGGGCCCCACGTGTCTGCGGGGAAACTGGTGGTACCTGGTGGTTCAGAACCCGCCGACCATGTTAAGGAGGGGTGGTTGTGCTGTCACTGGGACCCAGTTTTCACATTTGGTATTAGAGGAGGAACCCATCCTTAAGTGCGGTGCACTGCCTGGGTAGAGATATAAGGCCCACAACGAGGGCATTGTGCTCTAAGGGGGGGGGGGGGGGTGATTGTAACATCCCCAAATGGTAAAGGGTTAAATGACTAAATGATATGACTCATGTCAACAAGGTGCACCTTCTTTTTTGGGAGCCTGTTTGATTAGAACTCCATAGTTAAGCTTGCTTAGCTTGGATAGTGATCATGATGGGTGACCTCCTGGGAAGTTTCCCAGGGTGTGTGTGAGTGAGGACAAAGCACACTGGAAAGGACATGTGTTGGCCTGTGGGGAAAATCATTAGTCAGATGACCCGTTCAGGCATATGGGTGGACCCTAGGGTGGACCCCACGTGTCTGTGGGGCAACTGGTGGTACCTGGTGGGTCAGGACCCGACGACCATGCTAAGGCGGGGTGGCTGTGCTGTCATTAGGACCCAGTTGTCACATTAACTAATTCTTTTCTTATTATATGATTGGTTAGGTAATACAAGTTAGTTATGGATAGGATGTATTTTATTCATATACAGAATGAAATTAAGTTCACGAATATTATTTTTAATCATAAAATTAAAATTATTCATGAATGGTTATGATGTGGAATGAATTTCATCGTGTTCGTGGAGATGATAATACGTACGTACGAACGAGAAAAAATATCATTCTATTAATGGTGAAATATTATATAATTGGATGTTATATCAAATATATAGAATAGTTAACATATTATTTTTATTATTTACATATTTTATACTCAATATTATACCCATCCAAATAATGAAGTGTTTGAATAACAAACTACACCACGACGTGGAGACGGTAAGTCATACGTACACTTGTATGGTGACTTTGTATTTTATAGGATGGATTGAATAATGAATATGGTTGTACCATATTTATAATAACATCATAGTTTGAATAAGGTACTGGATTTATTATTTTGTTATGTAAAGAATAAAAAAGAGGAAGTAGAAGAAGAAAAGAACTTTGGAAGAGGTTGTGAAATTATTACCTCTTCTTCGGGTGTATCCTTTTGATTTGATCAAAATGGCTCCTTAAGCTAGATTTATGATCAAATTAAGGCCTTTAAGTAGGATGGAGGGTAGTTGGGAGGATATTTGGGTAGGGTTTGTCTGAGCCAAATGGCTTTGGTGGTGTGATTTTGAGAGATGGAGAAGTACCCTTTTATAAGAGAGGTGAGGGTCACTTTAGGAAAATCTTGAAATATTATTTTATTATACAATCATATTCGGTGTATAATGGCTAAAAAATGATTTATTTAGACTATAAAGAGGGTAATGGTCGAAAAACTCTCAACTAAAAGGTTTCATATTGGTTTAGGTCACCATATTAACTTTATCTTTTAGATTTAACTCTTATTTAAATAATTTAACTTTTACCATGTATTCTTGTATTATTACAATAAATGGTTAATAAGATTACTATAAAAATCCAAGATAACCCCAAGTGGTTCATTATTGATATATATGACCTAATATAATTCCTTTTTCAAAACCATATATTTTTAGGAATCTAATATCATTTAATAATATATTATTTGTTTTAAAAACTCATTTATGTCAATTTTGACACTATTTGGAATTTTGTTTTTGTGAAAGTCATAACAAATTTATCATTTCAAAAAAAATTATTTAATAAACTATAACATGTCATATTAACCTATAAAATTAATGTAATTCATCAGAAGTTTCAATTTAATTTTATTTGGATATTTATAATATCAATTATTTTAATATTTCATTAATAAGGTAGTTACTGCATCATCATTGGATCATAAATAAATTTAATTATTTAATGTCTAAAAATTATAAATAAAATACCATTATCTATGAAATATTTTTATCTTTATAATGATTATTTATATTTGAATTTATCTTATGTGTAACCCTATATTAATAATTGTTTAGTATTTAGATATTGAATTTAACACTTTTAACTCTTCTTTAAATAAAATAATAAGAAATGTCATAAACTAATCCAAGTGGGAAAAATTGATCATATTTTATTCCTAATTTTCATTTTGGTCGAAATAAATGTATCCAATAGAATTAGGAAATGTTTTAGGGTAATTATAATTACATTTTTACCTTTAATTACCCTATTTACCTTTAACCATGGTAAATAAATGTCAAAAGTTATTATTCACCAAAAATTATTTTCATCTTATTGAACCCCGTTTTACTTAATGATGTCAACCATGTCTGTAGGATTTTTGAAATTCAATTCACAGAATTGGTAAAATTATGTTTTATGCAAATTTGTAAATGTGCCTAGAAGGAGGGTAAAAGACTGTAAAAAGTTCAATAAAATTATATATGTCTAATATTATTATAAAATGACTCCAATTAATTACATTGAACATATATAGATATTAAGTATCTATTTTTTAATGATATAAATTTGAATAAAATAACTACTTATTTAATTAAAAAGTCAGTTTTGAACAATAACATAGTGTTTTTCACTATTAATTAAAAATATAATGTTTTCCAAAAAATACCAAAAATACACCCTAAGATAATTTTGATATTCTGAATCAAAAAATGATGTCGATTTTGATAAATTTTTTTATAAAATTTCAAAAAGTGGGTATTACTATTCATAAAAACTTGTTTGATTGTTCGTGGTGTGTTAGAAATAGAAGTTCCATATAACGCAAGATATTGAATTATTGAAAAAGAAGCTTACCATGGAAGCTTGGGGTGTTACACCTCACCTCTTCATTGAGGTCTCCCCACTTACACTAATACACCTAATTATTTTTAAAAGAAAACTCCAACATCTAAAATAACCATAATCTATCCATATCCACCATTGAATCTATGTGAAAAGCTATTAACTCCTTCACTGTTCTCCAATAATCCCCATAATCCTGAACAAAACCCCTCTACGAATTCTCTCTCAAAGTGTCCGTCAGAAGAATCCCCTTTCTCAGGGTGTAAGATATATAAAAATTTTAATCCTGAATAATCTCCATCCACCTCCACTTCCACAAATTAAGATCACTCTGATAAAATATATACCTCAATATCTTTTAGTCTATAAAGACCATAAGGCGCTCCCCAATGAAGTCATGTTGCCGATACTTCAGCACAAATACAACTGCTGCTAAATCCAATTCACTGGTAGAAAGGTTACACTCCTAGGGAAATTAATACACAAACCCTTAAGATATCACCACTTATTGATACATCAAACAACATCCCAGTTCAATATGGTAATCATAAAGAAATATGAAGGATAAATCACTTGAGAGAGAAAGAGAATATGAAGATGATGAGGAAGGTGTCACACCTATTGGATAATAGAATGACTGTCCTAAGCAATGGTGCATGCCTCTACTATATTATGATACTATCATGGGTTAACCCACTATGGATCACTGTAAAAGATCCCCAGGTCAATGGTTTTACCTCTACCTTGGTTCTATCTGAAGGGGAACTCACACTCCTTAAAATTTTCCAATGGGGGTGTATATATGAGTTATATTCATGTTTTGATTATCCAATTCATGTTAAAACTATATGTTACCCCCTAATGGACCAAAGGAATTATTTTTTTTCTTTATTTTTGTATAATATACTATTTATGGGTTGAAACAGAACCCTTACACAACCATTGTCCCAAGGAACAATGCTCATTGAAGACCCGATACCCGACTAAAGGCCCAAAACCTGATAAACTTGAATCCTTGTCTAGGCCTACTCCTCCGTGGTATGAATAGGTTTAGTAATTTTTTGCACAAATTCCATGTTTCATGAAGGTCATTAATGGACCGAAGGCCCTTACATCCCAAAGGCCCTGTGTTGCTAAGACATTTCATTGGTTCGAACTCTTTGAGACTCGTAGGCCCAAACTTGTGGCCCGAAGGCCCAAATCAGATGAATAGTGATGACTACAATAGTACTATACAATACCTACTATATTTACTGATATAGTACTACTAAAGTACATGACAACTCACCCCTCCTTGGTTTGATCACGGGGTTCTTCGATTCCATGTAGGAGCCTCTACCACTCGGGTACTTGCCCGTTGGCTGGTGAAACCTTATGTTTGTTACAATGCTTACTCAAATTTTTATGAGTCTTGATTATGGAAAAACATCACCCTCACAACATGGAAAATAATTTTCTATGTGATTTCACAACACACATGTAGCCCACATCAAGCCTTGAATCCTATGTCCATGGAATGAACCTCTCATGAGTTAAAAAATATAAAATCTTATAAACCATCATGATATAACCCTCTTGTGAGGATGAGATGATGACCTATTATACCATATTTTTAATCATATCCCCAACCCCCACCATGCTATGTAAGGAATCTAACTCTCCTACCAACACCTTATGTATATATAAATAAAATATAAATTTTTTTCAGAAATATAAATGGATTTATACTTAAATAAGGTCCAAGGATTTAAAAAAATGTGTCATAGAGCATAATTTATTTTTAATAATGAAAGAACATAAGAAATTAAATAATAATATATTAATATATGGAGTATATATATATGGTATAATATGATCTGGTGAAGAAACATATAATGGTATTTTTATAACATAATACCCAATAAGATGCTAAATGAATTGAGGTTCATCAAAGAGGATATAGAAACAGCATACATGTTGGTGTAAAATAGTGGACCATGAAGATGGGTTGGTTAGAGACCTAAAATATTTTACAGAGAAACATGTATTATTTTCAAACATATTTGATAATCGAGTAAAGTGATGTGACATATAAAATAATTTATATAGAATTTTAGGGAGACAACAGATTAATATGGGGTAAAAATATTAGATATCTTTATATCAATAAGTATCTTTGGGTGAATTAGAATAAGGGTAAGTCCATTTCATTTTTAGTGCATCTAAGAGATGGAATATGAGGAGGATATCAGGGTAGTATTAATTGTTAAAGGCTATATAGGAGAACCAATCTATGGATAACATAATTTTTATACTAACTATTTTATAATTAATATGATTAGTTAGAGTGTATGATTTGAGTATGGTGTATATGTTTTTCAACATAAGTTATCCACACATTTGTCCTGTTTTGTGCCTTTGGAGGTATCCCTAAACTTCATAAAAATAATGAAATTAAGAGATCAATGTGAGGAGTACTAACCTCCCATATGCCTTAGATGCATATCACATTAGCTGAACTAATTAAATCTAATGTAATACATTTTATAACTATTTTTATATGTGTGTTGTGAATATTTAGAGATTTAAGAATAGAAAACTGGGGCATAAATAATAAATGAAACCTTTAAAACTAAGTGTCTATGATTTTAATGGCTTGAAGGGATTATGTAATAATATAATGAAAATAGTTTCTATTTTTTGGTTCACCTTGATTCACCCTTTCTCTCTCAGAGAAACTCATAATAAACCTCTAAAAAAACAAAATACAATGCACCGTAATTTATTAATGATTTGTTGTTAATCAATATTCTCAAATATATTTTTAAAAGTTATAAAAGTGTAATGAATATATTGGTTCATTTTATAAAAATATGAACCAACTTAGTTTTTTAAATATATTTTTGAAAAGTAATACCTATATTTTTATTTTTTTGATCCGTATTTTTTTATGTGGCTAGTCCAAAATGAGTTATTCCATTATAAGGGAATTTATTTATTTATTTATTGATAACCAGTGAAAAATTATTTTATTTATAAAAATAAAAATATTTATTTCTCTATTGGATTCATTGAGAATAAGTTATACTTTATAAAATATATGAGACATATAAAAATAATTTCCAAAAAACATAAAAAATATTAATTTTTATTTTTTATAACCAATGAATAAAACTACTACATATCTCTAAATAATATTTAATGACTCACTAGTGATATTGAAGCATCATCAATGAGACTTAATCTGTGTGAAATTTTTATTTAAAATGGTTGATGGAGTTCACTCTTAATAATTAACCTCTATAGTATTATTGGGATTATATATCTTTTACATTGATGGTATAACCCATCTAGTTTCTTGAGATACTATTTTTTAATTTATGAAATTGTTTTTGTGTTTTATTTATTGTTAACATGCTCATGGTTGTTTTAAAGTTTTATTTGAACTAAACTAAAGCTAAAGGAATTTAATTTTTATATATGATTGATAACCATGCCTCAAGTAATATTATTCATTCCATAATGTAAAATTTGAGAAAATTTAAGTATTCGTCAAATTAAATTAATTTTATCAATTTCCCTATATGAGGAAGTGCTTTCTTTACATATATATGAAATTTAAAAACTAATATTTTTTCATTACACTATGTTTGGTACATGAGGGTCTTGGAAATTGATATGAGGGTGAATATAAAAGGAAATGATATACATGGAGATCATGGTATTACCATTATTCTTTTATTACATTATAATATCATTCCATGATTCTTATTTATGAGTATCGTGTGATTCATTACATTATGATGAATTTTTTATGAATGAACTACTAGAAATTACCATGAAGGATTACTCAAACTATTATTCTATTACACCATTACTGATAATACTTTTTCATAATTCATATAAGGTGTTTTTTAGAATATTTTGGTGCATCTATTAGAGTTGATAAGTGTCACGACCCGTCCCTTGGGGCCCGCACCATGACTACTGCAAGCTCTCCTTCCAAAGGCCAGTGTTTGGTGACTAGCACCAGAAAGGTGTATCCCTAAATGAGAATGCATTTCCTTTAAAGCTATATAAACACACAGTCCAAGAAAAAAAAGATTAAACCATGAAGTAAAACTATAGAAGTAAAGGTGTGTACTAAAAGTAAAGGGATGGAATACAAGACCAACTAAAAGGTACAACTAAAACTAAAAAATAGAAAACAACTCCTAGAACCACTCACTGAGGATCTTACCTAAAGGGTAGGTACATCTTATCTCTACTACTCTCCACGTCAGCTAATATCCTTCGTGTACCTCCTACTCCTGGCTCCCTCAAGTCTTAGCCAAGATGCTCATCTTCTGCACAAGACACAATAAGGTGCGGGTGAAGCCTATGCATGGGTGAGTATAACAATACCCAGTAGGGACCCAAAGACCTCTAATGGTCTCTCAGAATTAGAGAAAGAAAAAAAAAATCATGATCTCAATCCCAAAGCACAAAGTAATACACATAGCTCAAACTAGGTTTAAGTAAAGCACATAAGTACAGAGGATTAGTCGAGAAGGTAAATCATCTTATTATATCAAGAGGCACTACTACATACTATACAGAGTCTGACCCACATAGGATCAATTAGTACTAACCCCCACTGACCCACGTCGGATCTGACTTTCCCAGGATTTATAGGTAAAAACCCTTACAGACCCACACATGATTTGACCCACACATGATCGGAATATGCTGACCCACTAAAGATTTATGAGTGCTGAAACACAATGGATCTGAGACACCCATGATCGATATGCACTGGACCATATATGATCACTAAGCACTGACCCACATAGAATCTTACCCATGCAGGATCGATAGGTGCTGACCTACACATGATCGATCAATACTATTGTGACAACCTGATATTTTTATGAGATATATTTTGTTTTTATGTTTCATAAATCATCAAAGGAATCTTTCACTACACACAACACTATATTGGATGTATTTACATGCAATCACGACCTTCCTTGACAGCTTGCGTTGTACACAATACCGAGTTTCACTAAACAACGATATGCTATTAAAATATTATTAAAACTAGCTGTTATGAATAGTAATACCCACTTTTTGAAATTTTTGAAATTTTATTTTACAAAATGGACTTCATTTTTGGATTTGGAATATCGAAATTATCCTAGGGTGAAATTTTGTTATTTTTCTGAAAACTTTCAATTTTTGATGAATTGTGAAAACACTGGGTTACTATTTAAAAACTGACTTTTTATTTAAATAATTATTTATTTTATTTAAATTTATTTTAGGTTATAATTGATACAAAATACCTATATAAGTTCAATGCAATTCATTGGAGTCATTTTATAATAATTTTAGATATATAAAAATTTTACTGAACTTTTCACTGTCTTTTACCCACCTCCTAGGAGAATTTGGAAATTCACATAAAACATAATTTTACCGCTTCTGTGAGTGGAATTTCAAAAATCTGAGAGACAAAGTTGATGTCAGTAAGTAAAATGTGGTTCAATGAGATGAAAATAATTTTTTGTGAATAGTAACTTTTTGTTTTTTTACCACGGTTAAAAGTAAATAGGGTAATTAAGGGTAAAAATTATATTATTATTACCCTAACACATGTAATAATTCTATTGGATAAGTGTAATTCGACCAAAAACAACCTTATGAATATAATATGACCATTTAGGCCCACTTGGGTTAGAATAGGACATTTAATATTAATTTATTTAAAGAATGTTTAAAATAGTTAAAATCAAAGTATAATAACTAAATTATTTTCAATATAGGGTTATACATAAGATAAATTCGACTATAAATACTCTTAGAAAGATAAAAAGATTTCCTACATAATGGTATTTTATTTGTAATTTTTATACTTTAAATAATTTAATTTATTTATGACACAATGATGATGCAGTAATTATATTATTAATGAAATATTGAAATAATTGATGTTATAAATACCCAAATAAATGTTATTTGAGACTTTTTATGAATTCCAATAATTTTCTATGTTAATATGAAATGTTAGTATTGATTTGATTTACTTTTTTAGAACTAATTTATCTGTTTTTATTTTCACAAATATCAATTACCAAATAGTGTCAAAATTTTCATAAAATAGTTTTTAAACGAAATATTATATTATTAATTTTTATTTTATTCCTAAAAATCTACGGTTTGGAAAAATGACTTATATAATGTTATATATATTAATAATAAACAACTTGGGGTTTTTTGACTTGTTATATTATGTTTATTAACCTTATAGTGTAGGAAAACAAGAAGACACGGTAAAAGTTATGTTATCTAACTTAAAGTTAAATCTAAATGATAAGGTTACAATAGATAACTAAAATTGTCTAAATTCTATTGGGTGAGATTATTTCAACCCATCCCCACATTAGCTTCGAAAGAAATCAATTTGGAGATATTAAAAACTGAATTTGACATTATAATAAAATAAAATATTTAGTTTTTCCAAAGGTGGCCCTCTCCTCCCTTATAAAAGGGCACCTCCTCCCTCTCTTCCTCACACCACTTCAAGCCTTCAAACTTGGCCAAACCCTGACAAATTATCTTATACACTTCTTTAGAAACATCCTAGAGGTCCTGGTATTCTTCAAAGACCAATTTTAGTGCCCTAAAAGGAGGTCTCAAAGAGGCGCTCCAAAGAAGAGGTAATGTCTGTGACCGATTCTTTCAACTTTATTTCTTCTTATACTTCTTCTTATTTAGTTGTTTCATTATGAAGTAATTACATCAGTATCAAAAATATACTGAAATTTTATTATATGTATGAAGAAACCCTATTTCACCATCTATCCATCCTACGGAAAACGAAATCACCGCGCATGCGTACGTACGGAATACCGTCTCCACGCTGTGGTGTAATATATTTTCCACCACCACCTTACTTGGATGGGTATAATGGTGTAAATAATGACTATATAGGATTATTTTAAAGTGATATTTATTCTTAAATAGTATACATAAACTCCAATACAATTCCATGGGAACGATATCATCGCTCGTGTGTACGTACGGATTACCGTCTCCACGACGCGATGAGATTCATTTTCCATGTTAACAATTCAAGAATGATTATAAAGTATATATAATAAGTAATCATGACATATTTGAGATAATAATTCTAGTAGATTTATGTATATATATATTTATGTCATATATTTAATTCCATTCAATTAAATAAGGAAACGAAAACAGCGTTCATGCGTACGTACGGCCTACCGTCTCCATGAACGGTGTATTTATTTCAATTTATCGATCTATTATATATATGTATATTCTGAATATATATTATATATAAATCATGTTTTACATTCTTAATGTAATTAATCATGATCTAAGTAATCATATGAATAATTACAAGTTAAAACACGAACGACAAATGAAACGATTTTACCCAAAATGCTACTTTAACATGAATTTAGAAAAGAATGGGTAATATAAAGTCATAAGTGAATCATATACGATATAATAACAATGAATATGATTATTTAATAAGTCAATGACATTATTTAAATCATTATACATGAGGTTTGGATACGTACGAAGCATATCAGACGTAATGTAAGGGATAATTATTCCAATCTCATTCTTATCTGAGATTGTTTATCCGTAAGTATTTACTAGGGTTATGTTTATCATTAATGTACATGTTTTCTAAAAATGTTTTCATAAAATGTTTAGTATTCTTCCATGTATGTTTAAATTAATTTTTACCCTTTTATTTATTTTACCACAAGGTTTGGAAGGAATCTTTCTTTTGTTTACCATATGAGGTACTTTTTGACTTTTCCGAAAAAAGTACGAGAAGAATGTTTTTTTAACTTACAAGGCATGACCAGATTTTTACGGTTTTATAAAGCCTTATTTTCTTGAATCTTCCTCCAAAATATTTCAGGACTATTTTCAACAATATCCTTTTTTTTAAAATTGCATGACATTTTTGAAAGGAAAATGATTTTGAAGAGGAAAGGATATTTTCCTCAAGAATTCATTTCAAATGTTTTGTCGAAACGATTTTCCATCTAGGATGACATTATTTCAGAAGTGTATGTTTCAAGTTTAATGTCTATATGATTTACACGGGTTCTCTTTTCTTATGATAAATTTATATCCATTTTTTTGGTATGAATTATGTTATGCTGGGATGATGTTTATGAAACCCATTTTATAATTTGGGTAATGATGAATGATTTATGTTCATGTTGTGGCACAAGTAAAAATGATTTCATTATGAGATGGGTGGGACCTATATCTCCTTCCAATTCCTTGGTTAAATATTTATATCTCATGATATAGACATGGATGGAATGACATGTTAAACTGTTTCAGTAATATAGGAATGGAACGAGGAGTGAACTCGATTCAGAAAGAGACTTTGTCCACTAAGATGGTCTTGGCAGCAATGCCTTGGATACTATGGAAATCATAACAAGTGCTGAATGGTTCCCATGATATTTTAGCATGATTTATGTTCCATTATGATCTATTCCTTATGTACTTCCATGTTTTATGTCATTGCTCAAGATTTTGATATTTATATTTTATGATCATGTTTTTTTACATTCAAATGTCTAAGGATTATTTTATGTCCTCTATGCTTACCCTTACCGAGAATTTGAGCTCCCCCTTTATATGTTTTCTTTTCCCAAGGATTTAAAGAATGGTTTTAGGTATGAAAAATGGGGAAGATCATTAATGAAGATTTTGAAGATCTTTCACCACGATTAGAAGATTATATTTCGAGTTTTCAAAGACACTAAACTATTACAATTCTTCTGTGTCTGTTTTTGTTATGTATTAAGTATTCTGCAAAAGTAATGTAATGTCCATGCACATCATGCTTCGGGTCTCTACAGTTGGTATCAGAGGAAAGGTTTAGTCAACCTTTGGAAACTAGGATGCGAAAACATTAGTGAGATCCCTAGAGATATTTCTAAGGTATGTCTAGGGATGTCCCTAAGGATAAGTATACGTATAGGATATAGTACTAGAACTACAGTAATGATATTTGAATTTAACCCAAGATGTATGATATTGAGGATACCCCCCCTTTATTATGTTGTTTTCCCTAGCATGGTATTTGCCTCTCACACTATTATTTTTGGGTTTTAGACGATGGCTGGAACCCGAAGGAACCGTTTTGATCAACGTAATGGACAATGAAATGATTGTCCTCCTGACCAAACCAATGTCATTGGAGATGGAGTGCACAATCTTTTTTCTATACTTACACAAGATATGAATCATTCTTGACTTCCAAATGTGTAGAGAAAGGAGCAACATTCTGTTGAATCCTTCATGAGGCAGCATCCACCTTCATTCAACGGGTCTTCTGATCCCTTAGTGGCTGAACAATGGATCAGCACTACTGAAAAAATATTTTCAGTTCTATAATGTTTTGAGCATGATAAAGTCATCTTAGCAGAAGATCGTTTGGAAGGTGATGCTGATCAATGGTGGAATCTTATCAAGAATACGAGGCAAATAGATGAAATTGAGTCCATGGAATGGGACGAGTTCAAGAACTTGTTTTTTAGTAAGTACTTCCTTCATATTCTTCGAACAAAGACAGAAAAGGAGTTTCTTGAGCTTTAGTAGATGGATGATGAATCTGTTGGTATATACGAAGCGAATTTTACAAGACTTCCAAGGTATGAATCTGGCATTATCATCCAACCTGAAAGTAAAGTTGATCTATTTTTCAGTGGCTTAAACCCAAGTCTTCGAAGGGTATTAGCTATAAGAGACATCAGTAGCTATGAAGAAATTGTGAGTTGTGCTATCAAGGTAGAATTGGAAGTTGGTGTTACATATCCATCTCATGGTTTCGACAAGAAACAAAAGATGGAGTTCAAGGAGAAATCTCAAAACAATGGTGAAAAAAAGATGAATGTTTCTTTATGCTCGAAGTGTGGAAAGAATCATGGGGGAGATTTCCTAAAAGGTACTAGAAAATGTTTTAAGTGTGGAAAAGAAGGTCATCGAGCAGTTGATTTTCAAAGTAATGGGGAAAAGGTTGCCAATGATGTGAATAGAGAAAAGACTACAGAGAACTCTCCACCAACACTTCAATGCTTTAAGTGCAAGGAAATGGGGAATTATGCTAATAAATTCCCTAATACATGGGTTAATGAGGATCAATGTGAGCAACCTCTTAAGCCAAAGAATAAAGGGAAGTCTCATGCGATCACTATTTGTGATGATGAGTTTGAAAATGATGTTGTGAAATGATTAAGTGTTTATGTATTGGGATTTCAAAATAGTATCATGGAATCTCATTTACGTATTGGTTTTAAATAATTATATGGTACTGGTAACCATGAAAAAGTGATTGAAGTATTTTTGGATGAAAGATGAAATGTGCATAATGAGGGGATAAAGAGAAAATAATATGGTGGTAATCATGAGCTCATGACTGATATAAGGACTATGTGATATTATGGTTTGCGTATATAGAATTTTTGGGATTTTGGTATGTGGAAAGAGTTACCTTTTGATAGTATTCATGTTTTCACTAAGGTTCTATTTTAATTTATGTTTCAAGAGAATATATGACTAAGGTATTCATGTGTTTGGAATACAACCAACAAGATATATCTTATGATATATGTGGGATAAATGCTTGTATTCACATTCTTGGAAGATAACCTTTCTAGTAATTGTTTTCTTTATACTATGAGCTTGGACTGAAGTATTTTAGAAAAGCCTAAAGATTGGAATGGATTATGTTGGACATAAGTTAGTATTTTTTAAGGATAAAACTTTTTACGATATTATTGATGGGATGTTATAGTAATGTAGTTTTAGAAAAAGGAAAACCTAGAGGATGGGAGACAACCAATCGCGTCAGACAAGGGTGTGGGAATTGAACCCACAACTGAAGTGCGACTGACCTTTATCGCATACCAATGGCCTACAGGAAGTCCCTGGTTAATAGATTCTAGTTTTATTTTATTAAGCGACATGATTTATGAAGTATAAGTTCATTTTTGGAATCGTATAATATTAACCTCACCATAGATGGACTTATGTATATTTGATAACATTTGCTAACCTTTTGTTTGAAACAAATGTAATGACCAATCATTCTATCACATGATCTATTAACACTTCACAAATAACAAATTGAACTTCATTTATTTAATAGATGAAGTGGAAATTGTTCAAAGCACGAACAACAGTGAGATTGTACCAAAATCAAGTAAGTATTTCTCCTAATTCAAAATTTTCAACTTTAGGGAAATGATATTGAAAACCAAAAATGATTTCCTAGTGCTCTTATATCTGATGAATCAGATGGTACCTTAAATCATCACAAATTTATATATGGCTTTGTGATTGATGGACTTTTCGTAGCCATTTTCTCTACCACTCTCCATCAGAACTTGATGGTTAGATTTTTCTTCCATATCCATATTTTAACATATGTTATCCTATATAGAAACCCAGTGATGAGTTACTTTGGATAATCGTTACGTTTTATACTTTAGTTTTTAAAATTATGTTTTAGTATTCATTTTTACGATGTGGGTTTCTATGAATAGTAAACGATTTATAACCCCGACAAATTTCGATGGCGAAATTCATTATATGGGGGTAGAATGTAACAACCCGAGATTTTATGAGAAATATTTTGTTTTTATGTTATATAAATCATCAAAGGAATATTTCACTACTCACAACACTAGCTTGGCTTACTTCACACATAATCACGACCTTTCTCGATAGCTTGCGTCGTACGCAATACCGAGTTTCACTAAACTACAATATGCTATAAAAATATTATTAAAACTAACCGTTATGAATAGTGATACCCACTTTTTGAAATTTTGTAAATTTTATTTTTCAAAATGGACTTCATTTTTGGATTCGGAATATCGAAATTAGCCTCGGGTGAAATTTTGGTATTTTTCTGAAAACTTTCAATTTTTGATGAATAGTGAAAACACTAGGTTACTATTTAAAAACCGACTTTTTATTTAAATAATTATTAAATTTATTTAAATTTATTTCAGGTCAAAATGGATACATAATACCTATATAAGTTCAATTCAATTCATTGGAGTCATTTTATAATAATTATATATATATATAAATTTTATTGTACTTTTCACCGTCTTTTACCCACCTCCTAGGAGAATTTGGAAATTCACATAAAACTTAATTTTACCACTTCTGTGAGTGGAATTTTCAAAAATCCGAGAGACACGGTTGATTTCAGTAAGTAAAATGTGGTTCAATGAGTTGAAAATAATTTTTGGTGAATAGTAACTTTTTATTTTATTTTTACCAAGTTTAAAAGTAAATTGGGTAATTTAGGGTAAAAATGATATTATTATTACCCTAACACATGTACTAATTATATTGGATAAGTGTAATTCGACCAAAGACAACCTTAGGAATAAAATATGATCATTTAGGCCCGCCTGGGTTAGATTAGGACATTTAATATAAATTTATTTAAAGAAGGATTAAAATAGTTAAAATCAATGTTTAATAACTAAATTATTTTTAATACAGGGTTATACATAAGATAAATTCGACTATAAATATTCATTAGAAATCTAAAAAGATTTCCTACATAATGGTATTTTATTTGTAATTTTAAGACTTGAAATAAATTAATTTATTTATGACATAATGATGATGCACTAATTATATTATTAATGAAATATTGACATAATTGATTTTATAAATACCCAAATAAATTTAATTTGAGACTTTTTATGAATTACAATAATTTTATATGTTAATATTACATGGTTTTATTGATTTAATTAACTTTTTTTGAACTAATATTTCTGCTTTAATTTTCAAAAAAATCAATTACCAAATAGTGTCAAAATTGACAAAGAATAGTTTTTTAAAAAAATATTATATTATTAATTGTTATTTTATTCATAAAAATATAAGGTTCGTCCAAATGACTTAGATAAGGTTATATATTTTAATAATAAACAACTTTGGGTTCTTTTGTCTTGTTATAGTAAGTTTATTAACCTTATAGTGTAAGAAAACAAGAAGACACGGTAAAAGTTAAATTAACCTACTTAAAGTTAAATCTAAATGATAAGGTTACAATGGATACCTAAACCTGTCTAAATTATATTGGATGAGAGTATTCAGACCCATACCTACCTTAGAATTGAAATAAATCAATTTTGAGCTATTAAAAACCGAATATGACTTTATAATAAAATAATATTTTTTGTTTTTCCAAAGGTGCCCCTCTCCTCCCTTATAAAAGGGCACTTCCTCCCTCTCTTCCTCACACCACTTTGAGCCTTCAATCTCGGCCAAAACCTACCAAATTATCTTCTATACTTCCCTAGAAACATCATAGAGGTATTTATATTCTTCAAAGACCAATTTTAGTGCCCTAAAAGGAGGTCTCAAAGAGGCGCTTCAAAGAAGAGGTAATGTCCATTACCGATTCTTTCAACTTTATTTCTTCTTCTACTTATTCTTCTTTAGTTGTTTCATTATGATGTAATAACATCAGTATCAATCATATAATGATATTTTATTATAATTATGAAGAAAATCTATTTCACCATCTATCCATCCTATGGAAAATGAAATCACTGTGCGTGCGTACGTACGAAATACCGTCTCCACACCGTGGTGCAATCTATTTTACCCCACCACCATACTTGGATGGGTATAATGGTGTAAATAATGACTATATATGATTATTGTAAATTTATATTTATTCTTAAATAGTATACATACACTCCAATACAATTCCATGGGAACGATATCATCACTCGTGCGTACGTACGGATTACCGTCTCCACGACACGATGAGATTCATTTTCCATGTTAACAATTCAAGAATGATTATAAAGTATATATAATAAGTAATCATGAAATATATGACATAATAATGCTACTATATTTATGTATATATATATATGTATGTCATATACTTAATTCTATTAAATTCAATAAGGAAACGAAAAGAGCGTTCATGCGTACGTACGACCTACCGTCTCCATGAACGGTGTATTTCTTTCCATTTATCGATCTATTATATATATGTATATTATGAATATATATTATATATAAATCATGTTTTACATTCTAGATGTAATTAATCATGATCTAAGTAATCATATGAGTAATTACAAGTTAAAACACGAACGACAAATTAAACGATTTTACCCAAAATGCTACTTTAACATGAATTTACAAAAGAACGGGTAATATAAAGTCATAAGTGAACCATATATGATATAATAACAATGAATATGATTATGTAATAAGTCAATGACATTATTTAAATCATTATATAAGAGGTTTGGATACGTACAAAGCATATCAGACCTAAGGTAAGGGATAATTATTCCAATCTCATTCTTATCCGAGATTGTTTATTCGTAAGTATTCACCGGGTTTATGTTTATCATTCATGCCCATGTTTTCTAAAAAAGTTTTCATAAAATGTTTAGTATTCCTCCATGTAGGTTTAAAGTCATTTTTACCCTTTTATGTCTTTTACCACAAGGTTTGGAAAAAATATTTCTTTTGTTTACCATACGAGGTACTTTTTGACTTTTCTGGAAAAAGTATGAGAAACATGTTTTTTTAACTTATACGTCATGAACGTATTTTTGCGGTTTTATAAATCCTTAATTTCATGAATCTTCCTCCAAAATATTTAATGTCTATTTTCAACAAAATCCTTTTCTTTTAAAATTGCATGACATTTTTTGAAAAGAAAATGATTTTGAAGAAGAAAGGATATTTTCCTCAAGAATTCATTTCAAATGATTTATTAAAACCATTTTCCATCTTGGATGACATTATTTCATAAGTGTATGTTTCAAGTTTAATGTCTCTAATATTTACATGGTTTCACTTTTCTTATGATGAATTGATATCCATTTTTTTGGTATGGATTATGTTATGATGGAATGATGTTTATGAAACCCATTTTATAATTTGGGTAATGATGAATGATTTATGATCATGTTGTGGCACAAGTAAGAATGATTTAATTATGAGATGGGTGGGACCTATATCTACCTCTAATGAATTGGGTAAAGATTTATATATCATGAGATATACATGGCCGGAACGACAAGTTAAACCGGTTCAGTAATACAGGACTGGAATGAGGAGTGAACTCGATTCAGAAAGGGACTTTTTCCACTAAGATGGTCTTGGAAGCAATGCCTTGGCTACTATGGAAATCATAACAAGTGATGAATGGTTTCCACAATTACATGTTTTATTCCCATGCTATTTTATCATGATTTATGTTCCATTATGATCTATGCCTTATGTAGTTCAATGTTTTATGTCATTGCTCAAGATTTTGATGTTTAGATTTTATGATCATGTTTTTTTACATTCAAATGTCTAAGGATTGTTTTATGTTCTCTATTCTTACCCTTACTGAGCATTTGAGCTCACCCTTTATATGTTTTCTTTTCCCCAGAATTTAAAGAAAGGTTTTAGGTAAGAAAACAAAATGAGAAGATCATTAATAGAGATGTTGAAGATCTTTCACCACGATTAGAAGATTATATTCCGAGTTTCAAAAGACACTAAACTATTATGCTCCTTGTGTGTCTGTTTTTGTTATGTATTAAGTATTCCGAAAAAGTAATGTAATTTCCATGTACGTCAAGCTTCGTGTCTCTACAATTATCCCTAGTATGATCTTTCTCCAACCTCCGCATCACAGTTAGCTACTAGATTCCTACTCATAGTACACTTGATTCTGGTAGAACTGATCCTCAATCCATCATTCATATTTAAATTGGAACCAAGTACCACAAATAAGTAACCTGATGATTAGTCATGTTATATGGGTTCCAATGCAATAGACGATGTGTCAATCGTACATCCATTTAGTAAGTTATTATCTTTTTATTGTCGAGGGCTTAGTTGGATTCGGAGTCGATACATCATGGAAATAATCCAAAATTCTCCAAAAATATCGTGGAGTATTATAAAAGGACCTACTAGATCCAAGGATCCCAACACCCCTGATGTTTTTTCAAATGGGTGTCCGATTCGAAAGATACGGTGACTTAAGAGTATCTGGGCCCGAATGTGTCCATGTCCAGTTCAACCCGGCTTCGGCCAACCCAAACTAGCCTAGGTCGACCCATTTGGGATGAGCTGCGCTGGGCTCGGCCCTCTGAGTCGTGGACCGGCGTGGAATGTCTGGCTGTCCGACTCACTAGCAGGCACAACCCGCGGGGGTCGTGCAATCTGCTGCAGCCAAACTGTTCAAAGGAGCTGTTCGACTCTTTTATTGGTGGGCTAGGGGAGCCACCTCATCAACCAAGTGCCCCATAGGATGCAGGTCCCTTTCTAGCTTTCCACAACTTTCTTCAATGTGGTGAGCGACGGAATGAAGCGTACACCTCTATGGTCGGCCCAATGCCAACCACTTATCCATCCGCAGCAGTGTCGAGCGGCGTCGCTCTTTCACTACAGCCAATGGTTGTCGTCTTCCGCTCTCGTCCGCCCATGCAAGTGTCTGAGTAGCGTTTCTTCCACCGACTTCTGGGTGAGCTCTGGTGGTCCGTTCTTCCTTTAAGACGTGCCAATGGTCCTCTCGGGATGTCATCGTCATTGCGCGCCTCTCAGTTACAAGGTTCCAATGAGTTGAAGTATTTTCCTTCGAAGAATGAAAAAAGAACGAGGCGGCAGAGGGTCCGGGACTTGTTCATTTGGCCCACACCCTCCAGGTTAAATTGATAAAATGTGGAAGATAAATTATTCAAATATAATAAACTACAACTTCCATGAATCGTCATCATTTTCATGAATGAGGGAAAGATACATTACTTGTGAATTAAATCAAATCCAATACCTCATGATTTTTTGGAGGTATCACATTCATTAGTGGGTGGAGTGACCTTTTTGATGTGAGGTCATCAACATTCGTAGAACTCAGATCGTTTCCACCCAAACTTCTGTCCTCCATCGGTGGAAGACTTCACATCACTTTTCTAGAGGTTCCTTGCTTGGTGAAGCCATATTAGAACACCTCCCTGAGCCTCACTCAAATAGAGAGGAAATGGTGAATAACACACTGAGGAATTAATGAGGTTCATTTAATGAAATAACCTCTTAATTCCCCAATAGTGTAGTTAGAAATAAATGAGTTTCAATCCATTAATTTTCATGACAAGTCACCGGTCCCCACCATCACCACTCATCTATTAGAGAAAAAGAAATAAAATAACTTGTTATGTTATTTTATTATTTTTCTGTAAAGTCAAAAAATTTAAATTTTCTCCCGACCTACTATGTTCAATGTGAATCTTCTCATAAGTGAATCTCTGTGCTGCAAATTCAACTGTGCTCTATAGTTTCAATTCCGAGCACCAATTCAAAGGATAAAAAATGTCTCCTATGAATTTACTAAACGTACCTTAAAAATGTTCAAAAATTCATTTCAGGCACATCGGGACTCAGAATTAAGCGCCACCAATTTTCACAGACTCATAATAATCCAAAATAATTAAAAAAAATTACATTAAATTTTCTAGGTCTTTACATTCTCCACACCTTAGGGATTTTCTTCCCCAAAAGGAATAACCTAACTAGGGGTACTGTGCACATATCTAAGCCTCCATCTCCCATGTTCTATCCTGGAGATTTCCATGAATCCAACATACTCGCACCATAGGAATCGACCACCCTCAAAGGACCCACTCCGGTTGATCCTCTATCTCCACCGGGTTCTCCGCAAATGTCGCTCCATCTTGGATATCCAATTTGGCCCAGTTGATAACATGCGATTGATCATGCACATATCTCCTTAGCTACGATACATGGAAACAATTATGCACCAGATTCATATGTGGGGGAAGAGATAGATAGTACGCCACCTCTCCCTCCCTACTGAGGACCAGGAAAGGTCTGATGAACCTCAAAGATATCTTTCCACCCCGACCAAACCTCCATAATCCTCATTTGGGTGACACCCGTATGAAGATATGTTCTCCTTCCTAAAACTCCAAGGGTCTCCATATCCTACCAGCATTTGAGTTTTTCCAACTCTGTATAGTCGTCATCCACTCCTAGATGACCTGCACCATTTCTATGGTAGCCTATACAAAGTCTAGACCCATAAGTGCTAACTCCCCGAGATCTTTCCAGCAAAGATTTGATTTGCATGGTCTCCCATACAAGGCATCAAATGGTTCCATGATGATGGTGGAGTGATAACTGTTGTTTTATGTAAAGTCCACCAGTGGAAGCTAGTGCTCCCCACTACGACCAAAATCGTGGACACAATCACGAAGCATGTACTTGAGTGTCTGTATGGTCCTCTTTGTCAAACCATATGTCTTAGAGTGAAAGGCGGTGCTCAAGTGTAGGTGAGTTTGGAATGCCTCCTACAATCCCTTACACAAGAGGGATGTAAAACATGCATCGTGATCAGAGATGATCATCAATGGAACCCCATGAAATTGCACTATCTCCCCCACATAGAGACATATCATGATCTACTGATCCTTGCAATCGAATGGGTCAGAAGTGGGATGACATTTTGAGTAGATCAACGATCACCTGGATGGAATCGTGTCCCCTAGACATGTGTGGTAGCCCCATTACAAAATCCATGGACATACCATACCACTTTTACTTCGGTACCTCAAGTGGTTGAGCTAAGCCTGCTAGTACCTAATTCTCGTCCATACTTTTCTGACAAGTGAGGCATTGGTATACAAACTCTGTCACTTATTTTTTATTCCCTAACCATCAGTACTGATGCCGGAGGTCCTGATACATCTTCGTTACTTCTGGATGTGCTGCCAAAGAGGATTTATGGAACTCTCTCAACACATCCTCTTTAAGTTTCACTAGTACCACAGTTCATCCTATGAAGAGTATGACATGCTCTACACCTTTAGAAAATCCATCAGGAGCATGTCCTAAGGATATCTGAGCATGTCGGGCCTCACAGTCAATGTCCCCAAGTTGTACCTCTTGAGCACGCTGAAGAAGTGGGGGAGTGATTGTCATAGAATTTAGGCATATTACCTCATATCTATCTAAAAAGGATATATGGAATGTGGCTAAATGCTCCGTCGCCTCACTCAACAACTGAAGACTAGAACTCCTACTGAGTGGACATGCTACTACATTATCCTTCCTAAGAGTATTGACTCTCTCAAAGTCATAGTCTTGGAGGAACTCTAGCCATTGCCTCTATCTTAGGTTTTGGTCCTTCAATGAGAAAATATTCCTAAGACTCTTATGATTAGAGTAAATAGTAAATTGTTCATCCATCAAGTAGTTCTGCCGCATCTTCAGCATAAAGACCACTGCTGCTAACTCCAAGTCATGTGTAGCGTAGTTATTCTAATGTTGTCTCAACTACCATGAGACTTAGAAGATCACTGCTCACTATTTCATAAGAACACAACCCAGTCCAGTCTCTAATGCATCACAGTAGACTAGATACCCAACACCCACATCTAGTAGCCTCAGGATGGGTACACTCGTCAGTCTCTGCCTTAGATCTGGAAAAATTTGCTGGCACTTCTATGTCCATGAGAAAGGCTTCCCCTTATTCATCAAATCTGAAAAGGGTACCTCTCCCCTAGAGAATCCAGGTACAAATCCCCATTAGTACCCAACCAATCCCAGAAAACTCCACACCTCGGTCACACTCCTAGGTGGTTCCCAAGAAATCATTGCCTCTATCTTTTCCAGATCCCCTGTGACTCTAGCCAAAAAGATAACGTTCCCCAAGAAGTTGACTTCCCATAACTAGAACTAGCACATCAAGATATTCCCATATAGACGGTTCTATGGAAGCATATCCAGAATGATCTCCAGTTTCATGGTGTGCACCTCCTCCGACACCGTGTATTCCAAGATGTTGTCGATGGATATCACTACAAAGAGATCGAGGTATAGCTGAACGATCCTATCCATGAGCCCTATAAACACTACTGGAGTGTTGGTCACACCAAAAGGCATCACCAAGAACTCGTAATGGACATACCTACATTTTAAGGATGTCTTCGGTACATCCTCATCCCATTCTCTATGCTAATGATAGACTGATATGAGGTCTATCTTCGAAAACCAAAGAGCCCCCTTCAGCTGGTCGAAGAGATCATCGATCCTTAGGAGTGGATTATTGTTATTCATGGTCACCTGGTTCAGGTGCCGATAATCCCCAAAAAATCATCAAGATCTCATCTTCCTTCTTGGTGAACAAGATCGGGGATGACCATGGAGAAATAATGGAATGTATGAACCCCTTTCCCTTTAAGTCCTCCATCATTACCCGAAACTCCCAAAGTTCCACAGGAGCCATCTGATATGCTAGTGTTGTTATCAGTTCTGTCCCAGGGCACAGGATGATATAAAATTCTACCTCTCTGCGAGGATGTAGTCCCATAACATCATCAGGAAAGACATCAACATAATTTTACACCACTACAAGATATCTTAGAGTCCTCACGTCAACTACTATGAGGGTGAGGCTAGCCAACTGATGAGTAATCAGATACACCCTCTTCTGAGATAGTCAATCCTGTGCTGTAACGGTTTCCTTCTCACTGATGAAGGTAAACCTAATCCCATCCTTGTGGACATGCCTCACTTTTCACCTAAAACAATTGATATGATCATTGACTGTGGATAGCCAATCCATACCCAAGATGACATTGTTAGGCGTTGATGATGATACTAAGAGATCCCTACCGAAGCTCTCGCCCTGAAACCTCGGAGGCCTCTACCTTTGGAACACATGACATGTGATCAGTCGATGGTCATGATCTTCTGGTGGGGTTGGTGGAATCTACTACCCAATTGGTGGTGGTGCTGCTGGTGCACCACCCGAAGGTGCCACCAATGTATGGGGGCCCTGCACCGAAGCCTCATCACCTGGTGGGCCGTCATAGTGTACTCTCTTGGGAATCCTGGATGACTATCTATGTGGAAACATCCTAAAAAGAAACAGGTGTTCCAATATCAATAAGTTATACCTGGTGAGATTACTCAAAAGAGACCAAAGTAAAATTATTTCCCAAACACACACAATCAATGATTTCGTGCACCGAGTTAGAAATCAGTATTCAAAGTCCTGGTATATGGATAGTCAGCAGCCGTAACAATAATGGACTCCCCAAACAAAAAAACATACTCAAAACAATTATCACTATTTATCCATTAAAAAAGATCATTGTTATAGTTCTTTTGTATAACCAACTCCTTTGATACCTCTTTGTCACAACCCGTCCCCTGGGGCCCATGTCGTGACTACCCCAAGCCCGCCTTCCATAGGCCAGGGGTTTGAGACTAGCACCAGAAAGGAATATCCCTAAACAGAAAGGAATTTTTTTAAACCAATACAAACCCAAAATCTACAAACACAACAATATGAAACCATGATGTAAAACTGTAGTAGTAAAGGTGTGTACTGAAACTAAACGGGCCGAAATACCATCCCAAATGAAAGGTACAACTGCAACTGAAAGAAAGAAAAAAACTCATGGAATCATCCACTAAGGATCTTAGATGAAGGTTAGTTACAGCCCGTCTCCAGTACTCTCAATGTCATCTAATCTCCTCAGTGTACCGCCGGGTCCTGGCTCCCTCAAGTTTCATCCAAGCTTCTCGTCATCTGCACAAGACACAACAAGGCGTGGGAGAAGCCTCTGCCGGGGTGAGTATAACAATACCCATTAGGGACCATGAGACCTTTGAAGGTCTCTCAGAATTGAAAAAAGGAAAACCACAAAGCATGATCTCGCTCACAAAGCACAAAGAAATAAACATAGATCAAACTAGGTATAATTAAAGCACAAAAGTACAGATGATTAGTCGAGAAGCTAAATCATCTTATTCTGTCGAGAGGCACTGATGTTGACCATACGGAGTCTGAACCACAAAGGATTGATAGGTAAAAACCCTTGATGACCTACATAGGATCTGACACACCCAGGATCAATAGGTAAAACCTTCAATGACCAACACAAGATCTGACCAACATACGATTAGTATGCGCTAACCCACACAGGATTGCTGAGTGCTGACCCACATAGGATTTGACCTATACAGGATCATTATGCACTGAACCACACAGGATTATTGAGTGCTGAACCACATAGGATATGACCCATATAGGATTTATTGGTGCAGACCCACACAAGATTGCTCGATACTCTCTTTCGTATGATCTGTCTCCAACCTCCACCTCAGTGCCAGCCAATGGATTCCTAGTCATATTAAATTTGATTCAAGGTGAACCAATCCTCAATCCATCGATCATATAGCATTGTTGATGTTTTTTCAAATAGACGTCTGGTTTGACCCATATAGCATTGTTGATGTTTTGTCAAATAGACATCTGGTTTGCAAGGTACATTCACTTAAGCATATCTGGACCCAAATGGGTCCAGGTCTGGTGTGACCCGGCCCAGACTGACCATTCCCAGTTCGGGTCGAACCAGCCCAGCACGAACAGGCTTGGGATTACTTGGTTGGGCTGGGCCGTGGCGGGCTCGGTCTGCTGGGTCACGAATAGTTGTGGCCCGCTGGGCGGTCTGGCCCACTGGCAGGCATGACCCGTAGGGGTCCTACGGTCCGCTGCTCCCTAATAGCTCAAAGGAGTCATTTGGCCCCTTTTTTGGAGGTTCCAGGTGGCTCCGCCTCATCACCTGCAAGACCCGTAAGAGGCGAGTCACCAGACATCTCGTTGTAGCTTTCTTCAGTGCGGCGTGCGACGGCGCACCTCCTCCACCTCCATAGCGGGTCTACTACCAGCTGCCTTTTCAGCCACAACGACGCCACTCTTCCACCACGTCCAATGGTTGTTGGCCACCGACCCCATCCTCTGGTGCCAATGTCACACTGATGCTTCTTCTGCGAGCACCGAGAGAGCTACTATGGTCCTTTCTTCTTTACAGATGCACCTATGTCCCTCTATGGATGACGACGTCGTTGTAGGCCTCTCAGTTACAAGGTTTCGAAGAGTTTAAGAATTATCCTTGGAAGAACAAAATAAGAACAAGGTGGTGGAGGGTCTGGACCTTGTTTGTTTGGCCTGCGCCCTCCACGTTAACATGATAACAAGGAAAAGATAAATTAATCAACATTAATAAACTATAACTTCCATGAGTCATCATCCTTTTCAATAATGAAGGAAAGAGACATTACATGTGAATTAAATCGAAACCCCTACCTCGTGATTTTTTTAGACGTATCACGGTTGTTGGCAGGAGTAGAGACCTCGTCAGAGTGAGGTCGTCAACATTTGTCGATCCCAGATTATCGCCACCCAATTTTATATCCTCGATCGGTGAAAGACACCACATCACTTCTCCAGAGGTTCTATGATTGGTGCAACTGTGTCATAAATCCATCCTAGAATCACTTATATAGAGGGGGAAAACATAAGTAAATCACTAAGGAATTAATGAGTTTCATTTAATGAATGAACCTCATTATTAACCAATAGTTCAGTTATAAATAAAAGAGATTAAATCCATTAACTGGCTTGGAAAGTCACCTGTCCTCACCACTGCCTCTCATCCTATAGAGAAAAAGAAAAAAAAATATCTTGTTAAGTTATTTTATTATTTTTCTGTAAATTACAAAATTTAACTTTTTCTATCAACCTACTATGGTTTAAGTGAAGCTTTCATTACGTGAATCCTTCTGCTACAGATTCAATGGTGCTCTTGGATTTCAATTCCGTGTGCCGGTTCCAAAGTTAGGAAATGTTGCCCTTGCGTTTACTAGAGATACCTTAAAAAAGTTCATAAATTCATTCCAGGAACACCGGGCCTCAAAGTCAAGCTCTTTCAATTTTTGAAGACTCATAATTATCCCAAATAATTTTAAAAGTAACATGTAATTCTTTGGGTCTTTACTAGAAGCATAATCATCACACTATAATCCTATAGAAAACCTCACAGTTTATAATAATATTCCATATTAAATATCATGGTTTAAGTGGAGAATTAGATCATTTACTATACTTGAAGTGTAGAGAATCACAATATATATATAATTTTTTATACACTAATAAATTTTGGGATATTTTTTGAGTTTATAGGAAAAACTCTATTCCATCATTAGGAAATGAATCAATTATTAATCTATCTAATATTTTTGTATATTTTATATGATTTTTATTATAATTTTTTCTAGATTATTATGTGTTTTGATCCATAATTTTTAACGTTGACACTAAACAACAATTAAATCATAATTTCAAGAAATACACTATAAATATTTATTCTTAATAAATTTTGTATGATTATATTATGGAAATTTTAGACCTAGATACCCAAATGTTATATAGATATTTCTTCATTGAAAAGATATGAAATTAATAGAAAACGAACCTTGACAAATCTTTGATGGATTGAGGAATCCCATCGTCAATGGAAGAAGATCATTCTTGATTATTCACTCTTGTTGTGAATAGTTCTTCATATTTTAACCACTCATAAAGAGTCAATGAATCATTTAAAAATATATTTTGTGCACATTATTTCCTATATAATTTTAATTTATTTATTTATTAATTTTATATTTCAAATATTTTATATACTAAATAAAAATGTAGTAACAAATGTTTTGGGATATATTTTTGTTAATTCAATATCATCGCCTCATAAAACACTATTTTTCCCCCTCATGACATGATTTGGAATAATTTTATATGCCATATCCAAAGGATCTTTTATCTATATTATATTTCACATATCTATTTCAACTGAGTACAGTTTGGTCAATTACAAATATTAGAAAACAATTCTTTGAAGGCCCTGATATGATTAATTTTTGAGATATATTACCTCTATTAATAATATACAAATATGATCACCCAGTGGGAATGATTCAATATACTCTATGGAATTTATATTATTTAACAAAAATAAAAAAAATATTAATATGTTTTTTAGAAACTATTACTAAGTGAAAGTGAATGATTAAATTAATTATTTCAGGACTTATTATAAACTTATTTTGAAGGATTGTTTTTGAAATTTCTAATCTTGGTTGACCATGAAAATCATATTCTATGATATAAATAGTTTCTAAGGGTGTAAATTAGTCTATAAGATTTTATTTAAAACATCATAGAGATAAAAATACTCTCCTATCAAAATATAGTTCTTTTTAATTTGAAAACATATTATGAATAAGCTCATTGAATTCAGAATGAAACGAAGTCGTTTGTGGAACTCTCCACACATAAAAAACAATTGGAATTTTATACAGGAATTAAGCCATTATATATCTATATGTGTTGTGAAATTAAATAACTTTCACATATGAATAAATAAAAACAATTATAGAGAAAAAGAATTCAATTCCTATTTTAAAACACACAAACTTATACATCCACTAATTCTTGAGGTTATATGAAAGTCTGCAATATTTTTTATACATGAAACTATAACATCCTTATATGGATCCCAAACCATCTACGCCTATATTTTTTTATTGTGAATTTAATTTCCTACTCATGAGAAAACATTTAACATATACACCATTTTACAAACATCACCACCATATTATTTATTCAATTCTTTAACTTCTGCATGATTGTGATATATTTCAATAAATACCCTATAAAACCAATAATCACATGGTTTAACCACTTAAATTGATGGATAAATTCTCTGAAAAACAAAATTCCCTAAATTATAAGAATTCAATCCTATAAAAATAATATTTGAAACATGAATCCCATGTGTTTATATCTTAAACCATGAAAAATATAATTGTTCTATCTACATGCCTCACATATTTCCCAAACACGAGACTTATATCCAAGGAAATTTTGTGTAAGTGGAAATGTAAAAATTAAATTTTGGTAACCTAAAATATAAATGGATCATGATACTTATTAAATAATTACACTTACATAAGCGCACCATGTTAAGGCCACCAAGAATGAATTCCTCCCACACATGAATGTCTCATAACATATAGAATATAAGATTCTCATTTAATTTTATATCCTCTTTGATGACCATGTATTTTACAACTAAACATGAATGTATATACATGTGTAAACCCCAGAAAAAATTCATTTAAAAAAAATACAATTATGTATTTATTTTCTCCCTCTAGTGGACTACACACAAATCTTTTCATTCCAAATGTACTAATGGTCAGGATAGGATACCTATAGATAGGGGATCTACCTCAATGAAATTCATCTATTTTCTTCACAACCATTTTTTGGTTTGGTAATGGAATCACTCATATTTTATTCTTCCATCATTGATCTTGTTATGAACTAAAATTTAGTAATTTACTTATAACACCCTATTTGTAGATTCTATATAAGATCTAATTATATAATTTGAACCTTTCGTAATTCTATTTTTTTTGGAAATCCAGACACTTTTTTGTAGTCTATTTAAGTGGGATTGAAGAACATCACATGCCTTACCATTTCACCTATCTCTAATAAAGACCACTTTCATGGATTTATTTTATTGGTTTTATTGTGTAGTATAACTCCCAATGATACCTTCATGTCCATTATTGTACATTTCTATATCAGGTCCCCTCATGCATAAAACCAAAAATCATGAATTTTCAAAGAACCTTTCTAACATTATTCCATATTTTATGATATTAAAATGTAAAAAATTGGTCCTTTTCCGGTATACTAAAAAGAAAACATCACATCAGTCATTATAATTTGAGGAAAAAATAAAGGATTTAGTGGTCCTTACAATATGACCCAAAACTATATGAGATTGTTTACTTTCTATGTGATTCTAATATTTATAGTATGCCCAAATCATACGTTTATTAACTACATATTATTCCATTTTACATAGCCAAAAACATTCATGATTTATTTTTGAAGGATTCATTTCAAACATGGACATTTAGGTTAAAACTTTGGCACTGAACTACAAGGGTTTTGATTCCTCTTGATAGTGGATACATAAGAATAAATCCATGGGATCAATTTTAACAAAATGGAACCTTAATCCTCTTTCCAAACCCATATCATTCTTAGAATAAAAAAATAACTTTTATAACACTACACATTTTATTATGTAAAAACTCTAAGACCCCTTTTACAAATTCAAAATTGATTATGAAGTCTTCCATAATAATTTAATTACCTAGATGATATAAAACTCCACTATATATTTCATGTCTTCATATAATAGGATAAAATATGTCATAATATCTTTTATATTGGATAAAAAAATCTATAAAGTAACCTTTAATCTTCTAAGAGAACCCTCAACCCTATTATTATCATTCAACTTCCTGAGAAACATAAAACTCTAATGTAACATTTTACTATTCCCGTAGGACCTTACACTCTAGTGCACCCCTTATCCTTCCTTAAACAAAGAATAATACATTATACATTTATGTCTTTCAAAATGGAATAAAACTTTATCATATTGTTTATGTCTTTATATAGGACCTTAACTCCCTACATTATAATTCAATGAAATAAATTGATAAAAAAATTAGTGTAACCATGAAATCTCTAAAAGTGACCCTAAACAAGAGTTTACCCCCAAAATTAGTACGTTAATTTTTTTTAACTTTTTATGATTTTTAAGAAGACACAAGTTACTATTAAGACCATATATTTTTAGGGGACCATAAACCATATTTTGACATTTAAAAATTTTGCAGAAAAAAATATAATAAATAATGATAATATTATTTGAGGAATATATAATCTGGTGTAATTTAAATATTTTTTGATAATAAAAAACACACAATGTCTATTTATCTCTTCTAACTAACTTTAAATTCAAATATTCAATTTTAATTTGTTATCTTATCAAATGGGAAGACACAATTCAATAAATGTTTTGGAGGGAAAGACTAATGGACCTATTTGATGGTGATGATGTAAGAAATCATGAATCAATGTGTGTAATGAGTATACGTATAAATGATCATAACCTTCACTTATAGGTTCTGGTGCTAAAAATTTAATATCTACATTTATGGACTTGATACCAATAAACGTGACATAATTTTGACCATACAAAACATGAAACAAGAAAAGAAAAAACAAGATCACTTTAAAACACAAGGAAAATTTGAGTTTAGAGCCTTAGAGAATTAGAAAAAAAACCATACATGACAATATCCATGTCTATAAATAATAATTATTTCCCATTATATACATATTTTAATATCCCACATTATGTCTTCAGCATATCCTATAAAATTTTTCCCAAATGAAACATTCCTAGACCTTGATAATTTAACATTATTATTGAAAACCTAGTAAAATGGAAAGCCAAAGATGTATGAGCTCAAGAAACCTAATAAGGGTAAATAGAAAATTGACAATTAAATGTAATATATTAGCATAAGAGGATAATATGGTCTTGATTACGTAATAACATTATATGTTCATAACATAAGTGAATTCACACCCACTAAACATGGATCCTAAATTATGAATTATTTTACAAAAAATTAACATAAGAGAATTTAATTTTTTTTTAACTATGATGAATCCAAGTGAATGAAATCCTTGAGAAAACGATATGTAATAACTTGATTCAATCATAATGAAATTGTGTCAAACACTTTTTAAATAATTTTTATATCACTCTAACAATTATTCTTACAATTGTAATAATAATCTAGGTTAAGAGAAACAATATCTTAGTTGATACGAGTTGTTGGATATATACATCCCATTACATAATGAGTTACAAAGTTATATCGGCCTCACAAGTTATTGGACTATAATGAAACCAAAAATAATTGGTTTCTAATAGAACCAACCATCATCATAATATATGTCTATGAACAACAAGATGAATAAATTAGAGTGTTCTTGATTTTTTTATAAAACTCTTAGAAATGACTATTATTCCTGTCATAAAATGATTAACCTATGAAAAAATAGTTCTATGAAAATCACTTTGAATAAATAATATTCAATATAGATAAAGAATAAGTATTGTGTCATATCTACATATATCACATGGAGAAAAAGTAACATCATGAAAGGTTCTTTTTGATAAATGGAAATGAAATTTAAAGATCATTTAACATATGCATGAATAAAATGATCATTCCACTTTTCAAATCTCATTTTTAAAAACTAAACGTTCAAAAAATATTATAAAAATAATTTTTTAAATTAATCACTGAAACCTATAAAGGTATCCTCAAAGAAAATAATGGCCATAAAGGTGGGGAATCCATTTAGGAGGTAAATGTTAAAAATAATTTTTTTTCAATACTTTATTAAATGTTTTAAAAGTGATCCATGAATAAATTTAGTTGAAATATCCAATAAAAATATTTTATATGAAATAAAAATATCATATAAATAAATTTTTAAAATAAATTATGTTTTTATAAAATCATTATTTGAAATATTTTGTAAAACATAGATATAGAAGATTAATATTCCAAATCTAAAATAGGATACAAGATATATATCACTTAAAAAAAGTTTCAAGTTTTTTAATGAACCAACCCGGGTCATCTGGAGAAACCACTCAAACTGGACCATCACGTGATATGAGTAAAGAAAGATAAATGAACAGAATATTGAATATAAGAGAAAGAAGACATACAATAGAGTATGATGTGGAAAAAAAAATATACCACCAGAGACATAAAATCTAATCCAAAAAGGTATAAAGTATAAAATATGTCAAGTCCACATGTGACCAAAAAAAACCTAAAAAACCCCAATCTAAAAGAAAAAATAACAAGAGAAGCCAGTACACAACAAATGATCTTCCATTTCCATGAATCATACAATACAACATCTACAAACTCCCAAATAGAAAAGTAACTTTTGCTCAAAACCACCACATTTTCTATAGAAGGTATAATATCCATAATGGAACAATTCCATCATTTGAAACAAAATAGTTTTTAAATTAACTTTCAAAAAGTAAATCCTGTTACAAATAATGTCCCTTTGGTTTTCATAAAATACTTTCATATTTTCAAATTGTAAATATGAAATTTTGAAGTGATAAAAATATAAAATTATATTTATGATTCTAGGTGTAAAAATACAAACACATATACATGAAAAAACCAATTATGTGAAGACTTGTGGTACAATATTATATAATAACCTCTGAGAAACTGTCCATGATAAAATCAATCATTTGATAAGTTATAAGAAATTTAATATTAAAAATTTGCTAATACTTCTCTCTATCCCATGTGAGAATGAATATTAGAAACTCACAAGACTGAACATGTATACATTGGATCAAAATGATATTGAATATTACAAGTTGATATCATAAATAGTTACCTCTTATTGGTGAAACACACACTAAGGTTACCCCTATATATATGTATGCACCAAGGGTTCCTAATGTGAAATTGACCAATACATTTTCAAAACATGTATACAGTTTCATGATACCTTTTGAAATCCAAGGAGGCCAACTCCAGATTTTGAAAATCCTCTTCCAATGAAATCAAATCCATTTAAAAAACCGCCTTGTTAATAATATTTTCATTTCTATGAAATCATTTGAAACTATTTATCGCTTCTAATTAATGAGCTAACACACTGAATTTATCATGATATACAATTAATTCAAAAAATAAACAATTGTATAAAAACACATACCTCAACAAGGTAAAAATATTCCTACTTTTGAAAATGTTGAGCAGAAACACAAAGAACAAAATTTGAAAGACAAGTCACACCAAGAAACTGAAAAGAATCGATAGAAAACAATATGAAATGATAAATCATCATATAAACCATATTTTTGATGAAAAATAGATAACCAGAAGCATTACATACCATTAGAGAATTAATTCAACCACATCCGTGATCAATCACTCAACAAAGTGATTTGAATGGGAGGGAATCATCCAAAATCACCTGGGGAGAATGTTATGGTCGATAGGAGAAGAATGTTAAAACATGTGTTTTCTCAACACCTGTACAACACCCTAAAATAACTATTTACACAACATTAAAAATCCATTTAATACAATTACATTTCATGTAATCCTATGGGATTTGGTAAGCTTAAACCCCCATCATCTTATAAAAAATGATAATTAATATTTAAATAGAGTGTATGATCTACTCAACTTGTAAGATTTATAGGGAGTTTGTCATTTCACTCTATTCAACCATTTCAAATATTCCACTAGATGATGATTACATATCCTGCAATCCCATTAAAATATTTTTACATCCGTAGTATACTAAAAAAACTACCGGTATTATACTGAAAATTATAAAAAAACCCTAGGATCACCATTATAGGTATACTCCCAATTCATACTCGTCCTTATACAACCAACGAAAAGGTAAAACCACAAGAATGGTTCATAGATACCTAAAAGAAATGTAATGGGGTGTTACAATGACCCCACCATAATTGATTTATGGAACCAAAAAAACCTCAATGTCTTGGATCCAAAAAATGTGAAGGTCAGAACTTCCTCATCAATGTTTGATGCCCCATGTATCGTGGTTATATTTTCAGATATTCTATAGTTCCCAGTCCATAGAGATTTTTTACTTCTCAGTGCCTTATCCTAGTGATCCATAATTTGAACTGGCTACCCTTGAAAAGTGGTATTGGGATCAAGATCAACATACTCTCGTCCAATAACATTGGAAGTATCTAGTATATACAACATCAAATGGGAAACTTGAAACATGTTATGGATAAATATTGATCTGGATGGAGGGTACATATGATAAGAACCCCTCCCTAGTTTTCCAATGATGACAAAGGGACCCAAAAACGTCAGTGATAAATTACCATAATTACTTAACTGATGATATCTGTGGACAGTGAAACTCTAAGAATGTCATGATCAAAAACCTGAAACTCCAATAAACGAAGCCGAACATCCTCTGATTTCTGAGTACTCTATGCTATAACCAAATGCCTATGCATTATCATCACCACATCTGTCATCTCTTGAACAACACATGGAAAAACCAAGGACTACTCTACCAACTCTTCCCCACAAAAGAGAGATATAAAATTATGCACATACAAATCTTCAAAGGGGTCCATATTTATCTAATATAGATAACTATTTATATAGGAACAATAAAAAAATGGAAAATGTTTTCACATGATCTAATGAAATCCTGAACACCAGCTCATAACATATCCTATAGAACCTAGATATACCTCTCCATATTTCCATCCATCATCTGATGATATGTTGTTCTTAACTTAATAGGATAACCCATCACCTCTTATATACCATTCCACAATATAGATTTGAACCTCATATCCTAGTTAGAAACAACTATTGAGGGAACCATATGAAGTATCATACTCTCTCAAACATACATATCCACAATATGTTCCACTTTCATCACTTCATTGATATGAAGAAAAAAATAATTTTTGAGTTGATCAATGGCCACCCAAATCACATCCTTCCTACTACAAGTCCTTGGAAAACCAATGATTAAATCCATGGAAATATCATACCACTACCATACTATAATTGGTAAGGGATACAAAAACCTTAATATTTTATAGTTCTTTACTTAAATTCTCTCACAAGTAAGGAAATGTGAAACAAAATATACTATTGACCTTATCATCCCTTTAAAAAAAATACTAACACATCAAATAATGATACATATTGGTATATCTAGGGTTCACTGACCAACTAAAATGGTGTATACTCTCTAAAAACTAATATATCAAGAAAAAGGACACATCTAACCTGCTATAGAAGCACAAAGGCCCATTTGGAGATTGAGACCACTAAACTGAGGTCTTCCTACAATAAAATTCTTTTACTAATGAATTTCCATGTGATGTATTCCACTTAATGAATAAAAACACACACATTAAAAGAGGATTAAAATTTCATCAAAGTCAGTAATAACTTTACACTAACCTATTCCACTTAGAAGACCATATTAACCAACAAACTCATCAGATACCACTACTAAACTGACTTCATCAGAGATTTTGATTCTAATTTTATGATCAATTCATCCATAAATGCACTACCTTTCCCAGGGGTACATGAAATATCAAAATAAAAATCATATGAATACTCTACCAAGAATCTCTATAATAAATTCAGATCCATGTGATTAGAAATATATTCCATGAAATTATGATTATAATATACTATAAATCATTCAACAAAAATATTGAGACACCATGTTTTGAGGGCATGGATTACACTGAACAACTCAAGATCATGGGTATAGTATTTCTTCTCATGAGGGAATAACTCGTGAGGGACATAAACCCCAACTTGTTTACTCTGAAACAAGACACATACAAAATCCATAAGAGAATCATCATGGTAAACATAAAAAACCAGGCTTAGTTTTGAATGATTCAAAACTGGTGCTAAAGCCAACCTCTTCTCCTGCTCCTCAAAATACATCTAACACTTTTTAGTCTATTAAACCTTGAAACCCTTACATGTAAAATATTTCATCTAAGAATAAAAAATGGATAAGTCTTGAACTAACTATATATAATAACCAAAAAATGAAAGAATATAAATATCTCAATCAAATTTCTTTGAAACTACTAGGATATAAATACCTATACATTTTCAGGATATACTGAGATGCCCCTCTTAGATATCACAAGCCCAAGAAACATAACTTATGGGATCCAAAACTGATATTGGAAATATTAAATTATAAATGATGTTCATTAAAGGATCAAATAATGATATAAAAATGGGCCATATTATCTTACTCTAACATAGAGTATATCAAGATAACCCATGAAATCTCAAAAAACAGAGAGAGTATATGATTTGATTAAAAACATGGTTTATCAAAAATATAAACATCTTAGGAAATTAGTGAGATTGAATGAAATAACTAGAAACTAGAAATGATGATATAGTCTCATAAATTATATCCTAGTTATATGATTTTATTAGACTATCAAATTGTGATACCCTTACTATAGGTCAATATTGGAAAACCAATGAGCTCCTCTAAGCTAATCAAAGAGATCATCAATCATTGGAAAATGATATTTGTTCTTAACAGTCACCTGAATAAACTTTCAATAATCAATAAAAACACTAAGTCTTATGCCTTCTTTATTAGAAAAGAGGAAATGTGAAGCCCATAATGACACTATAGGATTATAAAATCATTTTTCCTCTTATTCCCCAGGCTACACCTTTAGTTCCACCAACTCAGTAGGTTCCATACTATATGATGACATAAAAAATTGTATCCTAACATCATGTTTGTAAATTGTAATATCAATGCCTCATTATAATGTAAGACCAAGGAAATAATATAGAATGAACCTAGGGTCCTCAAACCCAAATTTCCAAATTCGACCTCTCAATAATGGGAAACTATATCAAGAAACTCCTCTAACAACTGATGTAATGTTTATTCAACATATGGAACAATATTCCCAACCTTTACTTATATAGAGTCCCACTAACCTTAGAAATCATGTTTGACCCCATCAATAGATAATAACTAAACTTATTGAATATAAAAATCTATCTAGTCCTTAACATTGATCATCCAACCCATGATTATAATCTCATTTATGATGTCATTATGAAGCAATAGGAAGTCCCAATCCACCTCAAAATTAGATATCATAACCCAACATGTGGGACATCTGAAACCTTGTTTAGAGCTATTTCAAAAAGGCATAGAAAGATCCAATAAAAATAGAATATGTTTTAAACACAGGAAGAACATGTAAACTATATTTTAAAATATAAACGAATGATTAACACCCATATCAAAAAAAGTTAGAACCATAGAGGATGAGATAAACCTCATACCACTAATAGTAGCTGGCCATGTTTTAGATTCCACTATTGTATACTCATTGGTATAATGTTGTCTGGTCATAGCCACATTAACATCTCCCTTAGCATAAGTATTGAACCCACCACCCACATAAGCATTTTTACAAACTTGAGAATCCTTTGTGAGTGTTGATCCTCCACTACTTACCTAATATTTCATTTCACAAGAGAGTTGTAGATGGCCAAATAATCTCCAAAGATGACAAGTCTTAACAGATTCCACAATGCTAGGTTTGGTATGAACTCACCTTCCATACATGTAGCAGAAAACATACTGTTTCCCTTTTGTTATACCAGAGATTGTTCCTGAGGAAAATTGACCACTCTTAATCTTTTTTTCTAGACAAAAGATACACCCTGGATAGACCCCAAACTAAATCTATTTCCACCCAAACATGTCTTCATAACTATCTCTGTCTCAACTAAAGATTCATTTTCAACCAAATCTACAAAGGTAAGAGTACACAAGAGTATGAACATCCAATAAATATCGGGTCTATGTCCTAACATAAACCTTTAATGTTGTAGGTACTCATTAATAACAAGCTTTGGTTCTAGATTCTATAAATAAGGAAAATATATAGAATACTCCAGAATGGTATTCCCCCATACTCTATGGTTAGAAAATACAATTTCTTCATCACAAGAAATGTCTCTGGGTAATACTATTGTTTAATTATTTTCTTTCAGAAACCCTACATATTATTATCAGGAAACATAAATTTCACAATAGTGAGTCACTATATACTTCCCGGTCTATAGAGAATATAATTGAAAAAACCCACCATAGAGTCTTTTAGAGCATTCCTAATGTTGAAGACCCTTTATATATTCACATTGCACTCCATATATTACTGAGTTCTTTTTTTGACATTAAATTTGGATGGATGCTGCTAGTAAATTCTGTGCCAATTTCTACTACACATCCTAGGTTCTTGACTCATATTTGGCACAATTTTGAACTTTACAAATAATATACTCTAACAATATAGAGTCCAATAGAGTTATCACCTGTGGAACATGTCTCGTAACTTCTTATCTTGTATTTGGAATATCCCTTCTCTAAGTAATTCTCTAACAATAAAAATAAGTAATGAAAAATTAAAAAATCATCGTTCCAACATCAGGTTTTGATAATAAATCTTAAAAAAAATTATGATTTAAAAATCTATAGAAAACCCAAAGATTAAAAAAATATGTCTATTTAAATAAACTTACCACAAATTCCATTTAAATGAACTCAAAATCCAATACATAGTCCTAGTAAAATTCACTAACCACCCATGGTTACTCGATTTTAGTTATGGAAGTGAGCTGGCCATGCCCCTTTTCTACACCATATATATGAATTATAATGGTCCAAAATCAAGTATACTAATGATACATAACCAAACTATGGTATTCCTAAAACACTCTATGATTAGAATCTCTGTGATTCCAAATTATAATGATCCATCATCGATAAACTAGAAAAGCCACCAAAACTGACCTGTCACCTGAAATGGGTAAAAAAGGATAACTGAAAATAGTATTGAATATAAGAAAAACAAGTCATATAATAAGAATGTGAAGAAGAAATCGATAAGATACCAAAAAATACATAAAATCCAATGAGAAAAGTCTCTGGTATAAAGTAAGTTTTTTCACCACCTGACTAACATTCACCTCCATACCAACACGAAATGAAATCCTCTAAAATATGACCATCCAACATAAAACAAGATTATTTTACCTTCAATATATCCTAAAATACAACATCTAAAAATTTCCAAAGTTATAATTAAGGTGTAAGACTAATCCCATTAGGATACCACCATATTTTCTATCCCAGTTATAATATAAATAATTCAAAAATTATCGCATTTAAAATGAAATAGTTTTAAAAATAACATTCATAAAATTAGTGATGTTTTAAATAATTTCCCTTTGTTTTTCATTAAAGCATTCCACATTCTATAACTAGTAGTAGGGAATGTATGAGTGATAAAAATAGAAAACAGTATACTTGAATCCCATAGTAAATGGTATACACAAATCTTTGAATGACCTATCATGTAAATCTATTTTACAAAACATCTTAAAAAACATGTGATCAATAAACCATTATTAAAATAGCCATGCATTAAATAACTAGAAATGTAAAATGAAAAAGAACCTAATTTTGGGATCTATCCTACACTACTATAAGGTCCCAGCCTTAAAAATTACATAATCTTGAGATAAGTGAATAATTTTACATTAATTCACATTGAGGATGTTTTTAGGTTTAGAGATTTAGAGAATTAGGTTATTACTCAATAATAATAACTTAAATATTATAGGTAGACACTTATAGTCACTATAATAATTTGTCACAAAACATTTTTTTTTAAAAAACAACCATTCATTAAATTCTTGTTTAAAAAACACATGTTTTTATTGATCCCATCCTTGACACTTTAATCCTTTTTGTCCTGGGAAAAATATTTCAAAACATTGGATGAGCATAAAATCCTCAGTTAGGGATTCAAAAATTAGAAAAAATGTTAGTGTTGGGAAAACATTTAAATTATTAATACTTTTTCATAAAGTAATAAATTTATTCTTTAAAAATTAATAATTACACATTCCTAAATATAATATCATTGTTTACCCTTTTTTCAATCAAAATATTACATTAAAACCCATAGAAATTACATATAACATATATAGGTAACTTGGGACACAATCATACATAAATTGAATTACCATACGATAGACTTCCACACATATCACTAAATGAAATAGACAAATGACCAACATCCACACCCAATACATTGAAAGTTATAACATTACCTCCCATCATTGGTTTATCACAGAACCACCCATCATTGGATTATCATGTGACCAACTATCTTTAGTTTATCACGTAACCACCTGTCAAATGTCTGTTTTCCATTATATAATCATAACATATAAGAGATTATAATTATCAAAATTTTAATCATTAAATTTCATTTGAAATCAAAAGAAATAATTTCAATATATTAAAATAGAGAATCCATTTTTAATACCATTTTCAGAACCAAAACACCCAAAAATGGAAATATGGATTTATTTTCCTTTTAAAACACTATGTCTTATAGAATAATCCAATTATGAAATAATGGTTACGGAGGTAGGGAAGTCATTGATTCCATATACATTAAAAAAAATTCCTTTTATTGTTTAGTAAAATGCTATGTAGAGAAATATTCCTCTTGAAAGACTTTAAATGAAATTAAACGTTCAAATAGTTTATTATACCTTATATAAAATAAGGTGGTGTATATTATCCAAATGTTCTTAAACTAAAGGAGATTTTCCTGAAGTCCCTTACCTTGAGTCAGACTTGTATCATTTCTTCTTTTTTCTTCATGAATAATAAAATTAGGTTAATTTATACTTTTGTTAGAACCTCTTTTATTTTTATTAATCCTTTTATATCACTTATTATCGTGTTATAAAAATTAAATAATTATTTATGTTTATATCGTACGTTTTGTTGACATTTGGTACTTGAGCCAAAAATGAACTTGTTTTGATATAAATTCTCTATGTTGTCAAAATTCCATCATCTCCAACATATTATTCACGATTTAAATATAATATCTATGATTTAAATATGTATTTATAATAATATATAATATTTTGAGATAAAAAATTAAATGCACCGTTCATAGAGACGGTTTGTCGTACGTACGCGTAAATGCTACATTCATTTCTTTGTCATATTAAAAAATAATAATTAAAAGATATAAATTCATATTTTAATAAAAATATTATATTAATGTAATATATGTATCAAATGTTTAATAAAAAATACTTTATACTTTCCACGTATAGCAAGAACAAGTCATATCACTTTGAGGGGGCATTAGTCCACACTTCCTCAAAGGAAAATATCATATTTCTAGAGCATGGAAGGCATAAAGGTATGTTTTAAATAAAAAATACATAATAATAGAGAAAATATGAATTTAATATATATAAAATTTAAAAAATAGTGTCTATTATAATGAACACCATGAGTGGTGGTAGGGTAAAAATTAAACAATCATCATTTCCTGAGGTAGTAGTTCGACGTACACAAAAATAATATGTCTGTTACCCATTAAATAGAGGTGTGTGTAATTTTAGATCAAAAAAATATCATAACAACAAAATATTATATTTAGAATACAGGTTTTGTTATTTAATCATATAATTATAAGAGTTTTGGGATTATATAACAAAAATGAAACAAAAAAGCATGAGAGAAGGTGTTGCCTCTTAATCATGTAACTTATTTTTGTTTATACAAAAAGATTCATTGGGAGGCTTTCTACCCTTTGGGAGGCTTATAGGATGAGTTGAGGGATATTAGGAAGAGTTTTGGATAAGAATTTATGAACAAAATCATTCATAAAATGTGAGTATTAGAGAAGAGACGATTCCTTTTTATAAGAGAGGGATGGGGCACCATAAAAAAACTATTAAATTTTTAAATTAATATAAATTATTTTAAAAAAATGGATAAAATATGATATATTTCCTTGATAATATGAGTAATGTTTAAAATCCTCTCTTACAATAATATTTAGACATTTATTGATTTTATTTTAAACTTTATCCTTTCAGTTTACCCTTTACTATTCTCATTTAATTTTAGTTGTTGTAACAACATTTTAATTATTAAGAGGCTATTAATTTTACCTATAAGGGGTAAATTTTCCATAATTAGAAAATTGATGATCTTTTCAACCTTATCATCATCATTTTTTTATTTTATGAAATTTTTATGATTTTTTAAAGAATTTAAGAAATTATTATATTTATAAAATACCAATTATGTTAGTTTTTGCACTATTCATTTCATTGAATTTAAAAAAAATACAAGGAAAAAAATAATTAGAAAAAAACCATTTAATAGTATTAAAACATGTCCTATTAACTAAAAAATCGTGGATGATATAAATTTTGTCAAATAATTTATTTTTTAATATTTATAATATCATTTATTTCATTCTTTCATTAATAAAGCAATCACTACATCATCATTATGTCATAATTAAATTCAATTATTTAATGTCGAAAAATTATAAATACAGTATCATGATGTATGAAATATTTTTATATTTCTAATGAATATTTATGGTCTAATAGATCACTTATATAAATCCATATTAATTTTTTTAAGGCGATATATGTTTATGACATATTTTCCATTACATTAAATTAAAATTTGTAAGTATCATAATCACACAAAAGTGACTTCCAAAGGCCAAAATTTAATCACAAGGGTTGTCTTGATTGGATATATCTCATCCAATAATATTATGACATGTGTGAGGGTAGTTTTATTATATTATAATATTATTTTTAACCTTATTTACCAGATACACCCTTTAACCGTGGTAAATAAAAAAATTACTAAAGCGACTATTCATCACGTCCAAAACTAAAAGAGACAGATATACATAATTCGGACCTTATAAATCCAAACACAGAATCCTTTTTTAAAATTAAAAACACAAAAGTTTCAGTAATTAATTTAAAATTAATTCCCATTGTCAAAACCAGAAAATCTGTTTTTAAATGTAAATTCCATCAAAATATTGACATGTGTTTATATACAATTTCAAAGTGAAATTACTTCCAATAAACCAAATTGGATTAAATGATAAAAACATAATCTAAAAATTATTTAAAACCAGTTTCATATAAAATCTATTAATACAAATAAATTAGATGAAAATGAAGTTTTGAATTAAAATGTAGTATTTTCACTATTAATTAAAATATAAATTTATTCAAAAAAATACCAAAATTTAAACTAATGTTAATAATAATGTCCCACTTGCAAATAATAATTTTTATTTCTAAAATATATTATATAAAATTTTAAAAAACTATATTCAATAAGGGATCACCATCAAAAGGTGGTAAAACTACATTTAAAAAAATATTAGAGTAATTTATGTTTAAAATTTGATTTATTGTCATTTTAAGGCTATAAGATTTATTTTATGTTTGTAAAAAGATTTTAAAAATATGTGTAAATATAATATTGTTATTTTGGATCCTTCCCACCAATACAATGATCAGAAAATAACTACTATTTAAAATAATAGTATTAATAATGTATTATTTTTTAGTATAACTAATTTTTGGGTGAAACATAAGATTTTGGAGAAACCCATTGTTGTGTGTCAGGTATGCTATTAAAAAAGCATCCCCTTTAGGGTAAATTTATTATCTTATCCACAAATATTAATAGATATGAAAATTTCTAATTCAATAATTTCCTAAGATTTTAAATCTTTCCCACCATTTAGAAATTGTTTCCTCACAATTTTTTTACTTATAAAATAATTGGGGGGGGGTATTTATCCCTCAAATAATTCTTATATTTCCATATTGCCTCTTCAAGAATATGGTTTTTTCATAGAAATTTTACCTTAAAAATAACCTTATTACATAAAACTTTATCTCTGATATCAAGAATCTGGACAGGCTATTTCTCGTGAGAATGATTCTTTTCCAACTGAACTACTTTTGGACTGAAAACAACATATGGATCTAGAATATACTTTATTAACATTGAAATATGAAAAACAATTATGTTCCTAGGATAAACTAGAATTTAAATCAACTTATTTGGAAACTGAACCAACATTCTCGAAGATTTCATAGGGTCTAAAGAATCGTGGAATCAGTTTCACATTATTAACAAAATGAATCAAACTTTTTGATGGACAAACTTTGAGAAAAAAATGATCACCTACCTCAAAAAAATATCCTTCTTATGGTTGTTCGCATAACTATTTTACCTACTCGGTGCTATCCTTATGTGTCTTTTTATCAATTGAACATTCCTTGAAATTTTCTGTATCATTTCTGGTCCCATCAACATCTTTTAACCAAATTCATCCCAAAAAGATGGAGTTTGACACTAATTTACATATAATTCCTCAAATAGTTCCATCTGCATACTAGAATTATAACTATTATTATAGGAAAAATCAACCAACAAATTTTTTTGATCCCAACTTCCCTAGAAATTAATTGAACAAGCACATAACATATCCTCCAAGTTCTGAATTGTTTATTCTGTATGACTACTTTATTGAGGATGGATAAATGTTCTAAATTTTAATTCAATTCCTATATCTTCTGAAGGTGTTTCCCAAAGTTAGATGCGAATCTGGGATCCTGAGTAGATAAAATGTAGATAGGAAATATCTTAGAAAAAAATTTCTCAAGCTAACATTGTAGCATTTGTGGGTTGGTTATGTTTGTTGAAAAAGAAAGTTTTCATGGTGAATTGTTGACATCCATAGATATTATTGAAAACCCAAGTTTAAAAAGAACCATGACAAATGAATGGAAATCTGGATGCAATACAAAAAGAATAGATATAAGGTGGTTCTATTTTGTAGTGTTTTCCCAATTTTTTTTGTCCAAAATTTGTAGTTTGGTGAGAATTGCGTAACACATATTTCCTTGAATAACTCATAAAAATATGGAAAAGACATGAATTTCGTGATGATGGGCATCATAAAGTGGGGTTCACAAAGACATGAAGAAATATGATTGTGAACTAGGTGATTACGATGATTTTGGCGAATGACAGAGGTGAAGAGAATTATGAGGGAGGATTACATCGACAGAAATGTTTTGATATAAGGATCTATGATTACGAGAATTAGAGCATTGTGAAGGCGTGAAGTGTTTGATGGAGGGAATTATAGCAATGTTAAATCTTAGTGGTGCATCATGAATGGAAGGTGTGCTATGGAGACATTTTTGATTGATCCAAAAATCTCACTAGAAGAAGCGGAGCTTAGTATTCAACTAAGCCTATAAATAAGTGTCCAACTATCTTTATTCCATATGATATTTAGAGAGAAAATCCAAAATTTCATTGATTTCATGAAGCCAGGGGTTCTCTGGGAAGCATGGTTTCAAAGAGATGCTCAAGCTTTGTGAAAAGACTATTCTAGTATTGACTGAATTCACTGCATCTATGTATTGAAAGCTTCGTGAGGATGGAATTTTCAACTTTAGCTTAGTGAGATTCATGAATGATGTTATTATTTGGCAGCAGTGTGCTTCTTGGTGGTAGTGGTTTCCGCAAAGGTAGTTGTTCTTTGTGAAAACTTGAGATACGATAAGGCTTGAGATCTATGTAGGCTTGAGCACTATAAAGATGTGTTCTCTATGAAGTAGTGTTCTTTGAAATGGTGTGTGCTTTGTGAAGAGGTAGGAACATCATGAATGATTATTTGAGAATTTCAAAATTTGGAGCTTCGAGAAGTAGTCTGGTTTGCAAAAGCATGTACAAACGTTTTTTCCTAGTGTTTAGTGGAAAATGGGTATTTAGTAGTGGTTGAAAGAGGGACTTTAAAAGATAATCTACATACTATAGGGTATGCATTAATCAGTGATAAGGAAATGGGCTAGAGTATATGAAATGTGTGTAGATCTTCTGAAGAGGTGGTGGGCACACTTCTGTTGAGAGAGCAGTGAGCTTTAAAATTATGATTTGTTGTAAAAATGTAGGGACAATGCATCCACATCAATCATGTAAACAACATTTTTCTTATATTGGATTCAGTACATCAACACATCACTGGTGTATGCTCCTTGATTGTAGCTCAATGAGGGTGAACCAAGTAAAATTTCTATGTCTAGTTCCTACTTTGATATTTTTTAATACTCTGCAACAGGAAGGGGAGAGAAGAGAGTTTTTTCTCATAATGAAACAAGATCCATAGAGGATTTTTTTAATCTGTCATACCCTGATTCAACCTTCTATCAGTGTATCAAACATAGTGGACCTAAAAAACACCATGTAACCTAAATGTATCTTTAATATAAAACTAGGAAAGTTTATCTTGAGACAGAGTATTTTGAATAGGAAGAAGATGAGAAGATTTATTCAATCGATCAATGATAAACCAAATAACGTTGTTACCTAGATACATCTTTGGTAATCCTATTAAAAAATTGGTGGATATAGTTTCTTTTTTCCACTCTATTATTGGAAAAGGATGAATTATCCATTTTGGGAGAATCCCACTAATGCATGGTGGAAAGGAATTATACAGTAAAAACTCAACTCATTGTCCATGGTTTCGACTATAAGGAATCATGACTCTTTGAATTTTTTTTACTAAGACAAGGGTTTTATAAGAAAACAAAAAATCTCACAGGTCTAAAGGTCTAGATTATTGTCACCATGAACACTTTTCTAGATCCTAATAATGAAGTGGTGATATATATTCTAGATATTCATTCCTAAATTTAATTAATAGTTTTTTTATACTGATTCTGCGGATTCCTTAATATAATTAATGTTTAGTTGAAATTTTTGAACACCACCATAAATATTGGAATTAGAGTTATCAGTGAAAAATAAAAATGAGGAAATTATTTCATCCCATGTTTATAACTGCCTTATAAATATTTGTGGAATGAATTTCCTAGTAAACATTGTGGCACTCCATTTTTTGGAATTTAATGAAATTCTTGACATGGAATGTATTTCCTTATATAAATCCAATATAAATTTCTCTGAGAAGGAAATCAGAATATGTATTTTGATTTTTTTCTTCGATTCTATATAGATGGATACATGATTATGAATCCCATTCAACATTAAAATCTCAAGAATGGATATTATTACCCAACAAAAGGCTAATATACATCAAATGATTTAGTTTATGTAAAGGATCATCTTTGAAGAAATTCCGATTGTGAGGGAAGATGGTGAAGTTTTTCCAGAATTATTACCTGGTCTTCCTCCTAGATGAGATGGAGAATTTTCAATTAATATTATACATTTGTCCTTAAAATTATCTAAGAATACATATAGAATTTTAATTTTGGAACTTTTGGATCTAAAGAAAAAATTACAGGAGAATATGGATAAAGAGTTCTTATTCCCAAGTACATCACCTTGGGGTGCACCAATACATTTTGTTAAGAAGATGGATGGTTCAATGTGCCTTTTCATTGATTATCATGAGCCCAATATGATCACAATAATGAAAAAGTATCCTCTACCATGAATTGATAAATTGGTCAATCAAATACATGGGAAAAAATAATTTTTAATGGTGGATCTTTGGTTGGGATATTATCTTGTATTGTTGAAGAAGGAGGATTTCCCCAAGACTTCATTATGTATATGGTACAAGAACTATGATTTAAAATTAATTTCATTTTGTCTCACTAATGATGCCCCAATATTCATTGAAATTATGAATAGATTCTTTAGGGATTACTTTGTCAAATTTTTTGTAGTATTTATTGATGATATTTGAATGCACTCTAAAAGCATGGTGGAGAATGATAAGAATCTGAGCATTATTTAATAAAATTATGAAAGGAGAAGCTTTATGTAAATTACATAAAATTAATGTTTTAGTTAAAGTAAGTGTAATTATTGGGAAATATCATCACAAGGAATGGGAAATATATGTAAGAATCAAATATATAATCAATTGAAGGATGGACGAGGTGAACATCTGTGATATAAATGTGCAGTTTCCTTGGATTAGCTAAGAACTATAGTCTATTTGTAAGAACTTTCTCACTATTTTAAAACCCAATAACCATGATACCTCTAAATGGAGTCAATTTTGTTTTGAATGATGAAATTTAAGAAATATTTAAAGAGTTGAAAATTGGATTATCACTATACTGGTACTCACCCTACTCGTGAGTGGAGTACATTTCATGGAATTTAGTGATGCTTCAATAATGGGATTGGGTAGTGAGTTAATAGAAAGTGACAATGTAAAACACTATGATTCATGGAAATTGGATGTTTATGAATTGTACTACTGAACACTTGTTTAAGAGTTAGATGATCTGAGATTTTCACTGAAAATATTTTGGTATTATCTCTTTGAGAAGAACTGTGACATATATACGGATAAAAAAAATCCCCATGCATATATTCACAAAGAAAGAGAAGAATATGAAACAATGAAAATGGGTTGATCTGCTCAAGGACTATATATTTTCAATACACAACCATAATTTAATGTCAAATAAAGTGGAAGACACTCTATGTAAAAAGGATCTGTAAATTTTATAAATAATGATAATTGAGAAGGGACCGATATTCATAGATTTTGAAAATGATGTTCATGTGAATAATAAAGGAAGAAAAATCATCAATCCTGTCACAAATGATTGCTCAACCTCCCCTTCTATATAAGATACTGGATTATAAAATAGATGATGTGGGAACTCAGATGGAATTTAATGTTATAATAAAAGATAAATCCTTGGTGATCATTGTTAATGAATAAGGGGTTGTGATATTTGTGTCACAAATATGTATACCATAAAATAATGAGTTAAACAAGTATCTGGTGGATGATGCATGTATTTCTACCTTCTCTATCCATCTAGAAAAAAAAATAATGTATCAAGTTCTTTGAGGGAACAATTGGTGAGAAAATTTGAATAAGGATATCACAGAATTTACATCAAGTTGTTTATCATGTCCTCAAGTGATGCCAAAAAGGAAAAAAATCCAAGGGGATGATGTAACCGTTAACATACATATATGGAAATGGAAATATATCACCATTTAAATTTTCATTTTTCTCTTAAATACATCAAGATGAAATAATTATATATGTGTTTTAGTGGATTATCTAACAAATACTGATCACTTCATTGGGATTTTAGAGGAATTTTCAGTCAATAAATTTGGAAGGATATACATCAGAGAAGTAGTGAGGTTTCATGGAACACCACTATTTATTATATCTGATAGAGATCCAATATTTTACTCAAATTTGTAGAAGAGTATTGTAACAATCTGAACTATTGTAATTAAAATTTCTATTATGGGTTAGTTAAATGTATTATTATGTAAAATGGTTATAGAAAACACAAGCACTTATTTGGTTTCATTATATCCAATTTCATTTAAAATATTTTTTAGTATCATTACCATTGATAAAATAGACATTAAATATAGATCACATGATTAATATATATATAAGGTTTTAAAATATTTAATTGACAAAGACAAAGGAAATGATGACCTCAATGAGAAGGATCATACCCTATGAATCCCATTTATCAGATCTTCAAAGGGAGATACCATCAATAGGATTTTCCCTAGACCAATCCAAAGATGAGATAAAACAATGTAATCCTGAGTGAAACCATTTAGAAGAGATGTTCAATATCATTGAGATCACGACCCTAAACATATACATCGAACCACTCAATGAAAGTATCACCATTACACAAATTACACTTTGGGAATTTTCTGGTGTATTAAAAGGGATATATATCAATAACCAAGAAATAGAATTTTTTACATTATTTCCGATAGAATAATGGTTATATTTACTTTTAATTATTGTTACATTATAAGTTATTTTGATTTTGATTAAAAAACAAGATGTTTATTTATGGGTAATATTAAAATTCAATTAAAGAATTTATTATAATAAAAAAATGGATTTTTAAATAAATAATATTTTAATAATATATCATTATAAAATAATAATTATTAAATATAAATGATAATATAATTTATATAATGTTAAATGTAATTCTTATAGGGGTTCAAAAACAGTTATTGTTAAAAATACTAATAATATTTCAAAAAATGTAAAAAATTACATATTTAGATAATTATTTCGTTAAATTAAATTTTATTTATCAAATAAAAATTTCAAAATTATCCAATAGTGAAATTTTCATAATTTTTTGAGACAGTCAAATTTTTGGGTAACATTAAATACCCTATAAATATATGGTGTGTATTATAACATGATAATGACTCAAAAGTGATGTAATAAAAATACTATTAATTTTATCAAAGACCATATATATATATTTTTCCATTAAAATAATGTTATTTTATATTTATTTATTTATTTTATTAAGATTTCATGAATCATACAAAGCTTATAATATATTTTAGGGTTTTAAAATTATTCCTTTAATAGTATGAATTACTTCCACATAAGAAAGGGTATTATTTTATTAATTTCAAACCATGTCATTATAAAACACTTGAAACCACTCTAATTTTGTAGAAACCATGGGAAGAGACCATGGTGTATTTTTTTTTTGTTTTTGGTTATATTATTATATAGAGTCCAATACATACGTTTGAGAAATAATAAATAAATCCTCAATCGTTTTGTATCAAAACCCAACCAAAATCCCATATTTCATCAATAAAGAGCCTTATAGTACATCCTTAATCTGACCTTCCCTCTCAAGAGTCCTCAAAAGGTTCCCCAAGCTCCCAAGAAGCCCATCAAAAGCATTTGGAGTCACACTCTCAGTGTAAGGGGTTCTTTCTTCTCTCAATTATTCATGTTTCTTTATTATATTGTGCCTTATATTTCAAATTCATATTTTTGGGATATTATTTTCCAGGTCCATTTTGTTTTTAATTTTATATAAAAAATATTATAAACCAATTTCTCTATCCCCATCTCATTTAATGACTTCTAAAGTGATTCTGTTATGATGTCGAAATTTCATTATGATTTTCCATACCGAAACAATTATTTAGTGAATAACAAACCCATTTCCTATTAATGGTGTACCCCATTATTAAATTATACTAAATTGAGTTATAAATTACATATATGTATTCCAAACTCCTTGATCATGGAATACAATGTGATGATGAATGAATTCTTGTTGTAGGATATATATGTAACAGTTAAGCATGATAATTAAATGTAAATGACGAGTGCACCTAGAATTATATAGTGATCCATTGCATTGTTTAATGTTTAGTCTCCTGAGACGACATGTTGGGATAGGGAGTAAAATTGATTCCTTTATAGAAAATTATCTTTAATATTTTCTTGATATTTAGCCTTGGAATATTTTTATAATATAGTGTTTTATATTGTTTCCACACTTCCCTTGTTTCCGTTATCATTATCAAACAATATCAGGTATCATTGTTCATGTTTATTATTCCTACGTATTTTATTCTGAATTGATATTAAAATTATATAAAATGTGTTATTCTCTGTATATTATTCAATTTTTATGCCCCAATTGGGTTTTATATATCACCCCTTATTATGTATTTCCCGAGCTTATCCCATGCAAATTTATGTTCAATAAAATATTATGATCATGGTAAAGAAGTTCTCACTAAGGATGATGTATTCCCCATTACTAGTTGTTATATAATGTGACTAATTCCAAAATAAAATATATTTCTTGATAATATTAGTTATATTAAGTGTAATATTATGTAATAAATAATTTTTTAATGTGTAATAAAGAGAAGGGTTGTTCAATTGGTATCAATGGAAAAGTTTAGTTCTTTTTTAGGAAGAGGATGCGAAAACTCTAACAAAATCCAGACAAAAAAGACTAATTATAAAAAAATCCTTAATTATGGTACTTATTTAGTAAATAGTTTTCAATAAAATAAATACCTATTGGAATAATAAATGTTTATTTGGTTCAGGCACATATGTATGTTGTGTTACAACCTAAAAAATACTACATCGAGCTAGACTTTACCAGGAACTGGTACACAAAAATGGTCTTTACTACAGACATGGTATGTAACTCCCATAGTATATGAATTAGTAAATTCATAATCTATTTAAAAACCATTATTATAAGAATAATAAAATTCACATAAGAAGATATGTTAGGAAATATATCCTTGATAACAAATCTTGAAGCCTATAAATTCATATGTTAAGGAAATACATGTAATTTATAAGTTATATTACTAATGTCATTGGATTACCATTTATTTGTTTAATATTTGAAAAATGTTCATCCTTAATTTTCCCTTTGTTCTAGAAAGTGGATAAAAATAAATGGAATTAGGTAAACAATTAGTATAATGAGAAATGTGATGACTTCCGCAACAGGTTTCTCAACTTGATTGGAGTAGGAATAAAAAAATTGTGATGATAAAATCTTATTTGACTTTGTTTTGGAGTATAAACCTGGATTAGGAGGCGAACCCAAATAACCATAAAAAAACAATTTATAATTGATTATTTTATGTGGAATGGTCTCTAACATTCAATGTATCATTTGACCCCTTAATAGTGAAAAAATGGATCAAATCGATTGAGAAGATCATCTATATTATTCAACATTCCTAGAAAGAGAATGTTTTACTAGTTGTTTATCATATAGTAGTAGAGTATGATTTGTGGTGGAAAATGATCAAGCACACAAAGCCTGAGGTAGAGATCAATGTGATGGGGTGGAAGTAATTCTAGAAATTATTTTTTATAAATTCTTTCCTCAAATAGTCTGACATAAAATGGATATAGATTTTTTTCCCTCAAGGTAAAAGACGAAAAACCATTCAGGACTTATGGAGAAAACATCATAATACATACTTTATACACTAAAAACATTGTTATTATACCATAATTAAAGGTTTAACTCTTTTCTGGAAGTATAATACATACTCTATGAAATGAACTGGCAATATGAGACATTGATAGCTATGAGAAAATTGTCAAATGGGCCTAAAAGTTGAAATAGAGATTGGTGAATATCAAGTGTATCATGGGGATGAGAATTATAAAATAGAATTTTCTAGTAGTTTTATGGAGAAATATAATGGTTCCATGAAATATCGACTTCCAACTTGTCAAAGGTAGGGAAAGAAGTACCCCAAAAATTACTTAAGGTGGATGGAGAAATACATTAGGAGCGGGATGTAAGGGAACCAAATAAAGATTTCTGATAAGAGAAACCGACTAATTAATTAAAATTTAGGAATCCTCCAAAAAAATCTCATAACATTATTTATTTCTTCAACTACAAGTAACCTTGAAAATTTTCAAACCAATGCCCTAGGATAAGATTTTTTAGAGACAACAAACGACCTCTCAGGTAGCATGTTAGCGCTTTTTCCATCACAACCACACAGGTGGATCCCAATAATGATGTTTGGATAGGTAAGTTTGTTATTTATTCAGAAATATAAAATATAGTTTTTATTATTATTATGTGTATTCCTTTATATTGTGAATATTTTATAGAACTATTCAAACACTACCACAAAGCAGAGAAGTATAGATGTAGGTGAAAATGAAAAGTGTAACAATTGTTGCATCATGACTTTATAACTCTTAACCTTTCAAAATTTGAGGGTGAAATAGCCTAGAAAAACTTATCATACTCTATTTGGCTTAATTTGATACAATTATATGAAATAATTGGATTAACCTCTATAGATCCAACATGAATTTCTATGAGAAAGAAATCTCACTTTGTATTGTGAATCATCCTCAGATTTTTTAAAAATACAAGGCCATGGAAGAATAATTTGTAGAACCAACATGTCAAGCATTTATATTATGTCCATACAAGAATAAATTTCTAGATAAAATTATTGGGTCCAGGTAAAGGATCCTTTTAATACATTACCATTCTTGGGGAATACATAGACATGTTTCCCAATGTATTTCCTAGTATTCCTCTGAGTAAAGAGGATTAATTTTTAGTTGAGCTTATACATTAGGCCTTAACATGATCCAAAACTCTATATAGAATGTAATTTATGGAACACAAGGTGATGAAGAGATAATTACCTGAGAATATGGATAAATGGTTCATATATCCAAGTTCTTCACCATAGGGTGAACCGATCATACTCATTATGAAGAAGGATATGTCAATGCACATTTTCATTAATTATTATGATCTTAACAAGATCACAATAAAGAACAAGAGTCTTTTTATATGGATTGATGACTTTTTTGATCATCTAATTGGAGTGAAATAAATCTATAAGGTGGATATATGGGTGAAATATTTCCATGTGATGGTAATGGATGAGAATATGTTGAGGAACTATTTTGTACAAGGTACAAGAACTATGAGTTCATATTATTGCCTTTTTAACACACAAATGCTTTAGAAATCTTCATGGAATTCACGAAAAAATTATAGATTATCTTAACACATTATTGGAAGTATTTATAAATGATATACCAATACAATACAAAATAATGGAGGAACATGTAGAGTATCAGAGCACTGGACTAAAGATGTTGTGAAGGGAGGCTTATCACTGTACCTTTGATCACACATGAAATATGTGGAGATTTTCTAATTGTATTCAGTGATGCTTGGAATTAGTGCTTAGTATGTGTGTTAATGAGGAATGAAAAATTGATATACTATGTTTTAGGGCAGTTGAATGTTCATGAATAGAACTAAAAAATACATGATTTAGAGTTTTCTACAATGATATTCCCTTTGAAAATATGTAACAGTTATCTCTTTGGAATAAATGTGAAATATATATAGGTTACATAATAAAAAAGTATATATTCACACAGAAAGAGTTGAATATGTGCCAAAGTATATGGACATAGCTTATCATAGACTATGTTGACTGAATTCACTACCATCATGGAAAAATGAATAAAGTGGAAGATAATCTAAGTAGAAAGTTTCCAACAATTCTTACATTAATGAGAATTTATAGGGATTATATATACTAATATTTTGAACGAATGGACTTGGGAATCATAAATTAGGGAAAATCATCAATCATCTCACAAATGATTCCTTAACCATCCCTTCTGGTAAGCATAGAGTATTTTAAATTAGATAATGATGGAATTTAGATGAAATTGGAAATGATAATAAAGGGAAAATACTTGGAGTTAAATGTTAAGGAATAAATAGTTGTATGATTTGGGTCATGACTATGTGTACCATAAAATATTGGTATAAAGACAGAGTTGTTGGATGGTGTACATAGATCAACCATCTTTATCTATCCTAGAAGCACAAATATGTATCGATATATCTGAGAACACTATTGGAGAGACATTACGAAGATGGATATCATGGAATATATATCAATATGTCTTATATGTCAGCAAGTGAAGCTGAAAATAAAAAATATACAATGGGATGATGAAACCATTGACCATAGCTGTATGGAAATAGGAAATCATCACCATGGACTTTGTCACGAGTTATGTGAAGACATCAATAGAAAATAATGATATAATTGTTATAGATGAAAATCATAAAAATAATTACACTTCTTTATTATTTGAGAGTATTTCTCATTCGATCAACATGAAAGGATATAAATTAGATAAGTTGGTAGGATGCACAAAACACCACTATCGATTGTATGTGATCGAGATCCAAGATTTACCTCTGTGTTTCAGAGGACTATAAAAAAATCTATAAAAAATGTGTTCAACTTTAACATGAATTATCACCCTCCAATATATGACCAATATTACCAGAATATAAAGACACATGAGGACATGTTGAGAGCATACTCAATTGAATTCATAGGATGATAAGATAAACATGTTCCTCTGGTCTAATTCTAATAAAATCACTATTTACATTCATTCATCCAAATGGTTCTTTATGAATACTTTTATGGGAAGAGTTTTAGATCACATTAATGTTGGTATGATATTGGGAAAAAAACTACAAGGTCAAAAAATAGTTGAGGAAATGGTCTAAAATATCAATGTTGTTTTGCATAACATCAAGGCTGCTTAGAGTCAACAGAAGGGAAATGCTAAAAAACATTGATGACACATAGGGTTTGATATTGGAGACATAATATTCCTATTAATATCTACCTATAAGAAATTAGTGTGGGTTGGATTGAGGTTAAATCTTAGTCCAAGATACATCATCCCCTTTGAGGTCCTTGATTGCATCAGAGTGGTGTCTTATCGAATAGAAACGACAACTATTCAATCTCAAGTACATGATGTATTCCATATATCCCTTTTGAGGAAGTACATAATAGACCCCTCACATGTACTAAATCTAGAGGTGGTACCATTGGATAATGATCTCTCATATGAGGTGCAACTAGTGAATATCATAGACTGTAGTGACAAAGTTCTATAAAATAAGACAATTCACCTGTTAATAGTTCTGTAGAGAAACAACATGTTTGAAGATGTAACATGGGAACCAGAGGAAGAGATGAAACAAAATTAGTCTCATTTTTATGAGGGTGGGAATATAAAATTTTAACTATGAAATATCTAAAGTGGGGAATATTGTAATGACCCAATTTGATATAAATAAAATTCCCCTTGTGATTTAATTAAAGGTCTAATTATTTAATATGGTTTTATAAAAACATCAAATATTTGGAATCATTATATCCTATTGGATTAAGAGGAATTTTATGTATCATTACCATTTATAATCTATTCATTGAACAATGACAACCTAGACAATATACATATAGGGTTTTAACAAATTTGATTGACATATGCAAAGGTAGTGATGACCTGAAATAGTAGGATAATAACAAATGAAGCCCATTTATCATATCTTCTTTTTAAAAGGTGGTTCCATAGTCAAATACCAAGGCACAATTTATTGAATAAACAAAGAAGTAGCTACAAAATTCTGAAAGACGGAATCTTGTTACAATCTTTTTCATAAAACAGGAGCAGATCACCAGGAAAATCATCAAGCTAGGTAATGTCCTGATTGACCCCCTTGTACCCATTTATCGTATCTCCCATGTGAGATAACATCACTAATATTTTCCCTTGACCATTACTTAGGTTAGATCCATAAAAAAATCATTAGAAAACCCATTTATGGGATAAGTTCATGTTTCTCTATATCACAACAGAAACCATGTATGCCAAACCACCATAAGAAAGTCTCACTATAACACACCATACTCTTAGGATGCTTTTTGGTGTATTATATAGATATTTATCAATACCCTAGAAATAGGAGTATGTACATTATTTTCAATATAATAATGTCTATATTAACTTTTTATTATTATTACTTTATAAATGACTATGATTTTATTCAAAAATACATAATGTGTTTTTTAGGTAATACTCATATTCAATTAAAGAATTTATTTTTAATGAATTAATATATGTTTGAAATATATAATTTTTAAATTAAATATAATTATTAAATAATTTTTTTAAATATAAATTATGAAATAATTTTTTTGAAGTGAAATGTTGTTTTTCATGGATCAAAAATTGTTATTATAAAAAACCGATCATTTATCAATAAATGTTGATTTAATTTTAAAAGTAAAAAATAAAATATTTATAAAATTATTTGTTCAAAATAAATATTTATTTTAGAATAAGAACATCATAATTATCCAGTTGTGAACTTTTAATAATTTTGTGAGATAGTCATTTTTTGGGTAGAAATTAAATACCATAAGATATAGTGTGTATGATGGTATCATAATGACCCAAATGTAATGTAACAAATATTACAAATGGTATACAAAACATAATATATGTTTTTCTTTAAAAATAATATTATTAAATTTTTATTTTCGATTTATTTTATAATTATTTTATGAATCCTACAAAGCTCATAATATATTTTATGGTCTTAAAATCAATCATATTGGAGTAATACCCACTTCTACTAAATAAAGGGTATTATATTATTAATTTAATAACTAAGACTAATTAAATAAATAAATAAATCCGATTCGGTAGAAAAAATGGGAAAAACCATGCTAAGGTTTATGGATTTGGTTATTTTATTATATGGAGTCCAAAAACTATGTTTGGGAAATAATAAAGATATGCCCATTTATTTCCTATATAAACCCATAAAATATCCCATTTATCATCACTAATGATCCTTCGAGAATGTCATTTCTCTTCCATAACCTCTGTAGAGTCTTCTCAAGGTTCCCCCAAGATCTCGAGAATCCCCTCCATATCATTTCAACTCAAGGTAGAGGATCCTCTCCTTCCCTCTTCACTCTAGTTTCTTTATTTTCTCATTCCATATATTTTAAATTACTTTAGTTGGGATATGATTTTACATGTCTATTTTGCATTCCATTTATTTTTAAAATAATATAGACCCATTTCGATGTCATCAACTAATTCTATGAATTTTAAAGTGAATTTATTATGCTACCCAAATTTTCCATGGTTTTCAATGCCAAATAAACTATGTAGTGAATACCATACCCATTTCATATAATAGTTGTTAACCTATAGAGAATAATTTTTATTTTATTTGGAACTTACATGTATTTATTCTACACTCCATTATTGTGGAATAAAATATGATGATTAATGAATCCCTGTTGTATGATATATGTGGAACACTTGAGCATCATAATAAAATGAAAGTCATAGGTGTGCCTGCTATTATTGAGAGATCCAATGAATTGGGTAATTTATAGTCTCATGACACTTCATGTTGGTAGAGGGAGTAAACCTAAGTCATTTATGATAATTTTTCTATTTTGATGTGTTGGAATGTTTCCCTAGAATATGTATATGATGATGTGTTTTATGTTCTTTACACATTTCACATTATTCTTTTATGATTATCATACTATATTATTTTTTAATGTTCATGTCTATGATTTCAACTCTTTTTATTCCCCATTGATATGACTATTAAGTAAATTTTTTTATTATCTTCATGTTATGCCATATTTATTCAATTATTGGGGTTTATATCTCACCTTTTTTTATGTATGTCCCCAGGTTATCCCAGGATGTTTTATGTTTATTTGAATATTATGATCAGGTTAAGGAATTTCTCATCAAATATGATTTACTCCTCAATTTAAATTTTTATTTAACGTATCTAATTAAAAAATGAAATATAATTCTATATCTTTTAGTTTTTATCATGTCTTATTTTATGTAATAAATTATATATTAATTTATTATAAAGATAAGTGTTGTTAAATGTATCCAACCCAATCTAAATAATGAGTTAAACATTAGAAAATCTTAAATACCAAACCCCTCACATATACTCAATCTATAGGTAGAACAATTCTAGAGTGGCCTTTCAAATGTTGAGAAACTAGTGAAGATATTAATTATTGAAATAAAGTTAGATGAAAAAAATAATGAAACTGGTCAATGTGTTATGGAGAAATTAGATATTTTAATCATAAATGTTGGAACTGTTGGATGTGATGAATCAAAATTATCTTAATCTATTTTATTGGTTGAAATGAACATTTTTGGGGTGAAATTTTTTAATGAGGGAGAGTGTAATTATGGAATCCTTTATAAAAACAATTTTTTTCATGATTTAATTTAAAGATATATAATATATTATAGACATATAAAACACATGCACTTGTTTTTTTATTTGTATAAGATTTAAATGACTATAAAGAATCATCACCGTTGATAATATAGTCATTGAAAAGTGATATTATGATTATTATAAATATAGGGTTTCAACAAATCCAATTGATGTTTACAAAGGAAGTGATGACCTCAACCAGTAGGATCGTGCCATATGAAGCCCAATTATTAGAGCTTCTAAGGGAGATTGAATCACTGAGATTTTACCTTGACCAATAATAAGATGAGATCCAACAACTTAAGAACTAATGAATATATTTTTGGGAGATGTTCACACTCATCAAGATCACGACCTAAACCACGTATTCCAAACCACCCTAGGAAAGTTTCATTTTCGTAAACCTTACTCTCAGGGTGTTTTCTGGTGTATTAAAGAGATGTGTATCTGGACCCTAGTTATGTTAATATATATTGTATAGAATAATGAATATATTTTCATTTTTTTATTTTTACTTTAGAACTAATTTTTCATTTGGACATAATAAAACACAAATTATATTCTTGGGTAATATTTAAATAAAATTAACTAATTTTTGAATTAAAGTATTTTTTAGATAGATAATATTTTATCGAATAATTTTTATCAAATATTTTATATTAAATATAAATTTTCTTATAATATTTATGAATTCAAATGTAATTTCTATAATGGATCAGAAAAAAATTATTCTAAAAAACGCATAATTTATCAATAAATTTCAAAATTTAATTTATAAGTAAAAATTCACATAAATAAAAAATTATTTGGGAAAAATAATTATTTATTTGGAATCAAAATTTCTAAATTATACAATGGTTAATTTTTCATAATTTTTGTAGATGCTAGAATTTCCTGGTAAAAATAAAATTTGGTATAAATATACAACGTGTATTATGAACACATAATGACCCCAAAATAATTTAATAAATACAATAATGGGTATCCATGAACAAATATATGTTTTCCCTTTAAAATAATGTCATATTAAGTTTATGAGTTTAATTTTATATATCATTTTTGAATCCTCCAAAACCTTTACTACATTTGATGTTTTCAAAATCAATTCTTAAGTAAATGACTCACTTTCACATCAAAAAGGGTAATATTTTAATTATTTCGGACCTTGGGCATAACAAATAATCAAAATAAACTATATTTGTCTGAAACAATTGGAAAAAGTTTGGGAAGATTTGTGGTTTTGGTTATTTTATTATATAGAATACAAAAGCTATGTTTTAGAGATAATAAATAATTCCACAATATTTTCCTATATAAACCCATAAAAGATCCCATTTATTGTCAATTAAAAATATTTCATGTCATTACTTTACCCTTTCAACTCTAGAGTGTTCCAATGGTTATCCCAAGTTATCAATGATCTCCCACAATGCATTTTAAATCACCATCGCAAGGTAAGGGATCCCCTCCTTCTCCTCTTTATTAAATGTTGTTCATTATCTTGTTTTTTTATCTTCAATTAATAATGTTTGGATATGTTATTAAATATACAACATATATTCCATTTTATTTATAAATGATGTTAGACCCTTTTTTCTCTCATTATTTCCTTCCATGAACTTTTATCTGCCCCATTTATTCTACAGAAATTGCTCCATGATTTTCCATGTCGAACAATTATATAGTGAATACCAACACAATATTCATATAAAGGGCATTATAATTCATGTTCTTATAAATATTTGTGTTGGGAATTAAATGTATTAAATACACATTTCATGATGATGGAATAAAATGTGATAATAAATGATTTTTTATTTTGTGACCTATTTGGAAAACATAATGATTTTAATGAAATTAAACAGATGGACGCACCTAGAATGATATAGTGCTCTAATGAATTAGGTTATGTTTTAGTCTCATGATATTTCACTAAATGTATTAATGAATAAAACTAATCCTTCATGGTACCTTTTAAAATCAAGATATATTGGTTTTTACAATTGAATTATGTTTTTGATACAGTGTTTTATGTTGTTGCAACATTTCCCATACTACCTTTATGGTTTTCATGCTAAATCATTCCTAATTGATCATGTTTATTAATCTCACTCATTTTATTCCCCATTAATGAACATATTTTCTCTTATTTATTAGTTTTTTTCATGTTATTCTATGTTAATTACCTTACTGGCATTTATAGCTCACCCCTTTCTTATGTCTGTCCCCATGATATCTCATGCAGTTTCAAGTACAAAGGAGTAATATGAGCATGTTAAGTTAATTTTTGATAAAGATAATGTATTCCCTATTTGTAATGTAATGTAACTAATTTTCAAATACACTATACTTATTGATCTTCCATGCTATATTGTGTGTACTCTTATGTCGGAAAATAATGAATTATTGTGCAATAAAGAGAAGAATTGTTTGAATAATGATGTACAACAATAAAATAATATGCTGTTTTTTATTTTTTATATTTTAATAAGATACTCTTATATATTTCTTATTTAAAATGAATACTAAACTATTATTTCATTAGAGTTTCCATTCCTAGTACATTATTCCAATATAATAATGTAACAACTGACTCTAATCTGCTATGGTTGAGGCCTTTAGAGAAAACATACTTAATGATTCATCAAAAAATGAAAATGAAAATGAAAATTTATGTTGTCAACCAAATTATTATCCTAAGTAGAATAAAACATATTTCTTTCATGAAAATATGAATAGATGAATTTTGAATGGATCCTTGAATATAAAGAATCTTTGAAAGATATGTGATTGTAATGTAAAGCCTTAATCATTTGGTGTCATTCAAATAAAAATACAAAGATATAAATAGTATAATATGAAAATATAAATCCCATGAATTTCATGAAGTGGTATATAAACATTATTTTATGTGTATGTAAGTACACGATATAAGAAAATAATGATGGATTACATGAAAATTATCGGAATTAAGTGAGATTTAGACATAGAATACTCATTCAAAGATCATAACTTTTGAAGTGATAATTAATCTATGAAGTGATAGGATTAAATATGTTAATCAATATAGAAAAGTTTAGATACAAAATAAAAGAAATTATAGATTAATTCAAAAAAAACGTTTTTCATAATAAAATCAACGAATTTAATGTATTATATGATGAATGTGTACCAAGTTAAGAAACCCTTTACCACTTAGTAATGTTCAAGAAAAATCCCCATGGATGAAATAATTTTAATTTAGACATAAAATAACATGAAGTATGAAGTATTCATGATGTAAAGTTTTAAAGTTTAATCAAGTACATAAAATAAAATAAATTAGGTCAATGACATTAAAATAATCCTTAATGAAAGGAATTGAGACAAAATCCATTACCTAAATATATAAAATTCAATTTATTTATTCTAACTACTTTATAAAAAAATATATAACAATTATTTACTTCTTTAAGAACAATTAATGTTTTATTACATTATAATTAAACCATTTATGTTAATGAAATATTTAATAACTTAATCAATTTAGTCCACGTCCTATGTTTTGTGGATGTTTGATATATAATTTCAAAATGACTTCGGTATGGTAAATGTTGTCAAATTTTTCATTATTTAATAATAAAAATAAAATATATTATTACATAATAATCATTTTTAGAAAATAATTTTAATTTTAAATCCAACAATGAAATATGGTTATGAAAAATTAATTACGTTATAATCTTGGATACAGTAGGCCATACATACACACAACTAACATTTCCATTTTTCACTGATGATGATGGGAAGAAGGTTTGTATTATTTTCTCTTTATAAAATGTTAATTATATCATAATTATCGTATAATGTCTTCATAATATCTAATATATACCATGAATTTGTGATTGTGACGAAAAATTAATCTTATCACTTCATGGAGGTGGTAATCCAAATTTACAAATAAAAGACACTGTCATTTTTCAAAGGATGGATATGTACGTAAATTGATGATATAATTACTATAAACTATTATTATTATGTTTTGAATATAATTTATATAAATTATCTCCATCATTACAACCATACATGAGAGGTGGTGATAGAAATAAAATTAAATCACCTCACAGGGTGGTTGTAGACCACACACACGAATGATGGTTCATTTACAATTTTATGTAAAATGTAGATTTATTAAGATTAATGAATTAGAGTTAAGAGATAAAAATATATGGTTGATACTATTGTTTTTATATCACAATAGTTAGAATAATTTTGTATCATAGGGAAAAATTCATAAAACTAAAGCATTCAGTTAAAATTTTAACCTATTTTTCAGGAAACCACCACTACTTTATACATTATTCAATTTAAGGATTAATTTATTCCAAAAAACAACCAATAAAATTTTTGGGTTGATATTAAGGGATTTATGTTTGGATTTTTTGATCTACAATGCATAAATTGTCTGAGGAATATATGAGTGGTGTTTCCTTTTTATAAGTGTGGGGATGGGTAACTTGGAATTTCTAAAAGTATTTAATTAATAACATAATTTTCATGGATGAGTGAAAAAAACTAACATAAATAATATATAGTATTATTATTAGTGAAAATAACCTCATGCAACAAATTTTCTAAATGTTCAATTGATTTTTTATCCCTTATCAGTTTCATTTAATCCACGTCAATCCTTTTTATGATCACTATAATAAAAATTCTTTTACTCTTTAGGGGTCAAGAAATCTAATATAAAAGTAAAATTAACCGAAAAATGGATCAAATACTCGGTTTTAAATTATATAGGAGTAAAATGTACGATCATAATATTTTTATTAATTTTAAATAATTTAATAAAAAAATATTTATTATAGTATATCAATAAACTCAACTTTGGAGTTGATCATTTAATTTCACTTTATGTCATCAAGATAATAATTTAATTTCAATTTGAAACATTACAAAATCCCAAAAATATTATATTTGACTATAAAATTCATGATTAACTGTACATAACCCTAAACTATAACAGATTTAGTGTTCTTAAAACCATTTACATTATTTTTATACTACTTTCCCAAGAACAATGTCAGCAACACGTAATCATTTATGTTAATTATTTAATCAAAAAAATTATATAAAAATTTTAATCAAAAATATAATTTAATTAATTACATTTTAAATAATTTATAATAATTAAATATGAATATTTACACACATATATGTCATGAAAACTAATTTTATATATAATTTTAACTTTTATAGGCTTTCACATGCATTGCCCAAGAATTAGGACATGTAACGTGTTATATGAATAAAAGGTTCTTATGTACTGATAAATATTTCTGAAAATAAATCATATTTATTTATAAAAATTTTCAATGACTTTTTTCATCTCAAATATTATCTTTAGGATAAGAAATTACACTTTTCCATTGCTCCGCTAGCAATGCGTCAACACTAGAAATGAATTTCATAATTTTCATGAAATAAATTAGAATTTATTACATTAGAATTATTTATTTGTTATATTTGAATTATATTATAATATAATATTCATTATTTATGTTTACTAATATTTATATCATATTTAGGTCTTAGGAATATCATAAATGAAACTGTATTTCATAAAAACTATATTTTTTACTGTTCACAAAAAACATAAAAATATTCAAAAAGAGAAACAATTTAACCAAATTTAAATTTTAAATTACATATAAAATTTGTATTAAATTTAATCAAATTAAATTTATATAAGTTAATTTATTTACTTTTAATATAATTGGGTGAAACACAATGTAATAGAGTTTTTAGAAAAACTTTTTTTGATAAAAATGAACATATACAAAAAATGTATAATGATGATTTAAATTAAATTAATTTCATTAGATTTAATTAAATAATTATTATGGTAATTTTTAATCAAATTAAAATTATAATGGATCTTATTAATGAAAAGAAATGATAATTTTACAAAACGTGGTATTTTACCCTATTTAGTGAAAAATCTATTATTAAAGAAATATCAAAAAAAAATTATCCATAAAATATAAAAATATTATAATTAAATGGATTAGTTATAAATATAATATTTTTATTAATATATATTTTGGTTCATTTATATTTTTTGTTGTTTGTTTTTTACACTCTCGAATATAGTACTTTCTAAATCCAGGGGTGTTACAATACAACAGCTAGTTATTGAAGATCCAATAATAATGTTTCCACTAATTATAATATATAATTTGTATTTATATATTTTATGATAATATATATTTCATATTTCCGACCATTATAACAAAATTTAATCGATAAATTAATCTTTTGAGGTATTCTCTTTTAGACTAATACAATGATGAACCGATTTTATGACCTATCGACTGGCTTTAAATTATGGAATTACTATTTGATACCTTTTATTACTGATATAAAATATTTGTTTACACTTCTATTCAATTCTATATGAATTTAAATAGATGTAAAGGCCTTTTATGAAATTCTACATCGATTTAAAATATGTGATAATACTTTTATTTCATTATATCTACATCTAAACTATAAAATAACCATCCATGAATTATTTTATGGTTATAAAATCAAGAGATACATTTTTATGTATTTAAAATATAATAAAAAACCTTTTTTCTTATATTTATCATGATATTCAATTTTACCAGAGTGAGGGGTGATTCAATTTATATACAATCCTTTAAAAATCGTTGGTTTTATTCAATTCAATTCATTATTTTTTGTCCCTTCTAAAGCGTTGAGTGGTGTAAGTAATTTTGCATTATTACTGAGACAAAATTCATAAAAATAACCTTAATACATTAATTATTCTGATACTAGAATATAAGAACTATTATGGAATGATCTGATCTTTCTTCATCTCCTTTTTTGAATGAAAACCCTAATGGAAAAATAATTTTTATATCACTTTCATGAAATGTGTAAGAGAAAAATAAAATATAGGCTATGTAAAAAATATGGAAAAAATGGAAAATATAATGTGAAATATGTTACATATGAATATTATATATAGTCCATTGATTCCTTATTTTAATAATGTATTAATTGGTTTTTTTATTAAATACCACATCAACTAGTTAAAATTAATGTACTAAAACCTTCAATGAACATGGGTGAGAATGATAGTTACGGAAAATCCTATGGCCCAAAATAAATATAATTCCATTCAATATATGTATATAATAATAACTATACAATTATCATGGGTCACAATCTCTAACCCCAACTTTACCCATCTCTGAATATCCATCACCAGATTGTGGGTGTACTTTCACATGAACATATAGTGGAAAGTGTCATTTATATAAGTTAAGTGACCCAAAAAGACCACGAAATAATGAAACAATAGATTCTAGAAACATTCCAAAGAACCATAAATGGTATAAATACCCATATTAACATCCTCTAACTACATTGATATTCTTTTACCTAATATAGTCAACAACCAGACAATATATTTAGAGGAGGAAGAAAATGATGTAGAATATGCATATCTGGATACACATGAGTCACAAATGAGGTTTCAAACCCACTGGGATTGTGAATCATTTTTTATAAGCACCACATCCTTAGATGTCATATGGGATTCTTCTTCTCTAATAATTCAAGACCTTTCACCTATAGAGATGTACCTCAAAAGTTAAACCCTCCATTTCACTTAAAGGGAGGTTAATCCCGTTATAGTTATCCACACTCAAAATGTTGGATTAATGTATTTAATTAAAGATATACTAATGTATCCCAAGACCATAGGCCCTAATCCCCATCCAAGATTTTCACAGTGAACCATGAAATAAATCATTCCCCCAAGGGAAATTACATATGGCAGATGTTTAATATAATTCAATGATAAAGATATAGGACATGAGCTTCCCCTAATATAAAAATAAATCACCAGAGAATTTGTTCCTATGATTTTTATGAAGTACCCATACTTGGGGTATTCCTTGTGATGATATAAAAGATTCTTTTATTTACAAGACTGTTTTTACAAGAGTAATATATACAAACCATCCTCGAGTTCCAATATGAGTACATTTACTCAGGTAATAAAAATAAATTTTCATAGAAATTCTCTTACATTCTTGAAGATTGCATCTTAAAACTAGTTATTTTTGGCACCAAACTAATGTTTGATAAATATATAATGGGAAAAGAACACCTACAATGAAATGATCATGTATTATAGTTTCCTTTGTAAACATTATCATAAATGATTAGTGATGGAATAATATAATGGAATATTTAATGGATAAAATGATATTTATCCAATCAATTATTGAATAATTTTTATATTTGTGAATCTAATGTTATATAAAATAAACTAATAATTTCTATATTGGTGGAAAAAATGACCTATACAGTCGGAATGACATGTTAATCTCCCAATTGGGTATTTGTATGTGTAAATGATTTGTTAGAGGAAGAATAATAGTCATGTGAAGGAATTTTACTACCAATAATTATATTACACTTGAATACATCAAAGAGGGGAATATACCATATCTCCACCATAATAGGTGGGTGACATTAAACAACTTTATATTCTAGGAAATTCAATATTATAGATATAATGAACATTATAATACAATTTATGAAAAATGAAAGTTGGTTGAACTCACATACCACACTATATCATAGAACCCTATCACCAACACAATGTAACGTTCATGGATCATTTCACCTAAATTATTGCTGATTCAGGTAACTAATTGTAACTTGCATACCACATTGAATTCTTTATGTTACCTACTCGTTGTAAGTTTCTATGAGTATGGTTGGGGATAACTTATCCTCTCCTAAAAATAAATAGGAATATACATATAATATATAATAATAATGATTACTAGAAAATAAATTGTATAAATATAGGAATCATAATTATATTAAATTAAAATTTTCCCCCACGAATCATGCTGTGAGAATTTGGGAAACAATAAAAGTCAAAGATTACATACATACATAGCTAATATACCCTATTGGTAGGTTAAAAAAATTAGGATCCAAAATAAACCAAAAATAAATAAAACATAGTGATAACAAAAAATATGGTCATGAGTTTTGGCCCAATCACATCTCACAATTCGGACATATCTATCAAGATCAACCATCAATCATATGTCCGTTTCCTGGAAATACTTGTATAACTAAGAAGCTTACTCCTATAACCATGAAAAATAAACATGGTGTGAATAAAAAATTTTATGATACTAAAAATATTTCCTTCAAATATAACCTATCTATAATTATGCATGTTAATGTGGATATATATATATAATAAAATTATAATAATGTAAAACACCACCGATCATTGAGTTCCATGGTAGATCCCAAGATCGATCATACACGCTTTAGCTAGTTATATGGATAAATATAAACACACCATAAAACCTTAGTTAGGGTTAGTATAATGTCCACGACGAATACCATAAAAAGAAGCTTAGGAAACCTAACTAAAGACATTCCCATCACATTCCCTGTTGAAATTCTCTTAGTTTCCTTGAAACCTATTCCAATAAATTTATAATAAAAATTTTTCATGGAACCCAACTCATCATATTTACACACTAATGATTGGTATGATCAACCAACCAGTATCATAGTCCCTCAATGGTATGTATGACACCCAACTCCAACCCTATATCCATATCCTCAAAAATCACATATCCATGGTTGTTCTAATGTTTCAAATCATTCTAATTTTTATATACATTATTATCATGTAGTATTATGATTGGGAGGATCACCCCACCCGTTCAACATAACTTTTTCACTCAACTTCCACATGTCTATGGTTAATATTAACTCCGAAACCACATTACCGTTACATATAAATAACATTGTTGTCTTCATTACCAAAACCATATCTATAAAACAATTGAATTTCACCCATGCTCCCATGTTTATCATTGTCTCCAAACTAATATCGCATAATTCATAAGTAATCTAAGGGAAAACAACCATAACGAACAATTAAAAATTCCCTATTTAAAATGGTGAGTCATCACCCAATTTTTATTTATTCCCCATTAAAATACTTTTTTGAGATACTAAACATGATTGCCTCTATAAATGAGACTCTTCTATCTAGGAGAAAATAACAAGATTCCAACCATAGAACTTTTAGGAAACATCAAGTTCAATGAAAAACCTAATATTTTACACAATTAGTAGCCATATATTTAGTTAAGGATAAAAAATATAAACATTCCAAACATTATTATGTTATTTTAAAAGAACAAAAAATGACCTGAATTTGATTTCTCAATTCCTAATCAATTAAAGTTATCTTTTGTAAAATTAATATTAGTTCAGTTTTTGTGTTTATAAATAAACACATCATATATGATAATAAATGATAATTGACAACATGGAAAGGATATAGAGAACCACAATTTTATTAGGATGATCCTTTCCATCAAATATAACCCACAGAATTTCCCTTAAATGGTAAAAATCAATAATGATGGAAACATAACTAGAATGAAGCATAAAAATGAAACATGATAAATGAACATGATGGACCATATATATATATATATATAGGAAAAAGGTTATACCTACCTCTAGTAATACATAGAGATAAAATGACATTGGATAATATATCAAATGAGGTAGATAGAGACCTCAGATGAGAGATACTTAAGAGTAAACAATGAGAGAGTAGCACACTATAGGTTCATCGACTTGGTGGGGGAAATCCCATTTTTTAATATTTTAAAAAGTTAATGAAATTTAGGTTTTTTTCAAAAATAATTTCTTATTTTTCCATTGAATCATGAACTTATTTAACACCATGAAATTCCACTTTCCCAGGTTTACATCGCAATTTGACCAAATGATCAACAGAAACACCTTAATATAGGAAGAACCATCTAAACTATGCCCCAAGTCATCTATGAAATACCAAACATTCATATAGAAAACCCCTTTTCTAATTGGAGAATCAAGGGATGACCCTTTTTAATTATTGATCGATTAGCTACCATCCTAAACGTTTTGATATGACACAACCCTTACCACACATCAATTTATTCATATCTAGTCAACTCTATGATATAATTATTTTTTATTTTTTATTCGATATCTTAGAATATAATAAAATTAATATGATATAGTCTATAATCATGGTTCAAACCCACCTATTTTTGTGACATGACCATTGATCAATAGTAAAATCTCATTCCAACCCATTTCCAACTCTAGAATAGACCATCACGTCTCACACTAACACCTCATATGACTAAAAAACAAAAAAAATTATTATATTTAGTTATAAATTTCATGAGAAATCCTAGAAAATGATCTGGGTATTAGAAAAAATGTGTTATTTTCCAACATTATCACACTAATATTATCTAGGTATTTCAGATGATTTTCAAAAGAAGACTCTGCCAATGTACACATAAATTGTTCTATGGAGATATTCTTCCTTAATATTTTACCATCTCATTTTACACTAAGATGATACACAGATCTTAGAAATGAATCCTTACTTAGAGTGACAATTGAAGGAGGTGTGAAATGATTTTCTGTAGATAATAACATAAAATATAGTTAAAAAAATTAATTTTTATCAAAACATACCCCTCACTATGACCAAAAAAGAAGTGCTTGGAGATATCATGAAATTGGCAGGATCATCTATGAGGTTATAAATATGAAAAGGGTGGTATCCAATCAAAAATATGAGATAATAATTAATATAATACCACCACTTGTAGAATTCACCACTCATCCTACATCACCCAAGGTTGTCACATTGATAAAAAAATATACTTCACAATGAATTCTTAAATAATGCGAACTTTAGAGAAATGGGAATTGTAATATTCCAATATAAAATCATGGGGAATACCATCTCCAAGGGATAAGGGAATTTTTATCAAAACAACTCTATCCATTGATATTTTCTAGGAAAAAACATAAATTATTTTATGGTATTAACTGCTCCTCAAGGATTAGTGTTTAGAAGGATTGGTTAGACCCAATAGATATTAGAAGAACACATTCCCTATATTATATTTTATTTAATTTGTTTATGGATATTCCTTTATGATATCCAAATATAGATAATATCTCATGTCATAATGTCAGATACAACAGAATGAAATAGAAAATGGTAAAAGAGGAATAATGAAAAAGGACCCTCAAATAGACTAATAATATCTAATAATGATGATATCCTTGGTGGATATTTTAATCTCCTATATGAATGTGTATTTTGTACCAATATGGTATGTGTCAGTGAATGTTTTCACAACTATACTTACCACTTATTAAATTCATGATACTGATCATGATATTATTTGGGATAATCTCCCAATAGAAAATTCCCCTCAATCTAAAATTTAGGAAGAGGGTATACACCCAGATAAAATATATAAAACCAATTTTTGGGATCTTCTCCTAATATTCTATCGCAAGCATCCCATGGAGTTAGTAATAAGGAAAAGAACAAAGGTATTGACATGTCGTTCTCCTCCTCACTTTTTGAAGGTGATAAGACACTAACTACCTAATAAAATATTTCCCATTAAAAAAGATATAATGAATTTTAAAATAAATAAAATATTACTAGTATAATGTAAAGAATATTTCCATGTGTTAAATAAATTCATATAGACCATGCCCCACCATGGGTGGATCTATATCAGAAGTAATGAATCATTCATTATAATTATAGAACCTAACAACCATTGGGGATTATTCTATTCCTTTTTGGGATGATTTACACAAAAAATTACTATACTAATTAATCCCATTATTTTTAAATACCGTAATCTATTGCCTCGTTAACTACTAATTGTGTGATAATGAGGGATTGGTTCACTTCCATGATCTATGGAAATGATTGAAAAATTATTTTCATATAAAACATTATTAAGAGTAGATATTATATTTTTTATGGGAAAAAATAAAAAACAATTTATAATTAAGTCTTATAATATAGAATTATTGATATTGATTCATGGAATTAACAAAATTTTAATGAAAATTGGAGTATTTCACCCATAAAACAAATAAAATATCTCTTTAGGAAATACTTTGTGAAAAATGATTACTGAGAAAGAAGAAGTGTTATTCATTACTATAAATCCTTTAATGGTATAGCCCCAATTCTTAAACAATACATGATAAAGGTGGAAATAAATCATTGAAATAAAAAATAGTAGAATTTTATGAACTCCAATTCTAACAAAAAATGTGTGAAAAAGGATTAATTATTAATGGAATTTAATTACAATAGAAATAAGGTGTACTCTACCTAGGTTGAATAGCTTATTAGTAACATCATATGTTTTAAATAAAACAACCTTGTCAGGTTTCCACATTTTATAAACCCTAATAAGGAATGTCGGAATTATGACCCTAATTATTTTACCTCCCACTAAATTCATGTCCACCCCATTGAAGACTTTTTTATCTTTGAGTTTTACTCTAATTAATGGGGGGAAATGGTAAAATAGTGTTAAACCAAGATCTTCATGGAAAACTACACTATTTCTTTTGGGTGTTAATATTTTTATAATAATTTTTGAGTAAGGGAGGGGCCTCTAGATCATAGACATCATCTATAAGGGAAGAAAAATAGTGTATAAAGTATTTCACGAATAGTTCATTGTAAGAGATGTTAGTTTTGAATTTATGTGGGTTTGTCTATCACATGAGTTTTCTAGAAAATAATACATTTTACCTTAATTACTGGGTAAACCTTCTATAATGGAATAATCCTAATGTATCACTATATATCATATAGTTATTATTATACACTATAGTATCCCTTATTTATGTAAATAAAACATATGTATCACTATATTTTATTGAGAGACCCTTGAATATCAATATATATCACAGAGTAACCCATTCATATAGTTATATATATGTATATATATCATATATTAACCCTTAAGCATATGAGTGGCGCATATCTATCAGGGTTTCTATCAGGATATGTATTGTATACATAGACACACTGCATAATGCATCAATATTACATTATTGGAACTCTAGATGCATAAGAAACATCACATTATAAAAAAAATTAAAATATTAGCATGTAAGAGTTTTTCTGTGGAATAAAGGTATTCATAAGGGAAAAAGACAAAAAACCTTCATACGTGTAAGTAATCACTTTTACACATTACTCTTATGATAATATATAACAGGAACTGAAGCTGTGTTTCACGAGTACAAATTTTTATTTAATATTGATATTTTCCAATCCCCAATTGTACTATAAACACATTCGTTACCCCATGGAATTAATTTAAATAATAGGGGTAATTTTATTTTGATTGTGACATTTATGGGAAAGAAATGGGTGATCATAATGTGATTTTTGGATGTGTTCTTTACTTGGTACCATTATGGAATTAAAATGATTTATCATACCAGTACTTATGGAATTTACAGTCTCAACATAAATTATTAATCACAATTGAATTCTTTTATCCTACTCAACTCTCCTACAAAACCTAGGAAAAGTGAGGTGTACCCTTAGCTGCCCTGGGGAACACATTCACTAGATTTACCGTTAACATCAATAGATCAACCAAATCATGATGTATATCTATAGATATGTAATATCTTAAAATTATAAAATAATTACAATATTTTTTATAATAAAATATATGATATGTTGCATGTAAATTAATAGTTGAATTTTATTTTTTAAATTTGACTATTATAACCTAGCCATTGAATTTGTATATACAAATATGATTATCAAATTTTGGAAATATATTTAATTTTAATCAGCCACTTAGACTTGGGATTTTCAAACAATGTAATGGGTATCCCTATAACCATATTCAAAATAGGTAATTAATTTCATAATAAAAATAGGCTTCATCACCTTCTTGTTTTTTTAAAAGTACTCAATTATTATAAAAGTCATTCTATGCTTCAAAAATACGTTCTCTTTAAAAATTAATTTTAATATCTATTTTTGATAAAAAAATATATATGATATCATGCAATTTAATAAAATGTATTTGATAAATCGAACTTAATTTATTAAATAAATATATTTAAATTTGATGATTTTGAAATTTGGATAACTTTCTAAAACGTTTCATTTTTTAGAGAATACGAAAAATAAATACTTTTATAGAAGGTATTATTTTTTAATATTATTTACAAATTAAAATTCAATTTTGGATTAGTTTAAAATTTTAATTAGTTTTTAATGGTTTAAAATAATCCAATCGTGGGTTTGTAAATGAATTTTTTAGTTGAATTTATTATAAAAAAATTTATAATTAAAAAATACAATTTTCTAGAAGAAGCATTTTAGACATCTTTTTTTAGTTTAATTTGAAATTAAATTCTTGAAAATATATATTTTAAATCGATAAAAATGGATTCCATTTTTGGAATCATGGGGTTGAAATTTAATAAATAAATATATTTTTACTTTTAGAGAATATGAAAAGTCACTTTCATAATTTTTGTTACAACAATAAATATTAAATCTAGTAATTAAGGTTTGAAATAGTTTATAAAGACAAAATAATAAACATAACACTTCCCTTAATGTTCGTTTATGAGTATATATCATCTACAATCATTTAGAAGAAAAATATTTGGCCTTTTTTTTAATTTTCCAACAATTTTAAACATTTATACTATTTTATGTAATGAAAATCCAGAAAATTACATTCTCTTTATTTTATTAACTTTAATTTTTTTTAAATTGGAGAAAAAAAAGATATTTTTCGTTATAAATAATGATTTTAAAAAAATCAATTTAATTTCTTCGTAGATTTTTTTTAAAATTGTAGTGATGAAATAATTACTTTAAAAACTTATGGAAGATGAACACAGTACAAGTGAATGTAGTAAAAAGATCAATGAAATGATTTTGAAAACTATAAAAATAAAATCATTTGAGTGATTTTTAGTTTTCCACAATTTATTTTAGATAAATATTAAATATTATAGAGTTCTAGAAGTATAGAGTCCCAATATTCTCAAACCTCGATATTACATGATTTTTTATGAATATTCAATACATTTCATAAACACATATATGAGGAACATAATAGAATATTGTATTTAGAGACTAGGTACACAATCTTCTTTTCTAGTGAGATATCCTTAATGTATTCCAAAAATATCCTTCCATTTGGTTTTATTTATATACATACCCTACAAAAATCCATTCCTCATAACATGGGGAAAGATGACATAATAAAGGGTGAGTTCAGATGATTAGTAAGGGTAAAAAACATAAACACATACCCATATTGTGAATATATGGGTAAGATAATGGGAGAATAACATTTGAAAACCATATCCTACATATCAAAGATGAAAAAATTGGGTCATTACATAAATAATTAATGTTTATAAGACATGAACAATAAGAAAATCAATGAACATGTGTCATTAGAGAATAAAATTTTCATAATAAATTGTATTGTGGAATACACATCTGCTTATAATATTGTGAACATGTATTAATAGAGACATGTTTACTAATTATGTTAATGAAATGAAATCAGGTCCTCTTAGAAACTTATAGACATAAAACTAAGTCCAATAATAACATTATGGACATGCAAGATAGGTCCACACATAACTTTATAGACATAAAATATAGGTCCACACATAAATTTATAGAAATAAAATATAGGTCCACACATAACATTGTGAACATGTAATTAGGTTGACACATAACATTGTGAACATGTAATTTTATTCACACATAAAATATATTATCATGAGTAATCCATCATTATGCAATGCATTAGATAGAGATATATGTCCCACCTAGAGCATAATTAAAATAATAAATGAATTTATCCTACGATCATGAAACATTAATCATGTTATAACATATGAAAATAAATTATTTTCATAAAACATTTCATCATATCATAACCCATAAAAAGATATGAGGTTTATAATCATTTCATCATGTCATATCACATGGAAGTCAAATAGTTTCACAAAAGTATTGTCCTCAAAAACAATTTGGGGATTAATAATAATGGTATTATAGAATCATATACCCCATAAGGCATAATTAACATCAATGGATTCTGTCTTAGATGGAATTTTTTTAGTCATTTAAAACATTTCTTTATAAAAATAACTTTTCATTAGAAATAATTGTTTAAAATAGATTTTTTGAAAAAAAAAATTCTTTGAAAATAAAAATAATAACTTATAAAGGAAACCTTAAAAAGAAATTAAAAAATTCAATTAAGGTAATTATAATTTTGTATTTGGAAAATAATTTTATTTAATTTTTGAAAACATATTTTAAAAACAATATTTTTAATGAAAAAAAACTTGGACTGAAAATGAAATTTTTATTATTGTTTATGAACTCTTGAGTAAATAGAAGAAATTCAATGTAAAACATGTAATATTATGAAAAAAAATTTATAAAAAAATTTATAATCTCTTTAGCGATATATCTTGTGATTTTATCATTTGAAGTATAATCATAAAAAGTCATAATAATTGATGAGGTCTTAATATGAAGCTATTACAACTTTATTAACATTGAATCATAAGCCCCATCAAATAATAACATTAAATTGAACATAAAATATCATTAAAATTATCACATTCATGATATGAAATATCAATGTCTCAGTATATACACCTCATTTAGGAGGATATGTGCCTAACATAACTTATTTCCCAAAGAAGGAAAATTGTGAAAGAAACCCTTATATATTTCTTAATATTTGAACTGTAAAATCCATAAAAAATAATGCAAAATAAAATATTTATAACCCCATAATTATAATGATAATAGTTATAATATAAATTTATGGGAATTATATACATGAAATAATATAAATTGGTGGTGAATATGGAATGTGGAACACACATGTAAGAACTCGGTTTTTGGCTATAAAAGACTTTGGAACATTCTTGATATTATTCCAGAGCAGCTCCTGACAGCGTGCGATTCCGAGCCCCGGTGTGGCCGGAATTAAATTTTCCATGCGTTCACACTAGATAAGACAAATAAATAGGATAACTCATAAACGGAGTTTCGGATCGGAGATCTGAGTGCACGGATGGATCTGGAATGGGGTTTTTACCCTAGGAACGTCATAAAACATGTCATCGCGGGATGTTTGGACCCTCGCTCGCTATCAGAGCGTGGAATAGTTAAAATAAATAATTAATTTATTCGTTTAATAGTTTAACTCAAGTATCTCTTAAACGGTGGCTCCGATGGGAAAACCTAGGCCACCTTTGATTTCGGAGAATGCCGTTTACCCAAGAAGGAGTATAAGTTTTGCGGGCGCGGGCCGTCAGTGAAAAATGGCCCCAGGGGAATTTTCGTAATTTGGTGGCCTCAGGCATTGTGTTTAATAACTTTTGAACAGGGTCTCAGATTAAAATTCTGAGACCGTCTTTGTGCTCAAGAGGTGGTGTTTGGCCCAGGGGAGGCTTAATCTTGACCTTGCCGGAAGTTCGGGTTCGGGCTGATGGGAGGGTGGTTAAGTGTTTTCTATGTAAACACTTAACCCACCCCTCTCCTCTCCCCCTTCTTCCCTAGTGCCAACAGCTCCCAATGACAAAGGAAGAAGCTCCTCCTCTCCTCCTCCCCTCCGACAATGCAGCGGTACGACGACGGACCCTCCGTGATGCTCCGGGCAACGACCAAGAGGTACGATTTGTTGTTTTCGTTTCTTTTCCCGCACCTACTTTGAGTTCGATTATATGCATCAAATTGTTGTTTGATCCTAGAACAAAGCCCATGGTCGTGTAGTATATATTCTGCCATTTCCAACGCAAATTTCGGTTTGTAAATTCGAGTTCGGAGGAGGCCCTGGTTGTTTGGAAAAGTTTGCGGGTTTTGGTTGTGTTTCCCGGTGGGTTCCGGCGGTCCGACGAGCTTCGGCGGGTTCCAGCGGACCGACGAGTTTCGGCGCGGCGGTGGCTCGGATCCAGTGGGCTACGGCGGCGGCGGCGTGAAACCGAGCAGAGGTGGCCGGGTGGTCTTCGGCCAGTCCGAGCAGGAGGCGCCGACTGAGGTCGAGTGGGGAGCTGTAGGGACCGCAATGCTGGGTCGCAGCGGTCGTCGGCAGTAGGCGCCAGCGGGGCGCGGAGCACGGGGGAAGGAGGACCGGCCTTAGGCCGTTCGTCGCGGGAAGAAGACCGGGGTCTTTGGACCCCAGTTGGCAGACATAGGACCCGCATATTCGGGTTCGTGTTGGAGGAGCCGGACGGACCGAGCCGGTCCGGGCGGTTCGGGGCGGTCCGTGCGGTGAATCGTGGACCGTCGGTCCAGGGTGGGGGTGGGCCGACCGAACCGGCCCGGGCCCTCGATTCAGTCCGATAAAAACATTAAATGCCCATAGAATGCAGTACGAGCGTCAGATTCGCGTGCTATTAGCGGCGACACGTTCCTTGAAACAAGACGGACCTTTTGAGATGGTTTCAGGGGTTTTAACTCCAGAAACAGGGGCCTCGGTGGCGTGACACGTCTTTAAGTGAATTGACGTTTTTCCGGGGGATTTTGTTTTGGACGGAGTGGACACATCCGACGTCCGTTTTGAGTGTCATCAGTGGCCTTGTGACCCTGGCGTTGAGCAAGGGTTTTCCAGTGTGGTTTCGGGCATTGAAACTGGTGTTGAGGCATGGGCCCCACGACCCGTCTTTCGAGCTGTACACAACTTTATGTAACTTTTTCATTAGACGTCCGTTCGGGGCATGAAAGCTGTTGATTTTGGGTGTTTATCCGAGGGAATTGCATTGACGCAGTCTTCCCTCTTTAATTCCACAAGATGGTGTAGGCCCCGTGGGGGCTGTTTTGGGAGTTGGTGGTGAATTCCAACTTTATCATCGAGGGTTCGTTTCGGACGAGTGATTAGTCATGCTTGTGTAATTTTTCGAGAGGATCACAACAGTGTGATCTGTTCGTTGTGTTTCGGGACCGGGATGCGGGTCCCACGTAGCACCACTCATGTACGGTGCTCCGGAATGCATCTTTTTCTCCAGATATCCGTTGCACTCAAGTAAGCAGTCCTTTTGACTTGTTTTCCCGAGGGGATCACAATGGTGGGATGCGCCCGACTGTTTTCGGGGCTGAGGATCGGGACAACGGGACGTCGTTCGGCCGTAAAGCGGTGTTGGACGACTTTTTCGTCAGATATCCGTTGGAGGTGAGTAAGTAGTCGATCTCGCGTATTTTTCCACAAGGATTACAATGGTGAAATCTGTTCAGGCGAGTGGAGCCTCTTACACGATCTTATTAAATGTGGAAATATGAAGGTGCCCCGGTGGCGGTTCTTCTACCATATTTGTAGCGGAATCTTGGTGTGTGATCGCGTTCACTCTTGGAAGAGTGATGTTGGTGTTTAAAGAGATGTGGTTGGCCGTGCCTCAGCCGTTGAGGTGGCAAGTTGGAGTTTTTACATTTCCGCCTTTGAGTTGACGATGGGTGTCGTGTGCATGATAGCCTTTAGGCTGGAGACGTGGCATTCTCCGGGAGTATGCGAGAACGCTGGGAGGTACATGTGGATGGTTGTACCTGAGAACGTTTGTGTGCTTAGTTGGGGTTGACTTGGGGCCACACATCGTGTGGGCCCCATATGCATGTCGTGTTCTTCTTTACGTACCTTTGACCTCTCGCGACGTAGAGGGTTCCTTGGTTTTCATACTCTTGACAAGAAGGGTTGAGTTTTTCCCTAGTTCTGTTCTCGTTTGTAGACCAGCAGGGTTGGGTTTTCCCCTAGTTCCGTTCTTGTTTGTTGACCAGCAGGGTTGTGTTTTCCCCTGGTTCTGTTCTCGATGGTTTGACCGGCAGAGATGGTTTGGTTCTTCTGTTTCTTCAGCTGTGAGGGGTTTCAGTACTATGCCCCTTTCACTGGAATACTTCTCCATTTACGACTACATGTGATCCTATAGCGTGGGAGTTTTCCCACTTCCTGGGATGAGTTGTCTCGGTCTGCTTCGACAGTGACTCGGAGGATTGGAGTGTGATCGCCCTGAGGGGCCCGGGGAGTTTCTCTCGTCACTTCGTGTTCTCTGGTAGAGTCCTTCTGGATTCGTTGTGACCAACACATTACGTGGGCACTGATCCTCTACCCAGTAGGTTGTTTCCAGCAGGGATGGCCAATGAGTTACCATCCAGCATGGGTGGCCAATTGTACCATCCAGAAGGGATGGCCAGTGCGGTTACCATCCAGCAGGGCTGGCCAGTGCGGTTACCATCTTGCATGGATAACCAATACATCGGTGTTCACCGAGAAGTACTATCCAGCAAGGATGACCAGAGCGGTTCCGGTTTTACCTCCAGCGGGGCTAGGCAGTGGTCCCCGATGCTGGGTTTACCTCCAGCGGGGCTGGGAAGTGGTCCCCGATGCCAGGTTGACCTCCAGTTGGGCTGGGAAGTTGTCACTGATGATCGTTCTGAGCCTCCCTCCAATGGAGTACCCTTTTATGGGACTGGGCATTGGGACTCGTCGATTACTTTAGCCTAGTCTCCCTCCAGTGGATTACCCTTTTACGGGACTGGGTAGTGTGGCACCCGTCAACTCTTGCTGGGTCTACCTCCAGTGGGAACCCGTCGACTTCCAGGGATCACCCTCAAGCGGGGTTGGGCAGGGGGTCTCTTGTCGGCTTTGAGGAGACCTCTCGACTGCGGGGCAGTGACGAGGTGTGGTTTGACGTTCCCCCCAGAACTCTCAAGTACGGGGGGCACTTTACACACCGAGACATGACCTTGTGACGCGACCATAACTGTACGGCTGAGTCAGTGCTACCAAAAGCGGATAGTGTCAAGGTGCGGTGATTTGAGACCCTTGACTTGCAGTTCGGGGCAGATGTGCGGGATGCTGGGCATCGATGGTGTTTACTTCTGGGACTGTTTTCTACTCACTTTCTTGGGACGAGCTTCGGGATGGAGATCACCTTACAATCTTGTTTGGGCTTCTTGTTTGAGCATATGGATATGTATATACCTTGTTCCAGTACCCACTTGTTGGGTTTGGTTACTCTCTTTCCAGGAGAGGTGAAGATGCGTGGGGTATGCCACGTGCTTTCCGTGTCAAGATTCTCATTGTTGGACAAGTCTACTATCCTGTTATAGGTAGTGAAGACTCGATGGGAAATTCATCTTCTCACCATTTCCAACTCTTTGTGCCTGGACGAGTCTACCTTCTTTCCTCTTATTAGGTTGAGATGGACTATTTACTGTACTCTTTACTTCACTTTCAGTTGTACTCCTTTAATTTTCCCCTGTTCGATCTAATGTTCACCCTTCGGTACCTCCTTGGTTGATCCCTCGAGCCTTCGGGGTATCCTACTGAGTATTCTTATACTCACACCTTCTTGGTCTTTTCCCACACTTGGTGTGCCCTTGCAGATGACAGATAGGTGGGTCGTGACTTCATTGGATCTTAGGAGTTCAGGAGCGTGGACCGCGTATGGTGGTCGGAGTCGGGTTCCAGGCGGGGGACCCTTCCAGATGTTTACTTTTTGTTCACCTATTTCCGGGTTATGGAAATTTTGGTTGGGCGCGTGTTTTGACCCTTTTCTTTTCACTTTACTTTCAGCACTTTCTTTGTACTTTTAGAGGTCGATGCACATTGTGGTTTATTTATTGCAGTTGTTACTTTTCTTTTCTTTTTATTCTGCACTTTTGCATTGAGTGTGCTGCGTGTGTGTGTACAGGTACTTAGGCAAAGGCCTCCTCGAGTTGTTGTGCCTTCAGCACTGGTCGTCTGCCCCTAGCCTATGGAGGCGGGCTTGGGGTAGTTGTGGCTCGAGCCCGGGTAGGGTCAGGTCGTGAAAACAAAAGTAGAAAGTGAGAGAAAAATCACCTACCACTTTTGAGATATTTTTTAATCATAATACCCAATAAATTATAACAAAAAATGAAATATAAAATATAATGAAATAAATGGGATACACTATTTAAAAATTTAAAAGGTTTTTATATACACCCAAAAAAATAAACCGTTGGTGAATTTTCATATGTCTACAAGAATGGATTTTACTGATTTCATGAACATTATTTTTCTTAACACATACTTTATATGTTGACTAGATTATTTTCAATGAAAAGGATTTTTCTAATATTTTATGAATTTTTAGATTTTAAATGTGTTTTTGTATGTGAAAAGTGTATTTTAATAAAAAAATTATACATTGGTCCTTTAGTGGAATTTTGATGCATCAATATAAATAGCCCTAGATGTCACTTACACTCTTATGGAGATATGTTATAATAATAACATCCTCATTATTTTTTGTTGGTTATGATTATTCCATTGGTCTTTTCATAGATTTTTTTATTTCTATGGAGTATTCATGTAATAAAAAGAAAATTTGTTATTAAAATAACTATTATGATGAAATTTTAGATATATATACTTAAATAATGTTATCTCTATTTGAAATTATTTTTATGAAGGGTGGTCACATTATAAATTAAGCATAATTTAGTCCATGATATCCTTCCAAAGTATTGGGTAATTAAATTGGATGTTGACCGTGTTGTTATTTCAATTTATAGTGGTTCTATAAGGGTTCTGTGAAGATAGTGTTATATGTCACTAATAGGCTTTCCTTATTCTTTATATGGGTTGTAAATATTTTCACTGACCATGATTAATATCACATGGATCATTATTATTAATTCCAATGACTCTTATCATTATTAATGATTTATTCCATGTTTTAAGTTTGATGATCCATGTATTTAAGGGTATAAATTACATTTTTATTCAGATTCACTTTGGTTATGTCATCATAACCTTATGCTAATCTTATTCACCTTGATGATTGTCAATTGTGAATGGATTTTTTACCATTAATACCAGTGTTAAATCACCCTTCTCACATTTCCTTTCCCATTGATTATTAAGAATGGTTTTAAGAATAATATTTATAATAAGGTTAATAGATGTAAAATACTGTTGTAAGTAAATTTAGATATTTTTTAACTAGTTGTTTATGTTTCTAAAGTTTTTATGTATGATATTTTAAAAATTATCTGAAAATCTAAACCTAAAATCTCATTAAGTATATGCGTGATCCCATATCTATTTTTTGATGTTGTATGTCATTGATTGAAAAATTTGGGTCAAACCTATTAGTTTCAAATTCAAAAATGTAATGCTTATGTTTTTATAACTATATCTTAGCGTGTAGGAACAAGGTATTTATATTTGGCTTCCGATTAGTTTTTAGAAAACATTGGATAATAAGTTTTCTTAATGGGAGGTTATTTTAAGAATTACAAATAGCATTACATGTTTAGGTGTTTATGGTTGATCATAATTTGAAAGTCATAGATACCCATTTTAAGGTCTTATGTGATATAAATGATATTTTGGGATCTGTTTTATTTATTTGGGGTATATATAACACTTATGTTTAACATGAATTATTATTTAAGTAGTCAAGGTCAAATTATATTTTGGGTTTAAATTATGGTTAGGAATATTTTGAAGAAATTTAAGGTTAGTTATTATTAAAATGAACTATGTTGATCTTTGGGATTTATTATTAAGGTTTTAGAGATTAATGTCGTATTAAATAAAAATTTGTTTTATTCATTTTATTAATTATATTACCTTGTGAAAACCATTATGGTTTTTTAAAATTTATAGTTATTAGGAATAGATTTTTAACATTTAGTGTATTATGTGATCCATTGGAATTTTATTTCACTACATTAGGCTTATAAATATTCATCTTGAATACTCATCATTTGGGGACAAATATGAGATTGTTGTGTAACTTGATTTATGTTGGATATTATATTTGTCAAGTAAGTATATTAACTTATATTCATAGTCAATATGGTATGTAATTTTTAAATATAATAAGATTATTTTGAAATGAGATTGTTATCCCATTACAATCATTTACAAGGAATCTGTTATCTTTTTAACATATATGTGGCTTTTTTTTTGGTCATCAACTTTTTAAGGATCATTCACTTTCTTGTGATTAATTGTCTTAACCACTATCCATCGCTATTTTAATATTTTTATTTCCTTCCATGTCTATGTTTTCAATACACACTAATTTTCCAATATATGGAAGTCTTTTTATGTGTTATTCAAGATAAAATTCATAGCTCACATACTCTCTTATCATGATGAACTTTTAATGACCATTTTTACGATGTGTGAATTCAACCATGATATTTTGAAAATTCACAGACTTGGTTATTCATTCCGTGATCAAAATTTTTGAATGAAATTTAATAAAGTTTAGTAAGATGTAATATCCAATGATTTTTAAATAATGACTATGTTCAAGAGCTAAAAAATATACAACAAAATATGTAACAAATCTATGAAATATTTTTATCTAAATATGAACCTTAAAACATTTCCATTTATTTAGTGGGTATGAATAGGATTATACAAATTATGAAATATAATTAAATTTCTTAATAAATTAATATTTATTGATTCATTATTTTAAAATAAGAAATCAATTATTAGAAATATCATTTTATGTTCTAAATAACATTTTCTTCAAAAATTATTTTTATTTATACTTTATGAGGAAATGTGATATATTATTTATATAAATTTTATAGAATTTATTTAATAAAATTATGTTATGTTTTTGTAATAATAATATAAATATTATTGAAATTTGAAATTTTGAGAATTTTCTTGAAAAGTTTGGCTTTTGGTGAACAGTGAAAACTACATTTTTTATTGAAACTGTATTATATTTTGATATATTTATAAACTAAAATTATATTATGGATTATTTTTATAATTTAATTAGTTCTAATTTATCTAAAATAATTAAATTATGGTTCCAATTTAATTTTAAAATTTAATTTATTATAAAAATATTTTATACATAAAATTTTATACTTCATGTTCTACACTTGGAGTTCAAAAAATAATTCTATTGAGGTATTCTTTAGAAGACATATGAATTCTTGAGAGAAATCTATTTTTGTACAAAAACTAAAATAGGTAATGTGATGATCCTAAACACATTTTAAATATACATAACAAGATATCAACTTATGGTATAGTGTTTTAACTTTTTATTTTAGATTGATAATCATTCTTTGAATGATATGTTGTATTGAAACTAAACTCTCTATATGGGCTGGTAGAAGTCTTCTCCAGAACATCTAGGTGAACCAAATTTCATGATCGAATATAATAGAATATATGACCCCAGGAAACCTTACCACCTACATAATGTATATTCTATAATGTTGACCAAGATAAAAATATTATCTGATAGAATTTTTGTGTACTGAGTTCCAAATGTGATAAAATATAACCAAAATATCATCATTGACATTTAATATTTTGGGGAGTCTGATGAAAAAGTACAAGGTGATGTTTTCCCACTTATATTATTGTTTGGGTAATGGTTGTAACATCCCATTATACTTTTTTCTCCTACACTTAATTTTATAACATACCATGAACTCATATACAAACTCCAAAATGTCCCTCTTCATTCTGTCCCTCTAAAAAAACTCCTTAAAATCATTATACATCATTATACTTATATGATGAATAGATATTGATAAACTCTAAACATAATAAAATAGTTAATTCTTTAAATCTATTCTGAATGGAACACATATAGGGTTCCTAAACCATATAATTCAATCATAACCAAGGTTGATCTCTGGATCATTTCTCACTATCTTACATAGTTCAACATCTTCCTTCTGCACCTCCTTAAAAATAAAATTTATTCATATTTTAAAAATAATTTTAGAAATATAATATTTTTTCATTCCTTCAATATTTATTGGTCAATAATTTGAAAATCAATAAATATTAGATAATTTTTTATCTTCATCATAGGGATGATATCATGATCCTTTGACCATATGGCACCTTCTACCTTGCTCACTTTTCAGGGGTGGTAATGTACTGAATAGAAATCATCCTTAATCATCTCCAAATTTCATGTATGGTTCAAATTTAGATATATTTGAGTGAATATATAGTTTAAAGTTTTATAATTATAAAATATATAACATGTTTATCTATAAAGATAATACAATCATATCATCAATAAAAAATATTCAAAAACAAACTCCAATCCATGAGTTGGGTAATTTTTATCATAAACCATCAATTTTAATGTTATATAAAATATAACCACATCATTTTTAATGAGAATTAAATTATGTCCCTTTTATGATTCATCACTATAGAATATAGACTATAGTCCACTAAAAGGTAATGTAAGAATATGTGTACTGGCAAATAATATCTTCAGTTCCTTGAAATTTTCCTTGAATTAAATTATCCAATGAATCTTGGATCAATTTTTAGTTAACTTGTTGAGTGGATAGAAAATTATGTGAACTTATCAAAAAATAATCATTAATATGGACCCAATTAATGAAAAATATGGATTACATTCACAATGATTAGTCTGGGATAATGTCTAATAACATCCGTTTTTATGGACCCATAAATTACCCTTAGTTATGAATATATGACCTAAAAATGAAAAGTTTCTTCCAACATTCATACCATGAAATTTTTCTTACAAATTCCCCTTACATAGGGTCATCAGTATAATCCTCATGTTACCATCATGATCATTAATCCTATTTTAATATATAATAATATGACATATAAATACTACCAAAATCTAATCAAGGTAATATCTAAAACTGTATTAATTATATTTCTGAACATCATTTGGTATTTAGTAATTCCAAATGGAATATCTTTAAATAAATATTTTTATTGTGTTTTATGAAATTTTTTCTTTTCATATATCATCATTATTAATCCTCAACAGATGATATCTAAAATGATGTACAATCATGGAAAATATTTGAGCTCTGTGAAATTTAACAAAAAAGTCATAAATATGAAGAAGATGATATTTATTCTTGAATATGATCTTGTTATGTTCCCGATAATGAATGAAGAGTTGCATTAGACCAACATTATTCTTTATTAAAAGAACAGTTTAACCACAATGTGACACCCTTTTATAAATAAATGCCTTTTCATAATTCCCTAAGATTTGTTTCTAAAAATCATGCAACTCAATCGGGTATATTCAATATGGATCCTTAAAAATAATCGTAGAAAAAGGTATTATTTATATTGAAAATTCAATTTAATGATTTTTTGGGATACTAGGAATCTCTTTGGAAAAAAAATCAAAAAACTACCACATAATTGGAATATCATCTATGTTATGTTTATCCCCAACCTTCTAAGATAAACACCCCCTTTGAATAAGATTGAAATTCTAAATAATTGATTTAATTTCCATGTTATTTTTATATTTATGATCACACTAATAGAAGATCATATATTAGTACATAACATCAAACGTGACTTTACTTACTCAATAAATCATTGGAGATTTATATAAATAATGATAATACATTCCTAATATAACATTATATTATTCTAGATTGACAATAATGATATTTTCAAGAATAAAATTTCCACATACTTCTACTGGAGAAGAATCATATAGGTTTAGAAGTTCTCACTGTATTATTGGAGAAGTTCACTGCTAATTCACCATATAATCATTGAGGATATCAATTAAAATTCCAAGATACTTTTCTTGATGTTTAGAAATTTATATAAATAAAATAAAATAGGGTACTTAAGTTTTTGATCATAATAAATACCACCTTATCTTCATCATTCAATCTTTAATCCATTTATAATACAAAAATAGTTACCATGACCATTAATAATAGTATTATCCAGATTATCCTAACCTCCACTAACACCATAAGCTAATATTCTAGTCAGTCATCCAATCAATCCATCATGGGGAAATCAATCATTTAAAATCATATCCTCATTCAAATATTAATTTCCAATATTTTAGTCCCAATATTCCATTTTCAATTTCGAAACCAAATCATATTTTTAATCAATCTCATGAATTTTTTAATCAATTTCCATAGTAGTCTATTTTCTCAGAATCGAGAAAAATAATGTTGTCAGAATGATTATCGTCACAAGAAATATTTTCTCAGAATCATTAAATATATAAAAAAGACCCGAAAATGGTTTTTATTTTAAAAATTCATGACATTGAAGTCAATCATCTAATCGGTTTTAAAATAATATTTTAATCAATAAACCAATCATAGTTTCAATTATGGGGTAAAAACTTTTGGGGAAAACAGATTTTAATCACATGATCAAAACAACTGAACACCCACAGTAGGTTTTGCAATGAGTATTGAAGGTGAAGGCGGTCAAGGAAGGAGTCCCAGTGGGGACTAAAATGCCTCCACCAGATCATTTACCTGATAAAAATAGAGTTCATCTTTCCCAAAAATGAATATTTGGAGACATCAATAGACCAAGGTTTGAATGAGGTTCATGATAGATACGATTGAGTTAAAAATATATTAAGAGCAATAATTATATTAAATATAAAATCATTCCACAAACACTTTGGCCACGATTAATTCCTTAATAATGCTACTACACCATGTTGTAACCACACCAAACCACACCATATACACCCTTGGATAATTTTCCTCTGACAACCATGGCGTTTATATGATTTATATGGGATAAGGCTATGAAACAACTCAAAAACCATGATGTAAGGGTTTCCAAATGTCAAAAATGGACCAAATCCCCCCATGGGAACTTACTAAATTTTATCCTCTTCTACGTCCCAACCATGAATGAAATGGTAGTGTCTCTAGAACATTGAATGCTATAGGATGAGGGACCGAGATATATTCGCACAAACTCAATTTTGAATGCACTAAACCATGACACAACTCTAAAAAACAATCAATATACTAAAATATCTCTAAAAGTAAATAAATTCAATTGAAACAAAAGATAATGTACGGTGAAAAAAATGAGGTTAAATTGTTACGTGAAAGCATTAACATGATGTTACAACCTACACACCTTAAACAACCCCCTAGTAATCCTATCAAGAAGACTCCATAATAAAAAGATAGGGCCATATCTCTCTCATTAATTACCAATGATCATAAGTATAATATGAATCATAATCATGATACCATAGTGCACTGACCAATGTTATAGTCAACCCATGAAGTTGCATTTTCTCTACATCAAAAATCCTGACTAAATTTTCTATGAAAGATAAATCTAGTTTAACAAAAAGAGCTTTATTGCTAAGAAATAAGAGGGGTAATAGAGATACCTCATAAGCTATGATATAATAAAAATGTTTTAAATCAATTTCATATATGGTATAATTACCAAACAATAATCCACCTTCCCCACCAACTCAATAATATCAAAAGGACCCATAGACCTCAATACAAGATTTTCCAATGTCCCAAAATATTGTTGAACTAACTGAGGTTAAACTATCAATAACACCATTTCAGTAATTTTAATCTTTAATAGTCATATATTATGATTAATATAGGAAAAATATATGAACTTTTACATGACTATTCTATGTCAAATCAATAGAATATTCTATGTCGTCTCTTGATACAGATGCTATCGAACTAGAAAACTTTCACCAATATCTAACCAAAACAATAAAGATCTATAAGGATGAGTTTACATTGCATAAAAATAATCCATTATAATTATTAATACACAAATATTATCCTAGGTGAACTCATCTAGTCCCAAATTGACATCCCAATTTTCACTAAAGTAGAGAACACAAGTATGAAGATTGTGTATCGAAATCAATATAGACCATTCTCTCTAGACACCCAACGATTGATAATATGAGGTTTCTAAATTTACTTTATATCCTAGTGACTCTTTAAGGCCACTATAAAATAAATAAGTAAAATATATATTTCGATCCGAAACTATAGAATATGGAAGTCTTTGAAAATATAAAATCTATAGAACATAATGACTTCCCAAGCCATAAACATTGGTTGTATCTCAGATGGGAATAAATTGAATTATTTGGTTATCCAATGGGTCACCACCCATAAAACATTCTTTCCCAAGGTGGTGTGAGGAAACCCTACCACATAGACTATAGAGATATCATCAAACATTTAGGTTGAAATTAGAAGTGGATAAATAAAACATGATGGTCATCAGTGCTCGAATTTGACCTGTTGGTATTTATAATAATGAGAAACATAGTTTGTGATTTTTTTAACTCATAATTTTATATCATAGACTTAAACACATATCATGGAAAATATTTTGGGTTTTAAGGTGAACTACCCATTGAGAACTTATATTCCCTCATCATGGCCTTTGTAATGAGTAGTGGTACAATGTATGTGTTCAGAAAATATAGGATACCCTATAAAGAGAACATCCAATCACTAATAGTATACCCACCTTAAAGAATGTACCTAATGAAAATAACTAATCATTAATATTCTTCTCCCAATTATTCATCTCAAGAAGAGTGGTGGTCAAATGGATAATTTTGAACACAACATAGTCCCATTATACTAGACTATAAAACAAATCAGACCAAATAGAGTTATCAATTCACACACATATGAAGATTCCATCAAAACATTGGTAAGAAGTTTCATTCTCAAATAATCAGCAATGATATCCCCTTTCAAATAGTGTAGATGAAATTTCTGAAGGTACTCCAACTAACACATATGATAGATATTCAAATTTATTTTGAGAATATATTACTCCTGATTTTTTATTAGAAAAGAAGGGAATCCTTTATCTGAAATGGTAATGACTCAGAATATTATGGGAATTCATCACAAATGCATGTTTGAGTTCATTAGTCATATTTTTATTCAAATAAGTAGTAAGTTATTTTGAAATGTAGGAAACCACATTTTCTCGCTACATGAGGACACAATAAAAAAAATGAATTTTATGCGTTAAAAAAATCACATATCCCTGGGTAGCCTTTGGGAGAGTTAAAACTGAAATTGAATTCAACAGATGATTCAAATAAATAAAGAAATTATAAAATTTTGAATCATAGATGAACTTAAATCCTTTATTAGTGTGAGTTTTCATCCAAAAAATCGATCATTGAGAAATGATTATCAAACTAGTGGAAATATTCCACTAATCTCAATAATCATTGAATTTTAGAAAAAAAATCATTTTTATTCCGACAACATAATAACATTTTACATTTTAGTACTAATATAAAAAACATTTTCTATGTCCATGTGTCCCAAGAATTCCGCTTCCCATATCCAAAAAATTACGTTTTGAAGACATGGCATAAAGTCAATGATTTCTCAAATTTCAAAGAATTGTTCTAAGATAATGACAATAATCCTCATTGGCCTTGAAGTGAACCAAAATATCATTCATAAAGAACAACACGAATGAGTTGAGATACTAATGGATTTTTTTCATTAATATGATAAAAATTATAAGTGAATTGGTTAGAAAAAAAGTAATAACAAGGTACTTGTAATGGCCGTATCTTTATATGAAGGTGCTCTATGGGATGTTAGATTCATTGACTATCAATCGGTGATAACCAGGTAAAAGTTTAATGTTTGAGAACCTATTAACCTATTTAAACTATTTAGAAATCTCAACAATTCATAGAAATTGATAAATTTTATTTACCATCATTTTATTGAGTTTTTTATCATCACAATAAAAGAGAAGATTCCCATTTACCATATTTGGAAGAATCATAGTTTCCACCTAAGTTGATACAGTCATGCATAAAAATCTATTATCCATCAAATTTTCAAGATGTAATTTTATCTATTTTAGTGTATTTTTCTCTATATGGTAAAATGGGTTAAAGATTAACTAAATACTCCATAAAAAGTAAATACATAACTCCACTTCAATCACTAGTGTAAAGAATCTAAAGTTAGAAGGAAACATGTTGATAAACTCAATGAAAACTGGTGGTAGTTAACTAAATAATGATGAATTATTTTGATCCAAATCAAACATATATATCACCATTCATGACTCTAGGAATAAATATCTAAATTGGATTGAACAAATGTCCCATTCTCAATGAAATACATGAAACCCCCCATCTGGCTTGGTAAAGTAGATGTGATGAACATAACCCTCAAAAAAAATTTCTAGAAATTAACGAGTCCATCATAAAAATTATTTCATGTGTTTTCATGTCTATAGAAAAAACACTAGGTGAGATCAACCTTTGATGAGAAAAAACATAATAGGGGAAGTAGAGACCCTAATCCCACTCTATTCGTTGGGTCATAGAAATATTTATCACATAAAGAAAAATATATGTATGACAACTTAGAAGGTTCATAATATGAGTCAATATAAATGTGTGATAAGAACCATTATAAAATAAATATGTAACAACCTAGAAATTTCATCATGTTAATTTTACAAAAATATAAGTATTTAGGTTTTTGGGGGGGTTTTGGGGTGTTTTTTATGGTATAATTTTGGTGGTGATTCATTCCTAGTGGTTATATTTTCTGGAGGTAGTTCATTTATAGTGGTGAGTTATTCTGGTGATAAGTTATTCAATAGGTGAGTTCTCTATGGTGGTAAGTCATTTTTGTGGTAGTTCATTTTGGAGGGAGGTCATTATATTGGTGAGAAATTTTTGGAGGTTAATCATTCTTATATTAGATTATTTTTGTGGTGATTCAATCTGTTAGTGATTCATTTTAGTGGTAATTAATTTCTGGTAGGGAGTCATTCTGGTGGTAGGTAATTTTTGGTGGTGATTCATTTTGGTAGTAATTCATTTATCTCATTGAGTCATTTTGATGTTAGGCAATTCTGGTGGTCAATCATTCTAGATATAGGTAATTCTGTAGGTGATTCATTTCATTAATCAATTAATTATTTCAGTTGGTTATCTTGGTGGTTATTAATTCTAGCATTGATTCATTTTTTCCATAGGACATTCTGGAGGTGACTCATTTCTAGAAGCTAGTCTTTCTATTGGTAGGTCTTTATGGAGGTGATTAATTTATAGTGGTGATTCATTCTGGTGGTAGGTCATCTCTAGAAGTGATTCATTATGGTGTGGATTCATTCTGGGGGTAGGTCAATTTTTGTGGTCGGTCTGTCAAAAATTATTCCAGTTTTTTAAAAATGTACTATTTTCCCATTTTGACGTCTTTTATGAAAAAATTAGTTTATTACCATAATTAACGGGTTTTAAATACTTTTTAAAGTGGATTAGTCATATATCCAATTTCTAAAAAGTATGAAGACCTTTTTAAATGTTTTAAAAACAAGTTCTTGATAAGACATGCCTTTAATTTCCAATCTAAACCACATTTAATCTACTGATTCTCAGATCAAATCTTTCAAATGATGAGAAAATCATTTGTTCTTTAGGACTTTATTTATCTTGAGATAGGTGGTTCCAACACCTCCATCCCTTGGAGTCATGTCTCTCTATTAATGTTTTTGGTTTTAGTTCCCCCAAAATAATTTTCCTCCTGTAAACACATCAACTTTGTTGATGCATCAAGTTTAGGGGAAAATATTATGCTTATAGGTAATAATCCCTTCATTTCTCTTTAGGTGTAATATAGGGTATGGGCTTATTGTTGTTATTTGTTGTTAGTATGGTTAAATATGTATTACTAAAGATAACTAATTTGGATTAAATTAAATCAAAAGTGTTAGGGGGTTGAAAACATATTCATACAACTTTGATTTAACTATTTTTTTATTTGGAATTGTATGGGATATATTCCATGGAAAATCATGTCAGTTTAGATTCCTTTCTTACTCTATTATGATATGAATTTTGGGATTAATATTGTGTGATTATCAAAAAGACACAAATTATATTTGGTTAATCATGTTTATTTGGGTAATTAATTGAATACCCCGTGATCTTATAGCTTGTGTGATAACACTATTAAATAATTAATTTTAATTGATGAAAAGTTGATGCACCTGATATGGAAAATGTTGTGCCATGTGTTGTAATGTGTTTGTGGTTGTGGTTATGTATGGTGGTTTGTCTATGATGATGTGATGCATGGCTGGTGGTTTTTTTTGTGGGAGTGGGAGCAAGGGATATGATATCTAGTGGGGCTGCAATGGTCGTGGTAGTGAAATATTTAGTATAGCTATGATAAATATTATAGTATGGCTATGTAGTAGGGCTACGATGGTGGCTGGTTACACTAGTTTCTGAAGTTGTGATGGAATTAAATGAATTATAATGATACTAAATGTGATGCTAATAAATGATAAATCGTAAAATTACTGGGGTTTATACATTGGAATGTATTAATAATATGAAACCTCAAAATTGGAGAAATGTGGTTTTAAAATTGGAATGTGATTTGTGGTTTTTTATTTTCTTTTGTATTTTTTTTCATTTAGCATTGGCAGCCGATATTGTGTATCCTGTGAGTTTTTTCTATCTTGGTTGTGAACCCTTAAGATGGGGCTTATGTTTTTTTCCAAAAAAGTATATTAATTTTATATTTCTTGTGATTTATATATAAGATCGACCCATGTGGATAACCATGTGCCAACACCAACTTTTTTGGGGGTGTTTTTCCCAGAAATCCGATGGGAGGATGGATAGTTTTCTACCTACACTTCCCCTTATTCTCTTTTGAGAATTGGTGATATACAAGGTATATGATGGCCAGAATCCTAAAAAATGAAAGTATACATGTGATGAGATGAGATATTTAATCCCATGTGTATTCGGGAAAGATGTGACGTGATGGCCTATGTTTTGGGGTTGTGTATGGGGGAAGGAGTTCATGAGGTTTATTTCCTTCGTGTTTATGATTCAATACTACACTAGTTATGATATGTGATGTGGGGATATACCTATAGTGTTTTCGAGTGTTATGTGATGTTATTTTTTGTTATTTAGAGGAGTTGGGAGGACTAGTACGTACGATGTTGGGGTGAGAGGTGGAAAATCAACAAGAAAGTTGTGTGGGGTACACTATCATCCACATTATTTATATTATATTAGTATATTTATATGTGTTATTTTGTGTGAAATCCATGGATATATTGGGTATTTGGATTTTATACCTTTATAGGTTCGGTTTGATTCTTCTTTTTTCTCACAAGTTCATTAGTATTCCCTTTTCACATGTGCATGAGAGAATTTCGATTACCTTTTTAGTAAACATGTATGCTCACCCTACTTATATAAAACTATTTTAAGTTTCTATGAGGACTTTTTGTATTATTATAGACATTACTAGCACAAACCTTTGGATATTTTCTATGTTGCTGCTCTAGTTTTTATTTTGGGGTTTTACTTTGGAGACTTTTATCTGTATCAGTTTCATTTATACATGATTTTGGGATAGTTTGGATTTATTTTATATTATGTCCTCAAGTTTTTTAGGGTTTCTTTATCTTGTCTCTTTATGTTATTTATTTTATAGATGGAAATTCCTCATATACTTGATATTTTTATACCCTTAGTGAGAGTCTCCTAACAGAGGCCTATTGAAGGTTGGACTTAGGGGTCATTATCTCTCTTCCCTAATTGTGGAATATTAAGAGGGAGGGTTTTTTACAAAGCAGCCACAAAGGTCCTGGTTGAGAGGTAAGATAGAGTTTAGTGTTGGGAACAGTGATGATTTCATAGGTTTGTATGACGATGGTACCATTTGACCTTGGTGCATGACGTATGATAGGGAGACCGACTAGGAAATGGTATTTTAATGTCCCCCATGATGCAGTGCACAGACTATGAGATTATTGAACGACCAAGTGTTGTGGACCTATTTGATGGATAGATAACCAGAAGAGGTACATGCATCCCGATGACTTGGTTTTTTTAAATATCGGTTTTTTGAAGCATTAAATGAATAATGCTAATTAAAATGAATAATAATAAAAGCTACATACTACCAAGATTTTTTAAAATTTTTTTATCTTTCAGATATAGCTCGTGGACATCGTTTGTGTGTGCATCATCCCATGGAGGTTTTGTAGGACAACCCATTTGATTGTCTATGGGGGTGATCTAGTTGAGGATGATGATTAGATGAAGAATACATTATAATTGATTAAATGGAAGGATTTAGGGATTTATGATTGAATATTTATTGATATGGATATATAAGGATGGATAAAGAAGATGGTGATCAATTTCAGTTTTATCGAGGACCAGATAGAGTATTGGGTCCCCATGGTAGTATATCTCATGTGAGGAGCTACACACCAGTGATGGACATTATACCTTTGTGAGAGGGATGAAAATGTTTTATGGGGTGACATCTAGAAGGTGTTCTGGGAAGAGTTACATTTATCAAACATGATGCTTGTGTTGAGTCAAGAGCTAATCCTCCTTCCGTATGGGAGTATACCTATGTGGAAGTTTTGAATAATTTTAAGGGACCTTCACACGTTACCCATTTTCATTTCCTTGACGAGTAGTCCTGATTGAGGTGTATTCAGGAGGCAATCCATCATTCGATCCAGTATATAGTTACTCCTTTTATGTTTATAACATATCTAGAGGATGAAATGAAGGAAGAGTTGTTTGAGAAGATTCACTTGCAAGTAGGCATACCATGATAGGTGAGCCAATAGTGTTCCATAAACATTATATTTATCAGTGGTATGTCTCAGGAACCATGGCTTGTCTAGTTTTGACTAAAAGGGAGTTGACATTAGTAGCATCCCTTAGATCCATCTATGGAAAGTGATGTATATACTCTTACTAAGTACTTTAGGATAGTTTTTTAGGGATTTTATGACCATCATCTGGGTTTTTATGAGTGGATTATTGAATTTATTTTGGTAGAGGTGGATTGGTTCAGTATCATCCTCATAAACAGTTAATAGGGAGTTCATTCAAGCAGCAAGGGGAATTGGATTATGCACTAATCAGAGAAGATGTGGTAGGTTTAGGATGACCTCATGATGTACGAGATGCTTAGGGACCTCAACCTATGTTTGTCGTCAAGGTGGATATCAATAGAGAGGTAGTGGAGAAGGAAATGTTCAATTGTAGAAAGTAGAGGCACGACACTAGATGGGATAGATATCATTCGTGGTATGGTTATTTTTTTTTGTACCCTTGTTTTTCGTTGTTTGATTCGGGATATTTTCAATCCTTTTTTGAACCATCTATAGTTCGTGTTATGGAACTAGTTGTAGATAGGTTTTTTGTGCCGTAGATGTTGACTACACTAGTCTATGGCTAGACTAGATTTTTAGATGTGTTCTGTGGATCTTCACTAATGATGGGGAAGCATCAGTCTTATGTATATATTTTGTTTCTTCAAATGAAGAATTAAAATTTCATCCTCATCATTTTCTGGTTGTATTTTGTGCACTATGTTACTGAAACAAACGATAGGATATTCATGTTCTACTATTTAGATAGACATTTTCTGTATTTCATTTGTGATATGGGTTTCAAGTGGGAATTCAGAATTGGGATCCCCTTACTTTCAAAGTGGTTGATTTGTTTGTTATATCATTATACATGATGATAGTGGATTCTCCCATGGTTTTATGTGAGTTCTGGGATATTTTTTTCAAGGTGTTTTGACCCTACCCCTTGACATGAGGACATGTTCAAGATAGAATTTCAACATGATGATTCGATGATTTTCATGGATCCTTCTCAGATGTTGAATTCTTGGTTACATGAGTTGTGGATTTAAATATATGTTCTGATTTATAGGGCTTTTATTTGACTCCGTGCATCAGAATATGTTTCTCTAGTGTTGTTAGATAAGAAGCTGGATTTCAATGTTAGGTGTTTCACAGACTACTGGTGGTTGAACCATGTGACGGTCATCAATCTCTATCCACTTTCAGGGATCCATGATCATTTTAACTTGTATAGGGGAGCAAGATGGTTGTCCAAGATCGATCTGATGTCTGAATATCATTAATTAAGGGGACGGATGGAGATATGTAGAATATTACCGTTAAATTTAGGTATGGGAACTTTGAGTTCTCATTCAAGCATTATTGTGTTATGAACACACCATCAATGTTCATAAGTATTATGAAATCCGTGTTTCATGAGATATTGGGCAAGTAAATCTTTGTATTCATCAATTATATAATTATATAATCAAGGACAGAGGATGGGAATGTTGAGAATCTCATAACCCTTTTTTCGATATTCATTGGCACCAGTTCTTTGAATCGTTTTCAAAGTGTATTTATTTAATATAATAGGTGTATTTACAAAGGTATGTGGTGTCTCTGCAATGTGTATCAGTGGACATGCCAAAGGTCATGGTAGTTGTTTCTTGAAAATCAACTTAGAATATTGAATAGAATCGTAGATTCCTCGGTCTTGTAGGCTATTATCAAAGGTTTTTAACTGATTTATCTCATGTTTCTACTCCATTGAATACATTTACCAGAAGTGTATAAGCCTTTTTGTGGACTGATCAGTTCCAGAAGCATTTAGTTACCTAAGGAGAATTTTTTCAATTCTTCCATGGTTCTGACTCCTAAGGAGGGTGTTCTATTTTTATTTTTTCTACTATATAGCCTTTCTGAGCTTGAGATGCATCTTGATGTAGAAAATTTATTGACCACTTATGGTTATAGGAATTTATTCCCTCCCGAGCATACATTTTTCACCTATAAACTATATATAGTAGTAATTGTGTTTTAAATTTTTTTATAAAAGGTTACCTTATTAGGGGAACTTTGTGGTCTTCAAAAACCACAATATTTTATTGTATGTCTTTTCTCAACGCAATATCAATCTTCTATAGTGGAGGTGGATTTTTTTTCTTTAGAAAAATTGTTTTCATATCTTTTAAAACATAGTGAAGTGGAATTTCATGGCTGCTGTATTAATAAAAAAATTTATAGAAGGATGTTTTTTAAGAGTCTGTGAATGCTTCTAGATCAATGGAAGAGTTGGAAATTTTTCACATATATGTATGGGTGGAATATGGAGGAGTTTTTTTGTTTCATATAATGTTGAATTATTCTATGATGTAGTAGGTGGGGGATTCTATGTAGGGAAGCATAGAGGAATAGGTGATGCATGATAATGTTTTCCCTAGTGATGCTCAAGATGGATAGTTGGAGTATGGTCGAAACTAAAGTGTGTTTCAGGTGAGGTTGGTTGCTTTGATTATGATGCATGAGGGGTCCTTTCATGAGTTTCATAGATCACATTTAGTGTTACAAAGATATGTTTCCAAGACATACATGGGATAGAGGACACAATTTTGTTGTTCTAGGATGGAATGGGAAATGGAATACTTTTATGATTGGTGTCTAGTTATTCAATAGGTAATGGTTGAGAATCTTGTTACCAGTTGTTTGTTGCATCCCATGGATGTTCCTAAGCTGAATTGGGAAGACATATGGATGGATTTTGTCTAAGTATTACCCTAATAATAGGGTGGCTGTGATTTAATTTGGGTAATTGTAGATCAGTTGATGAAATATGATCACTTTCTAGTTATCAAATTGTTATGCATAGTGGTTTTTTTTTTGAAAAAAATTTACGTGGAATTTGTGGTACGCCTGCATGGAGTCTCAAGTTCCATTCTCTTGGTTCAGGACAGAAGTTTCATCTTGTGAGTCTAGAGGGGATTAAAACATGATTTTAAAACTTAGATATGCCTCAAAACTACCTTGAACCCTCAAAAGGACGGGTAGATAGAGAAGACTGTCAAGATACTGGAGGATATGTTGTGGGCGTTCATCATGGACGTTGGAAGATCGTGGGAATAACACCTAAACTCATTTTAAATTTCTTAAAATAAATACTATAAACCATCCATTGTAATTCCCTCATTTGATGATATTTATAGGAGCCCAGACCCTTCTCCTTTATATTGGGAATAAGTTTTAGAGTTGGTAGTCGTTAGACCCAATGTGGTGTACAACAGAAAATAGAAGGTTTAATTTTTTTAAAAGATGATGAAAGCAGAATAGGACGGGAAAAGTATTATCTTGATTTTTAGAGGAGGCCATTGGAGTATGGTTTAGGGACCGCATGTTCTTAATGATTTCCCATGGACATGGGAATAAAAGTTTTATGAAAGGTAAAAATATCTAACCCCATTTTTGGGGCCAAATGAGGTGTTGGGTATCATTGTTGAAGTGTATAATTGATTAGCACTACCATCTACACTGGACGAAATCCATGCTGTCTTACACAACTATTCAACAAATCCACATGTTAAATCTGACTCAAACATTATTGAAGAAATGGAGAGTTGGATATCCAGGATGATGAGACATTCATGGCACAACTAATGGAGATCTAAGATCATCAGTTGAATGTTATGTGATGATGGAAAATTCGCATAGTATATGTGTTGTGGGGGAATGGTTTTCTGGAGGATAGTACATAGGAGAATGAGATGAATATGCATGCCTAGTACCCAGAATTGTTTTGAGTCGTTCCTTGATATGTATTTCAGTGTAATGTACTATTTGTACCATGGTGTTTTATGATATATGTTGTTTCCCCTTGGCGTGTTTTGTGATTTGTGGTAAAGTTGCAATAAATAAAAAATGGAAGAACTTATTTTCAATTGAGACACATTATATTATAGTGTGATTAAACCATAGCAGGTGAGTAAGTTAAATTGAGAGTGAACAATATCTTAACATGGATTACCTAATTCATAATCTTAGGGATGTATTATTTTTTCGGTATTATGGGAGTTTGGGTTAGAAGGTCAATTGGTGGAAGCATTTTTTATGTAATGAGATCCTCTAGAGGTTTCTTAAGGGATGGTTTTTCGGAACCTTTATATGATTTTTCCATGCATGTATTTAATTATTAAGAGCGATAATATTTTGAAAGGAATCTAATATAATGAATATGTCCTTTAGTCCGGTTATTTTTCCAAAAATCTAATTATTGTGGTGTTTGGTGAAAGTTCGGGGTGTTTTTGAGGCCAACATTGGCACTATGGTAGTGACTAATTTATGGAAGTGATTAATTTTGGTTGTGGATAATTTATGGAAGTGATTCATTATGGAAGTTATCCATTCTAATGGTGATCCATTTTTTTGGTTAGGATTTATAGAGGTAAGTTATTCCTAAAGTGAGTCATTTTGGTAGTACTTCATTACGCTGGTGAGTCATTTTTTTGTGAAAATTTATTCTTGAAATAGGTTATTTCTAGCAATAATTCATTCTATTGGTAATTTATTTTGGTTGTAGGTCATTTATATGGGTGATTAATTCTTGTGGTAGGTCATTTATAATGGTGAGTCCCTCTGAGGGCGGGACATTTTGGAAGTGAGTCATTTATAACAGTGAGTCATTGGGGCAGTATGTGATCCTCATGGTGATTCTTTTTTGTGGTTGGTCAATTTGGCGTTGTGTAATTTTTAATGCTAAGTCATTCTAGTAGGAGTTTATTTTATTAATGATTCATTTCTGGTGGTGAGTCATTTTTGGTGGTGAGTAATTCTAGTAGTAGGTCATTCTTGTGGTGATTCATTTCAGGTGGTGAGTCATTTTGGAGGTAGGTCATTTCTAGAGGTGATTCATATTGGAGAAGATTCAGTCCAGATATAGTCATTTATAGTGATGGGTTAGTGAAAGGTGGTTCCTGTTTTAAAAAATAAACATATTTTCAATTTTTGATGTTTTCAATAACAAAAATGTGTTTAATACCTTAATAATTGGGTTTTAAATCAATTTCCAAGGGGATAAATCATATAATAAGTTTATAAAAAGTTATGAGAAATTTTAAATGTTTACAACGTGTGCTTTTGATGATATCTGCCTTTAATTTCCAATCTAAACCATATCTAATCATGTGGTCCATTTTTTAAATCTTTCAAATGTGAATAATGCTTTTAATTATTTTGGTATTTATGTATGTTAAGATGGGGTTTTCTAAACCCTTCTCCCCTTGGTGTCATAGATCCCTATTACCACATTTGGTTTTGACTTTTTATAAAGTGGTTCCCTTCTATACTTGCACCCCTAGTTTTGGTATATCAAGTTTTTGGGTTAATTTCTTCTTCCTGGTATGAATATCTTTGGTTTTATTTATTTGTATCATGGAGGAAAGGAGTATTATTCTTATCCCTTATGAAAATGATTCTACATTAAATAATATTGATAAATGAATTTAATTATATTTAATCAAAAATGTTAGGGGAATGTGAAGCATGATCTTACTACCTTTTTGTTGGTATGTTGATATTGTGAATTTTATGGGAAAATATCTCATTGAAAATGATGTCCATTGGGGGTCCTTTATTTGGCAGTTATGAAATCAATTTTGGGATTCATGTTGTGTGATTATCCCAAACACAAAAAATATAATTGGATAGTCATGTAAAATTGTGTAAATAATTGGATTCCCCATGATCTTATGGATTGGGTGATAACACTATTAAATAAGAAAGTGTGATTGAATAAAATCCCATAAGACTAATCTAAAAAATGTTGTGGTATGTGTTTTAATGTGTTTTTGGATACAATTGTGTATTGTGGTTTGGTTATGATGAAGTGATGCATGGTAAGTAACATTTTTAATGGTTTTGGGGGAAGTGTATCTAATATGCTCTTGGGATGCGATGGTGGTGGCAGTGTGATATGCAGTAGGGATGTGACGGTGAGTGTGGTACGGTTGTGCAACAGAGCTATGATGGTGGTCGGTTACACTAATTGTCTGGATAGTTATGGAATTAAATGTAAGATAATGATATAAAATATGGTGATTATGAATGTTTAATTCATAAAATCATGGGAGTTGTTAAAGATAAATTTATTAATAATAGGAATGAATGAAATTGTAAAAAAAATTAAATTGGAAAACCATTTATGAAATTTTTTCTCATTTGGGGGTTTCATTTAGCTTTTGCAGCATAAGTGGTGTATCCGGTTAGATTTTTTATATCTTTTTTGTGATCCCTTAGGATAGGCAATGTTGGTTATTTCTTTATATGTTTATTAATTAAATATTTCTTGTCATTTCTATACACACCCCGCCCATGTCGAGCACCAAGTGATGACACCAATGGTTTTGGGAGTATTTTTTTACAAAATCTAAGTGGGAGGATTGATGGTGGGATACCCTCTCCTTCCCTCTCCATCATCTAGGAATTGGTTATATACATGATTTTTGATGACTAGAAGTCAATATTTCCACAATATACATGTTTTGTGACAAAAAATATTGGAACAATTGAATTTGGGTGAGATATGATGTGAGGATTATGGTGGGGATCGTGCATGGTGGGATAAGTGAACTAGGATTATTTATTTCATGTTCACAATAACCTACTACACATGTTATGAGATATAATGTGGAAATATGGACTAGGTTTCTACAGATAAATTTTAGGAATTGTGATATTTTTTGGAAGAGTTGGGAGAACTCGGATGTACAACATTGGGTGAGAGAATAAAAAATTAGTGGGAATTTGAATTTGGGTTCCCTATAATAAATATCATTAATATTAAATTATTAACCCTGTTTGAATCATTTTGTGAGAGATTCATGGTGATGATTCTTTTTTTGTTAGGGTACAGGTATAGTGGGTATTTGGTTCTGTTGTTTTCTCATGAGGGAATATTATGCTCTTTTCACATGTGCATGAGAGACATTGGTTTTCCTACTACGTATACCTATATTCCCACCCTATGTATATAAAAATATTTTCTGGTTTCTAAGAGGACTAAACATAAAATACTTGGAATTTCTAGCTTGGACCTTTTGACAATTGTTGTAACGTTGATGTAGGATTTATTTGGGGTATTTATTTGGAGACTTTTATCTATCTCAGTTTCATTTAAACATGGATGTGATATGGGTTTAAATTTATTATATATTATTTAAATGATTTCATTTTATATTTTCATATTTTTTCATGACCCTATTTATATTATAGAGTTTCCTATAATACATGAGATTTTTATACCCTTGGTGCTAGTGATGAACAAGAGGCATACTGGAGGCAGGACTTGGGGTTAATTATCTAGCTCACCTCATTGTGACATATTTGGAGGGATGGGGTCAAGATAACAGAAGTAACAAAATATGAATCTATAGTAATGGTACCACTCGTAGTTGGGTTACTCAAATTCATCATTTGGAGACTCATACACATTTTAATAAAGATTCATTTCAAATGCAAGTGTCTTAAAGAATTTTTTTTCTTGGAGAATGTGATTAAACAACTATATTATTTTGTCGATGAGACCATGAAAATATATGGAAAAAAATGGTGTGTGATAAATTTTATAGGTTTCCTAAATGATAACTATACTCATATATCATTAGTGCCTCAGTACACACCCTAATTGGATTCCCAACCGTTCAACATTGAAATCAAGTCATAAGGACAATTCTTGGAAATTAATGAGTTCAGGATGATTATTTATGCCAAGAACCACTACAAGACTCATCATGTATTCTCTTTACTTTGATGGAACTCTTAGAAATACAACCCAGAGAAAATGTATCTACCATTAAACATAAAATTTTATCCAGGTCTGGCAGATACATCAATTCATTATCTAGAAAATTCATGTAGGAAGGTTTCCTCAACATAATGAATTATGACCAGATGTTATAATGAATACCCCTATTAATTCATTGCCCTTTTATTTTATCATTTTCACTACCTTAGTGTCCAACATAACAATATCAAGAAAATGATTTTCATATTATTTTGTTGTCCTCTTACCTTGCTGGAGGCTGAGAAACACAATTGTATTTTCAAATATTATAGAATATAGATAAAATAGATTTGTGAAATGAACTGTGAAGAACATCCACTACATGCCCACATTCTTCTTATACATCACCTTCAATTATGACCATCTTCTTCTAGTTCCCTCAATCATGAAGATTTAGAATTTTACATTATTAGGATGATGAGATCCCAAGAACAAAAATATATTCTTTATCTTTTTCATCCAACCCTCTACCTATTGGGGATCAATTGAGACAAGTAAATATATTTGTTTCTGATGAATAAATCTTGAGAATGATCTCCCAATCCATACCTTCGAGGTTCCATTAACAGATCATGAATGATAATGGGTGAAATTACTTATCCTAGATATTGAAAAACACACCACTATCTCCCCATGATTCGGGTCTACTAGGGGATTTCCTCACTCTATTTCACCATAGGATTCCAAGTTGACCTATACGAAATCCTTCTAGGAAGCACGATTCTATAAAAAATCAACTGAAGACACTGGAAAATCAATAAGGATATACAAATAAATAAAATAAATAAGATATATACGTGGATATAAAATCCCAAACATTAGTAACAGAAAATAATTATATCAAAAAATTACTCTAGGACACTTTTACCAAGCACCAATTTTGACTTAAGGTTCGTTACAATGAGAGATGAAGATATAGAGACTCGATCATTTCATATGTAAATATATCATCCTCATAAATGAATATTCAACACATAACAATTTGATCCATTTAGAAACTAAAATGGTTTAGATTTTTTTGGATACTAGATATCCCATATTATTATTTTATGAATGATCTTCATGATCTCCCATAAATATCTCATCCATAGTACACTTCATTATATAACCTACAAAAACATTTATCCATAAAATATGGAAAATAAACACAATAAAATGGTGATCTTAGATTCTCAATAAGGGTAAACGTGGTAGATATCTATCAACGATCATATAAAATCATCAGACAAGAATAAGGATATGAGATCATGGAAATATCTTACAAAGTTCCTAACCAATAATATAGAGATTATAAACCTTATTTATCTCATAAACCTTACCAATTCAAAATATACACATCAGAATATTGATAACTCATCATAACTCAATCATGAATGAAAATTTCATGTTATAAACCCGTCTGACATCATAATAACTACATAATATATTTCATAAGTCAATGTTAATTACCAATTCCATCAAATTAGGCATCAAAGTTTTTTCCCCTAGTGGATCAACCACATTAAATTTTTTACCTTAATATATTAGGCACATATATTTGTTTCCCACAATATATCAGGCACATCGTCTTGTTTCCCCTTACCGATCAAACACTTCAACATGTTTACTATAATGTATTAATAATATCTAATTATTTACCATAACCATCCAATGTGATATAATTATTTGTTCAAATTAATTGGTGGGAGATATAGGTCTCACCCATCACTAAATAAAAACCATATATATATATATGTGTGAAATAAGCTCATAAAACATTCATAATATCAGAACCCAATATGAGAAATGGGTCTCATAAACATTTCATCATAGCATAAAACAATTAAAATAAATGGGTAATATAAACATATACCATCTAGAGATTTAATAAATATATAATAATTGAAACATATAGTAGTAAATATTATGTATTGTTAATGGATTTATTCTTAGATGAAAAAATTACAATCAATGATATCTTGGAATAATTCATGAATAAGATAAGAATTCTATTTTGATATTTCGTATTTTTTAAAAGATTCACTATTATAAAGGAATGATTTTTTTTAAAAAAAAATGGAAACATGTAAATGATGTTCAAGAGAAAAAATTAATAATCATGGTTTTAAAATCCACTCATTCCATATTTAAAAAAAATTAAATTCCCAAATTCAAAACAAACCATGTTTGAAAAATGAAAAACATATCCATTAAAACAATTTATAAAATGTCATAAATTTGTACAAATTAATTTAAAAAATAATTTTAAAATAGAAAATTTTTTCTTGAATTTTTTTTGAAAAAACATTCAAGGAATAAAAATATCAAATAATTATCCCAATGGAGTAAAAAATGAAAACAATATAGAATATTGATGAGATTATGAAATAAAACCTCTACGTCATGTTCACCTTATTTCAAAAGGACTCTAACCTACGATATAACAAATTTGTATTTATTATACTTATATTAAAATTTTTGTTTCATTATTATAAAATCATATATGATCCATTTATTACATTTCAACACCTCAGTTATCTATAATTCATTATTAAAATCATTATTTTCTGGATGCTAACAATTTCATTTTTGATAAGTATTTATGTTTAGTAGTTACAGTTCTTGTGTTTTATCTTGGTTCCATTACCTCAGAAATATTAATCATGATATAAATATCATTTATATTTATTCGATAAATATTTACTTCATCCATAAAAGATAGATATGGAATAAATAACTACACAATTCATTGAGACTATAGGTCTTACATAAGCATGAATGCTTATCATATTTTTCGACTCGTAGAATGAAATAATGGTAAATTAAAATTAAAATTAAAATAGTCATTATTATATCATACATATCATATATATTTAAAAAAATCATACTTATTACCATCTAAGTGAAATATAAATGTAAAACAAATTACATCACTTCATGGATGTGGTAGTCCATACATACCCTTAAGTGACATTAATGTTTCCCAAATGATTAGACGTAAGAAGGTAGAGAAGAAATAATCCTTATAGAAATATAATTAAATAATTTATATCATATATAAACATTAAACCCATGATAATTACCATCCATAATATTTGATGATGAAAAATGAATTGTATCACTATGTTGAGATGGTAAGTCGTATGTAAGAACAAACAATAAATTCAATTCGTGTTTCCTTAGATGGAGGGTTTATAATGATGTTAAAATAATCATATTATAATATCACAATATTGAGGATATTTTAGTTATTATTTAATGATAAATGTCATATATTTTTAGGAGGTAAAGGAAAGTATAAAATAAAGCGAAAAGTTAAGTCAATTACCTTATCTTGGAAAGAACTCCTTTGGATTTACTCTTGTCGACTATTGAGATGGTCTTTTGAAAACACCATAACCTCTAGAATTTTACTAGGGAAGGATAAATTTTAATTTTTTTTGGGAATGGTGGAGATATAATCTTCAAAGTGTTTGGAAAAATATAATTGGGAGGTTCTATTTTATAAGAGAGGGGAGGGGCACTATTGGAAGTTCTGAAAAGATTAAAATATAATTATGTGAATATCAATGTAAATTGTTCCAAAAGAACAAATAATTTAATAAAAAGATGAATGTTTTTACAATATATAATCCATTTTTCCTCTTTTATGATTTCAATGATTGTTATGTGATTTAATAACCTATTATTCTTATAAAATCTAATTATTGATAATTCAAACACTATTCACATAATTTTACTTAGAATGCATAATGTAATTTTTTTAATTAGAATATAATACTACAACACATCACTAATATGATATATTCACCTAATTTTTTTTGAAACACATTAAATCACACAAATTACATTTTTTATTATTTTTAGTTTCACTGATTATAATTATTATTAATTTTAGAAATATTGGATTGTTTATGCTCTAGAAATTATTGTCAATATATAATTAAAAAAACATAAAAATAAATTTCCATCATAATTTTTTTATTACTCTCAAAATAGACACTTATATTTTTTCAAAACACACTTTTCCCCTACGTGGACACATAATGGATATTAAAAACAAATATGGTGACATTATGTTACAATTTATGATTTAAATAATATATAAGTCATTTTCACAAACAAGTTTCCATTAAAATAATCCAATTCAAGCCTAGGTTGATAGGGGTAAAATTCCATCCATCCAAAAATTATTAAAAAGAAGTATAATGGATTTATTTTTAATCGTGATTATTTTATTTACCCATTACTAAGGTGATAAATTACCCTATGGTTACTAATAATATTGACAGAAAATACTACAACCCTATATAAAAAATGTTAGAATCCCGATTATAAATATAAAATTGTTTTTATTTAATTCTAAAACATATAAATGGATGGAATTAATTTTAACATATATGCACAGAATGATACATCAATTATTTAGAAAAATTTACATTTTTATGTATGAAACCTGACTTATTCTTAACCTATTCTTAGAAATATATTTTTGAATGTTTAAATTTTTTTATCAATTAAATGATATAGAAATTTCATTAAAAAATCAATTAATTTAATTTATTAATTTATAATACATTTGATGAATGAAAATATTTTTTTAGAAAAAGAATCACATATATTTTAAAATATTTTTTGATTTTAATTATAATCATTTGATTATTAATAAATTCATTTTATAAATGTGTATAAAATAATGTTTTATATTTTAGTAAATAATATTAATACCTACCAATTCATTGTCCTGGAGATAAGAGTAATATAATTTTTTGTAATGTTATGTGGTTTTTCTAAAATCATTGTTTCATGTAACACAATACATCAAAGAGATAAAACTATTTATAGATAAATTTTGTATATTTCTCAAAGTGTTACATTCTACCCCATTTAAAGATAATTTATTCATCAAAATTAACCGCACTAATAAAAAAAGTGGATATATATATTTCACTACTTCCTCATATTCCCACGTAACTTCTTCAGATTTTTGGTTTCTATAGAGAACATTTATCAAGGGAGTACTCTTATTCTATATCAATTTATCTCTAAAATCTATGATTTCTACCTGTAGATCCTTATAGGATAGATCATGAACTAGTGGAATGACCCCTTATATTATTACATGTGATGTTTTAGGTTTATATATCCTCAAGTTATATACAAGGAACACCTCAAGAACATTAGATAGATTTAGTGGAAGTTATTATCAATAAGTTACCACCCCAATATTTTCAATATGTTAAAAATGATTGATATAAATATGTATTATCTAACCCTCCTCCAAAATTATAATAAAATTATTCCATAGGGAGATTATTAGAAAAAACATATCACGAAATTGAACACTGTATATCATCAATGATTGTAATCTCAAATATTGTTTTTGAATTATGAGATGCTCTTATGTACTTCGTAATAAATCAGATTGTATATACCATAAACTCAGTAATATACATTTCGAATATATTTTCTTCTCTAAATTCATTCAATTTTCTTGGAGTTTTTCACATACCACCACAGAGGGCTTCATCAGGATCCATCTTAAAGAAATAGTGAAAGCAATTTATGTATGAAAACTCTAAAGAAGGAAGAAGATGATGCCAAACACATTTGACCTCCTTATAGAAAGATAAAATAATGTATTCTATATTGATAACAGTCCCCTTCTAATGAAATTCTATCTATGTAAGTTAAATAGTGATGAAAAATAACTCTTTTATCCAAATCTCACTAAAGAATTTTCTAAAACGTCAAGGTTAACCTCAAATCGTAATTAGATACAACTGTTATCAGAATTAAATGAAATCTTACCACTTAAATAATGTATAAATGAGTACGTTGATAAATATAGGAATATTCTATAAAAACTGTTGTGTGATGACTCTGTAACATGATCAAATATAACCCATATAACATTGTTCGGTTTATATTTTTCGGGGAGTCCAAAAATGATGTTATTGGTAATGTTTTACGATTTCCATTATGAAATGGGTAATGGTTGAAATATCCCCTTAGACTAATATCACTCCACCTGAAAATTCTAATATTTGAAGCATTGAAAGGTTGAATATGTGATATATCATTTCATACCATCCCACTGGAAATAAACCTTCAAGAATTTTCACATCATTGTATTACCAAGATGAATAGAGAATGATAAACTATCATCCTCATACAATAGATCATTCCGATAAAAAAATGATGGGAATCATAAAAGGTTATAGAAAATTATTATTCATTTATAGTCATAGTATAACTCAGGTACCTTTATCACCTTATTTTTAGGAACCAAATCAAACATTTTCACCTCCTTAATCTTCACAAGTACTGATAATAATACATTCATTTGAGAGATATTATATTTAACCCCTTCCTTTATGATTTAAATATTAATACTTTAAAATTAGTGAAATATTAGATATTTTATGATCCTCATGATAGATAAGAAATCTTGATCCTTTTAACTCAGTTTATCCTCTATGTTTTTCTATTTCTAAGGGTGGTAATGTATTGAGTATTAAAAATCATCAATCAGATCCAACCATATTTTTGGGGCATGTTCAACTATTTTTTGGTGAAGTCTAAACTTTAATATTTTGTGATCAATATTTATGTTACACAATTATCCATAGGGATAAATCCTCTATATCTTTAAAAAAAATCCTAGCTAACTCCAAACAATAGTTGGGAAAATTTTCTCATGGACCGTAAATTATTGTTACACATAGGATATAATCATATTGTTTCCCAAGAGGATGCATCATTTTCCCTTATTTAATACAACATTATGGATTTCAAACCCTTATCCATGTTAGGGTAATGTAAGCACTAGTGTAAAAAATATACTTATAATTAGTTCCTTAAAATATTCCCGATATCCATTAGTCTAAAGGAACATGTATCCCTTATGAGTTAACTTGTTGAGTGTTTTAAATTGCCGAGAAAAATCTCTAAAATGAATCAATAATATTCTTCCAGGGTATTTTAGTTTTCTTGGATTGTCTAGCCTCTTTCCCTATTACTTTTTCCTATAAAGGGTCTGATTATATACCTTAACTTGAAATTATATAACCCAAGAATGAAATTTTCTGAACCCAAAATTCACACAAGGTAATTTTTTCATAAAGAATGTCCTCTATAGGGTCTTCACCATAATCCTTATGTGATTTTTATTCTCTTCCATATTCATTGAATATATTTGAATATAATCTATAAAGTATACTACAAACTATTCATGTTTATCTCCAATGAATCTATTTATTAAATTCATGATGATATGGGGTGAATTATTATGACAAAAAGGCATCACTACAAATTCATTATGACTATACATTGTATGGAATTTTGTTTTGAGTATATCCACTTCTGTTAACCAAAATTGATGATATCAATAATGAAGTTGAATCATGGAAATGTATTTAAATTTACATAGTCGATTGAATAAGTCATCAATATAGGGGAGAGGATACTTGTTCTTTATATAGAAATTTTTATGTTCTTAATAATAAACATAGAGACACATTTATCTATCTTTCTACATTTCAAGATTATGGTTCACCCCAAGGTGAAATATATGGTTGAATCAATCCCTTTTTAAAATTATATTGGTATTTCCTCTTTAACTCATGTATCTAAATTGGGTCCATTCTTTATGTAGTCATTGAAATAGTCATAACACCATGTGTGTTTTCAATTGAAAACTCAACTTCATGATTCATTAGAGGGCCCATGAATTTCTCCAAAAAGTCCTCAAAAGAATAAATATATAAATTTACCCATATTATTGATTTTCTAGCCAACCACCTAAGATTGATAAACTTCGTTTATTTTAATTAAGACCCAAAAAATTAAAAAAATTATCACTGGAAGTTTATATTCATCCTCATATAGAGAAATGATCAAAGGTTCATTTGGAATGTGAAATGTGAAGTCACATCCATGAAAATAAATATGATATTGAAATAAATAAATCCAATCCATGCCATGAACCACATCAAATTCAACTAAATGGAGAATCACATGATTTTCATGAAGCAGTTCCCCACAAAAATCAATCGATGAGTAACTATAGACTTATTGGGCGACCATTATGTCATTAGGAGTGTTCAAAACAAACTCGACATCTAATCATTGAGGTGATATCATGATAAAATTATAAAATTATTTTGATATAATATATTTGGTGGAACCAAAATTAAATTAGACATTAGCTATTCTGGAGTGAATGATAAGTTAGAATTTCCCCATTTAATTATCGTAACCGACTATAGAATTTTTGATTGCATGATATTTCCCTTTTATTTGGGATTAAGAGTTTTTTGACGCTGATCATCACAAACCTTTGTATTGGTGTGATGGTTGGTATAATTAATTTATACCATGTATTTGAAGAATAGAACGCGGGTGGTACATTATTGTGTGTCTTATTTTCTTATGTTCAGTTAAATATATTATTCCTTATCTTAAAAATTCATGGGATTTATGATCCGCATTTTCACATTTAAAGTAAATTTTAGATCATTTCAGACAATCCCCTTGATGTTTCTTCAAACATTTATGACACATATATGGAAATAATTTCTTTTGATTATTTGATTTATATGAGTTTTCATTAGACTTGATCATTCTATTCTTTTAAAAATCATAAGAATAGTGGTTATCTCTAATTTTCATTTCTTACTTTGAGTGCACATAGAATCATTTATTCATAGATAAAAAATGATCTTCTATATAATTCCATTAAAATATATGGTTTTAAGCCACTAAATAATTGATTAATTGTTTTTCTAGGATAATAATTAAATAATAAGAATGCCTTGTAAGACTGATAAAATCTTTCTCATTAGTACCCTTTGGTGTATCATCCTTTTACTTATGCATAAGAAATTAAAAAATATATACTTTTGTATAATACATGTAAATTACTTACTAAATAATACCACATTAAAATCATCACCTCATATTGATTAAATTTCTTCCTCTTTCCTCATATTACTTATGAGGTTCAAGTATTGATCTATTTCACCTTAAAGATGATAAAAAATAAGGAAAAACTTTTCATGTCCTGAGAATTGAAGATCAAAAAATATTTTCTCAATAGTGCTGATCCATCACTCAACCACTATTGGATTAGATAATCCACTAAATTAATATGGATTTTTCCTCATGAAGGATTCAACAATACATTTTTTCCACTATTGTTCATTTAGAAACTCAACAGATTAATAGAATAAGAATGTTTCGTGATCATAATTATAATATTTTACATTCCATATCCTATAAAATTTTGTTTTTGCCGTAGAAATGCATAGAATGGTCTATCCCATTTAGCATTGACATGATTCCTTTTAGTTCCATTCATTTACTAAAACTAAAAATCATAGCATGAATAACTGTCTTCATAATGGAAAACAACATTATTCTTAAAAATAGTTTAAAATTTTTCCAAATCATGAAAAATTCATTGAAAAAAACATTGGATTAACCTAGTTCATTCATGTTAGTTACCAAAAAATTAGGATTTTATCCTATACATAGACAAGTCCTCAGTTTTTTCATAATTTTTTTCCAAACCAAATCATCAATGGGTGGAAAAATGCGTCAATGATATCAACTATCATGGCTCCGTCTTTTCAAAAATAAATATTATGTATATTTAGAAGAATATTAAATAAATAACAATATGATACATGTCAAAACCATACATGTTTATAGTTTTTTAGAGATTAGAAATAAAATTTTATTATATTATGAATGATATTATACATATCCCATATATATCATCCCTTTTAGTAATCTTCATAAGTATACCCTAATAATAATAATATTTATAATCCATATAAAGGAAACATAATAAAGGGGTGATATTAGATGCTCTGTAAGGGTAAATTTAGTAGATACCAATAAATGATCATATGAAAGAATAAGATAAGAATATGGGTTTGAGATCACCACCATAACATGAAAATCTCTTACCTAATCTAATAATGATCATAAACATGAGTTATGGAATAAAAAATTTCATTACAAAATACATTCATCATTTGAATGAGAACACATCATATCTAAATAACGAATGATATGTTTATGTAATAAATGCTTGTTCTGTAATCATATATATAGATTCCATAACAGATCAAGCACATTATATTTTTCCCATAACTGATAAATCACTTCAACTTGTTTCCCATAACTGATCAAGAAAGTCAACTTGTTTCCAAAAAATTTCCATCAGATATAAAACATTACCCAATGAATTTAAGGGTGGTATATGACCCATCATTCATATATAAAAAATAATACATATGTGTTCCAAAAGATCATAAAAAATCATTACCTTATAACCCATGAGGTGAAATGGGTTTCCTAAATATTTTATCATAGAATAACCCATGGAAATGAATGGGTTTTATTAAAATTTCATCTTTTCATAAAAACATAAACCATTTAGATATATTATATATATGGTATTTTAATTATTACCCTAGTAATGTTTATGTAACATCAATGGATACCATTATAGATTGGAAAATAATTTTGAAAGGTTAGTTATGATAAATCTTGAAGAGAATAACCTTTAAATTTTTAAATAAAATATTTTTAAAAAGATGTGAAATTACATGGGAAACCAATTTCATTGAAAACAACCATGAGAACATGAAATATAATCTTCAAAGTAAATAATATTTTAGATTCTAGATCACCCATATAGGGGAGGGTAAATTAGGGTGTAAAATTTTTATTTTAAAGTGATGTATATTGTTAAAACAATCATAAGAACTTGTTTAACCCATCTAGTTCAGTCGTGTTGTATTTAAACATTGACGTATAGAGAGACAAAAAATCAATTTTCATTCTTCATCACTTAGGGATAATCTATGTAGAATACAAAGATATTGTGTTTTTCATACCTAAATACACTAAAATTCACCATTTTTCATGTAATAATGAATATAAGATATAATTACTCTATTCCATGAACACTTCACTTTCATATTTTGGGATAACACACTACATCCCTTGAAACTCTTCTATATAATCCCCTAAGATCACTTCCCTTTGTGAAGCATTACTCAATTTAATGAAAAGAAGTTCCCTTTGGTATATTGGGAATTTGATTCTTTGTCTTTGATTTCAGATGGAAAATAAAAGACCCATAGTACTTAATTGATGCACTTGTATAGATAGAACAATCAAACTAGATATTCACAACATGTTAGTGGTGAAATTGGTGCAATTACACATAACACTCATTCTTAGTCACAACTTTTGGGTTTTATCACGCAAGTCTATATTTCATGATAGTTATCCAAGAATCTCGCCCAGGCATGATAGAATCAAATCACATTATGTTCACATGTTTCCTGTACAAAACTCTATTTAACACAATTATTTCATACTAAAGTTATTCCAGATCATTATTTTAGAAGTTAATTCAAATGAAGTGGGTACAAACCTATTTATATAATTTTTAAACCCTATGATCAATTTCCATGCGTGACATCCATTATGTGGGAAAAATTACCCATGCACTAAACTTATAATTTTGGCATCACCATTAGCGCCCAAGATCCATCTATTTCATGTGTGCGCGCAACTCCTCCTTTTTCATATAACAATGACTTTCAAAAAATATCAAATCTGGGGCACAACTGTTTGATTTTCCATATTCTCATGTGATGATATAAAAACTTCAATTGCTCACATGTTTGTGATCCACCTTCACATTTGAATGCAATTTCCAACAGAAACATGAAAATCCTTCATTTTGAAAATTAATATTTTCAATCCTTCAATATTTGGACCCCAAAAATCTGAAAAACATTGGAAAACAACACACCTTTATCACTACATCCATCTATGCTTTAAATACACTTGTCTTACAACCTTATTGATCAACCCAGTAGGGATTCACAACAAATAAAAAAACACAGTTTTTACAACTATTCAAAACCTTATTTTAAAAAATATACACCTTTGGGTTTGTTTGAAATATATAGACAAATTTAATAAATTTACATAATCAAATAAAAACTTTATAGATGTAAAATAAATCACCCACCTCTCTATGTCTATGTAATAAATTATTTGTATAGAACAAAATAGTGCAAAAATTTAATTTCATACATCCATATATGTAACACCCCATGTAAATAAAGAATGTGAAATTTTATATATTTATCCATATTTGTGAATAAAATATTAAAGTTACTTTAAAAGGGGAAGTTATGCTCGATGACATACCCAATACGCAACAACGAGTTTCTTGGGAATCTTACATTGCACTCTAATAATAAAATAATATTATTTTAAATGGTAGTTAACACCTAGCTGTTGTAAAGGCGGGAATGAACATAACTAACTAAAAAATGATTATATATGTTTGTCAAATATTTTTACTCCTTACAATAAATGTTAGAGGATTAAAAATGCAAATGAATCCAATTTTTAAGCATAAACATTCTAATATTCTTTAAAAGGTCGATTAACCGCCTTTCGATGGAGAACCTATTTTAAATCCACTTTTTAACAATTTTATGTGTTTTATTTGACAAAATAAAATTCTTATTTAGAATCGGGACATCAAAATTTACTTTTTGTAAATTTTTGGTATTTTTCCGATAAAGTTCATTTTTTTTAATGAATAGTCAAAAATGTTGTATTTTAATTCAGAACCTCATTTTAATATAATTTATTTATATGATTAGATTATCTTTTGAATTGGTTTTAAAGTTCAATTATAATATATTTTTACCATTTAATCCAATAGTGGTCGTTGGAATTAATTTCATCTTGAAATTGGACTTAAACTAGAGTCAATCTTTTGATACTTATTGTTTCTTAAAAACACGCTATTTGTTTTGACAGCGGGAATTAATTATTAAATTAATTAATGCAACTTATATGTTTTGAATTTTGTAAAATAGTCTTCATTTTTTAATTCGTAATATCAAATATAGCTTGGGGTGAATTTTTGATGAATAGTGAAACCACTAAGTGGTAGTTAAAGAAACTATTTTCTCGTTTAACTGAAACTTTTCCACCTCTGTGTTTTGAATTTCAAAAATCCGACATACATGGTTGTCATTAAGAATTAAAATGTGGTTCAATGGTATTAAAATAATTTTTTGGTGAATAGTAACTTTTATGTTCTTAATCACGATTAGAGGTAATTAGTGTAATTTAAGGTAAAAATAATGTTTTAATAATGTGAAATGACCTAGACACATGTCCTACCATCATTGGATGTGTCATGGACGACCAAGACAATCCATGAGTCAACTTGGGGACCCCATAGAGCCACTTTGGTAGGAAAATGACATAAATAACATTTAATTTAAAGATAAAATAAAAATGTCACAAGCATCAGATGTTTCACTAATTTTTTTTAATGGGGTTATACAAGTCATATTTTTGAATATAAATATTCATTAGAAAGCTAAAATTATTTCCTACATTATGATATTTTTTATAATTTTTAGACATTATATAAGTTAAATTATGTATGACATCATGATGATGCCGCGATTACCTCATTAATAAAGGATTTAAATAAAATGAAACGATAATGTTAAAACTATAACTTATACATGTCAAAAACCTATTGGATGACTATATTTCGAACCATTACCACCTTATCCCCGAAATAAATCAATGTGAGACCTTTAAAATCCGAAACGCATTTGAAAATAAAGTAACATTTTGTAACTTTACAAGAGTGCCCCTCCTCTCCTCTTATAAAAGGCCCCCACCTCTACCTCCTTACCCACACTTCCAAAGCCTTTGGATCGGCCAAAACCTGATCATTTTTCCTCTCCAAATCCCCCTATTACTTTTAGAAGCCTCACTTTGGGCATAAGTCTTCCCAAGGAAGCCTTTGAGCTCAAATCAAAAAGAGTTACCCGATTTTAAGGTAATGTCTTCACTTGTGTTCTTTTGTTTTATTTTTCTTCTCCAACCCCCTAAAATCTTTTTATTCATTTATTTTGTAACAACTCCAGTATCTTCAATATACTAGTATTTTGTTATAAGAATAATTCTAGCTACACTTACACACACCTACATCAAATGGTTAAAGAACATACTGTTTTTATGGATGGAGAATTTCTGCCTCACGAAACGATGACTATTCAACACTCATATAACACCTTAAAAGGTGGCCATTAAGATGTCACTATATTTATATATAATATATAATATGTTTATGTTTTACTTAATCTTCTGTATTTTCCTTTTGTGGCATACCCTTATGGTTTCCATTGTGGGTAAACACGATAATTTAATTTTAGGAAGTGCAGACTACGACCCCCTCAAAGTGATTTGATTCGTTAATTCCATATATGGGATGTATAAATGGTGTGTTTAAAGTTATTATATATGATTTATGTTACATATAAATGATGAATATAATTCTATAATTAAAATATACATAACTCTCATTTAGTTTTAATTCCATTAATATGACATAGAAATGAAAGTAGCATTCATGCGTACATACGGCTTACCGTCTCCATGAACGGTGCATTTCATTTCTTAGCTCTAAATGATTTTGTAATATTATAAATAAATGTATATTCTGGATATATATGATATATATTATATCCAAATCATGAATATAATTCTGGATATAATGAACCTTTGACAACATGAACAACATGTAATTGTAAGAAGTCCACTTTCGACTTAAGAACCAAATATCGACAAAACAAACATTATTAACTTAAATGATTACATAATGTTTATAACATGGAAATAAGTGATATAAAAGGAATAATGAACTTGAAATTTTTTCTTAATAAAGTGGAAATTAACTCAAGTTTATTATTCAGGACGTTAAAGAACGATCGAGTCAAGTCAGACCCGATGTAAGGGATCCTACTCCTCTCTTTCTTTTTAAGTACACTCTTTTATGTCATTCCTTTTAAGCTCATATTTCTTGTGATTGGGATGTTCTTTTATATTAATATTACTATAATTTTTATGTTCATATGATGAGAGACCCTATTCTCTCTCATCAATCTATTTTGGAAGTTTTGAGTGGCGCCGTTAGGCTGCCGAATTTTCGTAAGAGATCTTACCTCTCTCTTTCCTTTTAAGTACTCTCCTTTATGTCACTCCTTTTAAGATCACCTTTGTTATGTTGGGGGATGCTATTTTATATTCTTATTGATGTTAACTTAATGCTAATATGATTAGAGACCCTATTTTATCTCATCAATCCTTTTTGGGAAGTTTTAAGTGGCGTCGTTAGGCTGCCGAGTTTTCGTAAGGGATTTTTCATCACACTATTATTCCTGTGACATTTATGCTACGTTTGCCACTACTTCATTTGAGTGGTGTATGTACTGCCAATTATAATACACTTTTTTTAGTATAATTTCATTTATGGGTATTTACATCTTCATTTTATGACCCTTCTTCCATGGGGTGTACGTTTTGAAAGTTACCCAACTCGGTAAGGGGACCTTTCACCCTCCTCTTTTTAAAATAATTATTTTGTTATGTCTTTTAATTAACATAATATTATGTTGGGATATGCACTTATATATCCTTAATTATGTAAATTTTATGTCCAAGTGATGAGATACCATTTTTATCTCTCATCAACTCATTTTCTAAATTTTGTAGTGACGCCGTTAGGCTGTCAAATTTTTGCAAGGGAACTTCTTAACCCAATTTTGATTCTTTGGGATAAGCTTGTACTCCTTGAATATGTCATTCTATGAATATGTGTGAATAACCTATGATTTTTTTCCACTTAATATCCACTTATATTTGGTGTATTAGTTTGTCACACATAATTATGTAATTGATTTATCCTTAATCCAAGGATACCGTCTTTGTATGGGACTTCGTCTCAATATCCTTTCATTGAGGCATATTTTGTTTTATACACAACCTTATTTTATATGGTGTATAAACCCCTTTGAATTTTACGTTTATCTGAAAGTAATCTTTTTATACAAAGAGTGTTACTAAAAGACAAAAGAGAATGTTTTTGTCGTATGTATGCGGCGACAACGACTTCTCCGCCATCGTGACCATTATTTGAGTTTCGGCTTCCTCTACAAGCCATAACTTTTTTTAAAAGAAAAAAATACCATGTTTTACTTTTCTTTTATTTTGGTAGTGAAAATGGTTTTCATAATGTTTTTATATCAAGGTGTTGTATTGATATCTTGTGATTGAAAAGTGTAAATGTTATGTTTCCTTTATGCATGTTTTATGTGATACGATTATGTTATGGTTCTTGGGCATTGTTATTAAGACGAGTGGTTCCGTGATAAACTAAGGGCAGGTGAGCTCGATATAGCTCTCCAATGCATTGGTTAATGTGAAGGAGTGAAATATTAAGGTTTCTCTGAAGAGATTTAGGGAATATACTGTGATGGGTATTCCAAACATAACCGAGAGGGTTACTCCCTACGTAAGAATGTTATGAATGCCTCAAGTTACCTTTATGTCTTATGATTTCTATGATTTATTCATGATTTTATGAGGTATGTTAAAGTGATTATGTTTTATGGGTAAAGTATGATTTCATTATTATGTATACATGTACTCATGTTTCCTTTCCATATTTTTATATCTCTTACTGAGCTTTTTATGCTCATCCCAAGTTTTTGAAATGATTTTCATAGGTCAAGGGAAGGGTGCATGATATGATGATAGTGTCAAGTAAGTGTCAAGAAAGAATCCATGTTTTATTTTAAGTATATTTCCGTTGATGAGAAAAATGAATACTATCTTTTATGTAACCACTTTGTTTAAATGTGGAATGTAATGAAAGTTTTATGATCTAATTCTCTAAAACTCTAAACCTGAAAAGATCCACAATGTGTAATCTTGTAATAACTCAAGATTAAGTAAGGTTTAAGGCTGGGGCATTATAGTTGGTATCAGAGGTCGGTTTGGATAACTTTAGAGGTTAGGGTATTCTCTATGCACAAGTGACATTACCATAATGGTTAGGATTTCAGAAAGAGTCCTAGTTTTAGATAAAGTGAATGAGTAAGTATATCTTAGTTTTTACCTTCCTCATTAGTACATGACAGTTTTGTTGATATACACAAACTGAAATTTCTGTTTTTAGTGAATGGATGGATCTAGCAGGAACCAAAGAGACAACAGGTTTGAAGGAAACTGTGGTGGTTCTCTGATTAAGATACTAGATAAAATGGGGGATTCAATGAGGAAACTCGTGGTTGTTCTAAACCAACTATCAAGGAGTCATGATCAACCACTTGAACCTTGGTATGATCTGTAATGCATCATGCACGAGATGACCAATCTATGTGAATGTTCAGGTAATAATTATAAATGTAACTATTAGAGTTTATATGATCCTTACTTTTGAGGTAATTATGGGTTATTATATGTTATGATGGAAAATGAAATTCATGAGATAAACTTGAGGTTAAAATATGTTATGATCATTTTTGAAAATTTTATCTTGTTTTCGGGAATTTATTAAGAATTATATAGTTTTGGAAAAAGGACAACACACAGACTGTGTGACAACCCATCGCATTGGACAAAGCTGTGGGAATCGAACCCACAACCAAAGTGCGACTGATATTTATCGCCTACCACTGGACTACGTGAAGTCCCTGGTTAGTTTGACTAATTATTTTTAGTTAGATGATTTTAGGAATAAAGAGTAAGTTTATTTTGGTTCATCTATGGAAATGATTAACCTGTCATCGAGGATATGTGATTAGGTTAATTACTTTTCAATATGAGAATTTAAGAGTAACTGATGTTATTTGGAGATAAAAGTTAATTTGTACCTTGGAAGACTATGTGACTAAATCTTTCAAATATTTGGGTTTCAATCTTATTTTGGTTTACTTTGAATAATTTTATGGATAAATTGTTTATCAAATGGTCCTCGTTGAACTTTGGGTTTTGTTGGGAAAATTTTGGAGATTAAGAATAGATTTTCTTTTTATAAAGGGTTATCCTTTTCGGGATTATCTGATCTTGTACTAACCTTTTTGGTTTTGGTTTTGGTTAAAGTCTAAAGACATGGGAATTATATAATTCTCTTTTCTGGGTTAGGTGATTCTCTAGAAGTTGATTATATCACTCTTAATGTAAACAAGTCATCCTAAATACTCATCTTTTGGAGAAAATATGAGTTCGAGTAAGAAATCTAGTAAAATTTGAAAGTCAAAATGACAAGTAAGTATGTTTCCTTATGTTTTAGTTAAGATCAAAAATAAATTCCTCAATGAAAAGTAACTGAAAAAAAATGTTTTCCATTAACTTTTCCTACTGGGGAATCCAATACCATTTAACCCATCACAAGTTTGCGATTTTCTTATGGTTAACTTTCTCCTAGACATGTTTACTATCACTCTCCATCAGAACATGACCCTATGTTTTCTCCTCCACGTCCATGTTTTTTCCTACATGGAATCCTAGTACGGGTTAACTCAGGTGACCTATGTACTTCTCTTTATTTATTTTAAAGTGATTGTTTTACCGACTCTTGTTCTGATGTGGGACTTTCAAGGATGTTTCTGAGCCCAATTTTGAAATTGTGAGGACGCAATTCCCAAAAGGGTGGAAGAATGTAACACCCCAGGTAAATAAAGAATATGAAATTTTTATATTTATCCTTATTTTTGAATAAAATATTAATGTAACTTTAAAAGGGGATGTTATGCTCGATGGCGTACCCAATACGCAACAACGAGTTTCTTGGGAATCTTACGTTGCACTCTAATAATAAAATAATATTAATTTAAATGGTAGTTAACACCTAGCCGTTGTAATGGTGAGAATGAACATAACTAACTAAAAAATTATTATATATGTTTGTCAAATATTTTTACTCCTTACAATAAATGTTAGAGGATTAAAAATGTGAATGAATCCAATTTTTAAGCATAAACATTCTAATATTCTTTAAAAGGTTGATTAACCGCCTTTCGATGGAGAATTTCTTTTAAATCCACTTTTTAACAATTTTATGTGTTTTATTTGACAAAATAAAATTCTTCTTTAGAATCGGGACATCAAAATTTACTTTGTGTAAATTTTTGGTATTTTTCCAATAAAGTTCATTTTTTTAATGAATAGTCAAAAATGTTGTATTTTAATTCAAAACCTCGTTTAAATCTAATTTATTTATATGATTAGATTATCTTTTGAATTGTTTTTAAAGTTAAATTAGAATATATTTTACCATTTAATCCAATAGTGGTCGTTAGAATTAATTTCATCTTGAAATTTGACTTAAACTAGAGTCAATCTTTGGATACTTATTGTTTCTTAAAAACACGCTATTTTTTTTGACTGTGGGAATTAATTATTAAATTAATTAATTAAACTTATATGTTTTGAATTTTGTAAAATAGAATTCATTTTTGAATTCATAATATCAAATATAGCGTAGGGTGAATTTTTGGTATTTTTCTGACAAACTTCAATTTTTGATGAATAGTGAAACCACTAAGTGGTAGTTAAAGAAACTGATTTTTCGTTTAAATAAAACATTGCCACCTCTGTGTTTTTAATTTAAAAAATCTGACATACATGTTTTTCATTAGGAAGTAAAATGTGGTTCAATGGGATTAAAATAATTTTTTTGGTGAATAGTAACTTTTATGTTCTTAATCACGATTAGAGGTAATTAGAGTAATTTAAGGTAAAAATAATGTTTTAATAATGTGAAATGACCTAAACACATGTTCTAACCTCATTGGATGTCTCATGGCCGACCAAGACAATCCATGTGTCAACTTGGGGACCCCATGAAGCCACTTTGGTTTGAAAATGACATAAATAACTTTTTATTTAAAGTTAAAATAAAAATGTCACAAGTATGAGATGTTTCACTAAAACATTTTTTAGTGGGGTTATCCAAGTTATATTTTTGACTATAAATATTCATTAGAAAGAAAAAAAGATTTCATAAATAATGATATTTTTTTTATAATTTGTAGACATTAAATAAGTTAAATTATGTATGACATCATGATGATGCAGTGATTACCTCATTAATAAAGGATTTAAATAAAATGAAAAGATAATGTTAAAACTATAACTTATACTTGTCAAAAACCTATTGTATGAGTATATTTCTAACCCTTACCACCTTATCCTCGAAATACATCAATGTGGGTCCTTTAAAATCCGAAACTCATTTGAAAATAAAGTAACATTTTGTAACTTTACAAGAGTGCCCCTCCTCTCCTCTTATAAAAGGCCCCCACCTCTACCTCCTTACCCACAATTCCAAAGCCTTTGGATCGGCCAAAACCTGCTCATTTTGCCTCTCCAAATCCCTCTATTACTCCTAGAATCTTCACTTTGGGCATAAGTCTTCCCAATGAAGCCTTTGAGATCAAATCAAAAAGAGTTACCTGATTTTAAGGTAATGTATTCACTTGTGTTCTTTTGTTTTATTTTTCTTCCTCAACCCCCTAAACTCTTTTTATTAATTTCTTTTGTAACAACTCCAGTATCTTAAATATACTAGGATGTTTTTATAAGAATCATTCGAGCTACACTTACACACACCTACATCAAATGGTTAAAGAACATACTGTTTCTGTGGATGGCGAATTTCTGCCTCACGAAACGATGATTGTTCAACACTCATATAACACTTTAAAAGGTGGCCATTAAGATGTAAATATATTTATATATGATATATAATATGTTTATGTTTTAATTAATCTTCTTTATTTTTCTTTCTTGGCATACCTTTATGGTTTCCATTGTGGGTAAACAGGATAATTTAATTTTATGAAGTGCGGACTACCGCCCCTCAAAGTGATTTGATTCGTTAATGCCATATGTGGGATGTATAAAGAATGTATTTAAAGTTATTATATATGATGTATGTTACATATAAATGATTAATATAATTCTGGAATTAAAATATACATACCTATCATTTAGTTTTAATTCCATTAATATGACATAGAAATGAAAGTAGCGTTCATGCGTACGTACGGCTTACCGTCTCCATGAACGGTGCATTTCATTTCTTAACTCTAAATGATTATGTAATATTATAAATACATGTATATTCTAGATATATATTTTATATATGATATCCAAATCATGAATATCATTCTGGATATAATGAACCTTTGACCACACGAACAACATGTAATTGTAAGAAGTCCACTTTCGACTTAAGAACCAAATATCGACAAAACAAACATTATTAACTTAAATGATTACATAATGTTTATAACATGGAAATAAGTGACATAAGAGGAATAATGAAATTGAAAAATGTTCTTAATAATGTTTAAATTAACTCAAGTTTATTATTCAGGACGTTAAAGAACGATCGAGTCAAGTCGGACCTGAGGTAAGGGATCCTACTCCTCTCTTACTTTTTAAGTACACTCTTTGATGTCATTCCTTTTAAGCTCATATTTATTGTGATTGGGATGTTCTTTTATATTAATATTACTGTAATTTTTATGTTCATATTATTAGAGACCCTATTCTCTCTCATCAATCCATTTTCGAAGTTTTGAGTGGCGCCGTTAGGCTGCCGAATTTTCGTAAGAGATCCAACCTCTCTCTTTCTTTTTAAGTACTCTCCTTTATGTCACTTATTTTAAGCTTATCTTTTTTATGTTTGGGGATGTTATTTTATATTACTCTTTCTATGACCTTTATTCTAATATGATGAGAGACCCTATTTGATCTCATCAATCCTTTTTTGGAAGTTTTAAGTGGCGCCGTTAGGCTGCCGAGTTTTCCTAAGGGATTTTTCATCACACTTTTATTCCCGTGACATTTATGCTGCATTTTCCACTACTTCCTTTGAGTGGTGTATGTACTGACAATTATTATACACTTTTTGTAGTATAATTTCATTTATGGGTATTTACATCTTCATTTTATTACCCTTCTTCCATGGGGTGTACGTTTTGAAATTTACCCAACTCGGTAAGGGGACCTTTCACCCTCCTCTTTTTAAAAGACTTCTTTTGTTATGTCTTTTAATTCACATAATATTTTGTTGGGATATGTTCTTATATATCTTTATTTATGTAAATTTTATGTCCAAGTGATGAGATACCCTTTTTATCTCTCATCAACTCATTTTTTGAAATTTGTAGTGATGCCGTTAGGCTGTCAAATTTTTGCAAGGGAACTTCTTAACCCAATTTTGATTCTTTGGGATAATCTTTTACTCCCTAAATATGTAATTCTATGAATATGTGTGAATAACCTATGATTGTTTTAAACTTAATATCCACTTATATTTGGTGTATTAGTTTGTCACACATAATTATGTAATTGATTTATCCTTAATCCAAGGAAAATGTCTTTGTATGGGACTTCGTCTCAATATCCTTTCATTGAGGCATATTTTGTTTTATACACAACCTTCTTTTATATGGTGTATATACCCCTTTGACTTTTACATTTATCCGGACGTAATCTTTTTATACAAAGAGTTTTACTGAACGAGAAAAGGGAATGTTTTTGTCGTATGTATGCGGCGACAACGACTTCTCCACCGTCGTGACCATTATTTGAGTTTCAGCTTCCTCTACAAGCCATACCTTTTTTTAAAAGAAAAATAAATACCATGTTTTACATTTCATTTATTTTGGTATTGAAAATGGTTTTCATAATGTTTTTATATCAATGTTTTGTATTGATATCTTTTGATTGAAAAGTGGAAATGTTATGTTTTCTTTTATGCATGTTTTATGTGATACGATTATGTTATGGTTCATGGGCATTGTTATTAAGACGGGTGGTTCCATGATAAACTAAGGGCGGGTGAGCCCGATATAGCTCTCCAATGCATTGGGTAACGCGAATGAGTGAAACGTTAAGGTTTCTCTGAAGATATTTAGGGAATATACTGTGATGGGTATTCCAAACGTAACCAAGAGGGTTACTCTCTACGTAAGAATATTATGAATGCCTCAAGTTACCTTTATGTCTTATGATTTCTCTGATTTATTATTTATTTTATGAGGTATGTTAATGTGCTTATGTTTTATGGGTAAAGTATGAATTCATTCTTATGTATACATGTACTCATGTTTCCTTTCCATATTTTTATATCCCTTACTGAGCTTTATATGCTCATCCCAAGTTTTTGAAATGTTTTTCACAGGTCAAGGGAAGGTTACATGATATGAAAATAGTGTCAAGGAAGTGTCAAGAAAGAATTCATGTTTTATTTTAAGTATATTTTCGTTGATGGGAAAAAAATACTATCTTTTATGTAACCACTTTGTTTAAATGTGGAATGTAATGCAAGTTTTATGATCTAATTATCTAAAACTCTAAACCGGAAAAGATCCTCAATTTGTAATCTTGTAATAACTCAAGATTAACTAAGGTTTAAGGCTGGGGCCTTATAATATATCACCAAAAAATACTTCAAGCCAAACACTTATTTAATTTCACTTATCTACCCATTGAAAAAAATACCCATGAAACTATATTTTCACTCTTTTTTCTCATAAAAACTCTCCACGGATCATATCTCCCCCATAAACTTCATCACATCCATAAAAAATTAAAAAAGTTCACAAAAATGGGGAGAGGGGATGAACCAAAACCTCCTCTGAAACTGGGAGGTGGATGAACAAGAATTTCTATATAATATTTCTATAACGTTCTTGCTACTATAAAATTAGTCATAATGTCATCCACAAGGACATCGATTCCAACATACTCCATTTCAATCACACATTGTTAATGTTTTTCTCGATTAAGTGATATATGATCTCAATATGATTGGTAGAAGATGGATAAACTTGATTCTAGGTAAGATAAATTTTTCTCTTGTTAACATAGTGAATCACCAATGGATTTTTCCCCTCTTCAGAAATATTAGTTAGTTTTTTCTTCATCCATAATAGCTGAGTGCAAGAATTTTCAATGGAGATATACTCATCTAAAATCATATTAAGATAAGTATTTTCTTATTTCATTCCCAACCATCCTGCATATTTTTTCCAATAAATAATGCACCGCCACTTGGGGAATTTGGATCGACCATTTCTCCATCCCAATAAACATAAAAAAATGATGACAATTATTCATATCAATATGAAATAATATAGGAAAAATTGTGAGTAACTAGAATAAATCTCATTACTAATTTAATTTATTCCAAATAATATTTCATAATATTACATTGATAGAGGAACACTAAGAATAATGAAAATATAATATCTAGTCATGTTATAATAAATTATAATATGATTCCAACAATTCTACTATATATGGTGGGATCCACAGATGTCTCATCCTTATTATTTGCATGTTTTTTTCCCAATAGTAATTGGAGTCGTCATTTATTTTGATTCATGCATGTTGAATTTCTTCAAAATCTCTATTTCAAACATTCCATGAGAAATAAATTTTTTATCCTTATTTTGAATCACTTATTTCCCCATGAACTGTGTGATTTCACAAATCATGGAGATTTAAAATTTTGATTTCATGTCACCATCAAATTCATATATTTATCGATGTATGATTCTGTTAAAAATAATATAATCCACAAACATAGGAACTATTAATTTACATTTCTGAGAACTGTTCACCTAGAGGTTATTTTCAACACCTCACAATTTAAATTATATATTCTTAATATGATCATATATGAAAAAATACCATGCATAAGGTGTTTGCATCAGACGATAGCGATCCTTATTTAATCTCTAAACCTTCATTTAATAATTTACAATCTAAAATTACACTGGTTTTTCATTGTTGATTTATTCTTCAAGAACACAATTTAAGAATACTATCTTGAAATCCATCTAAAAAACAATGTACCCTCTTGAAATTTCTATGCTAAGAATGATCCTAATTGATTCCAATTTATCCACTAGAGAAAATATTTCTTCAACATCAACTCCTTCAATATGTCCATAGTCTTTAAACACAATGCATTTTTTCTGATCATATTTCCATGCTCATCGAATTTGATTTTAAATATGCACATTTTTCCAATCACATTTTTATTTTTTAATCTCTTAACCATATCCCATGTTCATTTCATGTCAATTTGTTCCATCTCTTCCATCACAAACCTATCTGATGATTCATCCTTAACTTATTATTCAAATGAGATTGATTCCACAGTTGTTAAAATGGAATAATGTGATTAATTTATCATTATCATTGTCTGTGTATATGTAGTCTAACCCTAAATGATATTATATTGAACAAATTTATGCCCTTATATTTTTCTTATTAGGTTATGATGACGTTTCTTCTGCAATGGTTTCCTATTCTAATTATTTTTCTGAGAAATCATAAATTTTTTAGCATAGATTTTTTTTCAAGCCTCCCACAATTTATGCATTTGAATACATATCCTGTCCAATTTCTTCTTCATCTTAAATCATATCAACATATGAGATCCTCGAGGTATTTATGGTTTCATACTTAATGATCATGGAAAAACGTATTTCAAAAATATTTCTAAGGTGTAACATTTCTAGGCTTTAAACATCATTGAATATTCATGGAATATTCCTTCATCTCGACATCACCATATATTCCTTGATTCACATGATTATTTGAATGAAATAATAAATTCCAAAGACACAAAATACTTTAATGATGGATTCATTAAATACTATATCCCATATGGTATACTGGGTTCTCCTATAAAATACGTATTCTATGTTGAGTGTAAAACTATACTTGAAAAACCACCTTTGAGTAATAATGAGAAACACAATTGACATCCATATAGTTCTATCCATATTTTACACGTGACGATTTATATATTCAACATCCCCATTTTTGATGGTTTTTCACTGAAGATTCATCTTGATTTACCCCATTATCATTTATGTAATTTTAATAATTTTATGATCTTCATTCTCCTACATTTCCATATCATATAATCTTGAATATATGACCATATTCATTGTCAAATCATTGATGATAACTCTTCATGAAATATAACATTTATTGTTTCCTCTATATAAACATTAAAAAATATCTTCTATTATAAAAATAAATAGAAATAATAAATTACCTCTCTTCTTATGTGCCATACACATTCATTTAAAAAAATTTCTGTGTAGAAGAGATTAGGGATATTTGAGGCCCTTTTGTTTCTCTATCGTAATGAACTTCATACATTATTTCCTCGCATGCATGTTGTATGATCTAAATAATGATGTATATGCTCAATATACAGGAGGGGGTTAATTGTATACTTTAAAAATTTCTTGGGAACATTTAATGTTAAGATTAACAAAGTTAAACAAACATACATAACACCTCTAAAAGAAACCTTTTCTTAAAAGAAAGATTCTACCATAAAGTGTATAAAATATTAATATAATCAAAGAAACATAATTATAAAGTATAAGAATTTTATACTTTCTAACTTTAACAAAGTTAAGATTACAGTGGAAATACAAAAATTTGTATTAGAAAAAAAATTAACTAGAAGATTCTTTTGAGCCAAAGAGAAGGGTATCCAACAACCTTGGATAAATGTTCCTTGATTTATACTTTCAAGAAATTCTCTCTTACCCAAACTCAGGTAGGCCCTCAATCTGAAGATTGGTATCTGTTTTACAATCCCCACAAGCCCTCAATTTAGAAGCAAATTGGATCTTCTATCTTCCAAACCCAAAAGCCCATGATCAGCATGATCAGAGTCTACACAAAGCAAGTCTGAACAAGTTGTCCAAACTCGAACACGTTGTTCACAACATCCGCACAAAGCGATGAGAGTTTAAAGATCCTCCCTCTCTAGAAAAAACTTCACAGCATATATCAAGTTCATCAACTCTCTACAATGTAGTTGATGTCTCAGTATTGAGATCATTCAAATGAACTTGTATTTATAGGCAAAGATTCCCAACAGTTAGCTCCTCTCCGATGGTCATATTTTCCTTAAATTTAGGAGGGACCTGGAAATGTGTCCAACATACAATGGTCAGTTTGTAACAGACTGTATGACATCGTTTCAAGTAAAAAATGATGCTAAGTTAAGGATAAATGTTACGTATAAAAAATTGGAATCTGATAATATTGTAATGATACATTCAACAACTCTAACATTATTAAGCAAAAAAGATTTTTAAGAAAAACATTCTCAAGAAAACATATTCATAAAGAAAATTAATTAGGTTTGAGAAACCGGTATCACATTTGTTACTAAATCAGAATCATGAAATCGAAATGACATATACACCAGATTCATAATCATAAAACAAAATCAGTTTTTCACCGAATTCAGAATCATAGAACAGAATAACATTTGCACTAAATTCAGAATCACAAGTACAGTGTCACTTATACACTGGAATCAGAATCATAAAGACGATATCACTTATAGAGTGAAATCGGAATCATAAAGATGGTATCACTTATAAATCGATATAAAAATCATAATGACAATATCACCTATACACTGGAATCAGAATCATAAAGACGATACCACCTATACACTAGATTCAGAATCATGAAGACGGTATCACTTATACACCAGAATCAGTATCACAAAAACGGTATCACTTATACACTGAATTTTATATCATACAAACGGTATAAAAAATATGTAAATCTAAAAAAATCGAAATTCATAATAACACATATTGTAAGTATAACATAATGTTAAATACTAATGATACAGAATGATAAATCATAATGATACATCTGTAAGTATAACAGAATGAAAATTCCAGATCTTAAGAAAAAAAAACAGAACTTAAGAAAAAGTGTTTGTGATTTTTCAAAACATAAAACCATAAGGAATGGAGAATTCATAAGATAATCTTATTGACTCAACAGTCTCCCCCTTTTGGGAAAGCACAAACAAATTTGCTATGAAGAATATATTGACTTAGATAAACCAGTATGAAAAACTTCTCTCTCCCTTTGAATGAGATTTCCGATGAATATGACTAACTCCCCCTTAAGTTATGTTTCCCAAGGATTGTATTCCGGAATTTTGGTATTCTTTCTTAATGAAATATCTCCCCCTTAAATAAAAATATCTTCTTAAAGAAAACTCGCCCTTACTTGGTCATTATAGTTTCTTACCATACTCTTCCATAATAGATTCTCCTTCTTTGATATCTTCGTTAAATTCTTCCTTTGAAGAAATTATCCCCCTTTGTGATTTTCAAAAGGAGAGAAATGAATGGATAATTGTAAGATGTACCTGTATTGTTAAGAAATCATACATTAAAAAAAACAAGAATGATATGAATGAAATTTCTTAAGGAAAATTTTGGAAATAAGGTTTAGATTACAACAAAACATCGGAATTTCAAAGAAAATCATCCATCCTTCTTCTTCTTAGACAAAATTTTCTTTATGAAGGATTTGAGTTTCTTCACATCCTTATGATCTTCTTTTAAATTCTTCAACAATATCTCTTGATCGTGATTATTCTTTTCTAATGAAATGACTAATTCTTATTGAGCATCCACCTTTCTCCCTTATTCAGCTCTGACTTCCTTCCCACTACTAACATATTGGGAAAAAGAATTGAGTTGACTAGATTTCTCAGAGATTGAGGCACTGACCATGTTGAACTCAGTTTCAAAATTATTTTATGCTCTATTTGTTGAATTCATGAAGTCACTGAACTATCATATCTATTCATTGATAGTCTTGGTGTGGTACAAGACTTTCTTACAATCCACCTTCTGTGCTTTGTAATTAATCCAAATATTACTGATGTCTGATTCTTGATTGACCACTATGTCCATAAGAATACTGGTCAATTATGTCTTTGGTTTAGAGTTTCTAGCATCCTTTGACTTCGATCATCTATAATTTCAGTAACTGGAATGGTGCTAACCAACTTTCTTAATGATAGCTTCACAAAATAATGTTCAACAGATGAAGAGGATCTGGATGCTAAAACTAATTTTTCTTTCTGAGATCCTCTTGGAGTTAAGGAAACTGATTTTTTTATTATCTTGAAATACTTCTGGGGCGTTTATGTTTTCGATGGGGCAACCCAAACACTGTTTCCTTTGACATGATTTCAAACTGGAGATTTTCCATCTGAAACTTTTATAACATTTAGATCTCTATTTTCATCTTATTTCTCTAGATACTCTTCTTCTTCACCACCTTGGTGATCAACCTTTTCTTTATCTTCTTCATCCACTTCAGTTATTACTTGTTCTTCTTCATCAAGTTATACTTCTTCCTCAACTTCTACCACTTCCTCAACTTCTAATTCTTCAACCTGTTCTTCTGAAACAGATTTAGATAGTGACCTCAAAGGAGTTCCAATGTAGTCTTCTACTTCCCTTAAAACATCATCATAGTCTTCTTGAACAACCAGCTCGTATATTTCTTGAATAGGTTCAGATAAATATAGAATGTTCTTGGATTTTTGGATTTCCAGAGTGGAAACCAGTTTCTTATGGACAACTTGAGATTCATGTGCTTGTTGAGACTTCTTTTCTACAGCTTTTAGAAGAGACTGACAAACTTTTGCTTCCAAGTATTTCTTCTTTAACTTCTTTTCCTTATTTTCTTTCTCATTATTTTCATCCCGCTGAATTATTTAAGGCCTTAGCCTCTGCAGGATTTCTTCCTAAGGAAAGATCTCCTTCATTTATGGTAGCTACTATTTCTCTCCACTTTGCCTGTGTTTCATAGAAATAGACTTTCAGTTTCTTTGCAGGAGGAGGTGCTGAAACCAGGACATCCAGAACTGGTATAGGCATGCTAGGTTCTTCCTATTTCCTTTTCTTGGATAACAATTTCGACGACTCTGGAACATCACATTTATTCTGGATAACCATTTCTTCAAAACATGTGGATTCCTATAAGAACTCTATCTCCATCCTTCTGAGAGTGTCATCACTGAGTAACAAAATCTTGAAAGGCTTTGAGACTGATCGGCATGGGACATTCAACTCTTGAAGGAATATGACAGTTATCTTAGATATAGATTCCATATACATAAGTATCTGTGATCTAATGGATCTATCTTTTATTTCCTAGATGCTGAGAATGATGTACTTAAAAAAGTTCATCTTCCTTAAGTTGATAAGAAAGTATAATAGAAAGATGTCATATATCTTTAAAGAGTCCTTATCACCTTTTCGTGGTATAATAACTCCTTTCTTCGAGAGAGCTACCATCATGTGGTTTGTTTAGAGATTTTTAATCTTTTTATTTTTAACATACTTGATAAACATATAATCCATAGCTTTGACCTTCTCAATAGAACCTTTTTTCTCAGGGATTTTTTGAGAGAAAAGAATACCTTACCCTTCATACAGAATGTTAAGAACGTTTGTTGCCTTATTATAGGGGACTGTATATGTCTTTTCATTACAATTGAACTTAAATAAATCCTAGCCATCCTTTTGGAAGAACATAAATGATTCACAGAACTGAATAACCAGGTCAGGATTAACCAGATCCTGACTTTTCTCTTTAGCCACACAAACACTTTCCCATCCATTTGTTCTTATAACCTTAGACATAAGGGAGTCTTATTTTGAAAAGAAGTTAGAGAAAACCAACTATTCCCTAATGATTGACCCATACTTTATTTCCTTTCTAGTTGGCATCTCGTCTACTGAGGATTCAGGAGTCATTCAGGGAGAAAAACAATCGGAAAAAAAACATTGATGGAAACAGAGCTTCAATACAGATATCAGTAAGGATGATGCAGTGATAATAAACGAGGCACCCCTTATATAGATGAGGCTATAACCTTTCAACTTCCATAAGATAATCAAACAGATAAAAAAACCTGATATGATCTAACTGTTGAGGATGATTAAAAATATGAATTTTGATCTTTTGTGGTAAGGTAAACCAGAATTTAAAATTTTGAAAAACCAACAACTAAAACATAAGATAATAAAATAAAGGATATGAAAATTTACCTTTTGGAATACTCCTAGGAGTTTATCGATATTATAAGAATTTTCTTGGATGTTTTAGAATTGAGGATTGAAAAACCGAAATTTCTAATTCTGAAATTTACAATACCAAAATTTCATTATAAAAAAAACTTTTGAGAAAGATAATTTTTGAAAAAAAAACATAAAAAAACAATAAAAACAAGAAATCATATGTACTCACCCTGAAATAAGGAGTAGTTTAATGTTAGGAGATGATTTAAACCAGAAGTAGATATGAAGGATTCCCTTACAGATATCATTCCTATATTCTGTTTAATGTATTCAAATATATCAGAAGATAATATCTTTATAAAAATATAAGAAAGTTGTTCATACGTTCTAATGAATTGAAGAATAATATCTCCTTTAAGTTTGTGATCCCTAAGAAAGAGATGTCTAATTTCTATATGATTTGAACGAGAGTGATGTGAAGGGTTTTCTACTTAGGGCAATGGAACTTGTGTTTTCACACATTATTTCAGTCTTAGTAAAACATATGTCATATTCTGTGAGTGTGTGTTGCATTTACAACACCTGAGCACAACAACTTCCACCTGCAACATATTTAGCTTCAGTAGTGGAAAGGGATATAGAATGTTGTTTTTTGCATGACAAAAAAAATAATGAATCTCTTAAGAAATGAAAAGTTTTTGATGTACTTTATCTATCAATTTTACAACCATTGAAGTCAGCATCTGAAAAACATTAATGTTCAAAATTATTTCCATAGGAAAAAAAGTACCAAATCTAATGTTCCCTTTTAGTGGCAATTTTTTTCACTGCCTTTAAATTAGATTACTTAGGATTTGCTTGAAATATTGCACATAATCATAATGAGAACATTTACTCAGGTCGAATAGCTGTTATATAATTTAAACTTCATATCATCCCTCTATATGATGTTTGATCCACAAGTTTCCTAGCTTCATCAATATCTAGAGTATTAGAGGTTCCAATATGAGTAATTATACTCTTGAAATTATCATACCTGAAAATATTATAAAGATCTATGATATACTTCTGTTAAGATATGTATGTTCCCTTTTGTTTTTGAGAAATTTTAAAACCATGAAAAAATTTAACTCACCCATCATACTCATCTCAAACTCAGATTTCTTAAGATTTACAAAGGAATCAGTTAAGGATTGTTGAGTTGATCCAAAGATGATGTCTTCGACATAAATTTATAAAATCAAAACATCTTTATTATTTTTCTTAATAAAAAGGGTTGGATCGGCTATTCCTTTAACGTAGTTATTTTGATGAAAAAATCCTTAAAGTCCATCATACCATGCTCTAGGGGCTTGTTTAAGTCCATACAAAGATTTGGTAAGTTTATAAACATGATTAGGATGTTTCGTATCTTCAATGATAGAGGGTTGATCTACATATAATTATTTCTATACATAACCATTTCAAAAAGAAAACTTTACATCCATTTGATAAAGTTTGAAATTAAAGAATGATTTAAAGGATAGAAGAATATTAATAGATTCAAGTCTTTCTACATGAGAAGAGGTTTCTTTATAGTCTATTCCTTCTTGTTGGTTATAGACTTTGGAAACTAGTCTTTCTTTATTTATAACAATAATTCCATTTTCGTCGCATTTGTTTCTAAAAACCCATTTTGCACCAATAAAAGAGGTTTCCTTAGGTTTTTCAACCAAGGTCCAAACCTGATTCATTACGAATTCGGTGAGTTCATATTGCAAATCCTTTATCCAAAATTTATCACCCAAGGATTCATCATGAGTCTTTGGTTAAAATTTGGAAAAAAAAGAAACATGTTAAACTTCATTCCTTAAAGAACATCTATTTCTTACTGGTTGATTAACTTTTATAATGATATTATCACTAGGATGATTTCTAAGTAACAACTAATTTGGGTTTTGAATGACTTGATTATCAACATAGGGTAGAAAATATTCAGGAAAAATTGTTTCAGAAATATTTTCTTAAACATTATCCTTATATGAAAGGTCTTTTCTCAATGTTTGGTGACCATCTTTAGAAAATATATCAGAAATAAGTTCATGTTGTTTTAAAACAAAAGGATCATTTTCATCAAAATTAACATGTACTGTTTCTTCCACAGTGAAAGCGTTTTTATATTAAACTCTATATGCCTTAGAATTGGTGGAGTAGCCTTGAAAGATTCCTTCATGGGATTTGGGTGAAAATTTATATAATTTATCCTTGGTATTCAAAATAAATACTTTGTAACCCAAAACATTAAACTAATATACTTTTGGTTTTTGGCTAGTCCATAACTCATAAGGTGTTTTATTAAGAAAATGTCGAATTAAAAATCGATTTATAGTATAACATCAAGTACTTACATCTTCAACCCAAAAATGATTAGCTATAGTGTATTCACTCAACATGGTTTTAGTCATCTCTTGAAGAATACGATTTCTTCTTTTGACAACACCATTCTATTGAGGAGTTCTTGGAGTAGAAAAGTTGTGACTAATACATTTTTTACAAAAAGAAGTTTCAAAATATGAATTTTGGAATTCTCCTCCATAATCACTTTAAATAGTTATCAATGGAAGGTTTTTCTCATTTTTAACATGCGATTTAAAAATTTTGAAATTAGAAAAAGCTTCATATTTCTTTTTGATAAAATAGACCTATGTAAATATAGTATAGTCATCCACTAAGACAAACACATAGTATTTGTCTCCAATACTTCCAGTTTTTGTTGGACTAAATAAGTCCTTGTCCACTAAATGTAAGGAATTAGAAGTTATAACTTCACTTATAGATTTAAATCTAGATTTATGTTTCTTTCCATGTTGTAAAGGATAACAGACTTTTGAATAATCAAACCTAAGATTCGATAGATCCTTAAAAATTTCTTTCTTAGAAAGTTTACTAAGATTCCTTAAGTTACAATTTCCTAGTCTTCTTTGCCAAGTCCAAGAATGATCATCAATTGCACTTAGTCAAGGAAGATCATTACTTATAAGGTCTTCTAGGTTTAATGTGTATACATTCTTTTGCCTATGGTATGAGAGAATAAATTCATCAATTGAATTGAGTACTAAGCACCTTTCATTCCTAAAATTCACAAGGTATACTTCATCACATAACTGACGTATGATGATGAGGTTGTGCTTAACACCTTTAACAAATAAAACATTTGAAATTAATGATTTTCCAAGAAAAATAATGTTAACAATACTGACAATTTATCTTTGAAAGTTATGTCCAAAGGTTATTTTTCCACCTCTAGTCTTTAAATTATTTTTGAAATTGTCTTTATTTCTAGTCATGTTCTTTGAACATCCACTATCCATGTACCATATGATGTTGGTACATCCTTCATTGACCTGAGAAAAGAGTTAGGTTTTCGAAATCCAAACATGCTTAGATCTTAAATTGTAAGATAATAAAATTTTGGGTACCCATATTTGTTTAGAAATGTAAGCTTTATGAATCCCAAGAGATTGAACATTATTTAAAGAATAGTTTTTTATCCAATTCCTGTCACTTTGACATTTAGTACAAAAAGGTCCTCTTGGAGGAACAAAATAGATATTTCTAAAAACATGTTTTCATGAGAATAACATAATCTTTGATTATTACCATGAGGTCGGATATGAGAATATATCTTTTCAAAATTTTCCTTGCCAGAAGTAAAATTTGAAATAAGTTTCTTGAAATAAAGAATTTCATACTTTAGTCTTATGACTAAATTACTATCCTCTGGAATAATAGACTTATAGATAAGTTTATACTCTAAAACATCTTTATCTAAAAATAGATTTTCAAGATCTTTAGAAAGCTTATCCTTATCAGAATTATATTTCTCATGTTTCATAGAAATTTTTTCTAAAAAATAAATTTTCTTATCAAGATCTTTGGAATGATTAAAAGTTTATTTTGTTAAAAATAAATTCTCTAGAATTTTTCTTTTCCATTTTCTTAGAAACTTTACAATTTCTAATCTCTAGAAACTTAGAAATCATAGAAAATTCCTCATAGGAAGGAAAATCATTATCATTACTTGATAAAGAAGATTGTTCATCTAAATAAAAATCTTTATCTGGTAAATTTTTTCTCAAAGACATATTGGTTAAGGATTCAAATGTTCGTACCTTAGATATAAGTCATTGATTTTGAAATGGAGCTCAGGCTATTATACCAATATTCTTCTTTCAGAAGATTCATAATCACAAGAATCGTCAAAAGAATCTCTACCCCTGTCACACCAAGTGTCATTAGATTTTACGACTTTCTTATGCTTTGATATATAGTAATTATTCATGGTTATTTCATAATTCCTATCCTTCTTGTCACTTTTCTTAAGTAAGGGACAATCAGGTCTGATATGACCAGTTCTTCTATTTTCATAGCATGACACTTCTCCATATCCCTTTTATTTTCCATCATTATTATTTTATCTATATTGAAAGTTCTTCTACCCAACAAGCTTGTTAATCCTCTAAGAATTATTTGCTAACTAATTTTCTGAAGTTTTACTTTCAATAGATTCAGACTGAACAAAAACCTTCTTAGATTTAGATCTTGTAACTCTCTCAGGAGACATAGATTTCATATGATTTGAAGTAGTTATAAAAGAAACACCTCTGTTCCCATTACTCTTCATAATATTATCAGTATCTCTCTATATTCTAGTTTCATGTTGAAAAAGGGTTCTAAATAGTTCATTATGAAAAATCTATGTAACTTTCTTATTTTCATCTATAGAAGTTCTCTTGGATTCCCATTCATTATGCATGATCTCTATAATCTTGTCAACAAGAGATTCATCATCGAAAAATTTCTCACCCATGGATTGTAATCTGTTGAAAATAGTCATATATCTTTGTTGTACCTTACATATAGGTTCTTCATAAGGAAATAAGAAACTGTGATACTCAGCTCTGAGCATAGCTCTTCTAGTTTCGATAAATTTGGAAGTTCCAAAGTGAGTTACTACAAGATTCTTCTAAATACTATTTCCAGATTCACCAGATGAAATTTGGCTATATATATTTCTTGTCTTGGAAAAAATAAAATTATTATGTACCATAAAGTTCAACTAATATTCCACCATTTTCGGATTAGTAAAGGTTCTATGTTCTTTATCGGGAATCTTATAATCTTTAGTTAACATAATGTAGATTTCTACACCTATTTTTATCACAATGGTCTTCATTCTGTCTCTTTAATACTCATAGTCTTTTCCATAGAATATTAGTGGTATAGTAGGATTGATATTGTCTAGAGATCCAACATGAATGCCTACCAAACTAAAAAGAATTTATTTGAACAAAACCTATTAGAAGTAAAATTTTGTAAAAAAATAAGAAAACGAAAACATGAGTAAGAAAACTTATATATGGATATAATTATTTTAGAAACCTACTCTTATACTAATTGTAGGATCAAAATAATGATGTAGATTCTCAAAAGAAGAGGGGGGGGGGATTGAATACTTAAAAATTCTTTTGTAACCTTTAAAGGTAAGTTTAACAAAGTTAAACAAACATACACAACACCTCTAAAAGAAACCTTTTATACAAATAAAGATTTTACCTTAAAGTGTATAGAATATATAATATAATCAGAGTAACGGAATTAGAATGTATAAGAATATTATACTTTCTAAATTTAACATAGATAAGATTACAGCAGAAATAAAACAACTTGTAATAGAAAACAAGTAATAAAAAGATTATTTTAACCCAAAGAGAAGGGTATCCAAACACCTTGGATATAGGTTCCTTGATTTATACATTCAATAAAGTCTATCTTATGCAAACCTAGGTAAAACCTCAATCTGAAGATCAGTATCAGTCTTGATATTCCCACAAGCCGTTGATTTAGAAGGAAATCAGAGCCTCTATATTCCAACCCCAGAAGCCCACGATCAACACAAACAGAGTCTGCACAAAGAATGTTTGAACAAGTTGTTCACACCTGAACAAGTTGTTCATGACATCTTCACAAAGCACTAAGATTTGAAAGAGCCTCTCTCTAGAAATCACTTCACAACATTTATCAATTTCATTCACTCTCTTCAATGTAGTCAATGTATCTATGTTGAGTTCATTCAAATGAACTTATATAAATATGAAAAGCTTCCCAACGGTCGGATCCTCTCCAAAGATCTTATTTTCCTTAAATTTTAGATGGACCTGGACACATGTCAAACATACAACAGTTAGTTTCTAAAAGATTGTATGACATCGTTTTAGGTAAGAAACAATGTTATGTTAAAGATAAATGTTATGTATAAGAAAACATGGAATTCGATAATATTTGAATGGTACATTTAGCAAATCTAACATTATTAAAAAAACATATTCTTAAAAAAATTGTCAAGAAAAAAGATTCACAAGGAAAAGTTAATTGGATTTAGAAATTAGTATCACATTTGTTCCAAAATCGGAATCCTGAAATCAGAATGACTTATACACCTGATTTAGAATCATAAAACAAAATCACTTTTGCACCGGATTTGGAATCACAAAACTGAATCAAATTTGCACCGGATTTGGAATCACAAAGATGGTATTACTTATACACTAGAATCAGAATCATAAAGACGATATCACTTATACACAGGAATCAGAATCCTAAAGATGGGATCACTTATACATTAGAATTGGAATCATAAAGATGGTATCACATATACACTGGAATCAGAATCATAAAGACGGTATCACTTATACACCATATTCAGTATTATGAAGACGATATCACTTATACACCGGAATTGGTATCACAAAGACGACATCACTTTTACACCAGATTTGACACCATACAAACGGTATGAAAAATATGTAGATAAAAAAGAATAGAAAAATTGTAATAACACATCTTGTAAGTATAAAAAATGATAAATCATAATGATATAGAATGATAAATTGTAATAATACATCTGTAAGTATAACAAAATGAAAATTCCAGATCTTAAAAAAATATAACTTATAAAAATTGTTTGTGATTTTCCAAACATAAAACCACAAGGAATGGGGAAGCCATAATATAACCTTATTGACTCGACACATGTATCACATGTCATTTCATTATTAGACATTAGATTGGGAATGTCAAAAAAATATTAATATTATATATTTTTTCCATAATTAATGGTTAAGTTGATCCAACCTATGGTGCCACATGTTTTTTCTTCTTAAATTGTTAAGTATTAAGTGTTTCTTTTACTTCAAGGTGATAAAAAATTCCAAATTTTATACATCCTTTCAAGGGAAAATTATTTGTATTTCCTTTTATATTTAACCCCTTATGATTAAATGTCACAATCAGTACTAATTCATATATTTGAATCATACTCAGGAGGTTATAATGCAAGCCATCTACATTGTGAACTTTTGTTTTCCCCAACACATCAATTTTTAGTTCTATATTCCACTGCCTCTGATCATTAGAGAATATCCATTATCTAATATCACTGTTACATCAACCTATTTTTTACTTTATTCAACCAATATATATTTCCTTTCATGTTGTATGAGTAAATTCTATAAAAAATCTTGATGCTACTATTCTTTGTATCTTTGAGGGCTATATCGGTAATGCTGGATTATTGGATTTTTATATTTCCCTTACATGAGATACTTTATTGGGTTGAGGATAAAGATATAATTTTTTATTTAATTTCAATATGAAAGGGTTCAAAAAATTCATATTACATTTCTTGAGGGTTATATCTATTTTCAAGAGTAGTTTTGCTTGGTTTAAAGGTATTGACTTGTCTCTAGGTTCTATAAGTATTGTTTTCCCCATTTCCTCTCCATTAAATGAATTGATTTGTGTTTATACTATGAATATTGAAAAAATATTCAAAGAAAATATTTCTTCTATATGATGAAGGATATGGTATCATTCATATTTATTGACCTTCAAACACTCTCTATTCATATAACTCCTTATCTCTTCATAGTAAGACATTATATGGCCTAGAAAGCCACAAAAATGAAATTTCATAAGAAAAAATACCTTCTCACTTCCATTCCTCTACATGTCCCATATTTTGTCAATTCATTTGACTAAATATCCTCTCTACATACTTAATGAATATTTTTAGCTCTCTTTTCTATTTGGTTTGATGATTTATTTATTGGGACTACATGAGACCCTCAGATATATGAAACTTGCTTCTTTTGTTATTTTGGATCATCATTTTTCTATCCATTAATTTTAATACATCATATCCAATTAAAATATTTCCCATAAATGCGGATTTCTAATAATTTAAGGCCTTTGTTACTCTTTCATAACCACATTTAGCATTTTGTAACATCTCTGAATATGAATATTTTTGAAATTATAATTTCTTCTTACTTTTTATTTTTGTTTTATTTAGTTTTTCATATAATAATTAATGTAATAGATATGTCTTTAAGTCCCCAACTATATAATCATTTTCAATCAGTCTCGATGTAAGTTTATTTGTGACATTTTCATGTCCTTCAATCCTATGATTAAATTCCACAACCACTTCTGAGACTTAAATTGTTTTTTAATTTTATTCGTTATCTACATCTAGTAGATAAATATATGATTCAAGTAGCTCAGTATATACTAATGACTACTTTATCATTGGTACTAAAGTTATGTTTCCATTATATTTATTTCCATGATCACTAAGAGAACTATCATGTTCCACCATTTAATCAAGAACCCAAAGTAACTTATTATCTTCATCTTCCATACATTCTAATTTTTCAACTATATCCATCAGGTATACATTAAGTTTATATTTAAACTCTATTTATATATTTTCCAAAAATTCATTATCATACTGTTCATCATTTCATACAAAGAACTCTCTCTAAAATTTCATTCCTAATTTTATATCTCTTTTATTAGGGATCTAATTTTGAGTCTTCTATATGATTTCTACTTTACAATCTACTTCATAATAATTCATTGGGTGTTGATATGAAATGTTTCCATTGTTACCACACCGAAAACAAGAAAACAAAAGTTTTATTTCAAATATCCATTTTCGTATCTTGAATTTATTTGAAAATTGATTAAGAAGTTATTCAGACTCATTATCACTAACACTAAAAATCTCATGTTTTTTGATGGTTTTGATTAAATTTTCATTTCTTACTTGTGTGGATGAATTTTTTAGTTTTTATCTCATTTTAGGGCCAACCGATTACTTAGTAGATAATCAAGAGAGATATTTGAAAAATATTTTCCCCAAAATCATAACCTTTTGGATTTTACAGATATTAGATCCTTTTAATTATTTTCCTTACAATGTAAACATCATTAATTTTTTCTTTAATTCCCTGAATAGATTAAAAACATTTTCGAAGTTATTTAAGAAGCTATCTGAATTTTCATCTAGATCTAATTTCATATAATCAAAATGATTGTACAATGCTTGATGTTTGGACTTCATTAAATTTTTATCTCAATCATATATATTTTCTAGTTTCTCCCACATGGATATGGGTACAATTAATCTCATCACCATCAAATATATTTTATCAAAAAGTGAAATAATGATATTATTTTTTCGTTGAAATTTTCATATATCATTTTAATCATTATTTTATTCATTAATATACTTATCACATCAGTGACCTGAATTGCACAAGTAGTGGAAAAAATAACTTCCATAACAAGTGATCTTAGTTAAGATGTCATAATATTCTTCCAAAAATGGATGTTTATTACATAAAATAGAGGGAATCTCTTATAATTCACTCGATTATCCATGAAAAAGTGGAAATATTTAACTATAATAACACATATGCTCTGATACCACTTATAAGACCCCAAAATACCCCAACTGGGGATGGGTGAATCATAGTTTAAAATTTTTATTTTAAAGTGATGAATATTGTTCTATGGATGGTAGGAGGTTGTTAAACCTATCTGATGGAATAATTTAGTAATTAAACATTCAAATGAAGATATAAAACACTAGAGTTTTACTTGGTTCTCCACAAAGGTCTATTCCAAATAGAATATGATTAATATGTGTCAGTAATACCTAAATCAACTCCACTAACCAAGTTATTGTGGAATAAAAAATATCACACATTATCACACAATTCTAGGAAAAATTCATTTACAAGAATTTTATGGATAACACACTACCTTCCTTAGATCTATTACATTGACTCCCCCTAATTTACTATATTGGGTGAATTCTTACTCGGTTTAACAAAAAAATGTCCCTTCTACATATTAGGAATTTAAGTGTGTGTCCCTAATTTGAACAAGAAACTGAATACAACATAGTCATGAATTGATGTACTTGTATACATTGATTAGTTAATCAAGATATTTAGAAAATTTTTGTCATGAAACTCATGAACTTAAGTGAAACACATGTTCTTGTGCAAAATTTTTTTAGTTGTAGCCCAAGAATGTATTTTATTCAAACAGCTCCTAAAACTCACATGGTATTGATAGAAAAATGGAATGTTCTCTTTTTAATTTTTCATTATGGAAATCTGTGATGTGAATGTCTTGAGCATGGAAATGGAACCAAATATTCATTAGAAATGTTAATTTTATTGAAGGTGATAACTATCTATTTATAGAATCTCCCATCACTATGCAAAAGTATCTTACATGCCTTCCACTGTAGGCACAACACTCCTCTTATAGTAAAATTTTCTTATTGATTTTGGATTTTTTGTAAAGACTCAATCTCCTTCCCAAATGTGTGAAGAACTTCTTATGTCATGAAAATCCATATTTTTGGAAATTCAAGATCATTCATGAAATCCATTCCGTTGACATATTGGGATGTGAAGATCCCGAAACATTAATTTTCCTTCAATATCCATGATCAACCAAGTTTGGATTGACAAGAAAGAAGAAACAAAACATTTCCAGTTGTGAAAAACGTTTGTTCTAACATATTATTCTAGATGTATGGATAGAACAGTCATGTATTATATGTTGAAAAACAATCCTTTTACAAATTCTAAACCTAGGTCAATTGGAAAATGAAAAAAATCATTTCAAGACAGTATTAAAAATTTAAATAATAGGCAAAAATGAAATTAATATATTGTTAAAGAATTGTAAAAATTCATTTTCATTTTTTTTGAAAACATGGATATGGAATAAAAAGATCAGATAATTCTCCCAATGGATACTTAGAAGTATGAAATCGTGAATATTGATTAGATTGTAAATTAAAACCCTTACTACGAGTTTTCCTTATTCTAAAAGTAGTATAATATCATATATAATAAATTTAATTTTAATATAGCTCTATAATAGATTCATTCTCATAATTGTAACATCTAATATGATCCCTTTATAATATTTAAATTTCAACTTAATTATTAATTCCAAAATTTTTAATTATGGGAGTTAACTATTTCATTTATCTTGAGTATTTTAGTTTATTACTTATGATACTTGTATATTTATCATTGTTCCATCGCATAAATAATATTAATCATGAAATAAATTTCATATATATTCATTATATACATATTTATATTCATCCTTAAAATTTAGATATAGAAATATTAGTTAGACCCTTTACAGAGTGGGTAGGTCTAATGTACGCAGAAACGTTGTATCCATTTTTAGACATATAGAACTAAAAAATCGTAAATATTAATTCAACATTAAAAATAAATTAATATATAATTTATATCATATATAATCATAAAATTTTTCCTAATTACCATCTATGTAAAATCTAAATTGAAAACGAGTCACATCACTTCGTGGACATTGTAGTCCACATGTAGGCATAAATGACGTTATCGTTTCCCAATGGATTGTATGGTAAAATGGTAGATGTGATGTCAAAATTATAGAAATATAATTATGTCATAAATATCATAAATAATCTTTAAATCCATAATATTACCCATTTATAAAATATGGTGATGAAAAATGAATTGTCTCACTCTATGGGGATGATAATCCTTACATACACATGATTGATATCTTCACTTATCATTTGTTGGTAAATATGATGTATAATGGTGTTTAATAAACATACATTCATTTAATTATATTGAAGATTATGTAGTTATTATAATAGGATAAATACCATAGAAATAGATTAGGTAAATAAGAGTTTAAAAGAAAGTGATTTGTTAAGGGGATTACCTATTTTGGGAATGAAGTCCATTAGATATGCTCTTATGGACCCTAGAATTAGAATTTTTATAAAACCATCCCATAAAAATTTTTATAGGTAAATGTAGGGAATAATTAATAATGGTTTGTTCAAGATAGAGGGCTAAAGGTGTTGTGAAGATGAGAAAAGAGATGTGAAATATTATAATAGAGGGGAGAGGAACCCATTAGCAATCATAAAAGAATAGAATATAATTAATTCAATCTTAAAAAATATTGTTTAAAAAGACTTATAAATGGAAAATGGATCACATATTTGACCATATATTTCCCCCTTTTCAACTTTTAAAAAATTTATTAATTTAATATGTTTCAATAAAATTTTATTCTCATAAAATAACATTGTTGTCAATTTAGATATTCTTCACATAATTTGACTAAAATTACATAAGTAAAAAATGTTATTTAAATATAATATTATTTCACAACACTAATATGTTAAATTCAAATATAAGATTCATTGAACACATGAACTCACTAAAATAACATTTCTTTTAATATTTTTAAAATCAATAATTAAATTTTCTATTGGTTGGAGAAATACTACAATGGTGTTGCATATAATATATGGGTCATTATATAATTAAAAAAAATAAAAAAAATATAATTAAAATAAATATTTTATTCTTAAAATAAGCACTTACATATATACAAAATTTAATTAATCCATATATAAAAAAATAGGTATTAATAACTAAGACATTTACATTTTGAATGGTTCATTGAATTAAATAATATATATTCCATTTTCATGGAAAAGTGTCCACTAAACTAATAAAATTAGAGTTTAAGTTGAAAATGGACGAATTATATTCATCTAATAATAATTGATATGAAAAATTCTTACCTTATCACATATTTTTAATCTAAATTAACCTTACTTACCTTTTTTATAGGTGATAGATTTTACCATGATTACTATTCATATTGATCCAAAATAAAATGGCCCTATTTTAAAATTTTCACCCCCTGATTATATATATGTAATTAATTTCACATAATTCAATACATGTAAATAGATGAAATTAATTTCAATAAAAGTGGAAAAATGTAATTTTCTAAAAAAAATCATTTTTACCATTAAAATGAATTTGTTCTCTTCCTATGATTATAAAATTATTTGACGAATGTTTAAAATTTTTGATCAATTAAGAAATATATAAATTTCACTAAAATAATTAATTTGGAAACTTAATTAATTTATTTAAAATATATTACGTGCATAATTGTTTTTTGAAAAACATTACATTTAATTTCAAATGGTTTTTGTTTTCAGTTTGAAAAATTTCACAATTAATGAATTAATTGGATTAATTATTTGAAAATAGATTTTTTAAATTTACTTTTCTATGTTAATACCCCCTATCCAATTGAAATGTGATAGTAGACACATAATATTTTAATAATGCTACACAGTCCGTTTAAACACACTGTTGCATGTTGTGCATGCAATTGATGAACCCAAATTCTTTTAGGATAACTATTTAATAAAAAAAATTGGGTGTTACATGCAATAAAAACACTCATAACTACCATTGATGTCCAATTAATCCAACCTCATGTCTACCAAGATGAACTAAACTGTAAACTGACATGAAGGTAAGATGTAGAACCTGTATCGTTGATACAAATTTATCACAGCCTAACCCAGATACCCTTGTACACTTATACCCGAACTGACTATGAGATAACCTAAATTGAATTCCTGATCCTAATGGTTTAGAGACTTTCACCTAATATCATATCAATATCATGGTTTAGATATTTTTCCCAGAAGAATACAAAAAAATAGGTAAAAAATATATAGTCAATATGGTTTTCACTCATCAAGAAAATGTACGATAATCAAATAGGTAAAAAGTAAACATACAACACATAAATAACACAACATATCTCATTATAAATCACTAAAAAAACATTCTAACATGTGGATCAAATTTCTATTGGTCAGCTCAACCACTCCATGTCCCTTGAATCAAGTGTAATCTTTTACTTTGAGTGGCTCTTCCCAATTACATAAACAATAAATAAGAAATTATAAAACCACCCCAAAGAAAACACAGGTTTAGAAAAAAGAGCTAAGTACGTTACCATAAAATATTCAACCTAAAATTATATAACTTTATAGCATGTATTCATAAAATAGATATAAAACAAATCATGGAAATGAATTCACATATTTTTGAAAAAACATGATTATAACATAGAATAAAATAGATATAAAAACACCATATTAAATAAACATTTTTATATTAAAAAAAATATAAAAGTTTTAGAATGAATAAAATAGTTCAATAATAAATGGAATGTTTAATCAATTCAAAAATATAACACCATGCTCAAAAGACAAAAGGTATGTTATTATTTTGAAATAGGATCCGCGCACTCCTCAATCATCATAATTTCTCTAGATAGGTGTACACACTCACATCAATACCCAAATTGGGGACCCAATATAATAAATCATTCCAATCTTTTTTGTTTTGTTTTTTCATTGTCAATCCATTGCAATAGAGTTAGAGTACCAATATCCTTTTTTAATAACCACTAACTACCATGGTTAGCATGTGCATCACATATTAAATAAAATCATCATGGTAAAATATATAATTTCAAATCATTTCATCATCAATATTTTGATTTCCCGTATTTATGTTTTAACATACCATTTTCTTTTTACAATCAGATCACATGATTTCATTAATTTCATGAATTTTAACAATGTATCTATTTAATCCATTTTCTTATAATGAAGATTAATTATTTTATCAAAAAAACTTCAATTAAAAGTTTTCTTTTGTGAAAATAATAAAATATATAAAATCCTCCAAAATTAGGGTTTTATTTCCAAAATTTATACACTGAAATCACCCATTTGATAAATTTTAAAATATTCTTGAATAAATTATCAATTATTATTTTAATTCAAGTTTAAAGATTTATGGAACCAACTAACTTTAATCATGTGATCAAACCAACTCAACACCTCTAACTGTAATTCCAATTTGGAATACAGGGAAATTACATCATTGATGGAATACTAGAGAGGAATCAAATTCTTTCACTTTAGATTTGATATGAGAATAATGTCATTTTGTAGATCCTAAACACGTATTGGGATCCTTACAGAGAAAAAATATTAAATGAGTTTCAAGAATGGAATTTTTATATTTAAAATAGATTTGAGAATTTATAAATGGTAAACAAAACCCCATTCCATAGAGACCTATAGCCAAGGAAAAATACTGCTGAATATGGTCAGATCCTAAAAAATCCACCCAAACCACTCTATTTTCACAAGAGACCAATTATCCTTCATAAAAAAGAGCATAGGCATTCTTTACATGTGATAGGGCTACACCATAGCTGTTAAAACACACCATAAAGGTGTGCAAGTTTAGATAACACACTAAAAAATCCATTTGAAACTTTACCCCACAGTAGCCTCCTCTATTCCATATCCATTCCTAAAATGGTAGTGGTTCTGAAATTAGATATGCTTCACCCCGATGGGAAAAAATCCCTAATAACTAAACACCATATCCCCTAGGATATATAATACACTATGATGAAAACCCAAATTTCTACATCTAAATCTCTAAATAGTACTAAATAGACCGATGATGAATCCATCTTAACTATATAAAGATTGTGGGTAAATTATCACATGAAATCTACAGTGGGTTCTACATGAATGGTATGTTTCATAGAGAAATATGTAGATAATTTGATACCACATAAGAAACTTCATTTTAGACATGGTTTTGAGGGTCAGAGTATGATTTTTAGAGGAAACCTATTTTATTTAGGCTTAGTGTTTCAATTTTTGAAGTGGAAGAGTATTGGGTATTTTGATTGAGATCATAACAGGTTGGCGATGAAATAATGTATGTGGTTGGTTATAAATTATGGATCAAATAATAAAATTAATTCTTTAGGATTAAAAAAGTTACGGAGAGAAGTATCTAATAACCCTTGATATAATGGGATGTGAATTGTATATGGATTTTAATTTTTTGGTATTGTGAATTTTTAATTATGAGAACCAAGACATGTATTTGTATTTTTAGTGTTTAGACTTCCATAATAATGGTTTTAGATGTGTTTTGATGAATTTTGGTTTCCTTGAGTGTTCGAGAGGTTGTTAGAGAAGCTTCTAGGTGGTTGGAGAATAAAAATCCAGAATAATAGGCCATTTGGGAAGGGAATGGTGGAATAAACACCATAGATTAAATTGTATGAGATTATATCAAGTCATAAATTGGGTAGCTAAGAGAGGGGATACTTCATAGAATGTTTTATAGAGTACACCTATATTTTATTCCCAGATATCATTAAGGGAAAATGATATTAAATCTATGTGGAGGAGGCTTCAAAATGTGAACTCCATATTTATGTCTTGAATCATGCCTAACAAACTATTTTCAAGGGGAATATATGTATTTATTTGGGTATATTATTTATGAACTACCTCATATTTCATTTTATTTGGTTAAATAAGGGAATATTTTTACCCCCTCCCCTTCGTTTCTCCATATCCAAAACTATTCCACATAGATTTGTGATGTTTGTAAATGTTTCTTATTTTATATTTTTTGTAGAATCCTTCCTTTTTTTCAACCTTATTCTCAAAATTTCCTCTATTTTAATTTAGGTTTGTTGATTTTTATCATTTTATATATGTCTATCATTGAGTGTTTATAGGTTTCTAGCGATTTGGGGTGAAATTGGACATTGAATTGATGAGGTAATTTGGGGGCTTGGATGACTAATGTTTATGTGTGTGTTATGAGTTGACCATTTTACTTTTCTCATGGGTTTGGTTCTATACAGATACTTGGTGAGTGTGGAATTAGTCAATCCTTTTTGAAAAACTAGTTTATGATATTTACATAGTTGATATTTTGATTTTTATGGATGATAAGCCTTCTGAATGATGATCTGATTCTTGGATGGTCTTTAGAAATAACCGACTCACTATTAGTTAAAGGAAATGTAATTGGATGAGTTAAGTGGCCTATAAATTTCAAATTAACTTGTTAAGATAGTGATTTTATGTTCATGTTCTATCATTAAATCTTTCATATTCATGTTGTATTACCTTTTCAAATTCTCTATAAATTTTGAAGGACTCACATTAGACAAAAAGTAAAATGTACCGCATAGCTTATTAAAATTTTCAGTAGAATTACCTTGGGAAAATTAGTTTAAATGGATATATTTGTGGATTTCATAGTGGTGGTTTATCGTTTTAAAAGATAAATAGTTTTCCTTTTTAAAAATTATATTAAAAAGGGATAGGAATCCAATGGACCATTAATAAAAAAAATTATTTTTTTAAAAAATATTGGTAATATAATTTCAATAGGAAAAATTTATTCTAAATATTATTTTGATATGTTTTTTAAATGTTTTTTTAGTTAGACAAAATGTGGTTCATTTTATTTCTGATTCATAAAATGGATTTTTCTTGGGTATTATATAAAATTTATAAGGAATAGATAAAACATGGTTTTGGTAGGTTTAACCACATGTAGTGGTTGAACTATTTTTCAAAGCATTCATAACATTTTTTCTTCTTTATTATGGTTACATATGAACTATTCTAATGCATTATGATTTATGTTATGTGATTGGACTTTTTAAGTATCTTGTATTAATATCACAACGGTTGGTTGATCCTTATATATTTGACTATACCCTAATAGGGTTAAGATGGGTTTGGATTTGAGTTTACGGGATGAGGCTTTATGTCTAGTTATAATTTCCTTGTGATGAGATGGAGAGTTGTGAGATTGGATTAGTTCCCAATGTGTTGTTTCAAGCATATTATTGTGTATAGAGTTTTGATAGGTAACAGATGCCAATGTGGGAGAGGATCTAGTTTCCTTGGAATTCCAAGAGTGAGATAGAATTTGATAAATCTCTATTAGTGGTATGATAATCTATTTTGTGTGACACACTTCCATAAACTTATTTAAATGATAGTGGTTATATATGGGGTTATTCCATGAGTAATATGGACTAGTAAATATTTCTTTAGTGAGTATATGGGGGTTGAAAGATTGATGTTGTGTTATTCTAGAGTGAGATGATTGGTCCAGTATGTGAGAACAGATAGTGGGGCCTCCATGAGTGAGGTGGGGTCTATATAATGATGTGTTTTGGGTTGGGGATAGATTTATATGCCTAGAGTGAGAAGAAAGTGGTTTGTTAGTGACTTCACCTCTCTTGAGTGATAAAGGGTGGATATAAGATTTCTAATAGATTGAATGTGTCATGGTTCCCCACACAGTGACTTTGATTATGGATTAATGACTTGGTTAGACACCCTTCCTTACACCTGTAGGAATGGATTTGATTATTGTATATGTGATTATTTATTTATAACATGGAATAAAAACAGGTTGGGTCTAGTTTCATGGATTTCTTTGTAGCACATGGTGACCATGTTTGTGTGAATTTATGTGTATTTTATGCTATGTTTTAATGTGGGTGTGATTCATGAATATGATTTAACGTCATATATATATATATATATATTATAACATCATTCACTTGATCACAACAATACTTTGTGATTTTGAGGCATTCTGGATTTCTAATAGGACAATGATTTCACCCCTCGCCACATGAATGATTTTTTTTCAATTTATATTGGTAGACCATACTATTTTTGGAGAAGAAAAATGTATTTATTGTAGTTAGATAGGTGGTAGATTTCAGATTTCCTATTGAGGCCAAATAATTGGTCTAATCAATAAATTATTTTTTCTATATGCTATGTAATATTATTTTTAGTTATTTATCTACATGTATGGTATAGTTCTTCATATATATATATATATGATTCCTATTTATTTATTTAAATGTTATTAATTCTCTATTATAGCTGATTCATCATTTATATTATTTTTTTCATTCCATTCTTGACAGTATGAAGGACATTGTGTTCCCTATTATATTACTATAAGAATTTATGATGTTCATTATATAGAAGGTCATGCTGATTTCTTATTATATTCATGCATGGAACTCAAGCCTAATATTAAGGTTAATAGTCTATCAATTACTGTGTTAATCCCTATTCACTAGTATGTTACCCCTAATTTATGGGGAGGTGTGCCCAAGGACATGTTGATACCTCTTTAAGGTATTGACTGGGTGGTCCATGCTAGGATGTTATAATATATATGTGGTGGATAAAAATAAAATATTGGGATGGGTCCCAGTAGTTATATAAATATATCCTATAATGGATTTTGGTGTTTGTTTATATATATTTTCTAACATGGTAATTTGGTTTTGGGGTATATGTAATGTGAGATTATGCATATCATGAGGGGGAATAATGATGATGTTGTGAATGTTATCGCTAACATAATGTGATGAGGGGAATGTGTTCATATATACATGGTTTAGGAACATAAATGGAAGGAGTAAATTGGTTTTATGTCTTTATATTTATGTTACTTTTCCAATGTGTGGTTTAGAAAGGTAAATATGTGGTGGTGTTGTGCGTATATGTGGGGGGGGGGGTGTTGTATGTAGAGATGGATATATGGTTGTGACTTAGATTACATACTATGATAATGTTTGGTACAATGGATAAATGGAGGCATCAAGTGATGGAATGTTCTTTTAATATCACTTTCTTTAATAGTTGGTTTGTAGTTTTCATATTAGGATTTTCTACTTATTTGTGATTTCATAAAGCCTATGAGCTGATAGGTAAGGGTTATTCTAAATATCATACACCATTTTATTGGTCAATTTTGATGATGTTTTTAGAGGTGTTGATTTTTATCATATACAAATTATTGTTTTGGTATTGAAATTCTTGGTCATACATGGAATTGGTTTGTTATTTTGACTGTTGGAAATGGACAATGATGTTGTAGGAAATAATAGTACCTATGTTAGTCAAAGAAGAATTTTTTTAGAAATTTTACATTCTATAATTATTGTTTTTCTATTTTTCCTTTTAGTTTTATATATTGATATTATGATTGTTTACATTTTTATATTTTATGAGAACAGATACAAATTTCTATATGGTTGATCTTTCTGAGTGATCCCATATTTTCACGCTACAATAGTTTTCTGAGTTTTTTAAGTGAAATTTTGAGATATATTGGAAATATTATTTGGTTAGATTGAATATAATTATATTCATGATTTAGAGTCTTAAAATTTCATTCAATCGTGTGTTTTTTAAAATGAGTAAATAAATATTTACATAGGTGAATTTTGAGTTATGGGACTTTATTTATGTAATAAGAACATTTTTATTTGATTCATTGTTTTAATACATCATTTCCTAGATTTAAGAGTGAAATTCCTCTAATCTGGGGGTTTTATGCCATTAGTTTTAGTATCCATATCAATTCCAGTAGGAGTTGGTATTCTTGAGTTAGTTCCAAATTCTCTATAATATTTTAATTTATTTCCAGTGTGGTTGATTCAAGATCGAGTGGTATCAATTCTTTTAGATGAGTTTTTTGGAGGAGTTTTTATGTTAACAACATGTGAGGATTATATTATATTTATGGGGAACTAATGATTCCCAATCTAAACTTGTCATGTTTACTAAGGAGATTATCTTGGAAAATATGTATACAGTCCCCTATGAAACAATATAGGATCTTATAAATCCTTTTGAAATTATTAAAGTGTAGGTGTAAATATTTTAGACATAATATCATAAGGCTATTTAGGAATTATTAACATTAGATAAATTTTAATTTTCTCTATAGATTAATATCTATTTTTACAAATAATATTATGGGCTTTATCCATTTATAATTTGTAGCTCTATTGAAAAAATTATTACATAACTTAAGGGGAAAAGAGAGATTATAATAATCTATAATATATATATTTTAAAACCAGTTTATTGATAATAAATTAATTTTTCCCATACTAATTACAAATAATTTTCCTTTTAATTTATTTTCACTTTCATTTATAAAACATACAAAAAATTTATACAATCATATGATTTTTGAATTTCTAGTAAGGGAATGATTAATAAAACCAATACACATATGATTCAATACTTATAGAATCTTTTTTGAGTTAAGTACACCAATCTAAATAATAATAATTTTGATATATTAGAATGAATGGTTTTAATAGAATTAATTAAGATTTTTGAATTTCACATTCAGAATTAAATTACGTATGTTTTTTATGAGGAAGTTAATATCCATGCATATGGGTAAATTGGTTTATACCATAATCAATCATGTATTATTATGTGTAAATATGAAAAACATGTTGTAAAAGACATGAATAGTATTAAATATTGTTCATATATAATATTTTGAACTCATGTTATAAAAAATGATACTTGTTATTTTATTTGTCCTTTAATTTGAACAACTGATACATATTTTTGTAATAATTATTTTGTGTTGATCAAGTTTTAGCTAACATATGAATGTAAAATTATGAGGTCCTTTATCTGATACAAATTATTCTTTAATTGAGGGTAATTTCTTTAAAAAACGTTTTTATATATGTTTGTAATGATCTAAGAGAATATATTATGTTAATTTTTCATTAATTTTTTGAAATAATATTTATTTAATACTATTGATTTTTTATATATAAGGATTTCTCTGATATATAATTTAATGAAATTTTAGTTTCACTCAATATTTTCAACCAGATAAATATTGAAATAAATTTTTTTGTGCTTTCTTATAACCTACTTTCTATAATACAAGTTACTAATTAAAAATTGTATTAATATGATTTTTATTCCATAATACAATTTATTCAAAAAAGTACTATATTCTTTTATTAAAATATATGTGAAGTGATCAATGTTGTTTGAGAGACATTGATAGTGATGTTTTTTTATTGGATTATGATATAATTTTTGGGTTAGGAATGTTTTTGGTTTTGAGTGATTGATATTATGGTATATGTTTTATGTGTTGGTTTGATAGTAGATTTATGAGAAGGGGAGTGATGATGCACATGTGTGAAGTGTTGTAGAGTTAAGTTATTTGAGTACGATGGTATATGTTTTGATGTATTTCAAGGAAATATTTCTTTACTCAATGATATTTATGTTATTTTTGTGGTTTATTTTATCTTATTTTATATTATTTAAATAAATATCATAAAAATATCGTTGTGAAATTTGGAATGTGGAGGAGAAAATTGAATCAATGGATGGAGTGTCTGTTATGTTCAACATCAATAAGTACAAATGTTCCTTTACGGTTAATTTATATACAAGGATAAAGAAAAGTTGAAATATTTTTATGTTTCAATTAATTTAGAAATTATTTTCGATCATTTATATGTTTCTTAGTGGAAGGAAAATTTCAGAAGGTGTAATAATGGTAGTGGAGGATAATGCTTGGCAATGTGGATAGGATGTCATGTAATGAGTTTCAAGAATTATTTATGAAGGATTTAATTTCACAAGTAAAGATTCGGGATCTTAAGAATAAAAATAATGAAATTCAAATGGGTACTAAGAGATTTTTTTTATTTTTTTCAGTCATTTTGTATACATGATTTGTTAGTTTCCATGTTTTCTACATATGAAAGAATAAGGAAAAATAGTTAAAATCCGCCTTGAGGATAAAGATTCAACAATATATCATGGATTTTTCGTTTATGTATTGGATATGTATAATAGATATTGATGATATCTTGAATAATGGTTTATCAATGATTTAATATCATGGTTAAGGTCTCTATTTGGTTTTTTGGATGTTAGAGTTGAATTTTCTGAGTTTCAATTCTCAAGGATTGTTCAAGAGTATAGTTAGAAGGTCTTCAATAGATGTATAATGTGTCCAAGACCATGATTATAATAGATTGTGGTGTCCAATATATTTATAGTTTATTATATTATAATGAAATAAATAATTATTACTATATAATCCCCAATGTTCAATACTCTTCACTGTCATTTTTTAAGATTCATCTATGGCTTAAAAAGTGATTACAACACGATGGTGGGGATACTATTTTCACCAAAACCTCTACGATATATTTTGAAGCCATTTTAAAGTGTGTGTTTATTATGACCTAGGTTTTGTAGTTCTCACAAAGTGTTTTATGAAATTGACTAACCACCATACCAGCTTCTTATTATCACACCCTCTCTGGAATAAGACATAGGTGTAGGTGCCTCATCCCATGAACCATATAGAGGGAGATGTAGTCTCATCGGAATAATTTATACCACATTGGGACTCTATAAAAAATTAATGGAATTTTCCATATGAGGTAAAAATCCCATGGAATTAAAATATTAGTGGGTTTCTATTTAATGTTAATTATTTTGTACCATTTAGGGAGGTAAAGACCTGTGTGTGGTATTAGTTTTCTAGAATATAGTTCTAATAACCATTGTGTAAGGAGGATGAAACTAATATATTGAATTAGATGTTTACATTATTACATTAGGACTAGATACAAATTATCATATCCAAAAGGAATTAATTATATATTATCATTATTAAATTACATACATACATTATCCAACATTTTCATTTGTAAATGATATATAAAACATAGTGGTAGTAATTATTTATCTCCCCTGAACTCATTGAAATATTCCTTCCTTATATCCTCTGGAAAAAAAATAAAATAAATGAAAGATAAAATTTTATATTGGGGTTATGTATAAGGGAAGATATTATGACTAAAAAAGGTATAATCAATACGTCCAGGTAAATAACTAAAAAGTCATGCAATTTAATAAATAATTTGTCAATGAAATACATATATGGATAATTAGAATGCAATAATATAATGGATAAAAATACTAAATTCTTCTTGGAGGAAATGTTTAATGTTGGATGCACTAATCTCAGACATCATGATACCTTTACCATCAAAACATTTTGTTAATATAGATAATCGATGTGTAGGTACATATATGAAAACAAATTAAATAAAGCTAGAAAATGGTTTTTCCTCATCAGAACTATTAATACATCAGAAGGATATCAAAAACTGGAAAAAATCCATAATGGAATATCCAATACATTCCTCAAATATTGAATGGTAAATGAAATTAAAAAATAATATTCAATATTAATAAATTTTGGTATTGAGTAATGAATTTGTAATATAAATATTCACTCATCAATCAAATAATTTTTAATAAAAAATATATTTATGTAAAAATTGAATATGGTTTAAGATATAATAATATCCATGATATGAAAAATATAGATAATTAAAAGTAATGTAATTTCTAATAAAAATGGTTCATAAAAAAGTTAATGTTTTAAAAGATTTTTAATTACCACAAAATTAATTAGAGATATATATGTCCTTTAATTCATTATAAATATAGAATTACTAGTAATGTAAATTGTTTTTGGAAAGTGGAATATATATATATATATAATGAAGTCATTAATGGTTTTCCTCTTTAAATTCATGTAAATCATTTATATTAATCTAAAATTGAGTGAAACCATTATCATTGGGTTAAAATATATTATCACCACATACATGAAGAATAATCATTCATTTTGACATTTAGAAAAGAAGGGAAAAAAGAACCTTTTGTAAAACATTATATATATTTTATTAAAACCATCTAAAAAAGTCACAGTTGACTAAAAATATACATAAAATATCATTTTAGAAAATGGAAAGTTATTTTTAATACAATTTTCATAAATATGGATACGGTGGTTAATTATACCCAAGGGAAAAGTGAGATAAGATCAAATTTTATTTTTAACAAAGGTTTTTTAGATTAAATTTCTATTATGTGGAAAATTTGGAAGAAGATATATAAAATCATCAAATAGACATATGATAATAAATTATATTTCATATTGTAAGATTTCATCAATGAAAACAATAGTTATCCTAAAAAATGATTTTGTAATATAAATTCTTACATTTTTATGTTTATAATTATAACCCCTCGAATGAGTAAGAATTAATTGAAAAATAAACCATAATTAATAAATTTATGTAAATTTTGAATAAATAAATGGGTCATTAAATACGCCACGTAAAAATTAATAGTTTCGTAATACCAAATAAGGATCAATGGAAAGAATATTCTGACAAAATATATTACAATGGTCATAATATTGAAGTCAGAATTGATCAATAAAGTGATAAAATTAAAAAATATAGATAAATAAATTGTTATAAATTTATGATAATAAAATCATAGACTATTTCAAACATAATAATTGAATAAAATAGTCTAAGTAATATAAATTCAACACAATAAATAGAAAATGACTTAAGAAAACACCTTAACTCATCCTTAACATTAATCATGTTTTATTTCATAGTATGTATCAGAAATTAGTATTTATTTTACAGAAAAACTAATAACATATACATTTAAATCAAATATTTTCAAGAATCTAATCCCTAGTTTGTTAACAATATTTATTATAATCATAATTTCATGTGTTGAGTGCATCATTTTTCATGTATATTTTGATTGGGTAGTTATATTTGTTTTATTTAAATCATTGAAATATTATATAAATAATATTAATCCTGAAATAATAATAATAAATATTCATACTATCCATATTAAAAAACATACTTTAATAGAGGAGATTAAAAATTGATCACATTGCTTCGTGGAGGTGGTTCTCCACACAAACACATCGGAGACATTATCATTTATTAATGAGTGGAAGTCTATGATGGTAAATGGTATAAAATATTTATAGATGAATAATAATTTTATAAATATCACATATATATTAATTAGTTCCATATTTATAACAATCCAATTATTGTGGGGATTATAAAATGAATTATACCACTACATGGAGACGACAAATTATACATACACATGAGAAATATTATCACATTTAATTTGAAGGAAAAATATAGAGAATTGATGTAGAATAATCATAAAAAATAATCATATATTTATTATACTAGATTATTTATTTTTGGACATGCATCACTGATTTTGAGTAATTATATGAAGAAATAATCTTAGAATAGTTGGTAAATTTGATTATATATTTTTTGGTAGGATTCCCTTAAACCCATTATAGAGGACCAAAATAATTGTATTTTAAGAATAAAATCACCTCTAAATCATTTGTTGGAAGTTTTATAGGAGAATTGGTTAGGTTTTTATTGATATAATTGCATCAAGTGGGGGAAGAAGTGAGGTGTATATGAGCTTGATTATAAGTTTGGGGATGTGAAATCCTTGGATTATACAGTGTATTAAATTAATATAAATTTATTTTCATTGAAATATAGATCCAAAATTATATTATTATAATATAAGATAATTATGAGTATATTTAATCTTATAAAATGAAATTTGGAAATGTTTTTTTGGTTTTTACCCTTATCATTTAATTTAAACCCCTTTTTGAAGATTTTGGTTATTACAACATTAACAAAGTTTTTCACTCATTAGGCTTAATGAAATATACTATAAATGGAAAAGTGATACAGAAAATCAACATTTTTTATATTATAAACCAATTTAAATTCCATTAGATTAGGATATTTTTTTAAATTTTTAATCATTTAATAAATTTAATTTATTAAAAAATATTTTTTTTTCAAATACACGAAATATTATGATATAAATTGTTTCTAACTCATGTAAAATGGTCCCAAAAAAATGGATATGAATAAAAAGAATATATGTCCTTAATATAGATATAATTTTTTTTTATAGTTTTAAATATCAATTTAATCATTATCTAGAGGTTAACCCCTTGGATTATCCAATTCCTTTCTTAACCATGGTAATGAAATTTTCAAAGTTAAAGGGTTTTAATTTCACATATAAGGTAAAGATTGACACATAAAAGGTATGGGGATAATTTTTTTGTATCAATTTCATACTACATGTCTAATTTCATGTTTTATTTGTTGAATAATAATTTAATATAATATATTTTTTCATAAAATATTATAAAATAAATTTTAAAAACTGTGTACATAATTTAACATTGAATGAAACGTGAAAATAATTGAATTTAAATTTAAACCTATTAAAAATATCTAATGTGTTATATTAATAATTAAAATTAATGTTACAGTATCAATCCACAAAATGATATGTCTTATAGTGTTTTTATAATCATTTACTTTATTTTTCGACCGCTTGGACATGCACAATGTCGGTGTAGCAAACAAATTTATCTTAATATTTGATAACTAAAAATTAAAAATAAATTACCATAATAAAAATAAGTAAATTAGATAAAAAAACATTTATATTTATTCAATATGATTATTCAAAAACATATATGTCGTGAAGAAATATTTAATATGTTTTGTTGACTTTCTTTATCCTTTCCGAAGAATTGCCCAAGAATTTGAAAAAGACAGTTTTTATATAAATTAATATTTTGTATATATATATAAAAATAATCAATAATAATTCATATATAATGAAAAAATTAATAAAAGGATTCCTCCATCTTAAATATACATTTTGTAACAATAAATTCTACATTTCCAGTGTTGTACATTCACTGCATCAACAATTAAAATGATATTCATTATTTTGATTAAATTTAATCGATTTTTCTTAATTTTATCATTTCTATATTATTTATGTATTTTATTAACATATGAAATTTTTTCATTATGTTTTGTATAATTTTAAACCTTTTGGTGATGACGTGGAAGATAACGTATTTTAAAAAAAATTTATTTTTCACTAGTAGTTGAAAGATAAATCCTTTTATAAATATAGAAAAATATTTCCCTAAGATAACTTTGATATGACTATTTCAGAAAAAAAAATATTTTTATAAAATAAAATCTCTAAAAGTTATAAAAATATGTTATAATATTTGCTCAACAGTACAAATAAAAACCATTTTTATTGAAAACATATTTTTTGAAGAATAAAATGAATTTTATAAAAATTAGGTTCTTATTTTGTATAAATTAATAAATAATTTTTTTTTACTAATTCCATTGAAATTTTATTTTATAATGTATCTACTCTTATTCATACCTACCAATTCAATGAAAAGGTTGTAACAATGACATTTAAATAATAAAATTTTAATTAAAAATCTCACTTGGAATAAATATCATTGATGTGCCTTTAGAAATCTATCAGGATTATTGTTATTTTGGAAATAATCTTTTGGTGTGTAACATTATACTATCCTTAAATAAATTATTTCCTAAAACTTTTATCTTGGTCATTATAGGTTCACCTTTTCTTGAAAACACACATGATATAGAGGGATAATAAAACTTATTTTTAAAAGGGAAAGTAGGAAACATTATTTTTTCTTGAAACATTACATATTTGGGAACCCATATAAAGGTAACACTGGTGGGAAGTTAAAATATGAAAATGTAAGATTAAATAAAATCCCAGGAAATATAAATAGTGATATAGAACGTGGTCTTGATAAAGTTAATGACAACAAATGAATAAATAAATGATGTGTTAAACAATCATTAATTTATCATAATTTATTGTAAAATGATATATTTTTCATAATTTGAATTACTTATTTTACTATAAAAATTGATAAAAAAGAAAAATACACTTACATAATTTAGTTCCACTTTATAATTACTTATTCGATTTTTGGATGGGTTTTCATCAATTTAGCATTATCTATTACTCTATAAAAGGAATATTCAAGAAAAATTTTTCATGAAAGGATCTATCAAATTAAATTTTATCATATTATAAAATCCATAAAATATATAAATTTCATTAATTATTTCATTGAATATTTAACAAAACCAAAATGGATAACACATGGTATCAAATATACATATATATAATATATCAATATCTAAAATCCCAATAATATCTAAGTAAGATTAACATAAATCATTCAATAAATAAAAACCCTTAAGACTGCTTCAAAATGTATCTGACCAAGTTTAAAATCAAATATCCCAAATATTTTGTTAAACCATTATCACTTGATAAAATAAAGTAGTTTATAATGACATAAAGAATATATGGATGTACATTGATCACATATTCTCTTTAAAAATATTAATTACATAAGTCAAAAAAACCTCCATGGAAACATATATGTTTAAAAACCAACATAATATATATAAATAAAATAAAATAACAAACAATTAAAAATATTCCATATATCCAAAAATGGAATAAACATTATCATTGTTGACCTAAATCACTTATTCATCAAAGTTGGAACTGATTCCAAGGTTATCAATTCTATCAAATTTACTTCATCAATGTCCATCAACCATTTATCCCAATTAAAAATTAATAACTCGTCATAATGAAAATAATTGGGGTTATCATTCCCTTAATAATCAGTTTTACATAAAATATAATCTTATAATTAAATCACCTTTTCCAGGTTATCAATTTCATTCGACTTATGATTTGAAATACTTAAAGAAAAACTACTATGGAAAAATCCTTAGAAGATTCTTAATAATTTTAATTATATAATCACAGATAAAGCACTTATTATATATGATTATCAAATTTTAATATATAAACACTTCAATACTTTCACATCAATAATTTGAATATTATAGTCGCCTTACTTTTCCTAGGCATTAACCATTGTATTTGGTTATTGATTCATATAATAATTATATTCACCAAACATTAGATAATGAAATATAAATGTATCCTTTTCATGAAATTCATATCCATCCATATAATTATTCATTTTTTATTTATTTATTACTTACTCATTGCCCGTCATTTAAAAAAATTATTCATCTTCTTGTTCCTTGGTTACATATCCTAAAGTTCTTCCTCCAAAAAAATTGACCTGAAGGAAAATGAATCTTAATCCCTCTATTACCTTCTTGAAACTCTATATTTATCTTATTAGGTGTGTTAAATACTCACCCTATTTGATATTATTAATTGTATGTTGAGATATATGATTATGAATTATAACAAGGTTTCACATCCCAGATCCCATTTCATTTGGTTTCTCATGAGTACAATCATTCCATTATCTATTGCATTTACTATTAACAATATTCCTATTTGTCATAGACATTGAATAAATAGAACAAGAATAGTGTTAAGATAAAAAATCAATGTGATAAATTATTAAAAATCATTTATAGAATGTTTAAATCATTACATGTAAGGTTTAAACCATGAGATTATGAATCAACATTTATTCAAATCCTTCAAAATGATTTAACATGAAAATGTGACATAGCCTAAGAATATCTCATGGGAGTATCAGAATAGTTTTAGAGTTAGAGAACAATCACCGTATAGTATAATGTTGGATCAAATATACCCAGATGACTCTTTTTTGGGTTGTTACACCTAGTTGAATCTATTCCAAAACCACCCCATATAGTATCTGAACATAAATTCATTTCTTGGAAATCAAAATAATCTCCACTATAACAAAACAAATTACTATGTTATTCTACATTTACACATATCCTAAAAATAATTTACTTAGTTATGTTTCCTAATCTATGAGTCCCTATATATTTTTCCCATGGTTTTCACTAAACATTATATGATACCAACTATAAATTCCCCATACATAGTAGCCGAGAGTCGATGTAAACAATATTAAATTAGATATATAAGTGGTCTCGTCCCAAATGAACAAATAGTTGTATAGTATTATTATTCTAGATACACACATTCATTCTATTTTATTTTGGGAAAAAATAAAAAACATTATGAGAATAATTTTTCAGCATCCATTAACTCTTTCAAATATTAATTTTGCGTGTCTGGGTGAATGGAAAAAGTATGGATGATCTCAAAATCTAAATATAGAATAACTAAAAAATATATCATCACTAAATAAGTTACAATCTACTTACAAAATTAAATAACTAAAAACAATTTCTATTTAATGAATAACTTGAGCATTAAATAAATTCATGGATAATACCAATGCAATAATTAGTTTATAATAATATCTAAGTTATTAATGATAGAAATGATTATTGATGGACGTAATTATATCATAAATCATGATATATTTTTCATAAAATACTTATTATTAGATAAATTAAATCATTGGTTGGTATACACCAGATACCCATTTAATTCTGTTAGTCATCTAGTTTGTATCATGAGATATGTCGATGCATAGTGAGAATATTTATAACAAAGATCCTCCCATCATAGCATGTCCAATGAATTCCTCATACCTCAAATTATCAATGTAATTAAAAAAAGTGACCTATCAACAAATATCTACATTGACAAATAAATATATAATATCAACATTTCCATAATCAATCAAATAAAATTCAATGTAAAACACTATATATAAAAATGGTGTAGGTTTTAATAAATAATTATACCCATTATAAAAATGATATAGATAATTAAGATTAAAGTACTGTATAATGAAAATTTTTCAAAATAAATCAAATGTTTAAATAGAAATTTAACGACAAAAAAATAATAAGGGATAAAATATATCCTTAAATTTCATAGAAATATAGGTTTCATAGGAAAATTTTCTTTTTGGAAAATGATATAGAAATATTAAAATACGATATCATTAAAATCGGCTCTTTTTAATACCATGGAAAAAATTTAGAATAATCCAAAACTGTTTTAATGGTTTTGGTTGTGGTAAAACCTGTTAATGTCATATATGTTAAAAATGAACATTTTTTTTCACTTTTTGAGAAAGAAATTTGTATACGATCCATTAGAAAAACATTTTAAATATTCTTCTCAAACATTATAAGAATAATAGGTTAAAAAATATCCTTACTATTTCATTTTTTGAATATTTAATGAAATTTTCTAAAATATCTTCGGAATATTTGTATATGGAATTAACATATACCCAATAAAAAGGGTAAATACGAACAAATATTATTTTAGACTTTTATTTTCTTGACTGTCATGAAAAAGAGTGTAAAATGATAAATAAGTAATATTAAATCATTAAAAAATCTATTTTATAATTAAAAATATGATATAATATAATATTCCTTTGATGAAAATAAGAATAGCCAAAAAAATGAAATTGTAAAACAATATCATTCCACATCAGTAAATTTAAAATTTTAACCCTAATAAATAATAAACATGAACATAATATTTAATAATCATTAATAAATATAAATTATTGATAAATACGTGAAAGGGGTAGTATATACACCACACAAAAAAATAGGTGCATAATACCAAATATGACTTAATGGAGTAGAAATTGAGGAGAAATCTATCAAAGTGATCATAAAATTAAATTGAGAAATAATAAATGGAAGGAATAAGTGTTAAAAATTAAAATCCACAAAACTAAAGTGTAAATAAAACATAATACAAATAGAGGTCCTTTCACACATACTCAATACATAACAATGTTAATGAAGTAGAAGTATAACATAGTGAATGGAATTTGAGTTAGGAAAACCACTAACATCATGTTAAACTTTCCTCATAAGGTATTTTAACCTCATATATTATAAATTTAGATTTACTATACTTACATGCCAGAACAATTTTCAAATATATCATATATGATCCAATTATAACATCTTATCATCCATTTCTTAATAATATTTTAATTTTAGCATTATTATGGGCATTAACAACTTCATTTTTCATATACGTATTTATTCATAAATAATTTTCCTTGCATAATGATCATGGTAATTTCATTTATATAATATTAATAATTTAAAATAGAAATATATTATATGTATTTACATATTTAAAATCATCCTTGAAAGGCGTAAATGAAAAATGATTCGCATAGATTCATGGAGGTGGTAGTCAACACATACAAACGAACGACTTTATCATTTCTAATGAATGTAGTGGTAAAAATTTAAATGATATATTATATTTACATAATTATAATTTTTTTATAAATATCACGTATATTCCCTAGTTCCATTCGTATAACCATACAAGTAAACCGGTGATAGGAAAAAATTACACCGTTATGTGGAGATTGTATGTCATAGTTATGCGAGAGTGGTTTTTTTGTTCTTATATGATAGAAAAGATATTAAAAAATATTATAAAATAATAATATATATATATATTATATCTTAGAGATATTTTTAGGATAATTAAAATAAATTTAGAGGATGTATAAGAAGAAATAAATTGAAAAGAATTAGTATTGACCATTGTATCTTCTTTGGTTGGAATCATTTAGATCAACAATTAATGAACCATAGAATATAATTATATGATGAAACTAGAAACTAAATAATTTATATAAATTTTGAGAATAGAATTGTATAGGGGTTTTCAAGCGTGTGGCTCAAGATGTGGGAGGAGGTGAGGAGATGATGTTCTCTCTTATATGTGAGGGGAGGGGAATTCCATGATTAAATAAAAAATTAAGTTTATATAAATCATGAAAAAATGGATCAATATTTAAATACTTCCAATATAATATTTTTAAATGTATTCATAATCTCATCAAATAAAATATGAAAATGTTTGGGTAATATTTTTACCTTTATCCCTAAATTTTACACACCCATTGACTATTTAGATGATTACTTTGATATAAATGTTTTTTAGTTATTATGGATAAATAAAGTCACTATAAAAGGTAATGATGTATGAAACCATAATTATCCATGAGTGTTATTCTCCAGTATTCAGATATTTTTTAATGTGGACCTTTTTGAATGGTTCTTATGGTCATTTTTTGTTGTATCGTTGAGTTAAAGAAAATACAGGAGTTTTAGTCTATCTATAAACAATTTTCATAGTAAATATATGTTAATGAGTAATTAAGGAATTTATGTAGTATTTTTTTCTAGTCTTAGACCGTAAGTAAATATTACTTTTTAATAGGGGAATTTCTGTTGTAAACGATGATATTATGGTGTAAAATATTAAGTTACACCATAATCCATATTTGGAAGACCCTCTAAAAGTTGGGTACACACTTTAAATATCATACTAATACTATAAATACATTGGGTGAGATTAAATTAATGGTTAAAATTTAACTTTATCCACTTATTAATTTTAACCTTTTCTTTATCTCTCCTCCATCATTACTCATACACAACATTAATGGACCATTTTGAGAGATCCCCTTGGATATATTATAAGATTCATTGTATATCCTTTATTTTAAACCAAAATCGAACTCTCTTAACTGGTTATATTCCTCTCATAAATTATACAAGTCCTATTGATTCTTTCCAACATTTTCATTACTTTATCAGATGTTATTTCAAGGAGAGATAATATTCCATATTTTCAGGGCGTTTATTTGGTTTTCCAATTTCTCCAATTATATCTCAAATTAGAGGATAATAATGGAAAAGGAGTATACTACATATTAAAGGTAGGTGGTATCAACATTTTCATTAGGTTTTATGATATTTATAAATTTCATTATTTTCTTACGATTCGGGTGTTTTGAGTATCACCTCTAAAATATGATGTTCCTTTTAATTAATTATTATACCTTGAGAGGATACTTCATTAGAACCATGTACAATTGTTTAGGGATAAATAAATAAACTATTTCACCCTTTTGGATGTGTTTATTATATTCTATGACACCTTTGGAATGACTATATGAGGAAACCATATCTTAAGGTACGTTTTCTAGAACTTTATGGAAAAAATGGGAAAATTAATTTAATTTAAATGTAAAATGAATTCAATGGAATGTGAATGAAAATTATATGTCACTAGGACCATATTAATTTGTGAATTGTTTCTATGAATAAATGGTTATTAATGAAATATTAAATGTTATAATTTTTTTACGTGATCATTGTTAAATGATGAATTATTCTCCTGACTAAATGAGATTAGGTTAAATATGTAATGGATTATACTTCACTAGGATCTTATGTTGACTATTATGTATAGATATAAGATGGATTAACTTGGGAATGTAATGTATTATCCATTGGTTTTTTTTAAAAACCCACAAGAAACCACCAGATTCATGGATGTATTTTTTAAGAACCAATACCACTAATGGATTCAGTCCCTATATTACATTGATAATTTCCTGTTCATAATTCTATAGACTCATCCGTTACTTTTATTTGGATATTAGAATTCCATGGATTATCTATCTGGATTTATCTTGATGTAATATTACATGGTAAACCTCAATTTATCCTATTAGGCTCCAATCAAATCTAGGCAAAGTTTACTTGAGACTTCTTCATATGTCTTGGCACAATTACCAATATAGAAAAGAATTTTCGAGCGTTCTCCTATAGAATACCCAAAATCCTAACCAAAATTAACTAGTTGTTACTATGAGTTCGATAAACCATACAAGGGAATTTTGTCACACCTTTGGGTCTAATCTATTGTTATTGTTTTCACATGGTCACTTATAAAGAGACATTCTGGCTTATACCAGAGTAAGTATAGTTGGACGAGTTTCCTACAATAACCATAGTTGACCTGGTTTTTTTATTATTATACCTCATTCATTTCATTCATGTTATTAACATTATATTTAATAATTGAATAGTATTATAAACCATGGGTAGTGGCCTTCTGAGTTTTACTCACACCCTATGTGTGATGATGACTAGTACCCAGACTGACTTCAAGGATATTTTTTGGGAAAAAGGGAAGAGACCATTTATGGATTCTTAATTTTCTATGCCAGGAAGGATAACAGGAGACAAGGAAAAAGTATGTTCTCATAGTTCTATTAGTTATACCTTTTTTCCTTCTAATTTATTTTGAATATTGGAATTTATATAGATGATATAGTTATACTTCTGTTTATTTTATTATACTTCCACTATTGTAATTATCTTGATTCCACTAATTTATTTATGGACCTTCCACTGTGTTTCACACAGATGATGCACATATAATCTCCCCACTATGCCACCATTGAGCCTTATTTCTTGTTGGAAGCATCTAATATACGTGGAGGTGCCCTTGAGTCCATGTGTTCATGAAGGTTTTATTAATTATGGGTGAACTGGTTTCGAATTGTCACAAATTTGTATAAAATATTTTTTAGTTTTTTTGAACTATTTGGAATTAGTAGATTGGGTACAAGGAACATTTTTTTGAATTTGGTAATTATCATGTTTCTATGAGAGTTTCTAACCCACATACCGGTAAAAATCCATGGTTCATTTGATGGGGCTTGAGGTTCTATTTTTTATTCAATTTATACTAAATTCTTTATAGTCTAAAAAAGATGTTTTATGATATTATATTATGTTTTTATCTGAAATCATGGATCAGGATGTTAAGGAGTTTATTGATCATGTATCATTACATGAACTTGGTGAAATATATTTCATGCATAATCCATTCCATATTTGTATTATTAAATGTATTTCCTATTGTATTTATACATGCCTTTATTCCTATATCTATACTTTGAATATAATTTATATAGGATGAATGTGATAAATACATGGAAAAGTAATGTATCTACATTGTCCTACATAGTTTTTACTAGTATAGCATTATGGTGGAACCTTAATTATCAAATTAGCAAATGTTTGAGCTATGTGACTATGGTTTTATAGACTATAACATTAACTAATTTCCATTACATGAATTCCAATTTTACTTTATATAGTTTTTATTTCAATAAATTAAAGATAGCGATTCATCTAACTAAATCATCATATAGCCTGTTACACCATGATACCAGGTGAAAGGGTTAGGTTGGAGTTACCTGAAGTTCCTATTTTGACATATAATACGTGTGATTTGATATCGTTGGAAAGGAAACTCAAGTAATTATATATATATATGAACATTCAAATTTATATATGTTAAATTAAATAGTTATTGATAAATATGATTTCAAATTAAATATTTGGGAAGTTTTCTTCTACAACATACAATTCAAATTCTAAATTTTAGAACCACTCCCATGAAATAAAGAAGATGACCATGACTCAACCTTAGTATTAGGTAGGTTGAGTGTCTCTATGAATATTATGATATTTATATGTCAGCAGACCTGTATTTAGGACAATGCAGTTATTGGTGCTGACCCTTATAAAAATGATATGTACTTATCCTATTATTTTATATAAGACATGATATATTATCATATATCATTATGAGGGATGTGTTTAAAATTTTATAATTATTCTAACAGTACATATTTTATTCATGCACCAAGATGTTGTTGACAACCATGATTTTGAAGTTGTGGGGGCATGAACCACCAATATCATCTCTTGTTGAGCAATCTACAACACCTAATTTTATTCATGACTAGGGAACTGATGATCAGTTATGCAGGGGATTCTTTTGGATAGTGTAACCTATACAATTTTATCCATTATATACCCCTTCATTGGAATTACTTACTAGATAGTTTCAGTACAAATATCCCCATAAACCTTTAGAGGAAGATAGTCCTCAAGCAACATAGTTATGTCTAAAGGTTATGAATATTTTCTTTGATCATATTGAGTCTCCATTAGAAAAAAGATTGAATTTAATATCTTATATTCATAGAGGTTCTTCCAAGAGGTGGTGGGATGTTTTGACCAAGAATTATCAACCTAAAGTGATTATTTGTAGTGATTTGTAATCATTATTCAATAATTATTACCTTCCAAGAAGTTCAAGACTGATCAAACTAGTGAGTTTACGCACATGGGGTTGGGATATTTTTCTCTTATAGACTACTCTTCTTGCTTCAAAAAACTCATTCATTTAATTCCTTCCCACCCTATTGATGTGATTTCTTGATCTTGGAAATTTAATGATGGGAGTAGGTAATATATCTGATCAAGGGTGAAATTTTCCAATCTAATTAATGTTTTTAAGATATTAATCCAGATCCATATCACCTTTCACAACCTCTAGGACCCTCAGGGAATAGGCTATGTAACATCAGTATCAATACTGGGGAATATATAATCTAGTAGAAGAAAGTGTCTCTAGGATTCCCTTCATTTAAGCAATGTAAACCAAAGTAATCACCCTAGTCGTTGTGGGTATGTCACCAATATGGGAGGTGGGGGAACATGAAGCCCAAAATCACCAGAGATGGAACAGAGTGTCGAGCCTTATATTACATGTGGATTTATTTTTGTTTCCACACATTTAGAATGTTCCTTATTTGATATAGTGGCATCAAACTCCTTTATATCTATTTCTATCATGGAATGTATTGGTCTTGAAATTCACTATTTCATTGGAGTAATGAATCTTGATACTATGATGGGAATGTGATTAATTTTTTTAATTCATTCATAGGAGTTCCTCTCTAGATTTGAATCTATAATTTATTATTTGAATAATTTGGTCATTTAGATGATAGGAATTGATATTATTCTTTGCATGGATTAGTTAGTTACATAGCACTAACATTCTGATTTCTATGACCAAATGGTGTCATTAACATCACAAAAATAATGTACTTATATTCCCAAAGTTAAAGGTAATTTCCAAGAAAAAGGATATTAAATAGAAAATTAAAGACATGTAAAATTGATTGCCTATGTTGTCAGCCTTTTATTGACAGATAAGGGAACACATCAAATAGATTTCCCTCCAATAGTGATTTTTTTCGAAGACATTTTACCTAATAAAATCTCAATGTTACCTTCCAAGATAGTGGTATAATTTTCCCTGATGCTACTTTCAGAATCTATGTTGGTATCTATTTACCCTTATCTAATGGATACTATTTGGTTTTAGGAACTCAATAAATAGTTAGAGGGCCTAAACTATAAAGGGGTTACATGACCAATTACTTCTCAATGGAGTTAACCATTACTTCTTGAAAAAAATGTGGATGATAACCTCAGTCCATGAAAGGATTACTGAAAATTTAATCCACTTACTATTAATAATCTGTGTTGACTCTCTCACAAATAAGACCAATTTTACTATCTCCAAGGAGCCATACTTTTTTAGAACGTCAATTTCAGGTCAGGCTACTATCAGGTAGATGTTAGGCCCAAAAAAAATATTGTAATACTTTTAAAATTACAAATGGATCTTATGAGTAAATTATAATGCATATTGTTCTCATGAACATGTTGTATATTTTAATTTCTATGATGAATCTAGTTTTTCTCCCTTATCATGATTATTTTGTGGTCGTTTTCATGGCTAATATCTTGTTGTGCTCATGTAATTTAGATGACCTATGCAACCACCGTGATATTTTATTAAGTATAATGAGTGAGCACCACCTATACGCTAATATAAAAAAATTACTGATTTTGATAAAAAGGTTCACTTTTTAGGTAACATATTTTTGGAATATGGATTATCTATATACATAGAAAATGCGAGTTCTGTTTTTTTGGGAAAAACCAAAGAATGACTTTCATATACAAATTTTCCTAGGGTAGTCAATGTCTAAAAACATATTTTTAGGATTTTTCAATCCTTGATGCACCTTTTACAGTCTTTAACAATAATGGTGTAGATGTTTTATACAATTAATCATGTTAGAAATCCTCACAGTAGTTAAATGTAATTTTAACTCTTATGTTTATCCTTATTTTAAATGTGTCTGGAAGAGGCTATACTATAAGGATCTGGACTTAAACATTACATAATATTGAATTATGTGAATAATTACAGTTGATGATCTTTTCATTTTTAGATATTTATAGAATTATTCCATAACTATTAAATATAAAAAATTAAAATTAGACACTTCAGGTGAGTTTCCCTTTTTTTATAAAATAATAAACTCTAAAAAAAACTTCTCTAGTTCCATATTTTAGATGACATGAATTTTCTATGATACCATCCTTGTCCCTTTTCATTTATTTCCTATTAAAAACATTTCGAAACATGGTATTAGCAGAAAAATCACAGTAAGGGTTATAAAATAAGGAATGAAAACATTCGCCCATCAACAAATACAAATAAATGAAACCATTCTTTTCAATCATACCATACCTTCTAAAATGATAAGATTTATCAATAAAACACAGAAATTATAAATCATAAAGGTAACTTATAGAATCCATAACATAATTCTGTTGTTTCATTCAGAGCTTTGTAGGGAGTTATGTTTGGAATACCCATTACAATATATTCCCTAAATCTCTTAGGTGAAACATTACCGTTTACCTCTATCACGTTACCCAATGTATTGAAGAGATATATCAGGCTCAAACACCCTAGTTTTATCACGGACCCACCCATATACATAAAAATATCCCAACAACCATAACATATTCATAACACATAAAACAAACATAAAGGAAAGATAAAATATCCACATTGAAATCACAAACATCTTTACAATATATTGACATAATAAATGCTTTATATAAAAATTTTAAAAACCATTTAAAACATTTAATAAAGAGATTTTTGATTCATAGTGTCCCATAACACATTGAAGAATTTAAAATTATGTTTAATTTCAAAACATTCATGTCCATATAAATAAATCCTTAAAACCATTTTTAAAACATGGACATTAATTTGAAAGATTTAGAAGAATAATTATTTAAAACATTTAAAATGATATTTTTGTTAAAGAGTTCATAACCAAATTGGAGACGCTTGAATAAAAATAATTGAAGAATAACATTAATCAAAACATTATAAAATAATCCAAATAAAGTTATTTGTGATATAATATTGGAAATAACTATATTAACACCATATAAAAGTTAATTGGTGGATAACAATAATGAAGTCTCAATGGAATGTAAATTGAGATGAAATCCCTTATAAAAATTGTATCCTTAGATTTAGGATAAAGAAATTACATAATAACTTTTGAAAAATATAAATACACTCAATATGATTTGATTTTCAGTGTAAATCAGTCACAGGATATTCAAACATATTCTTTTTAAAACAAAACAAATGAATTGGATGTTTAACTCAATGAATGGAAATTGAGTTAGGACTACCCTTATCAAGATCATATAAATGACCTGAGAATTTATAAATCGAGTGATTATGTGTATCAAAAGTATATACCCACAAAGTGGAGTGGAAATTACAAAATAAATAAATAAACAGTGATTACACACATAATCATAGTGGGAAATAATTAAGAATTTTACGATTAACACAAGAAATTGAAATTGGGTTAAAATGTTCTCGTACTGATTTGGTGACTTTCGAAACATGCACTATATGAAATAATAATCATATAATGAAGATGTAAATACCCATAAATTAAGGTATGTTACACAAATAACACAATCATGGACATTACATACACCACACAAAATAAAATAGTGGCAAATATAACATGGATCTCACAGTTATAAAAAGTGAGATGAAAACCCTCTACAATGTTGTAATCAATCGAGTTGTATGAAAAAATGATAATAACCACTAAATTAATCATATAAAAACATAAATATAAATTGAATCATGATAATATACATCAAATTTCAAAACAAAATACACCACATGGAATAAATAAGTGGTGGACAATGGAAATCTCACGGAATTAAAAGTGAGATAAGAAACCCCTTACCTCATGTCCGACTTGACCCGTTCGTTCTTTAATATCCTGAATAATAATATAAAGTTAATTTATAACTTCTCAAGAACCTTTTTAATATTTATTATTTCTTTTATATCACTTATTTCTTTATTATAATCATTATGCAATCATTTATGTCAATAATGGTTGTTTTTTTTCGATATTTGGTACTTGAGTTAAAAATGAACTTCTTATAATTACAAGTTATTCATGTGGTCAAAAGTCCAATATCTCCAGAATTATATTCATTATTTTGATATCATATATATAAATTATATATATTCATTTATAATATTACATAATATTCAAAGATAAGAAATAAAATGCATTGTTCATTGAGATAGTGAGTCGTATGTACGCATGAACGCTACTTTCATTTCTATTTCATATTTAATATAATAAAAATATAATGATAAATAGGTATATTGTAATTCCAGTATAATATCATATATAATTTCATTAACTACATCCTTTATACTTTCCGTGTATGGCATGCACGAGTCATATCACTTTGAGGGGCGGTAGTCCGCACTTCCTCAAATGAAATTATCGTGTTTACCAATTATGGAAGCCATAATGTTTTACAACAAATGAAAAATACAGAAGTATATAGACAATATAAATATAACATATATCACATATAAATATAGTTCCATCATAATGTACACTATAATAGGTGGTTGCTGAAAATGGAACAATTATCGTTTCATGAGGCAGTAGTTCGCTGTCCAAAGAAACAGTACGTTCATTACCCATTAGATGGAGGTGTGTGCAAGTTTATTTATAATAATTATTATAAAAACAAACTAATATATTTAGGATACTATTTTTGTTATAAAATAAAATAAAAAAATGTGTTTTTGGGGTTGGGGAAGTAAAATAAAATAAAATAACTTAAGAGAAAACCTTACCTTTGAATCATGTAACTCCCTTTGGTTTGAACCAAAATAATTTCTTGAAGAGACTTATTACTAAAGTAAGGATTCTAGGATGAATAGAGGAATCTTTAGAGCTTATTTGGGCAGAGGATGGACGAGATAAGGGGCTTGATAGGTGTGAGTAATGGGTTATAGATGAGGGATTTTTATAAGGGAGAGGAGGGTCTCTTTAAGAATATTTGAAAATATTATTTTATTATATAATGATTTTCAGTTTCTAAAGGTCCAAAACTTATTAAAGTCAAAGACAAGATGAATTTTTTTCTAAATAGAATCATAAAATATTAATTGGATAGGTTTTGTATTTTTGTTATATTTAAAATCTTATTTATCTAAATTACTCATTAATGAGGTAAACACTACATCATTATTATTTCATAAATATTTTTATTTATTTGATGTATAAAAATTATAAATAAAATACCATGATTTAGGAAATATTTTTAACTATATAATGAATATTTATAGTAAAATATATCTATTATATAACCTTGCAATAATTTTTTTTTTCAAAATAATACAGATTTATATTATTTTTATTTTTACTTCAAATAAAAAGTTATTAATGTCATTATATTACCCAAATAGATTTCAAAGTCCAAAAGTCTTACCAAAGGATATTTTTGGTCGGAAATTACTAATCCAATAACGTTAGGACAAGTGTTAAAATAATCATATATTATTATAATATTATTTCTTCCTTCAATTACCATATTTACCATTAACCGTGGGGAAAACGGTCAAAAGATATTATTCAATAAAAATTATTTTCATTTTATTGAACCAAATATTACATAATGATAACAAACATGTATGTTAGATTTTCAAAATTCATTTCACAGAATTAGTAAATTTTCATTTAAATGAAATAGATGGTTTTTTAACTACTACTCTGTGTTTTCACTATTCATCGAAAATTGAAGGTTTTCAGAAAAATACCAAAAATTCAGCCTAAGCTATATGTGATATTCATAATTAAAAAATGATTTACATTTTAACGAATTAAAACATAGAATTTTCCTTTATTAATTACAAATTTATTCCAGTTGTCAAAACAAAAAACATGTTTTTAATAAATAATAACTATAAAAATATTGACACTTGTTTTTAAGCACTTTCAAAGTGAAATAACTTCCAATGACCAGAATAGAATTAAATGGAAAAAATATAATCGAATTAAACATTAAAACAATTTAAAAAGATATACTAACCTAATAAATAAATTATATTAAAAGGAAGTTTTGAATAAAAATGGCGTATTTTTAAACTATTCATTAAAAAATGAACATCAGGAGAAAAAATTCCAAAAAATTACCCAAAGTAAATTTTGATATCTTAATTCTAATGAATAATTTTATTTTGTCAAATAGAACATATAAAAGTGACCAAAACTAGATTTGAAGAGTGTTCTCCATCAAAAGGTGGTAAATCGACCTTTTAGAGAATATTAGAGTATTTATGCTTAAAATTAGATTCATTTACATTTTAACCTCTAAATTTTATTAGATAAATGTAAAAACGCTTAACAAACATGTATAGTCATATTTTAGTTAGTTATATTCATTCCTTCCATTATAATAGCTCGTAATTTACTATAATTTAGAATAATAACATATTATTATTTTTCTGTATGACTGAACAATGTGTGCAACATGAGACTTCAGAGAAACTCATTGTTTTGTGTCAAGTATTCCCTTGAATATAGAATACCCTTTAAAATAAAATTAATATTTAATTCAAAAATAATAATAAATATGAAAATGGAATATTCTTTATTTTCATGGGATTTTACATCCTTCCACCTTTTGGAAATTACGCCCTTACAATTTTAAAATTAGGATTGGAAACTTCATTAAAAGTCCCACATCCGAAAAAGAGTAAATAAAACTATCTCTTTAAAAGAAGGAAATAGAGGTGAAAAGGAAACATGAGATAAAATATACATGGATTAAATGAAAACAAGGATATAGATGAGAAAAAATGTATCAAGTTCTGATGTAGAGTGATAGAAAACATGATTAGGAGAAATTTAACAAGAAAACTACAAATTTGTGATGGGTTAAATGGTCATTGGTTTTACAGTAAGAATGTAACATCCCATGTAAGTAAAAGAATAATATATTTTCATATTTATATATATTTATGAATTAGATAATGCATTATAGGTTTAAAATGATAATGAATCCAATTTTAAGCATAAATATTTTAATATTCTTTAAAAGGTCGATTAACCACCTTTTGATGGAAACCCCTTTTTAAATATACTTTTTTCTCACTTTTATATGTTATATTTGACAAAATAAAATACTTCTTTTGAATCAAGACATGAAAATTTACTTTGTGAAATTTTTTGGTATTTTTCCAATAAAGTTCATTTGTTATGAATAGTGAAATTACTGTATTTTAGTTCAAAACCTCCTTTTAATCTAATTTATTTCTATGGTTAGATTACCTTTTTTTGTTTGTTTTAAAGTGTAATTAGAATATATTTTTACCATTTAATCTAATGGTGGACATTATAATTAATTTTACATTGAAAATGGAAATCATTTTTAAATTTTGAATATCAAATATAGCTTAGGGTGAATGTTTGGTATTTTTCTGATAATGTTCATTTTTTAATGAATAGTAAAAAATACAACATTTTAATTCAAAACCACCTTTTCATAAAATTTATCTATATAGTTAGATTTTCATTTTAATTGGTTTTAAGGTGTAATCTAATTACGTTTTTATCATTTAATACAATGTTGGTCATTGGATCAAGTTTCACTTTTAAATTGGATGTAAAAACAAATCAATCTTTTGATAGATTTTACATCTTAAAAACCCGTCTTTGGTGTTGACAACGGGAATTAATTTAAAATTAATTTCGGCTATTTCTATGTTAGGAATTTTGTAAAATGGATTCCATATTTTTAATCAGAAGCTCCAAATTATGTAATTAACACTTTTTTGTTTTTGGACATTATGAACAGTAATGACATAAATTATCTTTAATTTTTGTGATTAATTAGTAATCGGGCAGATAAGGGTAATAAAATTATATCATAATAATAACAAATGAACACAATATGTGTAAGAAACCTCTTGTTTGAGTCATGGCCGATCATGGGAAGCTTTTTACCAAACTTGAGGGCCCATGAAGTCACATGGGTGTAATAGTGAAATTTATGACATTATTTTTAAAAAGAAGAGAAATATAACAAAGGTTTGTATATACTAAGTATAACAATTGTAATTTTTTTTACATAAATGATCTCTCAAACTATATATAGTCATTTTAAATCTAAAAATATTTCCTACATCATGGTATATTTTTATAAATTTTAGACATTAAATAAAAATAATTTTCTTATGACACCATGATGATGTAGTGATTACCTCATTAATGAACTATTTAAATAAAATGAAGAAATAAGGTAAAATATATGACATACACATGTCGAAAACCTATTTTATGGGTGGATTTTTAACCATTATCACATTATCCTCAAAATATATCATTGTGGGACATTTAATATTAGAATATCAGTTTATAATAAAGTAACATTTCACGACTTTCCAAAAGTGACCCTCCTCCCTCTTATAAAAGGCCCCCACATCTACCACCAAAGCCACACCTCTAAAGCCCTTGTCTCATCCAAACTCTCCTCATATTATCTCTCCACATACCTCTCTCCCTCATGAAAGCCTCACTTTGGGAATAATTCTTTTCAAGATATCCTTTGCCTCAAATCAAAAGAAGTTACCCTATTTAGAGGAAATGCCTTCTCCCAAAATCCTTTGTTGAATTTTCCATCTTCACTCCCCCTAACATTATTATTATTTGATTCCATAACTAAAAAATTATCCTCAATATACTAGGATTTTTTTTTTTGAGAATTATTTGATTTACACTCACACACACCTCCGTATAATGGTTAAAAAACACAATGTTTTGTGTGTGGTTAATTAATGCCTCCTGAAATGATGATTGTTCAATATTATTTTAACACCTTTCATGGTGTCCATTATGATGTCACTGTATTTATATATGATATCTATGGTATTTATGTTTTCCATATGCTTTTGAATTTTCTATTTAAATCACATTGTTATGCTTTTCATGTTGTAGTACTGAGATAATTTCATTTGAGGAAGTGTGGACTACCGCCCCCTCAAGTGATGTGACTCGTTCATGCCAAACATGGAATTTATAAATACTATAATTAATGAACTTATGTTACCTAGATAACATATATATTATACTGTATTTATAATATATCTATGTCTCATTTTGTTTTAGAGTCCATTAATATGACAAAAAAATGAAAGTAGCGTTCCGGCGTACGTACAACATACCATCTCCATGAACTGTACATTTCATTTCTTATCTCCAAAAATTATGGAATATTATTAAATAAATATGTACTAGATATATATGATATTTAAATCATGAACACCATTCCAGAGATGATGTACTTATAACTACATGGACAATTCTCTTCAAACAAGATTGTTTTTTGACTCATATTCGGAACATCAACAAAACGTATGATACGAACTCACATAATTATCTAGGTATTATAACATGATAATATGTGATATGAATTGAATTAAAAAAGTTAAAGTAATTAATTATGAAATTAAAAATTGACCAAAGTTTATTATTCGAAAATATAAAGAAACGAACAGGACAAGTCGGACTTGAGGCAAGGGACTTCATCTCAATATCCTTTCATTGAGGTATACTTCAATTTATATACGACCTTCTTTTATTAGTTGTATAATAATCACTTTTGACTTTTAATTTCATTCAAAATTAATTTTTTACACAAAGTGTTTTACTAAATGATAAAAGGAATGTTTCTGTCTTACATATGACGCGACAACGACTTCTCTACCGCTTGACCATTATTTGAGTTTCGGCTTCCTCTAAAAGTCATAAATTTTTTAAATGAAAAATAAATACCATTTCTTAATTCTATTTTATTTTGGTATTAAAAATGGGTTTGATAATGTTTTGATTATATCAAAGTGTTGTATTGATATCTTGTGATTGAAATGTGGAAATGTAATGTATCCTTTATGTATGTTTTATGTGATACAATTATGTTATGGTTCTTGGGAATTGTTTATGAAGTCGGGTGGTTCCATTATAAACTAAGGGCGGGTGACCCCAAGATAGCTCTCTAATGAATTGGGTAACGCGAAGGAGTTAAACTCTATGGCTTCTCTGAAGAGATTTAGGGAATATACTATGATGGGTATTCCAAACGTAACCATGAGGGTTACTTCATATGTAAGAATGTTATGAATGCCTCAAGTTACATTTCTGTCTTCTGATTTCTATGAGTTATTCATAAATCTTATGATTTCATGAGGTATGTTAAAGTGATTTTGTTTTATGATTAAAGTATGATTTCATTGATTCTTATGTATACATGGACTAATTTTTTCTTTCCATATTTTTATATCCCTTACTGAGCTTTTTATGCACATCCCATGTTTTTGAAATGTTTTTCACTGGTCAAAGGAAAAGTACATGATGTGATTATAGGGTTGAGGAAGTGTCAAGAGAGAAACCATGTTTTATTTTATATATGTTTCCATTGGTGGAAAAAATGAATATTGTCTATGATGTAACCACCTTGTTTAAATGTGAAATGTAATGCGTGATTTGTGATCTAATTCTCTAAAACTCTAAACCTGAAAAGACCCTTGATGTAAATTCTTGAAATAACCCAATATTAAGTTATGTTTAAGGATATGGCCTTATATTTGGTATCAAAGGGAGGTTTAGATAACTTTAGGAGTTATCATTCTATTAAATGATTATCCAAAAATATTGTTTTACACATTATGGTCAAATTAAAATGATATAGCATTTGAAGATTACCATGTTGCTTCATCTAAGAAGTGTTTGTTTAGAATGGTTTTCCGTAGAGGAAACAGGGAAGCAGTGATAGGAAGGCATACAGTAGGAAATGACCTACAAATTAGTATCCTGAGATGGTCAGAATTGGAACTGAAAAGTTTGTTGTAGTAATGGTGCAATTGAATCAAGCGATAAATGGTGGGGGTATCTATGCACAAGATCAGCCAGATCAACCACAGAGGAACATGTCAGTGGTGGAACATTTCATGAGGAAACACCCCCCATCATTAAATGAATCATCTGACCCTGTGCTAGATGAAGGGTGAATTAATGCACTAGAGAAGATTTTCAATGTCATGGGGTGTTCAGACAATCAAAAGGTTATTATTGATGTTTATTGTTTAGAGGGTGAAGCAGATTAGTGGTGGTTGATTGTTAAATGTATCAGGGACGCTGATGATATTGATGATCTTTACTGGGATGAATTCAAAGGTATGTTTCTTTAAAAATATTTTCCTAAGGATGTTCGACTTAGGATGGAAAACAATTATTGGAATTGATGAAAGAGGAAGACTTAGTGGCTTCTTATGATGAAAAGTTCAGTCGATTGGAAAGGTATGCTCCAAATTTTATTAGAGACCTTGATAGTAAAATAAATCATTTTTACTCAGGATCAATTCCAAAATATCGAAGAGAATTAGCTTCTCTTGAGTACAAAAGTTATGAAAAGCTTTTTCGATGTGCTGAGAAGGTGGAAATAGATTTTTTTGATGAGAAAGTATTCAATGAAAACTAGCATAAGAAGAGACTGAGGTGGTAGGAGAAAGGTAAGAATCCTTCAAAAAGGATTTATGGTAAGAAAACTAAGTTTGTAGTTTGTGATAAATGTGATAAAAATCATGCAGGGGAATGTATTTTGAATTCTAGAATGTACTTCTAATGTGGTAAGATGGGACATAAGGCTCCTGATTGCACTATAAAAGATCTGGGTAATGGTAAGACAAAATCTGATTTCAAGTTAGTGAAATGATTCAAGTTCAATGAGATGGGTCATTATGAAAACGAGTGTTCGACAAAGAGCTTGAATGATGGAAAGCAGTCAGACTACAAGCATAAAGGTGTAGTAAAATCCTTTTCCACTACTTCATCAGGTGTTAGGAAATCAAATGAAGTTGTATTAGGTATATTGTTTGTTTTTTTAGATTATGCCAATGTGTTGTTTGATTCAGGGTATACACATTCTTTCATCTCTGAAAAATTTTGTAGTAAATTGGGAATTCCATATCAAGAAATGACTTTTGAACTTGTGGTTAAAACACATGAGGGAAATGTTGAGGGAAAAAATTATAATAATTTTCCTATCCTTATCTATGGATATAACCTACTTGAAAACCTTATTGTTTTACCTCTAGTATAGTTTGATGTTATCCAGGGTATGGATTGGCTCTCTGTTTACTATGCTAAGATTGACTGTAGAGATAAAGAAGTTTCTTTTTAGAAATACATTCAGTTTGTGTACAAGAATGAACCCTTACTATTGATAACATATCAAGAGGCTGAGAAACAAGTAAAATATGGAAATGAATGTTACCTTGCACATATTGTTGAAAACAAAGGAACCGTTCTGATTAATGATGTGCCAGTGGTAAATGAGTATTCTAATGTTTTTCCTAATGTGTTTCCTAGAATAATACCAGATCAGGAAGTCAAATTTATTGTTGACTTAGTTCCTGATGCTAAGCCAATTTCAAAACCCCCTTATCGAATGGCTCAAATGTAAATTTTAGAGTTGAAGGATCAATTGCATGATTTATTAGAGAATGGTTTCATTCGACCTAGTACATCACCATGGGGTGCTCTTGTCTTATTTTCTAAAAAGAAAGATCGTTCAATGAGACTTTGTATTGATTATATAGCCTTGAATAACATCACTATTAAGAACAAATATCCTTTTCCTCAAATCTAAGATTTATTTGATCATCTCCTGGGAGGTCAGTGTTTTTCAATGACTGACTTGAGATCAGGGTACCATCAGTTGAAGGTAAAGGAAGAAGATATTCCAAAGACCATGTTTTGTACAAGAAATGTCCTTTATGAATTTTTATTTATGCCTTTTGGGTTAACCAATGCACTTTCTGTATTCATGGACCTTATGAATAGAATTTTCCATGAGATCTTGGATATGTTTGTGGTTGTTTTCATTGATGATATTTTGGTGTTTTCTAAAAGTAAATAGGATCATGAAATTCATTTAATGGTTATTTTGAAAACCTTAAAAGAAAAGAAATTGTATGGGAAATTCAGAAAGTGTGAGTTTTGGTTTCAACAAATTTCTTTCCTTGGTCACATTGTTTCTAAATATGGAATAACTATTGATCCTATAAAAAAACGGTTATTGAAGAATGGACAAGACCCACATATATAACTGAGATATGTAGTTTTCTTGGTTTGGCAGGCTATTACTAAAGGTTTGTTGAAACTTTTTCATGGTTGTCCGGCCCATTGAATAAGCTAACTCGGAAGGGTGTTAAGTTTATCTGAAAAAATCAATGTGATGATTTTTTTCAAGAATTGAAAATAAGAATGGTGAATGCTCCAGTATTGGCACTACCTTCCAGCAATGGTGAATTCGTTATCTACAGTGATTCTTCATTTAAAGGACATGGTTGCGTCCTAATGCAGAATGATCAGGTAATTTCTTATGCATCATGTTAGTTGAAAACTCATGAGATAAATTACCCTACACATGATTTGGAATTAGCTAATGTTGTTTTCACATTAAAATTTTGGAGGCATCATTTGTATGGTGTAAAGTGTGAAATATATACTGAACACAAAAGTTTAAAGTATATATTCACTCAGAAATAATTGAATATGAGATATAGGAGATGGCTAAAATTAATCAAGGATTATGATTGCATGATTCACTACCACCATGGAAAAGAAAAAAATGTGGTAGATGCTTTGAGTCAAAAAAGTAATGATTTATAAACCATGTTATGTTTGGAACTTGATCCTTTTGTTAAGGATTTGATGAATTGTGGCTTGGAAGCTGTTGGTGTAGGAAATTATTCTGTTTTGTTTCAGGTATCAATGAAATCTTCTCTATCAGATAGAATTAAGAAAGCACAAAATCAAGATATTGAGTTGCAGAAAATGGTAGAGCTGGTTCAGAAGGGAATGTTACCTGAATTCAACATTGATAATTATTGTGATTTGAGATTTGGGAAGAGATTGTGTGTGCCTTGTGATTAACATTTGAAGATATATTTTTTATGTGAAGCTCATAGATCTCCATTTTCAGTTCATCTAGATAGTACGAATATGTATAGAGATCTTTGGGAGTATTACTGGTGGGATGGAATGAAAAGAGATATTGCTAATTTTACTATGAAGTGTTTGACTTGTCAATAGGTTAAAGAAGAGCAGTAGTTACCTAAAGAGATGCTTCAGCCTTTACTAGTTCCATAGAGGAAATAGAAGAATATATCCATGGACTTCGTTGTGGGATTACAGAAGACACCTCGAGGTCATAATGTAATCTGGGTTATTGTTGATCTCTTAACTAAATTTTCTCATTTCATTGATATAAGAGATACTTTTCCCTAGATCAAATTTCTCGATTTTGTCTTAAAGAGATAGTCAGGTTACACAGAGTTCCCCTATCCATTATATCTGATCGTGATCCCATGTTCACTTCTTACTTTTGGAAAGGCCTTTAGAAGTTATTGGGTACTGAATTAAATTTTAGTACAGCTTTTCATCCTCATTAAGACGGGCATTTAGAATGAAAAATTCATACTTTGGAGGATATTCTATGTGCTTGTTCGATGGATTATCAGGGAAGATGGGACTAACATCATTCATTGGTTGAGTTTTCTTATAATAACAGTTTTCATTCCAGTATACAGATGGCACAATTTGAGGAATTATATCGGAAGTGGTGTCAAACTCCAGCTTTTTGGGATTAAGTAGGTGAAAGGAATTTGATGGGACCAGAATTGGTAGAAGAGATGGGAGAAAAGATTCAGCTGATAAAGAAACACATGAGAACAACTCAGAGTAGGTAGAAAAGTTATGCAGACAATAGGAGGAAGGATCTCTCTTTTGAGGTAGGTGATCATATATTCCAAAAAGTTGACCATGGAAAAGTGTGATGCGATTTGGTAAGGAAGGAAAGATGAGTACAAGGTTCATTGGACCATATGAAATTCTGGAGAGAGTTGGATCAATTTCATACCAAGTGGCTTTACCTCTGAATTTATCTCAGGTACACAATGTTTTTCATGTTTCAATGTTAAGGAAGTACATGCCAGATCCATCTCATGTTTTGAGTCCAGAAGTAGTTCACCTGGAAGAGAATATATCTTGTGAGGAACAATCGGTCTAGATTCTTGACCATAGGGAGAAAGTGTTGCGGAACAAGGTGATTAATCAAGTAAAGGTTTTGTGGAAAAAACAACATGTTTTAAGAGGTAACATGGGAATCTGAAAATGCAATGAGGGATAAATACCCCCACTTATTCGATAAGTAAATAAATTGCAGGGGTGTAATTTTTTAATGGGGGGAAGGATGTAAAATCCAAATTAAGTAAAAAAGTAATAGATTTTCTATATATATATATATATATCTATTTATGAATTGGATAGTGCATTAGAGGTTTAAAATGAGAATGAATCCAATTTTAAGTATAAATATTCTAATATTCTTTAAAAGGTCAATTAACCGCCCTTTGATGGAAAACCCTATTTAAATGTAATTTTTGTCACTTTTATATGTTATATTTGAAAAAATAAAATCTTTCTTTAGAATCCTGACATCAAAATTTACTTTGTGTAAATTTTTGGTATTTTTCCGTTAAAGTTTATTTTTTTTATGAATAGTGAAAAATGTTGTATTTTAGATCAAAACTTCCTTTTAATCTAATTTATTTATATGGTTAGATTATCTTTTTAATTGGTTTTAAAGTGCAATTAGAATATATTTTTACCATTTAATGTAATGGTGGTCATTATAAATAATATCACTTTGAAAATGGACATCATTTTTGAATTTGGAATATCTAATATAGCTTCGGGTGATTTTTTGGTATTTTTCTGATAATGTTCATTTGTTAATGAATAGTGAAAAATACAACATTTTAATTCAAAACTTCTTTTTAATCCAATTTATTTATATATTTAGATTGTAATTTTTATTGGTTTTATGGTGTACTTTAATAATGTTTTTATTATTTAATACAATGTTGGTCAGTGGATGTAATTTCACTTTTAAATTGGATATAAAAAAAATCAATCTTTTGATAGATTTTACATCTTAAAAACCCATCTTTGGTTTTGACAATGTGAATTATATTTAAATTAATTACTAAAATTTTTGTGTTTAGAATTTGGTAAAATGGATTCCATATTTGGAATCAGAAGGTCCAAATTATTTAATTAGGACTTTTTTGTTTTTGGACATTATGAATAGTAACAATGAAAATTATATTTAATTGTCATGATTAATTAGTAATAGGGTAGTTAAGGGTAATAAAATAAAATCATAATAATATAAAATGACCCCAACATGTGTCCAAATCCTCTTGTTTGACTCATGGCCGACCATGGGAATCTTTTTACCAAACTTGAGGGCCCATTAAGTCACATGGGTGTAATAGTGACATTTAAGACTTTATTTTTAAAAAGAAGATAAATATAACAGTGGTTTGTATATCCTATGTAAAAAAAATTTAATTTTGTTTAAATAAATTATAACTTAGACTATAAATATTCATTGTAATGATAAAATTATTTCCTACATCATGGTATTTTTTTATAATTTTTAGACATTAGATAAATAAATTTTTTTATGACACCATGATGATGTAGTGATTACCTCATTATTGAAAGAATTAAAAAAAATGAAAAGATAAGGTAAAATATAAGACTTAAAATTGTCGAAAACCTATTGGATGGGTGTATTTATAACCCTTATCCCTTTATCCTCAAAATATATCATTGTGGGACCTTTAAAATCCGAAAATCATTTTATAATAAAGTATCATTTCAAGACATTCCAAATGTGACCCTCCTCCCTCTTATAAAAGGACTCCACCTCTACCACCTTACCCTCACCTCTAAATCCCTTGTCTCATCCATCCTCTACTCATATTATATCTATAAATCCCTCTCTTAATTCTAGAAGCCTCACTTTGGGAATAATTGTTTTCAAGAGTGCCTTTTCCTCAAAACAAATGATGTTACCTGATTTAGAGGTAACTCCTTCTCTCAAAATCGTTTGTTGAATTTTCCTTCTTCACTCCCCCTAAAATTATTATCCTTTCATTCCATAACAACACTAGTATCATGAATATACTATGATTTTGTTATGATAAGGATTTGATTTTCACTTACACACACCTCTGTCTAATGGTTAAAGAACATACTATTTCTGTTGGTGGCGAATTACTGACGAACGAAACGATGATTGTTCAATATTTATTTAACACCTTTAATGGTGGACATTATGATGTAATGGTATTTATATATGATATATTTTTTATTTATTTTTTCTATATTCTTCTGAATTTTTTCTTTAAATAACATCATTATGCTTTTCATGTTGTAGAAATGCATTAATTTCATCTGAGGAAGTGTTGACTACCGACCCCTCAAGAGATGTGACTCATTCATGCCAAACATGGAATTTATAATGAATGTAATCAATGAACTTATGTTACCTATATAACATATATATTATACTATAATTATAATATATCTATGTCTCATTTAGTTTTAATGTCCATTAATATGACAAAAAATGAAAGTAGCCTTCATGCATACGTACGGCCTACCGTCTCCATGAATGGTAAATTTCATTTCTTATCTCCAAAAATTGTGTGATACTATTAAATACATATATACTGGATATATATGATATTTAAATCATTAACACCATTCCAGAGATGATGTAATTATAACTACAGGGACAATTCTTTTCAAACAAGTTTATTTATTGACTCATGTACTGAACATCTACAAAACATATGATATGAACTCACATAATTAACTAATTATTATAACATGATAATATGTCATATGAATTGAATAATAAAATTTAAAGTAATTACTTAAGAAATTAGAAATTTAACAAATTTTATTATTTAGGAATATAATGAAATGAACAGGACAAGTCGGACATGAGGTAAGGGACTTCGTCTCAATCTCCTTTCATTGAGGCACACCTCTATTTATATACGACCTTATTTTTTTTAGTTGTATAATAAAACCTTTTTACTTTTAATTTCATTCAAAATGAATATTTTTACATTATTCATTTTACTAAACAAAAAAAGGAATGTTTCTGTCTTATGTATGCGGTGACAACGACTTCTCCGCCGACCTGACCATTATTTGTGTTTTGGCTTCCCCTACAACCCATAACTTTTTTAAATGAAAAATAAATACCATGTTTTACTTTCCTTTTATTTTTGGTATTGAAAATGGTTTTGATATTGTTTTGATTATATCAATGTGTGGTATTTATATCTTGTGATTGAAATGTGGAAATGTTATATTTCCTTTATGAATGTTTTATGTGATACAATTATGTTATTGTTCTTAGAAATTGTTTAAGAAGTCGAGTGGTTCCGTGATAAACTAAGGGTGGGTGAGCCTGAGATAGATCTCCCTTGCATTGGGTAATGAAAAGGAGTTAAAATATAAGGTTTCTCTGAAGAGATTTAGGGAATATATTGTGATGGGTATTCCAAACATAACCATGAGGGTTACTCTCTACGTAAGAATGTAATAAATTCATCAAGTTACCTTTATGTATTATTATTTCTATGAGTTATTCATAGATATTTTGATTTCTTAAGGTATGTTCATGTGATTATGATTTATGTGTAAAGTATGATTTCATTGATTCTTATGTATACATGGACTGATGATTTCTTTCCGTATTTTTATATCCCTTACTGAGATTTTTATGCCCATCCCAAGTTTTTTAAATGTTTTTCACAGGTCAAGGGAAAACTACATGATGTGATGATAGTGTCGAGGAAGTGTCAAGAAAGAAACCATGTTTTCTTTTAAATATGTTTCCTTTGGTGGAAAAAATGAATACCATCTTTGATGTAACCACCTTGTTTAAATGTGAAATATAATGTGTGATTTATGATCCAATTATCTAAAACTCTAAACCTGAAAAGTTCCTCAATGTGAATTCTTGAAATAACCCAAGATTAAGTAATGTTTAAGACTGGGACCTTATAAAGAACCAATAAACGGACAATGTTTTTGTTTTATGTTTATTTACATAATGTTAAGGAATTTATTTATGTGTTTGACTAAGAACATAAGGACACATACTTACTTGTCATGTAGACTTTCATCCTTTACTAAATTTCTACCTTAGACACTTATTTTTTCCAAACGATGAGAATTCATGTTGAATTGGACACATAAAAACTTCTAAAATAAACTAATATAGAATAACTTGATCCACAAAATATGAACCATATATTTTACTTGTCTTATACATTAACCTAAATGAAAATTGGTTAGTACAAGATCAGATAATCTTTAAAAGGAAAATCATTTATAAAAAGAAATACTACTCTTAATCACAAAAATCCAACAAAAAGTTCCCATAGTTCTAGAAACACCATCCAATATACAATTGTCCTTTAAATTATTTAAAACAATCCAAACTAATATTGAAACTCAAAACTTCGAAGGATTTAATCACATAATCTTCCACATTAAATCTTATCATTTATCTGCAAAACATTGACTACTCTTAATGTCTCAAACTGAAGTGTAATTAACCTAATCACATATTCATTATGATAGTTTAATCATTTCCATAAATAACACAAATCATATTATCTCCATAATAAAAATAATAGATTCTTCCAAAATTATATTTCAACCACTATTCCACAAACTAAATTACAGAATATTCTATTTTCCATAAGCATATAATGTTCCAAAAAGAGATAATGTCTTCCCAAAATATATTTATCACTTAATCACCAAATAATTCTCCTATAATAGAGATGCTCATTTTATAAAACATAATATCCAAAATAAACTTCTTATTGATCCATAAAATCATTTAACTAAAAATGATTAGTCATACTAAAAAAGGAAATCACATAGTGCAGGGGTAGGTGATAAATCCCCATTGTACTTTGGTTGTTGGTTCGATTCCCGCAACATTGTCTGATGTGACTAGTTGTCACATGGTATGTGGGATGTTCTTTTTCCAAAACTATAAAACTTCATAAAATTCCAAAAAAATGAGACAAATTCCTCAAAAATAACTATAATATATTTTATCCTCAAAGGTTATCTAATACCTTTCATTTTCACTCCTAAATGTAATGACCATATATCACCACTAAAATACCTATGAATCTTTCTAATATTCTAAACATTATTGTTATGTCACTTATTATTAAATAACACACTAGCCTCTAAATTTATCTAAACCGACCTCTGATACCAACTATAAGGACCCGACCTTAACCATTACATAATCATGAAATAAGAGAATAATTCATATTTACCATCTTTTTTGGTTTAGTTATTTATAGAATTATGCCATTACTATTACATCTCAAAAATTTCTAAGTAGACACTTCTTCTTAGTTTCCATTTTTTTATAAAATAAAAAACACTTAAAAAAAATAAACTTGCCCAGTTCTATATTTTAGACGGTTTGACTTTTCCTTGATCCCATCCTTGACCCTATTCATCTTTAAGTCCAGTGAAAAACATTTCAAAAGATGGGATGACCATAAAATTCTCATTAAGGATTATAAAATAAGTAATGAAAACAGTAGCCCATCAATAGATACAAATCAAAAAAACCATACTTTTCATTCATAACATACCTTATGAAATCATAATATTTATGAATAACACACAAAAATCATAAAACATAAATGTAACTTGGGGCATCCATTAAATACTTATGTTGTAGCTTTCATAGATACATATGGAGTTATGTTTAGAATACCCATCACAATATATTCTTTAAATCTCTTAGGAGAAACAATATCATTTACCTCTGTCAAGTTACCCAATGCATTGGAGAGATATCTCGGGATCACATGCCCTATGTTTATCACAGAACCACCCGTATACGTAAACAATGCCCAATAAACATACCATATTCATTACACATAAAATAAGCATAAAGGAAAGATACAATTTCCACTTTAAAATCACAATATATCTTTTCAAGATATTAACATAATCAATGCTTTATCAAACCATTTTTAAAACCATTTAAAACATTTAATAAAGAGATTTTTGAATCAAAGTGTCCCATACCACATTGAATCATTTGAATGAAATTTTAATTTCAAAAAATTAATGTCTATATAAATAAATCCTTAAAAACTTTTTTAAAACATGTAAAATAATGAGGAATAATTAGAAGAATAAATCATCAAAACATTTAAAATGATATATTTATTAAAGAGTTTTTAACCAAATGAAAGACACTTGAATACAAATAATTGAAGGATAAAATTAACCAAAACTTTATTATATCATAAAAATAAAGGTATTTTTGATATAATTTTCCAAATGACATTATTAACACCATAAAAAGTTAATTGGTGCATAACAACAATGGTGTCTCAATGGAATTTAAATTGAGACAAAATCCCTTATAAAAACACCATCCTTAGATTAAGGATAAATAAATTACATAATAAAGTGTAAAATATATAAATAAACTCAATATGATTGAATATTACATTTAAATAAATCAGAGGATATTCACACATGTTCTTTTTAAAACAAAACCTATGACTTGGATGTTTAACTCTATGAATGGAAGTGAGTTAAGATACCCCTTTCAAGTACATATAAATGAAATGAGAATTTATCAATGGATTTATTATGTGTATCAAAAGTATATACACACAAAGGGGAGTGTAAATTACAACAAAAATAAATAAATAGTGATTCCATACATAATCATAGCATGACATAATTAATAATTAGAAGATTAACCCAAGGAATGGCAATTAGGTTACAAAGTTCCCTTACTAATTTGGTAACTTAAGAAAAATTCTCCACAATAAATAAGGATCTTATAATGAAGAATTACATACCCATAAATTAAATTATATTACACAAATAATACAATCATGGGTAGTTCATAGACTACACAAAAGGAAATAGTGGAAAATATAGCATTAATCTGACGGGAATAAAAAGTGAGACGAAAACCCATTACAACGCCATAATCAATCATGTAATATGAAAAAAAGTTAATAACCACCAAATGAATCATAAAATTCCATGAATATATATATAATCATGATAATTTATATAAAATGGAAGTAAATAATACAACATATGCAATAAATAAGTGGTGAATAATGGAAATCTCACGGAATTAAAAGTGAGAAAAGAAACCCCTTACCTCATGGCCGACTTGACCCGTTCGTTCTTTAACATACCGAATAATAGACTAAAGTTAATTTCTACACTCATAAGAACCATTTAAAAGTTTATTATTTCTTTTATATCACTTATTTACATGTTATAATCATTAATAAATCATTTAAATTAATAATAGTCGTTTTGTCGATATTTGGAACTTGAGTAAAAAATGAACTTATTATAATTACAAGTTGTTCTTGTGGTCAAAAATACATTATAAAAAGAATTATATTCATGATTTAGATATCATATATATCCAGTATATATATTTATTTATAATATTACATGACATTTGGTGATGAGAGATGAAATGAACCATTCATAGAGACGATAAGTCATACGTAAGCATGAACGCTACTTTTATTTATATTTAATATTTAATAGATTGATAACATAATGAAAAATAGTTATATTATAATTCAAATATAATATCATATATAATTTCATTAACTCCATCCTTTATACATTCAACGTCTGACATGAATGAGTAATATCACATTGAGGGGGTGGTAGTCTGCACTTCCTCAAATGACATTATCACATTTCCCATTACGGAAACAATAAAGGTATCCTATAAATGAAAAATACAGAATTATATAGAAAATATAAATATAGTATATATCACATAAAAATACAGTTCCATCATAATGGCCAACATAAGAGGTGGTAGGAGAAGTTTGAACAATCATCGTTTCGTGAGGCAGCAGTTCTTCGTCCACAGAAACAATATGTTCTTTACCCATTATATGGAGGATTGTGTAAGTGTAGTTCGAATACTTATAAAAAACAACCTATTATATTGAGGATACTAATGATATTATAAAATAAAGGACTAAAAAGAGTTTAGTGGGTTGGATAAGTAAAATAAAAATAAGAACTTAAGAGAAGACATTAACTTTTAATTGGGTAACTCCCTTTGGTTTGAACCAAAAGGATTTATTGAAGTTCCTTATACATAAGGAATGGCTTCTAGGTGGAAGAGAGGGATTTTGAGAGATTATTTGGGTAGAGTGTTGATGATACAAGGGGCATGAGAGGTGTGACTAATGGGTTAGAGGTGAGAGATTTTTATAAGGGGGATGAGGTGTTCTTTAGTAATTTTTGAGAATATTATGTGATTGTATAATTATTTTTGGATTCTAAAGGTCCAAAACATATTAAAGAAGAAGATAAGATTACTCTTGGTCGAATTAAAATCATCCTATAATAATTTTATAGGTTTTTGATATTTTTTAATTTAACAATCTTATTTATTTAAATCATTCATTAATGAGATAAACACTTCATCAGTATTGTGTCATAAATAATTTTATTTACTTGATGACTAAAAATTATAAATAAAATATCATGTCGTTGGAAATCATTTTAATTTCTAATTAATATATAGAGTAAAATATATTAATTAAATAACCCCACTTTAAATTTTATTAGAAAAATTTTACATGTTTATGATATTTTTATTTTTACGTTAAATAAAAAGTTATTACTGTCATTATCTTACCTAAATAAAAAAGTTAGGTTTTTAACTACTACTCAGTGTTTTCACTATTGATAAAAAATTGATGGTTTTCAGAAAAATATCAAAAATTCAGCCTAAGATATATTGGATATTCCAAATTAAAAAATTATGTCCATTTTACCAAATTAATAACATAGAAGTTGCATTAATTATTTTAAAATTAATTACTGTTGTCAAAACCAAAAGCATGTTTTTAAGAAATAATAACTATCAAAATATTTACACTTTTTATTGTCCAATTTCAAAGTGAAATTATTTCCAATGACCAAAAATGGATTTAATGGTAAAACCATAATCTAATTCAACCTTAAAACCAATTAAAAAGATAATACAACCTTATAAATAAATAATATTAAAAGGTAGTTTTAAAATAAAATGTAGTTTTCTCACTATTTGTTAAAAAATAACATTATCAAAAAAATACTATAAATTTACCCAAAGTAAATTTTAATGTACCGATTGAAAATAATAATTTTATTTGGTCAAATAAGACATATAAAAGTGACCAAACTATATTTAAAGAGTGTTTTACATCAAAAGGCTATAAATTGTTATTTTAAAAAATATTAGAGTATTTATGCTTAAAATTATATTCATTCAAATTTTAGGCCTATAACTTTTATTGGAGAAATGTAAAAACATTTAAAAAAATGTATTATCATATTGCAGTTAGTTATATTCATTCCCACCATTACAGAAACTAGGTGTTAACTACCATTTAAAATTATAATATATTATTATTTTTCTGTATGAAACAGTATTGAGTGGATCCTAAGAATTTGGAGAAACCCATTGTTGTGTGTTAGGTGTGCCCTTGAATATAACATGACCTTTAAAATAAAATTAATATTTAATTCAAAAATATTAATAAATATGAAAATTTCATATTCTTTGTTTTCCTGGGATGTTACATAAACGATTTATTTTTAGGCATCAAAAATAATTTTGGGAGAAGTTATGATGTATCGATATTGAGTCATAAAGCACATGTTCTATTAGTTAAGATATCATGTGTATAATAGCCTGACCATTGATCACGATTCACCAGTAACGGTTCATGCGTTGCACTGTACGCGGCATTTTTTTCTTGAAGAAAAATGCAATGTATACATGGATCTGAAACGCCTCAAAGATATTTTTAAAAAACATGATTTGAATATTAGGTAGTGAAGGTGGATTGAATACCTACATGTTTTTTATTTTGATATTTATTAAAGTCATGGGAATTTCAATGGTGTGGTTTATTCACTAAGCCTGAAAAATTAGACAGAATATGTTCAGGAGGTCAACCATGAGTGTCAGTTAATGGGCCTATTTTTTGAGATGCATTTTGAGGATCGTGGTGAACATATAAATCGAGTTTTAGAATAACTATAAGTGAATTCATAACTTTATTATAGAGTTATTTTTATGAAACTATTTCATTTTGAGGGTTTGGTCCTATGGTAGAGTGTTTTAGGTAGAGAGCCACTACCTTGTTGTGTCATTGATGGGAATAATATCTTTCATATTCATAAATGTATTTGGGTACCTGAGGATATATATGGGGATTTTATGAGAGAGTATCAGACCTATTATTGCGATGTGAATCTTGGTCATACCAATATTTATCATGATTTGTGTCGTCAGTATTGTTGTACAAGGATGAAGAGTAAAATACTGGGTTTCATTACTCAGTGTTCCACCTGTCAGTAGGTTATGGTGGAACACAAATGACTCTTGGAACTTTTGAAACCATTTCAAATTATCGAGTATAGATGGTATTATGTAATCATGGATTTGTTAATGGTATTACCAAAGATATTTTCAAGGATGTTAGGGAGTATGGGTGATCATTGATAGACTAAAAAAGTCACCCACTTCTTGACTATTGTGGGATATTTTTAGGGTATGAGTTGAGAGGAAATATGTTAGGAATATTATATACTATCATGGTGTGGAACATACCATCTTATCCGATACAGATTCTTCTTTCAGTGGATGTAATAGGGGTTTTAGAATGATTTTTTTAATAGTTACTTTTTAGTACATCCTATCACCCTCATATCGATGATTTTTCCATGCATATGATTCAGGTGTTTAATGAAATGCTTCAAGAATGATCCCTTGATTTTAGAGGATATTGGGAGAATAAATTAACTCATACTAGGGTTTCTAATAAACATATTATTTAAAATATAACATATAAGCATCTTTATGGGTATCTATATGGTAGGATGTTCCACTCACCCAAGTGTTGTTTAGAAGAAGGAGAGGAAACACCATTGATACCTCATCTCATTTAGGAGTCCTTGAATAAGGTAATGGTAATTTTGAAGTGTTTGAATATATATTAGTTTAAGAAGAAATGTGATGATCATAATCATCGATGTTCTATGGAGTCCATTGACATAGATTGTGTCTTCATGTATACATCACCTAGTTTGTGGAATTGATGGATTTAGAAACATGGGAAGATGTCACCTAGGTTTGTTGGAATCCTTAATATTTTTTTGTGATTTTTTCCTATAACCTATAGATTTTAGTTAACATAGTGGAACCATTCCAAGCATCTAATATTCTATGTTTCATAGATTTTCCATTATCATTCTGACACCTAGAAGGTTCTTCATTTTGAAGATATGGAGTTGGATATTGATGCCTATTTTCCAAAGCATCCAAAATGTATCATTGATTGTTTAAAAATGTGATATGTGAAAGATAATTTAATCTAATTTATGTTCTTTGGATGAATGACTATGTACTTTATGAGACCACTGTGCATGAGGCCAATGTACATGTTTAGTGACTAAATGTATTCTTATATGATCATTAACAACAAATAGGTAAACTCAAGGAAAAGTTGTTTTAATGAGGGGATGTTTTATGATCAATCATTTCATTGGGTACATTATTATTTAAAATGTATAATTAGTTTTTTTAATTTAGAAATTCTTTAATGGTTCTTGTTGAATTTTTGGGCGGTACCATTGATTAGTAGTAAATAGAGGAATTTCAGTTTATATATGGAAAATAAAATCCATAAACTTATATCTTACATAATATGTTGGGAATTTATGCCTTATGTTGTTTAGGGAATACCCAATAACCCAGGTTAACCCTAGAAAATAAGAATTTTCATTTTAAATGAGGATGTTATGGTGTCAATTGTAAACTTATTACGCAAAACATATTGTTCAAACCCTATATAATGGGGATTTATGTTTTAAATCTTCTATTTAAACTATAAATACTTCAGGCCAATGAAATTATCCTATGAAATTTCCCTTTTCACCCTTATTCTATTTAAATTTTTTCTTCTATATCCCGCCTAATTTATTACAAAATACTATAATAAATCACTTCAATGAAACCCCCTTGGATATTCTATAAATTTTCTGGATCTCCTCCACCTGATGAGTAAATAGTATTTCTTTCTTTATGTTGGAAGACTCTTGGTAAGACAATGAGTCCACTTTCTTCCATTTTGAGTTTTATTCTATGATACATATTTTATTTCCATGTGAGATAATATTTTCTAATTTCATGGAGTTATTCTCCTTTTATGATTTCTCTTTTTTCTAGCCTAGTTTAAAGGATTGTACTATATGAGGAGTGTATTTCCCATAGAATGTAGGTGATAACACTATTTTCCATTAATGGTAGGACACATATAAATTGTTCCATTTTGATGTGAGACAAACATCCATGATTCACCTTTAAAAAAGAAAGTTCTTTTAAATTTAATTCTTTTTCATCATGAGACACTGTATTTAACCCCATAAAAATTGTTGGACGTTGATGACCTCAACTCAACCACCACTGTGGGTGTGTTTATTATGTTCCATAGATCATTTATCATCCCTGTATAGACAAACCACTAATATGGTGGGGTTTTTCTGATATTTATAATTCAAATGGGTAAATTGAATTAATTAACATGCTAAATAAAATGAATATAATGTGAATGGAAAGTGTAACATCCCCAAATGATAAAGGGTTAAATGACTAAATGATATGACTCATGTCAACAAGATGCACCTTCCTTTTCGGGAGCCTGTCTGATTAAAACTCCACAGTTATGCGTGCTTAGCCAGGAGTAGTGATCAGGATGGGAGACCTCCTGGGAAGTTTTTCAAGGTGTGTGTGAGTGGGGACAAAGCACACTGGAAAGGACAAGTGTTTGCCTGTGGGGACTATCATTATTCAGATAACCCGTTCGGGCATGTGGGTGGACCCTGGGTGGGCCCCACGTGTCTGCGGGGGCAACTGGTGGTACCTGGTAGGCTAGGACCTGGCGGCCATGTTAAGGTGGGGTGGTTGTGCTGTCACTGGGACCTAGTTGTCACATTTGGTATCAGAGGTGGTACCCAGCCTTAAGTGCGGTGCACTGCCTGGGTTGATATGTAGGGCCCACAACGAGGGCATTGTGCCCTAAAGGGGGGTGATTGTAACATCCCCAAATGATAAAGGGTTAAATGACTAAATGATATGAATCATGTCAACAAGGTGCACCTTCCTTTTCAGGAGCCTGTCTGATTAGAACTCCACAGTTTAGCGTGCTTAGCCTAGAGTAGTGATCAGGATGGGTGACCTCCTGGGAAGTTTCTCAAGGTGTGTGTGAGTGAGGACAAAGCACACTGGAAAGGACAAGTTTTGGCCTATGGGGACTGTCATTAGTCAGATAACCCATTCGGGCATGTGGGTGGACCCTGGGGTGGGCCCCACATGTCTGCGGGGGCAACTGGTGGTACCTGGTAGGCCAGGACCCGACGACCATGTTAAGGTGGGGTGGTTGTGCTGTCACTAGAACCCAGTTGTCACATTTTAGTTGTCATGCCCGGACTCAATTGAGGTACAAGTTTAATTTTAAATTTTTATTTCATAAATTAATTGCCTGTGTATTCAAATTATTTGGTTATAGCATGGGCTGAACCCGGTGCGGGTTTCCCGTTGTGGCAATGGTGTGCGCGCGGGGGCCTTGCCCCCCTCGACGCACGGGTAGGGTACAAGCAAAGCCATGCGGCTTTTCCATTTCAACATGAGGCGTCCGTCGCGCGGACATTTCAAATAACAGTTGGTTAACCTCAGTTTTAATAATAATAATAATAATATTATTATTATTATTGTTACTACTATTATTATTATTATTTTTATATTTATTAGTATTAGTAATATTGTTATTATTATTATTATTATTATTATTATGTTATTATTAATATTAAAATCATGTTGTTATAATTAGTATTGGTTTATTTATTTAGTTATTTATTATTATTATTTTTACCCCCACCCTCTCCTCCTCTTCATCTTATTTTCTTCTCCTTACCTTTCCTCCCACGCGCCCCACCTCCTCCTTCCCTCTCTGTCGCGCCGCTTCCCCCCCACTCTCCTCCTCTTTTTCTTCTTTTCCTTCTCCTTTCTCTTCTCCTTCTCTCATTCTTCTCCTCCTCCTCCTTCTTCTTTTCTTCCTCTTATTCCTTCTGCCGCGCTCCACCTCCTTTCTCTCCTCCAGTAGGCCGCTTCCCTTCCCTAGCTCAGCCACAAATCCTGCTCCGCAACCCGCTCGGTCGCGCCTCCCACCTCCCGCGCTTCCCCACTCGGCCACCCTCCCTTCACCGGAACAGTCGCTGTACAACTTCCTACAGCCCCGCTCGCGCTGCTGACCGCCTCCCGCACCCCTCCTCTTTGCCTTCCCCAGGTTCCACGAAGTGCTTGTTTTTATTTTATTACTTTACTTTAATTTAATTTAATTTAATTTAGTTTATTTAATTATTTTGATTGGTTTAAATTTATGTTAAGTTATTAAATTATTAAAGCTTTTGTTTTAGTATTAATTAATTAATTTATTGTAGTTAAAATTTGTTAATCATTTTATTTATTAAAATTGGTTAAATTGATAATTAATTTAGTTAATGGTCATTACATTTGATAAGTTGTTAATTAATTTAATTGATCTAGTTAATCATCTTATTTAATTTAAATTGCTAAATTGTTAAATAACTTATTTAGTTATTTTTGGAGTTGTATATTTAATAATTAACTTATTTAATTGTTTTGGTTTAAATTGTTAATTTTCTTATTTAATTATTATTTAACATGTTTAATGGTCAACTGGATTATTAAATTGATGGTGCTTATTTTTATTCATTTCTAATATTTTCTGGGTTGGCACCGTGGTGACTTGGTCTACTGTTTCAGGACCTGTTTGACGGATCCATACGGTGCGACCGTTGCACAACGGGAGTTTTGCGCCGTGTCACTTCACGCGCCTGTTTGAGGTAGGTGGTTTCGCATGCTTAGGGCGTTTGATCATTTGGTCTGCTGGTTGTTTAATTTAATATTCTTTTTATTTAAATGCTGTTGTGAGTTTTTGGTTGGACTGGTAGAGCATGGGTTTTACTTTTGTTAGTGGCTGGTCTAGATTGCTAGGTTTATCCTGTGTTGTGTCTTGGTTTTTGAACGAATGCAGCAATTGGAATTGATCCTAGTTACTATCTTAGTGTGCGTCAGGGTGGGTTCTTCACTGTTGGGTGTGTTTTTTTATTTTCTTAAAACTTATAAACCAGTTTTTCAAATGTTTGATAAACATTAATTTGACCCTCCAAATTCCATAGTTCTTGCTTGTTGTGCGGTTCTATGTTGTGTTTGTGTCTTGACCTTGATGAGTAGGGTGAACTTGGAAAAATGAGCACAAAAGGGGAAGCCTAGGTATTAGGTGGGTGGACTAGACTAGCGTGCTAGTGATACGGGAGTGGCCTCGGCCCAGTTTCACTTAGTGGGATTGACACTTACAACACTAACTAAACATTTGATGATGACTGGAGACCACTACGGTAGGAGGTGTTTCCCTGCCGGTGGCTCGTGCATGGGAAATGTATGGTATGGTTCACCGAGACGTGAGGTTCTAGGGTCCCACACGGCTTTAGTACTTAGGGCCTCTCCCACTTTTGTTGCTCCTGTGCGATTATGTACTCATCACTGCTTGGTTTTGGTGAATCCTGTGGATTCAAAAGGTATGAGTGTTTCTTTTTCTTTTAATTTCAAAAACCCATTTTCCCATTTTGAAACCGTCTTCCTTTCTTTAAAAAAAAACTGGATACATCAGGATGTTAGTGCATTTCTTTACTTTCATTAAAATTGGAACCTGCGAACTGCATTGGTCATCTAACCCTTTACATGCGAAATCTTTTCATTGGTGCCAACCTATTGAGCGTTTCTCACACCCTACTTACACCTTTGGGTGTAAATAGATATTATTATGTCTGATGTAGGAAAATTCTAGGGTTTTGAGCATGGTGGCCTAAGTTGTTAGTTGACTCATCTGTTTTGGCGGGGGTGGCGGTGGCCTGACAGGGATATTCTTCCACCAGGTGACTGTTGCTGGTTTGGTTTTTGGTCACCTTCTTGGGAGTTGGTTGTGTTTGTGTTGTAGTTTTCCTTTTGTTGAGACTCGTTCGGGCTATTTTGTTGAACTTGTAGTTGTAATGCTACTTTCGGATTTCTGACTACTTACGGGTTCTTTCTGGTTGTTTTACGGGTAAATCGTTCCCAAACACTAAAAATTTATACCTGGGCACTTGTGCCAGCCCGTGGGGATCGGGGACGCCCTTCGGGCCTTGCCACGGGCCGGGTCATGCGTCGAGTTGATGGCGACCCGATTCGGTTCGTGACAGAAAGTCAATTTCACATGATCCATATAAAAATAAGAATTTTTGGACGACTAAATGGGTTTTAATGGAAAATTAAATAGTAAAAATGTATTACATCGTCTTTATTAAGTGATGAATTATAAATATGAATAAATGATTTTTGATGATTTTTGAAATGGATTATACTTCACATTACTCTTATTATTTCCATTATATATGGTTATTAGATGTCATTACTTGGGAACGTATTATATTCTTCGTTGGGTTTTTTTGAATACCCAGAGAATGACACCTGATTCGTGGATGTGTTTTTTAAGAGCTGATACACCTTTTGGAATAAGTCCTGATTTTATGTTGATGAATACCTAGTTATAATTATGTGGACTCTTTTGTTACGTTACTCTATATATTATCATGAATAGTATTATTGCCTTGGATTTACCTTGAAGTATTATGATGGAAACCATATTTTATTATCTCATTATGCTCCAATCAGGTATAGTATGAGGCTACATGGTACTTTTTCACTTGGTTCTGCATAATAGTTAATCCAGGAGTGCATTTTTTCTAGTTTGTACCTGAAATTCTCTCAAACCCTTATCCAAAATACATTTTTAGTTCATATGAGTAGGAATAACATTAAATGATCATGGATTACTTGGTCACATATTGGGTCCTATACTAATATTATTATTGTCAAATTGTATCTTATCCAGAGACATTTTGGATCAGGCTGAAGTAGGTATGGTTGGACTAGTATCCTCTGGTAACCAAAGATGACATGGTTCATTTGTTATGGTTCCTTATTCATTACATAAAATTTATTCATTTTATGTTCACTAAAATGATATTATTAGAAAATATTGCAGGTGGTCTTCTGAGTTTTACTCTAAAGCTGTTCAGGCTACTTATCAGTACCCATACAAATATCATGAATGTTGGTAGGGACAAATAGATGTTTCCATCTATTGATGCATTATTTCCTATACTAATATGGAGTATGAGAGATGAGGAACAAGCATGTGCTATTGATACTATGAGAGTTACCTTTTTCATTTTTATAGAATGTATAATGAATGTTTACCATTCATATTCCCTATGTATCCCCTTTTTTATACCATCATTACATGAAACCTTTTGTATAAACTACTATTGACTATTAATATATATATAGATGATTTACATCCAATGATTTTTACATTATTATACTTCCACTATAATATTTATCTCACTTCCCCCAATTCATTTTTAACTAAATTAATTATAGTATATTATCCCCATTAAACCATTATAGACCCTCACTACTGGTTTTCTACGTCATCTATATGGGGAGTTGCACTCGAGGAAAAGTGGAAAACCGATTTCAATTACATTTCCGAGAACTGGTGATGACATGTAACAAAAGTGACCCTTAAGTGGACCATGGATGATATTATTAACCATATCCCTCTACTTGGTTAATGATAATAATTTAATGTTTTTAAAATTATTTAATAAAATGTTTTCTATTATAAAATATCATCGATTTAATTTTCATAAATACATGAATAATTATACTATAATATGTGCCTAACTCATGTCAGATGGTTCCAAAAAAATAAATTCCAAGATAAGGATGTTATGGAATAAATATAATAAAAAAGTATCATTTATTTAAGTTTATATATAAGTTTTAAAAATTATCATTTTATTTGACCCCTTTGTTAACCAACAAAACATTAACCATGATAATGAATTTTTTAATATTAAAGGGTTATAAATTTATTTATAAGGTTACAATAAGATTATTAATGTACAATCGGTGAAGTTTTAGCTGATTTATTATCTTGGTGGACCTCATTCAATATATATGTTGATTTTTGCAAAATTTTATAAGATATATTTATCTTAAAACATTATCAATTTCTTTCTACGAAATGTTCAAAGAATTTTATTTTTAAAGAAATATGACAACAATGAAAATTGAATATTAAGCTTTCAAACATATATAATATGTTATATTTATCTTCTTAGTTCAAGGGATACTACATATAATAAAAAATTTATTAATTTTATTACTTGAAAATCACTCACTTGATTTTAAAATTTCTTGTACAAGTAGAGTGTCTGCATTTGATAATCATTTTTTATAATTGTTTAAACACTAAAAAAATTAATTTAAGATCCTAAAAAAAAATTAAATATAATAATTTATATCCTTTCAATATTTTTATTTACTGAAATATATTTTAAGAAAAAATAAATAACATATTATTTTTAATTTTTTTCATTGTGTAAGCATTACACGAGCATTTGGATAAGTCACCTATTATATAACTATAAAATTGATATCTATCCATGAAATTAATTAACAATAATTCATTGTTAAAAAATAATTTTTTAAAAGGCCTTGTACTTATCAAATATAATTTTAAGGACACTACTGATTATTGGGGTTTCACAATAATTTTGTTGATATTGAAAATGATTTTAATATTTCTCAATAAATAAAATCTATATTATATTTTTTGAATTATTATTTTATTATAATTAATGTATACTTTCACACATGATTTGTTCCATAAGTTTAAGAAAATATTATATTTTATATCTTTCTAATATAATAAAATATTAAATATTTTATAAAAACCGCATTCTCTAATATTAAATGAAAAATTCATCTTTTCAGAAAAATCCAAAAATTTCACCTAAAGATAATATTTATATGATGATTTCAAAAACAATATAATTTTTTTCAAAACAAAATTTTAAAGAATTTCATACATAAATTATAAAATTTTACTCTTAAAAATAAACCTAAACCAATTTTCAAGAAAATGTGGTTTTGAAGAGTAACATGACATTACAAAAAAATAAGTTGTTTTTTATTATGAATTAATCGATCGAATTTTATTTAATATTTCCACTATGAATTTATTTCTTAAATTTTTTATGCATATTTATTTCTACAAGCTTAATGTCTTGGTTATAATATTTTCACTAAAAGTAATACTTTTTTTATAATATATGTCAATTTTCAAGAAGAATGTTGTTCTTTACTTATAAGGATATCAATATTCTTAATAATTTAACCTTTTTTTTTGGGTTTTATAGATCTTATTATACTATAGAGGATATTATTTCACCAAGGGTTTAGTCGCACTCTCTAAGGTTTTCTTTACTGGTTATAACCACTTTGATACTTTTTAGGCATCACACCCCATCTTAAATACAGTGTTGGTGTAGGAACCACATATTGAATCCCACATTGGGTAGGGTAAAGTGTTGCATATAGAATATATATAACATGGGGACATTTAAACTACCAAGATTACTTTTATTGAGAAGGGTGAACTCTGGGGGAATAAAATAACATGTCAGTTACTCCTTAATGCACAAAATTTCATGGATATAAGGTTGGGCTAGACCTGTTCACTATAGAATATTCTTCTATTACATTTGATATAAATGATTATTTCTATTATATTCTATAATTAGTTGTCAATATTTCTTATACTTCTTGATGATCAAGATAAAGACTCTTCTTTTTGTTCTTTTTTTCCTCTTCAAGATATGTGATTATATTGTGAAACATTATCTACAAAAAATCCACATATTAAAAACATTTAAACAATATTCATATAAAATATTTATTTATTTTGCTTTCATGGATTCTTTTTTTTTTCTGGAACACAAAATACAAATCTTGATCCATGTTCCCAACTTCAATCAGGATAAATAATACTATGATATTTAGAACTATGAGATCACAAATTATGTGGAATGATACAAATTAGTATCTTAGGAATTTTGATATATTATAATAAACCGTTGTTTTATAATGTCTGAATAATTTGTCATGATCAGTGACATTAAACACTATTTATATTATAGGATATTTAGAAAGAATCCATACGATGATAACTATATTATCATTTCATATATGAATCTATATCATTTTCTATTATACTCATATTTCTCATGAACATTTGATGGAATTCCCATTAACTTCTCAATTATTATTCTATAGAACTAATAATTAGTTTCTATTAATTGAATAATTGTGTTATGGATATTACCATGAATTTTGAATATTTCTTCAATCTTTCATTCATATTTATGCATTCCTGGATTTCCCCATGATCCCCAAGGAATCTCACATGATTTGTGGAATTTATTCACAATACTTATTCTTCAGTTATGTCATGCGAATGAATCGTACATAGGGCCAAATTTCACTTATACAAATCATGTCATTCTAATATTATCTTTATTGATTCCTCAATTACAATTATATATCTAGTGTAATGACAATATTTCCATTTTGTAACTATGAAAGACCTTCATGTTACTATTGGATTTCTATATTTTCATTATTCTTTAATAATTTTCAATTTAAAAAAATTGTAATTAATAAAGAATACCATGATTTAAAACCCAAATACCATTATGAAATTTTCTATTTAAAGGATATACCATTACATAGTCAATTATTTTTTAATACTAGTTTCACATAGGTCCCCTCTATTTGATAAAAAATATCTGTATAATTTATAAATTTAAAACCAATCATTCTACAAATAATCCCATGGAATTTTTAAATGATTTATATAAATTTATAAATCATATGAATAATTCCAAAACCATTTTATATAGTCATAATAAACTATTCCATCTTAAATATTTTATTTATAATATTTCAATGAACTCCTTTTATGGTCTGTGCTTATCCCTATTTCATTTGTAATTTGATTTCTACTTTAATTGAGATCCCCCTTTTACAGCGATGTAGATCTTGCTTCTAGTTCTCCCCCAACCATTTCATACTATGAAATTTCTTTGGATGATCAGAAATATGGATGTTTGTTTCCTCATATTGGACCATCATACACAATACATTTTTCATCTGATTGTTCTGAGGATCTGTTTTGAAGTTGGAATCTATATGAAAATGATATATATAATTGGCATTGATATTGAAGGTGAGTTGAGGTGGTATCAGATGGTGTGTTATAAATTATAGTTTTTTAAATTCTCGTCTTGTATATGCCTTAAACACGATGTGTCCAGTTGAAAGAAATGTGTGATTAATCAAACTTGAGATACCCTCACATCTATAATAATAGATGAGAGTCATTATCAAAAGGCCACATAGAAGAGTGTAACCAATAACTCAACTGATCTCGTTCTTGAGAAAAACACAATGGTTCTGTTTGGAGAAGTAATGGTCACATGTGTAGTTTTTAATGGGCCAATTAAGGGATGTGAAATATCTATTTGGGGTGATGCTATGTCCACTTGTGTTTTTATCTTAGGGGAACCACTGAAACTAAATAAATCTAAGGTATTACCTCCTGAACAAAGTGTAACTGGAGTTTTTAATAGGTTAAGAGGAGATATATAAGGTCCCCCAGGTGACACTATGGTTACAGAGGATTCACTTACTAGGGAAATGGTGGATTTTATTATGGATATACACAAAGATGATGAACCATATCTTGTGGAAAAAATTGGATATGATGTAATAACTACTAAGGGGGTATTGTTACCAAATTCCTACATATATGATATGGTTTTGAGTGTAGGAAGTAATAATAATACTAAAGGGGTGACTCAACAGTCTGGTGAGGGTAGTTCCAATGATGTTCATGAGTGGGAGGATTTGGTTCCTATTACATATAGTTAGATGAATTTGGAAGAGGGGTCCAATTAATGAAGGATGCTAACCTGTCACAATTTGAAAAACTACTTTCATAGCCAGAGTGTCGATGGAGGGGAAAATTTCAAAAAAAAATTGTTCCTCAAAACCAATGTTCAACAGAGGAAAACCCTCAGATGACATTATAATAGAAGGCTATGTCAAATTCCATCATAGTCCAAGGAGGAAAAATTCTAATAAAGAAAATTGGAATCCGTGGAGATACATTGTAACCAAAAAGCAGAAATTAATGAATCACAAAGTATACTCTTATCTACCTTGGCCAACGGAGACTCAGTCAAATAAAATGTGTAAATCCAATGAGTATGAGCTTTGGATAGTGGATGGTGGAAAGGAGAATCAACATGTTGTAGAAATATTAACTACAGAGCATAACGAAGAGGCTATATAGGCTGAGGGTACCATGGAAGTATTGGAGAATCCCCAAGGGTATGGAGATGAGAAGATAGAGGATCTACAATTGGGAGATACTATTATTATTAAAGGATTCATGGTTGGTGAAGGAGGATTCACCACCACTGGTTAGCATTGAGAGGTAGGGACTCTCGATGGCCCTCAACAACAGAAAGTCATGGTTTTGGATCATTATATGAAAATGATCGTGCAATTGGGTAAAGAAATGGTGGAGGTCAATCTAAAAATTAAGGAAATGAAGTAAGAGGCTGATCAAGTGATGGGAAGATTTCTCTGAGTGGAAACTACCAGCGTTCAATGTGAGTGGATTGACAAGAAAGACTGCATTCTGATTAAAGGCTTCAACATGGGGAAGATTAACAAAGAGACATTAAAGAAAGCATGTGACTATCTTCCATGTCACTATGAAGATATCTTAAAAGATGATCTAGAAATGCAAGTATGTTACTTTCCATAGAAATTGGTTTGGGACCTTGATTCCAACTCGCTTAAACTCTTCCTTAATAAGTCTTTTGTTTCTTTTACTGTTTGATCTTTTTAATCTATGTGGGTTCTCACTTATCCCTTGAATGTCTTTGAATATAAAAAAGTTACATTTAAGAAGTTGTGTAAATATTGGATATGTACCCTTTATATAAGGTTTTTATTATCATCTTCATCTTGGTTGAGCTGTTACCTTTAATCATAGAATAAGAATCAATTATTCTTTAATTGGGTATTTTTTATTCTCAAGGTCGACCTTCCTTTTTGAGATATCAAATGTGAGGCCAGAGATCTTATTAGATATTTGAAATGTTTATTATTAGATTTTGAGGTTTTTGGAGACAACTTGATGAAGAGAGGGGAATTTAGGGACAAGATATTAAATGGATATGAAGAGTTGGGACACTTCCACATGTGTGGTTCTATGAAGGGTCGACTAGGAGAGTTCATGGTTTTTCATCCCAACATGTTGGTCTATCACACTAAATATTGGAAATATTATTATTACAAAAAAATTATCATATAATATATATCTATTAGAGAAAACCTAATGTATACCAATAAATATCAATGTAACCGATACATATTGGAGAATCCATTGCGTATCATAGTTACGCTTATGTATCATTATATATTTTTGATTGAAAATTTTGTATCACTATATATCAAATGGATTCACCTGTATGTCCTAATATATATATATATATATATATCAAATAAAAAACCATATGTAATAGAGTTACCCAAATCTGTCAGAGTTTTAAAATTTATACAGAAGGGATTTTGGAGTATGCTTTGAAAATCATGACGGTTATGCCATTAAAACATAGGAAATATAAGAGACAATAATTCTCCAACAAAGAAAATATCTTGGTTTTTAAGAGTTTTCAATTGTAAAAAAGTGATATATAAGGCTAACTCAATTTAAATATCTTATATGTTATAGTGATATATTTTACACTGCACTATATTGATAATCCCAAATATTAATTGAGGTTTTATGGAATGAATGATATGATATTATTCTATATATAAGTGAATAAATAATCTTTTACCATGTGAATACCATAAAAATGTTCTAGAATTAATTTAATTAATAGATATATGGGGAGTATTTACCACCATATTTGGGATATAGATACAAGATATCATAATGTGATTTTTATAGGTGTTCTCAACTTAGTCCCATTGTATTTTATATATGAACATTCAATTCATGATTCCATAATATTATAATTATTATATAAACATGAAATACCATTTAAAATTTTCTATATTACTTCATTTCCACATAAACTCCAAGTGAATAGAGGTGCATCATTGGATTCCATTAATCACCCTTTGATAGGGTTTGGTACTCATCTTCATGAGATCTATTATAATTTGATAATTTGATGAGGTTTTCCTCATGTGTTCATGTATTTATGATCATATATATATATCCTTATTATTAAAAATATATTCTTGATACTCCTTTTATGGTTGGGTATTTCTATAGTCATCTTCTATATTCTAGAAATATGTGCGTAATTTTATTTCTATATTTTTTCCAATTTAATTTATCATATTATTAATGATGTGTTATTTTATTCTACATCTTTTTTGTTATCAGTATTCGAGGAAATGAATGTATAATTATCAGTAAGAAGGATAAAATAAACATTGATAAATAAATAAGTATAAGGAAATAAAAATTTAGCGATATGGTAATATCTTCCTTAGAAGTTTTAATGTTATTTTATATATATTGATTCTCATTGATTTAAATTCACTCTTATAATGTCATATTTCCATCAATTGTTGAAAAACAATTACACCTTTATATTATAAATGTTAAAAAACCAATAACTAAAAGGGTTTGTTAATTAGAATAATCCAAGGATCTATCATTTTTATTGAATTCGTATAATCAATGTAATGTTTGATATAATATATTCATTTTTTGACTTGGGTGTTATTAGCAGGATTGGTTATTTGTGGAAGGAATGTGGTGTTGATGTATTTATTTTTTCTATTTCACATCTTAAGTATTGATAAACTCATTTATGTGGGAGAGATGATAATTTGAACTAGAATGAAATGTTTGAGTATAGAAACTACTAAATAATATGCATTTAATAACATTGAAAATGGTCGTTATTAGCACTAGAGAATCTCTGACTACTAGAGTGAGATTAAAAAATCGAGCCTTTTACCAGTGAAAAATAATCTACAATAAATAGGTTCTTTATCAGATCATTCTCAGGAATACATAAATGACCCATTTATTGACGATTTTAAAAGTGTTGATAAAGGGGCATAGCCCAACATGCTACTATAGAATACTACCCTACCAGTGTAGTGTGCTATAACCACACACATGCACATCATAAACCCCAAAAAATAAGAATAATAAAGTATGAATAAATAATTTAAATGAAGTGTAAACAATCTGAGATCAATTTCTCTATTTTGGTGATGTGATGTATGTTTTAAACTAAAATGACACTTATATATTGGGAAAGTGAACTTGGAATCATACATATCAAACCATGTGTCAAATTGAGTAGAAAATTATTCTTAGATGTCTCAAATGACTTATGTTTTTTTTACAAAATGTATGAAAATAATCCAAACGTGTTTACTCAGTTTTGAGTACATTTCTTGTATTGTTTACTAAAATGCTATTTTTTACTAGAAATGAACACTTTGACTCCTAATGATTATATCATGTGTTAATTTCATGTGATACCAATTATTACACATCATAAATGACTTATGAATAATTTTACTAAATTATAAACACAATCTGAGCATGTTTCCTTGATTTTCAAAGAGTGTCTCTTTTTGAACTAAATTTTTGATTTCAAACAGATAACAAACACATTGTGTCATACCAGACAAATCATGTAGAATATTGAGGTGAAACTGATTCCTACACATCAAAATGGAATTAAGGATAATTTTTCTCAAGTAAAAAATATGTATCTGTTCGCTCGGTTTTGGGTATGTGAGTTGTCCTTTTTTACTAAAATTTATATCGATTTTTAATAAAAAGAAACACTTTGAGTCATATCTGCCACAATGTGAATATTATTGAGGTCTAGTTATTTATTATACATCCCAAACGGCTTATGGATCATTTTTATAATGTATCAAAACAATATGAATGTGTTTACTCAGTTTTGAGTGTGTCACATGGCTTTTTTTTAATTAAATGCCATTTTAAACTGGAAATATGCACCCTCATTCACACTGATCACATAATGTATTGGATTTTAGTGGGACTAATTTCTATACATCAAAAATTAAATATAAATCATTGTCCAAAATTATCACGAAATTTGAGTGTGTTTTCTTAGTTTTTAGTGAGTGGAATTTTTTGAAATAAACTGACGATTTTAAACTACTAACATACACATTTATTCATACCGGAATCACCATACCATGGATTAAGGGGAGGCTGATTCTTACATTTAATAAATTATTTATGGATATTTTCTTTAATGTATCAACATAATAATAACTCTTTTTCTTGGTTTTGAGTAGGTCAGTTTTCCATTTTATAAATATTGATGTCATTTCAAAATAAAGACACACTTGGATTAATACCTATATCACCATGCATCAAATTGTGGTACAATTAATTACTATATATCTCAAATGACTTATGGATCATTGAGATAATGTAAAAAAATAATTGTAATGTATTTTCCCAATTTTGTGTATGTCGCCTGCTTTTTACTAAAATTTCACTTCAAAATGGAAAGACACACTTTGAACTATACTGATCTCATTGTGTATTTTTTGATGTGATACTAATTACTACACACCAAAATAGACATATGAATCGATTTATATCAATAAAATACGATTATGATTTTTTTTTCGGTGACATTTTTTGAATGAGACATTCGATTTTAAACTGATAATAAACATGTTGAGTCATAGCGACCGTACCTGGCATTGAATTGAGGTGAATCTAATTTATACACCTATAAAATGACATGGATAATTTCCCTAAAGTTTAAGAATAATAAAAATATGTTTTCAGGGTTTTGATTATTTCATTTGTACTTTTTACTAAAACTAATGTCAATTTTAAATAAAAATAAGAAATTAGAGTAATACTAGTCACACCGTATGCTGTATTAAGGTGTGGATGATTCCTACACATCCCAAATTCTTAAAAAAAGCTAAATAATAATGTTACAAAGCATTCATTTTCATTATATGCTGAAATTCCAATAATTTATATTGACTCAATGTTCTTATCATAAAAAACATTCTCATTGTTGAATGTCATAAGAGAAGAGGCTTTCAAAAATGAAAATGGGTTTTCAACTAATAACATCATCTCAATATTAAGTGTTGGAAGTTTTACAAAAATCTCAACGAAAATAGAAAGCATGGAAACACTATTTGAAATAATATTTTTTTATCTTTTGTGGCTTGTTGAAGATAGTTTAAATCAAAATATGAATTCTTAAATAATCAATGAAAAAATATAAATAAGTATTAGATAAAAATGATATAAAAATTACTATATAATATATATATAAAATGATGAAAATAATAATCAATTAGTAGTTGGAATTCACATTTTCTTGATGGTTGTATGTATTCTTGATGCATTTACTTGTTGCCATTATCTCAGTTGTTGGCTCAAACAAAATAATACACTAGTACAAGAAAAAATTATTTTATGTGTAATACAAAAAACAAATAAATTAGAAGTAAATATAAAATAATGCATTAATTTTATGAATAATAATATTATTGTGAAAACATTTTTGACCATAGGGATATAATTACAGTAAATAAATAATGAAGATAAAAAAATAGATGTTTCCAAACAATCAATCAATGAGTGACGTGGATGATTAGAATTTCTCAATTATGGTTACTGTTATCCTTTAAATTCATTCATTGGTAAAATTTATAGGCAACTGTCATCCTCATCATCTCATCTCATAAACATTTATAATTTCGTTTTCTTTTTTGAAACACATCTTCCATATCTTTTGGACATGCACATATGTTTCTTGAAATACTATAAGAAGTAGTCATACTTGGGATAACTAATGATAATAGTTGTACATGAATCATAAAAGATATGGGGGATGAGTCTCAGGGAAACAAAATTCAATATAACTATTTGAGATATGAAGATGATGAGGATGAAAATTGTACTTCATTCTGTTCTCTCAATGGGGGTAACACCATTGGAACATGTTATTAACTCCATAACTACATTTCCATAAACTCCATCGATATAAAATCTCCACACAACCATATAAATGCTATAATGAAGGTTCGTAAAGAAATGGAGAGGGTTGAGATGAAAGAATTGGAATACGCAACTGTAGTGTTGTGTAGCCTAGAGGTGTTGGGTTTCTACAGTGTAATTTTAGCTGACGAGTGTATTTTAATGAAATTTATATATTTTATTTGATGTGTTGGTAGTGTTAATGATGAATTAGTTTCCTTTTTATCATTGAATTAATCCACATGGACATGAATAAAACATTTATAAAACGAATTGTTGATATATTTTTTTAAATTTTTTTTTCGACAAAACTTGGTATTTTAAAAGGTTTTATTTTAATAAAGAAATTATAGGGTTTTATATGAATGGAAAAAGATGTCGATGGAGGCATGTACTTCGTTCAAAATTCAACTTTACATAAAATAAACGTGAACGAGGATCCTTCCATTAACCATCAATAACTATAATATCTAGGTCACTCTTTATTTGATAAATGAAAAAATATAGTAAATATACCTAAAAATTATATATATGTTATATATATATTATATATGTTACATTATTTGAATATAAATATATTTATTTCTATATTATTTATCATATTTAAATATATTTAGATTTACTACATATTAATCCATAAATATATATAATATTATTTTTTTATAATGAAACTAAAAAATATTGGGAAAAATAATTTATAAATTTTATTAATTATAAATAATTATTATTCTGGTTATGTGTGTATAAAATATAATTATTTAAAATTTCGAAAGTTTAATTATTTAAAAAGAATGTTTATTGAGTTACCAAATATTATTATTTTTAAATATAAAAGAGTATACAATATTTTATTGGTTATTTATATATAACTCATATTACTGTTAATTTAATATATCTATAGACATAAGATTCATATTTATATACCTAAAATTATTAATACCAAAAAATAATTGCTAATATATAGAATTTCATAACTTCCATTCTATTTCTTGAAACTAATGATCTCGGAAGATAAAAATTTTATGGAGGCCATCTAATACACATTGACCCATTATTGAGATTTTAGGGAGGTCCATAAAGAAGTTAGAATAGAGAAACAAATCAACACAATTCTGAGTAATATATATAAACCGTATAGAAAAATATGACAATTTAGTAAAAATAAATACAAAACCATACTTATTTTTAAAATATATATCCATTGAAAATAAAAAAAATATGATATCAATTTTTCTAGGATATATCTTAAAATTAAACTTCACAATTTTGAGGGAATAAATTTCTAAGGGAAGACCCTTACACCAGAATATTAGAATAGAATTATAATAAATAAATTCCCTTACATGAATTTCATAAAATCATCTTTTTCTGCCACATCGCACCATCATCAAACTGAGAATTTGTTTTGTAAATCAGTTTTACTATTATTTTATGGATTTTATGTCCAAAATATCTACTATTTATATAGTGGCATAAATATTTATTTAATTGGTTTATCGATAGACCATAGGCGATTCACTAAGATTTGAAAATAGTGAAAAATTATGCTTGTGGAGAAATATGGGATATAGATGTATACAATGAAGTAAACTGATTCAAAAAAAATATAATTAGAAAAAAATAGGATATCCAAAATAGTAGTCAAGAAAACAACATATCATAATCAAAAAAAATATACAATAAACAGAGAACTAATTCAAAAAGAAAACTAGAACTTACAATGAAAAATGAAAAACACTAAGATCTAGATATCGAAATGAAAAATATAAAAAGATAATGAAAACCTATAAATGAAAACATAGGCCTAACTCCCATTGTGGAATAAAATATAAGACTCTCTGAACCAGATCCTAATCTTTTCTTTATAAACCCTAATTGAAATCGAACTCTAGATTCCAGAAGATGTTCAATGAACTGGAGTTGGTGGGTTTGTGTGATTTTAGTGGGTTTGTGTGATTTGAGCTTTGATTCAATAAAGAGGAACATCGATAATGGGTGGATTCCATTAAAAGATTTTTATATCACGATGAGTTCACAACAAGTTTACTTATTTTAATTATACTTGGACACATTTATCAATGATTTTAAAAAATTGATTATAAAGATTTATTTTACCAGTTCTTATTGTTTAAGTACTGATAAATAGTATATTTATCAGCCCTAAAAAGAAATGATAAAGAACTTCTTTATGCATGCTAAAAATATAGTGCTCCTAAAGGGTACCCTTTATGAGCAATAAAAATAAACCGCTGATAAAGGGTACCTTTTATCATGGCCAAAAATAATGTGCTAATATAGGGATTAAGTTATTATCACTTTCATTATCACTAAAAATGATTCCATTTATCAGTGTTTTTATCTAGCACTAATAAATACCAAATTTGTTAAACAATGTTCTTGTAGTAGTTAGGGTTGAAGTTAACAAATATGATAATTTAAATATATTACAAAATAATTGTGTTTGAAGTTGTGTTGCTGAAATTATTTTTGGGTAGTGATGTGTACTTTTCAAAAAAAAATTATTAGTCTTAGATGGGGTGTAGGTATGTTATTTTAGGGTTTGGTTTCATTTTTACTTTTTATATTTCTTTTTGATGAGTAATTTTGGTGATAATTTAGTAAAAATAGTGTTATTAGTGTTTTATATTATTTGAAGTTGTCTTTTATCTTTTGTTTTCAATGAAATATAATGGGTTGCACATGAATTTTGATGTCCAAGGATTTAAAAAATGAGTGGAGAATACATATTGGATCATTAGATATGAGGATGAGTTGTGGGGTCTAAATTTATTCTAGAATCTGATTGAATATGTTACTCAAATAATAATAAGTTGATTTATTGACACTAATATTAAATGATGGATAGATAAGGTCGATGTTAAATGAACATGGATAGTATAAAAATTATAAATTTTAACTGAATGACCGGGAATGAAAAGTTTCTATAATAATGGTTTTATCATAATTATAGGTACCATATATCACCTCGATTAAGGGGAATCTTGTAAATGGTAAATGCTGAGATTATAATTGATTTGGGAAATGTTAATTATTTTTCTATGAATATTATTATATATTGGGTTTTCTATTCATATTGATTTTTTAAGAATTTTTAGGTTGTTGTTTGGTTACAGAGTTTTTATTTTGGAATTATAGAAGTTTTCTTGGGGATATATTATACTAAAAAAGGATTAATGGAAGGAATTTAATTTTTTTTGAAAGATCAGGGTATATATGTGTGTGTGTTATGTAAGGGTTTTTTAATTTGGGTATATATATGTTGTGGGAGAAAATAATGAGATATGATCACACATAATTGGTATATAATAAGAGATATATTAGATTATGGATAAGGAAATTAAATATATTGTCTTTCAGTGTAATGAAAATTTTCAGTGGATTCATTGTTGGGGTTATGTAAATAATGAGAAGTTAACAAGGTTTGTTTCCCTAAGGTTTTTTTCTTGAATGCGTTGAATATTATTATTTATATAATCAAATTATTAACTAGGTTGAGTGGTAACCATTTTGAGTAATGAAGAAACAAATTAAATATCTTGAATGGCTAGAAGAATAGGGGAATTTCTATAAAATTGAACCAACAAACACCATCCTATAATCCCTTAATGTGGTCTAAAACTTTCTTACCACAGGAAATAAAGTTATGATTTTCCTTCCCGTATACAGTGGTGTGTGAGCCTTAAACCAAATGTGGGTTTTCTTGTCCCCCTACTCCACTCTTGTTGTTTAATTTATGTTTTTTCTTAATACTATCTCATTCCTCAAGTATAAGTATGGTACTATCTATAGAAACCTGAATATATGGTCTTGTAGGCATAAGGACTTGAATTCCCACAATAGTGGAGAGACATATTGGAAAAATGGTTCTAAATCCAAAATTAGGGGAATAATACCATTTATTTTACACCCTTTCTATATTAGTTTATATAATTGAACAAATTTTATAGTGAAATAATAATATTGTAGTGCAATGTAAATTTGTTCCCACCGTGATTCCATCCATGGTTTTTAATGCAGCATCCTGGGGGTTTACAACATATTTTTATGGTACCATATTATTATGGTAATGATGTGAAGATATTGATATGTGTTGGGGAAAACATTTAGATACAAGGTAAAAAGATTGGATTCTTTCTTGATTACGTAAACATATCGATGTGTTGTTATGAATAGTGAAAATATAACTGTGTGGTGTGGATAAGTTGTGGTCTGATATAAAATGATGGATTTAGTGTTGGGATGGGGATAAGATAGAATGGAAATTCATGGTATAGTGGATGGATAAATGAGTAGTGGGATGGATTTTTATTCATATATCAATTTTAGGATCTGTTGTATTGGTGTTTCCCTACTATTATTTGTACTAATATGTGAGTTATAATAACCTATGAACTAATATTATTGAGAAATGGTAAATTTTCTAGAATTTTGTTTTCATTATTTTAATGGTATTTATTTGGTTAATTAAATTTCTCATTAAATTGTTATTATTGTTGTATTTTATTTTTGGTTGTACTAGGAAATTTGTGGGAATATTTATAGGGGAAATGGATGAAAATATTATAGAAAATTGGGGATGTTATGGTAATTGTGATGGAATATGATGTACAATGATTTTACTTCTTATATATATCCTATATATATTTGTCGTTATCTTTTTTCGAGAAATTATAACTATGTTATATTCTTATTTATTTAGTTAAAATGGAAGTATGTTTTATTTGAAGGATGATTATATTAGTTACTCCCAAGTGATAACCCCTATATAGTTTACTGAGTGTTTTTTCTATATTTTGAGGGATATGGGTGGTATTGTTCTGGAAACTCAAATAGAGTTTTGTGGGTGATTTAGAGTCATAGAATATTTTTCCCATATTTTTTTCATGATATGTTTATACTTTTACACATATGTGATATTTCAGTTATGTAAATTAATTATTATAATAAAATTACATGGAGTTGTATAAGGCCCCAGCCTTAAACCATACTTAATCTTGATTTAATACAAGATTACACATTGGGGATCCTTTCAGGTTTAGAGTTTTAGAGAATTAGATCATAAAACTTGCATTACATTCCACATTTAAACAAAGTGTTTACATAAAAGACAGTATTCATTCTTCCCATCAACGGAAACATATTTAAAATAAAACATGGATTCTTTCTTGACACATCCTTTACACTATCATCACATCACGTACCTTTCCCTTGACATGTGAAAAACATTTCAAAAACTTTGGATGAGCATAAAAGGCTTAGTAAGGGTTATAAAAAATATGGAAAGGATACATGAGTTCATATATACATAAGAATGAAATCATACTTTACCCATAAAACATAGGCACTTTAACATACCTCATCAAATCATGAATAAAACATAGAAATCATAAGACATAAAAGGTAACTTGAGGCATTCATAACATTCTTACGTAGGGAGTAACCCTCTTGGTTACGTTTTGGAATACCTATCACAGTATATTCCCTATGTATCTTCAGAGAAACCATAACGTTTCACTCCTTCGCATTACCCAATGCATTGGAGAGCTATATTGGGCTCACCCACCCTTAGTTTATCACGGAACCACCCGTCTTCATAACAATGCCCAAGAACCATAATATAATCTTATCACATAAAACATGCATAAAGGAAACATAAAATTTCCACCATTAAATAACAAGATATAAATAGAACACATTGATATAAATACATTATGAAAACCATTTTCAATACCAAAATAAAAGAAAAGTAAAACATGATATTTATTTTTCTTTTAAAAAGATGGTATGGATTGTAGAGGAAACCGAAACTCAAATAATGGTTACGACGGCGGAGAAGTTGTTGTTTCCGCATACGTACGACAAAAACATTCCCTTTTGTCTTTTAATAAACACTTCGTATAAAAAATATTCCTTTTGAATAAACGTAAAAGTCAAAGAGGTTTATACACCGTATAAAAGAAGGTTGTGTATAAAACAGAATATGCCTCAATGAAAGGAGATTGAGACAAAGTCCCTTACTAAGACGATATCCTTGGTTTAAGGATAAATCAATTACATAATTATGTGTGACAAATGAATACACCAAATATAAGTGGATATTAAGTGTAAAATAATCAAAGGTCATTCACACATATTCAAAGGATGACATATTCAATAACTACATGTTGAACCCAAAGAAATCGAAATTAGGTTAAGAAGTTCCCTTGACAGCCTAACAGCGTCACATCAAAAAAAGGGTATCTCATCACTTGGACATAAAATTTACATCAATAAGTATATATGATATCATATCCCAACATAACAATATGTAAATTAAAATACCCAAAAGAAGAAGTCTTTTAAAAAGAGAAGGGTGAAAGGTTCCCTTACCGACATGGGTATCTTTCGAAACATACACCCCGTGAAAGAAGGAAAATACAACATTGATGTAAATACTCATAAACGAAATTATATTACACAAAGAGTAGAATAATGGATAGTAAATACACCACTCAAAGGAAATTGTGGCAAATTTAGCATAAATCTCACGGGAATAAAAGTGAGATGAAAAATCCCTTACGAAAACTCAGCAGCCAAACGACGCCACATAAAACATCAAAAAATGGATTGATGAGATCAAATAGGGTCTCTAATCATATTACAATAAAATTTACAGAAAGAGTAATATAAAATAACATCCCCCATCATAACAAGTAGGAGCTTAAAAGAAGTGACATAAAGGAGAGTACTTAAAAAGAAAGAGAGAGGTTAGATCTTTTACGAAAATTCGGCAGCCTAACGGCGCCACTCAAAACTTCCAAAATGGATTGATGAGAGAGAATAGGGTCTCTAATCACATGAAAATAAAAATTACAGTAATAGTGATATAAAAGATCATCACAATAACAAGTAATATGAGCTTTAAAAGGAATGACATAAAAGTGTGTACTTAAAAAGAAAGAGAGGAGTAGGATCCCTTACCACGGGTCCGACTTGACTCGATCGTTCTTTAACATCCTGAATAATAAACTTGAGTTAATTTCTACTTTATTAAGAACCTTTTTAAAGCTTATTATTCATTTTAAATCACTTATTTCCATGTTATAAACATTATGTAATCATTAAGTTAATAATGTTTGTTTTGTCGATATTTGGTTCTTAAGTCAAAAGTGGACTTCTTACAATTACATGTTGTTCATGTGGTCAAAGGTTCTTTATATCCAGAAATAAATTACTGATTTGGATATCATATATATCATATATATACAGAATATACATGTATTTATAATATCACATAATCATTTAGAGGAAAGAAATGAAATGCACCATTCATGGAGATGGTAAGTCGTACGTACGCATGAACGCTACTTTCATTTCTATGTCATATTAATGGAATTAAAACTATATGAGAGGTATGTATATTTTAATTCCAGAATTATATTAATAATTTATATGTAACATACATCATATATATCCATTATATATATGTACTCAATATAATACATTACATGTGAGGATAAGAAATGAAATGCACCGTTCATGGAGACGGTAAACCGTACGTACGCATGAACGCTACTTTCATTTCTATATCATACTTTAATGGAAAGAAAATAATAATGATTTAAAGTTATATTATAATTCCAGTATAAAATCCTATATAATAACTTTAAATCCATCCTTTATACGTCCCACATATGGCATTAACGAATCACATCACTTTGAGCGGGCGGTAGTCCGCACTTCCTTAAATGAAGATATCACGTTTACCCATAATGTAAACCATAAAGGTATGCCATAAATGAAAATAAAGAAGATTAAGAAAAACATAAACATATTATATATCATATATAAGTATAGTTTCATCTTAATGGCCACCTTTTAAGGTGTTAAAAGAATGTTGTACAATCATCATTTCGGGAGGCAGAAATTCTCCATCCACGCAAACAGTATGTTCTTTAACCATTATATGTAGGTGTGTGTAAGTGTAGCTCGAATACTTCTTATAACAACATCCTAGTATATTTAAGATACTAGATTTTTTACAAAAGAAATGAATAAAAAGAGTTTAGGGGGTTGGAGAAGCAAAATAAAACAAAAGGACTCAAGTGAAGCCATTACCTTAAAATCGGGTAACTCTCTTAGATTTGAGCTCAAAGGCTTCCTTGGGAAGACTTCTTCCCAATGTGAGGCTTCACAGAGTAAGAGAGTGATGTGGAGAGACAAAATGGGCAGGGGTTGGCTGAGCCAAAGACTTTTTAAGTGTGGGTAAGGAGGTATAGGTGGGGGCCTTTTATAAGAGGAGAGGAGGGGCACTCTTGTAAAGTTACAAAATGTTACATTATTATCAAAAGCGTTTCGTATTTTAAAGATCCCACATGGATTTATTTCGAGGATAAGGTGATAAGGGTTCGAAATCCACTCATCCAATAGGTTTTGGAAATGTGTAGGACTTAGATATTACATTATCTTTCCATTTTATTTAAATAGTTAAATAACGAGGTCATCGCTGCACCAACATGATGTCATAAATAATTTAATTTATTTAATGTCTAAAAATTATAAAAAAAATACTATGATGTAGGAAATATGTTTAGCTTTCCAATTACTATTTATAGTCAAAAATATGACTTGTATAACCCCATGTAAAAATTGTTTTAGTGAAACATTTAATGTTTGTGTCATTTTTACTTTAACATTAAATAAAAAGATATTTATGTCATTTCCCAACCAAAGTTGCTCCATGGGGTCCCCAATCGGACCCATGGATTGTCTTGGTCGGCCATGACACATCCAATGAGGGTAGGACATGTGTCTAGATCATTTCATTTTATTAAAACATTATTCTTACCATAAACTACACTAATTATCTCTAATTGCGATTAAAAACTTAATAAGTTACTATTCACCCAAAAAAAAATTTATCCCATTGAACCACATTTTACTTCTTAATGACAACCATTTATGTCGGATTTTTGAAATTAAAAACACAAAGATGGAAAAATTTCATTTAAATGAAAAAATTAGTTTTTATAAGTACCACTTAGTGGTTTCACTATTCATCAAAAATTGATGTTTTTCAGAAAAATCCCAAAAATTCACCCTAAGATATATTTGATATTCCGTATTCAAAAATGAAGTTTATTTTACAAAATTAAAAACATATAAGTCACATTATTTTAATTTAATAATTAATTCCCGTTGTCAGAGAAAATAGCATGTTTTTATGAAACAATAAGTATCAAAATATTGAAACAAGTTTAAGTTTGATTTCAAAGTGAAATTAATTTCAACGACCACTATTAGATTTAATGGTAAAAATATATTCTAATTTCACGTCAAAACCAATTAAAAAGATAATATAATAATATAAATAAATTAGATTAAAAAAGGTTTTGAATTAAAATACAACATTTTACACTATTTATTAAAAAATGAACTTTATCGGAAAGATACCAAAAATTTACCCAAAGTAAATTTTGATGTCCCAATTATTAAGAAGAGTTTTATTTGGTCAAATAGAATGTATAAGAGTGAAATAAACTATATTTAATGATGGTTAGCCATCAAAAGGCGATAAGTGAACCTTCCGGGAAAACTAGGGCATATACGCCTAAAATTGAATTCTTTCCATATTTTAAGCCTTTATATTTTATTGGATAAAAGTAAAAACATTTACAAACATATATAATAATATTTTAGTTATTTATATCCATACCCGCCAATACAACAGCTACATGTTAACTACCATTTAAAATAATATTATTTTATTATTAGAGTGCAACGTAAGATTCCCAAGAAACTCGTTGTTGCGTGTTGGGTACGCCATCGAGCATAGCGTACCCTTTAAAGTCATATTAATATTTTATTCACAAATATGGATAAATATAAAGATGTCATATTATTTATTTACCTGGGGTGTTACATCCTTCCCCCCTTTTGGGAATTGCGTCCTCGCAATTTTAAAATTGGGCTTGGAAACATCCTTGAAAGTCCCACATCGGAACAAGAGTCGATAAAACAATCACTTTAAAAACAAGAAAGATAAGTACAAAGGTCACCCGAGTTAACCCATAATAGGATTACAAGTATGATAATATGGACATGGAGGAAAAAACAAAGGGTCATGATCTGATGGAGAGTGATAGAAAACATGTTTAGGACTAAGTTAACCACAAGAAAGTCACAAACTTGTGATGGGTTAAACGGTATTCAGTTCCCCAGTAGGAAAAGTTAATAGACAACATTTTTGTTCTATGTTACTTTTTATTGAGGAATTTATTCATAAGGAAACATAATCACTTATTTTGTTGACTTTAAACTTTTATTAGATTACTTACAAAAACTCATATTTTTTCTCCAAAAGATGAGTATTTAGGAAGACTTGATCACATTAAGAGTACTATAATAAACTTCTAGAGAATCACCTAATCCACATAAGAGAACTATATACTTCCCATGTCTTAGGATTTAACCAAAACCAAAACCAAAAAGGTTATTACAAGATCAGATAATCCAGAAAAGGATAACCCTTTATAAAAAGAAAATCTATGCTTAATCTCCAAAATTTGTCCAACAAAACCCGAAGTTCTACGAGGACCATTCGATAAACAATTTTTCCATAAAATTCTTCAAAGTAAACCAAACTAAGGTTGAAACCCAAATATTTGAAGGATTTACTCACATAGTCTTCCAAGTTAAATCGTAACATTTATCTCCAAACAACATCAGTTGCTCTTAATGTCTCGTATTGAAAAGTAATTAACCTAATCACATATCCTCCATGATAGGTTAATAAATTTCCATAGATAACCCAAAATAAACTTACTCTTAATTCATAAAATCATCTAACTAAAAAGAATCAGTCAAACTAACCAGGGACTTCACGTAGTCCAGTGGTAGGCGATAAATACCAGTCGCACTTTGGTTGTGGGTTCGATTGCCACAGCTTTGTCCGACGCGATGGGTAGTCACAGGGTCTGCATGTTGTCCTTTTTCCAAAACTATATAATTGTCAAATAATTCCCCAAAAAGGGGTAAAATCATCAAAAATAACCATAACATAATTTAACCTCAATTTTATCTCATGCCTTTCACTTCAATCATAACATATAGTAACCTATAATTACCTCAAAAGTAAGGATCATATAAACCCAAATGGTTCTTTATAACTATGTCCACAAAAGAAAAGATAACTATTCCTTGAATAAAATTTTCATATATTAAACATCAGGGCTACACGTAATATAAAAAGTCTTCTAATGTAACCCCATCATCAAAAGAGACTTAATACTCTTAAGAATTTCACCATAACTCTTGAATCCCTTATATGTTGACATCTTACTCATTCAACATTCTTCATGATCCATTAACCATTCCTTTCCAACTTATTCCGAAATACCTCTCTCCTACAAACAAAATCATGAATCATATCCTAAGATTCCAAAATAGGAAAACAATAGTCATGAAATAATACATACCTTTGATTGGTCATTGTGAGTTTCTTCATTCTCAATCAGAATGGCATTAGGTATTGGTAAACGAACATTTGTATTCTCTTGGTGATCCCATTCATTAAACTTCTTCATAGGACATGTGTTTGCATAATGACCATGCACACCACATTTAAAACATTCAATTGATCCCTCAGAAAGAACTTCTTTCCCTTTCCTCGAGTCAACTTGATGCTTCCTTTTTCCATGGCAGGTTCTTGCTTTATGACCTTAATTTCCACATCTATAGCATATTTCTGTCCCTTTGAAACATTTTACTAGGTGTTTCTTTCCACATTTTTGACACATACGATTTCGAACACACCAACCTTTATGATTATTACATGTAGTTCCGTAGGGATTTGTTTCTCGCATATGTGATTCCTTAGAGAAATCAAAAAGTCTTAGGTGGTCAATCATGACTCCAGATAGTTGGTTGAGGATAATCACAAGAGTTCTCATTGCAGCTCCCATATCATTCAGTTGCTTGCTCAAAAAACTGTCACAGTTTCCTTCACATCCACTGTTACTTTGGTGCCTGCTATATCCATCCATTTACTAAAACCAAAAAGGTTAGTGTGAATATATAAACAAAACCATCATGTACTAATGAGGAAGATAAACAATAAGATATACTTACTCATTCACTTTATCTAAAACTAGGACTCTTTCTGAAATCCTAACCATTATGGTAATGTCACTTATGCTTAAAGAATACCCTAACCTCTAAAGTTATCTAAACCGACCTTTGATACCAACTATAAGGCCCCAGCCTTAAGCCTTACTTAATCTTGAGTTAATACAAGATTACACATTGAGGATATTTCTAGTTTTAGAGTTTTAGATAATTAGATCATAAAACTTGCATTACATTCCACATTTAAACAAAGTGGTTACATAAAAGACAATATTCATTCTTCCCATCAACGGAAACATATTTAAAATAAAACATGGATTCTTTCTTTACACATCCTTGACACTATCATCACATCACATACCTTTCCCTTGACCTGTGAAAAACATTTAATAAACTTGGGATGAGCATAAAAAGCTCAGTAAGGGTAATAAAAAATATGGAAAGGAAACATGAGTTCATATATACATAAGAATGAAATCATACTTTACCCATAAAACATAGGCACTTTAACATAGCTCATCAAATCATGAATAAAATATAGAAATCATAAGACATAAAAGGTAACTTGAGGCATTCATAACATTCTTACGTAGGGAGTAACCCTATTGGTTACATTTTGGAATACCTATCACAGTATATTCCCTAAATCTCTTCGGAGAAACCTTAACGTTTCACTCCTTCGCGTTACCCAATGAATTGGAGAGCTATATCGGGATCACCCGCCCTTAGTTTATCACGGAACCACCCTTCTTCATAACAATGCCCAAGAACTATAACATAATCTTATCACATAAAACATGCATAAAGGAAACATAACATTTCCACCATTCAATAACAAGATATCAATACAACACATTGATATAAATACATCATGAAAACCATTTTCAATACCAAAATAAAAGAAAAGTAAAACATGGTATTTATGTTTCTTTTAAAAAGATGGTATGGCTTGTAGAGGAAGCCGAAACTCAAATAATGGTCACAGCAGAGGAGAAGTCGTTGTCGCCGCATACGTACGACAAAAACATTCCCTTTTGTCTTTTAATAAACACTTCATATAAAAAAGATTCCTTTTGAATAATCTTAAATGTCAAAGGGGTTTATAAACCGTCTTAAAGAAGGTTGTGTATAAAACAGAATATGCCTCAATGAAAGGAGATTGAGACGAAGTCCCTTACAAAGACGGTATCCTTGGTTTAAGGATAAATCAATTACATAATTATGTGTGAAAAATAAATACACCAAATATAATTGGATATTAAGTGTAAAATAATCAAAGGTCATTCACACATATTCAAAGGATGACATATTCAATAACTACATGTTGAACCCAAAGAAATCGAAATTGGGTTAAGAAGTTCCCTTGACAGACTAACGGCGTCACATCAAAAAAAGGGTATCTCATCACATGGACATAAAATTTAAATCAATAAGGATATATGAGAACATATCCCAACATAACAATATGTAAATTAAAATACCCAACAAAATAAGTCTTTTAAAAAGAGGAGGGTGAAAGGTTCCCTTACCGACATGGGTATCTTTCGAAACATACGCCCCGTGAAAGAAGGACAATACAACATTGATGTAAATACTCATAAACGAAAGTATATTACACAAAGAGTAGAATAATGGAAAGTAAATACACAACTCAAAGGAAATTGTGGCAAATATAGAATAAATCTCATGGGAATAAAAGTGATATGAAAAATCCCTTACGAAAACTCGGCAGCCTAACCACGCCACTTAAAACATCCAAAAATGGATTGATGAGATCAAATAAGGTTTTTCATCATATTAAAATAAAATGTACAGCAAGAAGTATATAAAAGAACATCCCCCATCATAACAAAGAGGAGCTTAAAAGAAGTGACATAAAGGAGAGTACTTAAAAAGAAAGAGAGAGGTTAGATCTCTTACGAAAATTCGGCAGCCTAACGGCGCCACTCAAAACTTCCAAAATGGATTGATGAGAGAGAATAGGGTCTCTCATCACATGAACATAAAAATTACAGTAATAGTAATATAAAAGATCATCCCAATAACAAGAAATATTAGCTTTAAAATGAATGACATAAAAGTGTGTACTTAAAAAGAAAGAGAGGAGTAGGATCCCTTACCTCAGGTCGGACATGACTCGATCGTTCTTTAACGTCCTGAACAATAAACTTGAGTTAATTTCTACTTGATTAAGAACCATTTTAAAGATTATTATTCCTTTTATATCACTTATTTCCATGTTATAAACAGTATGTAATCATTAATTTAATAATGGTTGTTTTGTCGATATTTGGTTCTTAAGTCGAAAGTGGACTTCTTACAATTACATGTTGTTCGTGTGGTCAAAGGTTCTTTATATACAGAATGAAATTCCTGATTTGGATATCATATATATCATATATATCCAGCATATACATGTATTTATAATATCACATAATCATTTAGAGGAAATAAATCAAATGCACCGTTCATGGAGACGGTAAGCCGTACGTACGTATGAACGCTACTTTCATTTCTATGTCATATTAATGGAATTAAAACTATATGAGAGGTATGTATATTTTAATTCCATAATTATATTAATCATTTATATGTAAAATACATCATATATATCCATTATATATATGTACTCATTATAATACATTACATGTGGGGATAAGAAATGAAATGCACCGTTCATGGAGACGGTAAGCCGTACGTACGCATGAATGCTACTTTCATTTCTATCGCATACTTTAATGGAAAGAAAATAATAGTGATATAAAGTTATATTATAATTATAGTATAAAACCATATATAATAACTTTAAATCCATCCTTTATACGTCCCACATATGGCATTAACGAATCACATCACTTTGAGGGGGCGGTAGTCCGCACTTCCTTAAATGAAGATATCTCGTTTACCCATAATGGAAACCATAAAGGTATGACATAAATGAAAAATACAGAAGATTAAGTAAAACATAAACACATTATATATCATATATAAGTATAGTGTCATCTTAATGTCCATCTTTTAAGGTGTTAAAAGAATGTTGAACAATCATCATTTCGGGAGGCAGAAATTCGTCATCCACGGAAACAGTATGTTCTTTAACCGTTAGGAGTAGGTGTGTGTAAGTGTAGCTATAATAATTCTTATAAAAACATACTAGTATATTTAATATACTGTATTTGTTACAAATGAAATGAATAAAAATAGTTTAGCGGGTTGGAGAAGCAAAATAAAACAAAAGGACTCAAGTGAAGACATTACCTTAAAATCGTGTAACTCTCCTAGATTTGATCTCAAAGGCTTCCTTGGGAAGACTTCTGCCAAATGTGAGGCTTCAAGGAGTAAGATAGGGATGTGGAGAGACAAAATGGGCAGGGGTTTGCCGAGCCAAAGGCTTTTGATGTGTGGGTAAGGAGGTAGAGGTGTGGGCCTTTTGTAAGAGGAGGGGAGGGGCACTCTTGTAAAGTTACAAAATGTTACTTTATTTTCAAAAGAGTTTCGGATTTTAAAGATCCCAAATTGATTTATTTCGAGGATAAGGTGATAAGGGTTCTAAATCCACTCATCCAATAGGTTTTGGACATGTGTAGGTCTTAGATATTACATTATCTTTCCATTTTATTTAAATCATTAAATAATGAGGTCATCGCTGTACCATCATGATGTCAGAAATAATTTAATTTATTTAATGTCTAAAAATTATAAAAAAAATACTATGATGAATGAAATTTTTTTAGATTTCCAATGAATATTTATAGTCCAAAATATGACTTTTTTATAACCCCATGTAATTTTTTTTTAGTAAAACATCTCATGTTTGTGTCGTTTTTACTTTAACATTTTAAAAAAAAAGATATTTATGTCATTTCCCAACCAAAGTGGCTCCATGGGGTCCCCAAGTTGACCCATGGATTTTCTTGGTCGGCCATGACACATCCAATGAGGGTAGGACATGTGTCTAGGTTATTTCATTTTATTAAAACATTATTCTTACCATAAACTACATTAATTACCTCTAATCGCGATTAAAAACTTAATAAGTTACTATTCACCAAAAAATTATTTTTATCCCATTGAACCACATTTTACTTCTTAATGACAACCATGTATGTCGGATTTTTGAAATTCAAAACACAAAGATGGAAAAATTTCATTTAAACGGAAAAATCAGTTTTTATAAGTACAACTTAGTGGTTTCACTATTCCTCAAAAATTGAAGTTTTTGAGAAAAATCCCAAAAATTCACCCTAAGCTATATTTGATATTCCAAATTCAAAAATGAATTCTATTTTACAAAATTAAAAACATATAAGTCACATTGATTAATTTAATAATTAATTCCCGCTGTCAGAGCAAATAGCGTGTTTTTATGAATCAATAAGTATCAAAAGATTAACACTAGTTTAAGTCTGATTTCAAAGTGAAATTAATTTCAACGACCACTATTTGATTTAATGGTAAAAATATAATATAATTTAACTTTAAAACCAATTCAAAAGATAATCTAATCATATAAATAAATCATATTAAAAAGAGGTTTTGAATTAAAATACAACATTTTACACTATTCATTAAAAAATGAACTTTATCGGAAAGATACCAAAAATTTACACAAAGTAAATTTTGATGTCCCAATTCTTAAGTAGAGTTTCATTTGGTCCAATATAATATATAAGAGTGAACAAAACTATATTTAATGATGGTTCGCCATCAAAATGCAATAAGTGAACTTTTAGTGAAATCTAGGGCAGATACGCCTAAAATTGAATTCTTTCCATATTTTAAGCCTTCATCCTTTATTGGATAAAAGTAAAAACATTTAAAAACTTATATAATCATATTTTAGTTATTTCTATCCATCCCCACCAATAAAACGACTACATGTTAACTACCATTTAAAATAATATTATTTTATTATTAGAGTGCAACGTAAGATTCCCAAGAAACTCGTTGTTGCGTGTTGGGTACGCCATCGAGCATAGAGTACCCTTTAAAGTCATATTAATATTTTATTCACAAATATGGATAAATATAAATATGTCATATTATTTATTTACCTGGGGTGTTACAAGTTGATTTCATGATTTTATATCATTATTGTTTGGTTTTTAGATAGTAATGATTTCCATTTGTGAGTTTTAAAATATCACATTTAGTCACTCAATCATAGATTTTTAAAGGCATTAATTTAGGGTCATTTTCGATTTCACTAGAAGACCACAATGGGCTTTAAATTAGTGTAGAATATGATAGTTAGTACCTTACAAACCCATTGTAAATGTGACTAACATTTCCATCTCAATGGCCAGAAAAAGTAGAATTAAAAAAATATCAAACAAGAGTTCCAAAAATATTTAATATTCGATATCATAAAATAATATGAATCATCTAAATTTTATCCTTCAAGAAATACTAAATTATAATTGGAAGATCCTAATTCCCTCTAGAGACTTAATAACAAAACCCTCTCTTATAAATCCTTTTGAGAGAAAGAATAATTTACATTGACATTGAAATATGTGATAAGATGAACAACATTTTATAGTTGAAGTAGTTATTAATCTTCATTATCTCATGACCTATGAATTGGGAGTTCTAATACCGTCACACTATAAATGACCTTCCACTGATGAAGAAGCAATTTTTTATGTTAGTGTAATTCTAATATAGGGAATATACACTGATAAGGGGTTGACTTTATAAAAAAATATCTTTATCTAACTATCAATAAATAACCTATGGTTTAGGATGAATGAAATGAATAAAAATTATTTAGAAAAATAAATTCATTCATTTTATATATATGTTTTATATTTTAGTGTTCTATATTTTATAAAACACATTAACCATGTAATAAAAATTGACAAGATTTTAGTTTATAAATATTCAAAATTATATAAGAAGGATAAATTCACTCTAAAAAGTTACAAATAGTACAATGGGATAATAAATAAATAAATTATATAATTATAATTTAAATATATGAGGTTTTAATTCTCCTAGAAATATCACAGATTCAAATAATAATTTTAAACCAAAATAAATCACTAGATTTTTTATTTTTATTTTTTAAACTATGTATAAAACTATAAATGAAAACTAAATGAATGATGAACTAAGAAAATACTAGGTATTTATGTGATTTTTATTTGAAATATAAATATTGGAGTTGTAACAACTCCATTATAATATGAACGTTACCATTACTTTAGGAATCTAACCATTAATATAGTTAAATGATAGATAAAAAAACCTAACCATTAGAATATTAAATGAATGTGTAAACAATTTTTTAAAAGTATAAAATAATTTAATATTAGTATTATAAATCAAGTAAATAAATATTTAAATTATGCTACATAAATAAAGTGTATGTGTATATTTTTATCAAAAAATGGTCAATTTGTTTTGCCTGGAACATAATTTTTTTTGGAAATATTTAAATATTAAAATAAATTACTTTGAAATATTATTTTGGAAAATTGAATATAATTTTTAAAATCAAGAAATCACTATTTTACATGATTTTTTTAGTATTCTATTGTAAAACATGAATTGTTGTTAAAATTTGAAATATAGTTTTTTTCAAATACAATATGTTTAATGATATAATATTTTTATAAAAATAAACTAATAATTTAGATAATTTAAAGATCAATTGAAAAATATTGAAAAGAAGATAAATTTCCAATTTAAAATATTAAAAATCTATTTTTCAAACTAAAACCCACTTTCTAAATTCTTAAATGAAAATATATTCAACTAAAAATCTATTTTTATCAATCTGTTTATTTAGTATATGAAAATAAAATTGATGCTAGAGAGGTTTAAAACTTATAAAAACATGTATATATAATTAAATACTATTTATTATTTAAAAAACTTGACTAATACAAGTCTTGGTCTTGAAATTAATTTCTTTTGATATTTTATTCAAAATAATATTATCTTTTATGTACGAACAAAAACAAATTCCCCCATTGAAAATCACAATTTTACTCAAATTTCCCAATATTATATTAAAAAAAACCTCTTAATCCTATGAAGATACTTCATAAAAATTTTATGTCATTCCAATCAATTCTAAAAATGACATATGGTGTTAATGATGGTTAAAACATTAAAGATGTGAAAAAAAAATTTTCTCATTATTTTAGTTTCTCTTATAGTAATATTGAATTATAATATTTATTTCTAAAAAATTCTTCCCCAATTGATTAATTTTATTAATAAAATAATATCTATATTTTTTTATACTGTAAAATAATTATTTAAAATATATGTATATATACATTATTTCTCTCCCTCAATTGAGACACCTAATTAGTAGTTGCTTTACTAAAATATGTAAACATTGTTGATTAATAATTAATCATTTTCTTTGTAATAGGTAACTATATGTTATGGAATATATATATATATATATATATATATATATATCTTTCTCTCTATGTGTGTATGTATGTATTTATTATGTATGTAAATATTTTAATTCATTTTTATGTTCATTGAAGTTATTTAACCAATCATTTAACAAAATTGATGAAAACCACTATCTTGAAATGGAAAAGTGAAAAATTCAACCCATAAAGTCATTGATCAATTTTTCATTGTTAAAATAATTAATAAAAGAATTCATATTTTTAAAATTGATCAATAATAATAAAAAATAAAGTAATATATGTAACATCACTAAAATGTGAAGTGTAATTTTGTTTTAAATACAGCTTCATTAAATAGATTATTTTGACATTTAAATTATGAAATTTTTTATGGAACCTAATGATAATATTTAATCCAAATAATTTTCCGACATAAATTAACTTATAAAAATGAAGCTATAAAAAATTTTACATTATTTTAGTTTTTCAAGAAACCTTTATTTAACATATCATTATGAAATTAAAAATTTCAGAAGAAATAATTATATTTTAGTTTTTATAAGTACATAAATTTTTTAACCATTTTTGATAACTTTTATCATGAAAAAATGGTGTTGATTTTTTATTAAATATATGTACATAGAGCATATTATATGATAAAAATAATTATAATTAGAATAAAATTATGAAAATGTTAAAATTAATAAACAAATATTTTATTAATATTAGTACATTTTCTATTTAATTTAAAATTTACATGGTTTAAAACCATTAGGCTAACATTTACAAGACATCCTAGCCAACTAATCCAATCACTAGTTGGTGACATGTTCATCCACATATGGGGTTTATCCAAGAAATAGTTTGATTCAGAATTTGATGGTGGGTTTTCATAGCATCTTCCTGGTAAGCATAGAATGTACATTAAGTGATATGGGTTCCTAGTGAATCTGTGTGGGTTGGAACAACGCCATGTAGGACATGTGTGGGTGCCTTTCTTGGTGCTGATCCCTTAGTTCAAAGGTATGATGAAATATTGATAGCATTTATAATATATGGGATCAATCAAGAAAAATAATGATTTATGTTGGAAATATTTTGATGAGAACTATACCTAATATATTAAAATTGTTTTTTAAAATGATGGATGACTCGTCTGTTTCATCTGAGTCATTCAAGAAAATTTTGGATCAAATTCAAACTATTAACAAATTTAAACCCTCAATTTTCTCTTATTCATCAACTTTATTCCACTTAATGATAGTGTGTCCACTTTTAATACGTGTCCTTCATGAAAATCACCTGCCATCACTATGTTTTCAAAAATGATAGGCATCTAAACCCTCAATTTTTAAAACAGCTATGATTCACTTCACACATGAAGAACTATAGGCATATATTATCATAATCTTCCTAATCTACTTATGAATATATTCATCAATCATTGGTATATCTAAAATAGTAGTCCACCTCAAAAACCACACCTCCACTATCCTTATCACATGGGAAAAAACTCATAACCCTCAAAAAATCAAATAACATGATGAAATTTATATATGAATATATATTAATAAGTAATGGAATTTTCATTATTTATCCCATTATTCTCTATAATCTATATCTTGAGCCTCACTTCGAATCATATATCACATAGGTTATATATCTTTTATTTTTCACATCTTACTCAATTTTGGAAGTATGTTCCTCGTGCTAATCCATAGAAAAAAAATACATGCAATCTAGTAATTCTAAAGCATTCATGTTTATATATAAAGCCCTAATTTATCCCCAAAATAAAACCCCCATTCCATCACTATATGTAGAAAAAATACTAATTCCTTTACAGGTTTGGGTTTTTAGTTTCATGTAATCGGATCTGTTTTCATCCCATATGCAATATGGTTTTATAAATCCATATTTTACAAGAGGAAATTATTCTTCTCAAATTACCCTAACTTACCTATGATTTTATTTATAAAATTTTTTCTGAAAGGTTGATTTCAAATGGAAATTTATTTAAATATTATGATTTAAAAGATTTTTTTTTTCATGTATCTAATTTCTTTTAAAAATGAATATTATACAGAAAATTGGTTTCTTAAATTTATTCTGAAACCAAAATTTAGGTAGAAAATTTGCTATTATATTTTTAAAACTATTTTGAAAATGGAATTAACTCTATAAATTTCCGTAAAAAAATTAATGTGGGTTATAAAGTTATCATTTTATATGTCTATGTTTATTTCAAAAATATGGATATTTTTCATGATTATAGGAGTTAAAATTTACAATATATTTCATTTACATTCCATACATTATTATCAAATCATTTGTGTAATTTAATTTTCATGAAGTGTTTATAAATATTATTTTTTAATGTTTTTATTTCATTGAAAAGTTAGTTATTTTTTAATGGAAAATTATAACAATGTTTATATATCTTAATTTTAAAATAAATACATTATATGTCTTGAAAATGTAGTTATAAATGAGATTTTGTTTGGGAAATGAAGAGTCTTCAAAATATTTTCATTAAAAATCATGCACTTGGGTATCACCTGTATGGCTGAGAAATGGGGAGTGGTCTCAAGATATCACATTGGAATTGTCCTAAATTTGATATTACAATTGGAATCCTGGATTTATAATGGATTAAAGAGTACCATTATATTAAATATTTTTTTTAAATATTAAGTCTTGAAATGTTTTCAAGGAGAAATCATAGTATCCTGAATGGTTTTTATATTTTGAAATTGAATTGGGTCTTCAAAAGTGATATGAATTTATATTAATTTTTGAGTAATATTTAATATATTTTGAAAATATATTTATATAATATGGAAACGTTTTTTTTCAGTTTTTTTATATTTGATATAAAATAAATTGGTTTCAAAAAAATATTTTAAATAGTTTCTATAAATTAAATTTAGTTAGGGATTTTAAACCAATTACATGAAAATTTTATTCTCATTCTATATTTTAAAATTATCTTGACATGATTAGTATAAGTTATTAAAGTTTTTGGTTTTACTAAATGGGCTAGATCAAGTGATTTTGAATAATTATTTATCAAATTTTTTATAAAAATATGATATGATGTAAGGATATTCATCCCAACCCTGAAAAACTGATACAAAAAATATCCATATATGTTTAAAATACTATATATGTATTTAGTTACTTAAAAATATATATATACAAAATCTTTTTATCCCTATATCTATCAGTGTGAGTCTCGGGTTGTCTCATTTGGTAATAGATGAGTTTTTAGAAAACATTGGATATTGTGATGTTTACATTTGAGGATAATCTACGATTTATAGGTTTTCTTTCAAGGTTCTAGGGAAATAAATTATAGAGAAATCTTAGGTAGTTTGAATTTTTTATAACCCTCATTTTTTTATGTTATGAGAAGTAAAATTTTGAATTTATATATGTACTATGAACGAATTATAGGGGTTTACTTCCTTTTGGGGGATGTGACATCCCGTAAATTTAATCATAATTGTGTTTTCTTATAAATATTCTATAAATTAATTATTTAAATAATTATATTAGGATATTTACTATGAAACTAAATTATTTTATTTTGTAAAAATATGTTTTAGATATAAATTATGATTAAATAGTAAAATTATAAAAAAACATTAGTTTTGGTACTATTTTTCACGAAATGTTTTATTTTAAAATTTCATTATCGAATTTAAAATATATGAAGAAATAGTTTAATTATATTTTTCTTACATACAAAATATTTTTACCCTTTAGTGATAATATTTAACACTAAAAAATTGGTTTAATTTTTTTTGTGTTAATTAAAATTAAATAAATACTCACACACACAGATATATATAATTATAATATATAAATAATAATAATGCGAATTAACTTATTTGAAGTTGAAAACAAATTAATAAATATTTATATACTATTTGTAGGACTTGTATTTTAATTTGAAATTTACTTAGTATAAAACTATTTGGACAACATTTATTAGGAGACCTAGATAACTACACCATTCAATTGTGACAGACTGGATTGACCATATATGGGAGTTGTCCTAGCTGGCTCACAAGGTATTAGGTGATGGTCGGCTTGCATAGAGCCCACATGGTGCTCATGGAAGGCACAAATCACACATTGGGTGCCTAGTTCCACTGTGTGGATCGGTAGAGTAGTGAGGAGGGTGTGGGTGTCTGTGTTTCAGGGTGACGATCCCCCAGTGCCTTGGAAATAAATACGATAGTGAGTGGATAAAAAAATATGAGCACTTGGATGAACAAATTTTTGATGTGGGATATTCATCTTCAGGCATAATATCTTTCCCATTAAAATATATAATTAAAAAAGATGATTCCATATCAATTTTAGTTGATTCATTGATTCATTTCATAGATCATCTTCAACAACACTTCAAATTTAAACTATTTTCATTTTATCTTTCTTCTTCATGATGGTAATAAATGATCTTGTAGCCTTTTTTGATACACTTCCATGCTCAAATTCATCCACTTTCACTGATTTTTTGGTTTGATTATAGGCCAAAAATCTCATGATTTACAAAAGAATAATGATACACTTCATGCATGAATACCTCTCAGCATGATCCTTCATCATCTTTCTCTTTTCCCTATAAAGAGTGAAATCGATAACTAGTATGACCTATAAATTTTCCATTTAAAAACCCCTACACCAACTTTCCATATCCTTTGGATACAAACCCCTAGCCACAACCAATTAAACAAATGGGATGAAATATATGTGTTAATATATATCTATAAATAAAACAATTTCTTCTAACACAACTATCATGATATATAATCTATATCATGATCCCCATATAAAATCTTATAGGATAGCAGGTATACAATTTTATTTTAATCATCATAATCCTTCTCAGTATCACCATCATCACGTTTATCCATGCATAAGAAATACATGTATTCTAGTTATTCTAAAGTATACAAACTTCTATAGAATGGAAATTATTGTCCTTATAAAATAAAATCGTGTTGTCAAAGATTTCAATTTACGTATTATTATTCTCATTTGTAGAATAGATGTGAAAAAATACCACTACCATAGATTGTTTTGATTTTAAATTTCTAGAAGGTGATGTATTTTTATCAAATATTCTATATGGTATTCCAAAACAGTATTTTATACGGGAAATTTATTATTTTCAAATTCAAAAATTTCATAGTGATTTTATTTATAATTTTTTTCAAGGATAATATTAATGGGTTATTTATTTAAATTTTACCATTTGAATTAACTTTTGTGTTTCATGTTTTGGGATTTTTACAAAATATTTATTATTTATAAAATGATTTTCTTAAAATTATTCTAAAACCTGAAATTTAGGAAAAAGGTATTTTATTATATTATAAAATCTTTTTTTTAAAAAATTTTATTTCAATTAAATTTATTTACATAGATTGAATTGGATTTTATATTATCATTTTATGCATTAAATGTTGTTTTCATATTATAGATGTTATTCATGATTATAGGAATGGTCATTTACTATAGTTATCATTAAATTTCCATGCATTATTATCAATTCATTTGTCTCTATTCATTTTTAATGAATTTATTGAAATGTTTCATTTGAATGTATGTATTTCATTGAAATATAAAAAATTTAATAAATAATAGTTATGAAATTATTTATTTATTTTCTTTAAAAAAAAATACATGAGAATTTTATAAATTTTTGTTTTAATTAGCATTATTCTGAGAAATTATGACATTGAAAAAATTCATTAAAAATCATCACTTCAGTATCAAGAGTGATGAAAAGAAAGAAGGAGTGATCCCACGAGCTCAAGGGGGATGTTTTCATAAAAGTGACACTAATATTGTTCACATAGATTTCTCAAGGTTTTATATGTATAATTATATTCAATAAGAAAATATATATTTTTAAAAGAAATATTTTCAAAATGTTCTAGGATAAATCAATTTATTATCAAAGGATATTATATTTTAAAATTGAATGTGTTTTCAAAAGTGATATGTGTGTTTAAATATTTTTTAGAAGTGCTTACAATATATTGATAACCCTAATGATATATTTTGGAAAAGTATTTATATGTTGATTTATATTTGATATTAAAAAATTGAATTTTTTTTAAACAATATTTATAAATGGTTTTTAATTCTTCTTTTAAAACCCTTAACTAGGAAATTTTATGCTTAAATGACATTTTCTAATGATTTTAATTATCATAGTAGAAGTATCAAAGGGTTTTATTTTTTATTATAGAGTTATATCATATTAATACAAATAATTTTTTTGTGTATAATTCCTTTTTAAATATGGATATAATGTAAGGATATTTTTAATAATACTCTAAATACTATACCAAAAATATATATGTATGTGTAATGGAGATTAGATTCTCCAGTTACATTTTATTATAAAAATATACATAATGTTTTGAGCATGAGTTCTGGGAGCATGGTTCTCTCATGGTCTCAATATATATGTAGATAAAAGTTTTACTTGATTTAATATGTTGATAAAATATGTGGAAATATGATGAAATATACCAAAACATAATTTATTTTTACTATCAACTATTCCCATTTCATTTGGGTTCGTACTATCTCTTCTCCTATCAATCTCTATTTTCATTTATCTAAACCTATACACCCGGATCAAGTTCAAAAAAATCATTAATTGTTTTGGTTTGATACCAATAAATGTGACAGAAATTTATCTACCAAAAATAATGAAATATTAAAAAAGAATATTTATTCCCTTATAATCCCATGTGATTTTTATGTTGAATGTTTCATTGAATCAAGAAAAATGCATACTTTCTATTTTACATGTCTTTATGTGTGAATTTATTTCCATTATACAAAAAATTTCTTATCACTAATTTATTATTAATTATAAAAAAAATTAAACTCTTCAATGAATATCTTAAATAACAACTACCTTTATAACCTAGAGAAAATAAACATATGACATATATGATCAAATTCTCAGTATGGGTAATCATTGGCCGAAACAATTTATTATATTTATTGGTAAAAAGTTAATTAGAATAGTATGAGATCCTATCGAAAGTTGATGAGAATAATATATGAGAATTTATACCTATAAAATTAATGATAATAAATCCTTAGACCTGAATGAACTTCAACAAATTCAATATTCGAATGAGTTAAAAATCATGAGCCAGGTGAAAGTTATCCTTGAATAAGGAAAACATTAGATCTCATGACAAACAATGCTAAATATTGTAGGACTTTAGTAAAATTAGAATATAAAGCATGGAATCAGAAAAATGAATAGTTATCATATCTATTAGGCTTAAATGATAACTGGTACGCTCAATCATCTCTTAAGAGAAAATTACAATTAGCTTATTCAGTCCCATCACCTAATTAATTTTTGGGATATAAAGGATCCAAACATACTTGATTTATAATAATACAACATGTGTTTTGTTTATAACATAACCACACATATTTTTTTTTATAACAAAACCACCCTTAAATCATCCCAAAATACATCCATCTACCATAAAATGAACAGTTCAATTTGAATATTTCTCTTTTTCCCATAAGAGCCTTCAAAAAAAAAATCAATCCTTCTTTATATTGATTATAATTTGGAAAATAAATTACATCCAGGAAAGTATAATTAATAAAAAAATAAACCTTGTGAATTAATAATTATGGTATTATTGAAACATTTCAACAGTGCATAAAGTGATAATAATAATGTATATATCCACATATCAAAAATACATCGAAAAGAACATTTAAGTGAGTTATTTGAAAGTATTGAAAATATCCATTTATTTTGATAAAATATTATATAAAAAATAAATAAATAATTAGACTTGTATTTTCTTAGAAAATATACATGTAAAAATGTTAAAGAATGATCCATCAAAATAACAGTTATGATTAAAATAGAAATCCATTAATTTTGTAAATATTAAATGAACACCCACTTTCCCACTTCAGGTAAAAATATAAAGTACTATATTTGGAAATAATAAAAATAATTCATTTTATTGCAATATAAAAATGAAATATATAGTTTAATAATATTTTAGTAAACCATTTATTCCTTGAAAATAAAATTCTTGAAAATATTTTAACGATCTTTGATATGGAAGAGAAATGATTCCTGACAAAAAATAGAAATAATGTTCTATATTCTGTTTAAAATATTTTTTCATCTTTATATGTACTAAATAGAGGAAAATGAATTGTAATAATGTTAAGAAAAAATAAATAACAAGAGGACTTGAATAGATTTTTGGTTCAATAAATTAGGATCCTACAATTTCTCCCAATTGAATCTTGAACATTTAATATCCCATAATGAAATGATATTGTAAAATAATTCCTTTACTATTTTTTCAATATTAAATTCAAAATTCATTGAACGATATATTATGATATGGATATATAAATACCAATAATTCCATTAATTAATATGTCTAAAATCAATCATATGGTTTTAATCAAACCATATAAGGGAACAACGGTGCATGACACACAACATATCTATAGCAAATGAGGATGAGATAATTAAAAGACATATAATGATCTTAACATTTGAATTGATAATTAATCATAATATTAGACTTTTAAAATATGTAATCTTTCTTAAAATAAGATTTAATACAACATAAAAAAAATTTATATCAATTCACAGATAATAATGTCATAATAAATCCAGTGAAGAAGTGTTATCACCGAATTAATGGAAATTGAGTTTAGAAACCTCTTTCATCAAGTCCAAACGTGATATGCATGTCCATTAACTATAATATAATAAAATTATAGTAATTTTTCACTCTATTAAGAAAATTTTATTACTTTATTTTATTATCATTGAATAATTTATTTTATTTATTTCAACTATATATATTTATTAATTAATCAGTTAGGTCCATGTCCGGTGTTTTTTGGACGTTCAGTTCATAATTTAATAACAATATTTCGGTTGACCATTGTATAAGATGTAATTTTTACATAATATAAATAATCATAATCATTTATTAATTATAGGTTTTATAAAATATATTTAATTTTAGAGTCATTTAATATATTAATTCATGAATAAAAATACAAATCAACTCATGAGGCAGTATACCATATTCCTACACAAGTGATATTTATAATTTTCATTGTATATAAAATAATGAATTTAGGTAAAGTGTTATCTATTTAGAATTGTTATAATTATATAAAAATAAAACATCTTTATTAAATACAGCTCTATGAAGATCCATTCACGGTTATTTTAAAAAACATTAATCACATCACTCTGTTGAGACTGTAGTCCATACGTACACACATGCAATGATTATATTTTTAAATATTTAAATGGTATGAACATATATTAAATAATAATATTAAAAACTCATAATAATCTCATTAATAGCACACACAGATATATATATATATAAATTAAATACGGCCTAATAATCATCTATAAAAGTTAGTGATGAGAAATAGAATATATCGATTCACGAGGTGGTAGTCTGAACATAATAAAGATCAATGGTTTTGTTTCCCTTTTGATGGAGATTGAGATGAATAAATGTTGTTACATAAAAATAATTATATATAAATATATTAAAGATAATTATTTTATTATATTATAATGGTTCTGAAATAATTGAATGATTTGGAAATAAAAATGATAGGAAAGAACATTATTTATTATCATACTTTCTATTTAGAAGAATACCTTCATCTTATACAATAACATTTTGAGATTATTTGATTGGTAATATGGGTAAAAATAGGATGTGGGGATAGATTTTGGGATGTAATTTTAGTAGATATTGGATGCAATAAATGTATTAGAGTATAAGGACTCAACCTCAAACATTACATATTATAGTTTTTTTGAACTACAATTCACATTAGATGATATTTTTAGTTAAGAGTTAATGATTAGAAAAAAAATTCAAGACGAGATAACATACATTACAAGTGAAAATATATACTCAGTATCCTTTTTTTCTTCCAAATTAACCCCATTTAAAATAAATAATTGTTTCTATTAATGAAAAAAATCATCACAATTATCCCCTTAATCTCATCATTATATTTATTCCCACTTAAATCCTGTCTTTTTTTAAACATGGTATGAGAACAGAAGATCTGTAATGGAAATGAAATAAAGGAAACTATTGCTCTATAGAAAACTTATTAAATTTTTTTCTAAAAAACATACATTTATACCTCGAAAAAATGAATCTCATTTTCAAATATATCATTATATTACCATTTGAAAGTCAATTGATTTTCATAAAAAATCATATGAAAGAATTTAATATATAATTAGGTAATTTGGGAAGTCAATTTTCATATAAATCATACGTATTATTTAGAAATCTCAGCTACATAGGTAGTAACCATCATAGTTATGTTTGAAATAACCACCACATTATATTCCATTAATGCTTTAGGATAAACTATTCCAATTAACTCATTCTCAAAACCAATGGATTGGAGAGATATAATAGTCTCACCGACTGTTGGTTTATCATAGAATCACCCTTACACATAAAAATTCCAAATAAATATAACACTCTCCAAATTTATAAATACTCCTTTGAAGAAAAATAACTATTATATTATAAATAAATATAAATATTTACAAGGAAGTAAACTAATAAATGAAAGGACATTATTTGAAAATAATATTGTAAACTTTTAATGGATGAATAAAAAAATTCAAGTGATGTGAAAGTGGTAATTTTTTCAATTATGTATATGTTTTAAAAATTCCTTTTTTACTTTTGTAAAAATATTTGATATGGTAACTTTAAAAGAGAGGTTGAAAAAAAATACCTCATATAAAAACTTAATAAGATCTATTTTTATATTATTTTAGATAAATTATAAAAAACCCAATTCATGAAATTCAATTCCATATAAATACATTCATAAAAATAATTTTTATGACACAGACATTACCGATATAGATTTAAAATAATAATCCTTAAAACCCATTAAATCATAGATTTTTAGTTAAATATTTCCTAGAAAAAATCATAACATTGAAGTGATCATTAATAAACTTAATTTATTATGTGTATCCATTGTAAAACCACATAAAAAGTTTCAATTCAATAAAAAATTAATAAAAATTGACATATAAAAGTAGAACTACAAAACCATGAAGTTTATATGTAACCCAAAGAATAGAAATTGATTTAAGAATTACAATACTAATTTGTAATCAGGTAAATTGTATGCTACATAAAAGTGTAATATGTAAAAATAATTTAAATATCCGGAAAATTAATCAATTAATGACTTGACATGTCAATGGAGAGTTATAGACTTTATAAATTTATTTAGGTGCATAATATCAAAATATTCCTCAATAAAAGAAAAAATTGAGATGGAATACCTTACCCTAAGTCTGAATCATCAAAATCAATATTTATCCTCCTGATTATTAAACATAGGATAATTATTTACTTTCTTGATATCCTTTTTAATGTTTCATATTATATTTATGTCACTGTAATGTCTCAAAAATCCCATGTATTTTTTATTATTTAGAATTATTCTAAGACCAGGTGCTGAGAAAATAAGTAGTTCTGAGGCCTCGAGTGCCGAGAATGATCTGTCGAAAACATGAAGCTTTAAATAGCATGCATGAGCAGTTTTCTGAAAAAATTTAAATAACTCTTAAAGGGGTTCCCGGATCAGAAATCTGAGTGCATCGTTGCATTTATGATGACTTTTTAACCATATTTGTGACTTATGATTAATCTACCCCGACCTCTAGTATGAAAACCCAAAAATTACATAAACATAAATAAAATTATTAAATAAAATTATATTATTTTTAGAATTCTGAAAAACTCATGAACGCTGACTCAGATTGAAAATCTGAGACCATCGTTTAGCTCATGAGGGTATGATTTCTTTAGGTATATCCTTTCATTGGCCTATGTTATAATGACCTGACATTAAGAATTTCATAATATTGAATGAAATTAATAAATCACATTGAGGATATTTCCTGGTTTAGAGTTTTAGAGAATTTGGTCATAACTATTATATTACATCCTAAAAGTTACAAAGTAGACACTTCTACTTGGTTCCCATATTTTTTACAAAATATAAATTTTTGAAAAAAATGGACATGTAGAGTTCCATGTTTTAGACAAAATCACTTTATTTTGATCCCATCCTTAACCTATTCCACTTTATGTCATGTGAAAAACATTTCAAAAACATGAGATGAGCATAAAAAGCTCAGTAAGGGATACACAAAGAAGAAAAAGTGTTAGTTTTTTTAAAAAAAATTAAACCATGAATACTTTATCATAAGTAATTATTTTCAACGTTATTATGTAGTAAATAATCTTCAATAAATAAATGATCATTGCTTACCCTTTTGTAACCAAAATATTACCATAAAACCCATATAAAGATCACATAACAAATAAAGGTAACTTTGGACATACACATACTTAAATGGAAACACCATATGGTCGACTTCCACACATATCACTAAATGGAATAGCCATACGGCCAACATACATACCCAATGAATTTGATGTTATAACATAACCACACATCCTGTATTATCATGGCACCACCCGTCATTTGGTTTATCACGTAACCACCCTTCAAATATCCAAGTATCATTATAAAATCATAACACATAAAACAAATATAAAAGAAAGAAAACATTCCCACATTTCAATCACAATATATCAATTAAATATATTGACATAAAAAATAAATTATCAAAACCATTTTCAATAAAAAATAAATAAAAAATTATGTCATATTCATTTTCCTTTTAAAAACATTACAGATTGTTAAGGAATCCAAAGATCAAATAATACTCATGGTGGAAGAAAGGTCATCGTCACTGCTTATGTTAAAAATTAACACTATTTTTTGTCGTTTAGTAAAATTATTCGTAGAAAAAGATTCCCTTGGAATGAAATGAAATGTAAAAGGTGTTTATACAGTCTATAAAAGAATGTTGTGTATGAAACAATATATGCCTCAATGAAAGCAGATTGAGACGAAGTCCCTTACCCTATGTCCGACTTGACCCATTCATTCTTTAATCTCATGAATAATAAACTAAAGTTAATTTCTACTCGGATAAGAACCTTTTTCATGTTTATTATTCCTTTTATATCATTTATTATTATGTTATAAACATCATGTAATCATTTAAGTTAATAATGGTCATTTTTTCGATATTTGGTACTTGAGTAAACAATGGACTACTTATAATTACAAGTTGTTCATGTGGTCAAAAGTACATTATATCCAAAATTATATTCATGATTTATATTTCATATAAATCATATATATCCAGTATATACATGTATTTATAATAGTACATAACATTTAGAGGTAAGAAATGAAATGCACTGTTCATGGAGACGGTAAGCCGTACGTATACATGAACGCTACTTCCATTTCTATTTAATATTTTAATGGAATTGAAACATAATGATACAAAGTAATATTATCATTCCAGTGTAATATAATATAAAATACCATTAACTTCATCCTTTATATGTCCCACATAAGGCATTAACGAGTCATATCACTTTGAGGGGGCGGTAGTTTGCACTTCCTCAAATGGAATTATCTTGTTTACCCACATTGGAAACCATAAAGGTATAAAATAAATTGAAAATAAATAATAATAAAGTAAACATAAACATAATATATATCATATATAAATAATTTTCTATATTAATGGCCACCGTGAGAGGCGGTAGGTTATATTTGAATAATAATCATTTTGTGAGGCGTTACTTTTCCATCCACAGAAACAACATGTTCTTTTCCCATTAGATAGAGGTGTGTGTAAATTTAGTTCGAATAATTCTCATAAAAACATCATTGTTTATTGATTAAATTTGTTTTTTATAAAAGAAAGTAATAAAAGGAGTTTAGGGGGTTGGAGAAGTAAAATAGAACAAAAGAACATAAGAGAAGATGTTGCCTTTTAAATATGGTAACTCCATTCGGTTTGAACCAAAAGAGATTGTTGAAGTGCCTTATTTCTAAGTTAAGGCTTCTAAGAGGTGTAGTGGGATATAGGAAGCTTAATTGGGTAGAGTGTGGATGAGACAAGGGGCTTGAGAGGTGTCAGGAATGGGTTATAAGTGAGGACTTTTTATAAGGGGGAGGAGGGGCTCTTTAAGAAAGTGTGAAAATATTATTTTATTATATACTTATTTTAGGTATCTAAAGATCCAAAACTAATTAAAGTAAAATATAAGGTTAATAATTATAGAAATAAAATCATCCAATAATAATTGGATAGGTTTGGATATTATTTTAATCTTTATAATCTTATTTATTTAAATCATTTATTAATGAGATAAACACTGCATCATTATTGTGTCATAAATAAATTTATTTATTTGATGGTTTAAAATTATAAAAAACATAACATGATGTAGGAAATATTTTTATATTTCCAAAAACTATTTATAGTAGAAATGATAACTTATATAACCCAATTTTAAAATTAATTTAGTAAAAGATATTTGTTTATGAAAGTTTTGTCTTTACTTTAAATTAATTAATCTAAAGTGTCATTATCACTCTCAAGTGGCTCCATGGGGTTTCAAAATAGACCCATGGATTCCCATGGTCGTCCATGAATCATTAAATAATGATAGAACATGTTTTATGGTAATTTTGTATTATTATGATATTTTTTTACATAGAATTACCCTATTTACCTTTAACTGCCGCAAATAAAAGTCAAAAGTTACTATTCGCCAAAAATTATTTTCATCTTATTGAACAAAATTTTATTCAATAATAATAACCATGTATGTAATATTTTAGAAATTAAATTCACAGAATTGGTAAAATTTTATTTAAATGAAAAATTCAATTTTTTTAACTACTACTTAGTGGTTTCACTTTTCATCAAAAATTGTTGTTTTTCAGAAAAACACCAAAAATTCATCCAAAGATATATTTGATATTAAAAATTAAAAAAAGATGCCTATTTCAAAAAATTAAAAACATAGATGTTTCATTAAGGAATTTAAAATTAATTCCCGTTGTCAAAACAAAAAGTGTTTATTTAAGAAATTATAACCATCTAATGATTGACACTTGTTTAGGCCAAATTTCATAGTGAAATTACTTCCAATGACAAAAATTAGAATAAAATGTAAAAATATAATCTAATTACACATTAAAAACAACTAGAAAGATAATATAACCATAAAAATAAATTAGATTAAAAGGCAGTTTCGAATCAAAATACAATATTTTTCACTATTCATTATAAAATGAATTTTAACAGAAAAATGCCAAAAATTTACCCAAAGTAAATTTGGATGTCCTGATTATAAATAAAAGTTTTATTTTGTCAAATAGAACATATAAATGTGACCAAAATATATTTAAAGAGGGTTCTCCATTAAAAGGAGGTAAATCCACCTTTTAATGAAGATTAGAGTATTTATGCTTAAAATTAGATTAATTCACATATTAAGATCTAACTTTTGTTTGATATATGAAAAAACATTGAAAAAACATGTATAATCATATTGTAGTTAGTTCTGTTCATTCTTTCCATTACAATGACTAGGTTCTAACTAACATTTGAAATAATAATATAATATTATTATTGTGCAACATAGGATTTTAAAGGAACCCGTTATTGCATATCGGGTATGCCATCGAACATAGAAACCCCTTTAAAGTAAAATTAATTTTTAATTCAAAAATATTAATAAATTTTAAATTTTCATATTTCTTTATTTACATAGGATGTTAAATCCTTTCTCTTTTGTAAAATGCGTCCTCACAATTTTATTCACTTATCAAATAATTGTGGGTATTTATCCCTCATATCATTTTCAGATTCCCACATTGCCTCTTAAACCATATGGTTTTTCCACAAAAACATTACCTTTTGAATTTCTTTATTCTCCAACAGTTTGTCTCTTCAGTCAAGAATCTGGACTAGTTATTCCCAAGAAGAGAGATTCTCTTCAAACTGAACTACCTCTAGGATTTAAATATGAGATGGATATGGCGTATAATTTATCAACATTTAATCATGCAAAAAATTTTGTACCTAAGATTAACATGTATTAAAGACACTTTTTATGAAACTGATCTATCTTTCTCCCGGATTTCATAATTTCTAATGAACCTCAGACTTAACACTCCCATCTAACCAAAAAGCATCACTCTTTTACAAAGAGAAACTTTGAGAAATAGATGATCACCTACCTCAAAAGAAAGATACTTCCACTAGTTATCTGCATAACGTTTTTGCCTGATCTGAGATATTCCCATGTGATTCTATATCAACTAAAATTTTTATGCAAACTCTTCTACCAATTATGTACTGATCAGTTTCCTTTCGCCTACTTCATCCAAAAAAGCTGGAGTTCAACGTCACTTCCTATATAATGGCTCAAAAGGAGCCATCTATAAACTGGAATGAAAGATTTCATTATACCGAAATTCAACTAAAAAATGTTGTTGGTCCCCAAATCCCTTTTAATATAGTTAATAAGCATGAACCATATACTCTCTGGTCTGAGTTTTTCATTCTGAATTCCTTTCTAATTATGGATGAAAAGATGTAATAAAATATAATTCAGTACCCAACGACTTTTGAAGGACATTCCAATAGATAGTAGTAAACCTGGGATCCCGATTAGATACAATAGAGAGTGGAAGACCATGTAACCTGGCTATCTCCTTATCATACAACTGAGAATGTTGATCTTGAGACAAAGTATCTTGAATAGGAAGGAAATGAGATGATTTAGTCAATTGATCAACAATAACCTAGATTGCATTATTACGTCGACATCTCTTTGATAACATTAAAACGAAGTCGATAGATATATTTTCCCATTTCCACTCTGGTACCGGTAAAGACTGAAGCATCCCTTTCGGTAACTACCGCTCTGCTTTAACCTACTGATAGCTCAAACACTTCACAGTAAAATCAACAATATCTCTTTTCCTTCCACACAACAGTAATACTCTCAAAGATCTTTGTACATCTTTGTACATCTTAGGACTCACTGTATTCTTTCTGTACTTGCATAGTTCTTTCTGATAGCGATTATTCCACTGACACCTGAAACAAAACAAAGAAATTTTCTGCACCGACAAATTCTATACCAAAGTTCATCAAATCAAAAAACAAACACAGGTGAAGAAAACGTTATATACAGTGGTTATTTTTTATTTTTAACATCGGTTTTTGGATGACGTTATTACAGGAGATGTTATAAACATAGTTTTGATATCTTTTATTTTACTACTAACGTAAAAAAACACAAATCCGAAGCATTTTCACATAATTTAATAAAAACGCGATGTGGAAAACACTTCGGAGTCATGGTTTATTAAATCAGTTATTTAATAACCGATGTGGTATATACCCTTTCATGTCAGTTATAAAATAACTCATTTCTTAAAGCACTCCTCTTAAGAATTTATTACATCGTTTATTTTTATAACCGATGTGATAAACCTATCTGCCAATAGGTTTCCAACGTCGGTTATATAATAACCGATGTAAAAACATATCTACAACGTCAGTTATAAAATAACAGACATAAAAAACTATCCATTCCAATTTATTACGTCGGTTATGAAATAACCGATGTAAAAACCATTTCCCATGAATTTATTTTGTCGGTTTCCAAATAACCGACGTCAAACCTAATACAAATTCATTTTTTACTTCGGTTATGATATAACAGACGTAAATTTTTTTTTTTAAATAAAACCGAACCACTGTTATGCCTAGACAAATTACATGAAACATAGTAAAAGGTTACCAAAACCAGACCAAAACAGACCAGACCCCCCCCCCCCCCCGCCCCCACACCCATGGACTTCCCCCACCCCCTGAACAGCCTGCCACACCCCTAGACACCCCACCACCCCTGGACATCCCCCCACACCCCTGAACATCCCCCTGACCCTCTTTTATTCCCCCCACCCCACTAGATAGCCCCCACCACACCCCTGGGCACCCCCCACACCACTTGACTTCCCCCAACCCCTGGATATCCCCCCAAACCGCTGGACAACCCCCACACCCTCCTAGACCCCCCCCCCCCGCACACCCTTGGACTTCCCCCACCCCTGGAAAACATTCCCCCACCCCTGGATAGCCTTCCCACACCCCTAAAACAGACCAAAAAGGTACTAAAAACATACCAGAACCCCCCATCCCACTGGACAACCCCACCACACCCCTGGGCACCCCCACACCTGGACTACCCCCACCCCCTGGATAGCCACCCACATCCCTGGCCAACCCCCACCCTCCTGGACACCCCCCACACCCTGGACTTCCCCCACCCCTACATAGCCCACCCACACCCTTGGACAACCCCCCAGCCTCCTGGACACCCCCACACCCCTGGACTGCCACCACCCCTAGATATCCCCCCACACCCCTGGACAACCCCACCATCTCTGGATAACCACCCAAACACATGGACAAACCCCCAACCACCTGGACATCACTCTCACACCCCTAGAAAGCCCTCCCATACCCCTTAAACAGACCAAAATGTTACCAAAAACAATCCAAATCCCCCCTCCCCCACCCCACTGGACACCCCCCCACCACACCTCTGGACACCCGCCACACCCCGGGACTGCCCCGACCCCCTGGACAACCCCCACCTTCATGGACACTATCTCACACCCCTAGACTTCCCCTACCCCCTGGATAGCCCCCCACACCCCTGGACAACCCCCACCCTCCTGGACACCCCGACACCCTAGGACTTCCCCCACACCCTGGACAACACCCCACACCCTTGGACAACCCCACCACCCCCTGGACATCCCCCCACACCCCTGGACACCCCCACCCTCGTGTATACCCTCCACCCCCTGGACAACACTCCCACACACCTGAAAATCCCTCCCACACCCCTGAAACTGACCAAAAATATACTAAAACCGACCAGAACCCCCACCCCCACCCCACTGGATAACCCCCACCACACCCCTAGATACCCCCACCCCCTGGACTGCCCCCACCAACTGCACAGCCCCCCACACCCCTGGACACCCCCCCACTCACCTGGACATCCTTCCCACCCTCCTGGACACGCTGTCACCCCACTGGACATCCCCCACCCCTAGACACCCCCACCTCACTGGAAACCCCCAGACCAAAAAAAGACCAAAACCCAAACCAAACTAGACCATAACCCCACCACCCCACTGGACAGCCCCCACCACACCCCTGGACAACCCCCACACCCCTGGAATGCCCCCCCCCACCCCTGGACACCCCCCCACACCCCTGGACACCCATGACCATCCCCCCACTCACCTAGACATCTCTCCCACCCTTTTGGACACCCTCCCACCCCACTGGATAGCCCCCACCACACCCCTAGACACCCCCACCTCACTGGACACCCTAAGACCAAAAACAGACCAAAACCCGATCAAAACCAGACTAGAACCCCCAACCCCCTAAACATCCCCCCACACCTTTGGACACCCCTGGACATCACCCCACTCACCTAGACATCCTTCCCACACTCTTGGACACCCTCCCACCCCACTAGACAGCCCGTACCACACCCCTGGACAACCCCACACCCTTGGACTACCCCCACCCATTGGAAAACCCCTGGATAGCTGGTGTTGGGAGAGGAGGCACCACCATCCCTCGGGGGGCTGAACGCCGTAGGAAGGTACTCATCACTCCCACATGCAAAGCCTGAGATCTCAAAATGTTTCACCAATGATTTCATCCTCTATAAACATCAATCATTCTATCAGTTTGATGCCAGTATAACCAGGGGAAAGCACCATCACAAAAGACGGTGTTTCCCCTAGTTATACAAGCATCAAAGTGATAGAATGAATGATGTTTACAGGTGAAGAAAGAATTTTTGAAACATTTTGAGACATCAAGCTTCGCATGTGGGAGTGATGAGTACGTTCTAGTGGCGTTCATCCCCACGAGGGATGGCGGTGCCTCCTCTCCCACCCCCTGGACTACCCCCCCCCCCCTTCCCCATGGACACCCTGGACCCCCCACCCCACCAGACAACCCTCCCACAGCCCTGGAAACCCCCCACACCCCACAGGACTCCCCAACACCCAAGGATAGCTACCCAATCCCCTAGACAACCCTTCCACCCTCCTGGAAATTCTCCCACCCCATGGACTTGCCCCCACTATCATGGACAGCTAGGATACCCCCCACCCCACCGGCCAGCCCTCCCACACCCCTGGATACCCCCCACCACACTGAACACCCCCACACCCTTGGAACCCCTCCCCCACAGAATAGAATGTATACCAGAAAAACAATCATAAGTAAACCAAAACAATAAGTACATCAAAATTAAACATTCACTTATATAAAATTTGAAACATACAACTTAAACTAAAAAAAACTAAATCCAACCTAAACAACAACCAAATACACTATTACAATGACAATATTCAAAATTTCATATTACACTACAAACAACTAAAATTCAATCAAACCTGTAAAATAATTTAACCATTCCACTTGTAAGTGTTTGATGTCTTGAGCACTACAGGGTTGAGGGTCATCAATTAGATAAAAATTAAAAGGATAGTAGTAAATATGTATAATGAATAAATCAAATGAAATATTATGGAAATGTTCAAAAGGAAATATTTCCTGTCAAAGTTCACTACTGTCCCAATTGTTATTATTTCATATATTAATCATAACATATAATATCTGCATTCGATGACGCCTTGTTGTTCATGAATATTCTATTTGAATGAGTGTAATTTCAATATATTATTTTTTTGTAATAAATCAAAAAGTACAAATTATAAATGGATATTTACCTTTACATTTATATACTTGATCTTCGCAGTCCTTTTCTTTGTCTTTTTTTAAATTAGACCCATCCCCTATTATAAAATGATACGAATGAGATAAATTTGAAATTAATTATAGTATATAAAACTATTGAGAAATTGAAACATACTTTTCCAACATTTTCTTAAAACTTTCCCGGACATCCCCATGGACATAGCATATCCAATAAAGTGTTTTCTCCATTGGGGAAAACCCCCCTAAAATCCAATGATCACTGATAAAAGAAAATTGAATGTTAGTGTTTTTTTATGTTAAAAGATAATGAACTCTTTGAGAGAGATGTGTTTTATACCTCTCAAAAAATGGAATCATCCAACATTGTGTGACTATATTCTGTTCAAGTCTTTCTGGAATATAAATCATTCTTTGTTCCTCATCCAATGCACGTGCTTTAGGGGAAATCAAATGCGGGTCCATGAATCCATATACATCTGGGTGCTCATTCTTTGCACAAATTTTACAATCATACCAAATTAAAAATAGACACAAGTATACATTTTTAATAAATATTATGTAGGGAAAACATGTTAAGAGTTACATGGAAAAAAAATTTCACCATGTTGATGCCCAACTTATCTCTAGTAACAAGCTCCATGATATCAGTTTTCACAATCCCCATAGTTAGTGCATGTCCAAAAACATTAGATTCCATTGGAAAGTCATAACGATCCGCCAATAAATTTGAATATCTTGACAATATATCAAGACTACTAGAATCTGTATCTGATGTCATAGCCATTTGTCTTTGTTGTTGTCTATACAATATTTCTTTAACATTGATGTATTCCTATAAAAATATATAGAAAAATATATTAGTTTTCAAATGATAAAACAACTTTAATAAAAAAATAAAATAGAAGCTATAACATACATACATCTATGGTATTGTGTCCAAGAAGTCTTGATGGACAAATTAATAAATGGATTATACTATGTCCAATTATTATCACCTAATTTGTAGGTAATGGTACTTGAGCTGATCTATCTATAATATCTTGTACAGTGACCCCTTGATTCTCTACCTCTAATTGTTTATGATGAACTATATCTCTTATACAATATACCAACCCATATGAAACTATATGATGTTGAGGATCATCAACATATAACTCGCAATAATTAGGAAGCTACAGCGGAGGATTAGGATAAAAAATGGGGTCCATAGGAAGAGGTAGGGGAGTGGGAGCTACTGGAGGAGGAGGAGAATAAATAATGGGGTCTGTAAGGGGAGGTGGAGGAGTGGGAGCTACAGCCTAAAATTGTCTATGCATGTTTGCAGACATAGACTGTACCGACGCTCTAATTTTTTCCTCCATCGTCGCATTAATATTATGAACTTCAGCCTCCAAGGATTCTGTTTTCTTATAAACACCCTCAACATAAGAAGTTAAAGAACGGGGAAACACTTTTCTTACTGATACAGCTTCCGGATATCCTCATACATGAGCATGATGTTCGGGATTTCCCAATGCTGTAGATAATATATCTTGCCTCCCGGGAGCTGTAAATACCCCCTGTGAGCTCTACTCCTCAAGAGAATCCTGTATTAATTAATTGAACATTTCTGTAATTATTGAAATTATATGATGAAAATAGTTAACTTAAATAAATAAAATAGATATCTTATAATCCTCTCACCTACGATTCTGGAATCTTCCGAAAGATATTGCCCTTTTTTCCATCTGATCACTCTTCCATTTTTCATGTCTAGATGGAGGGGATGGAGGGGATACCTCTCAAGTGCTTGAAGACTCACCTGTTAGTTTTTGTAAATTTTCCACCATAATTTGTTCTTCCCATAATGTATACCCTCCCTGAGATAAAATATGAGGGTATACATTTTTATATTAGATCTCTTGATGAGATTTCCTTGTTTTTTGTAAACTAAGAATAAGAAATCATTATCAAAACATTAATAAGATCATTAATATAAAAAACCTTATAAAAGTTTACATTTACCCTACCAAAAATGAATCTTTTCTTCTACTTTCAACAAACTGTCTCCATGTGTCTTCATCTATGAAATGATATATACGACATGGATTTTCATGACTCCTATGACCAAAAATGAAATCAGATGTGAGGGTTGATTTGAAATCCCTCCATCTCTTGGCAGCCATCGATAAGCATTTCTTCCTGACTCCTCGAGTGTCGGGAATATCTAATTTTGTCTGTTAATGAATAGGTTAAACATATTATATATACTAGAAACATTTAAATAATTGGAAAACAATAGAAAAATATCTTACCAAAATTGTCTCCCACAACTGAGAGATTATCTCTTTGTCCACACTTCTCCAATCATCATACAAAATTCTTACTTTTCTCTTACCCAGAGTTGATACAAAAATCATAAAATCTTTTTCTTTTAGAACTCTAGGAATATCATTTTCATCAATCTCAATGAGTATCCTCTAATCTTGCATACGGGAATGTGATAATTTTGGTAAATGTGTGCACCCACGTTTACCAACTCTTGAACTATTTCTCGTATTGGGAGCACATGAGGAAAATTGGGGAACATCAAGAGTAGAATGTGAATGTTCCTCTCCAGAGGTATGACCAATATTCTCACCTTCAGAATCATGTGGTTGATCAAATGATTGATCTATCATTATCCTTCATATAAAAAAAAACAAACATTAGTTCATAAATATACAAATTCAAATATTTCAATACTACTGTAATCAGAAAATAGAAAATTATACAATTTTACGTAATAGTAAATATGGTTAATATGGTAAGCATGTTAAACAATGGTAAAGATAGTAATGCTGGTCAAGATGGGAAACATGGTAAACCTGATAAACATTGTAAACATGGTAAAGTTATGGACCCTTAACAAAAATAATAGATATATAATTTATGTAACGTTAAACATGATAAAGTAAACTAAAAAATTAAAACAAACAAAACATATACTAATTTTGTTTTAATAAATTTTTTAATAAAGAAAAAACATAAAATATCTAACATTTTATGAAAATAATAAATGTAAACAAGAAATAAAAAAATGTTACCTACAATTTTAGGAATGTAAAAATGGATTGTTTTCCCAAATTCCTTCTTCGTGATCGTTACTTATGGCACAGACCTTGTATTCAACATGCTCATCATTAGGATATGTTAATATATCCATAGAAGTAGGGATCTGACATAAATCAGAATCTTCATCAAGTTAATCCTCACCAACATATTGTTTTTCCCTTGTAAAACAACAACCCAGTACATATTTGATTGATCTACTACATAGAAAATATTTTTTCCTTGTGTTGCTATTATAAAAGAATCAATTGTATCTTCCAATATATTCATATTAACAACTGTCATTCCAAATTCATCATGTCTGACACTCTTGTTACCAATAAACCATTTACAGTTACAAACATGAAATTTTTTTAAGGTAATAAAACTCCCATATGTCTTCAATCACTCCATAATATGAACTTGATGTAGAAATTGGGGTTTATTCCTTAGCACTCGAAAAATGAATTGCTTCTGCAAACACTAATGCAACACTATTCTGAACTGCACTTCTGTTGTCCTGAGCTTTCGTATGAAATGTATAGACATTAATGTCATAACCGGACCATGTTATCAAATTTAAACATGGACTATCCATTATCCGTTTTAATGTCTCTAATACATCTTATCTACTAAGGAAGGCCTTTTTAAACAATGAAAAAAATATTCCGTTGTGATCATTCAAAATCCACATTTCTTTCTTCTTTGGGTGACATTGTTTCAACTCATTAATATGCAATGTGATGAACTGTTGAGCATCAACTAAGTTATTAAAGATTTATGATTCTAACTTCTTCATCTGTTCAGCTGACAATGATTTGACTTTCCATCCACGAATCCCCTTTCTCTTATTAATAACTCGTTCATAGTGAGATGAAGGAAAACCAAGGTGCTGCACAGCAGCCAAGTAGCTCGTACAAACTCTGCAACCTCCTTAGAAATATACTTTTCTACAATGGAGGATCCTGGTTGAAATGGATTCTTAACATACCCCTTCAATATTTTTACATACCTTTCAAAAGGATACATCCAACGAAGATATACAGGTCCACAGATATTTATTTCTCAAACCAGCTGAATCATTAAACGCACCATTATATCAAAAAAAGTTGTAGGAAAATACATTTCCAGTTGACTAAGTATACAAATTGTATACTTTTACAAAATGTTCAAAGAATTAACATCAATCGCCTTATTACAAATTGAATTGAAAAAATAAAACAACTTCATTATAGTCTTTCTGAAACTGATCGGCAGTATTCCAATAAATGCAACTGGTAGAAGTTTTTGCATCATGATGTGAAAGTCATGCGATTTATTACCTATCAACATCAAGTATTTCAATGAGACAAATATTTTTACATTTGAAGAATAACCATGAGGCACTTTAATATCATGAAGACACTGACAAAATCTAATTTTCTAATTCTTTGATATTGTATGACAAGCCGGGGGAAGAAATGTTTGTCTTCCATTAAGAGTGGGAGCTAACTCCAAACGTATTCCCATTGATTTCCTAATCTTGCATTCAACCCATCTTTAGTCTTTCCTTTAATATCTAATAATGTTTCAATCAAAATATCACAAATATTCTTCTCCATTTGCATGGCATCAGTATTATGTTTAACTTCATGATATCTCCAATATGGTAGCTCAAAAAATATTGACATTTTCTTCAAAATATGTCTATCATTACCAGATTTTTGTGTCTTTCCCGATTTCACGTCAAGGTTTTTCACCATCTCAAAATATAGATCATGGAATACCATGAATTTTATAAACCAATAAAAAATTAGGCATAACATATTAGTTTGAACTAAATTTATGAAATTAGAAATACAATTTTCTTAATAATAAGTCACATAAAATAATTAAATCTAAAGTATGGATTTATAAGGTACCTAATATCATAGTTTTGATGAAATAGAATAAATTATAGTATAAAGCTGACTAATAAAAATAGTTCATTAATTAAAATTGTATTTAGCATCATTGGATAGAACCTGGGGACTTATCATAGGGAAACCAAAAGTCTTATATTTTAACATTATTTCTTCTATGTAAATTTTCATGGGGCCATATTGTCCACCGAAAATAATTATCTTGAGGGCATAATTTCCTCAACATGTATATAGGGGAGCGTTGTGCCTTATAATAATTTAATTGGGGTGAATATGTCCTAAAATAATTAAATATGGGAGATAAAATCCCCATAATACTCATCTTATGATACTAAAATGGTACCCATGGAATACCATGAATTTTATATTATTCCATAGTTCTTCATCAATGATGAAAAATAATGAATCTACCAATTTCACCATGATTCATAAATATAAGAATTAGGAGTCAACGCAAAAACTATTTACTATTTGAACTTATCAAATAATAAAAAGGGTTTTTAAAAACAACCATTAAGAATAAAATACTACTTCATTCATAGGTGTTTTTATGAGAAATAAATTTGAAAAAACATTCAAATCAATATTAATCTATTAATGAAAACAATTCCAAGAAATTACAAGAAATGTTTTTAGATATTTTATTGAACACATTAATGTTAAAAGTTTAATAAAATATATGTTAAAAATTTATACATGATATTTCTTATAAAACATGATACCATGAGAGAAAAAATAATATATTTCAGAAAAATATCCTTAAATATCAATATAATGTTTTATACTATTCAAAGAGCATTTTAAATAACTCAATAATATATGATTTTTAAATTGAACGGAATAACACTGGTAAAACTACCTTTATGATATTTTAAAAAATATAAAGAGATTTTAATCACATAATACCATCAGTTTAGACCAAAATCATCATTAAAATTTAATTAGAATCCTTGAAGTAGTGTAATAAGGTTATATATTAATTACCTAGAAGTGTAAATACATTTTGGTAAGATATGATATAAAATTGGATCATTTAGTCATGTGTAATAGACATGCATAGGGATAATCTATCTCATAACATTCCAATAAATATTGTTTTTAGGAGTTTCCTATTGCAACTGAAAAACCTACAAATCCTAATAACTTGAGATTCATAAATGACATAAGAAAATAAATAGAGATAAGATTAGAGGATGATGAAAAATATAAGTAGAAAAATAGAAACCATTGATTTCAATAGTAAGAGGTGAATAATAAGGCTGAGGAAGATAAGTAGAGCCCCCCCCCCCCCCCCCCGTGGTGTTTGTCATTCATGTAAAGAGGGAAAAGGCAGGGGTTCTCTAATTGTTTAATAATTAAATTTTAAATAATAATGAAATTAAAAATAAAATTATAACATATTTTAAGTAAGGATTTAAAATTATATTTTAAATATAAAATAATTTCCCGACTAATAACAATTATGATTTTATACGTGCTAATTATAATTTAGTATATTTTATTATATAGTAAGATAAATAAGCAAAATAATCATGTCATTTAAATGAGTATTTTTATATATAATATAGAATCTAAATATCTAGAATACTATTAATTGATAAATTAAATATTCTAAATAATTTAAAATTATATAAACACAATAAATTGATAAATCTCAACATTTCTCAAGAAGACCTGACATGAACATTGAATTATTAGGTTAGATTACAGTTTTCATAACTACCTTACACTATCACTGGGACTATGAACACTAACTATGAAACACGTGAAATTTATTAAAAATCTTAAAAACCTTACTATAGGGAATCCATTTTATAATTGAAATAAAAATATTCTAAAATCAATTTTTTTTGGATAGAAAACATCCCTTCAATTTTTAAACAATTAGAAATTAAAAAAATAACCCCTGGAATTATAAATCATAAAAAATAATGCTCATTTTAATATTATTTGAAACTAGAAACTATCCACCATTAGGATTTTATTTATAAACCACCAATACATAGTCTGGGGTCAAATACCTTTGTTGTATTTTCTGAAAACACTATATGAAAAATCAATTTTTTTAGAAATCAAGATTAAATTTATTTTGAAATTGGTGAATATTAATTAATTAAATCCCATGATTCATGAAATTAAAATTTAATTAAATTTTTTGTTATATTATCACTTCAATATTTTGAAAAAATTTACTTTTAAATAAATATTATGAAGTAAATAAGACTACAATTTTTTTGAAAACCATTAAATTCTTTCATAAAATATGGAACATTTCCTACCCCAACATCAAATGAATTTATAGAGATTTTTAAATCCTATTTTATTCATAAATAATATTAAGATGTTTAGTTAGCCTCATTAGCATCGATTTTACATCTCATAGAGCTAAAATAAATGCCCGAATGAATATTTATGACCTTTTAAATATATATTTCTATTTTAAATAAAATTTATGAAAATGCATGTTATGGTTGAAAATTATTAAATATTGTGAATTTACTAATAAAATTTTCCAAAAATTTTATTTTTAATATTTCAGGGCCATAAAGACCGTGTAATAAAGGCATGAATTTACCCCCATACAATCATTCATCTATTATAAATTCTTACTTGAAATTTATTGTTCATAATTTTAACAATAAATTTTTATGAGAACAATTAAATATGAAAACATAGGTAATAACATAATGGTTCAATCATTATAATCATTTACCATCCAAATTTATCCCCTTTGATGCATCACATCAAACTTTTATTGTTAACTAGAAATTAATTAAACAATTCAATAATAAATATTCATAATTCAATTCCATCATTTGGAGAACCATCCTCGAATATTAATATTTTGATAAATATATACACATATATATATATATTATTCCCTATAAATTGTATTAAATCTTAGAATCTATAAAAAAATATACATCATTCATTTATAAAGTTTTAGAATGATCAATATAAAATCAAACATATACATAAAGACAATTAAAGATACTTCTCAAACTACAATTTAGCCTAAAAATAGATCAAACAACATAGTTAGATTACATATATTTTTTTTATTGGTGATATAATTTCATGTAATTGTATATTTATAAAACCTCATATGATCTTCAAAATATCAATATTTCAAAATAAAAATAATTCATGTACACAGATAAAATTTTAAAAAATAATTTCAATGTCACTATGTTTTAATTTTTTCTTGAAATACACTCATATTATTTCAATATAAGAGATTATTTTCTTTTATATATGATTTTTTTAATTCTACATACTCACCACAAATTGTTTTAGCCCAGCTAATGGGATATGAGAACTGCAATAGAGGGTGAATTTAGGTTGAAAATTCAACTATAAATTTTCTCACCCACTCGAGTAACCTAGTGTTTGGTAGTTACAAGTACTAATCAAAACAATGTAAAAAAAGTATACCATACAATAGAAATAAAATAACAATGCATAATAAAAGACCAGTAATTAAAAATTAAATTGATATAATGGATAAATAATGATTAATAAACACAGAAATGTAAAAAATAATGGGAGAGTATCAAATAAAAATATGGAAACCCCATAATGGAAATTACTACAAAATAGTTTCAACATAAGAACACTTAACTTTTAGATCAAAGAGGTAGGTGGATCGGTAGACCATATCCATGTTATATGTAATCTATACACCCTTGAACATCATTTGTTTAAATATTATCAATAAATAATAGCTTACACCGAGACATCTTATATAACGTATCTTCTAATGACAGATTTAGACCTTATCACCTCATTGATCTCATTAATCAACAGTAGGATATTCATCATCTAAATCTCATCGATCAGAAGGATTATAAGTAGTAAATTTTCTATTCTAATATCATTAATTATAAGTTTTGGTAACCCAATAATTAAAATAGAGATCTTAGAGAGTTTTAATGAAAAACCTCAGAATATTAAATCTAAGTGAAAAACGAAAAATACTACATATCATTACAGTCAATGGAACTAAAAAAATTCCCAAAATTACTCATAATAATATTTCATGAAATTTAAAAAAAATCTATATTCTCCTTGGATATATTTAATGTAAAATTTGTGACAAACCTCAATAGTTAAATTTTGATATCTTATAGTTTAGTTTCGACATCAATAGAAGATTATTTTTATCTTTAGATGAGGTGGATCTATATTTAGATAAAAAATAAAATTCATGTCAACAAATTACTTTAGCTTTTTTTATATAGATTGTTTTATTTAATTCCTAAAAAATTAAAAAATTAAAAAATGTTTTTATAAACAAAACATAATCAAACTCATTAATTTAGCTTTAAAAAGTGAAGTGTATTGGGATTTTCAAGTTAATGTTAAGAGGAGTAATTTGACTCAATAACATCTCCATTTCAGACAATCAAGAAACAAAGAAGAATGAACAATAAAATATAATCTTAAAAAAATAAAAAATAAATCTCCCCTATATATAATATTCACAGAATAAAAAAATGTTTTTAAGAAACACAATGTTTTAGTACCCAAAAAACTCCCCCTTAACAATAACACTTCTCTTTTAAATTTATCCACTTTTGATAAGGGGAAAAATAAGTTTAGGTAAACATAATAAATCTTGTTGGTTAAACAATTTTTCACCCTTTATAATTTTAAAAAATAACAAAATAGATAAGTGTTATGAAAATTTAACAGATAACTAGAAACATGAAAGTGAAAAGGTTAAAATCTTCCAATAACTTGAAAACAATCTTCACTTCTAATAAGTAATTATAATGAAGACATAAGATAAATTTTATTAGAGTATAATTATTCTTCTCATTACAACTTTTTTTTATTTATGGGATGTATTTCTCCACCTTACCATTATGGAAATTGAAAAATAAATATTATATCCCACTGTGGGAAAATTAGAAAAAAAGTAGAATTAATTAAATGATAATGATCAATATATGATAAGCATAAAAGAGATAAAACAACCAAAATTTATCTTTCAATTGACTATATATCATCTTCTTATGATGAATATGGTTTCAAAAATCATATTTAAAATAGTTTCTTAACATTAATAATGGATTTGAGTAAAAAATGTATTTTCCATAAATATAAAAGAACAAATAATCACACCATATTTCCAAGAGTTATAAAAAATTTATAAATGAAAAAATTACAAAGATGAAATGTAATTTCACATGTAATAAATTATGATCTAATGAACTATTGATATATAAGACTTTTTAGAGTAATTTTAGCACAAAGTAAAAAAATGTAAGAGTAAAAAAATCAAATCATAATAGTAAAAATATATCATGATGTAAGTAGATCCTTTAATAAGTTAATTAATGTTATCTTAAACTAATAAAAGGTAGATTTTGTTGGGTATAGTTCAGGTATATAAAAAAATATCTGACAATTTTTATTAAATAAACATATAGATAATATGAATTACCTTTAGGAAGAGATACCATAGTACTAAAAGAATAATGTCTTCCCTCTTTCTCAAGAAGTTATTCAATTTAAAGAGATAATAAAATGTGTATCAAAACATAGTATCATTTCACATTTATTAAACCCATCATGATTTTTATATATTCAAATATACATGATTTTAATGGTATAGGGAAAATGTTAAAAAAACTTTCTTGAGATCTAATAAACACGAGAATTCTAATTTTTTTATGTGTTTTTCTAGGATAATTATCTTCACCTATCAATCAGTTTTGTCTCCTGAATTCTGTGATGAATTATTATACAATTAAATAGATCTTTTTCTATGAAAATTAAATTTAATTTTAGTGAAAGTCAAACTAGAATATTTGATTGTGTTCTCTTTCAAAAAAATATTATGTTCAATAACTTATGGCCTCCACATATTCATACTTAGTAGGGGAAAGTCAAAGTCATGGTTGCTTCTTGTTTGTCCATGAATCTAAAGTTTAAAAAATAAAGTGATAATTTTCAAAATGGATATTTTTATTCATTCTATTACCACTTAATTCAACATCAAAATAAAATTTTGAATTAAAAAGTATTCTTTAAGAAAAAAATATGTCAAGTTAAAGAGTTCTTTTTAAGTAAGTGGATGATCCATGTGAGTCACTTAAGACTGGATTCCATCAAAATTTATAGGAATCCTATAAATAAACATACATAAGACATAATTACTAGTTGACTTTTCCTTAGAGAGAGTAAATTTTTTATCATCCCTCTAAATATTTCTTGATTAACATATTTCAAAATTTCGTTTTGGTGATGTTTAGATGAGGTACCTATGGATTACTAATGCGTACTGAATTTATAAAACGAAAATTATTATTTGAATTTATAATAAAATTATAATGATTTAATATAATTCCTTATGCATTCTGTGTTATCTGGAATCCAATAAAGTAGTCAATTAAATGAACTATAATCATATGAAATTACCTTTCTATATTTTTTGAAAAACTATCAGGATGTTTTTATTAGGTTGAAAAAAAAATTCTGTCACTAAAATAAATCTGAATAATGTTCGTGTCATTAAAAATTTTATTTATAAAAATATTATAATATACCATCTGATTAAAAAATTTATGTAAATTTACAAACATTCCACATAAAAGGATTTCCTCTCTTGTATAAGTCCATAGAGTGCTTTGGAATGTTTAAATACATATATCGATGAATTTATATTTTGAAAAAAATGAGGATACTTAACATGAATATCCTCTTGATCATTTCCATTAAGTGAGGTAAAATTTACATTGATAATAAATTTTGTAAATTGAAGATGATATATGAATGATAATAAAATATTGATGTACTTGTACCAAGCTACTGGTCCAAAATATTTACCATCATTAATGAAATCAATTTTATTATAAACATTACTAAATAGTATTATATTATTAAAAAAATACTATATATTATCATACTTATTTTAGAATACCCATTTCAAAACTATAATATGCATATTAATTCAAGATTTAAATAAGTTTCAAACCATATTCTTTTCAAATTCATTAAGATATTTTTATACACTGATTATCAATCTCTAATTTCCCAAGGAATCATTTACTTCATTAGTCTTGAATTGAGATAAGAATTTTATATACTCACATTTATTTCATAAGAAAATTTTAATTAAAACTTTTTTTCTTACCTCATCAATTATATTATCAATGAGATAATCCACTAATTTCATTAGATATCAATATAAAAGGGAATGTTGTTCCTTTGTAGACTGAATTACATTAAGCTAACATCTAATGGTCGATATTATCTTGTTCAAGTTTCTAAAATGTTAATTTTTTATAGATGTTATTCAAATTATGATAATAAAATATAATCACTTTCAAAAATACAATCTGGATGATTATCTTTGGAATGTTTTAGCATCAAAAAAGGATCGCATTCATCAAAATTGGCATGTAATATTTCTTCCAATGTATGTGTTCATTTATTAAAAACATGACATGCATTACTTGTGGTGATGTAGTAAAAAAAACTCATTAATCATCCATTAGATCAAATTAATAATGATGATATCCAGTATTAAAAATAAACACTTTGAATATCAGGATACAACAGTATGAATTTTTAGGATTTCTTTCATTCCAAACAGAATAATAAATCTTACCTAAAAGTAAATTAAAGAAAATATGATTTAACGTTTTATAGGATTCACTCATGAATTCCACCCAAAAATACCTAGCTGCTGAATATTCTTACAGAAAATATTGAGTAATTTCTTTTTAAAGTGTATTATTTATTCATGTAATCGCATTGTACTGTTCTGGAGTTCTTGGTGCCAAGAAATTGTAAATAACACATTTTTCATTATAAAATGATTCAAAAACACAATTCAATAAATATCATCTTTGATAACTCTAGATAGTGAAAATGGTTTGTTATTTAAAATTTTAATAATGGGTAAAAATTAAAAATATAGAGAGCTTCTGACTTAAATGATAATAAATATTTCCATGTATACCTTATATTATTATCTAATAATACATATACATAGTGATTTCCTATGATACTAACAGTTTTTTTAGACCCAAAAGGTCCATATACTTATATTTTATAACTATACATATTTAGATTTCACAAGGATATTTGAATATATACTTTGGTATCTTACACTTTGGAAAGGGCCACATGATCGTGATGAATTGAATTTAAATTTTGGTATGCCCTCCAATATTCCTCTCCAAGAATGTTTGACTAATATAGAAGCACTTTTTATCATAACCTCTTATTCGAAATCCACGAATAATCATCAACAGAACTATGATAAGGTAGGTTCCAATTACTATTGTCATTTAATTATATCAATTAAGCATTATCTCAACTATCCGTAAATAAAATGTGAACCTATTTTGAACTTTTGATGATATATTTATTATTACTAATGTTCATTAAGTAACCATCATCTCAAAATTGGTTATTTATGATGAGGGTTTTCATAATTACTAAAACAAAAAGTACATTATAAATTAATGTATTTACTTGATAAAAAATATCTTCCAACCCAATATTTTATCCTTTTTTATTTTCTCCAAAAGTAACATCTCCTACCTTCCCTATCTTTGAGTTCTGAAGAGTGGAATTGTCTCTGGTCATGTGTCTAGAACGAACACAATAATACACCAAGTCTTTCACCTGCTGGTACTTGACCAATATCTCTAAAATAAATCATTTATATGATTTTGGATCCCATTCATTCTGTGGCCCATAAAATTTATCAATATTAATCATAAAAACCAACATTTATCCAATATTGTGATGTTAAATTACCATTAGTTCTCTAGAAATAGTAGAATTTTGAGTTCTAGATGACTTAACATTGTTCAAGTAACAATATATTTTCTTGTGACCTCCTTTGTAAAAGTAAATATAAAGAAGAAGAATTTTTAGAAGAAAATATTTTCACTAGAAAATTGACATTCTAAAAATAAAACTAATTTTGGAAGATATAAAATTTTCTTTTGAATATATTAATAGCATATAAAAATTCAATCAATTATAAGTGAAATTAGATAAAATATTATTTACACTCTAAATTTTATTTTATAGTTCATCTCTTAATTTATGATTATTATTAATTGAAACATGTTTACATTTACCTTTTAACATGACTGTAATCATATAAATTTAAATATAATGTTTCGAAATTTTATAAACAAATTTATCTAAATCATATTTAGCTGATTCAAAATATTTCTTTATCATTTTATTTTTATTCAACAGGATTGTCTTATATCTAACCATATCTTAAAATAATTTAATATTGTTCGCATATTCTAGTGATGTAAAACTATTACCATTACGAAAATTTAATAAAAAATGGGAATTGAGAGAGAAAAATATTAGGGAATAGGGATCTAACTTTATCATAAATCAAAATTTTTCAACGCAATGTTTTCACCAAAATGAAAAAAAAATTCATATCATTCTAAACCAGTGTTACTTAAAACTTATGGATCATCGCATGAACTCCAGGTATTTTTATTTTCTCTAAAAAAATTTATCTCTTTCATATTTGAATATATTTAATATTTATTTTCTTCGGTAACATTTGTAAATCAAGTTCAATGTGCCCTAGTTTTTTTTCACTCATATACAATAGTGTCTAAATATTAATTCCTCTCATACTTATCATGTATTTTATTTTTATAATATTTTCAAAATATCTTGTTTTATATAATATTATTAATACATATCCCAGGTAGAGTAAGATCTCATTGACTGGATTATGAATTGATAACATTAAAAATATCTTTATAGTAGTAGCATTTGATGTTTGATCATAGGATGTTAAAACAATGGAAGTCAGATAAAAATAATTTTGAGACAAATACAACCCAATTTTTTAATTTTTCCATCAAAATCTATCTCATTATATGATTCTCAAATTTTGTGAGAGTATATATAATTTAAACTAAAATTAAATGTTATTAGAAACTTATTATAATGTATCACTTTCGATTTGGATTCAAATTCCTTAAAAAAAAGTTTAAAAAATTTATCCACCATATATTCATTAGTAAATTCATTTTCTCAAAGTGTTCAAATAAATTTTACCACTTACATTAAACATTGATGTATTTGTCAAATTGATTCACATAGATGAAAAACAATGGTCTGATAATAATCTCACAACATGCCCCTTTGATTCATAATAAATTTAAAAGTTTCAAAATTATTAATTTCCATCATTTTCAAAATAAAATTAACTTATCACCTGATGAAATATAACTATATATTTATATAGTCACTAAGGATAGAAAAGTATTGTGATCATTGTAATTAACATGATATTCTATATTCTCCTCTTAAGTAAATATAGAATTTTATTTCCTAATAATTTTTTAATTTTCAATATTCAAAATATATTGATATAGTCCAGTCTTAATAATAAATGTTTTCAAATTTAACCTCAAATATTCACTATATACTCCGTCAAAGACTTATTGATGGATAATATTAAAATATATAGTAGCTCAATTTGAAATCATAATAAGATATAATAGAAAATTTCTACACTCGTATGCATGTTAGTGAAAGGGAAAATATATAATCTATCTTAAACCAAAATAATGAGTATTTTAAGAAAACTGAAATTAATAACTATGTGCTCTAATACGAGATGTAATCTTTGTATATGAGATATTGAATCTAGAATTGGGGGTCAAATTGTGTTTAAAAGAGAAACAATAATATATTTTCCAAATATTCTAACTTGATGATTGAATGTTACACGATTGAATTAGATAAAAGTAAACTACATTCAATTAATACTATTATAATAAAAAATAAAAGGTTCATTAGTTAAAAATGAAATTGATATATTGAAAAAAAAACAAATGACAGTAAATATAGAAAAGAAAAATCAATCTGCACAGCATCAAAGAAAAATCTAGATACCCTTAAAGGAATCCTATAACCGAACAATTCAAACAAAATAACTCTTTTTTAGAATAAATTAGTTAGTGGATCGATAACAAAAATCCATGGTATCACCAAAATCCTAGAACTGGAACTTCATAAATCTATCCAAGATTAAAAATTACAAAACATTATGAGGGCATCTTTGAAATTTTTTCAAATGTATCTAACGTTATCCCCAAGAACGTTGTCAATTTCAATAATATAAGAGAGAAATTACTTACTAAATTCTCATCAATCACTAGGATCAATAATAGTATATTACTCACTAAAATCTCATTAATTAATATTTTCAGTAGACATACAATTAAAAAAAATGATACGTGTTGTTTAATAAAGAAAAATATCACAATAATAGATTTATATTCACATGGTAAATGTTTATCATGAAATGTAATATAAGGAAATGAGATTATGTGAAACATTACTCAAATTATATTTTCAATAAATTGTATCATATTTCACTCTATGAATTCTTCATATTTATTTATAAAAAACTTATAACAGTAGACAATAGATAAATTTTACAATCCTCAGGTTTATTTGAAATAACATCAAAAGAATCATTATATCTTATGATGAAGTGGCTCTATCATATATTGAAAGTGAAAAATATCACCTCATATCACATCATAGTGTTTTATTATATAGATTTATTATTCTAGTTTATTGGAACATTACATCAAAACTTATGTTTTCATAAGTTGATTTTTATCCAAATCATTAAGTCATATTAAAAAAAATAAAGTGTAATGTGATTTTCAAAACAAGGATTAGAAGTATAATTTTTCATAGTACATTCATTAGAATTCATTACTTAAAATAAATAATATTAAGCTAAATAAAAATAACTTGGAGATGTTTTTTTATAAAACTATACGTAATAAACAAAATTAAATTCATTGAATTAAGAAACAATTTAGCATCCAATGGAATCACATTGTTAAAATTATACCACAACTCTTATAAATCTATCCATAAATTCAAATTATGTTAAAATTAAAAACCTTCTGAATATGTCATTCCTTAAAAAATATGACATTTTTCAAAACTAAGAATTCTAAGAAAAACTATTCATTAATAAAAATTAAAGAAATAATATCATTAATTCCTTACTAAAAATATCAATAATTCATATTCTATTAACCAGATATATTGAACATGGAGATATATTTCCACATATAAACAATCACACTAGTTTTATAGTGGACCATTAACCTTTCACTAACTTGGTTATCATTTTAGTTAACTGTTAAACCTATGTTATGTGGATGTTTAATGACATAAATTGGATTTGAGTGCATCCCATTTTATATCATCCTAATAACCAAATAAAAATTACTAAAATAAGTTCCCATAAAAACAAATAAAAAATCTCAATCATGACACTTCAATAAAAAATAAAATTTATCAACAAATATAAGAAATCATATAATACACCAAAATAATTCCCAAACTTTTAAGTATAAAGGAAAAGAAAATCAATAAATTTTTTTAATTTATAGGATTTGAAACTCATTATTTCCCAATTATTTCCCTAAAATACCAATTATAATGTATTTAAACTAATATATGGAAAATTATATCACATTATAAAAATTTTAAAATAAACACAAAACATCAAATTTTCCTTAACATCTATTAAAACAAACTTTTTAAATTTATATTCTTGGAAAACATAGTAATAAAATTAATATATTTAATAATCTTAAAATTACATTTAATTTCAACAACTTGAGTCTTTATAAAATAATAATATGTTAATTTCCTTACATAAACATCAAAATAAATCCCAAAAAATTATAAATAGTACTATTAATTTTTTATAAATAGTATATAGAAATAAAAATCTAAATCAATTAACCCATAAACTAATAAATCATTCAAAACACAGAAATAGAAAAATACGGGAAACACACACAAGTCAAGAACATCTACATAAGCTAGTTAATTATATGACCAATAAAAATTCTTTAATTAATCCTAAAATTATTATCTTGTGATAAATAATTTAATAATTCATTTTAAACATATAATTCTAAGAAAAATTTCCCTCTCCTTGTAATTTAATAGGATAGATGCATCATCACCATAATACAAGATAATTTGTAAAAATGAAAAATATATAAACTCGGTTAAGGGTTGACTACTATCACACAACCTTAGAAACTCTCGTGATCTTGATGGTCATTATAAAAGATGCTAGAAAGAAAATTACTAATATACCATTCAAGATCCAATGATTATATCTCCATGAAAACAATAACAAAATTACCCAGTTCCTCACAAATAATATTTAGTATTGAACGAACCATGATTTCCAAAATTGACATGCAAGTAAATAAATAAAAAATACATAATCATGGTCTCAATAATATTATGATGGAAAAAGTTTTGGGGTTTCTAATTATAAAGATAAGAGTGATTTGACCCACTTTGATCTAATGATAATAAATAATGTGTGTAAAGAAAATTTTCCTCTATATGATTCACTTATCTAGCATTCAAATTTCTTCATTTATTTTGATTCTATTGGACTATTTGGTTTTATAAAATTTTATATGGCGTGTCTGTATATATTTTTTTATAATGAGAATTTAAAAAAGATATATAGTTAATTTGGATTCATAAAACACTAATTGTGAAAGTGTAATGTTATATTAAAGGAAGTGTAGATTTACAAATCGACATTTTACATTATGTTTAGAACATGTTGTATCAATTGAGATAACATTTTATATTTGACCCAAAATCATCCATATTTTACGTGACCTTAACAATAAATAAACTAAATTTTATTTAACCTAAATTCAACCTACATATTCATAATTTAGGATAGTTTTGAAATCCTTGTTGTATTCTCTCATGATAATGTGGGAGGTGATAATAGAAAGGGTTGGGAAATTATCTATATAATGAAGAACAAAAATAAATTCTAGAATGATTCTTTAATTATTACCCATTTATTTAGAGTTTTATTAAATAACATTTTCATTAAAATCATATATATTTTTGTCTTATTATCCTTCAAATTTTTATATTAATATTATAAATCATTTGTTTGTATGTATTATATCAAAATTTTGGCATAGGAATCTTATAAACTAAATATATTTTTTATTATATATCATAGGTAGAAGTTAAATTATAAAAACATCACATCAATTTGAAATTGGTATTTATAAAAATTAAATGACAGCTTCTATAATTTTTTTCTACCATGAAATATATCTTCTGAAATAAAAATCTCATAAATACGATATAAAAATTATGATATATCGTAATGATTAGTTTTTTGGTTAAAAATTTCCATATTCTATTCAATGGACAAACTGTGTGAATTGGGGAAAACCTTATTGTAAACCTATTCTTTTTTAGAGGAATCATATAGTAACATATGATAAATGAATCACCAAAAGAGGGTGAATGAGTGATTTTACAATTGCTTATTTTTCTCATATTAAAAGAACCGTATCTGTTGGTAGGAGTGATGTTTGATTTTAATACCAACACAAGCACATGCAATTAGAGAACGAGTGATTTACAAGGTTCACTACTCAACATCAGTAGACATTCCACTGAAGGGTCTAGTAAATCTCATTATCATATGATTAATTAATAAATATTTATAAACCACCCTGACCATGAAAAATCATTATAACGTGATTAATTATCTCAAAACTATATTTTCATATTTCAAATTCAGTGCATCATGAACTAATAAGAAATTAAAATGATTAAGATAAAATATAAATGTATTCCTCCTGAAGAGAATAGATTTGTTTTTTAGTGTGATGATATCTTCTTATTCTTATTATCTTCTTATTCATGAAATAGTTTCTTTAAAATTACATTCACTACACGGTATATAAACACTACTTGTTTACAAACACCTCACTCTCAATCGACATGCTATTATATGAAATAATCACTCATACTAATTGAAAAACATTATATCCCAATTTATTGATCCTTGATGGTTACACTTTTCTCTTTCAACTTCTTTAAAATATTTATGATACTCTATAAATATATTTGAGTTAAAAATCCCATAATCATCGGATCTAGTCCCAGCAATAACATCTATAGTAAATTGCTTCCATAATGGATTATAAAATCTTATAGACATGAACAAATAAAAAATAATCATCATTCTTCTTTAGATATATGTTTATTTAATATTGAATACAACAATATGTTTCAATTATTGTATAATTTTTAGATGCAACCAAGTCATCTTCAATCATGGAACATTTAAACTTAATGAAAAACTACCTTAAATCTTAGCTATGTCACATTAAATGGGATCCTGAAATCCCAATCATGATATATTTGTTATGTGAATCAATACTATACATTAAAAAGATGACTAAGTGTATTATTTATCTAAGTTCACTAGGATTCAAAAAAATCATATGCCACATGTATGTTAATTTTTCCTTACTTCAATATTTATTCAATAACACATTGTAGGAATTGTGATAACTTTTATCATGATATTTAAACACTAGAATAGAAGATCACATTGTATCCCCTGATTAAATTGAATTTAGAGTCCAATTCTATTTGACATTTAATTTATCTATTATTTACCATGTGGTCATATAACAAAAGTAGTAACACCTACTCTATCACTCCAGTGGTAGGACATCCTACCATCATGCTTTTGTGGTAGTGCCCTTGTGGAAAATTATCAGTAGTATAACCTTAGTGGTAGCACCAAATATTAGTTACATTAAGGTACCACACTAGGAACTATCATAATTGGTGATAGCATACCCAATGGTTTCACACCAAGTGGTAGAATACAAAATGGTAAAACATTTCAATATAATTCTATACAATAAAACATGGAAGTAATATACCTAGTGGTAGCATACCCAATAGTAGCATTGAGAGGTAGCATACCTTTCAATATTATTCCCAAATGTAGAACATGAAAAACATTACATTTTTTTATAAATAAATCCAATAACATAAGAAAAATAATTTCATACATACTAGATTATTCACCTCAAACAATAATACAGGGCATCTTCATCTTAATAATCTCCCCATTTGGACTTTTTTATCATCCAATGATCTTAGTTCATTGGATCTGTGAAATGCTAAAAATGGATCACTTTTAAAAATTCTAATCTTATGTAAGCGCACATGGTATTGGAAATAAAAATTATTGGACAATAATTTCATGTTGTCTATAAAATTTTATCTATAACAAAACATAAATTAATAATACTTTCTAGTAGAGACTAAATTGCAACTATAAAAAATAGTTTATAGATCCATATAAAAACTATTAAAACTATTCTCACATGATGAGATATTATCATACCCCATTCAATAACACCCCCTAGGTATATTATCATCCTAAAGAGGTAAAACACATATCAATGGATAAATTATGTTGTAATTTTTCATCCCATTTGATATCCACATCCAAAGATAAGAAGAGAAAAGTGATAGAGAACACATAACATATCATTTTACACGGTGAGGTTAAACCCTCATCTTTAACCTGATATTCTAGAAAGCTTCTATACATAATTACTTAATGAATATATCAACATTATGATATTTTATTTGAATAATCTCCCACATCAATTCATTTATCTCTAAAAGTTCCATAATGAATAAATATTTATTATCAATTTTCTTAATACTGTAATATTGAACTTGAGTTCTTGAAAATTTGATAGAACTCATATTATCACATCCAATAATGAAGTGGCATCTTCACACTCACCTTAAAAGTATCCAACTATGTTTTAATCCATATAAACTGAGTTGTTACAGGAGTTGAATCAATATATTCTGCTATATTATCTCTTAATATTCTATAAATTTTATACTTTGTGTGATAGAACACACATCTATTACTACGAAATTTAACCCCACTAGATGTTGATTTTCTATCATCAGTATGACTTTCAAAATCCTTATTAGCATAAATGAAGAAATTAAAATTTTTTATTTCTGTAATTCTATACAAAATCTATTATACCCTTTAAACACTTGTAATATTTTATACTATCATAAAATGTGATTCCTTTGGGTCACATTGATATCTAAAAAATAGTGAAATAATATTTAATATATGGAATTACATATTTATGGTATACAAATCTCCCAATAAACATTCTAAACTCCCTTTATTTAACTTAATTTCCCTATTAATATTTGGATATATTTTCACCCACAAAAATAGGTTTCAAAAGAGATTGTGAATATTCTATACTGAATCTTTTCAAGGGTCCCTCTGCATACTTATATGAATAATAAAAAAATGTTTTCTATCTCATGATAGATATATAAACCAAAAAACTATCACATTTATCCATGAATATAAATTTCAATTAAATTTTTCATTTCATCATCAAACTTATCACATATTTATTTAACATTATAACCAAATGTTATTCCATTTAAATAAACAATAATATTGAGAGTTACCTCTTTGTAATATCTGATATAGTGATTTTTTTCCACTTGAAACATTGTTTCAGAAAAAAAAATTAAATTTCAATTATTTATAAAACCAACTGTAAATATTAAAGTGGATGTAGGTTCTAAGCTAGTAAAATGATAAAGAGAGTTTATGAAACCAAAAAAAAGTAAAAAATGAAACTAAAATAGCCAAAAATATTTGATGTGATTCAATGATTTTGAGTGTCAAAATTATATGAAAATAGTGGTGGTTGTGTGTTGGAATTATAAATAGTAGGAAGAGATATAGAAAAAAACAATTGATGAATTGGGGAACCATATTATTATAGATTTAAATTTAATTATTTATTTTCTCCCTGAAAAATAGTCAAAAATTTGTAAATGTCGAAAAAAAAATTTATTAAACATCAAATTTTTCCTGATGATCTATAAAGTACAGTAAATGCATCATTGTAAGGAATTTTCAATCAAGACTAATGAAAATTGATATTCTATTATGGAATTTTGTGCCTTCAAAATTTTCCTCATTTTAGTGATTTGAAAAATCTTAAATGTTAAAAGTACAATATTATCAACTCTTAGTATGTATAATAGTATAGATGTGATTCCTATAAAGAATAAGGGAAAGGAAACTATACAAATTATAACACTAAAATTAATTACAAAATCCAAAAAAATAAAATAATATATATTATCAATCAGTATTGATTGAGTCCCTAAATATATTTTTTATCTCGTATTATTTTACAAGAAAGTATTTTCTAGTTTAAAAAATATCCAAAACAAAATACATTGAATGAAAAAATAAAAATAAGTATTCTCTATCAATACCAGTTCCGTCTCGATATCGAGGTTCCTCTATTACAAAGAATATGACCTAGCTCTTGACATAATCTATTTTTTTGTTCCATGATCATTAGTCAATATCCCTCGGTGTTCATCTGATCCTCAATCCTATCTCTCAACAATTTCTCCTTTTTGTCCTCTATTTCAATGATGTCATGTTTCATATCAGATTATGAAGCTCAACGATAACACCCTTTTAATCTCAAATCCTTTATTTCCACATGGTGCAAGTCACTATTCACAATCTCCAACCCATGAATAGAGATGAGTTCTCCAAAAAAATGATGAAAAAAAATTATCTTAAAACAACCAAGGGATCCCTCCTCAAGCTTCAATCTTCTTCCCATGAATATTGGATCAAACTTGATTTTATTATCTTTGGTTTGATTATTCAGGGATTCACTAATTATAAATATTATTCCTTGTAAATTTATGCGAATAGTTAGATGTATGACTAACCTTACAAGAGCTTACCTTGAGGTGGGAATACTATTGAATGGTTCTATGTCATTTTATGTTACCATTACACAGACGTTTGCAACATTGGGTGCCCTTACCTAGCCTACATCAACAAAAAGTCAATATTTAGTTAAAATAGAAAATATGAAGAACATCAACACAAATTATATCAGTTAATTTAAAATTTTAAATTCAAAAAATAATTTAATATTTAATTAAATAATAATAAAAAAGCAATAAAAAACAAAAATAATAAATATTAAATTAAAACTAAAATTAAATAAATCATTTAAAATTATAGATTAAAAATAAATTAAAATTATATTAATTAACAAATAGAATGATAGAAAAGTCACATAAATGAATTTTTTATTTAGAGAATTCAATAATACACCAGAAATATTAAATTTTAAATTAAAAATAAATAATTAAATAATTAAATAAATTTAAAACATTATCAAAGGGTTATTTAAAAAATAAAACTAACATAATTACTATAGATTTAAATAATTTAAAAAACAATAAAAATGTAACCAATAAGATATGAAAAACCATTAATTGAATAAATTGGATATTAAAATACATAATTAAAACATGAAATGATGTGGGAAAACAAAACAAAGGAATTCCACCTCATATCCCTTATATGTAAGTCATTGATTATCATTAAGAAACACTTTAGGTAAATTAAATGGAATAAAATGAATCTCAAGACTCAAATATTAGGTTCCCACAAAGAATTGGATTTTAAATAATTCCCCATGGATTTTCCTCAAGCTATGAATGACTTTAACCTCAATAGATTAAATGTTTTTACTTTGAAATATGATTCCAAGTTTATATTAACGATTGTCCTTAAAAACATGATATGATTCAAACAAAATTCAATTTACATTGAAATAAAATTCAATTTTGTTTACATCCATGATAACAAGATCACATAATTTATATAGAAATTATAATTAGACAGATTATTTAATGGGGTGGAGTGAAATTTATTGAAGGAATAAATTACTCATATAAGAGTAAATGAATTAAGTGTAGAGTGGTGAAAGAATGAATGGATGAAAAATTAATCCTAGATTATTAATTTAATTTAATAATAAAATTGAATTTATATATTATGATTTCAGATTCATGTTAAAAAAATTCAATGTTAATGATAACTCTATAACTTGAAAACAATTTTCTTCAAAACAAAGTATCATTCACAAGGGAAATAAAAATGGTAAAATCAGTTAAATTCATGGGGTAACATAGAAAATAACCACAAAAAATTGGTTACAAAAAATAATGATTTATAAAAATTTGAACTTGTGAAAAATGATTAATTTAAACTTGTAAATTGGATTATTTGAAAAAAAAAGTTTATTTTTTTGGACTCTATATTGAAGAAAAGTTAATATAATTTTAGAATACACTCTCCCCTCACTTAAAACACAATAGTTTTGGAATCTGATACATGGTTCACTCATAAGTAACGCCATAGGAAAACACATAGCCTCAAGAATGACGCCATGTATTCCATAGGCTATCGACTTGTTGTGAGGGTCTATGATGGTATGACAGGGTAACCATACCCTCTTAACTAACGTGGAAAATAGTGGTATAAAATGAAATATCCAAATGTAAACCAATATAAAAATGAGTAACTATAGAAAAACATATACATAAGAACAAATATCTAAACCCATAAGTATTAGCATAAAAAATAAACAGACCCCCATTCAATTTAAAAAAAATGATTTCATGTCTATATTCTATACAAGTTAGAATAAAAAAATATAGAGAAGAATGTACATAGAATATGCAACAAAAAATGAATAAAATATAAAATGATATCCCAAATAGAATCACAAGAATATGCCTGGTCCTCTACTATTGTACTCCATTTTAGAATAGAAAAATCAACCATCCAAAGAAAGTTGCTTTCTCATGTTACTTCTTATATTTATAATGTTTGTTTGGGATTCAATTTGTGGCCTGAATATGGTGTGTGATATACTCAATAAGGCACTACCAATGATGTCTAATGTTATGCAGTCCATGAGTATACAATTTAATAGTGTGCATGTTTTATAATTAAAGAAGCAAAAGAAATTAAAACATCCATACTAATAAGGTTCTCCCAGGGGTCACCCTCCCAATGATACATGCTTCAGCCTATGATGGTATGTCTCTGAATGCTTATTCTTATAATTAAATCCATATTATACTCTAAATACCCAAGGATCATAGAAAAGGTGACCCACATTGCTCATATTCATATATGGTTTTAATAAGTACCATGAAATTTTTGGTTTGGATATAAAACTGAATAATGGCCTCATGTATATAAAGCATTGAATAAATCAAAATTTTTTCTTTGAATTGGAAAATTCATAGTTTTTTCAATTTCATATCATCCTAAGACAGTTTATTCCATCAAAATATGATGGATTTATGTTTATATCATGGGTTTAAGAGGCATGATACCAATTGAATATAATGATTCTATCATTCTGTCAGTACATGATTTCTTGATGGTTCCACCGTATTTTTTCCTATTTGAGAATTGATTAGGAGGGTTCAAATATAGTTTCATAATCATCCACATATGGTTTACCATTACAATATTTCGTAGAAACTTCCAATAGATCCCACATCCATAACTATGTACATAATTACTTTCCAATGGCATGCAGTCATTTGGGGCTTCATACCCAATGGAACTTAAGAAATCACATTAGCCATGAGGATGGGAGGTTGAGATCCTAAGACCCTTTTAGGGGGAGTAATTTCCAATTCTTGGACTTTCTTAAATATTTAATTAATGTTCTTGAGTCTTTCAAATTCTGATACGGGACTAGTTTCTCAAAAAAATGACCAGGTGTTGAATCCTTATATTTGTAAAGGGTTTTCCTATTTAGGATACCATCTATATGTATCTATGGTTCTTCATACATCTCTTATTGTGACACATATATGGGTTTGTTTTCAAATTTTTAATCCATATAACATGGAAATCTAGAAAATATGACAATCTTAGAACGAGATTGGTCTTTTTCAGATGGGATTTAACATTTATAATGTTAACTACATATCCTATTTATGAAATAAATAAAAACACATGTATTTTTTTATGTTTGAGTTGTGTAGTTTAACTTTATGTAGAAAAGAAATATATGAGGGTACTTAGGAACTATGTATTGAGATAAATCTTTAGGATTGTGTCCATATTATTCTATATTATAATGACATAAATTCATCATAGTTGTATTTATGCTTAACCCATTTATTGGAGGTGATAGATAATTAATGCTCATGAGGGTTATTATGCCAGGGTTCAGCAATATAGGAATACCTTGGGGACTTATAACAAAGTTTATTCCTTTTTATGGGGGAAATAGTATCATGTCACACAATCTAGCTTACATACTATGTTTTCCCTAACTGAGGAAAACTTATGCTATAGGTGATATGATCCTTTAAAATCCCAAAGCACACATAATCCATGGACAATGTGAAACACAGACGATGGCATGTGATCAGACACATTTAATAAAAATATGGGATATACACCTTGGTTAGTACATAGAAGAGTGTTTCATATGGAACTGGGACCTTAAGAAGTTTTAATATGTATCATTTTTATGGATGAGGCATAGCCCTCATAGTTCAATACCTTCTCAATACACCAATGGTTGAGATATAATGTCCAAAAATGATTTTGGTTCCACCAGATAGAGTTTTTGAAATATGTATGGACTTACTCTAAGGTGGATTCCAACTTTGATCTCATTCCTTAGTAAGGTGTTCTATCTATACTCTTTAAAGAGGACTTAGAGTCCTCGTAGATCCATTCCTCCCTAACATGCTAATGAGTTTGAGATACTTGAGGTAATGGTTGGGAATTATACATAAATGGATGCCCATGTAAAAGGCTGCATCTCATCTGCTAATGAAAAAGTATGTATGGTAATCTTATTGACTAATTAAGTCCCATTATTAAATAATATATGAAACTTTTATGAACTAACAAAAAATAGCATGCTCAATTGAATCATGTCCCTTAGGTAGGCATCCTATGTATACTATTTGGATAGGAATTAGAGTTAATATAGATTAGTTATCTTTTCAATACCCTAATGGATGGGAAATAATAAAGAACCCGTAAGAGATTTTGGGTCTCATGGTTAATAGTGAATGAGATATGGAGGAATGTACTACAAGGTGGGTGACCAATTGGAGATTAGACCTCAGGAAGTAATCTTGTGTATCGTATTTAGATAAAAACTAGAGTTTGAACATTTATGTTGGGTGTATGTTTGACTGTCTCTATAGGACCTGTTTACCATGTCACAGGGTGTATCTTGGACATGCTTAACATGTTTGGGGGTGTATGAGTGACATGTCCTGGGGGTCTGTCTGACATTTCCAGTTTTTTTATCTGATATTTACTTATTTTACGTCTTGAATGTCACAAGTGCCTATATGACAAGGATGAAATATCCAAGGGTGATTTTTATGGTTTAATAAAACATATCAAAGGCCTTTTTCATGGTTGAAATTTTTAGAGGACATCAGAATACATGGGTTACATGTTGGAGGATCTCGTGTTTCTAGGATGATATGTCCGAATGAATTATGACCGCACCGCGATTCACTGTTTCATTTTCACCATTACTCCACTGTGCAAAACTTGTTAAGTTTTAAAATGTGTAAGAATAATAACAAATTTAACTTCATATTTGACTCCTTTATTTTTTTCACTTTTAAAATGTGAAATTATAATTTTTTTGATAATTTCATTGAAGCTGGAGGTGATTTGAAGATCCCATGACCAAGCTCAAGAAAAATGGACCAAACTGTGGAGGATATAGGCACACCAATCGACTCAACTACACATTAATAACAAATTGTGAATATGAATGGGATGATATTTTCTAGAAGGTTCCTAAATTGAATGGGATACATTTCATATGATGAAACAAAATCATAATTCTTGCATATGTTTGCCCATCTGGACTGATTTTTACTTCCCACCATATTTTCTTGAGGTTAAAAGTGGTGTGTTTTGATCTATATATTTCATGATATGTAGGTTTTAAAATGAATCCAAATATTTAGTGGAGATAGACACAAGCTATGAAACTACTTATCAGTTTTTTATAATGGGAGACAAAAGATTTCCACCCATTGAAAACAATGGTCTCATTGGTTTAACACAATCTGTGTGCCCAAAACCACCTTCTACTTTTCCTATGAAATGATACCTTTGGAACCTCGTTTTTAAGTTCTATAATGGAGTGGTTTGAAGCCAATTTGGAGTTATAAATGAGTTATATCATCATCCTGGAAGCTCTAGATTCCCCAATCCTCATAGGGGGTCAAGCATGAAGAAATAGTTCAATTAGAATTTCCTCCTCCTCTCGATGTTGGGCTAAACAGTGGGTGTTTTTTCTGAAAGAGATACACACATGTAAAGGGAGTTGTGGTGCGTCTATTAGAAACTGTTTTGAATTAATTTGGGTCTTGAAACATTTCATTTGATCTATCTTTCATGATTTAATTTTTAATTCTTGTTTTTATACATGTGATGTTAGGATCATAATTTCTAACTGATCGACGTGAGGTTTTCAGTGTGTGAATTATATTTTTTTGACTAGAAAACGCATGATTATTTTTCATAAACACTTTCTTGAGTTTTCAATCTGATTTTGAAGTTATTTTTCCATGCATATTTTCTACACCATGGAAATACTATTTTTATTTCAAGGTTTGGTTCTTCATGTAATGAAATAGAGTCTTAATAATTAATTGGGATTCTAATTAATTTCAGGAAAATAATTACTCCAAAACTCAATAAATATATAAGAAAAATGAACATGAAATGTGTGTAGTGAAATCACAATGACCCCTTTATTTTAAATTTTTCAAAATTCCCTTGGTTTGTTAACTATTAAACTATTTATGTTATTTTTTTAACACTATTTTTAAAATAACCCCTATTACTTTTTATTAAATAGAAATACTCTAAAACTATCAAAACATCTTGAGATATGACCTAGGGTAAATCGTATACTATAAATAAACCTTAAAATAATAATAAATTATATGTTTCATGACAACACATTCAAATTTTGGCACCATTTCTAGGGATTGTTTTGATTTTTTGTGCGTGTTTTTGATAAGTGGTACACATTTAATTCAGTATTTTTTTGTAGGTTTAATTCCTATTTATCAAAATATGATTAACACTATTTATGTAGGTGAACTATTCTACAAAACCCCAATTTTTTTTCAAGGACCTTAATACAGAACATGGAGAAAAACACAAAACAATTCAATATAAGATCTAGTGTTCCCATAAGAGGTGTACATGAGGTAAAAATACTATACTTGAGAAGAAGGTTGGAACAAAGTTTGAATATGTAATTACCCTCCTCATAAAACATTCTATTTCCCTAGGGAATTTACAATACCCTAATCCCATCCATTGGAATATATGTTCTTTTGAAACCCACTACTCTAACCAATGCCCCATACTTAGCGAAACTTCTAAGAGTTGTGAGCCAATCATTCGAGGCCTCCATTCTAACCAATCATTTAGGAAAGAACCATACTATCCATAAAACCCTAGGTGGAATGAAAACCAAGCCTATAGTCAAGGGTTTATTAAAACCATCCAAAAAAACATAGAACCAAATAGGGTATAGTAGTCATCCACCACCATCTCGAAATACCCAACCACCACAAAGAACATTACAATAACCCCCTCAAAAACCCAAGGCTAGTTAAGAAGATATGATTAAAAAAATTATTCCATGAATATATAATTCCAAAAAACCACCCAAGTAGACATAGAAGACCTAAAATCCCAATTAGGCCAACTCACAAACTCCTTGGATGAAATTCAAAGTCATGGGTAATGTAAACTACCTTCTAAACCACTTCTCAAACCTAGGGTTATGGGAACTGTTAGTTCCACCACACTTAACTGGTTAACTCAACCTAAAATCCAAATGTACCCCCCTTTATAGTCATACCCTCCAGAGGAAAATACAATCCTAATTGTTGAAATTAGTCTAAATGTTGAAAAACCTTATTCTGAGGGAAGTACATCACATCCAAAGAGTGTTTTTTGTTAATGAGTCACCTAGACCAACCATTCCTTTTTCATTTCTCAAAGGGTCCACCCTACCAATTAAACAAAAGGAAACATAACATGATAAATAAAGTTTGTCTAAATTCAATAAAGTGAAGGTTAATTCCCCCTTCATTGAGGATGTGATGAAAATTCCATGATACACCTTGTTTCTGAAAGATTTGTGTACACACTGAAGGAAAAATCAAGGTGATGAGAACATGATATTAGGGAGGAAAATCTTATAAATGAGAGATACATCACATCCCATTAAATGAAATGACCCCAAAACATTATCAATTATATGCACCGTAGGGGATTATTCCTTTTCTAATTATATTCTAGTGTTTGTTTCTTCTATTAATTTCATACATCACACTATTTTATATTTATTATAGGTTGGGTAACTGAAGCCCACTAGAATTATCCTTAAATTATCAAATTGAAGAATAGAACACCCTTGTATTGTGTTATAGAATGTTCTTATGATGGTTCATAATTTAATTTTTTCTTCTGATTTTTATGGGCTGAAAATAGAAGATGATAGTATCAATGGACATTCCCTGATTATATTGTGGATTCCCTTCTTGACAACTACCAAAACTATAATTAATGTCTACAATGTTACATTATATATGGATTATGGTGGTGAAATTTTCCACTTCCACATCCTTGATTCCATGAAGCACCCCACTAAAGAACATTCCACTCTCTCTATTAACTCTATAAATGTACTTCCTTACCTTGAAAAATATTCTTTTTCTTCCCATGATCCCATTTCTGAGTTTTCAATATTTATTGAAATGATGGGAAATGAATCATGCCTAATTTTTTGTACCTGTCTAGATGAAAGACATGCATTCTTGTTAATTGATGATATATTGAACCCTGAGGATCACATAACCATCAATGATACTACTAATCTTGTAAAGTCTCATTCCTCATCTGAGGATGATACCATTGAGCAGTTATATGGAATTAGTGACCTTTCACTTTCACACTCACTCCCATAAATCCATAAATTCTCTTGAATTGTAATTAAAACAATTACATCAAGATTTAACATATTCATATCTAGAGAATGAAAACAAGTTGCATGTCATCATTTCTAGTTCACTCCCTTCTAAGCATGAATTATGACTGCTTGTACTTTTGTGGGAGTATAAAAAAGCATTGGGATGGAAACTTATAGACATTCTTGGTATTATACCATCAATTTGAACACATCATATATTGTTAAATGATGATGATAAACCAATGAGTAAATCACAGCGTTGATGGATTCCAAAAATCTTATATGTGGTAAAAAAGGTTTTAACAATCTTATTGGATACTATAATTATTTACTCCTTCTATGACAACCAATCTGTTTTTCTAGTACATGTGATTCAAAAAAATGGTCTTACTCTAATAGAAAATGAAAACAATGAGTTGGTTCCAACTCATATGAAGAATAGTTAGTGTGTCTATATAGACTACTTTTAATTAAACCAACACATTGTGATAGACCACTCCCTATTTCAATTCATTGACCAAATCATAGAGATTCTAGTAAGGAAGTCCCATTACTATTTCCACAATGGGTATTATGGTTAATTTTATATTCATATTGCTGCTCAGGATTAGGAAAAGACAAAATTAACTTCCATCTTCGACACATTTTCATATAGAATGATTCCATTTGGTCTATGTAATGCTCCGGGTTCATTACAATGATTTATGGTTACTATTTTTTTCAAATTACCTAGAACCTTGCATGGAACTATTTATTGATGATTTCAATGTATATGACTCATCTTTTTATGCATTTTTCTGTAATCTTAGTTCAGTCCTACATCCCTATATTGAAATGAATCTCATATTAAATTATGATAAATTCCATTTCAATGTAGGAAAAGGTATTGTATTGGAATATGTCATTTCTAGGGATTGTATCCAAGTAGATAAATCAAAAGTGGATGTCATTTCTTCCCTACCATCCCCAAAAAATGTATTGGATATGCAGTCTTTCCTAGGTTATGCAAGATTTTACCATAGTTTCATTCATGAGTTTAGTAAGATTAAACTCCCCATATTCATATTTCTCAATAAATAAAAAGAATTTGTTTTCAATAAAGAATGTGATCATGATTTAAATAAATTGAAAAGCAGTCTCACATCAGCCCCAATAATCCGAACACCTTGGAAGGATTTACCATTTGATCTCATGTGTCACAACTCTAATAATGTATTTGGGGTTGTCTTATCACAAATGGTTGACCGAGCACCATATGTCATAGCCTATGCTACATGTACACTAGACCATTCCAAAGAAAACAACACCACAACTAAAAAATAATTTCTTTCCATTGTGTTTTCCTTGGATAAATTCAGGTAATACCTTTTACTGTCCAAAGTAATTATGTTCTTAGAACATGTAGCCCCTTGATATCTCTCTATGAAACCAATGTCAAACCACATATCATTCACTTGATGATCCTCCTTCAAGAATTCAATCTATAAATTAGGAATAAAAAGGATTAGAAAATGTGGTGGCTAACCATATCAGTAGGATCATCCCATCTATGGAAATTTTCTAATCCCCCAATATTTCTATAAATGATAACATTCCTGATGAATAATTTTAATGAGTATAAGATGATATTCCTTGGTATTATGAAATTGTAAGTTATTGGGTAGCATATTGAATTCACCATGATTTAAATAAAAACAAGGAAAAACATCTAAAACAAGAGTCTCTTTGGTTAATTTGGGATAAACCCTACCTCTATTACACATGTATTGATCATGTCCTCAGGTGTTTTGTTCCTGATAGTGTGTTTAAATCTGTCGTTAGGTTCTACCACACTCTTGCCTTTGGGGGCCACTTTGTCCCCAATAGACTGCTGACAAGGTCCATGATTCTTGAATCTTTTGAACAATGATATTTCTGGATGCCCATGATTTTTGTGAATCATTTTATCACTATCAAATATTAAATAATTTATCTAAAATAAATAAAAATCAATAGAAACCTTGTATATTCCATGACATTTTTTATGCTTGGGGCATTAAATTTAGGGGACCATTCCCTAACTCATTTCAGAACATGTACATTCTTCAAGATGTGGGTTATGTGTCAAAATGGGTAGAAGCATGTGCCACATGGACTGATGATTACAAGATTATTATGAAATTTTTATGATACTAAATTTTTTGTACGTTTGGGTTACCTGGGTTCATCATCAGTGACTGGGGTTCTCATTTCCAAAATTCAACAATGGAAACTATATTGTGTAGGTATGGGTTGGGGAATGAGTTTATACTGCATATCACCCACATACCAATGGTCAAGATGAGGTATCGAATATAGAGGTAGTACAAATTCTTCAAAAAATGGTTCAACCCAACATAAAATATTGGTGTCCAAGACTAGATGATTCATTATGGTATTACTATACTTCATTTAAAACTCAAATCTGAATGTCACCTTATATGGTTATGTTTTCAAAGAGTTTTCATATCCTGGTTGAGAGAGAGAACCAAGCCAACTGAGCCATTAAATTGTAAAATTCTAGATTTTCTGGTGAAGGTTCTCAAAGGATGTTTGAGATATAGGAGAAAGATGAAATGAAAAGTGATTCATATGGTAACTCCCATATATATAGAGTGAACCGAGGATTCCCATAATTGTCTCATCCTTCATCATTAGTTCAAAATTGGGCCAAAGGTCTTACTCTACAATGAAAGGCTGAAGTTTAATCAAGGTAATTATCATTACCTCTACGAAGCCATTCCAGAGTCCCCAGTGGAGGAAATGAAGGTTGAAGAAGTATTATATGAATGACGCCCACCCAGTTTTATCCTTCCTTACCACATTCTATTTTATTATATTGAGGAAACTATACACATTAGTTTTTTTGGGAGGGGTTTATTCCTAGGTTAGTTAATAATTTTCAACATCTTTCATTATTTTTCTATTTTTTGATTGTTTTATATTATTTTTAATTTCTACCCTTCATTTCCCCCTTCATATTTGTTCCATAATGTTGATTTTTTATGCCCAATTTATCATGGAAAATTATTCCTACATAATCATGGAAGTAATTGAAAATGGATATGGAATGTCCCTATTTTATGTGGTTTTAAGATTCAATTTTTTTTTAATGAAATGTTCATTTGACTATGAATTCAATTATGTGGTGTGAATTTTTCTTGAAATTTGGGTTTTTATTATTTAAATGGTTGTATCATTTTCAATCCTTCGAGAATAATAGTACCCTGGGTGTGAATATTTTAAGGGAAAATTTTTACACTTAATCTCTCCACACATATTTGAACCCAAGCATGATATGTGAAAATTTCATACTTAATAGGAGATAATATTATTTAGTTTATATTTTATCTACCTTAAAAAATTATTTTTTCCATGTGTTTGTTCCGTATCCAATCTATTTTATTATTGTACCAGATTTACCTATGTATGTGTACCTATTATCTGAATATTATATGGCCTATAAAACCCAACAAAACAAAACAAAAGACAATAAAAATAATCAGTGAGGGGGAGATGAAATGTAAAAAATATGGTAATATCTAGGTCAAGATATTTTGGTTTGACATTTGGGAATGATTAAGTGAGTGTGTCTTGAAAATTTATTTTAAATGATGTAGTGCAGGATCAGTGGAACAGATCATGGAAGTAGACATTTTTTGAAATAATTAATATTTACTTGATAGAAAATGGAAAGAATAGAATGAAATGGTTTTCACACACATGCATGTATAATTAGTTACATGATTAAATTTTGAATTATTTTCTTCAATTGGTATAATGAAACTCTTGGAATTTCATTCTTATACCGTTTTTGAGATGTCATTTTCCATGATCAACGAGAATAACTCCTTGGTGTGATTTTTTCTCCGATCACATTTCTATAATGAATTAAATTTTAATTTAATGTTAAATATTTATGAATTTGTTAATATCTAGATACATAATTTTTTGGAATATGAATTTTCCCAATGGGTGAAAATGTTTAGGTGTAGGTGTGTGATCACACTGTGATTCATAGTTTTATTTTCACCCTTACACCACTGTGCTAAACATGTTTTGTATTGAAAATTATTAAAACAATAACAAATTTCACTTCATGTTTGATTCAATTTTTTTTGTTTTTATCACTGTTAAAAAGGTAAATGTTACTTTTTTTATAATTGCATTGAAGGTGGAGGATATTTGGAGGGCCCATGGAGAAGTTCAAGAATAATGGGACAAACTGCACATGATCCATGAAAACCAGTGGACTAAACTGCATACTTCTACTAAACTATGATTCCAAATGGGATTATATGTTGTGGTCTAGTCCTAAATTAAATTTAAAATATTTTGTATGAAGAAACAAAATCCTAATTCATCTTTATGGTGGCTCATCCAGACTAATTATTCCAAGTCCCCGAATCTACATGATGTAAAAAGTGGTGTGTTTTGATCTATCTATATCTCAAGATTTCAGAGTCCATATAAATCCAAAAATTTCATTACGATATCTAGAAGGTGGAGAAATAGGTTTTCAGTTTTTTTCAAAGTGATATAAGTCTTCCTTACTATCGAATACAATGGGCCAATTGGTTTTACACAATCTGTGTGTCCGAAACCACCTTCCGCTTGCCCATAAAATGATACCTTGGGAACCTTATTTGTAAGTTAGAAAAAGGTGTGAAGTGCATACAATTTAGTTTTATAGAGGAGTCTTATCTTGAACCTATAATTTTGGGAGGCCCCTCTCCTCATAGGGGGATCAAGGATGAAGAAGGAGTTCTACCCGACATTCCTTGTCCTCTCGATGTCGCACAAAAAGGTGGGTGTTCATTGTGAATGATCTACACACATTTCAACGGTGTTCTAATGCATCTATTAGCTACTGTATTGAAATAATTTTGGTTTAAAAACCTTTTATATCAGGTGTCTTGCATTATTTAATTTTTCATTAATGTTTTTATGCATGCGAATGTTATACTCTTATGTTATAACCGATCAGTGTGAGGTTTTGAGTGCCTAAATTGTGTTGTTCTGGTTGAACATCACAAGAATCCATTTCATTCCTAGATTATTGAGATTAAAATATGATTTAAAATCTCTTATTCCATGAATAATTTTTAGACCTTGTAAATACGATTTTTATGTCAAGTCTTGGTTCCTCAATTAATAAAAATAAAGGCTTATGAATTAATTGGGATTCCAATTATTTTAAACCAATGAATTACTCCAATACTAAATTAATATTTAATAAAAATTACCCTTCATCTCATATTTTTAAAAATATAATTGTTTTGAAAACTATTAAAATCTTTATTTTAAGTCATTTTTATCAAACTTTTTTCAAAATCACCCCCTTAGTACTCTTTATTAAAAAGAAAAATATAACCCCATCAATGCTCCTTGGGATAATACCTATGGTCACACCTATACTATAAATTAAACTTAAAATCATAATCAATTTGTTGTGTCATGACAACACATTCAATTTCTTAATATATAACCCATTGGTGTTGGGTTTTGAGTGTGTTACTTGTGTTGTTCTGATTGGACAACACAAGAATCATTTTCTTGCACACTTTATTGATATTTATATATTCTTTGGAAGTTATTATTACATGAATATGTTTTTTACCTTGGAAATACGATTGCTATCTAGTGGTTTTGGTTTATCAAGAAATGAAATAAAGTCCTAGAATTTATTGGGATTCCAATTAATTTCATCCAAATAATAACTCCAAAACTAAATGAATCTACAAGAATAATAAATATGAAATGTGTGTAGTGAAATAAAAATGTCTCCGTTATCTCCTATTTTTCAAAATTCACTTGGATGGTCTACTATTAAACTCTCTATGTTTATCTATTTTCTTAAAACTATTTTCAAAATTACCCCCCTTTTGTACTTTTTATTTAAAATGATTACTGTGAACCAATCAATTATTCCTGATAGAAGACCTTGGTTCAAACCAGTACTATAAATCGGCCTTAAATAATAATAAATTCTACGTGTCATGACAACATGGTCAACTCCTCAATTCTTGAAAAACATGTTTAGGTGTTGTTACATTATTTGGATATATCAGGTGAAGAAAATGATTCTTTCTCATGAAAATTAGCATATAATTCTTCATGTCATTATTCTATCTTTTTCATTGCCAATTTAATAAATTCCATAATTTTTTCTTACATTATATTGTTGAGGTTTCAGGTGACTATGTAGACATACATAAAATTATTTTCATAATCCGGCTTGTTCACAGAATGTATTTCACGGGATTAATATATTTTTCATGTGAAGAAGACATAAATTCCATGTAATCCCAGAGGTCAATCCCTTAGGGTTTACAACATGGGAGACTCATTCAATTTCATGGATTTATTCTTCAAGGAGTCATATCTTTATTCTACGCTCTCATGGCTCTGCCTTGTGTGTGTGTCCTTGTACAGAGGGGGTAAATTTATAAACCTCAATACCATAGTTCTATACCCCATGTAATGTCATGTATATCACGGATATGGGATTGAATTAGTGTAGGTATTATCACATAATGCACCTCTCATGATCCAGTCAGGGGTCATCCATGGATTCATCTATATGTGGAATGAGAAATGTCGACCATGAGACAACTTTTGTCATCACTGTATTTATTGGACCCATGGAATATCAATGGAATTTTTTATAATCATATATACATGTCAAAGAGATTTCGTAATACTAGGTTGACATGTCATCAAGACTTTACGATACTAGGGTTCCTATTGGAGAGGATTTCACATGACCGATGGAGACTTATCTGGTGCCTCTCCTAAGATCAAGTTAAACTATCAAAATGGCCTTCTTTATATGATTCTTATATGCCTGGGAGTCATCTCAAAACCATGATTCACATTAAATATGATTTCTCATGTCCAAGAAAGACTTTTTTGGGGGCCCTTCATGAGATAAAATTTTCTTTTCAAAGGGTATTTTTATGATCAATGTGAATAAAATGATGTGAATAACCCCTTCTCATGAAAAATAGAGTAACATCAGTCACATGGGGCTTCCAAATTTTCCAAATACTGTTATTTATTTTATCAAACTGGTATGCTTTTACTATTGGTCGTCAATCTGGGTTCCACTTGAACAATAAATGATCCCACGGTATCATGTGATCATTGTCAAGGACAATGAATCTTCTTGTCCATGGTGCGTTTCCTGATCAAATCATCATGTACAAGAGCCTCTAAAAATAAAAGTGGACATGTTTTGGAATTGTATTGAGATTAGGATGTATGTTAGAGAGGATTTTTATGATTGATTTGGATATTTTTGGATCCCTTCTAGAGATCAAACACTATTGTCAGAGAGACTTCACAAGTTCAATATGACATGATAGAGGACTTCCTTTGGATCCATGGGGATTACACTGGTTATATAAACCATTTTCTTGAAAAATAGTGTATGTTTTACCAAATTAATCCTATTCCATTTTCATACTTATAAATTCATTTTACAATGAGATTCATGATATTTTCAAGAATCAATTTCATGATGTGCCAAGTGGTTGGAGGATGTCATCAGTCAGTCTTCACATGATCATTACGGATTTTCTAGATTCTATTTCAAGAACATGATGGATTTTAAAGCTGATTTGTGTCATCATGAATAGATAACGTGAATTGTGGGTCCTTTTCACCTAACCTTCATAGGGTCATAGGATCTTGTGTATCATTGGGGTCATACAATCCTTGTAAACTATACACTTAGACTCTATGTATCAATTTTTTTTCTTATTTTTTCTTGAAGAGAATATAATACCGATAAATTAGTTATTTACAAAATACAAGAAATTTTGATGCTCATTTGGATGGTATCAACATATCCCTCCCCCCCCCCCTTAAGAAAAAGTTTCAAAGGTACAAGGACTAATTTATAAAGATAGTTAATGCATTTCCGAGTCCTTGAGGATTCCATTTATCATTTTCCTAAGAAATGATTTTTTATCTCAATGAACATAGGTATTATATGGATCATCCTATAAATAAGTATGTGAGGGACCCACTAATTCCCAAAGTAACTAATAAATTAGATCTTTTTCTATTTCTTATATCATGTGACTACATCGCAAGTCCTCTCTATAAGAAATACTTCACAAAAACCCTTTTTAACACCACTTTTCAAGAACACATTCTGATATTTGATCATGTTAACTATAGATATGAATCCTTTGTCTTAGTACTTGTTCAAATGAAACCTAAAACAATTTAGGTTAATTTTATTCAACCTTATCACATGTCCCAGTTTCATGGATGTCCATTGAGGTTCGCATGATCGACTAATTCCATCATATGATCACTTGATTGTTACGATGTTCACACGACTACCTCACAGCCACATGATCACAATTCTTTTCATAGTTCCTATGATCAGGAGATGATCTATGGGTCAGGTGACTTGTCATACCTTTACCAAGAAATGTGATAAAAAATACTTGTATGGTTCATATAATTCGTATGATGTTGTATGATTCATTACCCTCTTTTAGTAGGGTTCCTTTCTCTTCTATCATCATATCCTTGTTTTGTATATATGGATTCTAGTTTTCATAAGACTTCAAGAAAAGAGGTCCCAGTAGTGGTGACTCATCAGAATTCCATTTTCCCATGTGTGGATTCTATATATCATTCAATTATTGAGTCATCACAGAACAAATTGATAGAAATGATGTGGATATGTCTTGTGGATATCCTATATTGGAATTTATAACTCTTTATATGTTTGGGTTTAAATGTTATATCCCTATAAAGCCATAGTAGTTATGTTTTGTGACTCCTTGTTGGGTAGTTAGGAAAAATAATACATTTTGGGACCATATAACCCACATGGCCCACTTCATTTCTAAAAAAACACTTTGATGGGTACATGTTGAGGTTTATGCCAGTATAATTTAGAAAGAATCATTTTAAATATAATTGTGAAATCTATATGTACCAAGTTATATTGAATAAAAATTCAATGAACTATAAGTTAGGGTGATTTGATATCTAGGACCTTCGAAAAAGGGGTGCATCAGGATGGATTTAGGGCAGACCTTCTTAGTTCCACATACTAGTTTTGAATTTTCCATGGATCTGAAAAACAATGCACTGTTTGAATATATCTGGATATCCCTAATATAGGCCTACTATAATATGGTCTTGATAGTATAATTAGTCAGCCTATGGAGTCTAAAAACAAATTCATTCTATTTAAATCATAGAGAGGTGGGTATTAGTCTCTGGGACATCATGTAGATTTGTAGGGAATCAATTTTAAGAGACACATACAATTAATTTCTCCCCCATAATCCTTGTGGGATGATCCTATTATACCCCTCCTATCTCAAGGGAGTAGATCAAGCTAGGTGAGATATCACTTGAGGGGCCCTACATCATAGTGAAAAAACCCAATTAAATATTGGGATAGATATTTTATCTTGATAGTAAGTTATAAACAGAGTACAAGGAGTTCAAAGGCTTATCCAATAAAATATTCCTATAGTGCTAAGTGGACCTAATGGCTAACCATTGAAGTGGGTTAATTTACCAAATGGGGGTGGGAGGTTATTCCCAATATCAATTGATCCTTCTAATTGGTCAAATTTTCTTATATGTACCAAAGAATGTTCTTACACATAACAAATAAGAATATTGAATTTATAGTTTCCATGTTTTTAATGGAATAATCTTTGGAAAGTGAGATTCATATTGGGTTGGATATCCAAATTTTGGAAAAACTATACTTCTTCCAGCACAATATTTATTGGATAACATCCCACTACGAATTTAGGTTATCTTTTTGGGTCTTTGGGGCTGTATAAGGTCTTTTCTAGGTGGTAATGAATACTTAAGAATTCATAACATTCCTAGAATTGTTTTCATGCCTATTATGCAGTGTATCAATGGGTTAAAGGTTTTAAAATTAAAATATTGTGAATTAAAGGCCTTCTTGAGTCGTCATGAATGCTTCTATTTCGAACCCTATGATATGCCCACACATAGTATAATTAAAAACGTTGGGGGAAGATGTCACGACCCGTCCTCGGGGCCCGTACTGTGACTACCCCAAGCCCGCCTTCCATAGGCCAGGGGATGGCGACTAACACCAAGGCATAATTCCCGGTAAAAAGGGAAGTCATTTCCTTTGTAAAGTAAACAAACACCACAGAGCAAGCAAGCAAAATAAAACACTAAGTAAAAAACTGGGTACAATAGTAAGTGCGGAAAAGTAAGCGGGCCAGAATACAAACCCAAACTGAAAGTAAAGTAAAACTGAAAAACAGAGTACAACAACTGAAAAGTAAAGCCATAGCGTCGAGCCGTCCACTGGAAAACCCACCTGAAGGGTGGGTACAGATAGCCTCCACAGCTCCTCGGATCCAGCCGTCTGCTACGAGTACACTCCGCCCAGTGGTCCACCTCCAGGTACCGACCTGCTCCTCGTGCCTCAACTATGATCAGCGTTGTACGTCATCTGCAACCAACACAACGTAGTGCAGGCATATACCGTGCAGGGGTGAGTATAAGCTACTCATTAGGGACCCCAAGACCCCCTATGGTCTCCCATAATCCACAAAGGATAATCCAAAAGGTAAGATACAATCACGAAGTAACATCCGACACCACATGGGTATATGCCCATACATATACCTAAGTCATTAATTCTCGTTCGGATCCAACATCCGAGCCCAAGTACAACCCATTACACACATGAAAACACAACCAAATCCACACAGGAAAGCATAACGTAATCCACACAGGATATCAAGTCAACCTTATCGAAGATAAGGATTGAAAATCAAGACTCATCTCACACAGGTATACTTCTTCATGATGTCAAAACCACGACTGCTGGAGAACTCCTCCTCTGTTGAGTACAGTGGGCCTGCTGCTACAACCAAGCTCTTGACTCCATGGGTCTGCCACTACAACCAAGAACTCCACCTCATAGGCTCCAGAGGTACTCCTTCTGTTGAGTACCGTGGGTCTACCACTACAAATATGCACTCTTCCGCCGTGGGTCTGCCGCTACAACCAAGCGCTCCCCCTCATAGCCTCCAGAGGTACTCCTTCTGTTGAGTACCGCAGGTCTGCCGCTACTACCAAGCGCTGCTCCGCCATGGGTCTACCTCTACAACCAAGCGCTCCCCCTCATAGCCTCCAGATGTACTCCTTCTGTTGATTACCGTGGGTCTGCCGCTACTACCAATCACTCCTCCGTCGTGGGTCTGCCGCTACAACCAAGCGCTCCCCACTGGGCTATCCAAAATACACTGAGTCGATAGATCAACATTTGTCAAGTCTCATCCAGTTACTAGGTCTCTGAACACTGCTAGCTCGTCACCGGGAGGGTCCGTTCCACGAGCTATCGGTCGATACTCCAAGTATCACAAATTTCCATGAAGAAGTATCTCAAATAACCGCCTCGTCTTAGGGGTCTCAATGCAACAGACGACGGGTCAGTCAGACGCCCTCTCTGTGAGTTTCTAGCCTTTTCGTCCCAGGGGTCTGGTTGGTTTCGTTTGTGAACCAACCCAGATGTATCTATACTATACCCCTAACTCTCATAGGGTATGCACATAGGGTGCATTTCTCAACGTGATCACCAATGCCACTGACGGTTCGTCAAACGGACGTCCGGTATGAAAGCTATCAGCTTTTCCGTTCCAGGGGCCTGGTTGGTTTTCGGGACCGATCCAACCTGGCCATTATCCAACTGCATTCAAAACTCAGGTGAAGCATGCCAAAAGTTTTTTCTCATCAAGAGTAATCCAACAAAGTCGACGACACGTCAATCAGACGTCCGGAGCTCAAGTTATAAGTGTTTCTGCTCCGAGGGCCCAGTTGGTTTCGTGTACAAACCAACCCGGCCAAACCCAAAGTACTCTGAAACCTTCAGTGTAGTATACCAAAACGACCATCTCGATCCTAGGATCACATCGCTGCTGACGGTGCATCGATCAGAGGTCTGCAACCCATGTTATTGGAAAAAGACCGTAACAGTCCGATATTAGGTGGTTCGGGCCAGACCTGACCCGGCCTAGTACCCCCTGGGTCGGTCTGAACCGGGTCGACTTGATCCGGGTCCGGGTCTAGCTTTCTTGGGCACGGCCCGGCCTGGGCGCGACCCGGCCTGGCAGTCCGGCCGGGCGGCTCGGCCCGGTGCGCTGGCGCGCGCCAAACGGCCGCGCAAAGGGGCGCCGCCCCCCTTTTACGAAACTGCGACCCCACGTGGGGCCACCCGTTGCCACCGGATGCAGCTGAGTGCCGCCTCCCACCTCCCTCCAGCCGCCGGTGCGACGTGCCAGCGGAGTGTTCCGCGGATCACCGGACGAGCTCCGGTGGTCGGTTTTGCCTGCCGTCTTCGCCAACGGCCCTCCCGGGACCAGTTCTTCACTGTGAAGACCTCAAAACGCCAGTGCGGCCTGATTTATCATCGCCCGCCGTTCCGGACACCAAGAACGAAGAGACGGTGAGTTCGGACTTGTTCGTTGGTCCGAACCCACCGCGTTAGGGGTTTAAAAAGGATTCCGAAAATTTTTAAACACATGCCGATGATAAAAAAAATCACATAGATTAAATTGAACCTAAACCCCTACCTCAAGCGTCGTCGAGCGAGGGTTTGTCGCGGAATTGCACGTCACGGAATAAGGAACGTCAAGGAAGAAGCGTTGCGAAAGAAGGGTCGTCACGTCGCAGAGAAAGGATTCGTCGCATCGCATCGTTGATCTCCGAGGATCCGGCATTCTTGTCGACCTTCATCGGAGGTCGGCGTTCTTCACGTTCTTCATGTTCTTCACGTTCTTCTTCGAGGAAGATAAAGATCTTTAAGCCTCCCCCTCTTTCTCCCAAACCCTCTCAACACCACCAGACTAATAAAATAAGAGTCGTCTTTTTTTATTTACACACAAGTTAACGATTGAATTCAAAAAGAATTGAAATGATAAATTAATTGAATTATTTGAGGAGTTTAAACCGCCCATTTAATGAGGCGTTTATTAACCAGAATAAACGCAAGGGTTAACTTTATTAATAGGGGGTGTGGGTGCGTTACTTAATTAAAGGAGGCGGTTTAGGAAGAAAAGAAACGATGTGGCTCTTGTGGGCCCCACCTCACAAATATCCTACCATGTGTGTAGGATATTTTGGGTCCCACTTCCAACACATAGCTTAGGTTAAACAACTTGAAGTAAAATAAAAATTGTGCGTCCAATTTTTATTTTATTCCTTTACTTAACCCCAAAATTTAAAAACCACACCCATGAAAACGCAACCTTGGAAAAGGTGTTTCTTATAAATTATCGGTGCTGTGATTCCATCGGTGCCCTCAGAATTCGATTCCGAGCACCGGTTCAAAAGTTTAAAAAACCCGCTCGTTCGTTCATTGAACGTACCCGAGCTAAACTTCGGAAAATGATTCGGGGCACACCGGGCCTCGGAATCAGGTGCCATCAGAAACTGTGTTCTTGTAAAATTACAAATAAAATTTAGAAAAAAATTTCCCTTGAATTTTACGGGACTTTACATTACTCCAACCTCATGGATTTACATCCTCGTAAAGCTTTAACGCAAACTATGGTTACAAAAGCGGTACTTAGCACGCATCTGAGCCTTCCACTCCCATGTGCTCACCTGGAGTTCCCCATGCTGCCATCTGATGCGCACTATATGAATCGACCATCCACATAGGACCCGCTCCTGTCGATCCTCAATCTCTACCGGGACTTCCGCAAAAGTCACCCCATCGCCAATGTCCAACTCCTCATGGTCGATGATATGCGACGGGTCGAACACATATCTCCTCAGTTAAGATATGTGGAAGTCGTCGTGCACCTAGTGTAATTGAGGTGGATGGTTCAAGCGGTAAACCAACTCACCTACCCTACTGAGGACCTGAAAAGGTCCACTGAACCTCAGAGATAACTTGTTGCCTTGGCCACATCTCCGTAACTCACGTCGAGGTGAGACCTGTAGGGAAACGTGGTCACCATCCCCAAACCCTAGTGGTCTCCGCCTCCTGTCAGCACTAGACTTTTGCCATTTTTGATCTGTCCTCATCCGCTCTTGGATGACTTGGACCTTTCTGGTCCTACAAGAGCTGCTGAGATTTCTTCATTGCCAATAAGAGAAATCCAGTCTCATCCCTTGGATGAACCACGTTCTTCACCTAATACAGTCAATCCTGACATGGATGATACTAACCTATACGAGGGATGATGTCGTAAGGCCTCGACGCCACTACCAAGATATCCAACCGTTACTCTCGCCTCCAAGGGTTGAGTCACACTGTCGGCATCAGTGTGTGGTCACTAGGTCTCCTCTAGTAGGTATCTCAAAGTGAGGGTCAAGTCAACGGTTTTTAAACCAGAACCTATTAGTAACAACATATAGAGAGGACAGAAAGGTAAATGCCACAAGAAAGGTGTCTTTTATTACTGGATCTCAAAGTACAAAGACACAAAATATCTACAAACAAACATCAACAAAGCTAGAAGCAGCATAAACCCAAGTCTCCAAATCTGGAGCTAGTCCCGCTCTTGTCCATCTGCTTCCGGAGCTCCATGCTCGTAGGACTCATCTGCTTGAAGCTGAGCTCTCCCATGTCCACCAGTTCCCTGCGGTCGGGGTGGACCTCCTGGTGGTGGTGGTGGAAACACCTCGAAGCGTCGTCCACCTCCAGCTGCACGACCAGCTCCCCTGCCACGGTCTCCTGCTCCATGCGGTCCACCTCGATTGAACCTCTGCCTTTTCCTGGGAGGTCCTTCGTTCATCTGCTGGTCATCTGTATGGCGGGTTGGACAGTCACAAGCCATGTGACCAACCCCGCCGCAGGAGTAACACTGTCCGCTCATGGTAAGTCCTTGTCCACCCCGGGTGCCTTGCACAAACGATCCTGTGTCATGCGGTCAACCACCTGTAGGTATAGACCTCATGGACCCCTCCTTCATCTATCTACTACGCACTGCAGAAGACACTGCCGCATGCCGGCAAGTGGTGGGTCCTGCTGCTGGAGACTGCTCAGTAAGGAAACTCTCCACTAATAGGGATCCCTCTAACACCCCTGTCTGTGTCAGAATGCTGTGAGAAACAACTGAAGCTCTGATCTCTCGCATGAGCCCATGGTCGAAGGTTCGGGCCCTGAATAATGGTTCCCATACCATGTCTGTCGAATAGCGCAAGAGATCGGTAAACCTCCCCGCATACTGGGCTACTATCTTGCTGCCCTGTCGCAGCTGTTGCAGCTCTTGGATGCGCACCGCACGGAGGGTGGCTCGGACGAACTCTGATTGGAAAAGTATCTCAAAGTCCGTCCAAAGGAGTGATGCCTCGTCGTGCACCTGGAGCATCAAGCTCCACCATATTCCTGCTACCGCGTGCATGAGGCTCGCTACAAGGACCACCATAAGGTCATCTGGTGTCGCTACCAAACGGAAAACTCGTACAACTGCCTCCATCCAATCCTCGGCTGCCTGAGGGTCCATCTCCCCACAGAACCTCGGCAGTCACTGATGCTGAAACTCGTGCAGTGCACTAAGGCGATGTGCACCGTCAGTGGCTGGGGCTGGTAGCATCGGTGGCTCGGCGGGTAGAGGTACCTCCGGTTCCTCTGCTATCAAAGGGCCCCGTACCGAGGCCTCGTCCCTCGGTGGGCTATTGTCACGCATAACTCTCGGAACCCTAGCTGGCTACCATCGTGGGGCCATCCTAAAAAAATAGGTGCGCCATGGTAAAACAGTATACCAGGTGAGCTGACAAATAGAAATCACAAGGAAAACTTGGAACACACATGAAATAATTGTTTTCGTGCATTAAGTCAGAAATCAGAGGTCAGGGTCCTGGTGTACAGATACGTCGGCCGCCACACCAACACTGGACTCCCTGGACTGATAGCCACACTCAATACTCTTAACACTATTTCTTCACATAGAAAAAGATCAGAGTCCTGCGTTCTGTGGAAGAACCAAACTCCTCTGATACCAACTTGCCACGACCCGTCCTCGGGGCCCGTGCCGTGACTACCCCAAGCCCGCCTTCCGTAGGCCAGGGGCTATCGACTAGCACCAAGGCGTAATTCCCGGTAAAAGGGAAGGCATTGACTTTGTAAAGTAAACAAACACCACAAAGCAAGCAAGCAGAAGAAAAAACTAAGTAAAAACTGGGTACAACATTAAGTGCGGAAAAGTAAGTGGGCCAGAATACAAACCCAAACTGAAAGTAAAGTACAACGGAAAAAGAGAGTACATCAACTAAAAAGTAAAGACGCAGTGTCGAGCCATCCACTGGAAGTCCCACCTGAAGTGTGGGTACAGATAGCCTCCACAGCTCCTTGGATCCAGCCGTCCGCTCCGAGTACGCTCCGCCCAGTGGTCCACCTCCAGGAACCAACCTACAACTCGTGCATTAACTACGATCTGCGATGTCTGTCGTCTGAAACCAACACAACGTAGTGTGGGTATGGCCCGTGCATGGGTGAGTATAAGCTACTCAGTAGGGACCCCAAGATCCCCTAAGGTCTCCCAGAATCGACAAAGGATAATCCTCAAGGTATGATACAATCACGAATTAACATCTGACACCACTTGGGTATATGCCCACACATATACCTAAGTCATCAATTCTCGTTCGGCTCCAACATCCGAGCCCAAGTACAACCCAGTCCAAACAAGAAAACACAACCAAATCCACATAAGAAAGCATAATGTAATCCACACAGGATATCAAGTCAAACTTTTCTAAGATAAGGATTGAAAATCAAGACTGAGCTCACACAGGTATACTTCTTCAGGATGTCAAAACCACGATTGCTGGAGAACTCCTCCTCTGTTGAGTATAGTGGGCCTACTGCTACAACCAAGCGCTTCCCTCCATGGATCTGCCGCTACAACCATGCGATCCCCCTTATAGGCTCCAGAGGTACTCCTTCTGTTGAGTACCGCGGGTCTACCGCTACAACCAAGAGCTCCTCCGCCGTGGGTCTGCCGCTACAACCAAGCGCTCCCCCTCATAGCCTCTAGATGTAATTCTTCTGTTGAGTACCACGAGTCTGCCACTACTACCAAGCGCTCCTCCACCATGGGTCTTCCGCTACAACCAAACACTCCCCCTCACAGCCTCCAGAGGTACTCCTTCTGTTGAGTACTAGGGTTCTGCCGCTACTACCAAGCGCTCCTCCTCCGTGGGTCTACCACTACAACCAAGAGCTCCCCAATGGGATATCCGAAATACACTGAGTCGATAGATCAGCAGTCGTCAAGTCTCATCCAGCTACTAGATCTCTACACTCTGCTAGATCGTCACCGGGAGGGTCCGCTCCAAGTGATACCAGTCGATACTCCAAGTATGACGAAGTTACATAAAGAAGTATCTCAAAGGACTGCCTTGTCTTAGGGGTCTCAACGCAATAGACGACGCGTCAGTCGGACGCCCGGTCTGTGAGTTACTAGCCTTTTCGTCCCAGGGGCCCAGTTGGTTTCGTGTGCGAACCAACCCGACTGTATCTCGACTGTACCCAGAACTCTCATAGGGTATGCTCATAGGGACCATTTCTCAACATGATCACCAAAGCCGCTGATGGTTCATCAAACAGACGTTCGGTCTGAAAGCTATCAACTTTTCCGTTCTAGGGGCCAGATTGGTTTTCGGGTCCGATCCAACCCGGGCATTATCCAAATGCATCCAAAACTCTGGCGAAGCATGCCAAAAGTTTCGTCTCATCAAGAGGAATCCAACAAAGTCTACGGAACATCAATCAGACGTCCGGAGCACAAGTTATAAGTGTTTCCGCTCTGAGGGCCCGGTTGGTTTCGTGTACGAACCAACCCGACCGAACCCAAAGTACTCAGAAACCTTGAGTGTAGTATACCTAAACGATCGTATCGGTCCAAGGATCGCATCTCCACTGAAAGTGCATCGATCGGAGGCATGTAGCCCAAGTTATGGGAAAAGACCGTAACCGTCCGGTATTATGGGGTTCGGGCCCGGTCCGACCCGGCTCGGTACGCCCTGGGTCGGCCTGAACTGGGTCGACCCGACCCGGGTCTGGGTCTGGCCCGCTTGGGGGCGGCCTGGCCCGGCATGGGCGTGGCCTGGCCCGGCCTGGGCGTGGCCCGACCTGGGGGTCCGGCCGGGGTGGCTCGGCCCGGTGCGCTCGCTCGCCAGCGCTGGCCAAATGGCCGCGCAAAGGGGCACCACCCCCCCCTTTTACGAAACTGCAGCCCCTCGTGGGGCCGCCCCTTGCCACCAGACGTGGACGAGCGCCGCGTCCCGCCTCCCTCTGTCCCGCGTGGTCTCGAGACCAGCGGCCTTCGGCCACGACCCTTCCCGGCGGCGCGTCGGGCACCGCCGTCTCCTGGAGGCCGGCCGGTACTGGTCGCCGCCTCCGGCTGCCGGCGCCGCCGTGTCAGCGAGGCGCGCCGGCGGAGTGTTCCGCGGACCACCGTACGAGCTCCGGTGGTCGGTTTTTTCCTGTCGTCTTCGCCAACAGCCCTCACGGGACCGGTTCATCACTACGAAGACCTCAAAACGCCTGTGCGGCCTGCATTATCATCACCCACCGATCCACACACTAAGAACGAAGAGGCGGTGGGTTCGAACTTGTTTTTTGTTCCGCATCCACCACGTTTGCTGTTTAAAAAGGCTTCCAACAACTTTTAAACACATGTCGATGATAAAACAATTACATAGATTTAATTGAACCAAAACCCCTACCTCAAGCGTCGTCGAGTGAGGGTTCGTCGCGAAATTAGACGTCGTGGAAGAAGGAACGTCACAGAAGAAGCATCGCGGAAGAAGGGTCATCACATCGTGGAGAAAGGATTCGTTGCGTCGCTTCGTCGATCTCCTAGGATCTAGCGTTCTTGTCGACCCTCGTCGGAGGTCGGCGTTCTTCGCGTTATTCGCGTTCTTCGTCGAGGAAGGTGAAGATCTTTAAGCCTCCCCACTTTCTCCCAAACCCTCTCAACACCACCAGACTAATAAAATAAGATTCATCTTATTTTATTAACAGACATGTCAACGATTGAATTCAAAAAGAATTTAAACGATCAATTAATTGAATTAATTGAGGAGTTTAAACCGCTCATTTAATGAGGCGTTTATTAACCAGAATAAATGCAAGGGTTGACTTTATTAATAGGGGTACAAGTGCGTTACTTAATTAAAGGAGGGGGTTTAGGAATAATAGAAACGATGGGGCTTGTGTGGGCCCCGCCTCACAAATATCCTACCATGTGGGTAGGATATTGTGGGTCCTACTTCCAACACTTAGCTTAGGTTAAACAACTTGAAGTAAAATAAAAATTGTGCGTCCAATTTTTATTTTATTCCTTTACTTAACCCCAAAATTTAAAAATCGCACCCGAGAAAACGCAACCTTGGAAAATGTGTTTCTAAGCATTTACCAGCGCTGCGAGTCCATCGGTGCCCTCAGAATTCGATATCGAGCACCGGTTCAAAATTTAGAAAAACCCGCTCGTTCGTTCACTGAACGTACCCGAGCTAAACTTTGGAAAATGATTCCGGGCACACTGGGCCTCGGAATCAGGTTCCGTCAAAAAATGTGTTCTTGTAAAATTCCAAAGAAAATTAAGAAAAAAATTTCCCTTGAATTTTACGGGTCTTTACAGAAGACCCAATTATTGGGATTAAATGGTGTCAATCAATGGGGAATTCCATTATACTAACATTAATGGGAGTATTTTATATGAACGATATCTGCCTTAGGGGTTATGTAATTAGATTTTTCGACTTCTGACAAAATATGATACCTATTTTCTTGTATGATTCAAAAATAATCTTATTGTGGCTCTCCAGTTCGGGTTATTTTTTAATAGAGAGGACACTCACATTAAGATAAATTTTTTATAGATGTTTCTAAAATATATTTACCTAAACATTATGTTGAGATTATAATTTTATTTTACCCTAATGTCTATTTATTCACATCACCACCCAAATCTATAAAGATACCACAGACCGATAACGCTAATTTGAGGCTCAGTAAGCATCTTACATCAAGAAAACCGATAAACTCAGAGATTCCTTTTATGGAGCTGAGGCATTTAACATTAGATTTATTACTAGTATATGTTTCTACTGGTTAATTTTAAGTGAGTGAATCACATGTGAGTGAATCCACACCTACATATTTATTTCTCCTTATATATTAGTGATAGATGAGATAATGGTTAGTGAACTTAGATGCTATGGTTTGGGGAATACTGCACAAGTAAGAGATATGATTTTATTGGTTTTCATGTGTTAATTATCCCAAAGGTTTTTATTTCAAATACCACCCCCTAAGGTTGAGGGGTTCCTTTGATACCTCAATTCAATGATGTAATGCGTGAAGGTTCTGATCCCCTACATTCCTTTAGGGTATCAGATGGTGGTCCACGTCACAATGGAGATTTACATGGATGAAATGGTCCATTCCATCATCGATGTAGTGAAAACACTATCATTTCTACATTATTAAAATGTCAATTGTTCCTTTACAACTATATTTTTTTTTAAATTTTTTTTGTCGATATGGAAGGAAGATCAAGGAAACCGATCACTTACACTATCCTCGGTATATTCTCCCAGGGGTATTGATTATGTAGATGACTTTTTTGGTGACTATAGGACAAATATATAGGGTTCCTTGGGGTAATTATCTTTGATGAGGGTGGCCACTACCTTCCATGATGTGTCACAATATACAATTTCATTGAAGACATCCATAATGACTTCATCTTCATCCCATTCTGGGGGACTTTCCTCACAGTGGAAAGAAAAATGCGCTCCCAAGTACCATAACCCAATCAACCAGAACCCTTAAGTGAAAATTAATTTTTATAATATTTTATTTTTTAGAGAATTATTTAATTAATTCTAGTTTGTTAAATAGATGTTCAGGCCCTCAATGATCCCACCTAATGAAACATACATCTATTCTTGATGATATGGGTGATGTACAATTTATACCATAGAACCTTCACTTCTCTGTTATCTCATATAGAAGTAGGGATGGTTAAAGTAATAGAAATTTTAGGGTTGGATATTAATGATAATGTTCTTGTGGAGGTTTCATTTAACCATGCATGGAAAAGAACACATCAACATGAGGCTGATACTGGTAGATACAAATCTACTGATTTAGCCTTGATGGAGGCATCATTCGGATACATTTTTCACATATTCATAAAATAAATACAGGGTTGATATTTTGACTTATTTTATAAAATTACATTGTTTCTTTCATTTATTAAGGGCAGCAAGCAAAGTATGACAATTGAGAAAACATTAGTTATTCAACCAGGTCACTTTTCACTGGAGGGTGTCACCTCTTAACTTGATGATAGTCTTGGGAAAAAACCTTAATAGTGATTAAAGTGATAAATGAATGATTCAAATATTTATCATGTATATTTACTAAAATATAACATTATATTATTTACCTAAGAATTAATTATTTTTTATTCCCCTTTCTATAGTACCATTACCTTGTAACTTAGATTTTTTGGTCCCTTTTTCCTCGGGAATCCCTCTAATCAAGTCATCCAATGTAGAGGCTGACTCAATACCAACCTTGTTGATGGATATAAGTACAAATCCTTCAATCAATGGCTTCTTCCTAGAATATATTCATGTTCTTATATTTGTTTTGAGTTGGGATTGAAGTTTGTGTCACTCAATCAACTGATTAGGTGGAACGTGTGGATATATATTTCGACCCAAATCATAGAGGAACCATTAGAATAGATGATGAAAAAATAGGTCACTATAGGTTTATCATTACCCCCCTTGGTTGTGTGAGTTTTGACTATACCACTTTTCATTCCCCATTTAAGGAAGCTATTTTCCTAAGGGAGTAAAACCGGGTCCTTAAATTGAGGTTAGTAATAAAATAGGATTCCTCTTTGGTCCAACGATGTTGGGATGAGTCCTTCAAATGAGGCTTCATAATGTGTGTTGGAGGCACAAATCATTGAAATATGATCATAACTAGGAAGGCTGAAATGTTTAAATTAATATTTGAAATCATCAATCTTTATAAGAATTGTATTAGTAGAAGCATGAACAATAAAATAAGAGAAAATTTTATTGGTGAAATAATCGATCATAGACCTAGTGGAGAAATCTAGTCGTGATGTTGCTTTGTGGGAGGAAGCATTACATAAGAATGTGGAAGTAAAAAACTAAATCCATTGAAAAATTGTGATAATCCATTTGCACATTGTAGATAAATTTTGCAATGATCAGGGATCCCTCAAAGCATATGTGGTGATGGGAATATTGTTTTTTGTACCAAAATTTATTTGTGAATTCACAAGAGAGACTATATTATGTTGATATTACCCGTTCTTTTTCAAATTGTGAATTAATAAATCTTATAAAATTACATGTCTTTGTCTAGAATTAATTCAATCATGAGGTGCTGTTAATTATATTGACTTGATATCACATATATCATTAATGATAGCCATTATTTTTTAGAAAACCATGTAAACCCAAATTTTAGGTTTTCAATGATTAAATCATGACATATTTTCTTACGAATTTCCCATGATTGCCTACCGAGATGAGATTACTCACTGATGTATCTGATCCAGGTTTTTGAAGATCTCCTTATTTAAAAAATGTATTTTAGGTAAAATACACATCTTATAGGGAGTGTGTTCTAATTTCATCTTTAATTAATGTACTTAGAGAGAAAAAATTTATTTTTTATAGGTATAGATAAATCTTCTTACAAAGATTATATTTTATTATTTTTATTAATTTTTCTATATTTTCACTAATGTTTATATTAGGAAACCTTAGAAATCACAAACATTGATTTTTGTCAAGATTCCATTTTTTTGGATCGATGTGTTATATTCATTTTGAATTTTATGAATTCACAATATTTTATGGAACACAAAAAATGAATTCCTAGTGAGAAGAGAACTTATTTTTTCTAGGGGTTCCCTTTTCAGATGTTAAACCGAGGGAGAATTGTGCCTTTGTTAATTGTACATTTTATGGTCATGAAAACAATAAGATTGTTATTTTTTAGTTTTTATCTTTCAGATCAGACCATCTATTGTTGTATATTACAGTCTTCTAGCTCTGGCATTCTCTGACTAGAAGTTTACCATTTTCAAAGTAGCATCCTCTATGTTGTTTACCTCCATATGGTAGGGACATATTCTATAAAATTTTAACTTCTTGTTTTATGGATATTGTATATAGTTTAAATTATTTCTGAAAAGACATGAGATGTTGTGTAGTAGGCAGTCTATCATAATAAGCTTGAGATGTTGTGTAGTTTGGAGTCTAGCTAACATGACTTGAAATGCAATTCAGTTTAGAGTCTTTATTCAAAGAATTCTAACATTTTGAAATTAAGATACTTATTTCTTGGACTTTAAATACTATATAATTTAGATTACTTATGCCTTGACATGAAAAAAATAAGTTAATGGGGAAAACATGTTTGGGATAACCCAAAACACCCTAAATTTATGAGTTCCATGGTGGTGTTTCTGAGGCACATGAGTGGAATGGGTAAGAAATACCATGGATGAGCCAAAAAAACACTAAGGATCTATGTTACATCGTAGTGATTCCATAGATCACAAGGATTAGAGGTCCTTTATGGAAGGTATTGGATACCTTTAGTTGTTACGTGTAATGAATAATAATTTTTTCAATAAAATTTTCCTTTCTATAATTATGTCATATAGTATAAAGCACAAACATGGCATGGAGACACTGACATAACATGATTCTAAAAAATGAATTATGATAAATTAGTCATCAGATAAAAAAATAAGATTTAAAAACATTATATAGAGACAATAACTAAAAATTAAGAGAATAATAATATGATTATTTGTATTTGATCGATCCATGAGAATGACGGAAATCATGAACAAAGATATAGAAATAAAACACAATCTTACTATTATAGTATTAATTCTGAAGATGAAAGTATATATATAAAAACATGAGATAAATTAGATGTTAATGGATAATTAATTGACAAAAATATATTCATAGGAATAAAGAAAACCATATGACCATTATGAATATGACCGTTCAAATAGTAATATAAACGTTGGAATAGTAACCTTACCATTGGAGTAGGAATCTAACAATCATGAATATTAATCTAACCACAAGAATAGTAAACTCACCTATGTAAATGTAAAAAATATTTATATATATTAAAAAAATAAAAATTGGATATACATATATCATGGTACAAGTAAATAAATGTTTTTAAAGGATAATATAAATGATACTATTTTTGTAAATAAAAAATCATTTTTTTAAAATTTTATAAATAGTATAATTATTTAAAATAAAATTTAATTTCATAAAATGTATTTGTAATTAAATATTATTTTTTTATAATGATATGATAATTTTATCACACCATATGTAATTTCAAAACTGCCATTAAATCAATTATAATATTAAAATCTTTATTTTCGAATAAATGATGATTTTATTTAAAATTTAAATTTATTATATTAATAAAATTAAATTCATTAAATATATTCCATTTCTGAAATATAAACATAAAAAATGGTTAGGGTTTATTTTTTTGGATTTATCTAAAATCATTGAATTTTTGTTGAATAGTGAAATATGAAAATTTATGGCATTTAACTTTTGAAGCCAATTGAATGGATTTTTTTGTCATGAAAAATGTAAGAACCCATTAGTTTTAACTCACATTTACCATTTTATATATTAGGTCATAATGATAAATACTATTTATCATCTTGAGCCAAAATAATAAACAAATGAAATTAATAATAATAACTATCCCCCCTCCCCTTATAAATACCACCCCTTCTCATCACACCTTCTAAGAGAAGAAACATTCCACATATATTTCAAACATTATCCTCCCCACTCTACCCACATTCATGTTATGTAGTTCTTTAATAAAATCCTGTTTTCCTTAAGGGGTTCATTGAAGGAATTGATATTAAAGAGGCAACATTCTAATGCTTCCTTTTAAAATTTATTTTCTTTTCCTACGTTCTACTCAACTACTTCATAAATAAAATAATAATAAATCCAATATGATGTATATAATTGAAATTTATATTTATAATGGAATATATTAAATGAAAATATTTTCTTATCTCCCCTTATTTAATGAAAAACCCATTGTCCATAATAGGTTAGTTAACTACCATCAAAGATAATGACTTTTTGTTTCCCCCTCATGCCCTCATGGAGGGTTTGAATTCACAAATATATCATAAATATTAAATAATTATGTGTATTATATTTTTTTTGACATTATTTATAGAGTATATGTACATATCATTATATGAAATGAAACTAGTTCAGGATGGTCGAAAAAAACCGCAAAAATGAACAAAACATTTATCATTACCATTTTATCATATAAATAATCCTATTGTAAAAAAATGAAATATGAGACCATTCAAAAATTTTCTATTTCCTTAATACCATTTAATTTCAGTTCTAGATTTTTATTTCAATTTGAAAAGAACATCTATAATTATACATAAGTTAACCGAACATAAAACTATGAAACAAACTCTCCAAGAATAATGAACTTGATCCCTATAAATAATATTGATGGACATAAATGAACATAATAATTTTATAATAAGAAAAAAAAATTTACATGTTTTTAACTATTTAATTGATTAATCAAGATAGATAAAACATTATATTAAGTGCATGTACAAAACACATTTGAACATAAGGTATGGGATCTCTCCAAACATCCATATTTGATGTGGGTTACATTTTTTATCCATTTCCCTCAATTTACATGTCCATTCATCTAATATAAGGCGCCTAATTTTTTTATAAATGACCCAAACATGTATCTCTTTCTCAATTAATATTTATTTTATAGGTAAATACATGTTATAAAAAGTTCCCTTCTAAATTCCTCTAAAAAAGAAATACCAATTAAAGGTAACTTCTCATCATCTTATATAGTTACAAGTACACCCCAAAAAATGTTTAAATCTTCCCATATTTAAAATAATCACACATTTTATCATGAAAAACTATATATATTATTTAATAGTTTTATAGATATAGTTATTCCTGTATCCTCTTTAATGAATCATTAGTTTTTCCCTTAAACAATACTAAAGTGGAACTTCTCTAAAGTTACATTAACTCCCATAGTCATGTTTTCACTTCAGTTGAACATCGGTACTAATGATCTATAATTATTTTTGCATAATTATTTTACAATAATTTTTAATACCTTTTTACATGGATAATATTACGACACACCCTTTTGGATATGCCTTGTGAAAATATTATAAAATCCATTTCCATCCATGGGTTAACCTCATGTTTATTTATTACTTTGATTTTTTAATGTGGAACACATATGAATGTAAATTTTATTATGGGTTCACATAGATATCAGTCAAACACATTTGTTAATTTGTTGTCTCATGAGATTTTATGTATGAGATTAGAGTGTAAACCAAATCCATTATGTGACACTATCTACAATGTTATACAGTCTTGGTTGTTTTCCTTGACTCACATTTATATCATGATATATATTGCTTCAATGTTATATATTATGACAAAAATTTGATTCCATGTTCTATTTTTTACTCCTCTATATATTTATTCCCGATCCACGTCCATTGTATTATCATGTTATATATTCTGACTCGTGTTCCTTGTTTCATTTACATATTTATTCCCTTACTAGTCATTTCAGCTCAACCCTTTTGTCTATGTATTCCCAAGGTTATCCTATGTAGTTTTAGGTGTTCATTAGGATTTGGGAAATAATTATAGATATTAATAAAAATATGTTTATTTTTAGTTCTATTCGTTATAATTATGTACCTAGTCTTCCAAATACACTAGAATTTCTGATCCTTATTTTTTATTTCATGGATAATTATGGTTAAAACCATGTAATAATATGTGTAAAATGATCGGGGTGGTATATTTTGCAATAGAGAAATAATATATATATATATATATTGATTATTAAAATAAAACATTAGTAAAACCCCGAGGGATAATTATATCACCATGGATAACATGGATTGAAACTGTCAGATTCAAAAGTTTAGATATATTTTTCATTTATAATTTTATACATCAATTTTCATTATTTCCTTTTTATATGGTCATTATATAAGTATTTTTTTCAAAAATTATTATTTTTTCCTTTTTAGTTAATTGATATAAGTTGGAAAACCCATGCCAACAACTAGTGTGATAGGAAATGTGATTATTTCCGTAATGAGATTCCAAACATTATCAAAATTGGAGCATAGAAATTTATGATAGTACTTTCTCAACTATCTCAAGTAATGAATAATAATTTGAATCATGTAAAATTACCTATTTATTAAAATATAGAAATTTATTTAGTAGAATCCAATTTCCAACAAAGGCCTCATACAATTAGTATATCTTCAGATCCCATCATAGTAGAACAATGCATTAAATCTTGAGAAGATATTCTATGTCTAATAGTTCTCAAAATAAGGTATATTTATAATGGTAGTCTTTAATTTATATGGGGAATTTAATTAGTGATGGAAAGTGATAAATAATATTAAATATAAATAAAAAATTTATTCCCTATAATTTGAAGGATTTATGAAAATATTTTTTAATAAATATTATCTCCAAACATTCTGTATTAATATGGATTAGGAGTTACTTGGAACAATGAATAAGAAAGATGAGTTTATCATGGAGTATGAGGAGAAAATCACAAGTATTATATAAAAAACATCTATCTTTATAATTAACAATAAAATCCATTTGGATAACCTCATTGGTGTATTAATAATAACTCCATAAAAAGCATTGGTGATTCGAGTAATTGATTACTATGTGGATATTTTCCATAGTTCCCTTAAGGTGGAGATTGATATTAGAGACTCTTCATGGTATTATGGTCTAAGGAATAATTAGAGGAAAATAAAGTTTAATATGGGAGTATCAACATATAAATCCCATTGAGGAAAGTAAGTACATCATCTCATGGGTCAGAAGTTCCAGAAGAAGAATCTTAAGAACCATCTAAAGGGAACTGTGAGATGCTTCAAATGTGGAAAAGAGGGGTATCAGGAACATCATTGTGGTTGGGATATGAGGATCACCACTAATTTAGAAGAAGTAAGGATGGTATATATCAATAATAATCATGTATTATAGTGTTTCAACCGAAAATAACATGAGAATTATGTGAGTAAATTCCCAACGCCAAGGGATGTCAGAGATTATCAACAGAAACAACCAATGAGGTAGGATGAAAGAGAATATGTTGGTAATACTCCAGATGTGGATCCCGAAATCTTTTTATGATAGGTAAAATAGTTACTCATTGAATTATATAAAATATACTATTTTATTTTGGTTATTTGCATTCTTCTATATCATTCAATTTTTTAAGAACACTAAAAACACCACCCCAATATATAGAGGATTGGTTTTTCGTGAGAATAAAAAATTGATAAACTATGAATAAAATGTATATAACTCATCCATGATCAATTTTTATGGAATAAACCTCCTAGAAAATATCATTCTACTTCCTTTTCTGGAGTTTGATGCTATATTGAAAATTGATTAGCTGTCTTGATATAAATCCGACATCCACTATTTGGAAAGGGATATCAATCTTCAAATATCAAGGAATCTTACAATTATATATACATTTAAATAAGACTATGAATATACATTGGAATATTCATCTCAATTATGGTTATTATTTCCTTATGAAAAATCTTATCGTGTTTAAATGATTGAGACAGAGGGGAGTATCATGCTTGAAGGCATACAATTGTGAGGAACTATATTGATGTGTTCCATAAATAATTATGTAGTGTTCCTCCAAATTGTTAGGTTCATTTCTCAACTAAAATTGTACCTTGATAAATTCCCAAATCAAAGACTCCATACAAGATGGGCACCATTGATTGTGAATTACTAAATAAGAAGTTATAAGAGAATATGGATAGTGTTTTTATATGACTAAGTTCTACACCATGGGGTGCACTAGTCCTCTTCATCAAGAAGAAGGATGGATAAATGAACCTCTATATTGATTATCATGATCTTAAAAAAATAAAATAAAGAATAGGTATCCCCTATCATGGATACTTGACTTATTCGATCAATGATGTGGGGAATTGTAATTATCTAAGGAGGACCTTTGGTTGGTATGTTACAAATTAATAGTGATGAATAAATATATTACCAATACTACCTTTCAAACAAGTTATAAACATAATGAATTTAAATTAATTCCATTTAGACTAGCTTATTATCTATACATTTTCATGCAAAAAATGAGTATATTTTTTATATATTATCTTGAAAAAATTGTGGTTGTCATTGTTGATGAAATTTTGAGATACTACATTGGAAAACAGGAGGTTGAAGAGCATTTCAACATTGTTTTAAAGTACTTGAGAGGGGATAAATTATATAAATGTATAGAAGATGTGTTTTCTGGATGGAGAACATGTCATTCTTGGGAAATATTATCACAAGAAAAGGAATATATGTGGACCCTTCTTGGATGAAGGTATTTGAGGGGTGTCCTAGGAAAACATATGGAATAGATATCCAAAATTTCATTTTTCTTGCTAGGTATTACTGAATTTGTTTGAGGAAATTATCATGACTATCAATCCCACTAACCAAGAAAACTCGGAAGGGAGTAATGTTTTTCTAGATAAATTAATGTGAAAACTACTTCAAAGTGTAGAAAAAGTGGCTTATCACTACACCAATACATACACTACCCAGAGGTGGGGAACACTGTGTGGTGTAAAATGATACATCAAATAAGGTATTAGGGTCTAAACTAATGAAAATTGAAAAATTGATAGCAAAAAACTCATGGAAGATGAATGTTTATGAGAAAAAATATAGATGTAGAAATTGTGATTATCATGTTGAAAATTTGGCTACATTATCACAATGGGGGAAAGATTCAGATATATAATGATCACAGGAGATTAAAATATTTATTCACATAGATGGGAAATAATATGATCTAATGAATATGATTTTATCTCTTCATGGTTTTTGAATGATTAATCGATTATCATCCCGGTAAATAATATAAATTGATCGATGATGTAAGTATATAGAATCCTGTAACTTTAACTATAATGAGATTTAAGAAGGTTCCAATATTCATAAACATGTAAAGGATAAACATGGTAATCATAAAGGAAGTAAAACCATCATTCGTTTCTAAAATGATTGTATGATTATCCATTTTAGAGAACATAAATGATTCCTAAAGATATAATGTAGAAATTCAAAATAAGGAGGAACATATATGAAATGGGAAATCATTAATATAAAAAATTTATGAGGAAGGAGTCATACTATTTGTGACACTAAAATGTGTGCCATAAATTCCTGAAATAAAGAGGTAGTTCATGAATAATCCATGTATCATGGACTACTCAATTCATCTAGGGATAACAAATATGTTCTCAGATCTATGAGTGAACTATTGGTGGGAGAATATAAATAAATAGGTCACTGAATTTACATCAATGTGCAAGGTATATCAATAACTAAAGGCTAATATGTAAAATTCTAAGTGGGTGATGAAACCATTACCCATACCTATATGTTGATGGGAAATCATCACCATGTACTTTGTGACTATAAATCTATTGAAATCCAGTGGAAATAATTAAATATGGGAAGTTGTGGATTGAGTTATAATGATAGCACACTTTATTGGAATTATAGATGACATATCACTTGATCAACTTGCATAGATATGCATAAGAAAAGTGGTCATACTACATTGATTACCATTATTGATTGTATCTGATTGAGATATGAGATTTTCCTCAATGTTATGGGAAATTAACCAACATGCTCTAAAAACTTAGCTAAACTATAGTGTGTACTTCACCTCTAGACTGATGGATAGTTTGATTGCACTATTCAGACATTGAAATATATGTAGAGATCATTATAAATGGACTTAAATGGATGATGGAATCACCAATTTATACTTTTTGAGTTCTCTTACAACAATAATTTCCACTCAAGGATCTAAATGGATCAATATAAATATTTTTATGGGAATAGATTCAAACACATGAATGTGGGGAAAATGTTGGAGAATGTAAGATACTAGGACCTCAAATGATTATATAAATGGTAGAAAAGGTGAATACTATTCAATAGAACATCTGAGATTCCGAAAGATAAGATAAGAGATCTGAAGACAATCGTTGACCGGACCTAGATTTTGAATTTGGAGATAAGGTATTCCTCCACATATCTCAGTGTAAGATCGTCATTATATTTATGAATAAGGGAAAGATAAGTCCCAATAATATAAACCACTTTGACATTATTGATCATGCTTGAGATGTGGCCTATCAAAAAGAATTTCCACCAAACATGTCTCATATGCTAGATGTATTCCACGTATCCATCTTATATGTGTACATTCTAGATCAATCACATATACTGAATTAATAGTTGGTATACCTTGAAAATGATCTCTCTTATGAGGAGCTTCAGGTGAAGATATTTTACTATAGATATAAGGTTTTATACAACAAGGATACTCAGCTGGTCAAAGATCTATGTTGAAACCATAAATATAAAGATATAACATAGGAAATTGAGGAAGTGATTAATGAGAAGCGCCCTTACATGTTCTCACATTATTATGTAAAATTATATTTCATGTGTGATATTTTATAATGGGAGAGAATGTAACAACTAAAATTTTATCAAAGGAATTTCCCTTCTTCTAATTATGACATGTAGTATAAAAAAACATCACATAAAGAAACTGAAAAACTATTATTCTGATAATTTAGGAATGATAAATTATTCAGAAATTTAAACAATAATAATTCGAAATATTATAGTGGGATAATAAATAGAAAATAAGTGGATAATAATATGATAATTTGGATTTTCATGATCCACCAGAATGACCACACTCATGAACCAAGTTGTAGATATAAAACCTGAAGTTAATAATAAAATATTCATTCTGAAGATGAAATTAAATATATATATATATATATAATTCATTCAATGTTAATTTTAATGAATAATGAATGTATTAAGTTTTATTTATAAGAATTAGGAAATATGAGCATTATAAATCTGATTGTTGGAATATTTATCTGACTATTAGAATTATAACATGATTGTTTGAATAATAATATGACTTTTATCAATAGAAATCTAACCGTTAGAATAGTAAGATAACCTATATAAATATAAAATAAAATTTAGTTATCTTAAAAAATTAAAATAATATATATTTATAAAAAAGTACAAGTAAAGAAATGTTTTAAAATGATAAATTATGTGTTGGTATTTTTATAAAATCAAAATGTTTTATTTATCATTTTATAACGAATATAATGATTTAAAAGAAAATTTAATTTCATAAAATGGATTCATAAATTTATAGTAGCATTTATTATAATTATATGATAATTTTATGAGACAATATTTAATTTTTCAAAGAGACCTAAAACCGGTTGAAATATTAAAATATGTATTTTTCGAATGGATACTTATTTTGTATAAAATTTAAGTTAATTATATTCCTAAAACAATATTTTAAAATGGATTATATTTATTAAATCTACACCTAAAAAATGGTAATGGATATGTTTTTGAATTTTTATAAAGTAGTGGAATTTTTTTCAATAGTGAAATGCAGTAATTTATGGAATTTATCATTTTTAGCCAAATATAAGATGTTTTGTGTCATGGGTGATTTAATTAACCATTTTTTCAAACCCACATAAAAAATTACTATATTTATTAACAAGAGTCAATACTAGTTATAATATTTCTCTAAAATTATAAATAGATGAATATAATAATAAAAAACCCCTCTCCCATCCTTATAAATACCACCTCTCACAAACCCTTCTTCTCACACCATATAATCCCTAAAGCATTCTAGATATCTGAGAAACCCAATCCTCCTATATATACCCACATCCATGGGTTCCTGGTCTCAGTAGAATATAGATTCCATGTTTTTTAAGGAGGTATTTCAAGGAGGTAATATTAAAGAGGTAACATTCTAAAGCTACCTCTTTTAATTTATTTTCTTCTTCTACTTTATCCTCACCCTATACATCCATAAAATATTAATAAATCTAGAATAATTTTGATAATAGAATTTTTTATTTCTATTATAACATAATTTAGAAAACCCTTCTCTCATCTCCTATTATTCAATGAAAGACCACATCATTGTCCATATTATTCCAGTTTACCACCGCCGTGGATGGTAATTTTTCATTTTCCACTAATGCCTTAATAGAAGTTTTAAAATCACATATAATTGTTCAAAATAAACTAATTTTGTATATCATATGTGATTTAGAATTATGGAAAGATTATATGGCCATAATATTAAATGAAATGAACTTATTTTGGGATGGTTGAAAAACTTGCAAATATAAAATAAACATGTATCATTAAGGTTATATAAAATAAATCATCATCATGGGAAATAAGTATATTTGGGAACATTTAAAATTATGAAATTTTATGTTTAAAATTTCATTTACCTTTTCTAGTTTCATTTCAATTTGAAAATAACTTCCATAATTCTACACATGTGAATCGACCATGAAAACATTAACTAAACACTCTTAGAACAATGAAATTAAACCTTATAACTCATCGAAATGTCCATAAATGATCTTAGTAAACTTTTAGTAAATTGGATATATATTCAATAAGTTATTAATTAATAAATTTATCTAATTTTATTATATATAAAACATAATGAATATGAAGAACGTATTCATATATAATGTAAGGGATCTATCTGAAGCTCCATATTTCTTATGGGTAATGTTTTTAATCTCTATCCCACAATTTATCTATAAATTTATATAATATAATTCTCTTATAATATTTATAAATCTGAAAAACATGTATATTTATCTTAATTCATCTTTCATTGGTGGGGGAAAACATTTAGTAAAAGACTCCCATCTACATTCAGCTCTATTAGAAAACCTGATTAATGGGAGCTTCTATGTTTTTTATCTATTTATAAATAAACTTCATATTATTTTTTAATCACCCCATATCATTAAAAATAACTTGTTTTATCATGTAAAACTATTTTAGTTCATTTATTTATTTATGGAAATAATAATTATTTTATCCTTTTTATGAACATTTAAATATTTTTTTCCTTAAACCACACTAAATTTTTACATTTATGAAGTTACCTAAATGCCATTTTAATATTTTAAATTCACTTGGACGTCATTATCCATCATAAAATCTTTTTTTACCTATTTATTTTCCAGTAATTTTTTAATTCATTCTTTCATGGATACCATTATGATACAACCATTTTTTTCCTTATGACGTTATTATGAAACCCATTTCTTTCCATGGGTTAACCATACATTTTTTTCTTTATGTTTGATTTCTTTATGTGGTACACATACGCATGTACTTGTTATGATGGATGTTCTTAGATATCACTCTAATTCATTGGGTAATGTTTTTTCTGATGAGACGTTATGTATGGGATTTGGGAGTAATCCTAATCCATTATGGAACTCTTTCCACTATGTGATATAGTCGTTCCAATTAGCCATGACTCATGTTTATTGCAAGATATAAGATATTTCCACATTATTATATTTTCATGACCATATTTTTCCATCTTCTATATTTTATTCCCCATATTCTTGTTAATAATACATGCCCTTTATGTTATCTTATTATGTCTTTTGGCTCATATTCTATGTTTCATTTCTATGTTTATTACCTTATCTAGTTTTTTATTTCACCCATTTTCCTTATGTATTCTCTAGGTTGTCCTATACAGTTGTAGGAGCATTATGGGGGTTAGGGGTTCATTATGGAGATCAATAAAAATCATTCTATTTTTTGTGAAATATTTTCTAATTATGTATCTAGTCTTTTAAAGACCTATGTATTTTTGACCCATGGTTATTATTTTAGGGATATTTTTTATTAAAATCAAGTTATAATATGTGTACATGGATTGGTTAACTATATTTGTTCAAATACCCATATTCATGGGCCCGTAGTGATTATATTCATGGTTGAGGAAAGGGAATACCCAAACTTTTTGAAGGTCCATGGGTGATTTTGTGAAAAGGTTCTGGGTGGATGGTAAATTATTTAGGAATCAACATCCACCAAGATAGTCTTAATAGGGCTTGTGTAAATCACATGTCCATGGTGTTGAATGGAGAATATGGAATTGGGTAGATATGTTAGGGATGACTGAAAACACCATATGGGGATGAATTCCACAACATTGTTGTCAAGGATTATAAGGATTAGAGTTCCCTTCCTATAAGGAGGAGATGTATCTACTTGGTAGATCAGAATCTGTTATGCATGGTCTCATTTGGATTACATGCATGGACAAGTAAATGTGATCTTCACTCTTTTAAAAGGTGCATGGAAAGATTTTTCAAGACTCGAATGTTTCAATAATGAAGTAGTGTATGGAAAAAAGGGAAATTTGGGAATGGTTTGGGTACCCTAGGGTAGTTTAGATTCTTTTTGGGATGCTATGTCCCAACACCATGGGGTTTCATGTCATGTGGTGTGAAACACCATACGGTTTGGGAATAGAATATTTCATTCCAACTTTTAGAAATGGTATAATACATGGCAATGTGATGTCAAGTATATCAAATCTACTTGGATAGTCCTATTTTTTAGAATGAATATCAAGGTCCAAGAATATCTGAGTTAACTAGGGGATGAAACCGGTGGGTACATGTCAACCATTAGTAATGGAGGAATCCTATATTCTATGATGCTAGGATAATAATACATGGATTTAAGGGGTGAGGGGGACTTTATGGGACCAAGAATCCCTTCAGGAAAAGCACTTTTATAGGGATAAATTCTCCAAAAACTCATGGAAGGTTTCTTTTCGATTATATTGTCCGTGTTACAAGTTTTATATAGGGAAAAACCAGGAGAAAAGGATCCCAAGGTCTATAGAGTTCTAAGATAAGGATACCAAATTGATAAATTGGTTATATTATCTCATTTTTCAAAGACATGAAGGTTGTTTATAGGAAACATAATATTCATGAAGGTTATGATAACCCTAAATGTTCTTTCACCACCTAGTGAACATGTAATAATTTTTAGGAGATGTGAATATTCATTAAACTAACTATTTTTGGGCTAGGGATACCAGTCAACACATCTTGGATTTTACTAGGGATGAAAGGTTGGACCTATGAGATTTTTTTCTTATTTATTATCGCTCAAAATATTTCATAATATCTATAGATGATGTTTCTAGAAAGCAAAGACTTGAATTTTTATTTGGACAACACTTTTTTGTTTTCATCTAGAAAAGTTTTATGTCTCTTTCAGTAGTAGTTTAAAGTATTTTTACATGGACCATAAATTGATAAAGTCAATGGTTGTACAACATTCATCAAAGTACATGTAGTTTAAGGTCATGATTACCATCGAATAAGTGAAAGTGGAATGTTACATAACATCCTAATTAGGATACCCAGTGTCAATAGTACTTCATAATCCTTTTGAGAAGGAGATGAAAATGTTTTGAATCATGGATAATGCATCTTGGGTTGTGAGTAATCATATGGGAAAATCATTAAAAAATTATTGTGAATCACTTCAATCTGATGATCTCTATTATTATGATGTGAGAATCCCATATATCAGATATCCCTTCCAACAAGGCCAATATTTCATTGGTTAATGGGTTAATGACCTTATATAGAACCACTTCTTGCAAGGTAAATCCAAGACATCTATTTTTATTTCTAGGTTCGTGAATGTTTTTTAGAAACCTATGGAACTCAGAACAAGAAGTGTGACTTATGGTTTGAGGTTCTTAAAAGATAATGGAAGAACTTCGTACTCTGGTAGACTGAGGTCTGCCACTTTTAGTACTTTAATAACGAATTGTGATGGTTTATGGTAAGCACACTTTAACATCATGTAATGGATATATATCTGTCATGTAGTTTTATTTCATTTGATAAGGATTTTTCCCATAAAGTTTAACATCGTGTGATATGGATGTAGAAACTAGTATGAAATTGGATAAAATGTCCATGGGGAAATATTTCACTTTTCATATAAATTTAGATATAGGTAAAACCTGTTATCCAAGAATAGGATTATTCATGGGAATCCATATGCTAGATCCATTCTGGCATAGATTTATCTCTTTCACAAGAAATTCATATATAGATCTGACTCATGCATACTCAGAGTGATATGGTATAACATTTCCCTATTTAAATAGTGGTATATTAAATTTTTTTAGGTTGGTTATACGTGGGATTAGCTATGAATATTATAAGGCTTTGAATCATACTCTAATAATCTCTTTTAAAATGTATAGATCTATGCCATATTTGTGGGATAATATTGCAAGTGACGGAAACTCATGGTTTGTCATAAAATGTTGACTCCATGCATCGCTACTTCTCCTCTAATGGTAGGCATCAAGCCACATGTAGTTATCATATGGTTCCCTACACAGATTTATCCAATATGAAAGTAGGTGTATTTTTATCAATATTTATGTATCAAATGAACCTAGGATTTTATATAACAACTTCACTTTGTATCCTATATTTATATGAATCAAACTACATGTGGTTCTTATATAAATGTTCCCTGTAAAAATCTAACCTATCTGTAGAGACAAGAAACACTTTTAGACTCTGTTTTGGCCAAATATTAGAGATCCTAGTGGAACTATATATCTTACAATAATAGGAATCAACACATACATAGTTTCTAAATGTAAAACACTATTTAGAGGTCAACCACATAAGAATAGGTGGTTTTCCTATTGATTATTCTGTATGGACACAATATTCGAGATCTGGTAGAAACTATGTATCCTATGATGTAAGGAGTCAGGACACATGTAGTTCTTGAACAATAGTCAATCCATACATGTCAGACCCATATACATAGGGGGGATTTTCCTTTTAATTATTATGGTTCGACCCTAGATTGGAGATATGTGTGTCATTATATATCCAATTATGGAAGGAATCAAGGCACACATTGTTATTGAATGGAAAACTCTTCATTTTAGTTTTACCCATATATAGAGGGGAATTTTATATATTTATTATTGTGCCTAGACTCAAGATTTGAAATCTAGGTTGCACTATATATCATATGATGGAATGAATAATTCCACAATTTGTTCTTAAAGAGAAAACAACCCATACTAGTATGCCTCTTAAAAAGAGTGGGGATTTGTTTTTCCATTGATTATTATATCTTGACTCAGTATTGGAGAAATCGGTGTCACAATGTGTCTAGTGATTCCATTAAAAAGACACATATTGTTATCAAATGTGAGAATTTACTTGCAGGTCAGACCCATATGAATAGTGGGGCATTTTTCTTGTTGATTATTACGAATGGACTCATGATTGGAGATATAGCAATCACAACTTTTTCTATGATGGTAGGAATCAATCCACACAGAGTATTGATAAGTAATATCTCCATATCAATATGACCAATACATAATGGGGTAATTTTATCGTTGATTTTTTAATATCAACCAATGATTAGAGATCTAGGTGTCCCTACATGTCATGTTATAGAAGGAATCAAGCCACACATAGTTCTTCAATGGAAAACTATCCATGGAAGTATGACCCATATGTATAAGGGGGATATTATTCCAATTTATTATTATTTTTTTGACCTGGTATTGGAGATCATGGTGTCACTAAATATCCTATTATGGTATTACTAAAGGTACACATAGTTATTGAATGTAAAAATCTTTATGTAGGTCTAACCCATATACATAGGGGTTGTTTTTTCTATTAAATATTTTTTGATGGTACCAATATTGGTCATTAGGGAGTCACTATATATCCTTTGATTTAAGGAATAATTAAACTCTTAGTTATTTAATGAGAAACTCTCCACATAGTTTTAACCCTTACAAAATAGTTGGGGAATTATTTCAATTGATTATGAAATTTGTACCTCAGATTGTGGATCTAGGTGTTATTATGTATCCTATGATGGGGGGAATCAAGACATGTGTATTTTTTGGGTGGAGGTGTGGTGGGAGACCAAAACGAAGGATAATTTTACTCTTATTATAGGGTCATAGTAATGCACAATTTTATTGTATGCAATAGATTTTAATCATCCATTTTAACATCATGCAGTAAGAGCGTATGGTGTGCCTTTTAAGGTATTACATCTAAGACTAAGTTAACCCTGATGTGAATTGATATGGAATTACCATTCCAGGAATCCTAATAGAGATAATATTTAAAATATTCCTCATTTATATTTCATTGATTTAATCCTCACAAATTATAAATTATATTTGAAGTTAAATTGATTTTGGAAATTAGGTATGTTCTGATCCCAAACGTTAAAATTTCACAATTGTTGAATTTTAGCTTTTTTCAATAGCTTATGTATTTGTGGTATATATTTTAGAACTTTCTTTAAAATTGAGAGATAATTTTTTTACGAAAAAATTACTTATGATATAAATATTTATCCACTGGACAAAATCTTGATTCAGACATATTAAATGCCAAATAAACCATTATTTATGGAATTTTTTTTGGATGGTAGCGTGGGTCCATCCATAGTAATTGGGTCATAAATAAGGATACACACCTCTAAATAATTATCATACATATAAATTTTTAGGATAATTAAATTATTCAGTCTTCGAATAAATATCATGGAGATATTATGTCATTACATCGACCATTGGATGCTCAAATTTAGGGGAAAATTTAAGAAATAATCTATAAGAAACTAGTGTATTAATTAATTAAATCATAAAATTATAAAAATACTTTCCAAAGGAACTTAAATTTTGATGGAAAAAAATAATATAATTCCAAAAAGTTATTTAGAAGTGTATAGATAAATATTATACTGGGAATGGGGTGAAATGTGGTCAATCATCTGATGGAAAGAAACTGAATAACAGATTCTTAGCCCCCCTTATATATATATATATATATATATATATATATATATATATCTCCTCATCATTACAAAGCTGGTCAGTTTGAAAGATAAAGGTAAAGTTGTATATTTAGATCTTGATTAATATTTCAGGCATTGAATATATAATGGAGAAGGTGGAGGATTCTCAAGTGATGCGAGGCTAAGAACCGAGTGGTTGTGGAAAACAACAACTAAAATACACTATCTTCCGAGCTTCATTGTAATTGTGTAATCTATTTTTTAATTTATTTTAAAAAAATATTTTCAAATGAATGTGTTTTTTTCATATTTAAAATATTTTAATAAAAAAATTGGATTTTTTTTCATTCTATGAATTAAATTAATTGATTTCAATATTTAAATTTATTTGGTAAGGTTTTGTTGTTGAGTATAGTGATTTCAGTTCGGTTTGATTCCTTAGAGGTATTCTTGTAGATTAATTACTTCTATAAGAGTAAAATAAATCATATTAAGGTATCAATATGATATATATTTAAATTTTAATTTTCACCTAGGGGTCCTTGTGGGGGATTTTAGAAATTTAGTTGAGAAATGTTTTAAAAAGAGGAAGAGGGGAGTGTCCGAGATGTTAAATAATGTCCACAACTAAGTTATGATACTGATTTCAAACCCATTTTATTTTATATGATTTTTTATATCAATTTGATTTCTGTATAGTTTATATTTATATTATTTATTTGAACTTTTAATGAAATCCCCAAATTTATCTTATTGTGAAAACAAACAAAACCAAAGTAGAACTATTAAAAATCAAATTACCACCTCCTCGCGAAAAAATACAGGGACTTATATATTTAATTTCTCTAGGGGATAAATCTATAAATTTATTTTCTCATGAAAATTACCCTCACTTCAACAGGAACCATTTCTGAAAATGTTTCATGTGGTGATTTTGTAAATATTATTTTTTTCATGATTGGAAATGTTCACACAAACATGTTACCATTGGATTCAAAAATTGATAGAAGATTTCACACTATGGTTAGAGATACCAAAAACCCCCCCTACAAAAGGTTATGAATCTACCACTAACACACATAGAAGGATTATGGTTTAAACATCAATTTCATTTCCTAAAAATTGAACATTGATAGAATTGGACTAATACTATGATGACAATCAAGAAAATACTATAGAATATTTTCACTCACCTATTGGGTTTGAAATAAAATCTGATTTCATACACCAATATCCAAAATCTAATGGGTTCAAATCAGAATATCCATAAAAACACCTTCAATAATTCAATTGCATTTTTTTCAAAATGAAACCTTGAGTTTTTTATTAAAATCATATCAAATCTAGCTCCTTTATTTTTCACTAATAAAATAGTTTCCAAAGAATAGGTTTTCTATTCACATTAAACATTGACTATATATTTAAATAAATTGAAGAAAAGATTCATAATTCTTTTACCTACATCATGAACTGCATCCATTGGAAAATTTATTTTTAAAACTAGTTAACATCAATGTGAAAATTTTCATGAGAACTGTGAATGATTCAAAAGAATCTTTTTTAGTTTCTATCACCATTAAATCAGTGAAAAAATTTGATTAAATATATTTATGAGGGATTATTCCTACTAATATAAGAATGATTAATGCTACTGTAGGAGTGTACATTATTTTGAAAACACGAGTTTATACAAGGACATTAATTGAAAACATTTCCCAAAATTATCAAAAATGTGGAATAAGAGGACTTATTTATGTGAAATATGCTCAAGAATATCCAACTAGTAGTCTGAAAAAAATCATAATTGTGAGTTAAAATTCTGACTTTACCACCAAGGTGAGGTCAAGGATGTTATCCGAAAACCCACCAACACCACCCAAACCAGGAGAAACATTTCAAATTCAAATCCATTGTGTAATTTTTTTCTTCCAATAATCATTTTAATGACCAATGCATATAAGTGAAATAACCATTTGAGAATTAAAATGTTGTTTTTCCTAGAAATCCATATCAATAAAACCAATAAAGGTTATTTCAAACCAACCAAAACATCAATAAGGGATGGAAGAACCACTGTAATGAAATATTTCTACATATCAAAAAACCCAAATGATTTTTACAATGACAATGAAGTTTTAATCAGCCCAGTTATTCTAATGACCAAGCCAATGATCATTCTGGAATAAATTTATGCCTTCCCATCCGACCATAAAATCATAGAGTTAACATGAAGAAGAAAATATGCAACAAAAAGAGGTAATGAGGTAGAAACATGTTTTCAAAAAAAATAAGAACATGATCAATACATCAATTGGAACAATTTTCCTCTAATATATGTTTCATGAAAACTTAAATGTGTGGAGGTTTACCCTAAAAAAATCAAATGAATCCATGAGATAGAGTGAAAGAAAATGATAGTGCAATTGAACGTATATGTGGAACAAGATTGAATAACCCTCAAAATGAGAAACTCAATTCTGATTCTAACAATGTGAATGAGAATCCCACCAATAATGGAAATAAAGAAAATTATAAATACGAATTAAATGTAAAAAAAATTGAATAAATTTTGTTTAAAATAACAAATATGAATTGTAAGAGGATGTTTTTTCCATTTGTTTCTCAACATAGTTCTCAGAATAGACCAAAAACACTCAAACCGTCACTAACTTATCCCAGGAGTGAACCATCAATGAAGTCGACTATTGGAAAGAGTTATATGAAGAGGTTTTAGAGACATTAATGAAATGTAATATCAAAATTCATTTTCTAGATGTGGTAAAACAAACTCCTAGGTATGCTATGTTTTTGAAAGAGATGTGTACCCACGAGAGGAAATTCAAAGGAGTAAAAAAGTATAATTAGGGAGGAATGTTTCATCCATGATTCAAAATGTGTTTCCTTTTAATTTTATTTATATAGGAACATCTAACATTACTTATACCATTGGGAAATGGGAATTGAAGGATGTGATGCTTGATTTTGGGGCCTCCATCAATGTTATACTGCATTATGTATAATCATCTCTTCATTTTAAAGAATTTTACCCTTCTTGAATTATTATTCTACATACTAACCAAAGTAATATGATTAATTATGGAGTTATAGGGGATGTTCATGTTCACGATAGGGACATGATTTCTCTAGTATATTATTATGTATTAGATATGGAAGATGATTGGTTGAGTACCCATGCACCTCCCGTTGTAAGGAGACTATTTTTAAAAACTGAAAAAGTAATAATCAATGTTAACAAAGGAACACTCTCACTAGAATTTGGATGTGATGACGTTAATTTCAATATTTTTCATTATATGAAACAACCAATTGAGTATCATTCATCCCCCTAATTAAACATGATTGATTGGTTTTCCATTGAGATGTTCCTTGATTTTTTCTTTGATGAAATACCAACTACTTATTTAAAAGATGGGATTTTTTTGTTGAATCTGATAAAAAATAGGATGAAAATGAAAAATTTGATAAACATTTGGATGTTGAGACTACTAATCACAACATTGATGTATAAGACTTTCTGGAAACCCTTGAACTTGCTAGTAGTCTCCCTATATAAGTTTCCAATTTTTCACAAGAAAGAGGCCCTAAGAACATGGAAAGAGATCATTATGACGAATGCCATTTAAAATATAAATCTTCACTAAAAAATCATACATTTGATCAGTGTCCTCTGATCGATGAAAAAATCCCACCCAAGTTAGAGTTGAAACCACTTCTTGATAACCTCAAATATATTTTCTTAGGTGAGAATGAATAATTCTTTTTCATTATTTCAAAATAACTATCAAGGGACCTAGAGAAAAACTGTTCAGAGTACTTAAAAGTCACAATAAATCCATATGATGTAATTTATTTCATTTAACTTGAATATGTCCCTTAGTATACATGCATATAATTTTGGTGGAGGAAAATTCTAAGCTAGTGATGAAATTTCAATTGATATAGAACCGAAAAAATTTATAGGATGTTAAGAATGAAGTTAAAACCTTGTTAGCTAATGGAATTATTTTTCACATATCTTATAGTAAATAGTTGAGTCTACTCCATTTTGTTCCCAAAAAAGTTTATTTACAATCTCAAAGAAGGAACTTTGTGATCTTGTACCCGTTATTCATCCAAATAAATATAGAATGCGCATTTATTAGAAGAAGAAAAAAAAATCAAGGAAAGCCCACTTCTAATTTCCATTCCTTAAAAAAGACATTGAATGAATACTAGGGAATACCCACTATTTTTTCTTATTGTATTCTATATTTATTTCTAAATTCACATTTCACCGGAGGATCAAGAGAGAATAAATTTAACATGCACCTTTGGAATATTTTCTTATAGGTGGATGCCCCCTAGTTTGTGTAAATATCCTAGATTATTTCAAAGGTGTATGATGAGAATTTTTTCTATATTTATAGAAACATGCATGGATGTTTTTATAGAATACATCACTATTTATGGATCATCATTTTAAAATTGTTTGAAAAGTTTGGATCATGTTCTTGAAACTTTAATTGATATAAATCCTATTATAAATTTATAAAAAATCTATTTTATGGTTAATAAGGGGATTTTTTATGGTCATGTGGTGTCTCTAGATGCAATTCCTGTTGATAAATCCAACATTGGGGCCATTTCTTCTTTTCTATAAACAAAATAGTGAGATATGCGAGATCCTTCCTTGGTCATGTTGAATTTTATAAGCGATTCATAAAGTATTTTAGTATAGTTTCACTTCCGTTGTATAAAATGATAAAAAATGATTCCCGATTTTTCTTTGAAGAGAATTGTAAACAAATATTTTTTGAGCTGAATCAAAAATTGATAACCCATCCCTTTGTTTAACCACCCATATGGGACTTTCCATTTGAAATCATTGCGTATGAATCTAAATTTTCTCTTGGGGTAGTATTTATTCAATGGTTGGAAAAAAAATTCATATGATTTCCTATGTCAATAATAATTTAGATTAGGCCTAATCAAACTACACAGAAACTAAGAATGAACGAGTGGTTTTTTTTCTTTTCTTTAGAAAAATTTTGATGTTGTCTACTAGGATACAAGATGATTATTTTTATATATCATTCTGAAATTATATTTTCTGTTAATAAACATGATGAAAACCCAATATATTTTGATATGGATCTTTCTGTTATATGTTTTTATGTTAAAATAAAGGATAAAAAGGAAGTGAGAACCTTGTTGATGATCATTTGATCTAGATACCGTTTATTTTTAATAGAATACATACGATCTTACCACCAATTAAAGAAACCTTTCTAGATGAGGGGATTTTTTTATAATATAAATGGAAGATCATTGTTTTCTAATCTTGTGAATTTCTTTTCTAATGATGAGGTTCCCCACTATTTTTCTAAGAAAAAAATTGCTAGACTTGTGAGGGATTCAAAAATTAGATTTGATATGATTTTTAATCATGTAATTATAGTAGTGATCAAATTATTAGGAGATGAAATTATAAATTTCAATATATACTAAATTTTTATCACACTTTGAGATGCGGAGTACACTTTGGGAAACAAATAACTATAAAAAATATTATTGATTCTGGTTGGTATGGGCACACTATTTTTAGAAATTATTTTGAATTATATAGAACATGTAATAATGTTCGATTCCATGGAAGCATTGTTCGAAGGAATGATATTCCACAAAAACATATTTTTTGTGATGTATTTGATATACGTGGCATGGATTTAATAGGGTATTTTTCCAATTATTTTTTATTTCTGTTGATATTTCTTTCTATTGATTAAGTGTCCAAATGGGTAGAGGTTATTCCTATGAGTGTTGATGATGCCAAAACTATGTCTATGTTATTGAAAGGGTTATTTTTCAAGGTTTGAATTTCCAATGTTTGTGATTTTGGATAAAGGTACCATATTTTTTAATAGTACATTCGAATCATTTTGGATGAAATATATAGTTTATACTATGATATACACACCCTATCAAACTAAAAATGGAATGTTTTAGTTTCTCTATAGAGAAATCAAACAAATTTTTGGAAGAAACGATGCACTGAAATAGAAAGGATTGGAGTTTGAGACTTTATGATGCAGTATAGGCTTATAGGATGACATTTAAAACACCAATTATCATGTCACTATTTATAATGGTATATGGAAAGGCACTTCACCTACCATTTGAGTTAGAGAACAAATATTTCTGTCATACTAAAACATGTAACATTAATCTACTTTTTTCTGGAAAAGAATGAAAACATTATTTCCAGGTGCTGGAAGAAATCAGAAATAATTAATATGAAAGATCCATGTTGTACAAATAATGATCCAAATATTTTCATTATGAGATGATTCTCAATATAAAATTCAACAAGGGATAAAATTTTTTATCATTTGATTTTAAATTGAAGGGGTTCCCAAGTAAATTGTATTCTAATTGGTCTGGACATTTTATTATTACACATTTTACCCATTTAGTGAAATGAATATACAAGAAATAGATAAAGGGACATGATTCATAGTTAATGGTAACATATTGATGATATTTAGATAGAAGTTTCAATATCATCCAAGATAGTAGATCCATCTTCCTGAAGTTGAATGCAATTGATTCTAGGTTGTGTCTTTCCTTCTCACTTATTTTTTGTTATGTCTTTATTTTCATGGTATTTATAATCTTATTAATTTGTGTTATAATGATGAAATTTAATATAATGAGTGTGTTTGAAGGTAGATGATATGTATATAAGAATTTGTTGTGAATTCCTTTGTTTTTTTTCAATTTTACTTCCATTTTTTGTTGTGTTTAATTTCATATTTTTTAAATTTTGTGCATTTTATTTTCAATTTTATTGGGTTTTATTTCCAATTTTGTTTTAAAAAAACAATTATCTTAAATTATTATCATTTTAAATTTTGAAACTAACGTCAAGGATGGAACTAATTGGTTTTTTTAAAAAGAATATAATTTAATGTTGTAAATGACATTATTTCAAATTAAAAAAATTCTGTAATTTCATGAATAAACATATGATTTTTGAATCTCATAACACATATCACTCCCTTTATAATTGAAATTACCATTCATTTGATGATTCTATACACATTTTTACATCTTATTAAAATTAACCTCTTTCTTTGAGAGATCCAATCAATGCTTGTTTGAACCAGAACATGATTTAGTTTTCATCAAAACTCGAGGGCTGAGGTTATTGTGATTTAAATGATTGAGTCATTTATTTGGATTTTCAATCCCCATTTTTCATTATTTTTATATTTATTTTATCTTTTTCTATACATTTTATCTTTCTATATAACTTAGTATCCATGTAAAACCTCTTATGGAAACCCCATTAAAAAACAAATTTTCCCTTTCCATCCTGCTCTAGATGGATAAAGACATGATATAGTCGAACATAATCATAGGGGAAGATTACATGGGTTTATCTAACACATTTTATTATTTATTTAGTTAGAAATTAAAACATTGAAGATATTTTTTTTCTTCTGGATAATATTTATTGAGAATTGTTCCCATCTAGAGCTCTATAAAAAATTTAGTTGTGTTTATTTGGAGCTCTCAATGGAAGAAACTTTTCACTCATTGTAGATTTAAAAAATAGATAAGAAGAGAATATAATTTTCATTTTTTCTTATCAAATCTTATAATGGGATTGAGAAGATTTTCTTGGAGCTTCATTTCTTTAGAGGAGAGTAAGAAGGAAACACTTCAGAAAAATCATATTCATGTATTTTTTCTTTGTAGAGCTAAAATCTACTTACTCAGCCCCATAAATTTTCAACTTTTAAATATAATACCAATAAGGCACAAGAAATGAAAATTACTCTGGGTAATCAAATTTTTTATCGAAAAAAAATTATTAATCTTATGGAGATTCTTGTATGAGTTTAGGTGAGAAAAGCCTTGTTGAAATTCCCTATTTGTGTTTTGAGAGAACATTAATGTGATGTATATTTTTTTTGTGAATGGGAGGAGAAAATAAGTAGAAATGGATTTAATGATATGAATTTAGAACATGAAATATATTTTAAAAAAATGAATGATATATTTTTATTCTTGGTGATAAATTTGTTAACCTTGTTAATAGTTTTTTAAATATTCCATGATTTGATGCTCACTTGTCCTGGAGTCCAAGTGCTAAGTGTTGGGTAATTGATAGAGATAAAATTTATAATATATAACATGTATATTTTAATGACTGAAACCACAAAAATTATACATTTTATATTAAATTAAATTACTTTTAAAATTTAGGGATATTTTGAGCCAGAAATTGAAAATTGCACAATTCTAGAATTTTCAATGTTTGTAATAATTCTTGTATTTTAGTTATATATTTATCGATTTGGATCCAAATAGAATGATATTTTTTTTGGAACTCATTATGCATGTGAAAAATAGTTTTCAACTAGATCAAAACATGATCTGAACATATTGAGGCCTAAATAAATCAGTCTTTTTGGAATTTTTTTCTGGTGGATAGTTTGTACCCCACATTAGTAGTTGGTTAATATCTCTGGAAACACATCCATAATTATTTCTTTAAAAATATTATTTCAAGGATAATTAAATGTATAGTCTTCCAATGAATATCATGGGGATATTAGATAATTAAAACATGCATTGGATGCATGAAATTGGAGGAAATTATTGGAAACATTCATGAAGAAATAGTTGTATTCATTAATTAAATCAAAAAATTATAATATATTTTGAAAATGATCTAAAATTGTGAGGTTAAACATATAATATAATTATTAACACGTATTTAGAATATTCTAGTGGAATATTATGCCTATAATGTATGAAAACCCTGCTTTTTATTACAACTTAAACATGTTTTATTAAATAAAACTTTACTTGATACAATAAATAATATCGAGAGGTTTAGTGGCTTTGGGACTTAAGGATCATTACATAAAAACATAAAACATGAAATACAACATCGTTATTGAAAACTTCCTTTACATGACCACTACATTCCTTCGTACATATCATTGAATGGGATAACCTGGGGTCATGCATAAGAAAATGGTGAGCTATAAAGCCCAGTAAGGGAGTACACATGGAATAACATGAGGAGTACAATACATGTTAGAAAATAGTCATATCAATAGAGAATAATAAAAACATGAACATAAAGTCATGATAAATCATGATAATCATAACATGGAAATGTGGCAACAATACATAACATGGAATTAGCATGAGACAAGGCTCATTGCACATAGAGCATGTGTAAATCGTCATTGCACATAAAGCATGAGTAAACCCTTGTTGCACTTGAATTATCATGAGTAAACAATCATTGAACATGAAATATCATGATACTATACTTTACCCAATGCATTGGAGCGCTATAAGGGCACACCCTTCTTAACCATTTCATTTTATGCATAAGTGTGCCACATAGATCATAAAACATGGATTCATAAATAAAAACCATTTATTCCACGATAAATGAATATTTAATTCATACATGAAACTTTAAAATCAACAAATAAATGTACATGAAGGTGAATACCTTTGATGGGGAAATGGTCATGGTATTCACTACACAATGAAATTGGCTTAGAAAATTGGTGCGATTTCGGCAGCGTAATGGAGGGACATAAGAATTCATAAAACGGTTGATGAGAGAGAAATGGGTTCCTCATAATATCTACATGTAATCGACAGTAAGTAGGTCATATATATACATGTCCCAACAATTTTAATGGACTTTAGATTAATGATACAAAAGTATTGCTTGAATGTAAAAGAGGAGAGAGAAGTTTATTTTTGGAATTTCGGCATAGTAACGGGTGCACATGGGAGGAATTTAATGAGAGAGAAAGGGTCTCCCATAATTAAAACATAAATAGGGAAGTATGAGGGAGGTTCAAAACCATACCCCAAAATTCATAATTGAAATTAAAAGGGAAAAAAACTTAAATAAAATTGGACAAAAATGAGAAAGGAAGAAAAAACCCTTAATTGGAAGTGTGCTTCCAAAGGCTAGAGATAGGATTGTGAGAGGCTTATTGGGAGCTTGGGGCACCTTGGGAGGATTCTAGAGAGTGTAGGTCAGATTTTGGACGAACTAAAAATGCTTTGAGTGAGGAGGAAGTGGGCTCTTGGGTGGGTTTATATAGGAAAGTTGGGGGAATTATTTATTCTTCAGGTTTGGGACCCCATATATTAAATTAATCAAAACCACAAACCATCCCATGGTTTTTGCCCATGTTTTTTGGAAAAGGGAAGAGTAAAATAATATTTTATAAGGCCAAGGTCCTAAATTCTTAAAATATTAGGGTTGATTATGTGGATGTGATTAACACTCCCATGGAAATTAATTTAAAAAGACAAGGTGTTTAATAAGTCTTGAGCGATCCATTAATGCTTTGAAAAGTAAGCCAAAAAAACCCAAAATAATATTATATTAATGGTAAAGCATATATTTTCCGAACATAACGATTATAGTATTTTATTACATCACTGTTGGGTCATTATGATGTTATAGAACACATTATATATTTAAACGGTATTTAATTTTTACTCAAAAATTTGACTGTCTCAGAAAATTATGAAAAATTCATCATTGGATAATTTCAACATCCTCATTCCAAAAATAACAATTATTTTATATAAATAATACTCTAAATATGTTAATTTTCACATTTAAAATAAAAAATGGCATTTATAAAAAATTCACGGGTTTTGACAAAAATGGATTTCAAACCTTAATAAAAATTATAATTCCATTCATACAATAACATGATCATTTAAATATAATAAAATTAATCTAATAATAATAATAATATTTTATTAAAATATTAATTAATTCAAAAATCCCTTAAATTAATAAAATAGATTTCCTAATTAAATAATAACTAAAACACCATTTGTACTTTGAAAACTATTTACAATGTATCAATAATGAAAAGAAATTATATTCATTATTATATACAAAAATAATGTACATGAACATAGTACTATAGATTAGTTACATAACCCCTTAAAAAAGCAGCATAATACCTAAGGGTAAGGTGTGCGATGGTGACAAACTTTTGGGGTGGCTCAAATAACATTGTTCGAGTGGTAATTTCTATCAACATCAACTTCTCCCGTAGACGGTCCCGTTCGAGCTTGACATGGTGAAGCTCAGCTTGGGCTTGGTCAAGAGCGAAGCCCAAGGATGCCACTAATTTTCCGAGCTCCGATAAATGGGCTTCGTATGGGGCAATTCTGCTGGATGAGGCCATCGCTTCCTTTTTCTAAGTAAAATTGGATGAGTTAAAGCCCTATATTTATACTAATCATGTGATCACTGTTCAACGACTATAAAATTAATGGTCACAAATCTTATCATAAAACCAATGAAGTTGACAATTTATAAAATCATTTTATATAAAGAGACATTTAATAATATCAAGAAGGATTTTCCATTAATGATAGTTTGGGTCGTTACAATATTCCACCCTTAAGAAATTTCTCCCTCGAAATTTTCCTTTTCCCACACTAAAACAGATGTGGGTAACTCAGCTTCATCACTTACTCCGATTCCCATGTTGCTTCTTCAAACTTGTGGTTTCTCCACAACACCTTGATGAGGGGAGTTGTCTTATTTTTTATAACTTTTTCTCTACGATCTAAGATCGTCACTGGTTGCTCCTCATAAGAAAGATTGTCTTCCAATTGTACCACCTCAGAAGAGAGTACATTTGAAGGGTCTGGTATGTACTTCCTTAAGAGGGATACATGGAAGATATCATGTACTTTTTCCATAGTAGACTGAAGTGCTTGTTAATAGGCCAAATCCCTGACACGATCAAGAATCTCGATGGGGCCGATGTACCTTGGACTTAACTTCCCTTTCTTTCTAAACCTCATGACCTTATTCCCTGGAGATATGCGTAGAAAAACCATGTCTCCAAATTTAATGTAAAGTTCTCATTAATGATTATCTGCATAACTCTTCTCTTGACTTGGGGATTCTTTGATATGCTGCTGAATAGTTTTCACCTTCTCCACCATTTCCTCGACAATTTCTGGTCCAAGCAACTTATGTTCACCGACCTCATCCCAACATGTCGGTGTTCTGCACCTTCTCCCATACAGGTCTTCATACGGTGCCATTTGGATGCTCAAGTGGAAATTGTTATTATAAGAGAACTCAACCAGAGGAAGATGTTGATCCCATCCTCCTTTAAGGTCCATTGAGCACGCTCTCAACATATCCTCAAGTGTTTGGATAGTCCTCTCGAATTGGCCATCAGTTTGAGGATGATAGGCGGTACTGAAGTTCGTTTCAGTATTCAGAGCACGTTGAAGACTCTTCCAAAACATAGAGGTGAATCTTGGATCTCGGTCAGATACAATAGATAGTGGTACTCCAGGAAACTTTACCAATTCCCTTATATATATCCGTGCCAGCTGCTCCGATGAGAAATCCTCCCGAATAGCAATGAAGTGTGCAGTCTTTTTAAGACAATCCACAACAACCCATATTGCATTGTTGCCTTTGGATGGTCTCAGAAGTCTGGTGACAAAGTCTGTGGTAATGTTTTCCCATTTCCATTCTGGTATGGGCAATGGTTGCATCATCCCCTTAGACTTTTGCCTCTCTGCCTTCACTTGCTGACAAACCGGGCACTTTTATGTATATTTAGCAATCTCCTTCTTCATATTATCCCACCAAAAGTTATCTTGGAGATATCAATACATCTTTGTGCTCCCTGGGTGAATAGAGAAATTTGATCTATGTGCATCATCCAAAAGATCCTTCTTCAGCTCCGGACTTGATGGATCACATAGTATTTTCCCAAACCACACAATTCCTTCTTCATTAACATTAATCTTTGAGGATTTCCCTTTTTCTATAGCTCCCACTTTTTCTTGAATTACCACATCATCCTTTTGAGCATCCATTAACCTTTCCAAAAGAGACGGTTGATAAATTATTCTTTAAAGGATTGTTGATATCCCCTTCTCTATGATTCCCATTTCCATCTTCATCAAGTCTAAGAAGATTGGATCCTTCTAAATTCTCATCATTGATAGAATCACTAGATGTTTATACTTAGGGCATCTGCCACCTTGTTCACTTTCCCAGGGTGGTAATGGATTGAATAGCCATAATCCTTGATGAGAAATATCCATCTTCTCTGGTGAATATTAAGCTCTTTCTGTGTGAATATATATTTAAGACTCTTGTGGTCAGTATATATCTCACATTTCTCTCCATAGAGATAATTCCGCCAGATTTTCAAGGTAATGATCACCGCCGCCAACTCCAGATCATGCGTTGGATAGTTTCGCTCATGGATTTTCAACTGCCTTGAGGCATAGGATATCACTTTATCATTCTGCATCAGCACACATCCTAAGCCCTTCTTCTAAGCATCACTAAATACCACAAAAAGTTCCCCACTTGTGGGTAAAGTGAGCACGGGCACAGTGATAAGACTATTTTTCAACTCCTTGAAGCATTCTTCGCATTAATCACTCCACGAAAACTTTACTCCCTTTCGAGTTAGCTTGGTAAGAGGGTTGGAAAATCATGAGAAATTTCTCACAAATCGTTGATAATATCCAGCTAACCCCAAAAAGCTACGGATATCTGTTACCGATGTTAGCCTTGGACGTCTATCAATTGCATCTGTTTTGGAGGGATCCATAGATATCCCATTTCTTGTGATGATATGGCCCAAGAATGAGACCTCCTTCAACCAGAACTCACACTTTCTGTACTTTTCATAGAGCTTCTCCTTGCGCAAAGTCTCTAGTACATTTCTTAAATTCTCCTCATGATCCTCATTGGTTTTGGATTATATTAGAATATCATCTATAAAGATTACCACAAATTTGATTAGGTAATCTCTAAAGACTCTATTAATCAAGTCCATGAATATTTTTGGAGCATTGGTGAGTCTGAAATCCATTACTTTGAATTCATAGTGCATGTATCTTGTACGAAAAGTAGTGTTGGGGACATATTCCATCTTCACCCTTACTTGATAATATCCCAACCGCAAATCTACCTTAGAGAAGTATTGTGCTCCATGCAGCTAATCAAACAAGTCATTAATTCTTGGGAGAGGATAATTGTTCTTTATCTTGATTTTGTTAATTTCACGATAATCGATGCAAAGCCGCATTGACCCATCATTCTTCTTGACGAAGAGGACTGGTACACCCCATGGTGAAGCACTTGGGCGTATAAACCCTTTATCCAGATTCTCTTGTAGTTGTTTCTTTAGCTCTTCAAGCTCTACAGCATCCATTCTATATAGAGTCTTGGATATTTGTAAAGCCCCGGTTATAAGTTCAATTGAGAATTCAACTTATCTTCTAGGAGGAAGACTAGGCAGTTCCTCGGGAAACACTTCAGCGAATTCCCTCACAATAGGAATTTCTTCAAGGATGGATTCTTCCTTGGACTTAATCGTCTGAGCCAGATACGCATGCTTATAAGGCAGTAATATCCACGCTTGAGATGATGGAGCTAAAGGAGATTAATCTTCCTCCTTACACTTGTAAAGAATCGGGGGTCGATTCTCCATATGGAGTGTGATTTCCATCTCCCGACAATTTATGTTGGCTCTATATAAGGAAAGCCAATCCATGCCAAGAATTGCATAAAATTCAACCAGAGGGAGTATGACAAGTTTTGCCGGGAAATTCAATCCACAGATTAAAATAGGGGAGGGATTATATTCATGGGATGCAATGATTGCTCCATTTTCCTTACTCACCGACATCTTCACTTCCATGATTTGTGGTGGTGCTGGGATTTTTCTACTAATCTTTCGAGATATAATAGAATGCGTAGAACCCGAATCAAAAAGTATGTTCACTATTATTGAATGAAAAACTAGAATATCTGTCACCACTTCGTTGTCGGGGTTCACTTCGGCAGAAGTGATGACAAAAGCTCTTCCATGCTACCTTGGAGGTTGTTGGTTGTCTTCGAAAACCCTTGGATTAGGGAACTGATTTGCAAAATGAACCGGTTCTTTGCATTTGTAGCATTGGAAAATGTGTTGAGGTTTGAACAGAGTGTTCCTCTCCTCTGTCACAACCGCGGGTCTTTATTGCCGACAGTTAACAGCTAGGTTCCCTTCTCTTCCACACCTGAATCATTTCCTCATCCCCTTAAGTCAATTTCCAGGGTACTTCTTTCCGCACATTTGGCAAGTGGGGTGATGGATATTCGTAGCACCGTTGGATTTATCCATCAGCCCACCAGCATTAAAGTCCACCTTATGCTTCTTATCCACATGATACCCCTTTGACTCTCCAATCTCCATTTCGAACTTGAGGGCACACCAGAAAATTTTCTCATAGCTGTCGAAGTTACGAATCTCTAATGATTTCCGCAAGCTAGGATTCAGCCCACCAAAGAAGCGGTCAACCTTTCATTCGGGGGTAACGACAAAGTAGAAAGCATATCGTTCAAGCCTTGTGATGTTTGCCTCATATGCTGCAACATATTCTTCATCTTTTTTCTTGAGGGAAAGGAAGTCCCTTTCCATCTTAAGCCGGAGGGTGCACGAAAAATATCTATCAAAAAACATATTTCGTAAATCCATCCATTCCAATGCCTCGATCTCCTCCTTAGGCTTCGTATTTTTGATCAACATCCACCATTGATCAGCTTCACCCTCCATACGATCAGCTGCTAGGAGAACCTTCTCTTGTTTATAACATTGAAGGATGGAGAAGATCTTTTCAATGGAGTTGATCCATTGTTCAGCGATCGTGGGATCAGATGATCCACAAAAAGTAGGAGGCCTTTGTCTCATGAATCTCTCGATAGTGACTTGTTATTTTTAGGGGCGTTTGGACGTTCCTTTTGACCCGTGTTTCTATTTAATTCTTGAGTTAGCTGAGAGAGAATCATGAAAAAGTTCACGATTCCCTCCCCCATTGGACTGGGCATCTCATTAGTACAGTCATCACAATGATCTTCACATCGGTTTTTAGCCTGAGTCCTCCTATTATCGGCCATTGGCTAGAATAAAAGGAAAGTTAGGGGTAACACATAAAGGGTAATCCAAAGATAAAAGTTGATGACTTATAAATAAAATTTCATTTCCTTAACTCATGAGTCTATAGGCTTCAATCTAGTCTCTTCATGATCTACTTTCTAACATATATTCTTAGGGGAACTTTTTTAATTCCCTTAATAAGGGTTCATACTAAACTTGTGAATTTACCAAAGCATATCCCCCGGGAGTGTGGTAACTAAGAGTGAAGCAAGGCCCGTTGTCGTGCACCAGTTCCCGTTTGAGTCTAGTTCAAAGCGGTGTTTTCGGGTTTTACCCCTAGGATACATCTGTGCCAGATCTGCCTCTACCTGCTCGTATCCAGACAGGGATGTATTTGCTTGATAATCCACTTACTCAATACTCACCAAAACTTAGGGACGTTTTTATTTTACTTAGTCTTGTATCTAAGGCTTTACTAGGGTTTTCTAATCCTAATCCCCAAAATAACCAAACATATTCTCTGATACCAACTATGACAACCCTACTTTTTATTACAACGTAAACATGATTTATTACATAAAACATTACTTGATACAACAAAGAAGATCGAGTGGTTTAGTGTCTTTGGGGCTTAGGATCACTACATAAAAACTTAAAACATGAAATACAACTTCTTTATTGAAAACCTCCTTTACATGACCACTAAATTCCTTCATACTTAGAATTGCATTGGTTAACCTGAGGACATGCATAAGAAAAGGGTGAGCTATAAAGCCCAGTAAGGGAGTACACATGGAATAACATGAGGAGTAAAATAAATGTTAGAAAATAGGCATATCAATAGAGAATAAGAAAAACATGAACATAAAGGCATGATAAAGCATGATAATGATAACATGTAAAAGTGTCTACAACACTTAACATGGAATTAGCATGAGCCAAGGCTCATTGCACATAGAGGATGAGTAAATCCTCATTGCACATAAAGCACGAGTAAACACTTGTTTCACTTAAATTAGAATGATTCAACACTCATTTCACATGAAATATCATGATACTATACTTTACCCAATTCATTGGAGTGCTATAAAGGTGCACCCTTCTTAAACATTTCATTTCTTGCATAAGTGTGCCACATGGATCATAAAACATGGATGCATAAAACATTACCATTTATTCCACAATAAAGGAATGTGGAATTCATTAATTAAACTTTAAAATCAATGAGTAAATGTGCATAAAGGTGAATACCCTTGATGGATAAATGGGCAAGGTATTCACTACACAATGACATTGGCTTAGAAAATCGGTGCGATTTCGGCAGCGTAACAGCGTGACATAAGAATTCATAAAATGGTTGATGAGAGAGAAAGGGGTTACCCATAATATTTAGATGTAATGGACAGTAAGGATTTCATATAGATACATGTCCCAGAAATTCTAATGGAATTTAGATTCATGATACAAAAGTATTGCTTGAATGTAAAAGAGGAGAGAGAAGTTCCTTTCAGAATTTCGGCACAGTAACAGGTGTACATGGGAGGCATTTAATGAGAGAGAAAGGGTCTCCCATAATTCAAACATAAAGAGGGAAATATGAGGGAGGTGAAAAACCATACCCCAACATTCATAATTGAAATTAATAGGGATAAACAACTTAAAGAAAATTGGAATAAAATGATAAAGGAAGAAAAAACACTTACTTGGAAGTGTGCTTCCAAAGGCTAGAGAGAGGCTTGTGAGAGGCTTCTTGGGAGCTTGGGGAACCTTGAGAGGATTATAGAGAGAGTAGGGCAGTGGTTGGACGAACTCTAAAGGCTTTGAGTGAGGAGAAAGTGGGAGATTGGGTGGATTTATATAGGAAATGTGACGAAATTATTTATTATTTAGGTTTAGGAGCCCTTATATTAAATTAATCCAAAACAAAAACCATCCCATGGTTTTTGCCCATGGTTTTTGGCAAAGGGAATAGGAAAATAATATTTTATAAGTTCAGGGTCCAAACGTCTTAAAATATTATGGTTTCTTATGTGGAGGTGAGTCACACTCCCATGGAAATTAATTTAAAAAGACAAGGTGTTTAATAAGTCTTGAGGGGTCCATTAATTCTATGAAAGTAAGCCAAACAAACCCAAAATCACATTATTTTAATGGTAAAACATATATTGGCCGAAAATAGAGAGTATAGTATTTTATTACATCACTATTGGGTCATTATGATGTCATAAAACACATTATATATTTAAACGGTATTTAATTTTTACTCAAAAATTTGACTATCTCAGAAAATTATGAAAAATTCACCGTTGGATAATTTCAACATCCTGATTCCAAAAATAACATTTATTTTATCTAAATGATTTTATAAATATTTTAATTTTCAATTTTAAAATAAAAACCATCATTTATAAAAAATTCACGGGTTTTGACAAATATGGATTTCAAACCTTAATAAAAATTATAATTGCATTCATACAATTACATGATCATTTATATATAATAAAATTAATCTAATAATAATAATATTTTATTAAAATATTATTTAATTCAAAAATCCCTTAATTTAATAAAATATATTTCTTAATTAAATAATAACTAAAAACACCATTTGTACTTTTAAAACTATTTAAAATGTATCATTAATGACAAGAAATTATATACATTATTATATAAAAAAATAATGTACATGAACATAGTACTATCGATTAGTTACATAACCCTTTAAAACAGCTGCATAAGACTAAAGGGTAAGGTGTGCGATGGTGACAGACTCTTGGGGTGGCTTAGATAACATTACTTGAGTTGTAATTTCTATCAACTTCCACTTCTCCCGTAGACGGTTTTGTTTGAGCTTGACTTGGTGAAGTTCAGCTTGGTCTTGGTCAAGAGCGAAGCCCAAGGACGCCACCTCTTTTCCGAGCTCTGATAAATGGGCTTCGTATGGAGAAATTATATTGGATGAGGCCATCGCTTCCTTTGTCTATGTAAAATTGGGTGAGTTAAATCCCTATATTAATACTAATCATGTTATCACTGTTCAACGGCTATAAAAGTAACGGCCACAAATCTTATCATAAAACCAATTAAGTTGAAATTTTATAAAAACATTTTATATAAAGAGACATTTAATAAGATGAAGAGGGATTTTCCATTAATGAAACTTTGGGTCGTTACATAATGGGGTGAAATTCGGTCAATATTCTAACGGATAGAAATTAGGAAACATGTATCCAATCCCTCCCCCTTCTCTATAAATTTAAATATCCTCATAATTCTCAATAGTTTTGTCCTGATATAGAAATTTAAATGGTTTATATTGAAATATATCTTAATATTTCATTAATTTATGCTATAATGTAGAATATGGAGGTTTTCCTTGTAATGTGATGCTAAGCACTAAGTGGTTGTGGAGAGAAGCAACTGACATACACTCCCTTCTAAGTTTTGTTCATATTGTGTAATATATTTTTGAATTGATTTTGAACATATATTATTCAATTAATGTGTTTTTTTTACTTCTTGGATATAGTTTCATTCAAAAAATTTGGATGGTTTTCATTATATAGAGAAAATTAATTGATTTTACTATTTAAACTGATTCGTTGAAGTCATGTCATTTAGTATAAATATTTGAATTTGGTTTGATTTATTATTCACTACTGGAATCCTGACCTTTCCCAATGCTTCTATACCAACGGTTAAAAAAACCGTTGGTATAGTCCCCCTTTCCCAACAGTTTGGCCAAACTGTTGGGAAAGCCCACTAATTGTATGGCTTTCCCAATGGTTTGGCCAAACCGTTGGAAAAAATCCTTTTGTGGATACTTTTCACAATGGTTTGGGCAAACCATTGGGAAAATTCCATGGCTTTCCCCACAGTTTGGCCAAACCATTTGGAAGAAAAGTCCATGGCTTTCCCAACGGTTTGGACCAACCTTTGGGAAAAGTCCCTTGGGTATGGCTTTCCCAAGAGTTTGGGAAAAGCATTAGAAAAAGTCCACCACTTTTCCCAACGGTTTGGCCAAACCGTTGGGAAAGGGTGGGCACATATCTTTCCCAACAGTTTTGAGAACTTTTGGGATAGGTTTTATGAGTAAATTGGGTGAATATCATCGAATACATCAATATATAAATTACATGTAAATATATATATATATACTAATATATTCACAAAGGATAATCTAGGATAGTGGTAAAATCATTGACTTATAACGTGGAGGTTGTGGGTTCAAACCTCCGCAGGAAATCATTTTTATATATTTACCTTTCCCAACAGTTCACTAAAACCATTGGGAAAGAGCTAGGGAATGTTTTGCCAATGGTTCAAGGAGAACTGTTGGTAAAACACATGCCAACGGTTGGCAAAACTGTTGGCATAGGTTAATTTTACTAACCTATGCCAATGGTTCTTTGTAAACCGTTGGGATAACTTTTCCCAATGGCTTACTTCCCTACGGTTTTCAAAACCGTTGGTATAACATATACCAACGGTTCTACAGGCTTTCCCAATGGTTCAGAACCGTTGGGAAAGACTCCATTTCCAGTAGTTATTGTACATCAACAAGTTTATTTGCTTATATTGGAGAGAAAACAATCATATTGAAGTTTTGATATGAAATATATATAAATTTTAGTGTTCATATGGGGGTCCTTGGGGTGTTATTTAGAAATAAATTGATAAATATTTTTTATCAAGAAAGATGGGAATGTTTTTGAGGTTGAAGCATCCCCACAACTACTATTTTGATTCTGATTTCAAACCCATTTTATTTTCTGATTTTTTTTATCAATTTTATTTTACATTAGTTTATATTTATATTTTCTTTTCGAACATTGAATAAAATCCCCCAAGTTCGCTTCTTCCAAAAATAGACAAAACAAATGTGACAGTCTTGTAACTCAAATTGCAACCTCCTTGAGAGATAATCCAAGGACTAATCTATTGAATTTATTTGGGGGATAAATTTATTGATTGAGGATTTATTGAAAAATAAGGCCACAATAAATATATTTCAAAAATTCAAAATCCCATGCGAGTTATGCATGATGTGAGAAACAAATAATGAAAATGTTTTATTTCACCACACATGGGTTATTTAAAAAAAGGTAGAAAATTGTGTACTATGTGTTGTATGGGACAAGATATAGGATATATTCTATCTATGATTCTAATTTGAACGAGATAATTGTATATACTTATAGGATAATTATATCATCATATGAGAGGGTCTTCAAGAATGTAGTTTAATGGCATGTGGTATGTAAGTAGTCATAGGTCACACTACTATATTAATGGATTCTCTATAGTTTAAATTCATAATTTATGTAATAATTACATGTAGTTTAAATACATATAGTAATGGAGTAGAATTATTATTAGTACCTATGAAAAGTATTTCATGAGAAAACATGCATTGGTGAGTGGGGGTGTAACATGTTCCCCATCCATTGTGGTCATTTTTTAAGATCCAATGGGTTAGACCTTCTGTGTAACGTAAGGCTTATCCCATTTGGGTTATATAATTTAGGGTTTCTATCCTAGTATCATTGGAATTTTATGACCATTTATCTATAAGTGAATGGACAATGGAGGACCTTTTTATGGAAGGATCATGTGATATGATTCTGAAGAACCTCGAGGTTGTGCAGTGTATGTAGTATTTTCTCATTGAGTCATTATGACTCATATAAATAATTTTGGCATTGTTTTTCATTTGATACATGTCTACATATAGATATTTGATGTGTGGGTATCTGTACATCCAAGTATAAAACTACCATGGTTCTTAACACCAATGAAAATGGATTCAATTGTGTGGTAGTTCATGTAGTAGTATGGGATACCCAAAAAATGATTAATTTTCTCATATAACCCAAACTTATTTCCCTTTTCCACTATTTTCTCGAGTATATGTGATGAATCTTATTTATGGACTCTATTTTACAATTTTCATTATATAATAGTAGGAAAAATAATTTTATTATATGATTTACTTCTAGTACAATGCCTTCAATTCGGTTGATTGAAATTTGGTGTTGTTTTCCATCAATATTGTTTGAAGGACTCTAAATCCAGTAATGATATTTGACGTCATGAAGTTAATGATATTTTTTATCTAGATTTCCATGAGTGGTGTTTACTTATCCCATTTGGAAATTAACATAGTAGTAGTAATGATATACATAATCTTTTCAGTTTTTGCTTGGGGATATGACCCCACAATGTTTATTCCTCATATAGTAATCTTTCAAGATTTTTTATATCTCTATAGAAACTATATTGGATAATAGATTATGTTTGAATTATTTTTTCATACATGAAATTTCATGGTGAGTTCCACATAGTCATTTACTATTATTTTCTAATAGTAAACAGGACTCCTGATTTGATGAGAGATTTTGGTCCTAGACTGATGGGAACTAGAGGAGCATATATTTAATTCTTCCAATACAGTGTTAACCACTCGTTATTATATTTATATGGGGATTATTGTATTGAATCCTCGTTTTTACATGGATATCTCACATTTTCCCATCCTAAAGGGTAATGTTTTCTGCTTTGTGTGGGGTCTATTTCATTTTGCCTTAAACTGATGGAAGGATCCCATTTTTAGGCAATTGAATTTGGTCCTCATCCATCTAGTTAGGGATATCATTTCATCATTCTATATAGATTTTTTGAGCTAATTTATTTCATCTATGATCCAAATGATGACTGTTGAGATCATCCTTCAATATGTGATGCGGGAAACCACTTTTCCCTGATCAGGGTTGGCCAAGACTCTGGCTTCATTAACCAGTTTGTCAGTATGGTAATTTTTTGAGTGATGTATATTGTAACATCTTGGTTAAAAAGTAAACTTCACCATCATTATTATTATGTAACTGATGAGAGGGGTCAATTTTTACTTCTTCATAGAATTTTCCCCATAGATTTGTTTGATCATTATGTCTGAATTTTCTTTAATGCACAAGTATTCTCTTTGTAGCAGTAGATCTAATTCTGATCTAGCAGTGAGGGAATGGTATTGTACCTCATTATTAGTGTAACCTTTGGATATTGATAAGGATTAGTGAAAATTATTTTTATTAGAAACAAATACAATCTTGAGGAAAACTTGATTGATCTTCTAATTTTATATACCCTTACTGATAGGACATACAGATTTACTCGCATAATTCATCTCTAATGTTCTATGAGGTTCGTGGGAATAGAAAACATCTTCATATAGATGTTCAGTATAAAAAGTAGTGCTTTATGGGGTGGCATTTTCTGTAAGAAAATCTTTCAGGGCCTACCATTTAATAATTTTATCTGACACTAACTAGATGTAATATTATTTCCAAATAAATTTTGATCCAAATTCCTAGTTAATATATTGAGTCCAAATATGTAATTGGAATTTTTGATATGAGAGACTAGGTGGACTTCATAATGAAGCTAGTAATTTATCAAATTCATCAGAGAAAATATGAGTTCAAGGTAGTGATTCTTGTAATTAGAATATTAGGTCTCAGTAAACAGAATCATTTGAATAAGGAAATAGATATTTTTTTCATTCCCTACATCCTTTTTCTAAGTGAGGGGTGCACTAGGTCATCATTCCATGGAATTTGTATATAAGATATGAGTGTTTCCTAAAATTGGTGGCATTAATACTAGTGGGTGTAATAAGACTGAATTATATCCTCAGTGGGTTCATGGTAACCTTATCCCAATAGTAAGAAACTCCCAACTTCATTAACCTCATGAAGTGGGGAGATTTTTTAGCCAGGATATATATGAAACGTCAAAATAAATCAAGGATCCCTTAGACATCCCTCATATTGTTTGACTCCATGAAGGTGGAATTTCTAGGATTAAAAAAGTATTTTATGGTTAAACTTTTATGTCATGGTAGTATACCACAAATCCAAGTAATTTACCAGATATTCCCTCAAAAACATAAGTCATCAGATTCTTATTTAAACTATTCGGATTCAACTTACTAAATATTATTTAAATATATATGATGTGATCACATCGTTGTTCATATTTGACTATCACATCATCAACATAAAATTATACTATTAATCTCAATAAGGTCATAATAATATGATTCATGTATCATTGTTAAGTAGTGACAACATTATTTAATCTTAAGGGAATGTCCTAACAGAAAAAGATCCCCTGAGGTGCTCTAATTCCAGTGGATTACTAATAATTAGGAGCCGTTATTATTTTATTTTACCATAAATACCAATTCATAAATGGAAGGTATTGGAAACTGGTATTTCTATCGATCACATGGTAAGTTATCAACAATGGGAATTCATTCAACGATCATTGTTGATTAAGATATCTAAAAACAATGCAGACCCTAAATATTCCATTATTTTTCTTTATATGGATGATATTAAAGATCCATTTTGGATGTTTCACTTCCCATACAATGTTTTCTATCAATAATCTATTATCATATGATTTAGATTAGTTACATGTGATGGGTACAACCTCTAGACTTCCAAAAAACCTCAATGGTCATCCGGTAAACTTAAATGGTGTGTAGCCACATCAAGATTCATCGTGGTATTTCTATATAATTCCAAGAAAAAAAGTATCAATGTTGCTTTATAAATTCAATATACATCTCCTACACCTTGAGAGGTTGTTTGGAACTAATTAATGTAGGTTGTGTAGGTTCTGGGCATAGTAGAAGCACGTGGATGGTTGTACCCAACTTTCAGTTTTCCATTAAAAATGATCAGTCTGAGATCTTTCATGATGATAAAACATTGGATCTTCAAAATAGAACGAGGAAAAAAATGAAAAGAGGGGTGTCTTGGAACCATAGAGGGGATCATCATATTTTGGTTATAATTAATTTAACTGATTGAAAATAACTACCTTGATGGAATTTTGTCTTTGTTGGTGCTTCCGGTGATGATCCAATGTGATCAGTCATTGCTTCATAGTATCTAGGTGTATGCTTCCTCTGGTAGTGATCCACACATGCTCCACATATATTTGGAAATAGTCTAAGGGTTCTTCGTTTGTTAGTAGGGAATATCCTTCACTTGGGTTGTTCGTCTGTGATCGCCTTGATAGACACTTCGAAAGCACTCTCCTAGATCCGGTGGAGGATAATATCTCTTGTAACATGAGATAGTTCTTGGAGGAAAGGAATTATATCTTAGCTTGAGTAATTTCTCTAGATCCATTGTGCACAACCACAAAGAATGTATAGGTCTAATGAGAACAATGACAATTGTATTTTTTATTACATAGAATAATAAAATGAATTAATTACCAGAAATAATTTATTTATTTCATTTAATTATTAGTAAGACCCCAGGTATAATAAAAACCATTTAATATTATTAACACTTAACATGCACCCAAAAAATTACACCTAATATTATTTTATTAAATAAATATTATTATTTCTCATAAATCCCAAAAAAATAAATGGTGTGTATATTAATATACACAGTGTGTAATTTTTTTGTTCAATTTTCTTTATTTTCTCCACTATATTGATTAGAACTTGAATAATGTCTATTTATTTCTCAAATAAATATCATTTCATTACTCATAAAAAATATATATTATTTCACCCACAATATATTCTCTTCAATAACTCGTGTCGAAATAAATGCAATATAACATCCTTGAATAATTATATAACCAAAATCAAGAATAATAATTATTCATCTTGTTAAATGAATATTTATCTGGTATTATTGGACACAATTAGTGTGTGACCCCCTAGGCCTATTTCTCAGTGGAAGTAGGAGGAACCTACCTAAAGACCATGGATAGAGTCTACCAACATTCCAATTAACCCATAGATAAAGACATTAACACCACAATAACGGGTCACCTCATATGAACACTTACCATGTAATATAATCCATATTTTTTTATATCTTCTATCAAGATGGATTTATGATAGTGAGATTAACCCTGGTGCACAATTATTATTTCTTTGAATTCACATAATAGAACTTTCCCATTCTTCACCATGATCATTGATTTATTTAGGCTATATCAATTCAATCAAAAGGTCTAAAATATCAACTTCTATTATGAAACATAAGGGGAAAATCCATAGTCGCATTATCTATTAACGAAGCATTACTCGTTATGCACCCATTATATCCTACGTCACTGCGAATAGTGTGCCATCATATTTTTTGTTAATATATCTAATTGCATGGGTTTTAATACCCATTAATAATAATCATAAAGTCTAAGGACCAATACCCACACCCACATAGTGGAAAATCCAATGACACTATGAAATGTGGATTTACTACTGGTGGGAGTCATTCTCATAATATCATCCTGGATATTACCAAGGGAACACACCATTAAAATTTGACTTAATATTTTATTAGTCCTCATCCATAATGGACTGTATTATTTGTGTCCCCCAAATAACATCATATGGCCTTTCAAAATATATTCAAGAATAGTGTTATGACAGTTCTGGGTACTCATCATAGTAGGGATCCGCTATGACTCATTGGTGAAATAAAATATCATTAGTACATTGTCACATGAATTTTCACACATAAGAACAATAATTATGTGATAAGGTATTCATTAATATTCAAATATGTCAATATATTTTTATCCTAAATTACAATGTTTTTGGTTCTACGATACAAACTCCAACAGTCTCCCACTTGGACCAGAGTCAATAGCTAACAAACTTTAACTAGATATATATCAAAATATATTCATGCATCTTACAAGATTGGACTTTATTCATGGGGTCTACCACATTCAATTCCATGGACACTCTAATCACTTCAAATTCACCCCATTGGTTGAAATAATTCAAGAGATGATACTTCCGGAGAATTTTCTTTGTCCGTTGATGTGACCTTGTTTCATTTTCAAGAGCCACAAAAATAATATTATAATAATACAATGTGACATGTTCTCTACTTCTAGGCACCATATCATGCTTCTGGAGAAAGTTCCGAATCCAGAGAACTTCTTTATCTGTATCAGAAGTCGCTATATATTCGGACTCTGCTATAGAATCTACGAAAACTGGATTCTTTGAACACCTCAAACTCAAAGCTCCTATGTTGAGAAGGAAAACATGTCCTGATTAAAACATCAAATCGTTCTGATATTTCTAAAAACAATAATCAACCTACCCTCTGATGACAAGCCCTTCGTCCCCTCCATACACCAGGAACATATCCTTAGTTTTTCTAAGATACTTTAGGGAAGTCTTAATAGTTGTCTAATTTTTTTCTCATATATAAGATTAATATCTTCCTACCATGCTCAGTTCATAGGAAACATAAATACTAGTACATATTATGGTATCTATGTTGGATCATATAGTTGAAGTGTATGAGATCTTACTCATCCTATCATTCTCTTGTTGTGTTTGATGACACATTCTCATAAAAAGATGTAGACCATGTGACACTATAAGAAATCACCTCTTTGACTGTTCCATTCTAAATCTATTTAGTATCTGGTAAATGTATGTACCCTAACATAGTCCAAGATGCCTCTTAGATCTATCATGAATGATCTTGATCCCTGGAATGTTTGCTGCTTCACCTATGTCATTCATGGAGAAACACATATTCAACCAATCCTTAAGTGACTGTATGATTGGTATATAATTTCCAAAAAGTAATATGTTTTCAACATATACTACTAGGATAATTACCACATCCCCATTAAAACACTTAAAAACACAAGAGTCACATTATTTCTTAGTCAAACCAAATTTTTTTATTACTTCATCAAATAGAATGTTCCCTGACCTGGATGCTTTATTTAATCCATAACTAGATTTCTGTAACTTACAAATCTGTTTGGCTTCACCTGGTGTCACAAAACCTTCTTATTGTGTTATATAGACCACTTTATAATGGTTCCCATTAAGGAATGTTTTTTTATATCCATCTTCCAAATCTCGTAGCCATGGTAAGCTATTATGGAATGTATGATTCTTATGGATTTAAACATGGAAACTTGCAAGAAGGTTTCACCATAGTCAATTCCTTGACATTTTCTGAATCTATTAGGCACTATCCTCACTTTATAGGTACTAACATGACCTTTCATGTCTAGATTTCTATTCAATTCCCATTTTCATCCAGTAGGATTTACATCAACAGGCTCATTGACTAGAACACACACATGGTTCTGATAAATATAATCCTTCTCAAAATTCATAGCTTATATCCGTATTCCAGATTATATGATTTCTATTACTTCCTTATATAAGATAGTTTCATAATTTTATAAAAATATTTATTCACCATCCTCAGTGACTAAGAGACCAAATATCTCTGATTCCCATACCTCTCTTGATCTCCTACGCAGTACTTGTTTTTATGGAACCTTGTCCATGGGGACCTGTGGAACTTGTTCTTGTACCAATTCATACGTATCTTGAGCATAATCTTCATCAAATTCAATCATTACCCCACTATCATTTTTTAGGATGTTCTCCCATTCAAGAAAGAAGGCTTATCTAGTGACAACATCTTTTTTATCCAAAGGTTTATATAGGTAATATCCTTTTGTTTCTTTGGTATATCCAATAAGGATACAGCTTGTGACCCATGGTGTAGTTTTTTTCCTATAAAGGCCTTAAAAATGCCTTGTATCCCTATACACATGTGTGCAACAAAATGGGTCTCCTTTCATTTCATTAATCAATGGTAATTCCATTTTCCACCTTATTATGTACATGGATTAATTTTTGGAATGCAGCTTGTAATTCATATCTCTAAAAGGATAATGGAATATCTGCATGACTCATCATTAACCTCACCATTTCCAACAAGGTGTGGTTCTTCCATTCACTATCACCATTCCATTATTGTTAATAAGGAGTGAGTTGATATAGAATCCCATACTCTTATAAATGTTCGATGAACTCTTGGTTCATATATTCTCCACCTCGATTTGATCAAATCTTCTTTATCTTCTTACCAAGATGAACCTCAAATTGATTCTTAAATTTCATTAATTTATCCAAGGACTCTAACATATAACTCATTAATTAGATATATCTATATCTTCTCAAATCCTCAGTATAAGTAATGAAGTAAGAATATCCACCTCTACATTCTACTAAAAATTCTCCACAATAATCCATGTGGACCAATCCAAGAACCTTTGTGGCCCTTTCACTATGTACACCAAAAGTCAGCTTTGTAATTTCCCCTTATAAATAGGTGGGACATCTATCAATTGGTTTTAGCTAAGTAGAGTCTCAATAAAAATATTGGAAGAGCTTTTTTCAAGAGCAACTTGTTTACATGACAGATACAGCGATTCATTAATTGTGTGATTGCGATAACATACCCATAATAAATAAACCATGAAACTGAAAAAAATGGCATGATCATGAGATTTTTATATTGGTTTGTTTATCTAGAGGTTGATAAAATAAACCAAGACATAGGGGAGAAAACACCTCGAAACTTTTGGGTTCATGTTTAGAGATTTCCACCTACCCACCTTTTTATCTACTTTGATTGGTTCACTATTTCTACTAACTTGAGCCACCCTCACTAGCATAGGAGGTCCATCCATTAAATATGATTTTATCTCACTCAAAGGGGAGGGTTAAAAAAGGGTTTTACAAAAATATCCTTCAGAAAGAAGGCCCTGTATATTAATGAGGAGAGCGCTCCCAAACCAACAGATTTAATTTAAGTAAATAAATTAAAAGAAACCATCCATCCAGAAAAGGCATGGTCTATCTCATGATCACATATACATGAAACATTATTTATGCATAAATAAAACAAGAATTCAATTATATAATTGTTATTATTTAAGATAAATCAAGATCAAATCAATTAATTATCTTTAATTAATCAATCCATTTATCTTAAAACCTTATCTAAATTTCCATTAGATTCTCAGCCAATATAATTTTAATCAAATAAATTCATTTACAATTATTATTTTATGTAGCTTGTACCTTAAAGGAAACCCGATGAATTTTTGTTCATAACTACCCAATGAGTAGAATTGAACATTTCTCTTATGTTAAAATAAACACATATATAAAAAACATCTATCACGCGTTGTGCCTCATCTTTACGCACGCACCATGGTACACGTCTCAAGGGTTTATATAATATAATAATAATTTTTTATTAATCTCCACCATTTGGATGATTACACGTAATGTAGTTCCAACTAAATTGTGTGTACTATATTTCACTATCCATATGAAGTACACTCCTGAGTAAAAAACATTTAAATGTACTCTGGAAATCATTAGTGTACGTATCATGTCTATTGGGACACACATAGTGCAGTATCTGTATCACACGGTATCCAACAAGGAAAACCATGTACAAGGTAGATGGTCCAACCCTAACCTAAATGGACTACATGTTGTTTCTAGTGGGACACATGGCATGTAATCTAAAAAATTCATTCCACCTATTTGTGGTGAAAACCCCGAGTCATTAAGACTTGGAAAAACTCAAATGACACGACCTGGTTTAGTGGACCAATACATATGCATTGTACATTAACTACATGGTGGGTGTTGACTAATACATGTTGTGTGTTCTAGTGTTTTATGGCTAGGATCTTTTGGCACCCCCATATTGGATCCTCTATTTTTTAATCAATATTAGATGAAAATATCACTTTTGTATTGTGAACAAGAAGCGGAAGGGGAGGAATAGATCTCAAGATTTAGATTTTCATAACGATTAATGTGAATTGAAACAACTAAATTATGAAATATATAAATCATAAATGGGTACTAAATAATTTAATAAATGATATGACCCCTCTGATGTAATGCCCCTACCCTAGTTACCTAGATTCAGTGCATTATTACATAACATTGGCATGATTACAAGTGATTATTTCTCGAAAGTCCGATTAGTTTTTTACCCTTGAAAGTACTAGATACATTAACAAGTTTTACATTACATCATAAAATAAAGAAAAAAACATTGTGACTCCTTTTAGCACACTCATATCCCAAATCCTATCCCTACAGGTCAATCAAAATATACCTATTCATATCCTGGAAAAAATAAAACCTAAGAAAGTGGTGAGATCAGATGCTCGATATGGATAACAATATAGAGGAATATTTCATAAATAATAATAAACATTGAAGTCAATGTATAAGACTAAAACACAAGAATTTTGAAATTAAACATTAGAATAAAATGGAAATGATAAATAAAATAATTTCATTTACTTATTCACCTAGATATTTAACTAGTCAAATATTCTCATGTAATATTAATAGCTAATTTCAAAATTATAGAATGTATAATGTAGGATATCAGAACCACATATTCAAGGCTTTGCGCCAAGACTACAAATAAGATTTTGTTAAGGACCTTTTTCAAGATAACAGTTGGTATCACCAGACCTACCGATACATTGAGGATCTATAAAGAGCTTCACCCATCACTTACTAAGTCCAATGCATTCCTCATATGAAGATGTTGAAACATAACATAAACATTCATATTAAAACTATCATAAGAAATGTTAATACTTTTACTATAAACTATGATGGTTTAAAAAAACACATCCATATCCAAACATATCACAAAAACCTTAAATAAAATATGGATGGTTTTATCCTAATAAATCAACTTTAAACAAGTGTGAAATCCATCGAAGGATGTAGAAATAGATGAAATCAAAACAACTTGAGAGAAATATCTCTTTCAATTTTGAAATCATTTAAAAGTCACATAATTATAAAAGAAAAATTTTATTTTGAAAATATTCTTACAATCTTGAAAGGGAAGATTAAAAGATGTTATAACAGAGAAAATAGTTTCTCTCATCATATACGTTAAAAAAACATTCTTACATTAAATTGTCAAAAATGTAATAAAGTACCTTGTTTGGAAAATAAAGAAAAGATTCCTTTCAAAAAAATTATAAAAATTCAAACATTGGAATAAATTAATTTAACTCATATTCTAGGAAATATTAAATTTGTTTTGAAATACATTTTTAAGAAACATGGATGTGGATGATAATGAATTCCCAGTGGATACTCACATATAAACAACCTCAGATAATAAATAGATTTTAAAATTAACCCATACTTTGTACATTTCCTTGGTCAAGGGTATGTTAACATCATTTATAATAGATAAATAGTTTTATTAAATAATACAATATTTATATACATAAATATGATATCATATATTATATTCTAATATTACTTTTTTAATAATATTTCTGTAGTATCATTGTTTTGGGTGTTAACTGATTCGTTTTCATTTATATGTTTTGTAATGTAAGTCATGTTTATTATGGATAGAATGTATTTGATTCATATCCATACTAATATTAAGTTCTTAAACATTATTTTTAATCATAAAGTAAAATTTATTTTTCAATGGTTACGATGAGGAATGAATCTCATCACGTTCATGGAGACAATAATCCATACATATACACGAGCGACAATACCATTCTATTGATGTTAAAATCTAATGTAATTGGATGGTATATCATATATAAAGAATAAATAACATGTTATATTTATTACTTACATCAATTATACTCATTATTATACCCATTCAAATAATGAAGTGTTGAATAACAAACTACACCATGATGTGGAGACGGTTAGCCGTACATACACACGTATGGTGAATTTGTCATTCATAGGATGGATTGAATAATGAATAAGGCTATACCATATTTATAATAACATAAATTTATATATAAGTTACTGTATTTATTATTTTGGTTTGGAAACAACAAGTAAATATGAAGTGGAAGAATAAAATAAATCTGAAAGACGTGAAGAAATTATTACCTCTTCTTCGGGTGCTTCCTTTTGATTTGATCAAAATGGATCCTTAGGTTTGATTTATGATTAAAGTAAGGCCTATAGTATTATTTGAGGGTATTTTTGGAGATATTATAATAGTTATTAGACTATCCAAATGTCTTTGGAGGTGTTATTTTGAGTGAAGAGAATTTATCTATTTATAAGAGAGGTGAGGGTCACTTTAGGAAAAGCTTGAAATATTAATTTATTATACAATAATTTTGTGTTTATAATAGCTCCCAAAGAATTTATTTTAATGATAAGGTGGGTCTGTGTTGAAAATCTTTCATTCAATAGGTTGTAGATAGGTTTAGTTCACCATATTAACCTTATCTTTTAGATTTAACACTTAGTTAAATAATTTAACTTTTACCATGTATTCGTGTATTTTTATAATAAATGGTTAATAAACATACTGTAAAATGCCTAGAGAATCCCAAGTGGTTAATTGTTGAAACATATAACCTTATATAACTCTTTTGGCCTAAACTTATATTTTTTTAATATTATATCAATTAATAATATAGTATTTGTTTTTAAAACTCATTTATGTCAATTTTGACACTATTTAGTGTTTGGTTTTTTTAAAGGTCAAAAAAACATAATTAATTATAAATAAATAAATTAAATCAATACTAACATTTCATATAAACCTAAAAAATTATTCTAATGCTTCAAAATCCTCAATTTACTTTTATTTGGATATTTATAATATCATTTATTTTAATCATTCATTAATAATGTAATTTCTAGAGCATCATTGTGTCATAAATACATTTAATTATTTAATGTATAAAAATAATAAATAAAATGCCATTATGTAGGAAATATTATTATCTTTCTAATTAACATTTATAGTCGAATTTATATTATGTATATCCTTATATTAAAAATATTTTAGTTAGAAAAATTTGATTTTAACACTTTTAACTCTTCTTTAAATAAAATAATAATAAATGTAATAATCATATAAAAGTTGATCAAAGAGGATAATATTTTATTCCTAAGGTTTATTGTTGTCTAAAAACACATATCTAATAGAATTGGAACATGTTTTAGGGTAATTATAATATCCTTTTTACCTTTAAATATCCTTTTTACTGTTAACCGTGGTAAATAAAATTCAAAAGATATTATTCAAAAGAAAATTACATATTATTGAACCAAATTTTACTTACTTATTTCAACTGTGTTTCTAGGATTTTTTAAATTCAATTCAAAGAATCAGTAAAATTAATTTTTATGAGAATTTGCAAATGTGCCTAAAAGTTGGGTAAAAAACATTAAATTGTTCAATAAAATTTTATATATCTATTCTTATTATAAAATAACTCCAATTAATTAAATTGAACTTATATAGGTATTATGTATCTATTTTGACTTTAAAATATATTTAAATAAATTAATAATTATTTAAATAAAGTATGGTTTGAAACATTAACACATTGTTTTTCACTAGTGATTAAAAAGTGAAAGTTTTTAGAAAAATACCAAAAATTCACCCCAAGATAATTTTGATATTCATAATCCAAAAAGGAACTCCATATTGAAAAAAAATATATATATAATTTCAAAATGTGGGTATTACTATTCATAACAGCAAGTTTTATTGGTCATGGTTTTCTAGAACTCGATGTTTTGTACGTTGTAAGCTATTGTATTATTCAAAGGGATGCATATCATGGAAGATTGGGGTGTTACATTCTTCCCAATTTCAATTAATATCATCCTCAAAATTTCTAAAATATTACATCTTATAAATATTCTTGTGGTACTTCATCATATGTTCATTGGTTTCCCACATTGCCTCTTCAATCTTATGGTTTCTCCATAGAACATTTACCAGACGAGTCGTCCAATTTCTCAAAACTTGTTCACTGGTATCAAGAATCCTGATAGTATTATCCCAATAAGAAAGATCAGGTTCTAGTTCAATTTCTTTATATGTGAGTACATGTGTTCGGTCAGACATATATTTTCTCAATAGTGATATGTGGAAGACACCATGAAATTTTGAGAGACATGGAGGCATTTCCAAATTTTAAGATACAACTCCAATTCATTCTAGAATTTCGAAAGGACTGATGTACCTGAGACTTAATTTACCCATATCACCAAATCGTATAACACCCCTTCACAAAGATACCTTCAAGAAAACATGATCTCTTACTTGAAATTCAAAATCCTTCATTCGGTAGTCTACATAGCTATTTTATCTACTTTGAGCTATTTTGATGTGGGTTTGGATAATATTCACTTTTTCCATTGTTTCCTTAACAAGTTATAGCCATAAAAGTTTTATTTCACCAACATTATCCTGACAAGTTGGTGTGAAACATCTCTTTCAATATAACGATTCATATGGTAGCATTTGAATACTTGAATGAAAGCTATTGTTATAGGAAAATTATACCAGAGTTAAATATTGATTCCAAATACCTTTAAAGTCATGTGAGAAAGATCTCAACATGCCTTATAAGGTTTCAATAGTCCTTTCTGATAGTCCATCAGTTTCAGGGAGGTAAGTAGTGCTCAAATGAATTTCAGTATCAAGGTATTTCTGAAGAATTTTCCATAATATTGATGTAAAACAGTGATCATGATTAGAAAAAATCTATAGGGGTACACCATAAAGTCTTACAACATCACAAATATATAGTCTTTCTAAAAATTCAAGTGGTAAATATTATCTTATAGAATGAAAATGTACTGACTTGGTAAAATGATCAATAATGACCCATATTGCATCATTCCTTCTAGGAGACTTTGGTATCCCCATTACAAATCCCATTGTAATATCACCCCATTTCCACTCAGGTGTCGGAAAAGGTTACATGACTCCTCTAAGATGTTGTATTCCAGCCTTTACCTTTTGAAAAATTATACATCTTGACACATAATCAGCAATCTCTCTTTTCATGTTTTCCCACAAAAAATGTTCCACCAAATATCTATACATCTTAGTGCTACTAGGGTGTGTAGAGATATTGGAGCTATGAGCATCATCCAACAATTCTATTTTTAGATCAGGTATGTCAGGTACATAATTTTTCTTCCCAAATTTCAATATTCCATCTTCGTATATGAAGTCAATCAATCTCCCATCATTTATGACTTTAATTTTATTTTGAAACTCCTCATCATTAGTCTGAGGACTATTTATCATTTATATTAAATATGGTTTGGAATCCGTTTGAAAAGGCATTGATGTATCACATTCCATGAATTTTCCCATATCCATCTTTACTAGATCCAGGAACATAGGATCCCTCTCAACTCGCATATTGTTCAAAACTCAATGATCCATTCTTCTCAAATCATATTCTACCTTATTTGTCTTCCCTTTGTTGTAGTGTATAGCTCAATTATAATCCTTGAGTATTTCAATCCATCGTCTTTGCCTCATGATGAGTTCTTTATGTGAGAAAATATACTTAAAACTATTTTGATCGGTATATATCTCACATTTTCACCATAAATATAGAGTCTATGTATCTTTAAAGAGGTTATTATAGCTAATAAATCAAGATCATGTGTGGGAAAGTTTTGTTCCTAAATTTTTAGGTGTCATGATGTATAGACAATACCTTAATAATTCTGCACAAGCAAACAACCAAGTCCTTTCTTTGAAGCATCATTATAAATAACAAACCCATCATATCCTCGATGGTAGAGTCGTGATAAAGGAATTGACTAATAACCTCTTCAGTTCTTCAAAACATTCATCGTAATATTCTTTCCAAAAAACATTAAACCATTTATGTCTGAGCTTGGTTAATGGGATAGTCAATCAGGAAAAATTGTAGATGAAACACAGATAATTACCTACTACTCCAATAAAACTACGTACCTTGGTTATAATCATAGGTGCTGGCCATTCTTGTATTGCTCTTATCTTATATGGATCAATAGATATTCCATCCTTTGAGATAATATGGACAAGTAAAGAAATCTCTAAAAGCTATAATTTACCCTTGATAAACATTCCATATAATTCATTTATTCTAATTGTATTTATAATAGTGCGCAGGTGATTTTCAATATATTCAGGACTTTTTGAGTAAACATAGATATCATCAATAAAAATAACACTAAAAGGTCATCATGATATTCCTTGAAAACTATATTCATTAGATCAATGAAGGCTGAGGGTGCATTAGACAGTCCAAAAGGCTTTACTCTAAACTCGTAATGCCCATACCTGGTATGAAATGTTGTCTTTGGAATTTCATCGTTCTTCACACACAACTGATGATATCCAGATAGAAGGTCAATCTTTGAAAAATATTGAGCTCCATGATGTTGATCAAATAAATTATCAATGTAGGGTGGGGGATACCTGTTCTAATTTTTATAGCACTGATCTCCATGTAGTCGATGCACAACCTCATTGACCCATATTTATTCTTTACAAAAAGAACATGATATCCCCATAGAGACTCACTAGGGAGAATAAATCCTTTATTACTCAATTCCTCTAGTTATTTTCTTTAGTTATACTAATTTCACAGTGGCCATTCTATAAGGGGTCCTCGATAGGTTCCTTGAACTAAGAATTAAATCAATGGAAAAATTAACTTATCCTTCTATGGGATGTCTAGGTGAATCCTCTAGAAACACATCAACATATTCTTTCACAATAGGTATGTCCTCTATTCAAAAATTCCATTACTCACCCATTGTTATTTTACTCTCTTCCTCCCCAATAATTAAATTTAGTAGAGTTATTGGGGGTGGATCTAGATGAGAATCAAATGGTGATGTTTCTTCTCTAAAGATAAGGTACTCTTTATCATCATCAAAAATTGTAACCTCCTTCTTATTACAATAAAATTTCGCATAATGATATGAAATCCAATCCATAATGAGGATTATATCAAATTCAATCATGGTTTTGATGATGGTATAAGTAGATAAATCAGATCTACATTCTCTAATGGGAACTAATTCACAAAACTTTGTTGCAATGATACTTACCTTAGGAGTTTTTAATGACAATTCCCTTGTCAAATATAATTGGAAATATCTAATTTTCATAGAACACTGGGAAGATTTAAAACAATTTGATGATCCATAATCAAAAAATTTATTCGCTAAATTTTAGGAAACCATTAAATTACCTACCACCAAGTCATTCAGAGCTTCATCCTCAGCATTAGTGATCGCATAAGCTTGGTCTTTCTCCAATGGCCTTTTCTAATGTGTGTTTCCTTGGCATTTACGAAATTCATTTGCATAATGCCCCATTTCTATCCAATTGTATCATTCAACATTGATAGCCTCTTTCTTTCCCTTACAATAACAACCATTATGGCCCTTTTCACCACACTTCTAATAGACTCTCATTCCCTTTAGGATAGTGTCATGGTGTTTCTTCCTTCATTTAATATAGGATGGAAATTTGTATTTTCCCTTCCTCCCCATATTTCTATTTTTAGAGTGTGCAGAAGCTCTATTATTCTATTTATTTTCTTTAATGGCGAAAGACATATAAAATTCAGTTTCTGTCTTGATAACACATAAGGCAATATCTTTATTCGATGAAAAGGATTGTGAGACTAATACTAGATGGAGAAATGGTTTTAACTCATAAAATAATTTATCAATCTTAATCATTGTGTTACATATATAATGTGTTGCATTCCATGATAACCTTGTAAGGTTAGCCTCATAATTTGTGACTTTCTGATCCTCCTTTTCCCTCAGAATCAGAAATTGCCTTTCCATATCCGCTCAACAGTCACAAGGAAAGTATTTTTATAACAAAATATCTTTAAAATCCCTCCATTCCATATTTGATACATCTTTATCCTCCTATGTGTTTTCAATTATTGACCATCATTGATCTACATCTCCCGTGAGGCAATCAACAGCCATGACAACATTTTCCCTTTTGCTAATCCCTAGAGCATAAAATATTTTCTCTAAGGAACTTTTCCATTACTAATCTACAAATGGATTTGTAGTCCCATTGAATGTTGGGGGTTTTTACCTCGTCAAGATGTCTTACATTGATACTACTCATTGTGGATAAAGGTGCTCCATATGGTTAATGTTATTATTCATATTTTTAGTGAGTTATCTCAGTATGGTTATAAGTTGTTAAGCACCTATTGAATCACCTTCTCTATAATAATTATCTTGAGTAGGAGTACAATCCCTACATCCATTATGTGCTTTGATACAGTTTACATTCCTTCCACAAGGATCTATTTCTAAACTATAGCATACACTAGATTAGTTTATGAATCGAAATACATAATTCCAAACTTATAAAATACATAACTTAAATTGAAAAGTTTATTCAAATAATCCATAATCATAAAAAAACATTGATTAATCCTTCATAATGTTTTGTAAAGAAAATGTGAACTATCCTAAGCATATCCCATGGGAGTTTCGAAAACCAAGAGTATATGAAAGACTGTTGTCGTGTACAAGGATACCTTAGGTCAAGTCGGAAACTACTTGTTAGAGTTTTCACTCCTAGGTGTATCTGTGCTAGAGCTGCCTCTACCTACTCAGATCCAGACATGGATATATTTCATTGAAAATACACTGATTCTCTACATTAGAAAAATTTTAGTAAGTTCTTTTAAACTAATCCTCAATGTCTATCTGGGGGAAATGTTCTCTAATTGGATTTTTCTAAATCTTTCATCCAAGGTTTTTACTAAACTTCATTTGATACCAACAATAACTCCCTAACCCTAGTTACCTAGAGTTTGTGCATTATTTCATTACATTAGAATGATCACAAGAGATCCAGTATCGAAATACCAATTTGTTTAGTAGCCTTTGATGTACTAGATACATACATAATTTTTATATTACATCATGAAATAAAAAAAACAACATTGTGTCCCCTTTGAACACAGTCATATCCCGTATCCTATCCCTGGAGGTCATTCATAATATACTTCTTCACATCTTGGAAAAAATAAAACATAAGGAAGGGGTGATCTTAGATTCTCATTAAGGATAACAATATAGAAAAAACATTACTAAATAAGAAAAAAATTGAAGGCAATGCATAAGACGGAAAAATAAGCCTTTGAAAATTAAACAAAAGAATAAAATGGCAATGAAAAATAAAATAATTCCATTTAATTATTCACATGGATATTCTACTAGTCGAATAATAACATGTAATATCAATAGAAAAATTCATATTGATTGAATGTATAATGTCGGATACCATAACTATATATTCAATTCCTCTTGCAAAGACTACAAATAAGATTTTTGTAAAGTCCCTATCCCAAGACACTATTTTGTCTCATGAGACCTATCGATGCATGGAGGAGCAATTGGGGGCTCCACCCGTCACTTACTATGAACAATGATTTACTCATATGAAAATGTTGAAACATTACAAAATTATTTTTATCAAAAGTAGAATACGAAATGTTAATACATTAACCATAAACCCTGAATGGTATAAAAATAACACATCCATAGCCAAACATATCACAAAACCATCAGTACAATATGGAAGATTGTATACAAATTAATCAACTTCAAACAACTGTAAAAACCATCAAAGGATGTTGACATAGATAAAATCAATACTATTTGAGAGAAATGTCTCATTCTATTTTGAAATAATATAAAAGTCACATAATTATGAAAGAAAACATTTATTTTTAAAATATTATTATAATATTGAAATGGAAGCTTCATAGTTGTTATAATGGTAGAAAATTGTTGCACCCTCCGTATAAGTTAAAAATAATACATACCTTAATTTGTCAAAAAGGCCATAAACTACCTTGTTTGGAAAATAACAGAAAGAATACTTTAAAAACATTTTATAAAAATTAAAAAAAGGTTATAAATGAATTTATCTCATATTTTAGTAAATATTAAAAATGTTTTGAAATAAATTTTTATGAAATACAGATGTAGATTATAAAGAATTCTCAGTAGATACTCACGTATAAACAACCTTGGATAATAAAGAGATTTTAAAATTTACCCTTACCTTGTAATTTTCCTGGGATGAGGGTAAATTAAATCATATATAATACATAACTTATTTTTATTAAATAATCCAAGAACCATTTAAAAAATATGATATCATATATAATCTTCTAATATTGTGTTGCTAATAATATTTCAGTTGAATCATTGTTTCGGGTGTTAACTGATCATTTTTCATTTATATGTTTTGTTAAGTAAGTCATGTTTGTATGGATATGATGTATATTATTCATATAAATAATTATACTATGTTCATAAATATTAATTTTTAACATAAATAGAATATTATTCTTGAATGGTTACGATGGGGAAGGAATTTCATCACGTTCGTGGTGATAGTAATCTGTATGTATGCATGAGTGATAATACTATAATATGAATGGTGAAAGAATATATAATTGGATGTTATATCATATAAAATGAATTATTAACATGTTATATTTATTATAAAAATCAATTATACTCATTATTATACCCATCCAAATAATGAAGTTTTGAATAACAAACTACACCACGACATGGAGACGATAAGCCATACGTACACATGTATGGTGAATTTGTCAATAATTGGATGGAATGAATAATGAATATGGTTGTAAAATATTTATAATAACATTAAAATATGCAGAAGTTACTGGATTTATTATTTTGGTATTGAAACAACAAAGAATGAAGAATTGGAAGAAGAAAAGAACTTTGAAAGAGGTGATGAAATTATTACCTCTTCTTCGGGTGCTTCCTTTTTATTAGATCAAAATGGCTCCTTAGGTCAGATTTTTGATCAATATATTTCCTCTAGGATGAATTTAGGGGATTTGGGAAGATATTTGATAATGGTTTGGTAGAGAAAAATGGCATTGGAGGTGTTATTTTGAGAGAAGGGGAAGTACTCTTTTATAAGTGAGGTGGGAGTCACTTCGGAAAATATTGAAATATTAATTTATTATAAAATAATCTTCAGTTTATAATGGCTCCAAAAGAATTTATTTCGAGGATAAGGTGGGTATGGTATAAAAGATCTCAACCAATAGGTTTTAGACAGGTTTAGGTCACCATATTAACCTTATCATTGGGATTTAACTCTTAGTTAAATAGTTTAACTTTTACCTTGTATTATTATATTATGACAATAAATGGTTAATAAATATACTATAAAATGATAATAAAACCCCAAGTGGTTCATTATTGACATTTCTAACCTCAGATAAGTCATTTTTCTAAATATTATATTTTTAATAATATTATATCAATTAATAATATAGTATTCATTTTAAAAACTAAATTACGTCAATTTTGACACTATTTAGAATTTGTGTTTGTTAAGTCAAAAAAACATTATTACATTGAAAATAATAAATTAAATAAATAAAAACAAGTCATATTAGCCGATTAATTTAGAGTAATGAATCAAATGTCTCAATTTAAATTTATTTGGATATTTATAATATCAATTATTTTAATCTATCATTAATAATTTAATTACTACATCACCACTGTGTCATAAATAAATTTAATTATTAAATGTCTACAATTTATAAACAAAATATAATTATGTAGAAAATATTTATATCTTTCTAAATAATATTTATTATCGAATTTATCTTATGTATAACCCTATATTAAAAATGTTTTAGTTATAAAAATTTGAATCTAGCACTTTTAACTGGTATTTAAAAATAATAATAATAAATGTCTTAATCCAATCCAAGTGGATCAAATAAGATCATATTTTATTCCTATGGTCTATTTTGGTTGAAATACACTTATGCAATATAATTATTACATGTTTTAGGGTGACAATAATATCAAATTTACCTTCAATTTCCCTATTTACTTTTAACCATGGTAAATGAAATGTAAAAGTTACTATTCACCAAAAAAAATTATTTTCATCTTATTGAACCACATTATATTTATAGATGTAAATCGTGCCTCTCAGATTTTTGAAACCCAATTCACAGAATTGGTAAAATTATTTTTTATTCAAATATGCAAATGTTCCTAGAAGGAGGGTAAAAGCGTTAAAATGTTAAATAAAATTTTATACATAAAATTTTATTATAAAATGACTCAAATGAATTACATTGAACATATTTTGGTATTATGTATCTATTTTAAATTTTTAGGACCAATATGGGCATATATACTCTGAGAGGGGGTGAATCAGGGTATGGATATTCTTTCCTAAAATTCTTCCTGCCCCACGAGATCTTGACCTCTTTATTACAAGGCTCACTTTGTTTGAACTTGTGAGTTTATTATAATCACTTATTTTCTTATTTATGTAATGATGATTATTTGAATTCAATGCAAGGAAGAAATAAGGAAGACCCAAATATTTTAACTTGGTTCACCCCCACTGGGCTACGTCTAAGGAGCATACAACGATGATGTGCAGCTGTACCAAATCCACTAAAGCTCACTACCAATAATGTTTGGGCTAGATAACTTCTATGCCCAGGCTCACTGCCTTTACAATGTTTATAGTCAGTTAACTTTTTTCCCAAGAGACACTCCCTGTTTATCTCTCTCTAGCTCACTGTCAGTGGAGAGGATCACCTTCTTCCTTTTCCTTTTCTCACTGCTCTAGAAAGGATCCACTCACAGTTTATAGACCTGAATGTCTCTTCATTTGCATGAAAGCATGCATCCTCAGATGTTTATAGATTCTCTATTAAAGTTCAAAGTTCACCCACTGATTAAAACACCTTTTCCCCCGGGAACCTTTCTTTGGAAACACCTTCACAAAGAACCCTACTTTACGAGGCTCCCAATTTCTCAAAGCTCAAACAAGCCTTCGCGAAGCTCCTCCCTTTTCGCGAAGCACTCCTTGAAAGCACTATCAAGAATCTCAATTCATCACAGAGAGACTTCCCTCACAATTATCACTGAGCCAACACAGAGCTCGCAAATTTCACAGAGCTAGATTAGCCACTACGAGGCTCTTCTTTCGTGAAGCACGCTCGCTACACGAACTACCTTCGCAAAATGAGAGCAAAAGATCTTCTTCGAAAATTATATCTACTTCTCCCAAGGGGGTTGAGTCATATTTATAGGAAATTACACCGACCCTCAAAACTTCCACATGAAGTCAACACCACATCATCTCAAATTGCAAAGCTCTAAATTTCCCACTGAAATTCTCTCAAAATCACGAAGCACCACAATAATTCACCATGGAAACCTGCTTTTCTCAACAAACACAATCAACCCAAAAATACTACAATGTTACCTTGAGTTATTGTTGCCCAAAATGAATTTAAAATAAGTTTAATTAATAATAATAATAATCTAAATAAAAGTCAGTTTTAAACACTAACATAGTGTTTTTACTATTAATCCAAAATTAAAGGTTTTTAGAAAAATATCAAAAATTCACCATAAACTAATTTTTATATTCCTAATCCAAAAATGATGTTCATTTTGAAAAATAAAATTTATAAAATTTTAAAAAAGTGGGTATTACTATTCATAATGTCTAGTATTATTGGTCGTGGTGTGCTAGAAATCAACATTTCATACAACACACACTATTATTTTTTTAAAAGATAAGTGTACCGTGGAATCTTAGGGTGTTACATCTTATAGAACATGCAGGTTCCGAGAAAAACGGAAGCACATGGATGGGTGTACCCAACATTAATTTTTCTATTAACAATGATCAATCCAAGATCTGTCATGATGATAAAACACTATATCTTCAGAATAGAATAAAGAACACAATAACAGAGGGGAGTCCCAGAACCATATAAAAGATCATCATATGTTGGTTGTAATTAATTTAATTAAAGGACAAGAATCATCTTGATGGAATTCTCTTTTTTTATGCTTCTGGTCACGATCTAATGTGATACATCATTTTGATGTAGAAGCCAGGGGTATGATTCCTTTAGTGGAGATCCACTCATTCTCCTCGTATCTATAGATGCTTCCAAAGGGATCATTGGGTGATAGCATGAACATGCCTTTTTTTATGATGACCATCATTTATCACCTTGAGAGATGCTTCTAAATAACACTCCTAGATCCAGTATTGGAGAATATCTCTCATAACATGAAATAATTCTTGGAGGAAAGGAATTACCTCTTAGCTTGAGAGATTTCACCACATCTGTTTTCCACAACCATAGATAATCACTAGGTCCAATGAGAATAATTTGGTTGGTATTTTTTATTACAAAGAATAATAAAATGAATTAATTATCCAAATGAATTAATTTATTCATTTAATTCTTAGTAAGACCCCATATATAAAAATAAGATTTGACTATTATTATCACTTGAAATGCGCCTAGTTAATTTCACCTAATATTATTTAATTAGATAGATAATATTATTTCTCACAAATCCCCAAAAAAAAACAAATCATGAATATTAATATACACAATGTGTACTTTTATTTTTCCATGTTCTTTATTTCCTTCATGATATTTATTACACCATGAATAATTTCTATATATTTCTCAAATAAATATCACTTCATTACTCACTAATAAATATATATTATTTTACCCATAATATATTCTCTTTAACAACTAGTGTTGAAATAAATTCTATCATATATCCTTGAATAATTATTAAACCGCAATCGGGAATAATATTTATTCCACTTGTTAAATGAATATTTAACAACGATACTTTGATACACATAGTGTGTGACCCTCTAGCCCGCTTTCTCAATGGAATTAGGTGGAACCTTCTTAATGTGAAAGGTTATATTTCAACCCACCAAAGAACCCATATAGAAAGAACTTAACACCACAATGATGTGTCACCTCATACAAAGGATTATCATTTAAAGTAATTCCTTTGTCTCTATGTCTCTAATAATGTGGGTTCTGTGATATTACCATAAACCCATGTGCTCGATTATTATTTATTTGAATTACCATAATTGAACATCCCCATTCCTCACATAGTCCATGAATTATTTTAGGCTACATCAATTCCATAAAAGGGTCTAAGATATCATCTTCCGTTATGGAATAGAGGGGACAAATGCTTCCTCACATTATCTATAACGCAATATTACTTGTGATGCACTAAAAATATCATACCTCGGTGTGAACAGTGTGTCATAATAGTTTTTATCAACACATCTAAATATGCATGTTTTAAGTCCCATTAATAATAACATTAAATTCTGAGGACCAATACAAAAATCTGCAGATAAGAACATCGAATGACACAATGAAATGTGGATTTCCTACTGGTGGGTCTCGTTCTCAAAATATCCCCCTAGATATTACAAACAGTTCTCAGCATGGAAAGGTGGATTAATGTTTTATGAGTCCTCATCCTTAGTGGACTGTATTATTTTTGTCTCTCAAATAACATCATTTATCCATCGAACATATATTCAAGAATAGGTTTATGGAACTTCCGGGTTCTCATCATAACAGGGATCCACTATGACACTTTACTGCAATAGCTATCATTTGGACATTATCACATGAATTTTAATACATAAGAACAATAAATATGTGATAAGGTATTTATTAATATTTAAATATATTAATATAAGTTTATCATAATCTTTAAAGTAGTTTTTTCTAGGCTAAGAACTCCAATAGGTTATGGGTCTTCTTATGTTCCCAGATTCAACTATATGAGCTCATTGATGATGTGGAGACACCTTCTTCAAATGAAAGAGGGGAGTTCCTAAGTTCATCCTCTTTTTCATGAATCTCAGAGTTTGTGGAGGAATTTTCATACATGGTGGGTATTCTATGGGAATATCATCCACTATTAAGGTAAGAGAGTCCATGAAAAAAATACATGGTCATACAAATCTAAAAAATAATTATAGACTGATTTTGGACCTGATTTGTTTATTTTATATCTCTATTGGGGGTAGGAGGATCTTGTATATGTTTGGTCAAGTCCACTTCTTCATGCAGGTTTACAGGGAGCACACAACTACTTTCGATCATACTCCAGGGATTCATAGGGGCTGTCCTCAAGACATTAGGTGTTGCAACCTACATATTTTCACCCACCATTAGTTATTTTATTTCCCTTTTATAGAAAACTTCCTTTGAATATATGGATACTCATAAATAAAATGGGTAACTATCAACATGTAGTAAGATGACCTTATCATCAATGGGGTATCTCAATCACTATTGAAATACAGAAGGTACCACCACATGGAAATAATGAAATGGTATTCCAAAAAAACGTTACATGTTATATCTTACTATATTACCATGAAATTATAATTATATGTGATATCCCTAAACACATTCCTGAGTATGATCTTCCTAAGAGGCCTTCTTTCATTCTTATTGTAACCTTGAATGGTTATCTTTTTAAGAGATAATTGACCCTCATTATATCTCAAATATTATAATGTGTAAAATAGAATGAGGTTGATATGATAACTATTATTAATCACAACCCTTAAAATGTTGACATTTTCAAGTTTTCTTGAAACATATAGGGATCTAATTTATCCTTAGATAAATATTTCCTGGTCCTATTTTGTGAATTAGATGGTGACATAGAATTTTGAGGGCATAGTCTCTACTCAATAAACCTCAACTATAATGACATATATCTCCAACTCCTATGGGTTCTAGAGGGCTTTGATGAGTTCCTCTATGGTTTAAATTTATTGATAGAGATCATTTGAGATTGAGAGTTTTGTTTGGATAGTCACTAACATTTCCCAAATGTCATACTTTTATGCCATATATTTTATGTTCCTGAGGTGGGATTTCTATTTATTTTATAGATCAAGAGTTATGGTGTATAAGGGGGTGGGTTTGGTTCTTGAGAATAAATCTAGCTAGAACTTTCAATTAATAGTGTGGGTTGAATAGTCCTTCCCCTTTTAATAGGATGATCAAACAATCACACCCATGCGAGATAGTCTGAAAATTATTTTTTATTAGGAGCAACACTTTTACGGGAAAAGTGAGAAACCAAAGGGTTCAGCAAACATCCATACAACCCCAATCAAAACATGACAAAAGATAGGATACCTCATTCAAGTAACAACATCAACCAACATCCCCATGCATGCCACTCGACGATCCCATGCAAGCATGGTCCCTCCCGATGTTTCCATCCCTCCAAAACAGCCATGTCCCAAATGGCCTACAAAGCTGATGGAAGAGAAACCGAGCCCAACGAAGATACCCTGCGACGAACCAACACAACCACCAAACCGAAGACATAGAAAAAACCACCAAACACTTGAAATCAAAAGAAGAAACAAACCCAATTAGTCTGAAGGTGATGCCTCATAGGAATAAGAACAATTACCAAAGCATAATCTGAGCCTCTTAGTTCTTTCCTCTCTATACAGATTTCACTTCATTAACCACACCTTGGCATCAGGGTCTTCCCCAATGATGTCTTCATATCAATCAGCCATTTTGTCCCAAGTTCAGATATATTCAACTTTGCTGATTTTACGATTGTTGAAGCCTCTCATTAGGATCAAATACTATTTGTCAATCCACCTGGTCTGATCGCTGTTGACCTACACTTTGATAGGTCTTCCCATCATATCGGCCTCTTCCTGAGGGATGTTGACATAGAGAAATTCCTCTACCATATCCTATTCCGAGCAGATGACAGGTTCTTTAATGCTCTTTCCCAGTTTAGAACTGCTTCCCATACCATTATTGTTCACCTTGGCCCCATCCTGGGGATCCTCCTGCAAGAGAGCCTTGTCCGGTGATGTTTCCTTATCACCTAGTTTAGATTTTTTACCTAAACGTGTTTCCATCGGCTTTGGTAAAAATGAGTAATCCTTACTTTCTCTCCATTTATTCTTCTTAGGTAACATCTCCTCCTCCTAGACCTTGTCAACACCCGAACCCCCCTCAGTCTTCCCATCCCTTTCAACCTGGACAGACTCAGTGGTGTCCAAAAAGTCAAAGGGATTTAATGTCTCAACACCATTTTGAGTCCAACACTTCCCTGTTGGTGACTTAGTGCCTCCCGTAGAAGCAGCACCTTTAACATTTCTGGGTGACCAAACAGCCTCCTCATCAGGACAAGAACCAGGATCCATGAGAATTCCCTCATGAGTTTCTACATTAACCCATTCCATCTCAGAATGGGTACCATTTGAACCATATTCTGTTTCCATACTCACAGCATTGCACTGAGAAGACAGTGCCAATGGTTGTTTCGTACCATTCATTTCTCCGATCAACCTGTTGGATACATCATTGACCCTGGCTTCAGGTGAGGTAGGATCTGGCTTTGAAGACTCTTCAATTTGGGTACTGCGATTAGGCATTGAGACATCATGCTTCGCAGGTGAATCCAATTTTCCCTCAAGCATACTCGCACCATTGGCTACATGGGGTGCAACTGCATCCTCCTGCAATGAAACACTAGGTCCAATGGGTTACATGGTGCCCACTGCTTGCAACTCTGGTGGGTCAATTATGCTATCGTATAAGGTTGAAGAATTCTGAAACAGCTTACGACAGCCCTGTTGAAGATGACCCAGTCGGCAACAGTAAGTGCAGTAATCAAACTAGTTCTCAAAAGTCACCGGTTGGTGGCACCAAAGCTCGTTTTACACCTCGATCCATACTTCTTCAACAGGCGGTTTGGATACGTCGACTTCCACAAAGATTCTGGGTGCCATCGGATGGCACAACATTCTCGATCGCTCATCAAAGGCCAAAAACCATCCAACCAGATTACCTAAAAGTTGCAAAATAGCGGGGTTCTGGAAGGGAAGGGGTAGACCCGGAAAACTCACCCAGATGGACGCAGATGGTGAATCCCTCTTCCAATGAAAGTCGTAGATCCACCGTAGGAGAAAAAAACGTAGACCCCCGCAAGAACAAAAACCTTTAGACCAAAACGCAACAAGATCGTCATCATTGGAAAACCGCAGAGAGAAGTGACGAGATTCCAGGAGTCCGACGACGACACAATCTTAAAGGGGTAGAGATTCGTTGACGAAGAAAGGGAAACTGTCCAGGGACGGGCTTTTAGGACCAAATTGAGCTATTAGAGATAGCTCGTGGATATTAGAGGCCTCAGAAAACTATTGTTGGGAGAGCGGAAGCGATGGAGCCCCTTGGTGAAGGGACGGGACTTTAGGGAAAAGAGTAATCCAGGGAAAGTCAGGTAGGAGAGAAGGGTCAGAGAACGGAGAGGGGGATTCCGGAGATACCTGGTGTTGCCGATGAAGGGCAGGCATGGTGTCAATCGCCGCCGCCCAAATGGGCTAGCCTCCTGCCTTAGAGCTCCCTCTCCTCCTTTAGGGTTCCCGAACGGGCGAGCGTAAGATCCCCTTCCACCCATGCGAGATAGTCATGTATGAAAACTAGGATTGGGTGATCGTTGGAGGGATCATTGGAATATAAGGGGTTTTTTGGGGATTCATGAGTGTTGTACTATGGTTCCTATCTACATATGATTCCTTGGTGAGTATGTGACAAAACTATAGGGTTTTACTGGATCCTTGCCTTACCATATATCTTCTAATCATAAATTCTCAACTTCCATATCCCTATTCATATACAAGTAAATCATAATCAAATGTGTATTCATCATTGAGGAAGGTATATGTTATGTTAACTATGTAAACAAAAAAATTAGTTCCTCATTGGGATATGGTTCTATTTTTAGGGGTGGTTCCCATTCACTAAATGTTGGGGGAAAGAATTCTACCATTGATAATGCTTATGCATGAGCCAGATCTGTATCTTCCTCTTGTGTCATTTCTTATGTATAATGATTATTCATACCTCAGGGAGGGGTACTAAATTACATCTCTCTCGGTTATGGGGTCATTGTTGGTTTAAGAAAATATGAACTCATGTTTTGAGGAGCTTAGTCAAATGTATTTAGTGTCATAAAATAATGAAACTTTTGTCCACACTTGGTTGGACATTATTTATAATCACCCTCTTAATCTAATTGGACAACTGTAACACAAGTCACCTATTTTGGGGAATTATCTTGCATCACATGTCCAGAATAAACCATGCTCTGGAGAATGTCTTTGAAGATTAATCAATCTTGGTTATTGTGACCGATCCCCTATATAATGGGTAGTAGTCAAGATTAACATTGAGGATGACCTCATTTGGTTTCCTAGGCTCTAGTATCTTTAAAAGGTTATTTCCCATGACTATAAGCAAATAACCTAGGAACTTATCATTTCTATAGGAGTAAAGATTATTCATCCTTTACTCAAATTGCAGGTGAACCTAATATCTGCTTTCTTTTAGCCATGGGAAATTTTGTTATTACAATAGCTTGATTGTAGGATTCGAACGATTCGAGGCCATCATGGGGGCTTGAATGGAAACTTATACTAGATTGATGTTAAAAAGGTTTATTCCTTAATGATAATTTTTTCCTATGATGAGGTAATGAGAAGACGTTTAATGTGGGTATTTTGAATAGAATATTCTACGTGTTTTGTTGTTTTTTCAAAAAAATTGAATCCTATTTAATATGTTCTCCATATCAAATATGTTTTCAACTCATCCCTAACATTTTAAATATAGAGTTATAGAAACTGATCTTTCGATAGAGGAATTCATGTTTGTAAAGCATTGACTAAATCCATGTTTTCTCACTGACTTGGGATACATTTCATATCATTAATTGATTAGTATCTGGAGCCTATCATAGGCGATCTTTATAGGGAAATCAAGTATATATACTAGTTTAATATGAAACCATCACCCAATAAGACTTGTCATTATTCATAGGAACCTAATTATCTCTTAATACATGTTATAATGTAATTTCCCTCTGAGACCACCCATATAATCCCACATATCCATGTGTCATTCATGGAATAATATAATATACAACTCTATGATACCATCCTTGTAATTGGATGTAAGCAACACAAGTGTCACTCGTGGAACAGTATAATTTACTACCATCTGAGTCCATCATTGGAATTACATGTAAGGAACCCAAGTTTCACTCATGACACTATTTATTTCACTTATTATTCTTTTTCATTTAATAATCCTAATGAAACCCTCCATAACATTCCATGTAAGAACCCATGTATCACTTTGAACATAATAAACTAGATGGTCATGGATTAATATCAAACCCTTTTCAATTAACCATTTACTTATTACAAATTATCCAGTTAACTTATAATGAAAACTCATTGAATTAATAAATAATATCAAAGGAAATAGGCCATAATACATGTTCTCTCCATCCCCTCTTCTAATTCAATGACAACACATTTTATTCCCTTAATTATCGTGTCATAAATAAAAGGGTTATAAATCACATCGTATAAATTTATTTGATTACACAATAAAATTTTTATCATGCAACCAATTTTAAGAACATGTTCATGGGGAGGTTCTATTTGAGGTTATCAACCCCTAAGGGTAATATCAAGACTCAATGGTTGTGTGGGTCAAGGGACTCATATTTATTATAGAAATACTAATTTCAAAAATCGGAACACATAAATATTTATACATGGAACAATGAATCAATATATAAATCAATAGTCTTTGAGAGAAAAACATTAAACTAACTCCCTTAGATGGGAAGTACTCTTCTTTTCCGTTATTGACCCTTAACTCGGGATAAAATGAGAGAAATAAATGAAATATAAAAATTACCTAAAAATAAATAACACTATCTATCATATATTTTTCATTCATCATGTTTAGGTTAATTAATTAATAAAGAAAAAGGATTCATGATCTTACCAATATCTATTTAATGTCACAAATAGTTTGAGAATTAGCTGTTGGATGGAGGAGGTAACACAAATCCTACCTTGGAGGAAGATGAGGAGCTCATGAAGCTAATGCAAGTGTTTTCCATTAATGGAAGAATTAAAAATAGTGGGAATACAAAAATAAAAAATGGTAAACATACTTTTCACCAATATTTATGGGGTTCATGATTTTATGAAAAGGTATTCCAAAATATTATCTTAACCATATGAGGTCCCTGCCTAAGTGGATCTAACTATGTGGTATTTGCACAAAATTTTCAGAAATGATAACCATCCCATGAAACCACTCTACAACACATGTACACCAGTTTTCGTGGCCACATGTCCTCCCTTGTATGGTTTCTCAAAAACAAAATCATCTATATATGGTTTTTGTGGTTGATCTATAGAGAAACTAATAACAGTGCACCAACTATGGTCCTTAATATTTTTCTCAAAAAACTAGGGCTCTAGGATCTAAAAACCCTCATATAATCTTGAACACTTCATTAAACATTTGAGAACTATCATATAGATAAATAACCATTATAATTAAATTTAAAGGATATGTACCTCATAAGGAAATATGGGATCATACAAAAATTCCTCCATTTTTAGACAACAAGGTGACAGAAAGAAATTAAACATTTTTGTTAAAAAATGATTTTTGGTTTTTTAGTATAATGATATGTTCAAGGGCCACAATTAATTTCAAAAATTATTTATACACGCACAAAAAATAACAGTATTCATATTATTTTTTACTGTACAAAGAAAATAAGATCCTCAAAAAACATGAAATTTAGATTTGATGCATGCTTTCACATTTTAATTCAATAATGATATTCATAAATGCATATAAAATAAAATTCACATTCACTATTATAGCACAAAATATTGTATATAAAAAAGAAACAATATCATTCATAATGATTATAGCATGAAAAATAAAATTATAGAAGTTTATTTTTAGTAATTAAGAAAAATACCAGCTATAATTATTATATGGTTTAGAAGCCTTAAAAATAGAGAAATTAATCTATCTACTCCCATGGTATAAAAATAATTACTCTTTATGTTTGTTCTGAAAAATTCTTTATTTCTTAATGACCAATCATAATGGCCACTAAATGAAGTACCTTAAAGTAGTAAATAAAAAGCCTAAGAATATATGAATTTTTATTTAATTAAAAATATATCTAGTGATAACGTTTAAGGAAGATACATGCATGTTATTAAATATTACACCTCCTAATGGAAAAAAAATGATGAATAAAAATATATTTGTAAAATTTACACCAATTTACCACTTTAGAGGGGGACATGATTACTCCAGATTTATAATATAAACAAGTAGGATATATTTTTTTACAAAATAAAAACTACATAAATTTTTAAAAACCATGGGTTCCCTCCTATACATTGTTAAATTTTATGTCTTAAGATGACCTACCTCCATAGAAATTATTATTATGCTTATTCAGGTGGAATTTTTCATTGAATAATTAAACATAAAAATTATTAAATAGGATTTCATTAAAATATTCCCACACCTTAAGAACACAAAATTAATGATAAAATTTTATAAGGTACATCAGACAAATACCTAAAGATTTTTAAAAAAAATGTAACTATGTCCTTTTTTTCAAAAAGAGGATAAAAAAATAAAAACAAAACTCTAAAAAAATGAAGTTATCCATTAGTGTGCTCTAGGTTTTCTCCCACACTATAGAATTCAAAACACTCAAAATTAGGTTCAAAACAAGATGAACCCTTCTAAAACCCATTATGAACATTACAAATAACATATTAATTTAATGAAACCTTATCATGATACTACCTAAAGATTCAAATTCCATATAAAATTTTTTTTAGTCTATATAAGACTCAAAATAAGAGGACTTTTAAAAAATAATTATAAAATAATTATATATAATAAAAAAACATATTTGAAGATTTCAAGAAAATATATTTAGTCCAACTAACATGCGTAAATATTTCCATACTGACTTAACATAGAGTTTTCTATAGTTTTGAAACTTATAAACATTCAAACCTAGTTGAAAAACACACAAATTATATATTAATAAACTAAAGAAAAATAATAGGTAACTCTGACTATATATGTTCTCTAAGATAAGGGATTTATTTACAATCAAATTTTTGTAAATTTTCTGTGACTCCATGAGTGATTCTCTCAAGGATTTAGATTTTTTCAATATTGGATATATCATGGTTCTTAAAAATGATTTTATTATGTTTTATATCATTATTTTACATCCTTTAAATCACTCTATTTCATTCATAATAAATAAATCACCTATAAATGTCCAAAAAGAAATTCCTTTTTCAAGTCATCACTAGGGTGGTGATTATACTTCCAAATATAAGATCTAAATTTATTCTTAGTAACGTTTACCAATTTGAAACTCACCATATGTGGATACTCTATATGAACATGAAACACTTCTTTATCTTCACTAGCTTGACGAGTAAGTTTAACTTTTAAAACAACTATTATATCTGTATAAGTTTTTAAGAAAGGACTCCCTATAATGATAGGAATTCATTTACTGCAATAAATTTCAATGATATGATAATATATGAGAAGATTGACCTTTCATATATTAACTTATAGATCATGTACCCTCACATTAGGATAGGCATGTGACCTATCATCCATCTATAGAGAAACATATTATTGATTTAATTCCCTATGGCCATGATTTTTAAATAAGGAGCATGGTATAATAATTATGTTAACTCTTAAGTCAAAAATACATTTTATTTACTCACTTTCTCCAATTTTTCATGGAATAATGATTTTTTAAGGGTCTTTCAATTAAAGAGGTACTTATTTATGAATAATTCCACTAAAGTACATTGTTAGACTAATGGTAGTAAAGTACCTCCAATCCCTCTTATTGGACTAGAAATGGATAGGAATTTTATAGATGATGGAATCTTATTCATGGAAATAATTATGTTTATATATTTTTTGGGCTCTTTGGGGAAAATGTATGAGAAAGGCATAATTTCTCAAAACAAGTTTATTGTTATCCTTATCATAAGACCTGACATTAGTATTTACTTATTTAAATTGTTCTCATTTCATTTCCATTTGTTCAATAAATTTTTCTCTTGATTTTTCACTATTTTATTCTTGTTATAACTTACTGTCTAGATCTTAATATTTATAATTTTTCATATTTTCAACTTCACATTCTTCATGTTCATCAATTTTATATTCCCTAAGATATTAATTAATTTTTAATGGAGGTTTTTTACCAGATATGGTAGTTATATTCATGAAATTTTACTGGTGGATTCAATAATACTGGGCTAGGTAACTTCCCATTGCCCCTATATCTTATATCTTTCATAAGTTATCCCTTTTTAACTCAATATTATGGTTTTTTATTTGTATACTTTTCAATTGCACTGGTCTTATAGAAAATTTTAATCATTAAACTCTTTAGCGATGCTCGATAATTTAAATACATAGACTAATTAAATATTTGGAACTTATTTATCTAAAACGTATATAAAATAAAGTTGTAGTATCAGGTCATCAAACTATTTTATCTTTCTAAGACCAGTTTGAGCGATTCCTATAACCATGATTGCACGAATTGAAAAATGGATTATTTTGACCCTGATTTTTGGCCCTATAATCCATAAAATGGTCAATATCATCCTGATAAATGGGTAAATCAAATTATTGATAGCATAATATATTATTCACAATATTTCACAATGTAGTCATTTCTATCTATGTGTGTTATCATTATCAATAGTAGTCTGAGAGTGGTTTTTAACCATATAAATAACTCTCTATATCATTGTTTTGTATTGAGAAAATTTTAAAATTTTATTAAATTCTTTATTAAGCTCATCAGATTTTATGTTTGAAATATCACCAACCCAATATTGATAAACATGATTTTTATTGTGAGGATTGATCCTATTAAAGAATGTATTCATCATAAGACGATGGAAAAGTTAGATATTGTGAAATAATATAAGAATTTATCTAACCCTATCAAAATATCATTCGAAATTTATTTCCCATCATGAATGAAACAAGAAATAGTTTTCCTCACATTATTGGTGGCATTATGAGGAGAAAATTTCCCTATAAAATAATTGATGTTATGTTCCCATGTTTCAAATATTACTCAAATAAGTTCTCAAACCATCTTATTGCCTTACTATTTATAAAAAGGGAAGAATATAAATCTAATATCATCATAATTAAACCTTAGAACATGTAACTATTGTACCAAAACATAAGAATACATAATTACCTCAATAAATCATCATTTGATTGAACACTATTGGAGGGAAACATAGAGAGGTATGATTTTTTAATTTCATAATTCATAAACCTGGGAGATAAACATCTGTAAGATATGTTATATTAAATAAGTGGAAGATGAAAATACATAATCCTATTCCTCTCATAATTCTCATTACTAGGTTGATTTGAAACCATATTTTCATTTTACACTTATCTCTCTATATTTCAAAATTTGTATTTTTGATTTCATTTTATTTTCTTCTTCTAATGGGAAGAGAAATGTTGTTTACTTTATTTATTAGTGTCTTAAGATCAAATTTATACTTTCCTTTTGTGTTCCTAAGTTTTTTTATTTGAATTATTTCAAAAGTATAACACAAAAATTAATTTCATGGAGATTTTAAGAATTTAATTCTTTATAAATAGATTAAATATTCTTTCAAAAAATTAGTTGGTCACATCCGTGTTCCCTATAAATGGTTCCAAAATTGCCTTTCTGAAATTTGAATTATTTAAATTGAATTATTTATAAAACATAATCGAAAAAGTAAATTGAAATTAGGTTCGAACCCAATGGAAGGTTAAAGTGAGTGTGTGAAATAGAAATAAATTAAAATAACAAAAATAGTCGAAGTGATTCTATAAAAATGAGTGACAAAAGTATATTCCAACAGATGAGGTAGTATCTATGAAATACAAACCAGTTCATATCTATTGGACAATAAATAATTGATTAATTAGGGAACCAGATATATCAGGATTGGTATTTAATCATTTATTTCCTCACAAAAAAATTAAAACAACTTATTTCATTTCTAAAAGAAAATTTTTAGAAACATAAAATTATCACATGAAGATCAACATAGTATTGTGAAATATCCATATTAAATTTTTTCAGTCCAGTCTAAGGAAATGAAATATTATTTTATAGAGAAAAGATTCCTCAACCATTTCTAATTTTTAGTTCTTCGATTGATGATAAAATGTAAAATTTCCACTATCATCACTTTCTGATATGTAAAATAGTTTAAAAGTGATTATCATAAATAATGAAGAGGAGAAAACCATATGAATGTAAATAATGAAATTAATTGTGAAATAAATAGAAAAATAAATATTATATTTCAATCCATATTTATTTGATTAACTAAATATATTTTGTAGTTCATTTTATTTTACAAATAAAATATTTCATAATTCTAACCTCTATAAAACAAAAAGAGATAGAGTGAATGCAGAATAAAGAAGTCATATATGTTGATATCACTTCATTATTGAGCTCAATGTTACTATATTCTTGGGAATATTCCCTAACACTTTTCTGAATATCATTAGTGTTCCACTGATCAATTGTTATTTCCCCTATATGCGTTGTTGATCTATAGTGTCTACCCCTATACACTTTCTATTATGTGTTCTCTATTTAAATGATGTCATGTGTTAACACCCGTAATGATGAAAACTAACAACACCCTTTTATCCTTGAAATATTTTCTTCCACATGGTGTGGGTCACTATTAACTATTCAACTTGTCACTTGAGATGATTTATCTAACTGATATCAATATCCCTGCATGATCATCAAATAATCAAAGGCTTAATAAACAAGGGTTAATATTCATCCGATGAAATTAAGATCAATATCCATATTTGAGCCATTGGATTAATTATTTAGGGATCTGTGCATTATAATTTATACTCCTTGAACAATTACATGAGTGGCTAATGTCATGAATACCCTTATGTGAGGTCACCCTTGAAATAGATTACCCTTAAATAGTCTTAAGGAAATTGAAGTTACCTTGTCACTGATATTTTTTTTGTTTCGTACCAATAAAATGTCGGCTTCAACAAACAGTTTTCAATATTTATTGAAAATAGAAAATACCATTCACAAAATTAAAAATTATTTTCATTAATTAAAAAATATAAATTCTTAAAATAATTTAGTTATTAATTAAATTGTAATAAATATGAAGAAATAAACATTAAAAATATTAAATTATAAATGTAAAGTATAATTAATTAAATCATTTAAAACAAGAGATTAAAAATTATATTAATCTTCGATTAGTTAAATGTTATTGTTATAGTATACTTATATAGATTATTATTCAATTTAGAGAACACCAAATTGACCAAAGGCACTATGAATAAAAAATTAAAAAGAAAATTTAGGAATGAAATAATTTTATAATTCAAAGAATAGGAAAAGGATTACTTAAATAATAATAGAAAAGTAATTATTATAAACTTACCAAAATGATAATAAATTATCAACTACGCTATAAAACACATTAATTCACTAAAATAGAAATTAATATACATAATTAATACAAGAAATTATTTAGAAATACACAATAAATAAATGCCACATCACTACTATTCCATTTAAAAAATTAAACCTCTTTATGAATGTGTTAAGAATATAATAACATCCTATTTTGGATTCATTCATCCCATATAAATCCTTATTTAATCTAAAAAATTAAAATGTTGTATTCTTTAATCATAATCCCACGTGATTATTCAATGAAAAACCACTTCCTATAATTATCTATTTAGAAATGAAGGCATAATATACATTTAGTATATCTTTAATTTCCATTCATTAGTTTTAGAGAACATTAAATTAGTTTAAAGCCTTGAAACTACTAAATGTTTTTCATCAATATCAACTTGTTCAGTATATAAATATCCTTTGTAAACCAATATTTATTTATTCTTAACCATTTCACCTTTTCCATTCAGTTTATTTATGAACACATGCTTTCTATAGATAATATTATTATCTATAGGTTTAATAACTAGTTCCTATGTATCATTCTTCTCCATTTGATCCAATTATTTATTTATATCACCAACCTACTCTTGATTTTCTAGAGATTATTTTGAATCTTTATGTTAAACATGACATAATATAGAAGTGTGGGATGATTTCTTAAGAGTTCATTTATTTTGAACATATTTTTCTTTATTTATAATGAAGTTTTCAATTAAAACATGTCTTATTAGCCTAGAATGTGTTGAATGTAACTATTGATCATTAGTTGATATGGAAAAATATTCTCCCTCAGTCAGAACATCATTAACATTTTGATCATTCTATACCATTTCATCAATCAATTCAAAATAATTAGTAGTATCATCACAGTAAGAATGCGATTAATCATCAATAACATATTTATTTGAGAGTTATAGGGCCTTCATGTTATATATATTACCAATCTTAATAGTCTCTTAATTATAGAAATGAAATCCTCTTCTATTTGTAAGGTATGAAAATAATATTCTAGAAACACCTCTCACCTCAAACAAACCTAAGTTTTCACCTCTAATATTGATGATACATGGGATTCCAAAACACATTTATATGATTGAATATTAGTGTATTCTTTTATTACATTTCATATGGTGTCAAATAATAATTTATTATACAGAGAAATCAATTTTTCCCATGAACATTGCCTCTAATAGATTGTCTCTAAATATTTCTCAAAATATAATCTCCTAACAAAATTGTTTGAAAAATCTCTACCAAACACCAATTTTTTCATTCAGCTCCACCATTTTTGGTGGTGGGTATACTGTAACTAATTTCATATTGAATTAAATATTTTTTTATTACAATATTCAGACCTATTATAATTTTATTCATCACCATTATATTTCTAAAATCTCTTTGTAGAGTAACCACACTCTTTTTCATCACTTCTTCTAAAATTCTTAAACCACTTTAGATATTTTTATTTTTGTATCTTAAAAATAATAAATATAATTTATATATATTCCTCATTAAATAAAATAAAATAAAAAAATTATTTCCTAATGTGAATTTATTTCTTATAGGCCCACAAATATCAAAATTTAATAGTTCTAAAAGTAGTTATGTCTGATTGACAACACTCTTTTTTGAGGAATTAGATATCTTCTCATTCTAACATATATAAAATGTACATTCAATATCCCAAATTATTTTTTTATAGTCACAAAAAAATTATCATTGGAAAATAATTCTCATATTTCATTGGACAAGATGACCAAGCCATCTATTCTAGAGTTCATTTTCATCTTTCATGCCTAAAAAACAATAATTATAAGCATAAAAAATTTGAAATAATTTTATTTGTTAACCTCTCTTTTTTAACAAACATTCCAAATTAAATCCATTTAACATAAAATCCATTTTTTCAAGAATACCTCATTAACGTCCTCAAAAATTTATGAAACACTTAACAAATTGTGTTTTATCCCATCAAAACAAATTTTGTTCTACGATTTAAATTTTTATTCTCCAATATCAATAGAACCAACCATATTAATATTGATAGAACCATCATTTTCAAAGTTATCCAATCCTTATTTTTATATTCAAATATTTTTAAAAAACTACAATTTCCTTGTGATATGCTAAGAGTGCCGACAATCCAATATCAAGGGGCATTCCTCCTTTGGGTCTTTAAGAGAAAATTGTACAACCAGAGCCTTTTCATTACACTTTTACATAGGTTTCATTAACTTTTTGGATGGAAGCCCGTAGATACATTGTATTACATTATTTAATGATACACCAAATCCTTTACACACTTATTAAAGAAAATAAAATCTATTTTTGGTCATTAAAATTGATTTTCTTAATTTTTTATAAATCTTTATTCTTAGAGTTAACTTAATCTCCTTTGAATTTTTTCCCCAAAGTTGTTTAGAATCATCATGAAAATGATAATTAAACTATAACAAACCTGATTTATGATTTAAGCCTCCAAAAAAACAAATATATCCATAAAGGCATATCGAACTTTTAAAATAGCATGTAGTCCAAAACTTTTCCATTGATTTTCTCCTCTCTGTTGGTCAGAAAAACGTCTCATGTTTTTTCAATCCATGGTTTTGGTAAACTCATAGAATCTTTATCATCTCAATTTATATCTTTTATAAAATTTATATTTAATAAAAGTATCATTTTTTAATCAAAGATAACAATATAGTAATTTCAAAAAAATTTGAATAAATAGATTCAGCCATAAACCTGGTTCCTTTTACCGTATTCTTCTTTAGAAACAACTTCTTAGAATTTTTTATATTAAAATAATCATAATAGGAATAATTTTTATTACCTACTTTAAATTCAATATTTTTTTAAAAATTCTACAACTTCTTGAATATAATTTTGAAATATAATTTTAGACAGTTCAGATCTTCATATAATTTGAATAGGTTAAGTTTAATTAGATCATACTAATTCTCTAATCATTTAACATATTTTTTTTATATTGATACCAAAGTCATTTTTATTGTTAATGAATTTATCTATATTATCAATCTTAGTTAACAAGATATCTTTTTATACTTCATGGGTTGTTACTATACTGTTAGTGCAGTGGTAATTCTATTTAAATACATGTTCTTCTTTTCATGTTTTGAAACATTCAATACATTCTATCAATTATCTATTTAGGAAAAAATCCATTATAGTTAATTCACATTCACTTAAAAACATACTACATTAATTATTAGTGATTTATTTATGATTAAGGTTTGTAATAATAATATTTTCACCAATATTTATTTCTAAACCATCCACTTCAACTTCCATATTAATTCATTCACATTAATTATTATTATGTAGGAAATATACATCTATTAAATGATAAATGATTACTCTTTTTTCAAAAAATGGAATTTTGGTCTGGTTAAATTTTTATTTAAGAATATTTTGATTCCTTCATCTTCTTATTTTGTGACATCATATTTTTCAGTTTTGTATACTTCACATCAGAATGAATGACAACCCCAAAATTAATCCATTTAATTGGTACAATACCTTTAAACATTCCTTTTCCTCTTTAGAAACTTTTTGATATAAGGGAAAATATTTTAAATAATTTTACATTAATATCAAAGTTGGATTTTATAGATCCATTTTCATTATCCTCTTAAAAAATACTCTTTTATTTCATCAATTTTGTGGCCCTAAAAAAATTTATATCATTTAGCTTTTTTTGTAGTATATTCATTCCTCATTACATAATATATTATAATAATATAAAGCAAATCAAGTGGAATTAAATCTAAATATTTTTATTCTAAATCTGAGACTTTAGAATCAAATTTATCTTTTAAGATAAATAATATTTTTTCTAAACCCAAAAAATCATTCAACTTCTCACCATAGTCTCGGATGATACTCGTCACTTCATTGACACTTGTAAAGAAAATAACAATAGTTTCATCGTAATTATTTCAGAGATATTTTTATTTAATTCTCCAAAACATTAATATATCCAATTTCACGTTGGTCATTTCTTGATAGATATATTAGTGTTTATCACAAATATATTTTTCGTTTTTAATCTTTTTAACATCTAAAAATTACATTATTTACGAGATTGTAAAAGAGTATTGTTTTCATGACCATTATTTAAAAAATTACTCTTATCTATTATAGTAATAGAAACACCTTTAGCATATGGAAGAAATATTTATGTTGCCACGTCCATAACATAATTACCAATGAACATCAGATAAGGTTGAATTCAATCATTATATAGATGTAAAGCCTTCCCATAAAAAATTAGAATCCCCTAGTTATTCACTATATTTAAATTATAGATCAATGGTATTGTGAAAAAAATACTACTTCATATATATATAATAGAAAAACCCAAATGAAATGAATGTGGGCTCAGATACCACTTTTTGGAACACAATATAAAGAAAACATTGAGAGGGAGTGAATTAGTGAATTGTAAATTTTATAATTTTTAATTTTTAAAATAAACATCCCCACGGGTAGCCATAAAATTTGATCTTATGACAAACAAAATAACACCTAGAGAGATGAGATGTGATTTATAAGGCTCACTACTCAATGTGAGAATCTAATCCTTGGCATGATCCTATAAAACCGATTTTCATTCAGTCCAATAATAAATATTTATGAACAACCACATGTTGGTAAATTCATAGAGATATCTTAAATGTTTCTTAACTATTTTGTTCACCCCTCAGATCAATTGTATCTATCACCAATTCAAAATTACAATTATAATGAAATAAAAGATATGCTTTAATTCTATATATAATAATCTAGTTGTCCATTGTGATGATATCTTTTTCTTTTTCTCTTAATTAAAATGAAATAATTCACTTCAACTTACATGAACAATACTACATGCAACCAATCCTTTTTCCCCAACACATATCTTCCAATCAATACACTTTTATATGAAATTATCACTCGTATAGATCTAAAAACATCATAAAAATTTGACCAAGGAGTGATTGATACTCTTATATTACTTTATTAATTAAAATATTTTTGATACCATAAAAATATATTTGAATTAAGTCTCCCAAAAACATAATATCCAGTCAAAAAAATAATTTCCAAACAAAAAATCTTCCATATCTGATTATATATACATTTGGACTTTTAAAATTAATAAATTCTATTCACACTTTTTTAAACCTATGTTTCTTTAACATAAAAAATATGTGTATGTGTAAATTCATGCATGACATAGATACATGACCATGTCATGTTGAATCTTGGAACCCTTTAACCGAAAATAGAACCACCTTCAATCTCGAATACACCGTATTGCATGTGAAACACAAATCCTGGACATGATGTATTTGATTATGTGAATAAAACATATATGTCACTAGAAATGTCTACACAGATTATTTCGATATATAAATTCACCATACTTCACAAAAAACAACTTCCTCGCATACATTCCTTATTCCTTCTTTCAAACATCATTAAATATAACTATGTATAAATAATGATAACTTTTATCATGACACTAAAGCACTACAAGAAAACATCACTTTACATAGAATAACTTAATTCATGGTTGATTAAAATACTGTGAAAATCACAGTTTCTATGTTATTCACCATGCGGTCACATACCAATGGTATAAAATCAATAATATAACCTCATTCCATCGCACTCTAATAGTACCACCTCCTACCATTACACTTTGGTAGAACTACCCATATAGAATCAGCTTAATAGTAGAACCGTAAAAGAAGAATCCTAGTATCAACATCCTGGTGGTAGTGGACCTGGTTGTAGTATAAATGGAAGTATCATAGCTAATGGTAGTACACATGGTAGTAGGATAACCAATAGTTTCACTTGAGAATACCCATCAGTAGCGTACTTGACAATAGAATATCTATCGATGTCATACCCAATATTAGTACAAGGAGGTAGCATTTCCAATAGTTTCACTCGAATAACATCTAAATTGTTGATAAAAAAGAGAAAAAAATAACTAAAACCATTTCCTTCAAATTAAATTCTCCACCTTAACCAAAAATACATGTCCTCCTGTCTCAACAAAACCATGTCCTTTTGATTTTATGATATATAAGGCACGAATTTTGAGAAACCATAGATAGATGTTTTAGATCTTGTTTTAATAATTGTGAAATTACTTTATCATACATATGAGTTAGATTGGGAAACATAAATCCATGTAAACATTCAAAAGAGATAAACCCGATTCAAATTTAATAACATCAATTGGGTTCATGGTTTAACATAAAAATTGGAGAAAAATTCTAAAAAATTATATAAATCCTCTTTAATTTGGCATGAAAAATGAACACATTGAAGAAAACAAAATCAATATTAATTTTCATTATATTTATCGGATACAGTTAGAGAATTTTATGGTCTATTGGATACCTTTTCTGTTAATAAAAATTATATAAAGTGGTCCATGTTATTGGTCAGTGGCGGATGGAGGGGATAAGATAGAGTAACCAGAGTCACCCAAACGTTAATCTAGTGGTCCAAAAGCCACTACATAGACCAACTCATGGTCTCAAGTGTATCTACATATAAAATGGTGTGGTATTAATCCAACAGTCCAATCTTAGTATCAAAAAGATGTATCATGGAAACAAAAATATACAGACCATGGGTTATCATATGTCATCCAATAAATTCATTCAGAATGTGTCCAACATGAGCACATCATCCACATGGATGACATGTTAGATAGAGTTAAGAAAGGGGACATATGAATTTAAATAAATTATCAAATAACCAATGATTATCAGAATAATTGGCATGACACAAAGAATTGTGGATCAAGAGGTGGCACATAGGGGGTTTATATGGCACCCCAAGTTGGACAGAACTTCCTTGGGGTACATAGGATTTTGTGGTAGGGTTATTTTTAACAAAAAAAAAATCCATAGGACTACTCAGAACACCTAAAACCTAATAAAACCCTAATTTAGTCAATTTAAAGACACTACACGAAAAAGATCTTCTTCCGACAGACTTTTTGGGATTGAAATAAATCTCGTCGAAAAAACTCCATCTAAGAGATTATTTGCGACGGGGGTAACGACCCGTCGCAAATAACCAATTATTTGCGACCGGATTTCGTCTCTTATCGCAAAAAAGTTTGGCATGGGTAGCGCGCCAAACGACACGAAGGTTATTTGCGACGGTGGGATCCCATCGTCGTAAATAGTGAAGTATTTACGACGGGCCCCGTCACAAATAACCGGCAGCGGTTAGTAGCATTTTACGACGGGATGTCGTCCTATCGCAAATGGTGTGTCGGTGGGGACTATTTGCGACGGGACCCATTGCAAAAAACTTTTTAACCACCGATAGTAATTAATGCGGGCGTAGGTATTTGCGAAGGGTATCCCGTCACAAATAATCTAACCTATATATACCCCCATCCGTTTTTCCTCTCATTGCACTCAATTTTTAAATCATGTTTCTCCCTGAACTCTGATTTTAGTGGGAAAATATTTCTATGTTAATTTTTTGTTCACGAAGAAGTTGTGAAGCCATCTACATCAATAGAAAATCAAGCTTAAAGGTATTTATGTTTTATTTAATTTAATATTTACTTCATTTTTTATGTTAATTTTTATTATTGTTGATTAGTTGGGATTAAATTAAAACTAAATTGTTTTTTTAATGAGAATTTATTTGTACTAATAAATTGAAAATTTTAGTACAAATTTTTAATAATTAGTAGTAATTAATAATTATTAACGATAATTAGTAATGTATATGAATAATTTGTTGCAATTAATAATAATTGGTAATAAATAAAAATAAATACTAATAATTAGTAATAAATATTAATAATTATTAGTAATTTGTAATAAATAGTAAGAATGAGTAATAAATAGTAATAATGAGTAATAAATAGTAATAAATTTTCATAAATAGTATTAATTTGTAATAATTAGTAATAAATAGTAATAATTATTAATAAATTTCTATAATTAGTAATAAATTATAATAATTAGTAATAAATTGTAGAAATTTGAAATAAATTGTAATATTTAGTAATAAATTGTACTAATTAGTAATAAATTGTAATAATGAGTAGTAAATAGTAATAATAATTAATAAATAGTAATAAATTGTTTTAATTAGTAATAAATTGTAATCATTAGAAATAAATTGTAATAACAAGTAATAAATTGTAATAATTAGTAATAAATTGTAATAATTAGTAATAAATTGTAATAATTAGTAATAAATTGTAATAATTACTAGTAAATTGAAACAAATTGTGTTATTTAGTAATAAATTGTAATAATTACTAATAAATTGTAATAATTACTAATAATTAGTAATAAATTGTAATAATTTGTAATAAATTGTAATAATTAGTAATAAATTTTAATAATTAGTAATAAATTGTAGTAGTTACTAATAAACTGTAATAATTAATTATAAATTGTAATAGTTAGTAATAATTAGTAATAATTATTAATAAATACTAATAATTAGTAATAATTAGTAATAATAAGAAATAAATACAGATAATATGTAACAAATATAGATAATTAGTAATAATTGGTTATAATTCGTAATAATTAGTAATAATTAGTAATAATTAGTAATAATTATTAATAATTAGTAATAATTAATAATAATTAGTAAAAACTTGTAATAATTTGTAATAAATTATAATAATTAGTAATAAATTGTAATAATTAGTAATAAATTATAATAATTAGTAATAAATTCTAATAATTAGTAATAAATTTTACTAAATTGTAATAAATTGTAATAATTAGTAATAAATTGTAATAATTAGTAATAAATTGTAATAATTAGTAATAATTAGTAATATTTAGTTATAAATTGCAATAATTACTAATAAATTGTAATAATTAGTAATAAATACTTATAATTAGTAATAAATAATAATAAGTAGTAATAATTACTTAAAATTAGCAATAATTAGGAATAATTAGTAATAAATAGAAATAAATAGCAATAATTAGTAATAAATAGCAATAATTAGTAATAAATAGCAATAATTAGTAATAAATTGATATAATTAGTAATAAATATGAATAATTAGTAATAATTAGTAATAATTAGGAATAATTAGTAATAATTAGGAATAATTAGTAATAAATAGGAATAATTGATAATAATTAGGAATAACTTGTAATAATTAGTAATAAATTGTTATAATTAGTAATAAATATTAATAATTACTCATAAATACTAATAATTAGCAATAATTAGCAATAATTAGGAATAATTAGCAATAATTAGAAATAAATAGAAATAGTTAAGAATAATTAGGAATAATTAGGAATAATTAGTAATAATTAGCAATAATTAGCAATAATTAGTAATAAATAGTATTAAATAGTAATAAATAGAAATAAATAGGAATAAATAAGAATAATTATTAACAATTAGGAATAATTAGTAATAATTTGGAATAATTTGGAATAATTATTAATAATTACGAATAATTTGGAATAATTAGTATATAATATTAATAATTAGTAATAATTAAAAATAATTAGTAATAATTAGTAATAATTAGTAATAATTAGTATTAATTAGTAATAATTAGTAATAATTAATAATAATTAGTAATAAATAGGAATAAATAAGAATAAATAGGAATAAATAGGAATAAATAGTAATAAATAGGAATAATTAGTAATAAATTGGAATAAATAGTATTAATTAGTATTAAATAGGAATAGTTAGGAATAAATAGTAATAGTTAGTAATAAATATGAATAGTTAGTAACAAATATGAATAATTAGTAACAAATATGAATAGTTAGTAATAAATATGAATAATTAGTAATAAATATGAATAATTAGAAATAAATAGGAATAATTAGTAATAAATAGTAATAATTAGTAACAAATAGTAATAATTAGTAATAAATAGTTATAATTAGTAATAAATTGTAATAGTTAGTAATAAATTGGAATATTTAGTAATAAATTTGAATAAATAGTAATAAATAGAATTAATTAGTAATAAATAGGAATAATTAGAAATAAATAAGAATAATTAGTAATAAATAGTAATAAATAGTAATAAATAGTAATAATTAGTTAGGAACAGTTAGGAACAGAAAAAAAAGAAATTTTAATAAATTTTAATAAATTTTAAGTACTTGGCACAATTTCTAGTGGATTGGAGACACTCATTTTGTCGGCGACAAGAATTTGAACTATTTAAAAATTTTAGATCACTGAGGTTAATGAAGCCTAAAGCAGCATATACGTTGTCTAAAGAGAGTCACTTATTATTTTGTTAGTGGATTGTAGATTTGGGACTTCTAGATGGTGATGCTTCCAATTTGAGAAAATGTGTTAAAAATGGTCATATTACAGGATTAAAAAGTCATGATTTCCAGGTTATAATGAAAAGACTTATGCTGATTGGATTCATAGATTTTTTGAATTCTATGATTTGGGATTCGATAACAGACATATCCTATTTTTTTTGGAGACATTTGTGCAGCAAAAATAGACTATGATATGTTAAGAAAACTGTAAGAAGATGTTGTTGTAATTATATGTAAACTAGAAAAATTCTTTCTTCCTACTTTGTTTGACTCAATGGAATATCTGATATTACATTTTCCACATGAAGCTGAATGTGGAGGGCCATTACAGTCACAATAGATGTACCCATTTGAGAGATGCATCCATAAATTGAAGAAAAAAGTATGTAACAAAGCTTCTATTGAAGGCTCAATTGCTGAAGCTTACTTAAAAGAGGAAATTGCTTGTTTTATTCTCTCACTATTTTGAATCTGAATATCCCTAAAAATAAAACATCATGGGACAGAACGTGGGAAATGTTGATGATAAAATGGAAAATCAATTATCATTTTTTAATCAGCCCAATCTTGGATTCAGTGGAATTCAAAAATGATGGCTTTCAGACGATGAATATCACAGAGATCATACATATATTCTGCTCAAATGTGAAGAGATGACAACATTTGTACTGTGAGTGCTTCTATCAATTATTCTATAATTTCTGTTATAGTATGTAAACATATTTTATTTATAGGTTATATGATAATCATATCAAGAAACAACTTCCAAAAATTACAAAAGTTTTTCTTGAAGAACGCAGACAAAAAAAATTCTCAATGGTTTCAAAAACTAGTAACATGTATTATTAATGGCTTAATATCAATTCATTTTACTATTTATTATATTAATAATTGTTTTACAAAATTTCAGGAGTCTCAAAATGATGATAAAATTGATAAGAGACTTTGTATATTGAGTAACCCACCATCCAAAATGGTTATATCTTATAATGCATATGTGGTGAATGTACAACAACCCAACATTTTCTTACATTACTATTAAATAATTTTAATGATAAACAACATAATAGTATTACACATAGAGGATCCAAAGGGTTAGTGTCTTGGGAGAACTAGGACCATACATAACAATAACAATATCAAGCATAAACATTTATTTAATTTATTCTTCTCTAGCTTCTTATTGGAACTTGTCCTAACCTTAGTACATGTAGCCACCTGAGGATATACATCAAAAGGGGTGAGCTAGAAGCCCAGTAATAGGATAGATAAGAACAATATAGCACGGGGTGAGAATAATCATAACATGGGAAAATATCATGAACATTAGAGGAAGCATAAATATAAGACTTGAAATGTGGCAATGCATAAAAATGAAACATCATGTCTTAGTGGTTTACTACCACAAATAATTGTGAACCAAGGTAGCATCTAGTTCACACATCATTTCACATTTACTAATGAGATTCATCACTTTACCTAATGCATTGGAGCACTGTATAATTCCGGTCACACCCGTCACATTTAAACATTCATATTACGCTATATAATTTCGGGCACACCCATCACATCATAACATTATCATTTATCATGCATGAAACAATGAACATATAGCCTAAATGAACACAACTAACACATGAAAAGGAATTGGTTTCATATCATAAGAACACATTCATAAAATTTGGGTTCCAAAAATAAATAGGAAAAACATACTTGATACAAGAACTGTAAATCTTGAATGAGAAGTAAAAGGGGTGTTCTTGAAAGAAAATTTCTTTTGGAAAAAATTTTATTTGAAATATACAATAGTGGAAAACATATATATCCCATAAAATTAATTATAATGGTGAAAAAATGATTCTTTCGGAGTATCAATATAAAAATTGGAGTGAAATAGGGAGAACCTGAAGGACGAAATTTGGGTTCGAGCATTTACCCTAACCTTGAATCGGAATGCTTCCTTCTATTTAATGTACTGTATAATGACATTATATTAATTAATTAGAAATAAAAAACCTTATGTGCATTAATATGGTTCATTATGGTTTCATTAAGTGATTTTATGTTCATTTTTAGGAGTTATAGAGTTTAAAAACATTATTCAGGAATGTTTGTTTTTAGGGTTTTCTTGAGTGGTTCACTTGTATTCTTAAATTGATGTTTGGGTAGAACATGGGTAAACATCCAGAACAAATATTACATGTTATTAATGATATTACATGAGTTTTAATTATCTTATAATGAATCATATTATATCCATGTGGTTGAATCATTAGATAATATTTAAATGATGATTATTTGGGTTAATTTGGGCGGTTTTTCGATCACAACGGACTTGCTTTAACTTATCACTTAGTAATATGGTTATAAGTTAGTCCGAGAACATTAAATAGGATAAAATACATATAAAATGTTCTTGTTCAACCATTAAAATGGTCTTATGACCAGATCTGAAGGTATAAATGGAAGAAGAAAACGTGTCGTTCTTGACGGTGATAAATTAACACCTCACGAACAACGTTCTCCTTAATAAAAAAAGGAACAGGGAAAGGGGGTTGGATGATATAATGTCACATTTTCATCATATAACATCAATATATGTACAATAATGGAGTTAAAAAACCATTTGGATGAAGATATATGGGGAAAGATCAAGAAATGAACTTGAACTTGAAAGGAAAATAAAGGAGAAGAGGGAGAGAAATTACCTCTTAAATCATCCTCTTGAGATCCTCCCTAAGGAATATAGGCTATATCTTTTGATGGGACCAGATGCTCTTGAACGTGGGAGAGTTTATAGGGAGGATGTTTGGGCATAGTTTATAGAAGGCTAGGATCTTGAGATGTGTGAGGAAATGAGGGTGTGAAGGGTAGTTTTTATAGTGGAGGGGAGAGGGGTTTCCTTAACATAAAATTCATTAGTTTATTAATATTCCCTAAGACAAAGAATAGTGAGTATTGAATGACCAATAATAGTAATTTTAAAATGTGATCCCGAAACAAGTGGTCTTACATCATCATAATGTCACACATGACTCTATAATTAGCGTATTTAGCTTATTTTTTGTAAATTACGGTATTTCACTATTCATAAAAAATTCATGTTTCTCAGAAAAATCCCAAAAATGTACCCCTACCATTTTTTGACATTTAGAATCCAAAAATGAAGTCAATTTTTTAAAAAAAATTCTAAATATTATTAATTAAATATTTAATTTAAATCATAATTTACTTAAAAACAGTTTTTAAAATTAAAAATGATTTTATAGTGCTTTCAAAAATTATGTAGGGCCTTATAAAATTATATAAAAACTATAATACATTGATTTGATAATTATTGAACACATTTTAAGAAAATAAATTTTCTTTCAAATTAATTAATTAATTATAATTATTTATTTATGAGTGACAAAATACAAAAAACGTTTACTATGGTCAAATTGTCACTTTCTAAGATGTCTAAATTTTATTTGATTATTCATGGGTGTGGTTACTATTATTTTGGATGATTTAATATTAATAAGGGTCATATTACTATTCATAACGGTAGGTTACTATTCACAAGGGTACGTTACTATTCACTGAAAATTATTTTTGTTTTATTAGGCTCCAAAAATCAACTTGAACAGAACCGTGCATGTCAGATTTTCAAAATTCCAAACACAGAAGTGAAAAATTATGTTTAAAGGTCACTTATCACTTATTAGTTCATTATATTGTGTTTTCATGTTATTTTATTGCATAATTATAATATGGTAATTTTCATTGAAAAGGTTTGGGTCATTAGATTCTTCTCCCCTTAAGATATTTCGCCCCCAAAATTTCACTTTACACAAACTGGTGAGGGTACTTTTCCTTCATTGCCACTTCTGGTTCCCTAGTTTCTTCCTCAAACTTATGGTTCCTCCATAACACTTTGACAAGATGGGTTGTCTTGTTGCGTAGAACCTTGTCTCTCTGATCCACAATCTTTACTGGCTGCTCCTCATAGGAGAGATCATCTTCCAGTTGCACCACCTCTGAGTTTAGTACATGTGAGGGGTCTGGTATGTACTTCCTCAGTAGCGATACATGATACACATCATGAAATTGAGACATATTTGGTGGAAGTGAAAGATGATAGGCCATGGATCCTATGCGGTCAAGGATCTGGAAAGGGCCAATATACCCTGGGCTTAGCATCCCTTTCTTCTCGAATCACATGACTCTCTTCCATGGAGATATTCGAAGGAAGACTTTATCTCCAAAGTCAAACTCTAAGTCCCTTCGATTGTTGTCAGCATAGCTCTTTTGTCGACTTTGAGAAGCTTTTATATGTTTCTGGATGACTTGAACCTTCTCTATCATCTCTTGAACAGATCATGTCCAAGTAGCTTTCTTTCTCCAAATTTATCCCAACAGGTTGGAGTTCTACACCACTTTCCACACAGAGCTTCCGATGGAGCCATCAGAATATTCGAGTGGAAGTTATTGTTGTATGAGAATTCAACCAACAAGAGATGCTGATCCCATCCACCTTTTAAATCTAGAGAGAATGCTCTTAGCATATCCTCAAGAATCTGAATAGTTCTTTCAAACTAGCCATCAATTTGGTGGTCATAGGTCGTGTTGAAATTTAATTCAGCACTCAAAGCATGTTGAAGGCTCCTCTAGAATTTAGATGTGAACCTTAGATCACAGTCAGAGACAATGGAGAGTGGAACACCGTGCAGTCTCACCACTTCCTTCACATATATCTTTTCAAGTAGTTCAAGTGAGATATCTTCCAAAATAGTGTTAAAATGGGAAGTCTTTGTGAGTCGGTCAACCACAACTCATATCACATTATTTCTCTTTGACATCTTCGGGAGACCCGTGACAAAGTCCAAAGTAATATTTTCCCATTTCCACATGGGTATAGGCAATGGTTGCATCATTACTTTGGACTTTTGTCGCTTAGCTTTAACTTTATGAAATACCAAGCACCTTGATATGTATTCTGCAATCTCCTTATTCATGTTATCCCACCAGAAGTGTTCTCACAGATCACAATACATTTTGGTACTCCCATTATGGATAGAGAATGTTGAGCTATGTTCATTTTCCAATAGCTCCTTCTTAATCCCGGGTGATGAAGGAACACAAAGCCGCATTCCAAACCGAATCACACCATCATCATCGATATAAAACTCATGCAGCTTCCCTTCCATTACTGCATTCACCCTATTTTGTATCACCACATCATCCCTTTCTTCTTCCTTAATTGTCTCTTGGATGGATGGTTTCACAATCATTTGGGCAAGGTAAGATGTATCTCATGCCCTTATGATTTCCAATTCCATTCTTTACATATCCAAGAAGATAGGGTCTTTCTCAATCCGCCACATGGATGGACTAGCAAGTTATTTTCTGCTTAGAAAATCATCTACCTAGATCACCTTTCCAAGATGATAGCGAATAGAGAAATCGTAATCCATGATTAGCTTTAACCATATCAATTGATGCATGTTGATCTCTTTTAGTGTGAATATAAAATTTAGTCTCTTGTGGTCAGTGTATATGTCACACTTCTCACCATAAAGGTAGTGCCGCCAGATCTTCAAGGAAAAAATCACAACTGCTAACTCTACATAGTGCGTCAGGTAGTTCTTCGAATGGATCTTCAATTGTCGTGAGGCGTTGGTTATCACATTATCATTTTTCATGAGTAAGCAACCCAAGCCTTTCTTTTAAGCATCACTGTATATCACAAAACGTTCTCCTCTTTTCAGTAGTGTGAGTACAGGTGTCGTTATCAAAATTCTCTTTACCTCCCTGACGATTCCCTCACATTCTTCCATCCAGTCATACTTTAACCCTTTCCTTGTAAACATAGTTAGCGGGCTTGACAATCATGATATGTTTCTCACAAAACATTGGTAGTACCCATATAATCCAAGAAAACGATGGATTTTTTGTGACATTAGAGGGAAAGGGCCATTCCTCAATCGCCTTTTTTTATGGATCCACAGAAATTACCTCACTTGAGATCACATGTCCCAATAACATGACTTTTTTCATCCAAAAGTCACACTTTCTATACTTGGCGTACAACTTATCCTTTCTCAATGTCCCCAACACAAGTCTTAGATGTTCTTTATGTTCCTCCTTTCTCTTAGAGTAGATGATAATATCATCGATAAACACTACCACAAATCTGTCGAGGTAATGTCTAAAGACTCTCTTCATCAAATCCATGAAGATTGCAGGGGAATTAGTAAGTCCAAAAGGAATCACCAAAAACTCATAGTTCCCATATCTTGTTCGAAAGGCAGTCTTCTGAATATTGTACTTCTTTACCTTTACCTAATGATATCCAGAACGGAGATCCACATTTGAGAAGTATTCAGCTCCTCTTAACTAATCAAAAAAATCATCAATATTAGGGAGAGGATACTTGTTCTTTATGGTGATCTTATTGAGTTCCTAATAATCGATACACAGATGCATTGTTCCATCCTTATTTTTCACAAAGAGTACGGGCACACCCAAAGGTGATGCACTAGGGTGTGTGAAACCTTTGTCCAGATGCTCTTGCAGCTTCTTCTTTAACTCATCCAGTTCGATAGGATCCATCCTATAGGGACAATTCTAAATAGGAGTATCTCCGGGTATGAGTTCAATTGAGAACTCTACCTCACGATCCGGGGAATTTCTGGGTAACTCATCAGGAAATACATCACCATATTCTCTCATGACAGGAATTTTCTCAAGGTTCGAACTTTCCTTCAACTAAACTATTTTGGAGAGGTATGCTTCTTCATAGGGATCAAAACCCACACCACTGAAGGATTTTTCAACAGAGATTCATGATCTTACTTGGATTTTTACAGAAGCATGGGATGGTTCAGAATATGAAAAGATATTTCCTTTTCCCGACAGTTGATATGTGCTCTATATAACAAGAGCCAATCCATTCCCATTATAGCATAAAATTCAACCAAGGCAAGTATTATGAGAATTTATGAAAGAATCTTCCCAAATACGCCAATAAGAGAGAATTCAAACACTTTGGTTGCAATGATTTCACCACATGGTGTTTTTACAAATATCTCTACATCAAGGTTTCGAGGATTTGATTCTATAGTTCAAGAAAACTTGCAAGATATAAAGGAATGTGTAGAACCATAATCAAATAATACCTTTTCCATTCTTGAGTGAATAGGAAGTGTACCTTTTATGACTTCATTCTCATGCTCCACCTCCACAGTAGTGATAGAATGAGCCTTCCTTTGTTCCTTCGGCTTTGGTGGCTACTGACGCTGATGACCCTCAAGAACATGAGGTTTAGTGCACTAGTTTGCATAGTGACCTAGCTCCCTACAGTTGTAGCATTGAACCGTGAGTGGTTCTCTCCTTTGATTAGATACTTTCTCATTCATTTTCATGTCTTTTTGACACTCTTTATCATGATGTCCTTCTTTCCCACACTTGAAGCATTTCCCCGTCCCTTCGAGGCAGTTCCCATGGTGTAACTCTCCACATTTTTGGAACGTGGGTCATTGAGTTTTCTTCCCACCTTTATCATTGGATCCACCGGCTTGAAACTCCATATTTCATTTCATATCACCGTAGCCATGGGACAATTCTCCAAATGCCATCTCCACTTTTAGGGCACATCAAACAACTTCTTCATAACTCCCAATGTCTCAAATTAAATTAGCCTTTCAAAGGTGTGGTTTTAATTCACTAAAGAATCTATCAATTTTTCTATCATTGTTGATAACAAAACCCGAAACGTACCTTGCAAGCCTTGTCTAATTTTCTTTATAGGTTATGACAGATTCCCCATTCTTTTTTATTGAGCTCTACAAATTCTCTCTCCATCTTTGTTCTTGTGAAATACTTTTTAAGAAACATTATCATAAAGTCTTCACATACCATCTCTTCAATTTCTTCCCTTGGCTCAGTGTTTTTAATCAAAGACCACCATTGATCGGCTTCTCCATCTAGATGATAAATGACTAGAGTAACCTTCTCCGTCTCAGCACAGTGAAGCACAGAAATGATCTTCTCCATGTAGTTGACCCACTATTCCGCAACAAGTGGATCAGAAGATCCACTAAACATTGGAGGTCACTGCCGCATAAAACATTCGACAGTGAGTTTCTCCCTCTTTGGTGAAGGAGGATGTTCCCCATTATTATGGTTATTGTTCATAACCTGAGATAATTGGGTAAGCATCTCCATGATGTTTTGAACTCCACCTCCAAAATCATTGGGGATGTCATTCGGTCAATCGTTTCATTCTCCCTTGCATGAGTTGTTGGCATGATTTCTCCTGGTTCCCACCATTTTCTAAAATAGAAAAGGCTAGAAAAAAATATATGTAAGAAATTCAAGAAAAAATTATTAATTTAAAAATAACAGATGGGATCCCTATGTAAATATTATTGTGTGCATATTTGTACTTAGTCTCATGCTATAGGTTTTTTCTAGGGTTCACCAATCCTAATTCCCAAATTAACAAAACCTTTCCTCTGATACCAACTATAGCGACCCAACCTTTTATTACATTACTACTACATAATTTTAAAGATAAAAAAATAATAGTATTACACATAGAGGATCCAACGTTTTGGTGTCTTTGGAAAACTAGGACCATACATAACAATTACTACATAAAGCATAAACATTTATTTAATTTCTTCTTCTCTAGATTCTTATTGGAACTTGTCCTCACCTTAGTACATGTATCCACCTAAGGATATACATCAAAAGGGGAGATATAGAAGCCCAGTAAAAGGATAGATAAGAAAAATATATAATGGGGTGAGCATAATCATAAAATGGGAAAAATATCATAAACATGATAGGAAGCATAAATATAAGACTTGAAATGTGGCAATGCAAAAAAATGAAACATCATATCTTAGTGGTTAAATACCACACATACTTGTGAACCAAGATAGAATATTGATAAAAAATCATTTCACATTTACTCATGATATTTATCACTTTAACCAATGCATTGGAGTGCTATATAATTCTGGCTGCACCCGTCACATTTAAACATTCATATTGTGCTATATAATTCCGGGCGCACCCATCACATCATGAAATTATCATTTATCATGAATGAAACAATGAAAATATATCATAAATGAACATAAATAAACCATTAAAAGGAATGGTTTTTATATCATAATAACACATTCATAAACTTTGGGTTCCCAAAATAATGAGGAAAAACATAGTTGATACAAGAACAGTAAATCACGAATGAGAAGTAAAAGGGGTGTTCTTGAAGGAAGAGTTCTTTTGGAAAACATTTTGTTTGACACAAACAAGAGTGGTAAACATGTATATACCAGAAAATTAAAGATAATGATGAAAAAATTATTATTTAGGAGTAACCATATAAAAAATGGAGTGAAAGAGGGAGAACCTGAAGGACGAAATTTGGGTTCAAGAATTTCCCCTTACCTTGTATCTGAATGCTACCTTCTCTTTAATGTCTTGTATAATGACATTATATTCATTAATTAGAAATCCAGAACCTTTTTTACATTAATATGGTTCATTATGGTTTCATTAAGTGATTTTAAGTTCCTTATGATGAGTTATAGAGTTTAAAAACAGTATTCAGGAATGTTTGTTTTTATGGTTTTTTGAGTGGTTCACTTGTATTCATAAATTGAAGTTTGGGTAGAACATAAGTAAACATCCAGAACTGATATTACATGTTATTAATGATATTATAATAGTATTAATGATCTTATAATGAATCATATTATATCCATATGGGTGAATCATTAGATAAGATTTAAATGATGATTATTTGGGTTAATTTGGGCGGTTTTTCGATCATAACGAACTTGTTTTAACTTATAACTTAGTAATATGGTCATAAGATAATTACAGAACATTAAATAGGAGATAATACATATAAAATGTTCTGGTTCAACCATAAAAATGGTTTCATGACCAGATATGTAGGTATAAATGGAAGAAGAAAACATGTCGTTCTTGAAGGTGATAAATTAACACCTCACGACCAACCTTCTCCTTAATAAAATAAAAGGAAGAGGGAAAGGGGGTTAGATAATATAATATACCATTTTCATCATATAATTTCAGTATATGTATAATATAAGAGTTAAAATAACATTTAGATGAAGATATATGGGGAGAGATCAAGAAATGAACTTGAACTTGAAAGGAAAATAAAGGAGAAGAGGGAGAGAAATTACCTCTTAAATCTTCCTCTTGAAATCCTCCTTAAGGAAGCTTGGATAGGTCATTTGATGAGACCATCATCTCTTGAACGTGGGAGAGGGGATATAGAGGTAGTTTGTTCTGAGTTTATATAAGGCTTGGATCTTGAGAGTTGTGAGGAAATTAGGGTGTGAAGGGTGGTTTTTATAGTGGAGGGGAGAGGGGTTTCCTTAATATAAAATTCATTAGTTTATTAATATCCCCTAAGACAAGGAATAGTGAGTCTTGAATGACCAATAATATTAATTTTGTCATGTTATCCCGAACCAATTGGTCTTACATCATTATAACATCACACATGACTCTATAATTACCTTATTTAGCTTATTTTATTGTAAATTACGGTATTTCACTATTCATAAAAAATTCATGTATCTCGGAAAAATCCCAAAAATTTAACCATACCATTTTTAGACATGTAGAATCCAAAAATGATGTCCATTTTTTCAGAAATAATTTTCTAAATATTATTAATTTAATATTTAATTAAAATCAAAATTTACTTAAAAAACAGTTTTTAAAATTAAAACTGATTTTATAGTGCTTTCAAAAATTACGTAGGGTTTTATAAAAGTATCTAAAAAATATAAGACATTGATTTGATAATTATTGAACACAATTTAAGAAAATATATTTTCTATAAAATTAATTAATTAATTATTTAAGACTTACAAAATACAAAAACGTTTACTATGGTCAAATTGTCACTTTCTAAGATGTCTAAATTTTATATAATTATTCATGGGTAAGAGTAATCTTTTGATCGATGATTTAATATTAATAAGGGTCATATTACTATTCATAAGGGTAGGTTACTACTCAAAAGGGTATGATACTATTCACCGAAAATTATTTTTGTTTTATTAGACTCCAAAAATCATCTTGAACACAACCGTGTATGTCCAATTTTCAAAATTCTAAACATAGAAGTGACAAAATTATCTTTAAAGGTCACTTATTACTTAGTAGTTCATTATCTTGTGTTTTCATTTTATTTCATGACATAATTATAATAATGTAATTTCAATTGAAAACCTTTGGGTTGTTACGGAATGGCTTTCAATTTCATACATGTGCATATGGGGAATAAAAAAATAATGAACAGTGGAGTTTGTTTGAGAGGATCGCATCATAGAGAAACTAAAGTTGACTTTTACGACATTATGGATGAAATTAATGAGCTATGTTATCTTGGAAAGAATTACATAATGACGTTTAAATGTCGCTGGTTGGATACTGAGATAGGATTTTGTGTTTATATGACTCATAGAATTGTCAATATTAAATATAAAAGTATTTTTGCAGTAAATGAACCATTTTTACTGGCTCAACCGGCACATCAAATTTATTATGCAATGTACTGTGATACTTCAAGAGACCTGAGTGGATGGTGGAGCATAATAAAAATGAAATCTCAAGAAATTTAATTTACTCAAACAGAATGTGGTTCCACTGAAGTGGATGGAATTGAAATTTTTCAGGAGACTACTCAAAATCCAACATTTTCACAAAGAAACATGAATATCAATGAAGAAACCCCCTAATTAAGGTTTGATGGTGATGAAGATGTTAATGATGTTACAAATGAATTTTAAATGACAAGGTATGGTGAAAGTGAATCTCATATGGATATTGAGGATGTCGAGGAGGAATATCAAGACATTGACAACATCATATATGAAGATGATGATGAAGGTGAACATTGACATAGATAAATGATGGTTAGGATCATAACTAGTATATCTATATATAATAGTTATTTTCAACTATCTAATAACCACAATCATTTTGTGTTTCAGATTGACTATGATATATTTCATGAGTTAAAGGAGGCTGAGCTACGTTTGGATGAGGGGGATGTGGGATCATCTAACCCTCAACCTACTGGTGGTTCAGGAGGTATGTGGAGGGGGCACAATATTGCGCGACTAATGATTCCTAACCCTATCCCTAAGCGACGTCCATGTCCTGGCTTCGATCCACGCACATGGAGGTATGGTAACCTGTATATTTTAGTTAGATTTCAATAATTTATTTATATGTATAATATTTGTATGATTATTTATTCTTTTTTCACAGTTTTGTGAATGAATCTATAGAAAAGGGCAGTGCTATCTTGTGCAATTAATTTTTTCAACCATGGATCACATGGGACCAGATTCCTATTGATGTGCAGCTCACCATGTAAAATCATTGGCTGGTACATAAATAAATAATATTTATTTTGAAATTTATTTAATTAATAACATGATATTATAAATTATTTATAGGGTTTATGGTATCCCATCGATGATAGAAAGTGTGACGATATCCATACATCATGGGAGGTGGCTAGGCGTGACTGTTTGCGTCAGCTTTTTCAAAATTAAAGAAAGACAAAAATTAAGAAAGCATGAGTGATAGTATTTGATGAGTTGTGTAGAGCCCACTGACAAGAGTACATATCATCTCTGGTTTGGGATGGATTACGTGCACACTGTTTGGGTGGTGGATTTCATAGGAGGTCTTCATTGGGTCGGTAGAACCGGGGGTGATAAGAGGTGACACATCGAGCTGGTAGCCGCACATTTAGTGCACATTGGGAGCATCTAGTAAGTATTTTTTTAAATATTTTATATAACATCAAATACAAACAGTTTATTTTATATTCATATAGGCAGTCAAGCATCCTGATATTACAGAGTACAATATTTATCAGAGGATGTACAGTGATCTAGCCACCGGAGAGATTAGAGGTGATTGCCAGTGTCAGATTGTTTTTAGTCTTATTTTTTTTCCAGTTTGACAATTAACTGCATATAATATTTTCACAATTTTAGTTTAAAATTGGAATTGAAGGAGTCAAATGAGGCTGTGACCTCCCAGACACAGGCTGAGCGTTAGGATGAGGTGACTGATCTGACCAGTGCCCACCCTTTTAACGAGGTGACATTGATGCAGGCGACTCAATATGGCCTTGAGAAGGGCCGAGTTGTTGGTATCGGCTCTCATGTGACTCCTGGTAATTATTATGATACTGCTGCGATGTCAGCGTCCAACTCGAGAGGAGCTCGTGGAGAGGCATCATCTTCTGCCTCACAGTATTAGGAGTAGTTCTGAGCTTAGAATGACCTTATAGGGAGTTTGCAGAATCAGAAAGAAGAGATGTGTTAGCAGAAGCAGCAGCAAAAGCAGCAGCACGAGGAGGTGATGCGTCGATGGTAGCTGTAGTATCATGAGTAGATGGAGTACATGCGTCGTCTGACTCATAGTTTAGGGATGAAGTTTCCTCCACCATCTCCTTCAACCCTTCTACCTCCTCTAGAAGATGACCCCCAGTGATTTTTTTATGTTAAAAACATTTGATCTTAACAGTTGTTGTAATATGAAATAATTAAAGTTTCGGTATTTTATATCAGTTCAAATATTAAATAATTTAATTATTAATATTTTATGATTTTTTTTGTGAATATTGAGAATTTCAATATTTTTTATTTTTTATTATTTTAATAATATTAATATTATTGTTTCAATAATAATAATTTTATTAAATATATTTTTTTCAATATGTTATTTTTTAATGTTTCTTTATTTGACTAATAACAATAATAATAATAATAATAATATTTTATGATTTATTTTATATTTTTTTGTGAATATTGAGAATTTGAATATTTTTTAATATTTTAATTATTTTAATAATATTAAAATTAATTTTCCAATAATCATAATTTTATTAAATATTTTTTTAAAAAAAATTATTTATTATTTGCGATGGGATCTGTTGCGACGGGTTCCCGTTGCAAATAGTTTAAATAAATTTTTTATAAAATTATTTGCGACACGATTACGATCCCGTCGCAAATAGTCTAAATAAATATTATAAAAAAATTATTTCTGATGGGATTATGGGCCCATTGCAAAATGTAATTGTGATGGGCCCATTCCAAAAAAGATTATATATATAAAGTATATAATCAGAGACTTCATTGCGACGGTGAAGTTACCCATCGCAAAAAGAAAATTATTTGTGACGGGCGCATCGCAAATATTATTATTTTTATGACGTTTTCTGCAATGGGCTATTTGCGATGGGACCCGGTCTCTAAAGCTTAGTTTCAATGGGATCCCATCACAGATAACCCGTTACAAATACCTAGAATTCTAGTAGTGATATATTTATTTTAAAAATTTATTCATTAGTGTTCAAACATAAGAAAATTATTATTCATATATTAATAATTTCTTTTGGGATAAATTAATGTATTTAAAAGAGAAAATAAAAAACAAATATCATTATTTATGCGATAATGTGAGAAAATAAAAATTTAGGGAGTGTATCCATTAAGCTGGGTGCATAATTTTAATTTTGATGTAACATCAAGAGATTTTATGATATATTTATGTTATAATAAATTTTATTTCATTGATATATTTTTACACACAACACCGAGTTTATACAAACTTCGATATACTATTGAAATATTACAATTTAGTGTTATAATTTTCACTAATGTGTTAGATTTTTGGGTATGAATAGGTTAATAAATTAAAATAAATGATTTACATGTGTCTAAAATATAATAATTGGTTATCAATAGTTAGAAATGATAACAAGAAATTGGAAGGTAAATAGAGATATTTTTATGAGAAACTGTTATTATTTTGAAGATGTGTTTTTAATTGAATAAATTATATTAATAAATATTGATAAATAATTTTAATAAAATTAAAATATAATATATTTAATCACAATTTTAATATATATCTTAATTTGTTTTTTATTCATAGATTAAGAATAAATCTTATTTTATGTTAAAAAACGTATTAATTTTTTTTCTTGTGAACTTATTGGAAAAAAATTTCTACAGGATATAGGAATTAAATATAGAAACAATATCCCATATTTCAGATTAAGAGATTCAAAATCGATATATATGCCCCATTTATTTTTTTCCATTATGATTACAAATCGTAGTAACATTTCTAACCTCAGTATGTGTAAAAAGAGTAAAATATGATTAAAAATATTTTATATGGTTTCTAAATCAACCAAACAAAAGCCTTTATTTCATTTCATGAGATACATTTGACCATAAACATACCAAATTTAAATATAAGGCATTTTAGTTTCATTTTCCCTTATTAATTATATTTATATTATTTTATATATAGAAAATTCAGATATTCCCCATGTAGTTGGTTGTAGTGCTAGGGGGGTTGGGGGTTTTGGGTGGAGATCATGGGGTCGAGTTGCAAGGCAGTTTTTCTTTCCTTTTGTATGTTGTAAATAAAAGTGTTCAAGTATAGAATATTCTGAAATGTCACTCTCTTTCATTTAATATATCTTAAAATATTACATTAAATGATTATTTTATATATGAATTAATTTTGTAGTCATGGTAATTTATTTTTAATGTTTTTTAGTGGAAAAATTAACTAATATGTTTTTAAATTGTTGGTACAGTTTTTGTGCAAGGAGTAGAAAAATAATTTAATATATTTTAATGATTTTAAAAGTAATATTTTTTGGGTGAGTTATACATTCCCATAAATTATTTATATGGGTAAAAAATATTATCAATTATTTATTTTTTATATTCATATTACATTACTGTCTTGATCTCTTTAATGTAAAAGTAAGTGAATAGTGTCAAAAAGGCATTAATGATATTTTATAAAAAAATCATATTTTATTAAATTATTTAAAATTCATAAAAATATTTAAATAGTTCATGTATGATGATAATTTTACAAATATATCAACACATTTTCATTTATGAGCTAATATTTACATTATAATTAAAATTATAACCCATTAATATTAAAAAACTCATTACCGTAGTAAAGGTTAAAATCAGTTAACGAAGGGGTAAAACAAGATGATACAGTTTATAATAGCACTATAATCTATCTAAAGTTAATTATATAATCATATTTATAACATATAGAATTTTATATTTAATTCATATCAATATGGAAGAATTATACATGAAAAATATAATTAATATATTAATATATTTTATGTAATTTTGACTATGTCTTTTCCTCCCTTAAAAACGGCCACCAATATATATTTTCATTACACATCATGTATCCGTTTATATTAACCAAACCGTACCCAATTATATTTTAATCTAATGTATACATTAATTAGATATACAACCTTTTATAAAATAAAATTCCAAAATTCCATAGTATGAGATCTAAAGGAGTACTGCCTATGAAGATTTAATCTTCCCACCTGACTGGTTTCAATTTTTTTTAATATTATACATCCAATAAATATGTGTTATTTTTCAAAAAATAATAAATTATGTATTATAAATATACATAAATGATATTATTATTATTTTACTGTCACTATCCACCCTATTTTCCATCAAATGTGATGTAAAACTATCGCTCGAGTGAATGTGTGGACTACCACCTACATAATGTGATACAACTCATTTTTCATCCCTATATTTAATGTATTTTTATTATGATGGTTTTAATGTTTATATTTTAATTTTATGAAATAATTATTATTCTATAATTATAAAATAATATCTACATTCTTACCTTCCAGTATGTTGGAAAAAATAACACCTCTTGTGCATACATGTGGACTACCACCTCCATGAAGCAATGTGAATCATTTTTCATTTTATCTTTACATTGATGGTAATTTAGAAATATTTTATGAATATATATGATATATATGATATAATTTTTATTCAATAAAGTTTGGTTGTTATTTATTGTTTTTTTTCTTTTGTCAAAAAAATCGAAACACTATTTATGCATTTGTACGGCCAACCATCACAATAAATGGTGTAGTTAATTATTCCATATATTCCTTTTATGAATTATTATATATATATATATTATGAATATATATCATTTTGTATTATGGGTAACATTATGAATATTAATTTACCATCATCATTGTATAAGGACCAGAATGACAGAACTGAAATGTCCCTGAAAAATTAATCAGTTAACACCTATAAAAAATGATAATAATGAAGTATTATTAATAAATGTGTTCTAAAATTATATAATCAGACAAAATATGATATTATAAGTATGTTAATTATTATTATATATAATTATAAAAAAATTAAATTTAGTATATAGGAGGTTAAAGTTCTTTTGAATCAATTTGAACTTCAGTTAATGTATTTATGTTACAATATAATTGTTTATCCGGATTATGTGTGAATAAGTTTATAATGATTAAATTTTATGACCTATCAGTCAGGGATACAATGATTTTTATTCTCCTCTACATTTTCTTCATATTGTATATTATTCTTTTCATTTTCGTCAATTTATAAACTCAATAGATCATAATAATTTTTTTTAAGGAAAAATGACATTATTTCTCTATTTTGTTTTAAATACATTTTATTTCATATCCATGTATTCTAAGAATGTTTTAAATAATATTTGTAATATTATCTAGTGATCGTTGAATGTATATTTTAACATTATTGAATTTAAAAAAATGGGTTAAAATCAATCTCTTTCTCATTTTCTGAAAGATGTACTTTGTAATTATACCTAAAATTTGAATGGAGTCATTTTCAGATTAAAATGCATGAATAAAATTTAAGGTTATTATGACCAATAAAAGTTTTTAGATTCAGTTTCAATATTCCATAGTTATTTTCAAAGAATTTTTTTTCCAAATAATTTTGGAAATTTTTATCTTTTAAATTATTGATTCTAAAATTAAAAGGGAATTTTCCATGAGAAATATTCCTAGTGATATGTTAAAAGAATATTAAAATATGATAATGTACTTTGATGTTACCAATTATTTAATAGGCATATGATCGAAGGATGGAATCCATATTTTTTTGGTAGTTTTGTGATTATAAAATTTTCAAATGATGAAATGTTTATGAAACCAATTTCTTTTGCATATTTTATGATATAATGAAATGATGAAATGTCCATGAAATCCATTTCTTTTCACCAATTTATTCTATGATTAATGGTTAATGATCTTTTGAAACAAATAATTATGATTTTTATTATGTTATGGGTGTACCTGAAATTATATATCCCTTTAATGAATTGTGTAAATATGGATATCTCATGAGATTATAAGGACTGAAATTGAGTGTGAAGCTACTTCAGTAAAAAAAAATTTCTACTATGATAGTATTAAGAGTGATCCTTGACTAAAGATATGATGAAATAGAGAATGAACCTAATGCACTATGATATTCTTGGGATTTATCCTTAACAAATAATATGATTTAATGAGGAGTTAACCCAATCCTATATTATTGTCTTTATAGTAATCATTGAATAATGAAATGATTTTATCTAATTATGTCTATAAAACAAACATTTGTATAATTTTATTATTATTCCTTCATGGACAATTTTATTTGATTCATATATGATTCATCTATAATGAAGTTACATGATTTATATCAGAACCCAAGATTATGATCCTTAATATATAGAGTTTAATTTTCAAATCATAAGCACTTGTTCTCATACCCTTATTTTCATGTTATATTTAATTGGTAATCAATATTTCCTTTTTTACCCTTACTAAGCATATGATCAAACCCATTCTAATGCTTCCTTTACCCTGTAATAAACAACAATTTTAATTATTTTCTAGTAAGGGTAAAAGTTATGAATATCTTAGTGGGAGATGATATAGATCTCTTATGAACTAGTTGTTTTTGTTCCATGGTTATAAATAAAATATACCTTTATGGTTCTAGCTTGGATTACAATTGGTTGTAATTAATATTCATCTATGATGACGTAATATATATGTATGAAAATTATGTTTCACTATATTTTGTATTAGGGAATATTTTTTTACCATTGGAAACTATTATGAGGAAACATTTATGAAAACATTCTGGATATGTTTCATTATAGGATAACTGATAAAGATTTTGTAATGATCATGTATGACCTTGGATAATACTAAGGTTATATATATATAATATTGTTTCCTGATTTATACTTCTTATATATTATATTTCATGATTATGTGGCTTTTTACTATGATTAATGTTTCTCACACTATGATTTTTGGTTTTATTCAATGGTTGATACCCAAAAAATCTATTCTATTGTAGAATATGATGGAAAGTGAAATGATTATCTAACTAAAAAACCAAATTTAACTAAAGTTATACTGAAAAATAATGTTTCTATGATTATGAATATTAATCAAGATATTAATCATTTTGAGCTTTAAAAGGAGAAAAATATTAACAATTTGTTTACTCCATCATGTAGAAAAATGAAACTTCTTTTAGTGGGTCTAATCATCCCATAGTTTCTAAGTAACAGATCAGTACAATTGAAAATATATTTTTCATTGTCTATTATTTAGAATAAGAAAATGTTAACTTTTTTATTTATTATTTGGAATGTGGAGTGGGTCAATGGTATCCTCTAATCAAGAAAATGAGCCAACTGCATAAAATTGACTCCATCATGTGGGATGAGTCTTTGAGGTTATTTTATATTAATTTATTTAATCATGTTCTCAATTCAAAATTGGATAATGAAGTCCTTTATCTAGGGTACAAGGATTTGTAATTTATTGGTACATATAAGAAAACTTTGACAAGACTTTCATGGTACCCTATTACTACTCTCAGTGAAATGGAATATATCAATGATTAATTCATTATTTTCTTAAAATAAAGTATCTCAATGTTGTTAACCATAATAGACTATAGTATCTATGAATAAATATTTCATTGTTTTTTGAAGGTGGATATGGATATTGGAGTTACCTAAAAATCTCATGATTTTTATAAGAAATTAAAGATATATTATAAAGTAAATTATAAAAACCATAGAGAGAATAAGGTGATATTCCCATTATGATCGATGTGTAGAAGTCAAAAAGGAGGAAGTTTCTTTAAGGGGACACATAATTTTTTTTATGTGTGTAAATAAAGTTCATCTATCAATCGAATATCGAAGGTATGGGAGGAAGAAGTTAGCTGAAAATAGGGAAAAAGAATCACAACATGCACCACCCAAACACCAACATTTCAAATGCAATGACTATAGGTATTATAAAAACGAGTTATCCAATCCAATAGTTAATGATGATGATTTATTTTAGATACCTTTTAATCCTAGAGAGAAAGGGAAAGATTATGATCACTACTATTGATATAGATAATGTAGTGGTGAAAAGTACATTTACCACCCACTCCAGAACTACTATTGCGTTATTTTGTTCTAGATCTACCCATTGTTTTATATTTGATTAATTTTTAAAGGCTATCAAAATACTGACTCAATAAATATATTTTTAATTATAATTGAAAACTCTTAATGGTATGATGATCTCATATCATGACTAAAACTCTTCTCCAATTGATGTTTTTGGGAATGTGGTTCCAAGAAATATCTTTATTCATACTCCAGTTTAATTTGATGTTATCATAGTCATGGAATGGATTTTTTTAAATAAGTTCCGCATATATTATCAGGGAATGGATTCCATGATTTATATCCTAAATACAGCAATGACTATATATTTTTGTGATGAAAAATATGAACATATAATTAAAATTACACCCATTATCTGGGTTTTTATTCCTATTCAAAAGGGGGATTTATCTCAGATGGTTGGGGAAAACTCAACATTCAATATATGCCTATATTATGTTAAATTTTTTTGCTAGAATATTTTACTATTCTTCCATTAAATTGTCAATCTTTTTTTTCAATAGCACTCAAACATAACGGTATGCCTATTTCATTTGATCTATACAGAATAACCCAAATTTTATTATAGTAATTAAATAAGTAAATCGAGGAAGATGTTGATAAGGGATTAATTTAGACAATTGAATTTTTCCAGAATGTACGTCTTCATTTTAGGAAGAATGATGGATCAACGTGACTCTGCATTGATTAGAAGGAACTTAATAGGATCATAACAAAAAATATCTATCGTCAACCTTTTATTGATGATTTTCATGAACAATTAATAGGATATCAAACTTTTACCAGATTAATATTTGATATGGATATTATAAAATGAGGTCCAAACATGAAAAAATTCAATATAAAACCATATATATGTGGTATAGACTATATGAATTTATAGTGATTCCATTTGGTCTTTCATATGCCCCATTGTATTCATATATTTAATTAAGTGAGTCATTCATGATTACCTTGATCTATTATTGGTATTCTTTATAGATTATATACTTATAAATTATATTATAAAATAAGATTATAATGATCACTTTAGGTTTTTACTAATGATCGTATTGAAATAGATGATTTATGAATAATTTAAAAAGGACTATTTTTATACATAAAGTTTCCTTTTGGGGACTTATAATATTATTTGAGGGTATACTAGTGGATCATTCAAAGATGGATGTTATCGCACATTGGTCCAGAAAAACCATTGAAACCATGGTCACAATTTTTTGGTTTGGATGGATATTATCGGATCTTTAAGGATAATTTATAATGGTTTTATAATCCACTCAAAAATATAACTCGTAAGGCTCACATTTGTTTGGATACCTGAATGTGATGAAAATATTATGGAACTGAATATATGGTTATTCAACACACTTATTTTGATAATAAACTACATTGGAGATGTGTTTTATATGTGTAGTGTTGAATTGTGGAAGGTATTGGGATGTTTTCTCATACATATTTATATTTTGATAGCTTGTGCCTCATAAAAATGAATGGTTCAGTAGTAAAATTTCCCAACCCATGATTTGGAGTTAACTACAGTAATTTTTTCGTTAAGGATATGAATTCATTATCTTTATGGGGAAAGGTTATATTTATATATTATGATCATGAAATAATATAGTATATATCAACATATAATTATTTTAATAGACACCATAAAATATGGTTAGAGAAAATTAATTATTTTTACAACTAAATACATTACCACCATGGGAAGGTGAATAAGGTGGAAAGTGTTGTGATTTGAAAAGGTCATGATACATTACCTATGATATTTACCACAAAATTTAAAATATTTCTGGGTTTTCAAAATATGGAACTGGAAATATTCAAGGATGGTGAGAAATTATTGCTTTCCAAAAAAAATTTCTGTTTTTTATCCATGTGAGGATAAAAGAGGAAGAGAAAAAAATGTATAACTATAAAATATAGTGAGAAATGTTGTACAGTTCATCCTTGATTGGTCATGATTAATGTGGCTATATAAATTATTATTTGTTTCATTCATACCATATTTAATGAAGGGTTTTTTGGATCATTCTCATAGTTCTTCATTCTCTATACATCATGGAAGTAAAAAAGATGTGTATAGATCTAAAAGGTTGTTTATGGTGGGATAATGGGTATAGGGTTATTACAAAGTATGTATCATAGTTTTTGGTATTCTAACAAGTTAAGGCTAAGAGATAGAATTCGAAGGGAATGTTACAACCATTACCCATAACAGAATGGAAATTAGAAAAAATATCCATGGATATTTTTCATCATACATCCCAAAATGTCTAAAGGTTTGAATGTTATTTGGGTAATAGTAAATCACTTTACTAAGTCAACACACATCATTTCGATCAAATAATATGTACCTCTTGATTATCATGCCATAATACACATTAATGAAGCGGTAATGTTTTATGAAGCACCTCATTCTATTATATCAGATCAAGATATGATATTTAACTTAAACTTTTAGTGATGTTCTAAAAAGATAAAGATTCTGAGTTGTGTTTTTTGTACTATTAATCATCCTCTAGAATATGGTTAGACTAAGAGAACAATTTAATCATTAGATTATTTTTTAGTTCTTGTTATATGTATTTCAAAGGTGGTTGTGATCAATACCTTCCTTAAGTGAGATTTCATACAATTATAGCTTTCACTGAAGCATTTAAATGGCTCCTTGTGAATCCCATTATGGAAGGAAGTGTATAACTCCAATGTACTGAGATAAAGTTTGAGACTATAATTGATTATAACCAAATATAGACAATGAAATAGTATATTATGTATGATCTATTTAGCATCACATCAAGAAAACACATAGTAGAAAAAAATTAAGATGATAACCGTTGATGAAAATACAATTTGATGTTAGTGGTATGTTATTCCCAAACATTTCACCATGAAAGAATGTTATGAGGTTTTGGAAGATGGAAATTTTGATCTCTAAAGATATCATTCTTTTTGATATTCTTGATCACATAAGAATGGTATTTTATCATTTGGAACTTTCACAGAATGTCTCTCATGTTCAAGATGTGTTCTATGAATCTCTCCGGAGAATGTACATACTTATTTATTCACATTCACTAAAATAAAAGGTTATACCATAAAAACATGATCACTATGTTGAATAATAATCAGTAGAAATATTGTTCATATAGATAAAGTGCAATAGAACAATATTACTCTCTTTGTTAAAGATAATTTCAAGAATTGGAAATTGGAAGAAGCTACCTGGGAGCTTGAAGATGTGATGAAACAATGATATAATAATAAATTTTTAGTTAAGTTATGGAATTTAAATGGAAAAATTATTTTTAATGGGGGGTATAATGTGACTCCCTAAGATTTTATTATATATTTCTCTTCAAGTAAATTTTATCTCTTAGTTTAGACAATCATTGATATACTATTGAAATATTGTTATTTAATTTGATAGTTATTTCCTATCCCTTGGATAGGAATATTTTAATAAGGGTAGCTAAATTTTTAAACAATAAGTTTCAAATATGTATTAAAAAAATCATTTATTATTAAATATTAATACTTGAAAACAAAATCATTTTAATACAAATTTGAATTCTTTTAAGAAAGCCAATTTTTAGAACCACAATTTGTTTTTCAAATAAATTTGATTTATCACTATTGATGACTTATTTTAATGAAATGAAAATATAAAATAATAAATCAAAATTTTTAATATTCATAGATTTATTTTTACTAGACATTTTATAAGAATAAATCATGTTTTATATTAAAATGTACATTTTCATAAAAAATAGATTTGTTACTAACTTATTGTAAAATTAATATAATCTTCTATATAGAATTTAATTGTGAAAAAATGATCCTATATTTGAAATCAGAAGGATAAAATTTCGTAAATATGCCCAATTTATTTTTGGACATTATGATAGCAATCGTGGTAAACATTTATTAACACAGTGAGGGTAAAAGAGTAAAACAAAGTTAAAGCCATAAGATAAGGTCTGAAAATCAACCCAACCCATTATTTTATTTTATTTTATGTAAAAATATCATCATATCCATCCCAAATTTAAATATATATAATTTTGGCTTCATTTTCCTAATATAGTGGCATTTATATTATTTTCAGTTATAAAATTCTAAAATTCCACTCTCTTGACTTTAATAACTATAAATTTTGTACATTAAGATAAAAATTTGATATGTTAAGTTCAAAATATATATTTAAAATAATAATTAAATATTTATCATTTTAATTTGTTTTTATTTTTTAATGATGGAAAAATATCCTTTAATTCACACATAAACATAACATTGTTCTTGTTAAGGCATTATAGAAACCATGTAAAAGATTTTAAAACACTAAAAGTAATATTGTTTGGGTGAGTTAAGGTTACAAAAAAATTGTATATTTGATAATCACATAATTTTTATGTTTTAATATTTTAAATTTTAATTTCATTAGTGTATTATTGATGTCTTTAATGTAAAATTAAGTTTATAGTGTCAGAATTTACATTTTTGATATTTTATAAAAATAATAATTTATTAAATTATTTAAAAATTATAGAAGTATTGACTATGGAAAATTATGCTTAAAAATATTCTGAGATTTCATTCATTTTTCATTTATGAGGTAAATTTTAATTTTCAATTAATACTATAACCATTTGTGATTTTTGAAATTTATTGCTTTAGTAAATGTTAAAATTATCTAATGACGGGGTTATACCAAAAGATAAGGTTTTTAATCAAACAAATAACTATATATATTTCATTTTTTGATGATATTTTTACCATATAATCTTCTTATAATTAATTGAAATTATTATAAATGATACATGAGAAAGACATTAATTACATTTAAATCATTTTTGTAATTCCATGTTTGATCTTCCCCACCCTTATAAAAGGATACCACTTATCTCTTTTAGTTACACCTCCTTTAGTAATATAGCTCCATCAACCCATAAAAAATTATATTATTAACTTCCATATCCATTATTTTTAGGTTTTGTCCTTCTTAAAAGTCCATTTTGTCGTTCCTTAAGAAGGGAATTATAGGAGGACTATTGATGAAGAGCTAATCTCCCTACCCACCTTATTTCAATTTATTTCTTCTTATAAATCCTATAAATATATGGTATTAATAATAAAATAATTAATATTGTATCCTTAATATACTTAATTGTTTTAATTATTTTTTAAATACCATTATCCACCCTAGTTACCCTTAAATGGATAGTAAAAGTATCGCACGTGCATACATGTGGAAAACAACCTCCATATATTGATAAAATTCATTTTTCACCACGAAATATAATTGATGGTTATTATATTCATTTAAATGTTTATATAATATTTTAATGAAATAATTATTCTTATGAAATTTTAAAATCATATCTACCTTCATACCTTTTAATTTTTTGGGATATGATAACATCACTTGTGCATTCACATGTACTACCACATCCACACTGTTATGTGGTTCATTTTTCCTCTCCAAAATACGTAGAGGGTAATAAGGATATTTTTAATGAATATATATGATAAAATAATTATTCTTTATGGTGAATTATTATTTACACTTCCTTTTTTACATCCATGCAAAAATGGAAATAATGTTCATGCCTACGTAAGGCCTACCGTCTCCAAACAATTTATATTTTTTCTATATCTACCTCTTATTGACGATTCTAAATATATATATATTATGAATATATAAGATATTTATATCATTTTAATCATTTTGAGATGAATTAACCATGATCATTTTATATGTACAGGAACTACATATCAAAAACTTCTATGAAAAAATAAATAGTTAACACTCTGAAAAAAAGATGTTAATAAAAAATTATTAATAATTTTAAAGTATGATGTTATAAGTGGATCATATATGATATTATAATTATTTAAATTATTTTATTGTTTTATTATAAAAATATATATTTATTATCATAGAGTTTAGAGTTCTTTAAAGTCATGTAAAACTTTAGGTGTGAGATTGATTTTTAGAATCTCAATGTTTACATGGATTATTTATGATTAAGTTTTAAATGATGAAATTTTATGAAATATATCTCAATGATCCCATGAATTTTCTTATACTTTGTTTCCTTAATGAGATTAAATTTTTATCCTTTTTTAATCAATATAAGAAATCAATAGACTTGAATAATTTTTGTAAGGAAAACTAATCATATTTCATTGTTCATTTGAAAATAATTTTTATTCCATATCCAGTTTTTATAAAAATGCAGATAGAATTTTTTTTCTATTATCCTATGATATTTTAAATTATTTTTTAACTATTATAGAATTTAAAAAAAAAGTGAAAAAATTTTATTATTGTTTTCTAAATAACATATTTTTGGCTTTTTAAACAAAATGTGGGAGGAAATATTGTTTAAACATACATGGATTGAGTGGAATTTACCACCGTCATAGATACTCAAATATTTGAAACATATTGTACATGTTATTATGGTTGTTTTAAAAGAAAATATTTTTTAAAATTTTTGATATTGAATAAGTGATTACAGAAATAAAATGTTATTTTCTTCAATAAATCATCAATGTGATATATTATGTTCATTTTCAAATAAGATAACATCCTTTCAGGTTACCATTTATTTATTATGGACATGATCAATGGATACCATCCTTTATATTTTACTATATTTTTTTATTATAAAATTATAAAATGATGAAATTATTATATAACTTGTTTCTTTTATATCGGTTATAAATTGATGAAATGATGAAATGTTTATCAGATCCATTTCCTTTCCACATGATATAGTATGATGAAAATTTTATAATCTGGTGAAGGAAAACATAAGTATTATTTTAATTATGTGTTCGATGGGTCTGAATTTATATATCCATATAATGTGTTGGGTTAAGATAGATACATCATGATATAATACAAATTTTAATGGGGAGTGAACCCAGTTCAGCAAGGGACTATACCTACAATGATAGTCTTGGGAGTGAACCATGACTATGGATATGATGGAATTTGGATTAAAACCAATCCAATATGTTATTATTGGGAGTTTACCATGAATACATATATTATTGAATTGGTAGCTAACCCAATCCACTATTATAGTCATTATAGAGAACATTTAGTAAGGAAATAATTTTCTATGATTATGTGTATTCTATAAATTTAGGTCTTCTACCAATGTTATGTTATCATGAATCTTTTTCTTTAATTTATTTATTATTCATTACTTATGAACTTCTAATATTTATTTTATGGCTCAGAATTATTGTATTATATATATAAAATTTATGGATTTAAAATACTATGCTAATGTTCTTGAACCATTATGACCATTTTATGTTTAATTGATTATTAATATCTCCTTTGTTTACCCTTATTGAGAATCTAAGATATCATATTCTAATTTTTAGTTCCCCCATGTTATAGCGAATGGTTTTTAAATTTGATATGTCTATGAAGGGTGGAATTTTTGATCAACTAAGTGGGAGATAACTTCTATCCATTATGAATGAGTTGTTTATGTATCTAAGTAACTAAAGACACTAATCCTATTTTATTCTTGAATGGATCATAATAATTTGTAATCAATATTTTTCTATTAATATTTATTATCTATGCATGAAATGTATAGTTTTTATATGTGATAATTGTGTAAATATTCTTAATATTTTAAAAATAAAATTAATTAATGATATATATTGGACTAGTTAAAAATAAGGAATTAATAAGATGTTAGTTAAAATAAGAAATAACCAAGTATAATGTGGATGAATAATTATCTAATAAAGAAAAAAATATGAATTAATTTATTTTGAAAATATAAATATTATGATGTGATGATACAAATATTAATGAAAGTGAAATAAAGAAAACATTAAAATTATTATTGATATTTCACAATTATATTTTTATAACAGTGAATGGACTTATATAGTTCATCATGATTAAAGGAATTTTAGTTGAAATTAACAATTATTTATATTAAATATTATATGTTTATATTGATCTAAATGAATGTGTATTAACATAGGTTTAATCATAATGATAAATAATATAATATTTATGTTAGTAATGTATTTAAAGGAAATGTAAATTCTTAAGGGAAATATAGTGATAATATTATTGTGTTTTCATGTTGGAAACTTAGTGTACTAAACTAGATTATATGATTCTATATTTATTTTTTCATATTGAAGAATAAATTTTATTTATATCAATGAATTAGGATAAGTTATAAAATTCTAGAAATAATGAATAATTTTTTGAACTATTAAAGGAAAAGAAATAATCAGATTTCCGATGATAAGAGATATCCTCTTGATAAAGGAATATCATCTTGGTCAAGTATATGTATTAAATGAATTACTTTTAATTGATGAAAAAATAATAAATAATGGTGATGTGAACCTTATAAATTTCAATGGTATGATATTACAGGTAAATATTGAAATAGTCAAAGGGAATATATGTACATATATTGGTACAACATTATTACTAATTAGATGATATAGAGGTACTTTTTATTGATATAAACCCAACTATGAGGTGTCAAATGAGTAAATTAGTAACGAATTTTTTTGAAACACTCATAATAAAATGAAGTTGATTTTGAATTTTGAAAGAAATGTATGGTTACAAGCCATCATGGCATGTTAGATGAATCCAAGAGGATATAATTATTATTATAAGATGTTATAAAGTTTTTATTATACTTTATAGGATTTGAATGTTTCGTATTATTGTCTTGGACTCATGTGTGTATTATATAGGTATCTAACAGTGGACTATAAAAATGATGAAATTGTTCATAGTGAAAAAATATGTATATTTTTTCTTCATAAAGGGATTTAAGTGAGTGTATAATTATGAAAATATATGAAACACCTTCTCTTTGTTTCATATTTAAGCATGATTTTTTACATAAACATGCAATTAATACAACTCAGAGAATTGATAGGTCTAGTGTCTTGTTAAATTAGGAACATTACATAAAAACATAAAACATAAAATACAACATATTTATTGAATGATTCTTTTACATGAAAACAACATTCCTTCATACTTTACACTGTATGGGATAACCTAAGGATGTACAAAATAAAGGGGTGAGAAATAAATCCCAAAAATGGAGTAAATAAATCATGACATGAAGTATAAAATACATGTTAGTAAATAAGGATATAAATGGAATTTTATAGAAACAAGAATATAAATGCATGATATAGCATGATTATCATAACATGTAATTGTTGAAACAATATACAACATGATATTATCATGATCTAAGGCTCATTATATATGTATTATCAAGTAAAACCCTCATTACACATGAATTAGCATGAGTAAACCCTCATTTCACATGGCCTATCACGATAATAAACATTACCCAATGCATTAGAGCACTATCTAGGTGCACCATTTATAAACATTTCATTTCATTCATAAGTTTTCCACATTGATCATATAACATGTAATCATTCTATATTATAAGTTATTACACGATCAAATAATATGTAATAAATACATGTATGTACCCTTAAATAAGTATATTTGAATAAAGGTGAATACCCTTGATAGAGAAATGGGGATGGTATTCACTACATGATGATTTTGTCTTGGAAAATCATAGTCCAATTTAAGCAACATAATGACATTTTAGGGAAATTCTTAATTCTGGATGACCTAGATGAAATGGAATTTAGATGCATAATATAGAAGAAACTCTTGAATGGAAATTAGAAGAGAGAAATCACTTATGGAATTTGGGAATGGTAATGAGTGTGCACAGAAGGAATTAATGAGAGATAAAGGACTCTATAATAATTAAATAATAAGGAGGAATGTATGGGGGAGGTGATAAATCAAACCCAAACATTTTTAATTGAAAATAATAGGGTTTAACAATATAAAAAAACATGGATAAAAATGAGAAATGAAAGAATCCTTACAAAAATTCGGCATGGTAATGGGTGTACACTGAAGGAATTAATGAGAGATAAAGTGGTATCTCATCATTAAAAAATAATTAAGGGTTTATGGGAGAGGTGATAAATCATACCCCAACTATTTTATATAAAAATAAATGTGTATGACAATAAATAGAAACATTGATAAAAATGAGAAAAGGAAGGAATCATTACAAAAAGTTTGGCATGGTAACATGTGTACATAAGGTTTCATAAGAGGGATAAATGATGGTGAAAGGGAATCTCATAGTGTATAAATAAAATATTAATTATAGAGGATATGTAACAACATATCCCAGAATAAGAAAAAATGAAATTAGGAGACATATCATGAAAATAATTCTTAATAAAAGAAAAGGATGGAAGATCCCTTATGTAGATGTGTGATCCCAAAGGCTTGGGAGAAGCTTCTTAAGAGTTAGGGGGAACCTCGGAAGAAAAATAGGGAATTGATATAAGAGTTTGGAAGAGCATTAAATGGTTTTAGTGAAGAGGAATGGTAGAATGGGTGGGTTTATACGAGAAAGGATATGTAATCATTTATTATTTAGGTTTTTGACCCTACACATTAAAATATTCAAAACCACAAATCATTCCATGGTTTTTACCTATGGTTTCTACCAAAGGGTACTGGTATACCATATTTTATATAGCCAGTGTCCGAAAATTTTAAAATATTATCCTAACAAGTGTGGAGGTGAGTCACATTATTAAATAAACGAATTTAAAATAATAACATATATTATACTTTTTGGAGGATTCACTAAGGATTTATTAAATATTTAAACAAAATATTAAATGACATTATTTTAATGTAAAAACATAAATTTGGCCGATAATACTGATTATAGTATTTATTACATCATTTTGGGGTCATTATGATGTGATAAAACACATATTTTATTTATATGGTATTTAATTTTTACCCAAAAATTAGACAATCTCATATGGTTAAAAAAACCACCATTGGATAGTTTCAACATCCTAATTCCAAAAATAAAATGAATTTTATCTAAATAATTATCTAAATATGTGAATTTTCACATTTAAACCGAAAACTAACATTTATTGAAAATTCCTTGGTTTTGACCAAAAAATATTCCAAACCATAATCAAAATTACGTTAGACTTCATAAAAATTATATATTAATTTTTTTTTCATAACTGTATTTTTAAAATTATAATTTATTAAAATATCTATTATTTTTAAAAAACTAAATATTTAATAAAAAGAAATTCATTTAAAATACACTTTATCTTTTATCATATAAAAATACAACTCTTATCAAACTGATTACCTAATCATTCATAGATAAGGAATAGATATAATAATCATTTATAAGTAATTTTTTTATAATATTATTAAAAAAATATTATTTTAACATAATAATGTATATTTTTCCCAAAATTACACTTTTTTCCTTAAGAATCTAATTATCAAATTCATTATTTTTTTAAGAAAGACTTATAAAAAACAAATTTATGGAATAAGACTTTTATATATAAAAAATGGATTACAAAATAAGTAGCCAATACCTTATTTAATAACCACTTATGACACCTGTATAAGACCTAAGGGTAAGGTGTGTGATGGTGACATACTCTTTGGGTGCTCAGATAACATAGCCCGGGTGGTATTCTCTGTTAACTTGAAATTCTCCCGTAGGCGATTTCATTCAAGCTTAATATTTTTAATTTCAGATTGGGATCAGTAAAGAGTGATGCACAATGATTCTACCTCTTTTCCAAGCAATGAAAAATGAGATTCATATGGCCCAAACCTACTGGATAAGGACATCCCCTCTTTTGTCTATTTCGAAAGGATTTATCTAAAACCCTTTTTTCATATCAGTCATGTGATCACAATTTAGCAGGTATATTATCAATGTTAATGATACTTAACATAATTTATTCCCAATAATAAAATATTAAATGTGTTTTATATAACCATAAGTCATTAAAATAAAGGTATTTTTATTCATACAATATTCGGTCATCATAACATTCCCCACATAAGAACTGTCTCCCTCAAAATATCATTTTACAACACAAAAACATATGATGTTAACTCTACCTCATTAATTCCTCTAGATCACATGTTTCTTCTTCAATATTATGGTATCTACACAACACATTGACAATGGGTATTGTCTTATTTTGTAGAACTTTTTCATATGATCTATGATCTTCATCGGCTTCTCTTTATAGGAGATGTCATTATCCAAAGGTACCACATCTGGATTGAGTGCATGTGATGGGTTAGGTATGTACTTCTTTAAGAGTGATACATGGAATACATTATCTACTTGAGATAGGTTCGATGGGAGTGGTAGTCGATAGGACACACCTCTGATGCGATCTAGGATCTCAAAAGGGCTTATGTACCTTGGACTATGCTTTCCCTTATTCCCAAATTTCATAACTATCTTCAATTGTGATATGTGGAGGAATACCATGCCTCCCTAATCAAACCCTATGACTCATCGACAGTTGTAAACATAGTTATTTTATCGACTCTGAGAAACTTTTATGTTATGTTGGATGGTCTTAACCTACTCCACTATTTCATTGACCTTTTTTGGACCTAGATGTTTTATCTCCTGAACATCATCCCTACATGTCCTTGTTCTGCACCGCATCCCATAAAGGGCTTGATAAAGATCTATTTGGATTCTTTAGTAAAAAGTTTTTTGTAATAGAACTACACAAAATAAATACATTGGTCCCATCCACCATTTAAGTTAATTGAGAAAGCTTTCAACATGTCTTCAAGTTTCTATACAGTCTGTTCTGATTGTCCACCAGTTTGATGATGATAAGTTATATTAAAGATCAGCTCATTATTCAGAGTGTGTTAGAGACTGTTCTAAAATTTAGAGGTGAATCTTGGATCTAAATTGGATATAGTCGATATTTGTACTCCGTGAAGACTTACCACTTCTCTAATGTATATCTGTGCCAGTTGATCTAATGAGAAATCCTATCGAATCGAAATGAAGTGTCAAGCCTTTTTAGAATAGTCCACAATAACCCAGATAGCATTTTTTCCTTTGTATGTATTTGAATGTCCGGTGACAAATCTATGGAGATGTTCTCCCATTTTGATTTTGGCAAGGGTAATAGTTGCATCATCCCCATAGACTTCCACCTCTTAGCTTTCACTTGTTGACATCCCAGGCACCTTGATGTATACTAAGGGATCTTTTTCTTCATTTTTTCCCACCAATAATGATCTCGGAGATCTTGATACAACTATTTTTCATAGGTGTATAGAACAATTTGAATAATGTGAATCATCAAGAAGTTATTTATTTAACTCCATATTTGATGGAACACATAGTACTAACCCAAATCTCAAAATTCCTTCTTCATTAACATTGAACTCTGATGATTTCCCTTTTCTGATTGGTTCCACTTTCACCTGAATTCCCACATCATCCTTTTGAGTATCCTTTAACCTTTCAAAAAGAGATTATTGATCAATCATCTGTGAAAGGATTGATGAATCTCCCTTCTATATGATTCCCATCTCCATATTCATCAAATCTAAGAATATTGTATCCTTTTCAATTCTCATAAATGGTAGAATCATTGGTTCACTTCTACTTAGAGAATCCACCACCTTGTTCAATTTCCTAGGGTGGTAATAGATTGAGTAGTTTTAATCCCTGATAATATCTAACCACATTCTTTGGAACATATTAAAAAATATATATATATGTATATATATACTTGATGATTATTTGATCCATATATATTTCCACTTATCCCCAAAGAGATAATTTCTCATGATTTTAAATGCAAATATCATAGCTACTAACTCCAGATCATTCATGGCTTAGTTTTGATCATTAATTTTGAACTTCCTTGAGGAAATCAATGACTATGTATTTTTTCCTCCAATTACATCAAAAGGAGACTTATAAAATTTTCAATAAGAACATACCCACAAACATCAACATGTTATACAACACTTAGTGATGTTTTTCCTTAATGATTTAATATCATTTTGGCTAGGGGATCATTGTTCATAGAAAATAAAAAAAATACACTAATGGGACATGAATTAAAATACATTAAGACATTAACTACTATTATGTAGTGGTAACATTTAATTTATTTATCCTTATCCAATTTATCATTGGACTTATTGTGCTCCCTTTATCAATGAGATTATTGATTCTCATCATGCTTCACAACCCTTGCAAAAGTGAATTGTCTTGGGTAATTCCCAACTTCTCCAAATTTATAGCAAAGAACTATACTTGTTGCCTTATATGAAATTTTTTTCCATTCAACACATTATCCATTTTAGCATGGAAATTGGATACTTTTTTCCTTCTTATCCACACATAAAACATCTCCCAATCCCTTTGTGACAATTTTCTTGGAGCCACATTCCACACATTCTGCACGAAGGAAACTGGGTATTCATTCCCTTATCACATTTATTAGATGAACTTTCATGAGATTTTTTCTTCCCATTCCTTTATTTCAATGGGTGTTAAACAAATTTCTAATTATTAATGATAGTTTTTTATAGCTGGTTTGGGATAATCATGATATGTTCTACCGAATCTCCCATTGGATTGGAAATCTCATTGGGACAATCATTACATTTCCCTTCACATCAGTTGTTATCCATATTCCTCATATTACAAGCCATTTTCTCGAATAAAAGGAATCTCACGGATGAGTATCTTAAAAATTTTTGCACGTAAAGGATAATCCAATGACATTAAAATGATAACTAATAAATTATGTTTTCTTCAAAACTTATAAATTTCTAGCCTTTAATCTATGTTATCCTTGATCTATCTCCTAACATATATTTTTATTGGATTTTTATCCCATAATAATGGTTTGTAATATGTTTATAAATATACCTAAGCATATCCCCCAAGGAATTTCTAACCTATAGTGTATAAAGGTCAGTTATTGTGGACCAGTTCTTATTTATGTCTTGATCAAAGTGGTTTTTTTGGGTTTTACCCCAAGATAAATCTGTGCCCAAGCCACATCAACTTGTTTGTATCCACATAGGGATGTATTTCTTTGACAAACCACTCACTAAATACTGACCAAAATTTCGTTAAGTTTTTCTTATACTTATTCTTATCCCTAAGGATTTCACTAGGGGTTTCTAATAATAATCCCAAAAAATACTAAACCTATCCTTCGATACCGACTATACCCACACTACTCTTTATTTCCTATTTAATCATGATTTATTACATAAACCATCACTTAATAAAGCACTGAGAATCGAGAGGTCTAATGTCTTGTTAAATTAGTAACATTACATAAAAACATAAAACCTAAAATACAAAATATTTATTTAAAGCTTATTTTACATGACCATAACATTCTTCTATACTTAACACTATATGGGATAAGTTTAGGATTTATTGAAAATGGGGTGAGCTCTAAATCCCATTAATGGAGTAAATAAGGCATTACATGAAGAATACAATACTTGCTAGGAAATAGGCATAGAAATAGAGAATAAGAGAAACATAATTATAAAGGCATGATTATACATGATTATTATAACATGGAAATGTGGTAACAACATATAGAATGATATTAGAATGATTCAAGGCTCATCAAATAATGATTAGCATGAGTAAACCCTCATTGCACATGAATTATCATGAGTATGCCCTAATTTCACATGAATTTTTGAGAGTAAACCCCCATTGCACATGAATTATAATTATTAATCCCACATTTCACACTGTGTATCACTATAGAAAATAGTACCCAATGCATTAGAGTGCTATCAGGGTGCACCATTCATAATCATTTCATTTCACACATAACTGTGCCACATAGATCATTTGACATAGAATCATTCGACATCATAAATTATTATACAATAGTGGAATATGGAATAAATACAATAATGTATCATTAAATAAGTATATGTGAGTAAATGTGGATAACCATGATTGATAAATGGGTATGGTATTCACTATATGATGATTTTGTCTGGGAAAATCGTGGTTCAATTTTAGCAGCATAACGACATCATATAGAAATTCATTACATGGGTTGATGAGATAGAAAGAAATATTTCATCATTTATACATTAAATATTAAGTAAGGTGATCATGGAACATACTATACCAACATATTAAATGGAATTTCTATTAATAATATAGAGGAAATTCATTAATTTAAAGAAGAAGAGAGAAATCTGTTACAGAATTTCCATTTGGTAACAGGTGTATACAATAGGAATTAATGGGAGATAAGTGGGTATATAATAATTAAAACATAAGGATGGAAGTATGGTGGTGGTGATAAATAATACTCCAACCTTTTTAATTGAAAATAATACTCTATACAAACAAAAGGAAACGTGGATAAAAAGGAGAAAAGAAGAAATCCTTATGAACATTCGACATGGTAACTGGTGTACACGCAAGGCATTAATGAGAGATAAATTTTTATATAATAATTCAAACATAATCAAGGAAGTATGAGGGAGGTGATAAATAATTCCCCCACATTTTTAATTGAAAATAAAAGGGTATAACTACATGAAGAAACGTGGATAAAAATGGGCAAATGAAGGAATCCTTATGAAAATTTGGCATGGTAATGGGTGTACATAAGGGTTCATAAGAGAGAAAATATGAGTGAAATGGGATATAATCTTGTATAAATAAAATATTTAGTAAATTTTATATTTAATAACACATCCCTATATAGTAATAAAATAAATTAAAAGACATAACTAGAAAAGTATGCCTGATAAAAGAAGAAGGTGGGAGATCCCTTACTTGGATGTGTGATCCCAAAGGCTTCAGAGAGGCTTCTTAGGAGCTTGGGGTCACCTTGGGAGGACAATAGGGAGTGAAGATAAGGTTTTGGATGATATAAATATGGTTTTAGTGAATAGTAAAGCGATATTGGGTGGGTTTATTTAAGAAAGTAGAAGGAACACTTAATTATTTAGGTTTTTGACACCACACATTAAAATATTCAAAATCAAAAACCATTCCATGGTTTATGCTTATTGTTTCTTAAAAATGGGATTGGTATACAATATTTTATAATGAAAATGGCCGAAAATATTAAAATATCATCCTTACATATTTTGTGGTGAGTCCCATTATTAAATAAATGAATTTAAAATAATAAAATATATTATATATTTTAGAGGATTCCCCAAGGATTTTTAAAATAAGTAAAACAAATCTAAAATCATATTATTTTAATTAAAAAACATAAATTGGGGCTAAAATCCATATTATAGGATTTATTATATCATTTTTTGATCATTATGGGTGCCTAAAATACATATTTTATTTATACAGAATTTAATTTTTACCCAAACATTTGAGTGTCTGAAAAATTATGAAAAAATCACTTGTGGATAATATTTATGCCAAGATTCTAGAATAATATTAAATTTATGTAAATAATTTTTTAAATATGTGAATTTTTACTTTTATAATGAAAACTGACTATTATTAAAAATTCATGGGGTGAGAAAAAAATAGTTTTCAAACCGTAATAAAAATTACATTTGACGTAAAAAATTATATATTGACTTATTATTCATAAAATTATTTTGATAAAATTATTTTATTAAAATATTAATTATTTTAAAAATTCATTAATTCTTTGAAATAAATTTTTTAAAAATACAATTTCTGTTTTGGCGTTTAAAAAATATAACTCTTATTAAACTAATAACATAATCAAGTACTGATAAGGAACTGATATAGTCATCATTTATAATAATTTTTTGATAATATTATTAACAAAACCTTTATTTTAATTTAATAATGTATATATTTCCTTGAGGCACCATTTTTACCTTAAGAATCAATTTTCCAAATTCATCATTTTTTTAAGAATGACTATTCTCATAAAAATGAAAGAATAAGTCATTTATTTATAAAAAAGTAATTACATAATAAGTAACTAATACCATATTATAAAACCCCTTATAAATCCCACATAAGACCTAAGGGTATGGTGTGTGATAGTGATAGACTCTTGGGGAAGCTCTGATAACATCGTCCGGGTGGTAATTTGTATTAACTTGAACTTCTCCCATAAGCGATTTCGTTCAGTCTTAATGTGTTAAAGATCAAATTGTTCTTGGCCAAGATTGAATCCCAGTGATTCTACCTACATTCTAATATCTGACAAATGAGTTTGTGTGTCCCACATCTCCTAGATGAGACCATCCTCTCATTTGCCTCTTTATGAAAGACTTTTTTAAACCTTATTTTTATATAAGTCTTGTAATTAGAGTTCAAAAGATATATTATCGATGAAAATGTTACATATGGGTCATTTAAACTTGATAATAAAAAATTTGAATATGTTTTCTATATCCATAAGTCATTAAAATAAAGGAATGTTTTTTCATAAATGATATGGTTTTTACGGGATGTGTTCTTCTATGATGATTAGCCTGAACAAAATGTGATTAATTATGAGATAGATCCTCACTTATTATTTTTTATATATCTATGAGGATATTTGTTAAATATTTAATGTTATGTGAGATGTACCTATTTAAATGGATAGTGTAAGTATTGATAGTGTAGTAGTGTTATTATTAATATCCTCATCCACTGACCTGTGATATATGAAATGAAAATTAAGTAAATCTTCATTCCACAACCATTGAATGATGTTGATGTTGATGAATACTTTTTAAAATTAGTATCCCTTAATTCTGAATCATTATAAAGAACATGGGAGTGATATGTTTTTAAAAAACATACAGTTAAGAACTCCCTTGATAGACTTATGATAAATATATTTTTGGGTATATTATATAACTGATGGAGGTAAGTAATCCCCCATTATTTGGCACATCATTCCTCTAAATTAGGTATTAGATTAAATATATTACTTGAAAATTATATAAATGACAACTTGGTAGTCCCCTTTGTGATTAAAATATTCTGGTACACCCCAAAAGATAGGGTGTGGGTCCTCTATTAATTTGGATTGTACTCTCTTGATAAATTTGTATCCCCTATATAATGTGAGGGTCCTACATATATGTGTATGGTACTCCCTCGATAAGTGTGTATTTTAATTATAAGTTGTGGATCCCCAAATAAAAAATAAATTATTAATATATATATTCCTAGGTAAAGAAAATTGAATTATATCTATGAGACTATTTTTCAACATGAATGTGGTGAATTATAAGAATCCTTCTTATACCTATAAAATAAATAAAAATATTAATATATGTATATATATAAATTATTTCACTATATATAAGGAATGGGAATAAGATCAATTAAGATACCTCCAAATATTTTATACATTCTCAATCAAGAAAAAAAACTAGCATGTTAGTTTTCAAATAATAATAATTAAATAATTTTTCCTTTAATGGAAAATTTATAATAATATAAATAATAATTCCAATACATTTTTTTAATAATAGGATATAAATTTTGTATTATAACTATGTAAATAAAGGATTAAAACATTTGATACATTTACAATATGGATCTTAGTAATCAGCATGTTGTATTTGAATATCTAAGTACTGAATTTGTGATTCTTATAAACCATACTACCATGGTAGTGATACTAAAATCATATCTTTTACCCAACTTATATGATCTAGGATTATTTAGGAGAACCCCCTTAAAATTCACATTCTACTTCTAAATAGTGGACCACATATTTATATTATTCCATCACGGCATCACCATCCCATTAAATTCCAAGTCATATAGAGATGGATTAGAACATTATTAAATTATACATATCTCCAACGAAACAACCTTAAAAAATCTCATTTCATTGAGAAAAGAAATTTATAGAAAAAATAATACATAACATAATATTTATTTAATAAAATATCAAAGATATCTTGATAAGTTTAAAAACTTATCTGTTTTATATTATGACGTTACTAGATTTTATTAAATGGATTTTTTTGGATTGTTGGTATTAAAGAACATAGAATCGAGTATATATAAGATAAAAAATTAATGGTATCTTGTTCAAAATATTTAAAAAATTTAAAATATCACACCCAAAATATTTTAAATTCATGTAGAAATTTATGACATCTGAAAAATTGTATAACCATGAGAATAAGTCATTCATTATATATTACAATCATGAAAACTGAAGTAAATTTTTTCTACTCAAGAAATGTATTTGTATTAAATAAAAATGAATGTTAATTTTCAAAGGTGTTGAAGTTGGATCCCTAAAACAAAATAACATCATATTTTTAATTACCAAATATTAATTAATAATTTATCACATGATTGGGGTTGTTCTAAAAAATATAAATGTGATAATGTATAAAGAGTATTTATTACAAAAACGTTATATAAATTCTCATCTATAATTATAACCATAATGTTTTATGAAAATATTCCTAATCATATGCCCTATGGACATGCGCATATCTATCTAGTGGGACATTGATGATGTTTTATTATCAGGAGTTTGAGGTTAAGAATACATTATGGTTTCTACTCATTAATTTCACACTTGGTAATATCCACGAAGGGTGGTTATGAGGATTGAACTGCCAGTAGTAATTCCATGTGTTATATGTGTAATTGGATATTCCTATATGTGAATGTGAGTATTAGTCCATATACTTGATATTATTATTAATATAGATCATGAATCACATAATTTGATGAATTGTTAATAACTATTATAAAATATGATCATGGTGAGGTAGGATATTTTGGGTGCATCATAAGTGATACAACATTGATTGAATAATTAAAGAAAAGATTTTCTCCCTTTTGGGTTAATGGGAGAAAATATATAAAGTGATTTCATTGAAATAAAACTATCTAATTAATTCCACGGATGTCATAGTTAATTAATGAGTATATTTTAGAGATTCAAAGAAAAATTAATCAAGAATATTGATTTATGACACAACTATGAATCCACCATTATTAGAAATAGATATAAATTGATTATATTGCACAATAATAATTCATACGAGTTTATCATCATTTTGACATAAGCTTCATTCTGAATGAGTTTCATGATATGTTGGTAGACGTCAATATTGGAATTTTAGAGAGATATCTTAACGCTAATGAGAAAGAGGCCTTGAGGGTCACTCACTAAGTGTATTAGTAATACCATATAAATTCTTTTTAAATTTAAGATTGAGAATAAATATTATTATTAGTTCATGGAATAATTATTAATCAGTTTAAGTTGATCAGATAAATTCAGTCACCAGTTATTCAAATTTAGAATATATGTGAGTTGAATATTAATAAATATTTATTCATGATTTAGTGAATATAATATTTTTTATTTATTAATTGAATGGGTAATATAATGAAATTTATTTATGATAAATAATTATTATTCAATTTTGGATAGATATCGAAGAGGATTATCGAAGTGAGTTATGGGTATGGGGGAAACTATATTTTTTATTTATTATCATTTAATCATTTATTTATTAATTTTACAATTTTTAATTAATTATTTATGATTTAGTGAGTTCCAAAGAATATAATAATAAAAATACCTTTATTTAACATTGGGTTTAATTATAATAAACCATTATGTAAAGGGACTCTTCATAATTACTAATTGTTTAACCCTGTTTATAAAATCTGATTTATATTATTTCAATGGTTAGGTTTGATTTTTGTGCACACACAATCATGCCAGGAAAATTATCTCAATATAAAGTGAATCACTTAGTAATTGTCAATAATATAGATATACAACCCTCTTCATCCATCTTAAGAATGAGTAAACTAGGTATAATTATATTTAAGACCAAAAGACTCCATGTTACGATCAATGAATAATGATCCAAGACACATGGTTCCTTAATGATATAACCTAGAGTTCCAAAATATATATTCAATGATTCATCGAGAAAATGTGGATTCCTCTATAAGAATAGTATTTTTTTATTCTTCTTCCTTAATGATGACATGAAAACATGGGTGGTTACTAATTTGATCTACATAGATGAAATAATTGTCAATCCAAGATGGTTTTCTATATAAATTTGTTATAAATTTAATGTCCAAATATCCACTCTACAAATATTTTGTGTTTTTTCATTATTTTATTTGGATTTTTTCCGTTGAAATTAATTAAAAATATATAAGTAAAAGTCCCAAATTCTTCTTGTTCACCCCAAAACCTTCAAATAATATCAATGAATCCACAAGATACTTTTTAATTATATATAATTATATTGATTGGTTTTTTTATTTGTAATATTTGTTTTCCTATTTTTTATATTTAATCCAAAACTCATGTAAACATGATAATTTATTTTCATATGACCAAAAAGGATCCAAGAATAGTTAAAGAATTCTTGATGATCTCATCTAGAGGTGTTAAGGGCTATATCTATTGGAAATAGATACATGTTGTGTAATTGAAAACTACACATTATGTACCCATGGTCAACCACCCAAGGGTGAGCCATGGTAATCAAAACATTCCGTATGCATGTTGATGTAAAGAATCCTTACATTTTGTTTATTTGTCACCAATTATCATTTATTTTGACAAGGATTACACAACATATAGCTCATGTACGTGTCCTGTAACCCCACACAATTTTTCCCTACATAGATCCATAATGTATTATAGTCAATGTATGAGACATGTAATTACTAAATGTAATGAATTGAATTTTCAATAAGTAACAAGACATTATGTGATGTAAATAGTGTATGGGAGGATGTACAGGTCATGTAACACTTGATAATTGATGAAAGATACATAATGATTCTTTATGTGTGTAATTCATGTTGCTAGTAATGAATTAAACATCATATAGCTAGCTATACATGCCATGTAACATATTCCAACTCATACAAGGTGAATGATGAAATAGAAATTTTTTATGAATAATCACAAGGAGAAATTAATTAATTAAATGAAAATCCAAAATAACATATCTTTTATCTAGTTTTACATTCCATGTGATAGGGTTTTTTTACATCAGTCATATACCGGGTTATTTACTGTGTGGCATGTGAAATTAAAATTGATTAATAAATATTTTCGTTGTTATTATATAATTACTTGTTAGGTATGATTTTGGTACACACTAAGTACTTCATGGGAATTTCTAGTGTTACATACCATATATATTCAATTATTTCTAAGTGAGCATACATTTTGTGGAGACTACATGACTTGGACCCTGAATCAATATTCTATGTGATATCGTGACATATTGTATAGGAATAAATTTAATAAATGTGCATAGTACATGAAAAATAATATACAAAATGTAATTCACCCATCATATTAAGTGAAGGTGCATGCAATGAAATAGTTAACAACTGGAAATGGTCCTAAGACGAAATAAAAGGGTACAAGTCATGCTGCCTCCAAAATACATCATCTACTTAATTATTTTAAATTAAAATTGATTCATTTAATATTATATTTGACAAAGATCTTAAAAAATTTGGATTATTATTTATAAAAAATTAATTAAAAAATAAAAAATATTATTGATTAATTACATTAAGAAATTATTCTTAATAAATGAATAGTCTGAATAAATTATCTCATTTTTCATGGCATGCTACAATTAATCTTGAGAATGATTGTCCTATAATTATGTAGTGTTTCTTTTTAATTTAATTATATATTGTAATGGTTTTGTGATAGCATTATTATTAAATAAAATGGAGGATCACTATGTGATAAAGGATGATTCTACTCACTTATGATAAAGTAAGCATATAAAAAGAAAAAATATTTGTGTTAGAGGAGATTGTTCAAGATCTTATTGAGGTGAAACTAACCAAAAAGATATATAGGTAAAGGGTGGAATATTGTAAATCAGTTCAGGTATCAGCTCAAGGAGTCATTTCAATATAATCATATATAAGACAATCATTCTCAAGATAAATCAATAATTAGTTAAAATATCATGAACATATCACTTGTTTATATTATTTTATCTACATCTCAATGATTTATTTATTTATTTTTGTAATAAAAATTTTATATAATTATCAAATGGGGTCACATAATGTAAATGAATTAATTGTAATGAACGATGAAAGAAAATAAAGTTACTATGAATATATTATTTAATCATATATGGTTAATTAATTATATAAAATTCATATAATATTAAAAATCATGTAAAAGGAAAAATAATGAATTTTAATGAATAATTAAAAAAATATCATTAGGAAATATTATGTAAGCTATTGGATTTCATTACATGATATTGACTTAAACCACATATCAAAAAGTTACCATCTCCCTCTTTTAGAAACATTTATGTATTTAAGAGTTCAATTTAATTTTTTTAACTTAATTAATGTATAATAAAGAGCAGTTTTCCTCACATGACTCGATGTAACTAAGAGTAAAATGATGAGGAACTATGATTTTATAATTTCATGTTTGGGTTTTCCACTTAACAGATCAAAAAATGATTTTATATAGTAGAAAATAATTCCTACCTAAATAACATTGAGTAATTTGACATGGACCTCAACAATGTTTTGTGGAAGGGATTATATATACTTTCCACTGGAGTATCTACGTGAAAGGATATTTAAAATCCAATGGTAAGGTTTATTTCGATTTGATAAAATAGTAAAAGACTAATAGAATAAGATATATTTTTTTCACTTAGAAATTAAGATAAATTACTAAAATATAATTGTATTTTTTATAGAAAAAATGGAAATTCATTTGATTATGAAATTTTCCCAGTGATCAATATTTGAGAAAGAAAATATCCTATCAATTAATAACTAACAATATTTTTACTATTTCATTTGAAATTTACTATTCCAAGAGAGGAATATTTTTATGTTGAAATATATATCTCCTATTAATCCCTCTAATGAGGAAAGTTAAGAGGACCATTATGACGTTTGGAAATAGATGTATTATTCATTTTATGTACAATGACTCATTTTATCATCCATGACTAGTGAGATGTATACTCATAATAAAGAAATTGATTCCTAAACCATATTGTCTCATCATTTTTATCATTATGAGGAGAAATAAAGACAAGAGAGGTATGATATCTCCAAGGAACTCATTATATGTATGCATAGAGAAGATCAAACATTTGTAACTCATTTAGTCAAGATAACTATTCGTATTTAAAATTATGATATTCTATGTTTCATATTACCTAATAGACTATGAGAAAAACCTCATATTCTTATCACTTCCACATATATTCCAATGTATTATTGATAGTTTTAATATTTACAAATAAAAGACACTTATATATGTATATAATCTGATTATATATATATATATATATTGACATAAATCATGAAAACCCATTTATCCGGATGGTGAATAGGGGGAATTCAAATAAAAATTTATTAAGACTAAAAATAAATAGAATGTACCTTTGTACCACTATTCCAAGAGGATAATGAGGGGTCAAACTAATGATAATGATGAATTGTATATTTCTTGTAGTATGAATGGAGATTTGATGAGGAACTATGCCTAATTGATGAATAAATTGTAATATTTAGGCGTGTTTTTTATTGAAATTTATTCTCTCTATTTTTATAGATTAGTTAATAAATTCATCTTGAAGAGTAAGACCCTATGATTTTTGTATATATATTTATAAATTAATATTTTTTTGATAGCTTACTTTATACACAACTCCAAACTAAAATTATCCTAGAAATATTGGATAAGAAAATTATAAAAAGATTAAAACCTTTAGTAGATAAAAATATAGTAATAAAATATAAATGAATAATCAAACTAAGAGCACATAATGTTATAAAAGTGATTTTTCAATAAAATAAATTTTCTTTATATAAAAAATTTAAATCTAAAAAAAATTAATATTTTGATAATTAATTTTTTTTGAATTCATCATATAAAAATTATCCTGTGATTCATTTTTTCTATTTTTATCGAATCTTTTATTTTTAAGTGAATAGTTAAAATTAAATTTTCTACTGAAATTTTCAAAATTATAGTATTTTCAATATTTTTGAATTCCCAAAAAGTATATAAATAATTTTTATATATTAATTATTTATAAATATTTATATTAAAATATAATTTTATAATTATAAAAACCATATTTAATATTTTAGAACTTAAGTAAAGAAATTTTATATTTAAAAAATGGATTTTAGACATTTTTTATTAAACATTTTAAGAATAATATTCAGTTTTGGTCTGATTTGGATACCAAATAAATATTAATTTTTTTGATAAACCAATATATATCATGAATTTCAACTACATTATATTTTTTTTTATGCAATTAATTTCTAATCTTAATATCAAAAAATTTTATAAAACAGTTTTTATATGTTTTGAGCGATCAAATTAAAATTAACCTTTATAATATTTATAAATTATAAATGATAAAATTATTTTTATATTTTAAATAAAAAATTTCATATTATTTCATATGGTCAATTTCAATTTGTATGTTAAATTTTGTTTCCAAGTTAAGAAATATTTCACATGGTTAAACAAATGATTTTAAAAAATGATGCTTTTCTAAGTATTATGTTTTTTAAAATAAATTTACATATTTTAAATTAAGTATCTAATATTATTTTTAAATATATATATATATATATTAATTTAAAAAAATTTAATTTTAAATAATTGATAAATATTATTAACAATACTTGATGATTAAAATGATATTTTTCAAAAATAATATTTTTTTAACAAAATAAATTTTAAAATTCAATTGGTTTTTTTCTAATATTTATAAGTTGAATTATATTAAAATGAGTTTAAATTTTAATTCAAATATTCCAAATTGGTTGAGAAGGTTCATATTATATTTTCAGGATAAAATAATTTCTATAGTTAAACATTAATCAAGATTAATAAGTATTAAAATTGGTTAATAAAATATCCTGAATTTTTAATAACTAAAAGGTCAATTAAACCTTCTAGATATCATATTTAGGTTTTAAATACATACCCACGTCTCACATACTATTTATTCACCTAAATAATCTAACCCACCCAACACCCATGTGATACCATTCATACCCTATACTTCAATTTGTTTGCGTGAAAAAAGCCCTAATTTTCACCCATAAAAGGAGATCTCTCCCACCTATTTTCTATTCCCTACCACACCAGAAGAATTTATCATAATTATATAATAAACATACATTTTTAAATCATGTATAATTAGTGTCTATGGTTATAAGATGACCTCTTAGTCCATAATAATCTATGAAGAAAGGTAAGGTTTCTTTACATCCTTCTTTTAATTCAAGTACTTATTTTGTGATAATCCAATTTCAATTTCATGTTATTATTATTGAATGTGTTAAAAATTAATTATACACTATCCAAATAATACACTATTTTTTAGACACTACCCATATATCATATTAATATCGTTTCATAGTCCATTTTGGATAGTTTTCATGTTGCCAAAAAACGCTCTATGATTCTCTCCCCCCTCTTTTCAAATCAAGCACTTTCTTATTGTATTCATTTTGCATTGAATTTAATGATTATTATATGACATCATAATCAATACTTTCCAATTAAAATTATTATCTATTTATAAGATACAAACCTTTTATCACATTATTCCCATTTTCTAGTCCCTTTTGAAGTTTTATTGCTGTGGAAATCAATCCTCTATTCTCTCTCTCCTCTTTTCAATTCAACATCTTCTTTATTACAATGATTTAAAATTAATTTATTTTATGCCTAAATGTTATCATAATTAAAAATTATCTATCCAAATGATTCAATATTTATTCAATTATACCCTTATCTCACATTAGTCTTATTTTTAGTGCCTTTTTTATTGTTTTCATGCTGTTAAAATCACTCATTGATTATATTCCACATGTTTTCATATCAATGACATAATTTATTGTGAAACTTGTTTTTCCTTATGATCATGATTTTTCAAGAACAGATTAAATAGTTTATATTAAAATTTATTTTCTATTAATTATAATCAACCTTTATCACTCATTAATTCCATTATGGAATCCTTTTAAATACACATTATGATGAAACTATCATTGCACAATTTTCTATATTCATGTTTAGAATAACCAACTCTAATATAATTAATAATTATCCATATAAATTATTTTTATAATGGGTTATAGATATGAATTTGTTTTGAAAAAGTTAAATATTATATTTATGGAGCATTGGGTGTATTTTACTAAGCATAAAAACTTGGTAAGAGTTTTTTTCTCAATCACCCTTCATTGAGGTATGCTTTAATATTATTCACAAATATTCATTTTTTTGGTGTAACTACATCCCCCTTAACATATAATATAATAAATTCTTGTTAAATTTATAATATTTACATTCATTCGAGTTCTTCCTTTCATAGGCTATGATTGATTTCTTTCCGAAGAAGTGTTGTTTTTTTTAACTCAATCTTCTTTCTTAAGTTAAAATATTTCCCATTCACCTTAATGTTTCATTTCATATTTTATACCTAACTTGTATCTTTATAGATCAATTTTTATTCAAATATTCCACATTTATGAGTTAAATTAAATCATGAACCTATTAATATTTTAAGAATACTTCTCATCCTCCTTAATTATAGTCTCCCCACATTGTCTATATTTTCCTTTCACAAAAATATTTTTCTTTATATGTGGAGATACAACTCTGTGTTTTCTCATGTGGCCATCATATTTTCATAACATTCTATTAAAAATTATGTTTTTTGTTACCCATTTGAGATGTGTATTTTCAACAAATTTATTTCAAAATGTAAAAAAATACATTATGTCATAATAAAACATTTTATCTTATACTCCACATTCATTTTGATAACCTTTAGATAATTTAAAAGTTCTATCATTGACGATAATTTTTAAAATTTTATGTTTTAAAATTGTTTACACTTCACAAATTTTTATCCTTTATGTCTTTTTCAAGTCTTCAATATTTCATGTTTTTTAGAAAAAATAATTCATATTTAAAAAAATTTCAGTTAAACTTTTAAAATAAGACCTTTCCAAGTGATCGTAACTTCTTCATTTATACTAAAGATAATAGTGTTTTCTAAAAATTCAATTATGACTTATGCTCTATTTTTCTTTTTATCTATAAATGATTTAATTCATTTAAAATTATTTTTAATGAATCACACTACAAATTTTCTCATTAAATAACTTCTTGTGGTGTCTTTATTATGGGCATAAACCATTAAAATTCTTGATGTCATTTTTAGTAAAACCATCTATAAATGTTTGGAAACCTGATTTCAATTCCATGTGTTCGTTATAATGGTATTAAATACTGTTTTCAAATGGTACATATAAGTATAGAAGATGATTAGTGGGATCTATATCACACAAAAAATCATTGGTCAAGTTTGTATACCTTATGAGGTAAAAATTGTTAGTATGAACACAATGTTTATTATCTATGTTCAAAAGATTAAGTATGAACATGTTGAAGATTAGATATGTTAATAGTTCTGATCATGAAAATGATATAGATTACTTATATTCACAAAATTAGGTAACACATTATGTTGTTGGAGATATTAATAATAATGTGCATGAACTAAATTTGGTTATCCATGATCAGAATGTGATGAAGGCATATGCTTATGATGATGGCATAATTATGTGTTAAATTATCTTTTTTCTCCATGGAATATGTTTATTATATCATGATTTCACACACTTTTAACATGGTATATGTTATTATTTTAAGATTACTTTCCATTTTATCATGACTTACAGACAAATATTATTGTCTTGTGTTCTTTATAACAATATATTTTTCTCATATTCATGTTTTCTATCATTCTTATGATCTAACCCTTAATGATATTTTTATGATTATTTACCTTACTTAGAATTTGAGATCAACCCTTTCTTATCTTATCTTGTACCCAGTTTATGAAGATTATTATATCTTATGGAAAAATTAAAAATGATTTTAGTAGAGTTAAATTAAGATTAATTTTCCACATGTGTTTCTTAGGAAGTGGGTCCTCAAATACACTAAACCTTTATATCCTTGGGTTGTGTGACTATTTGTGAGATGTGTTGTCTAAATAGTTAAATTAATATACTATTTAAATCATTTTTATCTTTGATCACTATATTTGGTGTAAAATTTGTGTTTAGTTATTTTTGAGGATTACATTAGTTATTTTTTAGTGGATTATGATTATCTGAAATTAATGGAATCCCTAGGGACAATTCTAGGGTGTAATAATAGGTATAATATAATATAATGATATTTTAAAGTAGATATTGTGTGGTTTTAATAGAAATAGAACCCTTATTAATATACAAGCAAGTGGATATGTTAGTGGAATAGATTTTACTAGGGGTAATCACCATGAAAAACGATGGTTCTATAACACTGTGAGATTTTATGATAAACAATTCATGTAAATTAAATTTATTCAATAGTTTAAGTTGCACTCAACACCATGTTTTAGTTAACCAAAATATTAGATTAATATTATTATTTAAACATGATCATTATAACCTAGCCATTAAACATAAAGGTATAAATAGTAATAAAAAAATTTAATATTTAATGTAGTATTTTTCGACAAATAAATTTTATTTATAAGTAAATACTTAATTTTTTTCAAAGTCCTTATATTCTTTGAAAATACATTTTCTTCAAAAAACATTTAAGAATTTAATTTTGTGAAAAAAGTAATTTTTTTTACACTTTTAAAATATGTAATTTAAAAAATTGAAATAATTTTTTCGAATAAAAATTTAAAAATTATTCTAGGGGAATTTTTTGTATATTTCAGAAAATTTTATTTTTAATTAATAGTGAAAATTACTATTTTTCACCAAATCCACCTTTAAATTTAAATCTTTTAGTAATTTATATTTGTTTGTAAATTTTATTTAAAGTCAAATGAGGTCAATAATGTTTTAATTAATCCAATTTAGTTCATTATAGTCAATTTAATATTTATTTTTATAATAAATCTTTTTATACACATGAACATTTTCTTCTTGGAAATCCTCATTTTCCTCATGTATAAAAGTATTATTTTAAATTTTATTATTCCACTAATATGAATTTAATTTAATAAAATAGATAAAATATTTCTAATTTTCATTATTTATTTTATATAACAAGTTTGAATAAATTCATTTCATAAATGATAGTAAAGTATTAAAAATTTTAATTCATGTGGTTAAGGATAAAATTGTGTTTTGCGTGTAACATACATGTGTAAAAATTAATTTCCAAAAAAATATAGGATATTTATTTAATAAATTGTGAAAAATATATAAATCAGTGTGTATAAATTACGAAATAAGTCTAATTTTTTAGGCTTAAAGTATAAATCACCAAGATAAAGAAAAGTGACTAGTTACCATGGTGAAAACTAAATTGTTGAAAGTCAGTAAACAAAGATTCTAGGGAAACAAAATTTATAAAACATGTGACTTTTTATTTTGGAAGTTTTATTTTAAAATATCATCCATGTACTCTATGAATTATCAATTTTGGAGGAATGTTTCTTGAGAGTAACTTCCCATTATTGAATGGTGTTGTGTATATACAAAAATGTCACTCATTAATTATAAAATGGGACCTCATCCATTAAATTATTTATAATCCAATTTTTCTGGATCAAATTCTACATAAAAATCGTCCCAACAACATTATACATTATCTAAATCTGATATTATTCCAAAAAGTCTAACTCTATGATCATTAATAAGATATCTAAAAGTGGAGTTTCTAAGAAAATGTAATTGTCTTCAAAAAGAACTTTATTTTTTAATTATTATCATAGAAACTTAATTCATCCTTTAATAACTAAAATATAAAAACCCAATCATAAATCTTATAGTGTGATATATTTTTTAAAATTTATTATCCTATATCCATTTATTCTTCTATCAAATGGGAAATGAAACCGTCGATCATGTGTAGGGTGGATTGCAACCTCATGAATTGGAGTAATTAGTTTTCCATCACCGCCTCTCATGGGTGGAAATAATACTGGATTTAAATTATATATATATATATATGATATTTATGAAATAAATATACTTGTGGAATTATAATATAATATATACCTTCTTACCATCCAATCTGTTTGAAAATGATAACATCGCTCATGCGTATGTGTGGACTTCGAACTCCACATAGTGATGTGACATGTTTTTCATTTTATTTTTACATGTATGATAATAGGTATGGATTTAATTAATATATTTTATATATATGATATAAAATGATTATTGAAATTTTAATTCATATTTAATTTTCTTTCGTTACATTCGTTTGGTAATTGGGAACAACATTCATGCATACGTACAACTTACCTTCTCCATTAATGGTGTATTTAATTTTTAATGTTGAAATTTTATTTATTGGTATAAATAAATATATAATTAATATAAAATATATCTATATAATGTTTAAAATTCAATATATTTTGTAACAAAGATTAATGTAGATGGACTAGAAATACCAAACTAAAATATATATGAAAAATAAAATAGTTCATTCCTGAAATATGTTTTAACAAGAAATTGCTGATAAATATTTAATAAAATTTCATAAGTAAATAATATTTTCTGTAATATATATAAGATTATTTTCCTATAATATATGTATAATAATTATTTATTTATTTAAATGATGTGTGAATGTGTATGATTAAAGTCAATACTTTAGGTAATGGATTTCTAGTCTCACTTTTATTTCTGGGGGTCATATCCCATATTCACCTCTTGTTTTTTTTGTGTGTTGTATATAATTACCCTTTTACATGAGATATCATGAATATATTTATTTTAAAAAAAATTGTGTTTCATTTGATGTTATTCATTAATTTCTCATATGATTCAAAAGATTCCCGGATGGTAAGGGAATGTTGTCTCACATTTATATATGTGGGACACATGCCTTACAAAAAACTTGTTTCTTTTGTGTGGCATATATATATTACCAATTAATTTATTTTTTGATTATTCTAATTAAAATTATAATATATGCATATTAATATAATTTTTTATCTATCATGTGGGTTATGAATCAAAAAGTACAAAGTCCGTAAATGATTTATGTTACAATTTCATTTTTTATCCTGATTATTTATGATTAAGTTTTCGATGATTAAATATTATGATCTACCTCTCAAGAAAATAATTTTATATATTATCCTCTGTGTGTTCTTGGGGAACAAATTTTTTCCTTTCATTTTCCTCTCTTTAAGAATTAAACATACTAAGTGAATTATTTTTAAGAAAAAATACATCATTTCTATCTTCTATCAAAAATTGTATTTCTTGCATGTTCGTACATTCTAAATATGTTTCAAAAGAAGTTTTAACTCTTATAAAATGAAATTTTAATATATTTTTACCCATTTTTGAATTATTAATATTTTAAAATTGGAAATTTTTTTCTGAATGATGTAGTTTTAAATTTTTATTAAATATGTGAAAGGAAACTTCAATTTAATATGAACAACAATAATATAATTTTACACCATTCAGACCACATAATTATTTGAATCTTATATTATAGGTTTTCAATGTTCTTTTAAATTGAAAATTTCCATTTAAATTTTGGCATCGTTAATATTTTAAATAGGTTTTTTCTAAATGGAAACTACTTTTTCCTCAATATTTGTTTAATGAGATTTTTATAAAATTTCTATTCATGAAGACCAATTTTTTTTCATGTTTCATATATTTATCTAGGGATATCATCAAATGGTTACACAATTATTTTGTATTTGGATATTTTATGTTTTTTTAGGATTTCATGAATTTTATGAAACCCATTCTTTTTCCATGTGTTCACCAATAGTGAAAAGATTAATTTTATCAAACTCTTTCATTTTCCACATGTCAAGCTATGAGGATAAAATATTTATCAAAAGTTTTTATTTTCCATATGTTATACCTTGATAAAATGATTATGAAAACTATTTAATTTCAAGGGTTCTGATACGATGAATTTTTTAGGATCTTGTTCCACAAATATATATGATTTCATTATATGATGGATGGAACATATTTATCGATTAAATTTATTCGGTAATTATTGATATCTAATGGGATAAACTGAATTGGTATGGGCAGTGAATTAATTCAGTAATGAAATTTTACCACTATAGTAGTCATGAGTGTGAACCATAACTACTATGATAGTTTGGGAGTGAACCCATTACATTATACTATCACTGTCAATGAGACTTGTCTATTATGGAAATGATTTTATATCATTTTGGGTATTGAAAAAATCCATGTATTATGCTTATTTCATGTTTTCAAGGATCATATTCTTTGATTAAATTTTGATTCTTGTCTTATTAAATTCAAAGATTTATTAAATTACTAAATTTTATGAACCTCTATATGAAGGGTATGGTTTTAAAATTTTAATATTATGTTCTCATAAACTAATTATCATGTTTTTCATATGCCATAATTGATATCTTTCTTGTTTACCCTTACTTATCAGCTGTGAAAACCCTTTATTATGATTACATTTTCTAGGTTATAAAGAAGTGTTTCGTTATTATGTATCTAAGATGGGTACTTTTTTTGAATAATTAATTATAATATTATATAGTTCACTTGTGAATCAGTTTTTTATGTATCTATGTTTCTAAAGAGATTAAACCTTTAAATTCTTCATTGGTTTTCTTAAAATATGAAATGAATATTTTTCTATTATTATTTTATGAAAATGTATTTTATCTTTGGGTCATTAAATTTGGTAGTAGAGGAAATGTTTAGTTATCCTTTATAATATAGGATGAGAATAATTTATTGAGTTCTAAAAGGATTAGTCTATGTATAGGAAGATATCTTATAATTTTAGTGAAGGATACTGATAGGGGTTTCAATAAAAATGCACTCTTGTTTGAAAATTACATGTTTATGTGGCTCTCTAACATTTTTACCTAGGGGTAATAACTTTTAAAAGAGAACAATGGGATCTGAATTGATCATAACTTATTTGATGATAATAGGCAATGTTGTACAGCTATACTAAAACTCCAAAGGATAGTATTTGGAAATTTAAAAACCCATTATGAATTTAAATAATTTATTTGTATAGATTATGATCATGAATGGACTTTGTTAAACCATAGGTGTGTTATATTAAAAATAATGTTTCATGATTTTTACATCCTTTAAATGATTGATCACTTTGATCAAATATTCATAATGATCATGATAATCATTTTGGTTTTACTATGGGATTGAAGAAAGAACAATAAAGTTGGGGTGGGGAAAATTATTCTAAAACATTAAAGTATCATATTTGATCTTAGTTATATAAATTACTCTATATCATCAAATTAATTTAGAGATAATAATTTATATCCCCAATGATTAGATATGGAATTAGTAGTAAAACCCCTGAATTGTATGATAATCATATCTGAAGTCAATGTTTCTTCTTTAGTTTATATTTGTGGGAGTGTTCTTCCAGTAAATTTTTTTCTTATCCCTCTGATTTAATTTATGATATCTTTGGCATTGATTGGACTTATCCACACAAATCCATATAAATTTCCAAGGAAGGGAAGTCATGTTTGATATTATAAACCAAATTATTATTATCAATCATTGTGAAGATAAATATGAACATGTAATGGAGATAAAATAAATTTTATGGGTCCTTGTGCCTATTTAAAAGAGGTGTTTATTAGAGATGGATATGGAGAAAATAATCATCAATGATATACCAATTGTGTAGGTATTTGTTGATGGATTTCTAATTGAGTTACCTAGTATTCCATTGAATCATGATGTTGATTTATCAATATAGAACTTACGTGGGATTACCAATATTTAGAAGAATCCATATAGAATATCCCTAATTGATTTTGAATAATTAAAGAAAAAACTCCATGAAAATACTTATCAGGGATTAATTTATCCAACTGTGTCACTTTATGGTTTAGCACTCCTTTTTGTTAAGAATAATGATGAATCAATGCATCTCTTCATTTATTATCGATATCTGAATAGGATCATAATAATGAACTAGTATCTTTTTCACCATATTGATTACCTGTTCGACTAACTCATAATATGTCAATAATTTCCAAGATTTAACTTCATTATGTATATCATCGATTGAGGGTTTAGAAAGAGTACATACCTGAAACAAAATTCCTTAAAATGTATGAAAATTTTGAATATATAATGATTCCATTTGGTATTACTAATTACCCCACTATATTCATTGATTTAATGAATATAATATTTAGATATTACATTGATCATTGTTTGGTAGTATTTATTGATATTATTCTTATCTATTAAAAGAGAAAGCAAGGGCGTTAATACCACTTTATAAATCTATTAAAGACCCTAAGAAAAGAAAAAATTTATAAAAAATTTAAAAAGGGTTCATTTGGGATACAAAAAATTTCTTTTTTTCATATAATATCAATCAAATGTTTGTTGGCAGATCCATCAAAAATAGGGGCTAATGATCACAGTCCTAAAAAACTACTGTGATTAGTATTCAATATTTTCATTTGTTTGTATGTATATTATTGACGGTTCTAATAGAATTAGTATTATAGTCCTAATACAATAACTAAGTTAACTCAAAAGGGGTAAAATTCATTTTATTTAATGGAATGTGAAGAAAATTTGAAGGAAATTATGATTGGGTTAGTTCATGCACTTGTGTTTACATATTTCATGGATATGGTTTTGTAATATATGGTGAGCCATATAATAATGGGTTCAGATGCATCATCATTTATAACGAAATGGTGATATCTTATGCCTCATGATAATTGAAGGTCCATTAGAATAATTACTCACCTCATTATATTTAGTTAGATGTGGTAATTTTTTCATTAAAGATGTGGAGGGAATATTATTATATATAATGGTGTGATATGTATATTGATCATGAAACATTAATGTATATATTCACATGAACGGAGTTGAATATGATCCAATGAAGATGGTTGAAACTTATTCATGATCATGGCTTATCAATAAATTATCACCTTAGGAAGATGAATAAGGTGGTTAATGCTTTGAGTTGAAAGGATCTTGTTATCTTATTTATGATGAGGATTAAAAAGATCCATTATTTATCAATTTTAAAATGTTGGATATAAAAATCATGATAGAAGGGGTGAAATATTATCTTTCTAAAATAAATGTCAAACCATATATATAATTAAATATTAAATATGAGTGTAATGAAGATTAAGAGTAGTAAAAGAAGGTTATAAATGTACATAAGATTGACCTTGATTAAGAGGAAATGATATGTTTTAGAAAAAATGTTTTCTCCAATATAAATCAATATTTAAAAATGTGTTTTATAAGAGGATCAGAGTTTCTCATTGTCTATTGATCTAGGAAGGGAAAATATGTATAGAGATCCGAAAGAGAATTTTTTGTGGGATGGAATAATGTGATATATTATAGAGTATAAATCATAGTTATTTATATATGATTATGATATGGTTCAGAGATAAAATTCTAATGTGATTTTTCATCCATTACCCATAAAAAGGGAAATTCAAAAATGACACCATGGATTTGGACATCAAACATCCCAAAATATCCAAAGATCATGACATTATAGGGTTTTAGTTGATCAAATTACGATGTAAGAACAATTAATAACTATCAAGGAATATTTGTATCAATATCCTCTTTCCAACATATACATTAAATAATTGGTTAGGTCGCATGTATTAACTCATTCTATTATGTCTTCCCAGGAAATGAGATTTTCTATGAGGATCTAGTAAACCCTTACACATGCTCTTGATAAGGAATTAATTTTTAGAACACTATATCTTTCTAAAATAGTTGATAATTTTGAGATAATCATTAAAACCATAGATGATATTTTGATACCTTGTTCAATTGATTTGAAATGTGGTTGGAATCAACACCTTCCTCTACTCTTGTTTTCATAGCACAATATATTTCACTCGATCATTCAAATGGATCCTTTTGAATCACTCAATTAAGAAAATATTAGAACTACAATGTGTTTGGATTTATTTAAGGAAATAAATATTTGTACCTAAGATACCTGAGGAAATGGAAGATAAATTTGTATATATTCAACATCAATTCAAGACAACTATGTGTCAACAAAAACATTTATTCTTACGACCATGAACATGATCTAGAATTTGAAGTTCATGGGAAGGGTTTTATATGAACTTATCTATGTAATAAGGATATTCTAGTAACAAATAAAGTGCAGTTTAGAACTATGTTTATTGTCCCCTTTGATATTATTGTCTGAGTAGGTATAGTGGATTATCACTTGGGGCTTTCAACGAACCACTCTCAAGTCCATGATGTGTTCCATATATCTCTCTTAAAGAAGTACACACCTGATCTTTAACATGTACTAAACTCATAATCCATATCACTATATCATGATATTTTGTATGATGAATAATATTTGGAGATTTTGGATCATATATATAATGTTCTACAAAACAATATGACCACATGATAATGGTTTTAGGGTGAAACAATCAAGTTGAGGAAAATATGTGGGAACATAAGGATATGATGGAGCAGTATTATCCTTAGTTTTTCTTCCAAAAATTTATCAAATTTAAGGGGATAAATTCATTTTTAAGGGGGTTATATTGTGAAACCCAAGATTTTATAATTTTTTTTTATTTTGAATAAATTTTATTTCATTTATATCTTATGTTTTGTGCATCTCCGAGTTTTAGAGAACTTTAAAATATTATTAATATTATTATTTAAACATGATTGTTATAACCTATTAGTTAAACACGTATTTATGAATATAAAAAAATATATTTTGAACAATAATTATAATTGTTTTATTTAAATAAATTATATTGATAAATAAGTGCTTATTTTGTAATGTATTTATATTCTTTAGAAATATATTTTTCTCAAAAAATTTCGTTTTTTAGAGAATATAATAATATTAAGTTTTTACACTTTTACAACATTTATCTGAAAAAATAAACTTATATTTTGGAATCAACAAGTCAAAATTATCTTATAGTTACTTTTTGGGATTTGTTTTGAAAAGATTAATTTTTTAACGAGTAATAAAATTTTTGGTTTTTTTTGAAAATTTCATTTTTAATTTAATAATTTACAAAGAAAAATTTTGATTTAAAATATTTAAAATGTAAATTTTTTTCGAATGTGTTATAATTAATGTAGTTTAGTTAATTTAATTAAATTTAATATTTAGTCTTTAATTAAATCTTTTTTTACTCTTGAAAATTTCCTCTTTAAAAACACACATTTACATCACGTTTGTGGGATTTATTTAAAATTAAATTCCTTCAATTATGTGAATGTAATTTTAAAAAATGGATTCCATATTTAGAATCGTCATCATTTATATTATTTAATTTGTTAAAAATATTTTAATAACTAAATAATAGTAAATGGAGAAAAATAATAATTACAATAGTTTAGGTTAAAAGGGGTTTTCCGCATTACATACATGTGTGTCAGAATATTCATTCAACACAGATAATATCTTTATCTAATAAATTTTAATTAGTATTTTTAAAAATTGTTTTCAAATTATCTAATAACATTATTTTTATTTATATTCTTTAATTTGTTATTTACCTTGGTAAATAAAAAAAGACTGGTTATCATGTTGAAAACTAAAAATTGTAGAAAAGAGTAAACATAGAGACTAAAGGAATAAAATGGTAAAAACATGTCTCATTTTATTAGGTTTGGATCAACTGAATCTTAACTATAGTCCATTTTTAATTTAATTTGGAGTCACATGTATTTAGTGTGATTTCAACTTATTTAATAGTTTTTAGGATTTAATAAAAATTCCACTCCTCCTCAATTAAAAATGGGGAACTCTTCCCTTCACTTCATTACATATAATAATGAATTTGGAATGAACAAACCCAAATAAAATCTCTTCAAAACTTCTTTATCCATGTTTTATATCTTTTTATCTTCCCAAAAGTCATACCCATGGGCCCTTAATAAGATATTGAATGGATGTTTTTCTATGTGAAAGTAATTGTATTCACTAAGATCTTTCTTTTTTACTTCTTCTATTAACAAATTAATTAATGTCTTACTAATTAAAATATTACAAAAATAATATCTACAATATACTAAGATGTTTTTATATTAATGGAAAATTTTATAGTTGTCTCCTCTTCCATCATATGGGAAACCAACCCGCCAATCATGTGTTTGACCGACTATCATCTCACGAACCGATATAATTCATTTTACATTACCGACTCCCATTGGAAGATATAATGAAATATTTAAAGTATATATATATTTATATATTATATTTATGATATAATTATACTTATATAATTATAATATCATACATACCTTCCTACCATCTACTGTATCAGAAAATGATAACATCAGTCGTACGTAAGTGTGGATTACCACCTCTGAAAAAAGATCTGATATATTTTTCCATTAATTTTGTTAATGATGTTAATAATATTATATTTAATGTATAAATATTTTATATATTATATAAAAATTATCTTTTAATGATGAATTCATATTAATCTTTCTTTTATTCCATACTTTGAGAACATGGAAACAATGTTCATGTGTACATATGACTGACCATGTCTATAAATGATGTAATTTATTTTCAATCTCAAAATTTTATACTTTTATATAAATAGATATTTAAAAATTATATATGATATTTATATCACGTTTTATTTTCATGTTATTATGGAATAATTATCAATTTACAAGTATTAGAAATAAAGAACCAAAACATACATGAAAAACGAAGCATTTATTACCCAAGACAAGATTTTTTACAGATACTTTTTAATAAACATTTAATATAAGTTCATAAGTAAATAATATATGTTATGATATATTTTATTAGTGATTTTAATATATTAATAATAACAATATATTTATTATTCAATTGGTTTGAACATGTATAATGAAATTTCAGAGTTGATGTAAGGGATTTTCATTCTTCGTTTTATTTCCCGGAAACATCTTCCATATTCACCACTCATTTCCATTGGGCGGTGTATATAATTCCCCTTTAAGATTTTATTTATAAACTAAATATTTTAAAATAGAAAAATGATGCTTGATAGCATTCAAAATATGCCACACATAGCTAAAAAGAACAATATAATACTATTATTTAAATGTGACTATTACAACCCAGGAGTTAAATTGGACGAATTTAATAGTATTAATAACATTATGAAATAAATATTGGAATTAACATTTTATATTGTTTTAATTAACACTTTTTAAATAAGTACTATATTTTTAGTAAAGTCGTTACATTCTTTAAGAAAAAAGTTTTCTTCAAAGATAATTTTTAATGATTTTTATGTGTTATTATTACAATTAATTTCTTCAAATTTTAAAATTTTATCTTAAAATGTTGATTTTAATTATAAATTTATCATTTAAAAATTATCTGATGATTAATGTTTTATAATTTTATGAAAATATTTATTTTTTAGGGAATAATTTAAAATACTAATTTTAATTCAAAACATATTTTATATAAATGTATTTACAAGGCTAAATTATTATTTTATTACTTGTAAACAGTAATTAGTTTATTTGGATTAAAGATAATTCATTTATGGGATTCAAAATTTATATTATAATTGAATTTAGTATAAAAATATTTTTTATTTAAAAAGGACATTTATCCCAATAAATCTTCTTCTGTACGTTTTGTCAATATAATTTAAAATTAAATTTTTCTTTCTTTTTTTAATTTAAAAAATAGATAAAATAATTGGAATTGTTAGGTTAAACATTATTAAATATTTACCTTATATTTTTGGACAATATTAATAGTAACTTTACTAATTTTAATTACCATGGTAAAGGGTAAATCATGTAATTTAGGGTAAAAATAAAATGAAAAGAACTATTAAATGACCCAAACATTTACCAACAATATATTTTATTTGATTACATCAATCATAATCATAAAATGGTCTAATTTAGACCCTTTTGGGCCACTTTTGTGAGATTATAGATTTTATTGTATTTTATTTAAATAAATTCCTATCATTTGACACTCTTATTTTTATTAAGTGTACTATTTTTAATATGTTGTCATTTAGAGTATATATTTGAATCTAATTTTTTTTTGTAAATGAATAAATTATATTCATCAGGTTAATTTATTTTCAATTTTTATGGAAGAAATAATTACCATAAATTTCTACACAATGCTGATGCAGTAATTATTCAGTTAACAAAAAATTAAATAAGTGATATTAAAAATACTAAAATAAATATGTTTTAAGATATTTATGGAGATCAAAAAAACATCCATATGGACATTAAAATTGTAAGATATAATTAAATTTTTTTTTTCTAATTTTAATTTTTTTTTATTTTAAAGTCAAAGTAATAATTGTATCAAACATTACAATAATGATATTTTATGGGATTTTTTATTAAATTATTTAAAATTATATAAATATTAAATAATCAAAAATTTGATAATATATGGTCTATAATGTCATCCTATGTGAATTTTAGGCCATTATAAATCATTTCTCCATTGAATATTATTATTATAATTTAATATTTTGAGAAATTCCAAGAGTGTCGCTCCCCTGTCTTATAAAAGGGAACCTATTCTTCTCAATACTTCACTCTTTAAAACTAATTTTAATAATAAAATAACTAAAATAAAAAAATTCAAATAATCTCTAACCTCGTTATATAGGTATTTTTATATTCATAAAAGAAAACCTTAGGGTTCTTACGGTGGTAAAGAAAGGATATTGTTCGAATTAGAGGTATCATTTTTAATCTATCATCTTTGATTAGTTTATTCATGAACATCCCTAAAAACATATATAACCATGAAAAAATAATAAATCCATCATCCTCCTTACTTATATATGTTATTATGTATGTTAAATTACCTATATCCATCTCTAATTCCATCAAATGGGAAAATAATTCATCGTTTATGTGTACGCTGGACTATCATCTCACGAACCGATGTAATTCATCTTCCATAAAAATCTCTAAATAATGGATTATAATGATGGAAATATTTTTTATTTATGATAATCATGAAATTATTATATTTATAAAAATATAATATATCATTCATCTTATAACATTTCTATTCAATAAAAAATTATAATGTCGTTCGTGCATCTATGTAAGATACCACCTCCACAAAGTGATGCGATACATCATTCATCACCACATTACATGGATGATATATATAAGTGTATTTAAATAATTAATATTATATATATATATATATATATGATATTATTATAATTATGGAAATATAAAATAGTATTTACATTCTTTCTATAAAAATAAGCCAAAAATAGAAACCTTGCTCATACGTACATATGGCTTATAGTCTCCATGATTATAACATAGTTCATTTTTCATAACCATATTTATGGGATGGATTTATGACTATAATTTATGTTTAATAATGATAATAATTTAATTTTTATTATTTTGGAGATGATGTAATAATGATCTCATTGATCTTAGGAAACTTATTATAGACATTTTGGACATAAGTACCAAATATCATCAAAAAAACTGATGTGAACAAAAGTGATTATTTAATTTCATATAACATGGAAACAAGTGATTAAAAAGAAATAATAATTTTTAATTTTTTTTAATAAATCAAATAATTGAATCATGTATATTTTTCAGGAAGAAAATGAATGTATGAAATAACATATGTGACAACTCAAACATGAAGTAAGAGACTTTCCTTTAAAATTCCTTTTTAAAAGTTCATGTTTCAACCCTTTTCGAAAAGGTAAAAAAGGATGTGCTTTTTACATATAATTAATGAAAAATATTTCACCCCATCATAATTAATTAATATTTTTTATCATAAAATACATGTTTATATACTATTACTTTCAACGAATTTTTTTTCATTATACATGTGTTGTTGTTTTAAAATAAGTGATTTAAAAATGGAAAGGTTATTTTCCTAAACCATGTTTTTAGTGATATTTCCTTCAAATTAATACCTTCTTGCATTTATTTTTTGGTATTATAGTTTTGAAACAATATTACAGATAATGGTATTGTGGATATATGAAAGTGTCTAGTATATGAGAATAAAATAGGTTTTCCAAGGTTTTATGAAATATTTTATTCAACATACTATGAAATTATACATGAGAAACTGGTTATCCAAATACTAATTATTTGGAGGTTTGATCCCCATTACATCTCTTAGGTGATCTTTATATTTCTTATATAAAGGGTGATCCTAATTATATATCTCCCACTCATTGGAGATATTGGAAGTTGACTGTGATGGTTATCAAAACTGTAACTCCAATGGTTAACCCGTGTATAACCACATGAGTTATTTCAAATATAGATGAAATGGATATTTCTGGTGAAACAATAATATTTAATCCATTTTTATCAACTATTTTTTACTCCATGTGTATGTGTGATAAGAAAGTTATTCCCCAAGTTACCAATATGATTTATTTGTTAGTGATATGGTCTTTTTGAAGCTTTCCATTGATGAAAAACTATGTGTGATTATAATTTGAAAAAAAAATTCACCATCAAATAAATTTTATAATAAAGTTAATCATTAAATTGGTTTTCTAGTTTTTCACTGGACTAAATGATTTCCAATTTTTATAACCCTTACTGATATTTTCATGCTCACACGATGTTTCAAAAATATTTTTCATATGGTTTGAAGATGGGTAAGAGAAAATAATATGTCAATTTGAATGTTGTGAATATTTTTCATGAAAATAAATCATGTTTTATTATAAAAAATTTGATTTTTGGAAAATAGATATTATGTATAAGTTTCCACATTTAATTTATATTTTTACTACTTAAGAGTTTGTATTCTACAAAACTCTAAATCAAATAGATTCTCAAGATTGTATGAAAGTTAATTATAACATAATGAAATTAGAATATTTAATCATTATGGTCAGGTTTTTAAATATTATATCATTAATAATATTATTTTCATGATATTTAGAGTTTAATTTGATGCTATTGGTTAATGGGTATTATGATTCAAAAGTTTTCAAATTGGTAATGGAATTTTGTCTCACTTTTATTTTTATGGGACATATGACTTATGCACTACTGTTTTCTTTTACGTTGGGTATATATACTACACAAGAATATATTCCATGATTATTAACTTGAAAATTATTAGATATAAATATCCATAAAATTTATTTCTTTCATGTAGTTAATGATACAAAAATTACCAAAGTGATAAAATGTTAATGTTCTAATATCATTGTTTATTGGAATTATTCGTTATTATGTTTTTAATGATGAATTCCTATGATCCTCTAAAAAGGAAAATTCATTTATTTCATTATACCATGGGTATTTATAATGAATACATTTTTCTTTTAATTTTCTTCACATTAATAACTAAATATACAGAAAGAACATTTTATAAGAAAAAAATGTTATTTTGTTCTTTTATCAAAAATAAATTTTCTTCCATGTCTGTGCTTTCAAAGTATATTTCAATATATGTTATTTATATTCTCTAATTATTTTTCAATTTCATTTTTACCAATTTCTTAATTTTTAAAAAATGTCTGAAATTGAATAATCTTGACTTTTTCCAAATGAGGATGTTTTTATTTTTTACTAAAAATGTAAAAAGGAATATTTTTTTAATGTGAATGGAATAAAAGGGGTATTCTACCATCCATACCAATAAATTATTTTAATATTACTTTATAAGTTGTCAAATTTCATTTCAACGGAAAAAAATTCCTTAGTATTTGTGATTTTTTTATTTTAATGAATTTATATCAAAATAGAATTGATAATTTCATCAAGAATTTATTAATGACCTTTTGTGTGGAATTTCTATTCTTCATAAAAAACCCCATTCAAGTTCATTATTTTTTAGTTTTGATAGGATCCCATGGTATCATACTTATTCTTTTTTCTATATGGTTTATTTTTATTATTATGATACCAATTTGTTTTACACTCATTCCTTTTATGTGGGTTAAGCTGTGATGAAAATATGAAATGTTTATGAAACTTTTACCCTTTCCATGGGTTAAACTATGATTAAATGAAGAAATTTTTTTGAAACAATTTTCTTTCCAATGGGTTATTCCATTAAAAAAAATTATGAAACCAATTTTTTTCCATGGTTCGAATATGATTAATTTTTATCATCCTATACCACACATACGATTGATTTATTTATGTGATATTTGGGAATAATGTCTCCTAGAAATACATTGGATAGATATTAATATATAATGATATATACAAGACTAAAATATAGAGTGAACCTAGTTCAATGAGGGATGTTTCCCACTTTAATAGTCCTAGGAGTGAACATTGAATGCAATGAAAATTTGGGGAGTGAACTCATTTCACGATGATAGTCGTGGAAATGATCCTTTACTAATATTAAAATTATTTTATATGCTTATTTATATGAAAATATAAATTTATTATTCCTATGTTATTCTCTCATGGCTCATGTTATTTGATTATTTTGTTATTCTTGTCTTATGAACTATCCAGATTTATAAAATGACTCAAGATTTTGATATTTTTTATAAGGTATGATTTTAAAATGTTAATCTCATGTTATAATGCCCATTTTTTCAGGTTATACTTATTTCATCATTTATATCTTTATTTTTTACCCTTATAGAGCATATGATATCTCCATTAATTAAGTTTCATTACCTAATGTTATGAAGAAATATTTTATGTATGATTTTACTAATAAAGGCTCTAGTTATGAAGAACTTACTAGGATATTAGGTACTTCATTTATGAATAAATTTTTTACGTAACTATGATTCCAAAGATGGTAAATCTATATGGTCCTCATGAGTGTTTTTTTAGTTGAAATAAATAATCATATAATAAGATATAATATCTAGGTTTGAGATGATTGGTACTTTATTGGTTGAGTCTAAATTCAGTGCTCACCTTGTTTCATGAAGAGTGGTTATATGACTGTACACCTAGAAAGAAACTCTTGGAAGATATTCTTTGGTAAATAATATTTTATTTACAATCCATTATAAAGGATTTATCATTTTAAGGAATAACTATTGTAATTATGGAATAACCCAACCTAATGAAACATTTATTAAACTGATAGTTATTTAGGTTTAATTGAAAACTAATTTCATAGTTTTTAGGAGTAATAAGTTTTGAAATATATTTTTTATGATAAGATTTCTTATAATTCAATTATAATTTAATATTTTTATCACTCGTGTTAAAAATATTTCCTCTTAGTAATAAATTAATCACAAAGACAACTGATTTATGAATGCATGTGATGGAAAAAGGTAGTTATTATTCAAAAATAAAATTAATTGGATAGGAAATGGAGTGAAAATATTTGTAAAACTAATATCCATGTTTACGATTATTAAAATGAACCCTTTTTACTACGAAGTTTTCCAGGGAAGTAGAAACTTATAATAGAATATTTCATGAGACAAAATACATAATCCTTTAGTGTCTCATATTACTCAATTATTACTAAGAAGTTTATAAATGTGAGGCAAATGGTATTTTTTATTCTATAATTCTCAGAGAAATAGAATTTTTTTTATCATTGTCAATTTGAGATTTACCGACGTAGGACATTCCTTATGAATATAAAAGTGTAGGAAGGGTTTTACTATATGGTATGGGAGGATTTAAAAAACGGTATTTTTATTAAATACTCTCAATGTAATATTCACATTAAAAAAGAATGAGAATTTCTATATTTGAAATAGAAAGAGGAAAAATCAGTGAGAAACTATGAACTAAGATTCATGACACATTCAATTTTTGCCTCCAATTTTATTTTTGAACATGACTGAAATATTGATCAATTAATTTGTGTTTTAAAACTAATTATTTCAAAGGAATTATCAGTAGGATACATTGATATCTATAAATAGGTTTTTCTATGTGATCTTAAGGTGGAAATGGAATTTAGTGACCGTCATTATTCTAGAAACATGAAAATGATGATGGAAATTGATGAAAAATCTAATAGAAAATCACATTGAGAAAATAAATTTGAATCCCCAACCTTTTCAAAATATAAGAGGGATCACCCTGGATTTTGTTTTGAAAGGATATAAGATATGATTCATGTGTGGAAATGGTAGAAATTATTCATGGTATTTAAAATTTTGTTATATTATTCTAGACAATGCAATAGATGAAAATAATGTACAAGGATTCACATGCAAGGAGATAGAAAATTTTGATAATCGATTCCCTAACCCAATGTCTAATATGTATAATAGACTAGAGAAACCTCAAATACAAAAGTAATTGGGTAGAACCCATGAAATGGCTAATTTTAATGTAGTTCATGATAATTAAGAATAAACTATCCTCTATAATATAATTATTTATTTATTTTAGGTTTTTTATTATATTCACCCTTATATATATAGGTATATTTCTATGAAAATCAAATCACCTCATTCATGATTTTATTATTGAAGAAATATTTTTTATTTATTTTACCACAATTTAAACATTATGGGAACATGCCTTGTGAAATGCATAGTATCATTTATTTATATAAATTTAAGGGGATTTTCGAAATGGATTTTCTATCTCCACAAAGACAATGTATATTAATTACCAAAATAGGGAAATCATATTTCCACCAATGTTATGGTCATCCATCAATGAAATAAGTATTATTATACTTTTTGGAAGATTAATTTTATTATAGGATTTATAATAGAAAATCTTGAGGGACATTTTTCTCAAACTATTAAAGAAAAAATTAAATATAATAATTAATCTAATTTTCAAGAAAATATATGTTATCTATTCTTTTTAGTTAGAAATTTCTCTAAAAATAATACCTTGAGTCATGACATCTTTTTTGGCACCCATATCTATTTTCATTTTTATGTGATAGCTAAAACTACGAGGACACAATTAAATTATTATAGACAATGTAACACTTAGATATTTTGGTATATATTTTTTATAAATTAATAATTTGTTTTATAACTTACTCAACACTCAACAGCCAACATAAGAAATATCTGACCCATTATGAAGGAAAATTATTAAAGAACAAAACCTAGAGTATATTTATATATTTTGATAAAATATAAATTTTTGATATTATTTTTATATTTCAATTCAACATATAAAAACTGTAAAATAATGATTTTTTTTTGTATTTTTCCAAAATACCTCATTATCAAGTGAAAAGTGAAAATTTTAATATCTTTAAAAATTCTTAAATTTATTACATTATCAATATATGAGAAAGTAATATATATTTTTCAGTGAATTTAATTTATCAAATATCTATATATGTGTATTTTAAGAAATCCTTTTTCACTTATAAAACATTTTTTCAACATTTTATAACATAAGTGACATTTTATTCCAATTTAAAAGCTAATTAAAATATTTTTTTGTTAAAATTTGTAATAGAAATACTCAATTTTGGCTTGATTTGGAAGGCACATAGTTATTATTTATTCTAACAAACTATTTTATAATATAAATTAAAATGGACTTGATAAATTTATAATATATATGATTTTTATTCCTAAAAAGAAAAATTTTCTATAAGAAGTTTTTATGTGTTATGTTCGATAATATGAAAATTAACTTTTCAAACATTTAGAAATTTATTTTTTAGAAAATTATTTTAATATTTTATATAAAAAATTTCATATTATTTAATAACATAAATTTAAAATTACCATATAAAATTATGTTACCAACATAAATATTTGTTACTGTTCTAAAATGATTACTTTTCATTAATTAAAACTTTCGTAATATCGTGTATTTTTTAAAATTTAAAGTATTTATTTTAAATTATGACTCAAATATAAAATTTAAAAATATATATGAAAATTAAAACTCATTTAATTATTAATCAATGTTCAATAATATTTTGAAAACATAATGATTAAAATGATACTTTTCTACGACAATAGTTTTTCAACCCATTATATGATTAAAATTAAAAGTTGATTTTCTCTTATTTAGAAATTAAAATTTATTTAAATAATTAGAAATTAAAGTTAATAACATTGAAATTTTGAAATTAGGGAAATCTTATATTTTTACTTATAAAATAGTTATCATGGTTAAATATTATTCAAGATTAATAAGTGTTAAAATTGGTAAATGAAGCATCTAAAATTTTTAGTTATTAGAAGGTATCTAGGACCATATAAAATAATATCAAGGTATTAAATTCATACCCACATGAATCACCTACCATTTATTCACCACATTCATCTAACCCACCTAAAACAGTTTGATACCATTAATACCCCTCACCTAACATTACTTTTTCTGATAAAACACCTCTTTCACCTATAAAAGGCGCTCACTCCCACCCATTATCTCAACCCTATCCACCCCAATGTAATTTATCAGGAATATAAATTTCTTATCCCTCTTTAAATCCTTTTTATGTAGTTATTGTGGTTATGATGAGTCCTCAAAATCTTGAAGAGGCTACATATCAAGGTAAGAGTTCTCCACCTCATTTTGATTCAAGTATTTATTCTCTGACAATCAATTTTTAATTTAAATTTATTATAATCAAATGTGTTCATAATCAATAATTTAATGTTTTTATGTTGAACTATCTATAATAAACTCACCTTATCTCACATTAAAATCATTTTATATTCTTTTTATGTAATCATCGTACGACCAAAATCACTCCTTAATTCTCTCCTTTCTCTTTTCAATTCAAGATATTCCTTTATATTTTTATGTATGTAAATTATATTGGTGATGTTTTGGAGAGAATGGATAACTTTTGGATTGTTTTTGGGATTTTCATTAGTTTTATGGTTGCTTCAAAATTTGGTAAAATAGTGAAACACTAACAGGAATCCATGCACAACAAGACAAGGGATAAATGGAAGGGGAACAAGTTGTGCATGGTTTTTCTAAAACGAGTGGGTTCAAATAAGAGACCCTAATTTTTTGGATATTGTGGTTAGGAATATTTGGGGCATGGTTTGGAAATCGTGTGAGACAACCACGTGAGACATAACCCTTTGGGTAGTAGCTTGCTCACAATTTTCTTAACTATGGAAATAATCATGCACTATTCAAATGTGAGATCCTAAAATTGTAGATATCACACATTTTAGTCTATATCTCTCTTTTTTATCCTATTATGGCACAAAATAAATATTATCTCTTCACAAATTTCAACAAATATTCTGTCATTGATCTGGAGGTTATCTGAAGGCATCCCTGGGTGTTTAAAAGTCAAATCCTCACGGTTACTGATCGTTCTGGATCGTTCTTGGTTCTTTTTCAAATATCATCTTCTCTATAAATTTTGTTTTCTTATATCTAAATCCTTTGTGTTTATATCTAATATATTTTTTACAAATATTATTATATCTTGCATTTTTTTATGATAAGGTATGAGTTATAAGGTGGACTCATGGAGATTTTACACAGTTTCATTAGCATTCATTGTGTTGTTCTTCATTATTGAAATAAAACCAGAGGTATGTGGCATCAATCATTGCCCCTATATTTTGAACATTAATTCTTAGTTTCAAATTGATTTAATTGATTTAATTTTATTGTTAAATTGATTGTGTAAAGAAAGGTATAAACCTTCTTTAGAGGTGGTTTAATGATTTTTTGTAGAATTGTGGAATTGTTGTGCATACGATTTGAAAAATCATTTAATAATAAATGTTTTCAAATAATAGTTTGGTTTGATTTATGAAAAGGGGTTTTTAATAGAATGAATTTTTTATCAAAAAGGACTTATAATTGATTTTTTATTGTATTTAAATGGTACTCACTTTTAAATGGTTTTGGCATGGAAACTATTTTGGAATGGTGTTTGGAAATACTTGGTGGTGTTTTTTCATATTTCTTTATGATTATTGGTTGAAATAATGAATTTTTTCCAATGCCAAAGGTGTAATGAAACATTGAATTTAATTACCTTTTGACAACTTTATTGACCAATGAGAAACTGATCCTGATTATGGAACTTTCATAAAAAATCATGCATGTGTACATGTGTGGATATGTGGAATGGAATGGTTTTACTAAGTGGAATTTATGAAATGTTTTTATAACATTTTTTGGATTCATTACATAGAAAATGATATTGTTTTGAGGAAATTGTTTTACTATAGAACTTGTTTATATTCTAATATAAACTATTTTAGAGTATTTTTTAAATAAACTGGTATATATATTGTGCTAACAAGTTCTATCATAGTGGTGGGAGTATGGAATTAATTTTCTGAAAATTGAAAGAGTTTTATTTTTGACCCCTACTTTGCATCTTTTGTGCTTTTATATATTTTGTTTATTGATACATGGTAAAATGTAAAGTATCACGCATCTTTAGAAGTAGTCTATGAAACAAGGTCCATTTTAGAGTAGGATAATGGAGCATGTTTGGATCATGGATTTTTCTTTAGATTCTTTGAGTTTTTCTCATCTAATCTTTACATTGATATTGTAGTATTTTTTTATGGTACATGGTTTTAGATTTATTTTGATAATTGAAATGATGAATTTTATTTCATTTTTATCAAGCATAATATAGTGGTTTCTTCGGTTATGTCTCGTTTGGTTAGTTGTTTAATTCTAAAATATAAAATCATCCCCTACATGTATGTAATTCCATTGGCATTTTTTCAACCTTTAGAGTCTTAGGGATATCACTTATGGTCATGTAATGTTCTACCACCTTTTCAATCAGGTGGTAAGGGGAGAGTCATTACAAGTTAAATCGTATTTTTTTAGTATAATAAAACTATTTCTAAAATGTGGTATCATCATGGTCCTTATTAACACTTTGTGGAACAAGTGGTAATAGTATTGGGTGGTCTTTAACTTTTTATTGGTTCTTATTCTTGGATTATAATTAAATATTGTCTATTTCTTGATTTGGGATCGTATAAACGAGTAAGATTTTCAGGACATGAAATGTAGAGCATAAAAATATTTATCTAACCTTTTTTGTTGAACCTAAAGTTAGACTAAATATGGGTAAATAATTTTTCTGGATACACTTCGAGGATTTAAAATCTCATTGACATAGGTTTATCTAATGACACAAGCATGACATGCATTAGGGAAATGGATTCCCTCTAGGACTACATATCTCTTTCTGAGTAATGATATATGATTTGATGAAATTGTTTTGATTTGTGAAAATTATTAAATTTTTGTTCAAATGTTACACTTTAAAAAAGATCATGGTTTTGGTATTTTGAAAATGGTTTTAGTTTCATAGAAAGTATATATTTTCCAAAAATGGTTTAATGTATAAGATATTGGATTTTGAAAGAATTGTGGTTATATAGTATTATGATTTAATTTTAAATGCTAAAGAATTTAGATGATGGAGGGTGATACTTATAGTGTGTGTTGTGTTTCTAGATAATGGAACCCCATATGTGTCATAAGAAATAGTTGGAAGAGGTCATTGATAATTTGGTTTCACCTAAGCCACAGGTGAACCAACCATTGGTCCAAAGCATCACTCAAGATTTTCAGCCCATTGATCTAAGACTGTAACCAAGTTCCCTTTTTTATAATATAATTAACTGCTAAAATTCAATGTGGAGGAATTATGGTTGTCTTCACAAGAGGAGGTGAGAACAATAAATAAAAGGGAAAGAGAAAGAGGGAAACCTTTTCTCAGTAAGGTGGAACACATTAGAATCACACCACAAGAAAAATTAACCTTCTTCCAAGACCCAATACCAAGCCTGGATGTTTTTAGTGTGGTTCATGGAGTCACATCAAGAGAAAGTTTACCACACCACCAAGAGCATTCCAAATTTTCAACAAGATTGGGAATCTTTGGTATTATTGTCACAATTCACCATATTTGGGTGTTCGGGATACTCCCCATGTGTCGTAGGCATCATATAATTTGAAAAAGTGAGGGAATCAGAACAATCCTAAAATATAGAATATATCTATCCATGGTGATTCTATTAAAACCATGACTCCTCAACAAGGTAACTCTCAATAGAGAAATGAAGACCAGAGTGCAGCGAGCAAGCAATTATATAGAGCAGAGCATGTTGTTTGTGGATGATAAGTATAGACCATCTGTGGTGTGAGGTACGATTATTTTTAATTCTTCCATTATGAATGATTTATTGGATATGGGTGTTTCCTATTCATTTATTGGTTCTACTGTTGTTGAATTTCTGAGTTTATAAGTTGATATTATGCCTTCTGTGGTAAAACATCAAACACGTCCAATTCAAAATGAAATATGATCCTTTTTTATAGAGTATGTTCTATAAATACAGATAGAGTCAAGATGAAATGGAATTTATTTGTTCTTGAGATGTATGTATACCATATAATCTTGAGTATGGATTGGATGACTATATTAAATACTCACATTTACTTTTATACCTGAAGAATCAGTTTTAAAATGTAATTTAAGTCTAGAATATCTTTTGAGGATACTGGAGTGTAATGGAAGGTAAAACAGGTTTGATCGATCTAAGAGTCAAAATGATCTCATAATAGATAGTAGTGTTTTATTTGGAATTCATTAATGATAGCGAGACAATCATTTTTCCAGAAGTGGTTGATCAGTTTCTTGATGTGTTTCGAGAAAATTTCTCCTGGTTGTTCAATCAAAGGGAAGTGGGTCTTATGATTGATCTCTTTAAAGGTATAAATCTGGTTTCACCACCATATTATCAAATGGATCCAATAGAATTATGTGACATGAAAGTGAAATTGTAGGATCTGTAAATAAATGGGTTCATTCATCCAAGCACGTCACTATGGGAAGCATCGTTCTTGTTTCTAAAAAGGAGGATGGAATTGTAATGTTGTGGGTAAATTATCATAAACATAACCAAGATGAAATAAATAAAATCTATGGACTTCCATGTATTGATGATATATTAAATAAATTGAAAGAATCATAATGCTATAGAAAATTTTCATGATCTCAGGATATCACAAATGGTGAGTTTAAAAGGAGGATATTCTGAAAATAGCTTTTGGAATCACATATGGGCATTTTGAATATGTGGTATTGTTTTTTGGACCTACTAATTCACCATCTGTCTTTATGGAATTGATGAATTGTATATTTTAGAGATATCTATTTTCTTTTTTGGTTGGGTTTTTGGATCAGATATTGTTGTATTCAAGGACAAGGGCTTAGAATGAAAAACATATGGTGACTATGTTGAGAATATTTAGAGACCATCATATGTATTCCAAGTTATCAAATTTTGTTTTTTTATATAATAGGTATTATTTCTTGGTTGTTTAATTTTAGAAAGAGGCATTTTTGTAGATTCGTAGAAGATATATGTTGTTATCACTCGAGAACCTCTAAAGAATATCTTTGAGATACAAATATTTCTTAGTCTACCTAGTCATTACTGATGCTTTTTTCATGATTTCTCATGACTATAATCTCGTGTTATAGTTTTGAAAAAGACTAATGTTCTATTCCAATGGAATGATGAATTACATAAGTCCTTTAATGAATATAATCTTCACCTTATATTCACATCGATCTTGGTTTTTCTGGAATCAAGCATGGGTATGTGGTGTAATATGCTGCTTTGAGAACAGGGTTGGGGTGTGTTCATATGAAATGATACCATGTTGTTTCTTATGGATCAAGGTAACTATTAGTGATTGATAAGAACTACCCAACATAGTATTTGGAGTTAGTTTCTCTACTCTATTCTATGAATACATGACATCATTAACTATTAGGTGAGATGTTTATAATTTTTATAGACCATAATAGCTTGGAACATATTTTCTCACAAAGGGGTTTGAATATTATATAGTGAAGATGGATGGATTATAAACGAATATTTGACTTTGACATGATATATACAGTCGTTAATGGAATATTGGTGGTGGAAAAATTAGGCTGAAAGTCATACTCTCAATTAGGAAAATCGGAATCAAATGAATGGTAGTTGATGTCGGTCATATCCAACGTGCATATAGAATGTGAATAATGAGGTGATGTTTTGGTTTATTCCTTATTTTAGTGGTTCCTAATTTGTTAAATATGGTAATATAAGAACATAAATCCTATTTTAAATGTCTTGTGATGAGTTGAATAATCAATGGTGGGGAGACCATTTATGGATGGAAGATGGATGAGAGTTTTGTGTTGTGGTTCCACAATCGGATGATCATACCAATGGCTTGTTAGAAAAAAATTCTTCATGCTTACTAGCATTCAGTATGGTCTATTCATCCAAGAATAGAGAATATATATAAGGTGTTTAAAGAAAAGTTTTGTTGGAATGGTCTGAAAATGAAATTAGCAACATTTTTTTTTGAGATTCCTAACTTTTCAACAGTTTATCGAAAATAATCAATGAACATCAGGTATGTTTTAGTCTTAACATATTACTGTTTTGAAGTGGGATCATATAGCTATAGATTTTGTAATAGGATTCTCGAGAATGGATTGTAATCTTGATTTAAAATGGGTGATAGTGGATCATCTCACAATGTCATCTCACTTCATCCATGTTCATGAATATCATATGGTATTGAACTTGTTAAAAATATTTATATGATAAGTGGAAAAGAGGTATGGAGTTACTGTTTAGATTATGTTAGACCGAGATCATAAGTTTACATCGTGTTTCTAGAAATACGTGTGAATATACCTTGGTACTCAATTGTCAATGAGTACCAAGTATCATCCTCACACAGATAGAAAATCTGAACATATGATAAAAACATTGGAATCCATGTTGTGGGCTTTAGTAATGGATTTTATTGGCTCATGGGTAGATCATGTTCTCTTAATGGAGATCTCATATAAATTTTTTTATCAAGACACAATTTCAATTTTTCTCTTTGATTTATTATATGGAAGTACTTATAATTCTCCATTGTATTGGGTGGAAAATAGTGAGACATCAATCGTTGGACCGATCCCTATCCAAGAAACAATATAAAAGATTTAGTTTATCAAGAAACAAATGGAGACACCACAAAGTCATCAGAAATTTTATTTGAATTATCTTTGATGGTTTTTTCATTCTAGATGAGTGATCTTGTGTTTATTAGGATATATCCAAGGATTGGACATTGGAATTTGGGGAATTAGGGTGATTTAAATCCTCATTACATAATACCTTTTGTGATACTAGAATGGGTCGGTGAGTTCCCAAATCCATTGGAATTTCCACCACACATTAGTGGGGTGCATAAATTGTTTCAGGTATATCAGTGGTAAAACAATGAGACTGATCCTGACCATGTGATTTGAAGAGATAATATTGAAATGGATTCAGATGCTTAATTTGTTCATATCCTAGTGTGGAATGTGAAAATTCATGTGAAAGCCTTTCCGGAAAAAAGCATCAATATAGTGTGAGAATTGTGGAAACATGTTCATATTTAGCAAGAGAATTGGGAATCAGATAAGGAAATGAATGTTCAATGGTAATAACTCTTTGAGAGAAATGATGTTTTTCTACTTTTAGAGGATGGAAAGACCAATGGTGGGGAGAATGTCACACCCGTTGTTTCATGTGGGTAAGACTTTCGTTGTCATTTTTATCTAAGTAAAGTTTATTGGTGATGTTTTTGAGATTTTAGAGAACATTTTCAGTGTTTTGGGGATTTTCTTTAGGTTCATTATATGTTTATGGATTTGTAAAACTGTGTAATACCTACTGGAAACTGCTCACAAAGAGAAAAGAGCTAAAGGAAAGGCGCACGGGCTATGCATATTTTTTCTAAACCATGAGGAAGCCTAAGAGAAACTGTGATTTGTTTGAAAGTGGCATTTTTCATAGTTGGTGCATAATTATGAAACCATATGACCTAACCATCCAAGGATTATCCCTTTATGTAATATCTTTCACATTGTTAACGCATTGTTTTACTAATTGTGCAACTAAATATTCATGGGATAAAAGTGAGATCCTAAAATTTTGGATCTCTCATTTTTTAGTCTATATCTACCTATTGTTTCTTTCTATGTAGTCCAAAATCAATATTCTCTCTTTCCAGAGGACAAGGAAGCTTATCCCATCAATTTAGATGTAATACAAAGGCATCCCATAGTGGTTTGAATAAGGATCCTCATGGTTAGTGATCATTATGTGTCACTCTTGGGGATTTTTTATATATCATATTCTCCATCCCATTCACTTATATATATATATAAATCTGTTGTGGATAGATCTATTTTTTTTATAAAACAATATTATTAGATCTGATTTTTTTCGGACAAGGGAAGAGATATAAGGTTGGTTTGTAAATATTTAATTCAATTTCATTGGAATTATTCATTTCATTCTTCATTTTCATCATAAAACATGAGATAGGTGGATTCAATCTTAACTCCTATATTTTTATTTTGAATTATTAGTTTCAAATTGTTTAAATTTATTTATTGTTACAGAGAAATAGATTTTAAAAATCATTGTTGAAGCCTTATTTATGAATGGATTAAGGATTATTGTGGAACTCTGGAATTGTTGTGCATATGATTTGATAAATCATTTTAAAATGATTATTTTAAAATATTTGGTTATCTTGATTTATGAAAAATACTATTTCCATAAAAATGGTTTTTAACTAAATGGTTTTGGAATTGAAAGGATTTTGGAATTTAACTATTTTTTTCATTTAAATGGATTTTGAATTTAAATGGTGTTGTAATTTAAATAGTTTTGGCATTATGTTTTGGCATAGTTATTGGTGTGTGTTTAAATTGAATTACGAATCTTGGTTAGAATATGAAATTTTTCTCAGTGCCAAAGTTGTAATGGAACATGGGATTTAATTAACTTTTTATGACTTAGTAGATTGATGAGAAACCAGTAAGGAGTATTGAAATGTTATAAAAAAATGCTTGTGTATATGTTTGGATATGTGGAATGGAATAGATTATGCCAAATTGTGATTTAGGAAATTGTTTTATAACATTGTTTGGATGCTTTCCTTGGAACATGATATCATCTTGAGAATACTATTTTACAAGGAAATGTTTTTTATTTTGAAAAAAATAGTTTTAGAATTTTTTTTATATAAACTTTGTAATATATTGGGATAAATTCTTCTATCCTAGTGGCGTTAAGAGGGAATTAATTTGAAAAATCTACTATGTTTTAGCACTCACCCATACATTGGAACATTGGGGCTTTTCAAAAAAAATTATTGAGGCATGGGAAATGGTAAAGTATCACACATATTTATCAGTACTTCTTACTACATGGGCTGTTGTGGAGTTGAATCATGGAGCATGTTTGTATATTAGATATTTACTTAAAGGCGTTGAGTTTTTTCTTCAATTTTTTTACTTTGATATTGTAGTATTACATTGTGGTATTTGGTGTTAGTTTGATTTTGATAAATAAAATGTTGAGTTTTATTTGATTGTTGTCATGCTTCATATAGTGGTTTTATTGGTTATGGATCATTATGATTCCACATGTTCATAATCAATCCTTTACTATCTAGGTGATTCTATATTAAGGAGATACTACCATTATCACTCATTATTCCCATTACGTAATCCTTTTTAATAGCCATCATGATCCTGAAATCATTCCTTCAGTTTCCATTTTTAAGTGGAAAAATGTTATTTAATTCAAGGTAATCCATATAAATTGTGATTATGAAAGTTTATGTATATAAAAAATGATCGTATGATTAATATATTTATTAAGTTTAGTATATATTTAACTAACCAGGGAAACAAGCTAAGGGTTTTCACCTCAATCAACCTTTACTTAGGAAGGATTTGATATTATACACACAATATTTATCTGGATAGTGAAACTAATACCCACTTATCCTATAATATCATAAATAATTATTGAACTTCGAATATTTACATTCATTCATGATCTTATTTAATGGGATATACAATTGATATCTTCTATAAAATGTAACGGTTTTTCATAAATCAATCTATTACTTGAGTTAAAATGTTTCTCCTTCTGATTTATATTTCATTTCATATGGCATACCCTATTACTACCTTCTAAGAAATTATTTAATTCAAATATTTCTTATTTATGATTTTAAGTCCTTGAAAATGAAATTATGATAAGAATAATTCCCATCATCTGTAATGATATTATCCCCTCTCTGTCCTTATTTTAAATTCCTACTAATGTTCCCCTTTATACATAGAGTTAAAACTATATTTTTTCTCATTTGACCTTAATATAAAAATTCTACTATTTTAAAAATGAGGTTTTTGATACTCTCTTTTGATATTTATTTTCAATAAAAAGTATTTCAAAATGTTCAAAAGTATTTCCATCCTTTCAAATTAAAAATTTTTATCTTCCACTCCACATTACTTTTAATAACCAATGTTTTTTTTCCAAAAATCAATTATTGAATAAATTTTAAAACTAAATTTTTCAAAGTATTTTCAATTAATTTTTTTAAAAAAATAATGTTTTATTAAGGTTCCACTATTTGATGTTCCTTTTTTAAAATGTAATTATTTTTCAAAAAATTCACTTCACCTTTTAAAAATTGACCTTTAAAATTGACTACAATATATTATATGATACAAAATATAAAAATGTTTAAAAAAACTAATTTAAAATTTCACCAGTATTTTAATCTTTATACCTAAAATATTTATTTGATTAGAAATTATTTTTTTGAATCCCCCTCTACATTTTCCTAACAAGTAATCGTTGGGTTTTTTGGAGGTTGGTATCAACCATTTATTATTTTGAGGTTTATTTTTTTATACCACCAAGAAATATTGGGAAGCATATTTTTCATCCCACAGGTTTTATATAATGCGATTAATGATTTCTTTCAAGTGGAACACTTATATATGGATGATGGTGGGTGGGGTACTATATCTCCCTCAAATAAAATTTTTATGGTTTTATACATCATGAGGTAAATATGTTGTGCATGGACAAGATGTTAATTTTTGATGTTCATAAGATTAAGCTACAATATATATTGGATTAGCTATATTTAAAATATTGAGTGTAAATATGACCTTGATTAGTTACATTCAATAGATTGAGGATGATTATGATGTGGTTAGCTACGTTCAAAATAAAGAGTGTGAACTTGATGTTGTTAGTTATGTTCACAATGTTAAGAATGCCTATGAATATGCTTATGTCATAACACTATGTTATGATCCATTGAACTTGTTTATTATATCACGTTTCAATATTATTATTTCATGTTATGTGTCCTTATTTTAAGATTACATGCATATATATCATCAATTATGGAAAACTATTTTTATTACATGTTCTTTTAAATAGTATATTCCTCCCCTAATTATTTTTTCACTAATTCTTATGATCTATCCCTTGATGACATATTGATGATTTTTCCCCTTATTGATCATTTGATTTCACTCCTTTCTTATGTATTCCATTACACATGTTTAGAAAACATGAATAACTTTTGGTACATCAAAAACAAAATCTAGTGGTGTTCAATTATAGAGAAATGTTCACATGCCTTTATCATGATACTAGTCCTCAAATTCACAAAACTATTTCGTCGTTGGGTTGTGTGACTATTTATGACATGTATTGTTTAATACACTAAATTAATTTATTATTTAGGTTATTTTTATCTTGGGTTTCTAAATCCACTATTCAAATTGGTATCTAAATACATAACCCATGTAGATTTTGTAGGATTACAAGAGGTGAGGAGGATATTCAAGAAACCAAATTTCACTACCCATCCTAGTGGGTCCCATGTCGTGACTCCCCATGCCAACCTCTAATATGTTAGGGGCTGGTGACTAGAACTGAGTAGGCATATCACTAACATTGGAGGCATTTCCTATGTACATGTATAGAGGCACACATTTCCAAGCCCAAAAAATACTGAGATGAAAAAAGCACTAAGTAAATAAAATGAGTGCATACAACTAAAACCAACCAACAAAGTATAAAGGAATGTAACGTGTAGAATGTAAACATGGCCAGAATACAATTCCACCAAAATAAATAGTCTAAAAAAAACATATTCCAAACTGTAATTATGAGATATGTACTGGGACTGCTACTCGTAGTCGTAGGAACACCTAGGCCTATGAGGATTCTCACAAAGCTCATTCTAGCCCTGGTCTACCCTAGACTCCATTAAAATGAAACTTATCTTCACAAGACATGGCATTTGTGGGAAAAGGCCCTGTAGGGGTGAGTATAACAATACTTAGTTTGGGACCCTGAAAACCACAATGAAATACATGATGTAAAGGTACAATGATATCTACATAGTAAATTTTTATTAAACATATAATAAGAAAAGCAAATCCAGATTTACTCGAAACCAAGACCTGTAGTTTATAGGTATGTCACAATGAAAACATGCCCTAGCTAGGGATTTAGTTCAAAGATTACATGAAGAACTTGTCTGGGAGAACTCACTCAATGAGTTTGATAGCTCAGAGACATACTCCCAAGAAGTAATTTATTCCAGAAGTGTCACGAGGGAGATATATACACAGATTGATCTGAAGAGAGAAAAGATGCACTCATTTCAGGAGAACATGCTGTTGACTGGGGAATGATCATGATACACGGATGAGGATCACTTCCAGGGCCTTGGCGTATACCGCAACTCATCCAGATTCACCTCCTACATAGAGGATCAACATCCTGTAGTATCGGTTAGGTCGATAGATGACTCTACCTAGGATCAATAATTTGAAGAGGATCTCGCTCAGGGCCTCTCAGTGGGGTTCTGACTCTATAAAGAAAGTCTTGCTGAAGGGATCAAACTCTAGTGGATGGAAACAATACCTGAACATTAGGGGAACTAGAAAATGGGGAACTAACACAAGTTAAACCATTCCAATGAATGGTGAACAAGAAGATAAATCTATGTACAAAATGTACACATCATGTAGAAAGGTCACATGTCGTGTCTTATGACCCTGGGTACTGCTCGTGTACAATGGAATGTGTCAAAGATCATGTCATGTTGATATAGGTATACATGACGTGTAAGAGCGTGACATTCCATGTCCTGCTATATGGGTTCCACTCCATGTATCTTGGTCGTGTGCCCGTACAAGGCTTCATACACTGTATTCTAACCCATGTACTGGTACATGGGGTAACCCGTGTAATCGGTATGTTCTATCCCTGTGGTGGAGTAAAATTCATGTACTCCACCCCATTTCCATGTATCATCTGAGATACACATCGAGCCTCATATAAGCTATAACACTTTTTCTGACAGTGTCACATGCCATTTCATAGCTTCTTGCATCACCAAACCCCATCCATTACTAAGCTATCCCCATACACTGTGTTTTTCTGAGAATATGCCATGTTCCTCTGGATTTTCTATAATAATAGGTTTTTCACTATTGTTCCTCGTGTTCTCCTATGATCATTTTTCCAGCCATCTAATCACCACAAAAATCAATATTCTAGGATGGATAGACATTTTAACACCAAAGAATTTAGGCTTTGGGCCTTTGATCGACTTCATAAATGAATTTCGATTATTCGTGGAATAAATGGTCAAAGAACGATTCTTTTCAATCCTTGTTGATGCATTTTCCTCCATCGTCGTTGCACCTCCTCTATTTACTCATGATATCAGATCTTTAATTTGGGACCATTTTTTAGTGGAATGGACTCACAATAATTTATTGTTCATTACCCCGCAAAGTACATGAAGAATGTAGGGTAAATAGGGGAATAAGAAATCCACATAATGAATTTAGGAACAAACCTTCCCTATCATTCATCAAAGCATTGATCCTCATACTTTAGATGAATCTAACAGAGCAATTCAAATTAAAATTAATCACGCACCAATTAATTCGCAAAATTCAACACAATAAAAGACTCTCCTGCAAGAACTAATGATATGTTGGTCAACCTGTTCAGGGTTTGATCCGCGTTCATCATTTAAATCCAAGAATGGGGAAAAGAATTGGAATAACAACCCCTACCATGATCTTAGATGAGAGGTGGATATGTTTCCATTTTTGGGTGATTTCTGATCTTATCGCACAATGATCCACATGTTTTCTATCATCTTTATTCATCAAGATTTCTCTAATGGTGGATCTTCTCCAAAACTATTGAGGACTCCATGAGGTTTTCCAGGGTTATGAGACTACCCCTGGTATCCTTTTCATTTTAAAAAATAATGTTACATTGAGTTATGGAAACATTTAAAACAAAATAAATTATTAATTTAATTTAATTATTTTTAAAGTTCTAAAAACTATCTTCTACTACTGACCCACTCCAGTTGATGTTAGGCCCTACCTAAGGTAAAGTTGTTGGTGTTGATGCAATTATGTCCTTGGAATTTCTTATATGGGGACCCATTTATAATTATTCCACATTTTTAGTAAATCTCTTGTGCATGCTATTTAAAAGTATAATTTTTTTTAACATTGATTTCTGGTACTCCGAACCTTAGAATTGCATGTCATCACAAAGCCTGGTCTCATAATAATTACATATAAAACATTAAAATAATACGTGAAAAAATACATGACATTACATTTCCCCCACCTTGGGGATTTTACGTCCCTAAAAATATAAAACAAAAGGCTACTCAAACAAATGTGGTTACTGCGAACAAATCTAAGCCACCCAATCCCACATGCTCTCCAGAAGACTCTTGTGCTTCAACCAGACACACACCAAGGGAATCACTCTCCCATGAATGAGCCTCTCCTATATATCATCAATCACCATTGAGTATTCTACGATGGTCAATCCATCCTTGATGTCCAGCTGGCCCTAGTCGATGACCTACAATGGTTCATGCATGTATCTCTTCATTTGCCACACATAGAAGACATCATGTACCTAGTGCAACTATGGTTGAAGAGCTAGGTGGTACGACACTGCTCTATCTCTACACAGTATCTGAAAAGGGCCAATGAAACTCAGTGAAAATTTACTGCCCCAACCAAATCTCTTCAAACCTCATCGAGGTGATACCTAAAAGAATACATGGTATCCCTCCTAGAACTCCAAAGGTCTCAGTCATCAATAAGCATAAGACTTATGTCGGATATATATAGTCTTCATCTGTTCCAATATGATCTACACCTTCTCCGTGGTAGCTCATAACGACTCTGGAACCATGAGTGTTGTCTCTCTAGGTTCGGTCCAGTAGAGTGTTGATCAGTCGGGTCGCCCATTCAAATCCAAAAATGGGTTCAGACCGATGGTGGATTGGTAGTTGTGCTTGTACACAAACTGCACCAGTGTTAGGTGGTCCACCCAACTGTGACCAAAATCCAAGTTATCGGCCCACAACATATCTTCCAGAACCAGAACTGCTATCACCATATATCCATCTAGGATGGAATGTCATGCTTAAGCGTAGTTGAGCCCCAAAATCCTCTTATAATCCCTTATACATTTGGGATGTTAAAAACTCATCACAATATGATACTATATTCAATGTAATTCCATGAAGCCGAATTATCCCATGTAAATAAAGGTGTCCCAAGATCACTACGGAACTCAGATCCCTGATAGCTAAGAAGTTGGACGACTTTTTGAGTCTATCAAAGATCACCCAGATGGAATCATGTCCCCTGGATGTTCATAGTAATCCTATCATGATGTCCATCGATATTCCATCCCACTTCTATGGTATCACATCCAAGGGTGAGATAACCCTACTGGAACCCAGTGCTCAGCCTTCACATGTTACTACATGAGTAATCAAGAAATGTACTTTTCTTTTGACTTCTTCATACCCATCCACCAGAATTGATGCTAGAGGTCCGGAAACAATTTTTATACTCTAGGATGTACCGCTAAGGGGGGTGTATGAGACTCCCTCGGAACCTAATCCTGCAACACCACTGGAAACACTATGAGTCCTCCGAATAGGACGACATGCTCTCTTCCTTGAGAATATCTATTAGGAGAAAGTCTTGTGGATAAATGGTCACATAATTTCTCATAGTCAACATACCCTAGATGTTCCTCTATGACTCAATATAAGTGTCTAGGGGTGTTAACCATCGACTGGAGATAAGCTACAGCATCTCCATCTATGAAAGATAATTTTAGTGAGACCAACTCCTCTGATGCCTCTCTCAGTAGCTACGAACTCAATATCATACTGAGAGAGTCTACCAAGATGTTACCCTTCTTAGGAGTATAGATAATCTCTAATTAATAATCCTGGAGGATCTCTAGACATCACCTATACCTCATAGTTATATCCTTTTTCAAGAATATGTACTTGAGGATCCTGTGGTCAAAGTAGATTATAAATCATTCCCCCATCAGGTAGTGTCTCCACCTCTTCAACGTGAATACTACCACTGCCAAGTTAATATTATGGGTCACATAGTTCTTCTCATGTGGCCTTAGCTGGTGTGAAACATAAGAACTCCTGGCCTGACTCAACATCAAGACACAGCTAAGCCCGGTTCCTGGCATGTTGTAGAAAAATAGATACCCAAGACCCTCTTCTGGAAATCTCATGATCAGTGTGATCGTCAAAATCTACCTCAACTATTGTAAATCCTACTATCACTTCTCCATCCATAAAAGGTATCCCATTCTACGTCAAGGATTTTATTAGTGATGATATCCATGATAAATCAAGGATAAATATATTCTGGTATCCCACCATCCCAAGGAAGCTCTTCCTCTTTGTCACACTCTGGGGTGGCTCCCATGCTAACACTACCTCAACCATGGCCTGGTCCACAACTACTCATCTGTTGAGATAAAATGACCCATAAAGTGGATATGTTATATCCATAATTGTAACATTGAGAGATTACCATAAAGCTGGTGCTTTCAGAGTATGTCTATAATCATCCATAGCTGTCTCGCATGCTCCTCCTATGAAACCCAGTATACAAGGATCTTGTCGATGAAGACAACTATGAACATGCTTATTTACAACTGGATGATCTATTCATCATTTCCATGAAAACTGCATGGGCGTTCTTCATGCTGAGAGGAATCACCACGTACTCATAGTAACTTTAGTGGAATCTAAAAGACTTCTTTGATATATCTTCATTTTTTAATCATAACTGGTGCTAACCCGATCTAATTTCAACTTTCAATAACCATCACGCCCCACTCAGCAAATTGAAGAGTTCATCGATCCTCAGAAGTTTATACTTATTCTTCACTATTACATGATTCAGGCATCGGTAATGCATCCACAAACTCAAAATCATTTATTCCATCTTGGAAAAAAAAACTGGTGATGGCCATGGTGAAACACTAGGTCTTAGGAAGCCCTTATTCTACAAATCCTCCAACTGCACGATCAGTTCATGAAGCTCTGCACGATCCATTCGTAACATCATGGAGTATATCAATTTCATCATGTCATGTAAGTAAATATAGAAGTTGATTTACTAGTGAGGAGGTAGTCCGGAAACATCTTCTCGAAATACATCATTGTACTCTGCCATTTCTACTCGAAACTGAAAGCTCACAACATCAGCTTCTCCGATGGTATGTCTATCCAACTCATGCATGATCAGATACACCATCCTATGAATGATCCCATTCTATACTTCCTGGGTTTTCCTTTTATCGAAAAAGGAAAACCTTGTTCCATTACTAAAGACACACCACAATCTTCACCCAAAGTGGTCAATATGGGCATGAGCCGAAGATAACCAACCCATACCGAGAATGACGTTGTAAGACCTCAAATCTTTTACCATGTGGTTCTAACCAAAAATCTCATCTCCAAGGGTAGGATCACACTATCAAAAAAAATGAGTAATTATCGAGTCTCCTCCCGTAGGTGTCTCTAAGAATAAGGCTCGAGTCAAAGTCTCAACAAAAATCTCAAGGATTTGTAGAAGACACATGGTGAGGAAAGAATGAATAGAACCTATGTCTATAAGTACGTAATACAAGTTATAACTGTCACAGATCATACCTCAGATCACCGCTGTATTCCTTGGGTTGTAGCCCTTGAACACATGTAGCTACCCTCACCTATGTCTCCTCACTTTCTATGCCTTGTGTAGACCTCTAGGGAGTGGTTGTGGAAGTTGATCAAATCATATACCATCACATAAAGCACTCTCAACTCCTCTACAATGTCTTCTTATTGGTGGTTATGCATGCTCCACTCTTTGCCTCTACCTCGGTGGTCCATCAATATCCTCCCTTTCAATAGTTAGATGGGTTGGGAAGCCTCTTGTGAGATACCATCATCCATCGCACAAGTAGCATCACCTCTCCCTAGGATGTCTGGATCTAACCTGAGATCCATGTAATACAAGTCCTCTGTCATGGGTCCTCCTATGACATCTCCCAAGTCCTTATCCATATGTCCAATGTCATCTTCTATCTATCGACGTCTTTTCACATGTCTATTTGCTGGTGATTACCACTGGATTCCTCTAATCATCCAAGAAGCTATTGACCACGAAATCACTCTCGAGAACTAATTCATAAGTCGAAATGAAAAGGGTCAAAACACTATGTAAAATTTCCTATCTTAGACCAATCTCGAAGGATTGAGTTCGGATGTACTGATCCCTGACCATGCCCATTGGGTACATGGAAAGGTTGGTGGTCCTCAATGAATAGTTAGCCACCTTTAAACTTCCCTTCTAGAGATGAAGAAGCTCCTGGATGCGTACTACTCGAATCATAACAGGAGATAACTACTCTCTAAAGAGTTGTTCGAACTCCATCCATGAAAGAGTCTTCTCGTCGTGAGTTTGTGTGCTCGAACTCCACCATCATCCTGAAGAAACTAGGTGAAGGATTCCTCTTGGGATCACCTTCTAGTCTCCTAATGTCCTCACTATACATAATAATCTGGTCATCACCTCAATCCAGTCCTCAGCCACCAGATGTTGGGCTCTCCTCCGAACCTGAGTGGTCTCTATCTCTAAATATCATGGAGTGCGCTCTGCTAGCACTCCACTTCTATCGGAACTTCATGTACTGTGTCATACTATACTGGTGGTGGTATAGATGGTGCACCACCTAGAAGTAAAACTGGGGGAACTAGTCCCTGAATTAGAGCCTTTTCACTGAGGAAGTCATCTTCATGATCTATTTATTGAATCCTAGCATGCATGCATTGTGGAGGCATCATATGAACAACATATGCCATGGTCAATGTTTTTATCTGGATAGCTGATAGAAAAGGAAATGGAAAACAATAACCATTCATATATGATGCATGTACCATTTTTTGTTTTCCTACAACTAGTTTTTTCATTTACCGAGTCTAATTATAGGTTATCAGAGTCCTGGAGTATGGATTCACCGGTTTCCCTCACCAACACAAGAGTCCCATTAGTGAAATAAGTGCTCAAAACACTTAACATCGATTTCCCAAAACAATATCATAGAATCTTGGTCCTTTGTTATATCCAAACACCTTTGATACCACTATTTCACAGATCATACTAGTTTGGCATGTTCCATGACTCTCCAAGCCCACCTCAAATAGGCTAGAGGTTGGTGGCTAGCACTAGGTTGGCATATTACTAACGTGGGGGAAATTGCCTATGTACCTGTACACACGAACACATCTCTAATTTCACAAACGCTGAAATGGATAAAAAAACACTAAGTAAAAAAATGCATGCATACCACTACACCCAACCAACAGAGTACCATTGAATGTAAAGTGAGGAAAGTAAACTCTTCTAGAATGAAATACCACCAAATGAAAGAGTTTTAGATCTTCAAAGTATAAATTTTAACAAGATACAGGCACTAAGACTACTGATCATAGCTTTTGGAACACCTTGTCTTGTATGGAAACTCACAAAGCTCGTTCCGGTCTTAGTCTACCCTGGTCGCCATCAAAAGGGTGCTCATCTGCACAAGACTCAAAATGTGCTAGAGAATCCCTTGCAGGTGTGAGTATAACAATACTCTATATGGGACCTCAAAAACTAGAAAATAATGCACAAAGTAATTATACTATCAGCTCTACATAGCATATGTATACAGAACATATAACAATGGAAACATTTTTAGATGTACTCCAAAACTAGTCATGTAGTCTAGAGGTAAGTAGAAATGCCTGCATACACACACTAGTGATTCAGTTCTAAGATTCCATGATGAACTCATCTAAGAGAACTCACTCCATTAGTCTGGTAACTCAAATGTAGTACGTCTAAGATTTACATTCTTTGGGAGGTGTCACGAGGGACATAGATGCATTAATAGATCTAAAGAGAAAATAGATGTACTCATTTATAGAGAACTCACTCTTGAGTGGGGAAAGATCATGATACACATATGAGGATCACTACTAGGGCCTTGGAGAATACTAAAACTCATCATCATTCAACTTCTATGTAGAGGATAGAAGTCGTGTATAATTTTTCACTTCGATAATTGACTCGAAACATGGTCACGAATTGGTATAGGATCTAACTTCGGGCCTCTCAGAATGGATTCTAACTCTATCCAAAAGGTCCTGCTAAAGGTTTCATACTCCCAGGGATGGAAATGATACCTGAACTTCGGGGGAATGATAAAAGAGGGAACTAACCCCAGCGATACGTGTCCAAGGAACGGTGGACAAGAAGATCATGCTATGTAAATAAAGGTACACAACATGTAGAAAGGTCACACACTGTATCCAATACCCTTGGTACTACCCATGTACAATGGCTCGTGCCAAAGAGAATGTCATGTATACATAGATATACATGGTATGTAGGAGCATGACAAGCCATGTCCAATATCTAGGGGACACTCTGTGTACACAGGCCATGTGCCAGTGCATAGCTTCAACTCATGTATGCCAACCCATGTTCCAGTACACGCAGAAACTCACATAACCGTCCTGGTCTGGCCATGTGGTAGAGTACATGCCGTGTACTCCACCCTATGTCCATATATCATTTGAGATACATGTATATCCCCATGCTAGGAACCATACCTCATGTGACAGTTTCACACGCCATGTTGTCGATTCCTTCATCTCAAAACCCTAGCCGCCGCCGAGTCTACCATACACCCTGTGTTCTTCGAAGAAAACTTCATGTTCCTCAGGATATTATAGAATTGTAGTTTTTTTGTTATTTCACCATGGGTTCTCCTATGATCCTCAATCCATAGGTCTGATTGTCGTAAAACTCTAGAATCTAGGTTTCTCCCCCCATGCTAACACCAAATCAGTAGGTTTCGGGCCTTCTATCGGCTATAAAAGCATGTTTCTATTATCCGTACGAAAATGGTCTAAGAATAATTCATTCAAATATTTTTTGATTCATCATCCACCATATTCATTCCACCTCCTCTAGGTCATCATGATGTTGAATCATTAATTTGGGATTGTTTCATTGAAAAATAGATGTTCAATGATCTATTGTTCATAACCCCTGAAGAATGTGAATAATGCTGGGTAAAACAGGGGAGAAGAAATCCACACAATGAATTTAAGAAGAAACCTTCATCTTCGTTCGTTACAGCATCGATCCCCTCCCTTTATAAGGATCAAACATGGGAAATCAAATTAAAACAAATCATGCAAAGATTAATTCCCCCAAATAAACCAAATAAAAGACCCTCCAACAAGAAAAATCAATATAGGGATCAACCTGTTTGTGGGTTGATCCACATTCATTGTTTGAGTCCAACAATGGGGAAAAGAATTGAATTAAAAACACCTAACTCGATCATCAATGTGAGGTGGATTTTTTGTCGTCGTTGGTGAGATCCGACATTACTTCATAGTGATTCACCCATCGTCATTCCTCGAGAGTTCTCCAGGGGTGGCTCCCCTCCAAACCACTAGAGGATTCTATGGAGTTTTATAGGGTTATGAGCCTACCCATGGTCTATTTCTCATTTAAAACAAAATAACATGTTTCTACATTATGGAAAATTTTAAAATAAAATAAATTTTTATTTTATTTTATTTTCCTTTTAAACATACAAAAACTAACTTCTGATGTTAACCTATGTCGGTCAATGTTAGTCCTTACCTAAGGTAAATTCAAAGCCCTTGGAGCAACAGTTCCCTATGATTCATGATCTTAGTATCCATTTAAATTTTATTACACCTATTCAGTAAAACTTATCGTGTGAACCATTTAAAAGATTAAATTATTTAGAACATTGATTCTAGGAACTTTGAGCCTTAGAATCACACACCTTTTCAAATCATGGTCTCATATTAATTACATATAATATTTTAGAATAACACACGAAAGTTTATGGGGCATTACACCACAAGATATGTTGTTGTGGAAAATTGATACTACCATCTCATGTTGATGATATGACGGATTCTAGTTTTAAAGAATTTTTATTATGTGGTCAGTGTAACATAAAAAAAATATTTGTCTATTTTAGTTATAGATATTATAATTTTTCATGTTTATAAATAAGGGATAATGCTTTTATAATTATAGAATAGTTATTGGAATAGTATATTTGAATTATCATGTTTATGTTCTACAATATGAAAAGAAATTTTTGTGAATTGATTATAAATCATGTTCACATGACTCATATCACACCAAATTTCGGAAATTACATCTATTTCATGTAAATCAAAAGTGTATGACCGATATATATCAAGAAAGGGAAATTTATATTATTTTATACTAAAACCCATGGATATATTTTATTTTTATTTTCTAGAAAAAAAAATTTTATATAGGGAAAAATGAGAAAGGGCCACAACACTTATATAATTAGAGTATACATATGTATGTGGACTATTTCTATTTAGATATCGTTTTATATACTCTTATATCAAAGATTTTTTTAATGAATTTTGTTGATATAGAAAATTCTAATTAATGATCTATATGTATAAATACTTTCACAAATATAAAGATTAAAATAATGAAGTTGGTGAGAAGATAATGAATTTTCAACCAAAACATGGTGGTGATTATCTTAACCAAGAGTTAATAGATTATCTTTGGGAGTTTGGGATACTATCCCAACTTGATCTTTCATATAAAAATTATTGAAATTGTTTTAGTGAATTGATTAAAATCACATTTTATACTTGGTGACATTGAGGGTGGGTCATGTAATTATTTCATTATGATTTTTGGAACAAAAATTATATATACATCCTAATCACTAAACTAAATTACAACATAAGAATAAAATAGATTACAATATGATTTTTTGTGTGGGATGAATTTTTTTTCAAATATATATGTGTGGGGATATAAAATATTTGTTAAGGTCACTTCTAGAAACAAATTTACACTGTTAATAAAAAAACTATTTTTTATAGGATATCTCAATTAAGTAATGGGACATTATTATTACAACCAATTGTAATAAATATTTATAGTGGAAAGACATTTCATGTTATTTTCTTGGGGTCACATGTCCATAAGAGATAATAGGATAAACATATACTTTGATTAAGAAAAGGATCATGATACAAAAGGGTTAGAATATTAAAACAATTACACAAAGACAGTTGAAGAAGTTAATACATAGAAACAAGTACTATATATTAGTACCATATAGATTAGAGAACCAATGAAATATGGTTTCGTAGTCCTCTGGTATGGTTGCTAATTATTAGTTGATATTTCTGAACTTGTTTCCCATAAAGAAGTGGTATATAACTCAAAATATGTGAAGTTGGAAGAAGCCATGACTATTGAAATAAATTTCACATACCAAATAAAGTATGTATTTTGGTAAACCAACCAGTTAATGTAAATTTTAATTGGTGAAAATAGGTATTAATGAATAATATAGACACTGTTAGTAATTTTTTTACATATAGTGAATAATTTTTTTCTAAATATTTTAAACAATTTCAATGAATAGACTATTAAAAAATATTTTCACAAGTCATTATGATAAAATCCATGATCATTTTACTTATCCTAGTTGATTTCAATTATAACGATATTTTGATAATGGATGTAAAAGCAACCTTCTTGAATGAGAACCTTGTGGAATATGTCTATATGACACAACCTAATGGTTTTTTGAATCCATATGATGCCAATATGGTGTTCATTTTTTATAGATCCATTTATTGTTTGATGAAAGCATAAAGGTATTGGAACATTTCATTGATGAATCTATAAGGGAATTTGGTTTCATAAGGACTAATTTTTAGCCTTCTATATATAAGTGGTCTTGTAGAAATTTATATTTTTTATTAGTAGTACATTTTTATGATATGTTACTCATGTTAAATGAGGTACCATTTTTATATTCAGTGAAGGTGTGGTCAAACTAATACATAGGTGATGAATCCTACATTCTAGGGATCAAGATCAATCTTGATAATTCAATGATTCCACTTAGACTAATTCAAGGTATATAATTTGACAATTTAATGAATAAATTTAGTATGTAATTTTCTATAAGGGTATTGTTTATAATGGCACATGGTATACATCACTCCATGGAATTGTGTCCTCGAATATAAAGGTGGGGGAGAGAGAGAGAATTGGAAGAACCCAATACACATTAGCGATTGGATCTATCATGATTATCATTTTATATCCAAATATTGATTTTTCTTATTCAATGAGAGTGGAAGACATATATCATGTAAACCAAGGTGAGCTTTATCATATGGATGTAAGGAATATACTGAAGTAACTAAGTTATATATAAGATATATTATTAGTTTATAGAGGAAATGAGGAACTATCCATTGGTGGATACACATATTACAGTTTTTAGATTGGTCAGAATGATCTAAAATCACTTTAAGTATATGTATTCTATATTAATGGAGGATGTTTTAGATGGAAGATTTTTATAAATCATATGGTCATCAATTCTATTGTAGAATACGATTATATATAGGATTTGGATGAAACTAATGAACTATTTTAGATATGTAACATCATCGAGGAACTTGATGTGTTTCCATGTAATAAATATTATATTATGTTATATTGTGATAATACTGTAATAGTGGTCATATGCAATAAACTAGTGTTACATCAATGGATGAAGAAAATACTTTATATGTATCACTATTTGAGGGATTTTTCTCAAAGGGGTGATGTCACAATAATATGTGTTTCCATGGAAGAGAACGTGGAAAACCTATTGAATAAATCCTTATCTATGAAGAATAATGAATATCATGATAGAACTATATTACTAAAAGTTATTAGTAGTTCATTCTAGTATAAGTTGAAGTCTGTAGGTGTTGGTTCACTACCAACTAACATTGTAATTTGGATTATTGTAATATTAAATTAAAAGAATATTAATAAATATATTATCACATTATGAGTGTTATTTTATGTATCATTAATGTGATAATATCTATAGAGTATTTATCTCATCGAATGGTCGTGAAAATTACCCACTATAATGAGAACCTTGATGTTTTAGAAAAACATTATTAAACACAATTAAAACGGTTTGGATTCCATATATATGATTATAAATATATTAGGTTTTCGTTTCATGTGTTCTAGACTCAATATACATTAATACTCCTGATAAAATTCACAATCGACGATCTCTAGGAAGGAGTATATGAGGACAGACCGCTTATAAGAATTCCAATTGTTAGACCAGTAATTTGATGTTATTATTTTTGATAATTTTTATTGGTCGTCATACATTATATTCTTATTAATGAATATCATGAATTCTCTACATTTATGTATTGAGAAAAACAGTGACATATTTTCTTATTGTGAGGTAGTATATGTTTGTTCATCATTAGTGATATAACATTGATTGAATAAGTCAAGATGTTTTTTTCCCCTTATACATTAATATAGGAAAATATCTCAATCCATTTTTTATTAAAATGGAACCTTTTGGATAATTCCATATTCATGGATGGTCATGAATGGGTTCATTTTAGAGATTCAAAGAAAGGAATATCAAGATTATTGTAAGACTGCAGACATCATGAAGGTATTACCTTGTTTAATTTTTTTAAGATTCTTAATTTTGGTTAATTAAAATTTTATTAGATGTATGAGGTGGTTTGAGGGTGTTATAGATGTCTGGGCTATAAAATAAATTGAATTTTGTACATTCAGTTCATGTTCCAAGGTTAGCGCACAGTTAGAGATAACAATGCGCCCAAACCATGCCAAAAGAGTAGGGGTTCACGGTTAATAAAATCATGAAAGGAAGAGATCCAAACCATGCATACTTGGACAGAGGCATTCTGCACATTTGGTGGATGACTTTTTATACCGTGTGGCCAAACTGCGTTCCCCATTAAATAGTAAAAAAATTAAAAAAAATTCCCCTTGGCATTTTAGGTATCTCACCTTATTTTCCTCCTCATCCTTCTTCATGTATCCCATGGATCAAATATAACCCCCAAATCCCCCCATGTATGAATCTCCATCAATTCAAGGTCGTTTGGAGCATCAATGGGTGTGGATCGAAGCACAAGGTGATTATAATCTTCCTCTTTCTTCTATTTTCAGGATTAGGGCATATAGATTAGTTCATATTTTTCTAAATCCCTAAAACCCAATTTTTCTTGTCAGTATTAGATTGGGGAATCAAGGGGTTCTTAATTATAGATATATAGAAATGGTTATGGGTTCTTTAATCATGAGATTCATGATTTATGGTCTACAAGTTATATACCATGGTTTTATTGTGTATTTCTCATGTATGTTTGTGTTATTGGTTTTCTATCATTGTGATTTTTGATCCTGTGGTAGGTTTTGTTAAAATTGTTGGATAAATCATGTAATGAACCTATCATGATCCACATGGGATGCATTTAGGATGATTTGAGTGATATAGGCCCACCCATAGGGTGCATCAATATTCCCGAACATAGAATATGATAATCATGAGTGTAAAAGTGACTTATATCAAAATATATCCCATGATGAAAGTGTTCAAATATTATTTTAAATTATAATTGGCACCAATAGTAGTTGTTTATAGTGGTTGATTTTGGAATAAGGGCTTATTTGGAATAATATTATTTGAGTTTTCCATAAAAAGGTAATTGTGATAAGTAATTTTTGAAATGTTATTAAAAAAATATGGGGGTTAATTCATAAGAAATGGTGATCATGTTAAGTGGGTAAATGATTGTGAATTGATAAATGTGCTAAATGGTCTAGCGTAAAGTAATTTATTAATACATTAAAAGGTATAACATGTATTAATTTTTTAATACAAAAAATAGGTTAATATATGTAAATTATTAAATAAGAAAAATTTGTTAATTTATGGAAATTGTGGAATATGTTTAATTAGTTAACATATGGAATGTGATCAATGTGTAAAATTTGTTTGGACATGGAATAGGGAAATGGGTTAAATGAGAAATGCTAATTAAAAAGTAAATGTTTTAATGGGTTAAATTATAAGGATGATTTATGTGTTAAATAAAATGTGAAATGTTTTTTTGTGTATTGATTGTGTATAGTTTGTGATTTGGTATACGGGGTAAATGTTTAAATAATCATTTTCACATGGCTTGGTTGTTGTGGGCGTATTAGGATTGAGGTTCTATGCCTATGGGTCATGTTAGATCAAAGATCTAAACTCCACCCCATAATGCACTGGTTATAGAAGTGGATTGAGGCTCTATACTGCTAATTGATTCAATTTATGGGACTACATGGACTGAGGATCCAAGGAATGTGTGATGTGAATGGGTAGGAAATACTTGTCCCTAGAGAGACTAAGAACATGATTAATACCCTTATTCTTGGTAATTTATAGGATTATTTAATTTTGTAAACTATTTAATTTCCTAACCCATGGAATATTTTATGGAATTGACTTATGTAATTATGATAGTAATATTGAAAAACATTGAACTAATGTTGTAAATGTGTAAAGTAAACATTATCACCTAATGGAACCTGAATTGTTTTTACATATTATCTATTTTGTTCATACATGAATCATCTATTTATATATGATATTTATTAGACATCGTTATTGGTGGCCTACTAAGTTGTACTCACACCCTGCTCGGGCCACCATTGGGTACCCAAATAGATTTCATGATTGTAGGTCATAAGAAGGAAAAAGGCCATATGCCAGGGAGTTGAGTTTGGCTTGGTTATTGCATAGATAAGGACCCCAACATGGATTCAATACTCATTTTTAGGGATTTAGTGGTTTGTATTTCTTTTTTGGTTTTCCATAAATTTTGGAACTATTATAATAGTATGACATATTTATTATTTTGTTTCGGTTTTTACCCTATTTGGGGGATGGTTAGAAATTTATGCTTTGTTTGTATCATATTATTTCCATTATTTCATATGTTATAAATTTTGGAATACTCTAGTAAAGTGGTTATTGTCTCTCCATGTGAATCATCAGACCCTCGATGTTAGTTGAAAACATATAGAATACTAGGAGGTGCTCTTGAGGTCATGTGGTGACCTGACTTGGAGCATCAATTTAGTGGATTCTAGGCCAGGGATGTTACAAAGTGGTATCACAACATTTATTTTCTTTGGAGTTATTATTTGGGATCTTATATATTAGGTTATAAAGTGTCAGCCCTTGGAAATGAGCTCATGATCAAGAGTACCTAACCCATGTATGAGGGAAACCCCAAGTCATCTAGGGTGGGATGGATTTTTCTTGGTGTGTGTTTTTTCTGCTAAATGATATTTAACCATTGGAATATTCACATGTTGTGTGATGTGAATATTTTATGATATTTTCCTTGTGGATGGAATGGCATGAGGTAGTGCATTTTGGAAACAATGTAGAAAAATTGGGATAAAAGTGGCATGCATCAAGATAGGAACACATAGAATGGGTGTTTGGGACAAGAAGGTTAAGATGAAAATTACTTTCTTGGAACATTGAAGTAAATAGTGTCTAATAAAGATAATCAAAATGGGTAAAAATTAATAATGGTAATGAATGGTTATAAGATTAAAATTAATGAGGGGGCATAAATGAGTTAAAATGTTGGTTATAATAAGTTTTTAATAACATAAAAAATCTTTTGGTAATAGAAATTAAAGATAAAAATGTGTCTAAGGAATAATGTTTCTCATTAATAGTGAGAGAGATGTTTTAAAAATGATGTATAATGAATGACTTGTGTCTCTGTTCGTTGTTTTTCCCACATTATATGTGACCCACAATAGAGATGGTTTAGGGTAGTGTTTTAGGTGTGAGAATTTCTATTGGGATAGTTCTTGTAGGATGAGTTGTTGTCTCTACTGAAGGGACTCCCTTTATGTAATTTTTGGAATATTTGTCTTATATGTTCTAAGAATCATGGTTGGCATTATATGTAGATTTTACCAAATCGATGCATGCCGGTTGGGCTACAATATGGTGTCTTGAATCATGATCCTCCAGAAGTGGAGAGTTTGTTTTGGTAGTTCAATGAAATCAAGGATAGGGGTAGTTCTAGGAGAAAATTACTTGTTTAATGAAAATGATGGAACGTGACACAAGGTGGGTGATGTCAAGCATGTTTGATCTAACCAAATAGATTAAATTGCAACACCCTCCAATGTTTTTCAAATACGGTGTACCTAAGGTAAAATAATTATAGATATAGTCCATACAGATAATTTTAGATTGTATGGAGACTTCAATTGATAACAGGGTTACATTAGCATCATACATGTTATGGGGATCAGCAAAGAGCCGATGGGACATCTTGGTTCAAAAAAATCAGGCTGAAGGTGTTATATGAATGGAATTCCAAGAAATGTTTTTGGAAAACTTCTCTCTGGAGACATTAAAGAATGAGTCTGATGAAAATTTTATGAGGTTGAAATAGGGAATGATGTCAGTTACGAAGTATGTAGTCATTTTATGGACATAGAACACTTCGTTACGACGTTGGTAGGAGATAAGGGCATGATGAAAAGATGTTTCTAGGATGGTCTTACACATGAGATCAATTCTTAGGTAAACATATTCCATTTAAATAGGTTTACATAAGTGGCAGATTGGTCCCTTATTTATGATGGTAACATAAAGGAGGATTCGTGAAGTGGGTTTCTGGTTACCGTTGCATGAACTGGTGGAGATAAATTTGAAGGAAGGATATATCATTTTAGAAATTCTAATCACTGAGAAAGTGCACATAGTGGTCTAAAGATACGAATAGCCTCCTAGAGTGATGGAAAGGTGTTTTTATATTAGTGTGGAAGGTTAGGGAACATGTGTGGCCATTACCCTTGACCACCAGTTGTCTAGCAAGAATGCATAAGAATGGGGAATCTGAAGAGTTTCTATGGGAAACCTCAATAGTTTGGCACAGGTGGTGGATCAAGACTGATTCCATGGGTAGGATGAGGATCGACTACCCATTATCCGCAATGCATTTGGAGTTTGACTAGTCATAACAGTAGAGGTGGTGGTTGTGGTACTTCAGGGTGGGAATGTACATACTAGCGGAGTAGGGAAACACAAAGGACTTCGACCAAGGCCCAAGTTATAGGGGTATATCAGCTTCATGTGGTTCATTCTAGAAATTTAGGTGGCGAGGCTGGTCCATCGACAGTTCATGGTATGATCCTTATAGCCTCCATTCTTTCTAGTGATTTATTTTACATGGGTTCCTTTCATTCATTCTTTTTATACTTAGTTTTTGGTTTTATTTGGTCTAATGGTGGGATATATGTGTGGTATCTTATCCCTTAATAAACTAGTAGGGTTTCGATATCAAAATATCTTGTAGTTTAATGGATGTGTGCTTGAGGCTTTTGGGTAATATTTCCTATGGGACATGTTCATACATGAGATTTTAGATTTTGATATGATTTAAGGTATGAACTATCTAGTGTTATTTAAAGGCCATATTGACTATTACCATTATAGGGAAATTTTTACATCACTTAAGGGAGACACGTATATCCATCATGGTTAATGGAATTTTTAGGCAGGCCATACATGGCTAGTTTTGCAGTAGTTGGCTGAACTCACAGCCCATGTGGTTTTTCTCATGCCTGATGTTTTGGAAGTAGGGTATCTTGCTTTACTCTTATTATGTATCATTTCCAAGATTTATTTTCTAAGTATTTTGGGGGGATTACTCTTGAGATGGATGTTGAGTTCATGATAGTGTTTTTTCTTATAGTAGATTTAGTTTTCACTCTTCGATACAGAATGGAACAAGAAGAACTCTAGGAGATGAAATTTCAATTGGACGCACTTGATAATAAAGGGTCTCATTTTCCCTAGTATGTCATTATGGGGATCTCCTGTGTTGTTTTTCAATCAAGATGATGGGTCATTGTCTGTAAATTTCTATTATATGTAGATGAATTATATGATGGTTAGGAACTGATACCCTCTTCCTTGAATAAATTATCTATTTGACTAGTTGATAGGTGCTATAATTTTTTCCCAAAATTATTCGAGAATAGGGTATCATCAACTAAGAGTGATGACTTATGATATTCTACATACTACCTTTAGGGGAAGCTATGGTATGTATGATTTTTTAGTGATGTCATCCTGGTTGACCAATTCACCGACAGAGTTTCATGGCTCTGATGAATCGAATCATGCACCAATATCCATACAATTTCACATATTTCATGTTGATGACATATTGGTGAACTATACAACTCATGATAATCATTCCAAACATATTTACATCGTCCTATGTACATTAATATAGAATAAGATATATTCCAAGATATCTAACTGTCATTTCTAGATTTATAAGGTGATTTTTAGGGCATATTATATCAGTAGAAGGAATCTTTGTGGATCTGGAGAATGTTCAGGTAGTTGTGTCTTGGAAGAAACACAATAATTATTCTGATATCAATTTTTTTGGGTTTGTTTAGTTATTACCAAAGGTCCATTATATAATGTTCTCATTTGGCGACACCACTTCCAGTTTTGAATAAGATGAGTATCACGTTTGAGTGGTCTGAGGAATGCCAAAATTCCCTTTAGGACTTGAATAAGTAGTTGATGAATCCACTTATTCTGATCTTACCTGGTACATGTAAGAAATATACCTTGTTTTTTGACACCATTGGTATTAGTCTTGAAGTATTTTTGATGCATGATGATCATATTGTGGTGTATGGAACACTATATCTAAGGCCTCAAAAGATTAATTAAACTATACATGATCTTGAGTTGTCTGTGGTGGTTTATGCCTTAAAATTTTAGAGTCATTACTTGTTGGGAGAGCGGTTTGTTGTGTATAATGATTATAAAGATCTTAATTACATATTATCTTAGAATGATTCAAATATTCATCAATAAATATGTGTTGAGTATATAAAATCCTTTTAATTTGAGTTGGTTTACACATCAAAAAATAAAAATAGTGTTTCATATTTTTTGAGTCGGAAGACTTTGGGTCAGGTGGTTTAAGAATCAGGTTTGGAGTGGAGGATGATGAAAATGTTTATCGAGATGCATTTGGAGGTTTAGGATGGTCAGCGGAAGATGACCCTTGAATCCCTAGTTGTCTATTATACACTTTTGAGAAAAATCATAGAGATAAAACCTAAAGATATAAATTTTTTTTCTTTTATAGGAAGTCTTAATGGTGGGGTGTTAACTTCTAGTTGCACCATTGATGATGATAGGATCGTTTATGTCGATGGTCATGTTTTCATTCTAGAATGAACGTGAGAATAGTTAATGTGTGAGTTTCATGCATTGAATTGGGTTGTGAATCCTAATCTGGCCAATATGTATCTTGTTATTCATAGGTAATATTGGTATCTTAGGATGAAGAAAGAGGTTGCATGTTTTGTGGAACGATACCTTACTCGTCAGTATATGAAGGCTGATCATTAGTGACTGGGTGGTTTGTTGCAGCCATCATCTATTCTGGAATGGAAATGGGATGAATTAGTGATTGATTTTTTTGTGGGTCTCTGAAGGAAATCATGGAAGAATGAAGTGATAATGTTAGTGATGGATCAGTTAACAAATGTGTCTCATTTAATTCTGATTCGAGAGACTTTCATCGTGGATCCGTTGGGTGACTTGTATGTTTGGGAAATAATATAGTTTAATGGGGTACCATGGATGATTGTTTAAGATCAAGATCTGTATTTTACATTGCACTTATGGTAGGGAGTATGGAGGGTTCATGGGATGTAGATTTTTTTAGTAAAACCATTCAACTATAGATAGAGGGGATGTTAGAAGGTACCATTAAAGTACAAGAGAGCATGTTGAGGGCATGTTTCCTAGTTTTTTGTTGATCATGGGAAAATAAATTATATATTATTGAGTTTTAGTAAAATAGTATCTTATAGGATACAATTCAAATGGAACTATATGAGTTAATCCATGGTAGATTGTGTGGATCTCTGTTGTATTGGATTGAAGCTAGTGAATCTGAATTGCTGACACTGAGTGTCATGCAACAGATGTCAGAACAAGTTCAATTAATTCAAAAATGAATGTCAATGTCTCAAAATTAGATGAATATTGGTTTTATAGAACTCTTGGGTTTATGGTGGGTGATCATGTGTTTCTTCAGCTGTCTCAATGGTTGGCTAACCGTCTAATTTGGGAACAACACAATTTGTAACCAAGGTATGTGGGGTCGTTTGAGATTGTGGAGAGTATCAGATCACTGGAAAACTGATAGGCCCTTTTATAGAAGTATTGTGGTATGCATTATGTTATTTAGGTGTCTCAGTTTTTTCAGTATGTCTCTATCCCATCTCATGTGATTGGTGTTGAGGATTGAGATTGAGGTTTATGTGTCCTTTGAGGACCATCCAGTTTTTATAATTGATAACAGTGATAAAGTCATATGAGGAAAGACTATAACATTGGTTGGAGTATTGTGGAATCGTGGTAATTTTTAGGAATAACTTGGGATTGGGAGTTACATAGGCAAGGATTAGTGGCCATATATTTTTATTTAAGAAGCTTAGTGATGCTTGGGAAGTGTAGCTCAAGGATGTCCCTCTATATGGTGGGGAGGATATAAGATCCTAGAATTCATGAAGGTATTTACATGTTCAAATTTCATATTATGTATCTTAATTTTGGTTAATTTAATGTTTTTCAAAAGTACGATTATGTTTTGGGGTGTTCATGGGGTTTAGGACATGAAAAAAATTAAATTTTGGCAATTCATTTCATGTTGCATAGTTGGAACACAGTTATAGATAACAATTCACCCAAACCATTCTATCCAAGAGGATGATATCATGGTTAAGAAACCCACAAAATTGGGAGATCTAAACCGTGTGGTCTTGGAAATAGGCATTCAAACGATTTTCACACAGCTCGTAAAATTGTGTGGAGCTCCCCAGGAAATGGTGAGACCTTATCCCCTCTTTTTTTGTGGTTAGTGCACGGTTTGGAAAACCATACAACCAAAATGTGTACCCTATTAGAAAGTTAAAAATTACCGAATTTCCCCCATATTATTTTGAGTTTATTTCCTGATTTTACTCCTACTCCTTTATTTAACCCTAGTGATGAACTCCAACCCCCCAGATATGTTCAGGTGTGGTTCTCCTTTGATTCTAGAACATTTGGAGTTCCGTTGGTTGTGTCTCGAAACTCTGGGTGAGTTTAATCGTCCCATTGATTCTGTTTTCCAGATTAAATCTTGTAGTTTTGATTGTATTCTTCTCAATACCTAAAACCTTATTTTTCTAGTGGATTATAGATTTGGGAATTAAGGGGTACATAAATATGGATATAAGGCAAAGGTTAAGGGTGTGTTCATAATTGGATTTTAGGTTCATGGTGTAGAAGATATTTCCCATAGTTTTGTAATGCGTTTGTGCATGTATGGTTGTGTTCTGAGTTTTCCCTAATTGTGTTTTTGTTTTCTTTAGAAGGGTTTGGTAAAATGGATGGATAACTGATTAAAGGAATCAATCATGTTCCCTATAGGATGTGTTGAGGATGATTTGAGTGATTTAGAGACACCCATGTGGTGCTCCAATATTCCATAACAAAGAACATGGTAATTTTGAGCATAAAAGGGACTTATACTGAAATAGATATCATGATCAAAGTGTTTACATGTTAGTTTAAATTATAATTGGAAACGAAAGGGGTTGTTTCTAATGGATGATTTTTGCGTAAGGGATTGTTTGGGTGAAAATGATTTCTATTGGGAATAATAAGGTATCTATTCTATGTGATAAATGAAATGTACATGAAATTCATATGTGGGTTAATTCATAAGAAATGGTAATCCTATTAAGTGTAATTTTTTTTGAAATGTTAAATTTGTAAAATGGGATATCATAATGGAATTTATGAATATGTTAAATGGGATAATATATAGGAATTTTTGAACACCCCAAATGGGTTAATGTATAGAAATCGTGGAACATGTTAAATGGGTTAACATATGGTTAGTGTAGAATATGTAAAATTTGTTATGGCATGGAAAAAGATAATGGGTTAAATGAGTAATGCTATGTAACTAGTAAATGTGTTAATGGGTTAATGAATAAGGCTACACTATGTGTTAAATGACATGTGAAATGTTTTTATGTGTATTGATTGTGCTTGGGTTTTGATATGATATATTAGGTAAATGTATAAATAATCATGTGTAAATGCATTTTTTATAGTGGGTTATTGTACTTCAGGTTCTACACCCCAGGGTTAGATTAATCTGAGGCTCTGAACTGCACCACATAATGAATGGGTTAGAGAAGGGGACCGGTGTTCTATACCTCTAATAGTTTCTTTTGATGTGAGTACCTATATAGAGGCTCCAAGGTATGTTTTATGTGAATTTGTATGAAATATTTATCCCTAAAGAGATAGGGAACTTGATTAATACCCAAATTCTAAGTAACTTATTGGATTGTTACATAGTATAATCAATTTAAATGCCTAGCCCATGGACTATGTAATGGAAATAAATTAACTAATTATAAATGAATTAATGGAAAACAAGGAACTACTATAGTAAATGTGCAATGTAATTATTATTACCTAATGGAACCTGAATTATTTTTTACATGTTATTTTTTTAGTTTTTGCATACCCAATATATTTAGACTATATATTTTGTAGCCACCATTGGTGGTGGCCTTATATTTTATACTCACACCCCTCTTAAGCCATTATTGGGTACCCGAGTATATTTCATGGCTGCAGGTTAGAATAATGGAAAATGCCTTATGTTAGGTGGTTGAGTTAGGCTTGGGGAGTGCAGGGATGAGGATACAGACATGGAGTCAGGAACCATTTTAGGGATTCTGTGTATTGTTTTTATTTTGGGTATTCCTTCACCTTTTTAACTATTATAAAAAATGACATATTTATTATTATTTTTATGGTTTTTACCTTATTTTGGGACTATTTTGAAGTGAATGCTTTGGTTTTTGGCATAGTATTTCCATTATTCCATATAATAATAGTTGTGGCTTACTTTTTTAAAGATGGAATAGTCTCCTCAAGTTAATTATTAGACACTTTCCACTAGTTGGAAACATCTGGAATATAGGGAAGCATGTTTGAGGTCATGTGTTGAACCGGCTCGGAGAACCAGTTTAGTGGATTCTAGGTCAGGGGCATTACAAATATTGGTTGATGAAACAATTATGCAACCTACATAATGAGATATCATGACAGAGGGACTTTGTTACATTTTTATCACTAGTATGTGGTCATTATCATTGTGATAATAATTTATTTCTCTATAGGAACTCTGACAATTTGTTAGACATTATTCTTGGACATTAGAAAAAAATTATTCTAATGAGAAAAAGTCCAAGAGGGTCACACCTTAAATGTGTAATGCCTCATGATTTTGAAATAAGTTTTTTTAATTAATATTATGTTTGATTTCCTATTTCACTTACAATACTGAAGTTAAATTTTTTCTGATATTTAGATTAATAATAAAAATAAAATTTATAAATTATCAAACAAATATTCAATAAAAAGTTTGAAATAAATTAGAAATTCATCTTGTGTTTGATTAACATTACTTAATATTTTAAATATGTATTTTTAAATAAAATTGTTTATATTTAAATGATATAAATTCTATAAAAAGTTGATTTTTTATAATTTTATAATTTTAATTTACTGAAATTAAACTCATTTTGGAATTTATCATGTAAAAATTATATTATGGTGATATTTAAGTATTATTTAGGAATTATAATTTTTTAAGAGATCAATAAAAGTATATCTTTCATTAAAATTGAAAATTTTACAAATTTATTAGTATATTATAAATACCAATAAGTTTATAAAAATTTATTTTATTGAAAAGTTATTTAATGCTTAAAACTATTTATTTTAAAATATTATTTTGAACTTATTGAACCTTCCTTTAGTTTAAGAACTTACGAAAAAATTATTCCAATTTAAAAACAGTTTTCTATCTTTATTTTAATGAAAAATTATTATAGAGAAATTAGGTTATGGATTTATGAGAAATATAAAAAAAATTGGGTTTATAATAATCCTATTTATTTCATATAATTTAATAACATTGAAAATTATAACATGATCATAAATTTTAAGCTTATATGAACACTTTTTCTAAAAATATTTGTATGGATGATGAAAATTTATTTTAAAATTACCATTTATCACCCTTATAAATTTTATTTGATAATATGATATTAAAATTTGAAACCATCATGTTCAAATTACATAAAAAGTTCATTTATTATTTTTTCTCATTTACCATGTTCAAAATTTTATCACCAGGGTAAAATTACATTAAGGTAAAATTTAAAAATTTCAAAATAAAACACCTTAAATCACTCTCGGTTATCTATAAAATGAGTGGTGTAGAATATTATAAGACCAATAACTATATAAATATAATATTTTTCTTCTTTTGGAACCTTTTACCCTTGAATATTAACATTCCATTATTCATATGTAATGGGTACTCCCAAAAATAACCTTCTCTTCAGTTATGAAATGGGGGAACTTTCATCCTTCATGACAAACTTATTCATTTAAATTTTATACTAAATGAATAATACTTTTTCAACTTGGAATAATATATCGATTTCATAATACTTTTTTTCTAAATTATATATCCTAGTTACTCTCTTTATAGAGAGATTTATAAGATAAATCTTTGGTTCTCAATGTGAGTATTTCGTACTCATTATCCTTTTCTTCATAATACATATCTTAAAAAATGACTCTTGACATGATAATATAATATAAATAGTATTATTGATATATTTTAATTTTATTATTATAATTTAAAAACCATTTTCCAATCCTTTACATCCATTAATAAAAACATAACAACATAGATCATCCATGCATGCAGACTATTACCTCAATAAAGTGATGTGATTTATTTTTCATCACCAGGTATCATTATTGGTAACATGTATGTAGTTTTTGAATTAACATGTTCATTGTGTGAAAATTATTATTATGAAATGATAATTTATCATATACCTTTATTCCATCCCATTCGTTGAGAAATGGAATTGTTAATATTGTGTATGTATAGACTATAACCTTCAAAAATAATGAATATAATTTATTATCAATACACTACATGGATGGTTTTAAGAATAAATTTAGTGATTATAAATTACATTTTTTATATTTTTTACCTAATATAAATATTATATTAACATTTTATTCAATCATGTACTAACTCAATAAATCATTACAACATACCAATTTTCCTGATGGTTTTACCACCCAAAAGAAGTATATTGTGACTTTTCTTTTAGGAGTGATTAGGGAATATTATATAATGGTAATATAATGTACTAATAAATTATTTAACATTTTTTAGTGATTAAGTAATCGTGTTAATGATATTTTAAAAATTTATTAATTCATAACTTTTCAATCATTATGCACATTGAAACTAGTTATTCATCATTTCCTTTTTCACAAACCATGTAACTATTATTCACAAAATAAAAATGGGATATAATGAATCATTGAAATTCATTGATTATATAATCCTAGATTATTTATAAAATATTGACTTTGAAAAATTAATTATGAAGAAACTTCTTCACCATATTACTTGATCAAAACAAACAATCAAAATTACATAGGACCTGATGATGGAAATAATCTATAACGAAATAATTTATTTGTTATTGGTAGTTATAAAATAATTAGAAAAATATTTTTTATATGAATAATTTTATGAAATATGTGATTAATTTAGTTATTTTATAGATAGGATCTTATAGAACGTTCAAGAATGATATAATACATGTTATGGGTTTTTTATTTCACACTCAAATTCAAGAGTAATTTTTTATATTATTCACTATTATTTATATTTTATTTTATTTTCACAGAACTATTTACTTGAAGTATAATTAATATATTTCATTTCATTATATTTTATTATATATTTCAAGGATACCCTCTTATTCTTATGTTACCATTATCGTAGTGTTTTTGGAAACTCAATTCACATTCATTGAATTATTATTTTTCTTCATGAACTTATTCTATATAAGTTGGTCACATTATGATATCTAATTTTATTATATGGAATTATCTATTTTTTCTAATTATTTTCATTTCTACCATATAAACCACATTCTAACTGTCCATTTCTTCAAGAATTTTTATATCTATTATTGATTAGGTTAACTTAAATTTCATTTATTTGAGTTAAAATGATATTCCTTAATCGTTATTCTTCTATATTTGATAGATTATTCTATTTCCTTTTTCATAATATATTTACTATTTAATATATGAAAAAATGATGTTTTAAACACAAATATTATTTCTTGTATATTATTTTTTTGAAAACAATTCATCATTTTTATGAAAAATATGTACTCTATCTTAAAGGCATTTTTCCTCCACATCTAGATTCACTATTCCCAAAAATAATTCTAGTGTTGCTTTCAAATAAAAATATTTTTTAAAGTATGTGAACATACTAGTTTCAATTAATAATTTTGAATGTAGATTTTACAACCACATTTTTTTATTTGGTTTTCCACCAAAATAATTTAAAAATATTCTAAAGTTTTTCTATCCTTTTTAATTAAAATTTTTAATATTCTAAAATAAATTTTTTTATAAATATTTTTTTTCACAGTTATACTACATATTAATTTATTAATCAAAGGGTTTCAATGTGTATCCACTTCACCTTTTTTAAAATCTATATTCCTTTTTTCAAGGCTCTAATATTGAAATTTGTTTTTTAAAAAATAATTATTTCAATAATTTCACTTATCCATTTTGAAAACTAATTTTCAAAATGTTTTATCTAAAAGCATAAAAGTGTTTTTTACCTATGTTAATATCCTTTTGTGTTTATTATATTATAGTAGGAATATGTTTTTATTCCACCATACATGTTCTTTAACTGGATGGATTATAAAAGTTACTGTGAAATTTTTACATTATAACCATTTCATTTCCAGTGGTCATTTATGTGATATTTAAAATATGATTTTTTTCATATTACATTGGTATAAAAATAAATGGAGGATTATTATTGATGGGTTAGGTATTATATATACCTCTAATTAAATATTTAATTTACATACCATATGAGAAAATTATGTTGATCATGAACATGATGTAGACTAGGTAATTTTTAGGATTTATTGTAAACATGATATGGATTAGCTATGTTTTCAATATTGAGTGTGAACATCATGAATATTTTTTACATTCATAAGATTTAGTGTGAATATAATTTAGATTACTGATGTTCACAAGATTGAGTTTGAAAATGATATTGATTATCTATGTTCACAAGATTTAGTGTGAACGTGATGTTTATTACCTACATTCACAAGATTGAGAATGAACATGATGAATATTAGCTATGTTCACAAGATTTAGCATGAACTAAATGTGGTAAGATATGTTTACAATGATATGATTTTTTAGGAATATTACTATTCCGTAATTCTGTATTATATAATTATTTTATTTCCTATAGATAATGTTTATTATATAATTTTAAACACACTTGTTCCATTGCATATGTTTGTTCAATTTAGATTACATGTACCTAAATCATGACTTCTGGAAAACACTTATTATTACTTTTTTTAATAAGATATTTCTCTCCTTCTCCTGTTTTCCAATATTATTGTAACCTAACCCTTGATGAAATTTTGTTGAGTTTTTCTCTTCCTATGCGTTTGATCTCACCCCTTTCATATCTCTCCCTTCCCTAGGTTTTGATGATGAGTATAACATATGATATGTCTATAAATTATTCGATCATGGTTTGATTATAGAGAAATTTTAAAAAGGGGTATTAAAATAAATTTCCAATATAACTCATCCTAAAATATAATAAACCCTTTATTCATGGTATTATGTGATAATTAATTAGATTTGATGTATACCACTGTGTATTATGGTAAAATAAGTGAATTTTTAGCTTGGGTCACAATATTTGGTATCAGTGTAGTGTTTAGTTATTAATGAGTATTTGTGTTTTTATTTTAGGGATTATGATAAGAAAAATTTATTGACAACCAGAGGTATAAGTATAAGTTATAATACATTGTATAGGATAAACATTCCCTTGGGTTGGTAATGTATAGATTATGTGGTTCTCTAAAAAATTACTCCTTTATGGATAATGGAATGCTTTTGCAGCTATAGAATAGATTCTCCTAGGTGTAATTGCCCTAAAATATGATTGTTGTGTATTAGTTCAATCATCACTCTTGTGCATGGTGATTGGTACTAAGACTGCATTCCTAGATCAAAACTCTTAGGGAATATGCATTGGTTGATCATATTCTATTTAAGAACCATTTTGAAGGATTTATTTCCTAATATATTTACGAGATTAGTTTGATATTTATTAGATAACTCAACTTAAAGTAACCTGGGATAAACCATGAGATTTATATGATTATCCAATTATGACATAGTATCATAGGTCAAAATAAGTGTTTCATTTCAGAAGACATATTAGGATTGATATTTTATATTAATATTATCATTTACTTTGATTCTATTGGATATTATCATAATCATTTTGGATATATTATTTGGTTGGAAACTGGATCATGAAAATGAATTTGTGAATAGTATGCCCCTAAGATATACTAAATAAGAACATCTTGAATAAATTATCAAGACAAATTAAAATGTAAACACATGATTATTATGTGAGAAATGACGAGTCTCACAAAATCAAGGATTTGGAGGATTATATATAATTATAAAATATATTTAATTTATTTATAGATCTATTATATCCATTATTAGTGAAAAATAATTAAATTTATTAGGGTAATATTTATGTAAGGGAGGAAAATGTAACACCCTAAGATTTTCGAATTTTTTCTAAATTGATACTATATTCAATTGCTTCTTTCATATAAAACACCAAACTAAAATGAGTCATGAAATATTAATTAAATATTATAATAAAATTAATAACAATAAAAACACTAGTAAATGAATGTATTTTATTCAATTATAAAAATATAAGAAAGTCATTAAGAAAACAGAACGTGTTAAAAGATTATTTTTAAAAAAATAAATTTTAATTTATATATTCTTCTTTCATTTAAACACAAAATTTATAAATTTTAAATATTTAATTTTTTAAAATGAGTTCCATTTTTTAATCCAGCATCTATAAATTATCTTAGGGTGGATTTTTGGGGGGCTTTATAAATTTATTAACTATTATGTGTATTGTGAAAAGGATGTTTTTACAAATAAAATTACATATTATAAATTATTTAATATAAGAGAAATAAATTATTTTTTATAAAATGGTTTAATTTATTAAACATTAATTTGAGAGGTAAAAAAATTATTTTAAAATTATATTTTTGACCTATAAAACCTATGTTTAATTTCGTAACTAAGGAAACATTTTATTATAATTAAAATTGATGGTTTTAGTTTTTTATTATAATTTAATATTTTTATGGTAAAACTAAGTTTTAGATTTATTTTAAAGAAAAAAATTGAATGATCTTATAAAAAACAATTTATTTCATTGTTTTTTATAGAATTTATAATTTTAACCTACACCTAAATTTTATGCTTAAAAACACCATTTTTCTAAAAGCCGTTTTACACGTTATGTGTGTTTGTTATAAAATTAAAATATCTCAACCTTATAAAGGTCATTTTCTAAAATTGTTAGAAAATTTCGAATAATCATGTTCTGATTTTTTAATAGGTATTTTTTTCATTAAAATTAATTAACATGGATAAAAATTTATTACCATAAAAATCTATATTAGGTTAATAGATAAAAGGTAAAAATAAAAATCCATTAATAACAACTAATTGTCTCTAAAATGAGTATTGGAATGGATTATATTCTCAATAACTATATAAACTTTGAATTTTCAACTTTTAAAAACTTTTACCAATGAATAGTAACATTATATTATTGAAAATTGATGTGTACTCCCAAAATTACCCTTCCCAACACTTATAAAATGAGAGAATTCCACCCATTCACTCCACCATTATTACATATAATTTAATTATTAAAAATAAAAAAAAAATCTCCTATTATCCAATAGCATTCTCATATGACTCCTATATCAGTTATATAGTCTAATCCATCCATATCAATTGATATTTCCAAGAGAAATAGAAATTTCTAAACTATGATTATTTCTTTTCCATATACTTTTACTAAAAATAATTCTCATAAAAAACAATTTTATCCACTCTAATATAAATAATAAATAATTATTAATATTCTATAATTTTATTATAAAAATGGAGAAACCATTATTCCAACCCTTTAAATCAACTAATTGAAAGAAAACAACAACAATCATGCCTACCTGTAGACTGCAGCCTCTGCGAAGTGTTGCAATTCATTTTTTACCACTTCCTTTCATGTATGGTAAAAATGATGGATTATATGAGTTAATATGTTTCATAATTCATAATTATAATTATTTAATTATATTTATTTCTATACCATTATTACATTCTATTCATTGAGAAATGTAATTTTTAATTGTTTGTACGTGTGGACTACTGCCTCCATAAGAGGCGAATTTTAATTATCATCACGACCTTAAATGTATGATTATATGAATGAATTTAATGAAATTTAATGATATTTATTATTTTTATTATATTCTATAAAATTAATATTAAAATTATATAAAAAATTTATCTTACTAAATAAATCATTATAATGTGACCAAATTTGGTCCATTTTTACCTTCAATAAGAGTGATGTTATAATATTTATTTTATGAATGATTAAAGAATATTATATAATAATAATATCATTAATTAATAATTTTTTTAATATTTTTTAGTTATTATATAAATTAATTATTGATATCTAATCTATTTACAAACAAATCAGCTTTCAATCATTAAACATACTAAAACTAGTTCTTCATGGATTTCTTTTTCATAAAACATATCTATTTAATTCACCAAATAAAAATTGTATATAATGAATCGTTGAAACACCACAATTATGGTATCTTTTATTTTCTATTAATGAAAAACTTTGAGCCAATAATTAATAATCTACCTCATCATTGTGGTACTTTTATGAAACAAATAACCAAAATTTTCTAAGACCCATGGATAGAAAAAAAATATAACTAAGGAATGTATTTGTAATAGATTTTAATAAAATAAGATAATAAAAGTTTATATTTATTTATATTTTTAATTAATATGTGATTGATATTTTTTTATTCATGATGTTAGATCATGTTTGAGTAAGAGGGACTAAAAGTAAGTGTTCATTTTCTCCACTTTCAAATCCTCAAGACATGGTTGATATTTCATACCATCATATATTTTATATGGTTTATTCAAATCCATATTTCTAAATGTATAATGAATATAATTAATTTCATGATATTTTAATTTCCATTTCATGTTAACCCCATTATTTATATAATTACATTAAAAAAGTGTTTTTTTAAACTCAATTATCATTGATTAAGTAATGATTGTTTTTCCTAATAATATTTTATATAATTTGGTCACATTATTCTATTTAATTTTATTATGTGGTTATATATTTTTTTCTAGGTATTTACCTTTATAACACATAAAACCTTTTCTAAATATTCCTTTCATAAATAAATATGGTATTTATAAGTTATTTGGTAAACTTGAATTTCTTTGCTTTAAGTTAAAATGTTTCTCATTAACAACATCATTCATCAATGTTTGATAAATTCCTATATTTCCTATTGCATAAGATTTTCCCTATTTTATATATTAGTAAAATGAAATCTTCAAATAAAATATTATTTATTATTGAATTTATTTATAATAAACATTCAATGTTTTTAAAAATAATATCAACTTCTTTGAAGACATTTTTTCCTCCATTTCCATGATTGCAATTCGATAAAATATATTCAATTATTGTTTTGATATCAAAATTTTTGTTTAATCATGTGACCTTGATATTTTCAGTTAATATTAGCTAAAGTGAAAATTTACTACCTCTTTTTATATTGTGGGTTTTCAACAAATGTATTTCAAAATATTCAGATTTTTTCCATCCTTTCAAAAACAAATGTTTTTATTATCCACCACATTAATATTTTATAAAATTTTGTATATTAAAATACAAATTATTGGTGATTTTTTGAAAGTAAATTTTTTCATAGTGTTTTCACATAGAATTTTTGATATATTTATGACTTCTTTCAATGATAAACTATTAAATATTATGTTATAATTAGTACATGATTACGAAAGTTTTCACTTCACCTAGTGAAAATGAATTTTCAAAATGATTTAACCAAGAACAAAAATATGGTTTTTTATCTATATTAGCATACATTGATTCTTGTTATGATAATATATATATATATATATATATATATATATTATTACATCATATATATTCTTTAACTATATTTCATATATAAGTTTCTAGGAATTCTTTCACAAAAATCATATCTTTTTCATAGGTTAATTAAGTGGTGTTTAAAATATGAATGTTCATCGATTCCATTTGAAACAAAAATGTATATATTCTTATAATTTATTTTTGTGGTCCAATATCATCGTTCAATTCACTGGATAATGTTTTATACTACTTAGGATAATGATGTTGACTGTAAACATGATGTGGATTAGCTGAATTCATCTAATGTTACTTGAAAAGAATCCATGTTTACTACATTCATGATATTGAGTTTGAAAATGATTCATATAATCTATATTCAAAAGTTTTAGTGTAATCATGATGAAGATTCACTATGTTCACTGGATTGAGTATGAACACTATATATTATATATTTCCACATGATTATGTGTGAACATGATGAATAATATATTAAGAGTGTAGAAAAAATTGAAAGGGGTTTGAAAATAGAATTAAATGAATGGAAAATTACTAAATCATTAAAGATAGTTCTTAAATTATACCTTGAAGAGTGGTATATGTTATGAGTGTAGAAAGAAGATAATTTCCTATCATATTTCCATCTAAAAAACATTAAGTGGAATCCTTCAAATACCAATGAAAAAACACCACACAAAAACAACTATATATTCCAAATAAATCAATTTAATAAATTAAAAAAACTAAAATAGAAGATATTTTAGGCTTGGGAATGAGTGAATATCACTCACAAGGCCATTATATGATAGTGCGACATATGTTGGGGAATATTAGACTCATATAAGACAATCTAAACTATAATATATATAATCCCCTTTGTCATTGAACATTTTACCTTGACATAACAAAACCCCAAAATTCAATGAATTCTTGATATATAAAATCGACATAAAGATTTTGATAATAAATGAGAGGAATGAAATGATAGGGAAATTAGAATAAAATAGTAGGAAAGAGATAAAAGACATGCTCCAATATCTTCTATATAATCTTCTATTAATGCGGGAGGAATAAAGAAGGGGCCTTATCATTTCTAGGCATCATTCATGTGATGAATGAGAGAGAAGGTAGGGTGTCCCTCCTTTTAATAGCCCATTTAATTAAATTGGAAAAAATAAATATATTATATACTATAAAGATAACAACAATAAAAACCTTTTCAAGTTATAAACCTTATAATAACAATAAATATAATGGAACACTTAATGATATAAATCCTCTCAGATAATAATAATCTTGTTAATCTTAATAGACATTATTTTTTAAAAAATAATAATACACCTTAAAATAATTTCAAATATTTAATGAAATTATATTGTATAATGAAATCATGATTCATAACATGAATAATAATTTTAAAAGTCATATTATATCATAATTTAAGTCCATAAAATATTTAAATCAAGACTCATAAAATATATATTTAAACAATTAGCGGCTTGGTGTCTTGGTATGAATGCATGATCATCATACATAGTCAATCGATCATGCACGAGACTATATGTTTCACATCGCCCTAAAATCCACCAAGAATAGTTGTGATGAACAATATTTGGCTCATGCACTAGACTATGAAAATCAAAACAAACCAAAAAAAATTAAAATATTATAAAATTTAATGTAAAATTAATTATATAATAAATATATTTATATTTTCAAAAGTTGGGTTTTATCATTCTCCTCATCATAATTCCTTTAATATAGCTTCCCAAATTTCATTGACTCAAATGAAATATCTGAATTAATATTTTACTAAGGGGGTATGTATTTGAATTAATTTAAGGTTCTCAAGCACATTATAAAAATAAATATTACCAAAAAATATGATATTTTTTGAAAACTATATGATAATTTTGTTAAATCATTGATATCTCCAAAATATGTTCTCCTATGGAAAATATTTTTTCATTAATTTACTTAAGATAGGTGTTTTGTTTTAAAGAGATGTAACTTTTTTAGGTTTTAAGGACCATACCATTCCCATTTTATAACTTTAATAAAATACTAAGATATCAAAAATCTATAATTATAGATTCTTTATTATACTATAAATTTTAGTAATTATCCATCATCCAGGATGAAAACCCAAATATTGTAGGAGTCAGATCGTGGACCTTTTTGATGAGGTAATGAAAATCCCTGAATTAAGGCTAAAAAATTGAATCAATGGAGACTTTACATCAATATAGAACTCTTATTATTTTTTCATTCTTTTTTATTTGTGTAAAAATGATTAAAATATTTTTCAAAAAATATTTTACAATTTTAATCAAGGGAAATATTCTTTTTTTTTGTAATTTTTTTATGTTATTATGAAATGTTGAAGAATGAATATGGATAGAAAATTAAGAATGGGTGGTTGAACGTATTACCATATATTAAACCTCCTTAACTTCCCAAAAATAGGTGTTTCTACTAGCATGAAACAATGTCAATATCTGATGTAGTCTAGCGTTGAATCATGAATGGTGGTTGGTTAGACCTTTTGTGTGAATACTTTCTCCCTCACCACTCTATCATCTATACTATTACACAAAAAAATGACAAATAATAATGGCTAAAAAAAATTTAGAAGGATATAAATATATTAGATGCTCACATGGTGGGATATGGAAGATCGATGTCCATGAATCAGTGGTGAAATAAAATATCATTGTTTGTGAATCAAAGATCGATTATAGAAAGGGGAGGCAGATAATAGTGATTTAAAACTCATCATCCAAGAGTTATATATATCATTAATAGTGTGTTATGATGAAATTTAGTGAAGTGTTATTCATCATGCTATGTGATCTAATTAATGATGGAAGTTCTAGATCTGACTGCTATAATTTCAATAAAGGAAAACATGATCACCTCACATGTTGGCATTATTAATTATGTGTGTATCATATCTATCAATAGATATAATTTCACTACGGGTAGAATAATATTACTATTTATGATGCTTATAGAGGAGTTTTCATGCATTTTCTTAAAGACGCGTGCCTACAGCCCCGTTTTCCAACATTCCAAAGTTGCGTGGAATTCTTCACTTCTCGGGCAATGTCTGCTCCTTGAATGAAATTTGGTGATGGGATATTGGTCCCTCCTTCCATGGATTATTCCTTATAATTTGTCACCTAGTCTGGGTCTCCCATATATATATATATGAGTCAATTTTTTTTAAACTTATTCTCGGTGTCATATCTTTATGGATTTTAGTTAATTATGTAGGTTCGGTATGGGCATTCCAAGGGGTTTTGATATAGAAGAATCCTTCTATCGGATTAGATGGTAACATCATTCATTTTGTGGATTCTTTGGATGATAGAACATTTTATAACCTATATTATTCCTCATAAGATGTCCTCTCAAGGGCGTGGAAGCTGAAGGCATCGACTGTGAATTGCGCGGTCTGATGTCGGCGGGACGTCGCTAAGGTTTTCCTTGGATTCCCATGTTTAAAATGAGGTATACCAATATTTTAACGTCCGAAAAAAATAGATCGGACTGATGATAACACATAGGAATGTGGAAAAAATGTGTACATCTCTAAGAGGGAGCACCATAAGGTTTACTAGATGGATGGATCCAAACACCCATTGAGGAAGGTCTCGGGATGGCGTGTCCCAAAAAGGGAGAGTTTCACACCATGAAGGCTCATTTGGACAACACATAAGAGGGATAAGGGAGGTTCACCACAAAAAGGGGAACATAGAGGTTTACCATTGGATTTGATTGAACCTCATGGAGGATTAATACATAACATGTTTGGAAGATATAGATAAAAACCCACATAGTTCAAATGGGTAGCTTGTGGATTAAACATGGTTAACTACCCTTCGCAAGGGGGGCACTCTTCGTTGGATGGATACAATGTACAAGGCTTATGTAGGGTAAGCTTATTTAGTGATATTATGAGAAGTGGGGAAATTGGTGGCATTATATAAGTACGATGTGGCAGCCTGGATAAAATAAATATGAATATGGAGGATGTTTTGAAGGATGGGGATGAATGGTGTGGAATTGGAGTATAGGTGATTGTGTTTGTATTGAACCTAAAAGAGTATTCTTTTGTATCTTGGTGGCTGGGGGTCAATGTTCATGTAGTTCGGTGGGGATATTAGACACCTTAGGATGTTGATCAAGTGGAATAGAGAGCATGGATAACGACCCAAAGGATGTAGAACCTCTGAGATGGGGCATCATTTTCCGGAGACACAAAGTCTCAAAGGAGAGATCAGGATGAGAAATATGTGATCGGTTGAACATTATAGAGGCTTCCTACATTAATTATTTGAAATAATGGGATCAAAGTCCACAAAGTTCAGGATGGGGGAATATAATTGGGGGTGTTCACAAAGGGAAATGACACCGAGATGCACCAGGGGATTCGGCAACATTTGAGGCCCTTTGTAAAAGGATAACTCTCCCTTGGAGGATTATGGTGAATTTTCGGGATTATGGATGGATAAAAAACCAGGTGGATCAAAACACATATAAGTATGAAGATCTAGGAGATGCATCCAAAAAATGGAAGATGTTACATCAATGGGGTGCATCCCTATAAAGAGGAACCAAAGTTTACTATTGGTTAGGTTTGAAGCTCCAAGAGGCATCCTACATACCTAAAATGGATCAAAACATATTTATTTAGGAACATGAAGTTTAATGTCATATATTAATAGTGAAATGACATGAAATAGTTGGAAAATGAATTGTGGGGAATTCAGGGCTTGAAACTTAGAGATGCTTCCTACATACCCTGTTTGAAATATAGGGATCAAATTCCACATAGTTCGGTGGGTAGGGGCTTAATATTAGGGTGTACACATGGATAGTGACCTGGAAACATTTTGGGGATCATGCAAGGTTAGAGACCCATAGTCAAGATGTGGAATACGCATGATTAGTATCACAAATGGATGGAAGTAGTGGAAGTGATCTTATTAGGATAAGTGTGTGGTAATGGATGAAGTGATTAAGGATGGATTAGAGAACCTTAGGGAGGGGGATCTAAGAGGTGTGTCTCATATAGGGAATATTTAACAGCATGAGGTTGCATCTCTAGGAGGGAACACATGGGTTTACTATTGATTGGGTTATAATTCCCTATGTGAGTGAACCTAGGTATGTGTATCTTATAAATAGAGGAAGTCACACCATGAAGGATGATCTGGACACCTATGGAAGTGGATCATGGATGATTAACCCCTAGCAGGGGCAATAATTTTTACCATTTTTCGGGATTGAACCTCAAGGAAGAATCCTACATACCCTATATAGAATATAGGGATGAAAGAATATTTATTTTGGAAAGGACTAGTTCTTACAAATAGGATAGGCCTAGGTTCTACTTTGGAGTGTCAACAGTGGATGGGTAATATGCATGGATGTTTTATGTGTGCCACTGGGGAGAAAAATGGTGAATGAGGCTTATGTGTGGAATCTTCTTATGTTCTGATATGGAGTGGAAATGGTGAATGAGGCTTACCCATGGAATATTCCTGGGTGCAGATAAGAAGTAGCCACGGTGAATGGGTCTTACATGTGGATGCCTCTTGGTTGCTTCTTGGGAGTGACAATTGTGAATCAGGATTATGCATGGATGTTTCTCAGGTGTCATTATGGATTGATAATTTTGAATGGGTTTTACCAATGGAATCTTCTTGGGTGCTTCTAATGAGTGAAAAACGTGAATGGGGATTATGTGTGGAATATTCTAAGGTTCTTCTAGGGTGAGGCAATGGTGAATGGGGCTTATTTGTTGAAGTTTCTCTGGTGCTTCTAGGGAGAATAAATGGTGTATGGCGATTAAGCTTGGAAACATTCTTTTATGTATTCTTCATGTCAGGACATGATATAATCTCAATATGATGATTAGTTGAGGACAAATGGTTTCAAGCATGAACCTTAAGAGGAGGCCCATAGTTGTTGTTTGTTATTCTTCTCAGGATGATGCATCTTATGCTAGATGCACAAGGAATCCTATTCATGAAAGATAGGATATTCTATTTTTTCAATTCATGTAGTTTGGAATGTTGTAATTTTATTCTTGATACATGAGGTATCTTTTATTCGGGAGAAAAGGCGTCATGTGTTTGTCATATAGCATGTACTAAATTTTAATGTTTTGTATTAATGACTTTTAGGTAGAACACACCTATAAATGGTAAGTGTTTAAACATACAGAAGAGTGTCCCTTTCTAGTTCAAATTAAAATAATATCTAGGTGATGGGTCTTGAGGAGCTTCTTGACTAAATTATATCAAATTAATGTACTCAGGGATTCTAAGATGCAGATCTCAACTCACAAAATTGGAAAGGGACCAAGAGGAATTGGGTCGACTCAAGGTGTTTCTTGAAGTGGGGACGAGTATCCAAAATCATAGTTTTCTGGGGGTGGAAGTTAGGACAACACTAGGGATAATTACAATATGGTGTCTAACCGACCTAAAAACAACATGGTGGGACCCTTGATTTTTGATCGGGGTCAGTGACAGTAGGGAAGGGACCATCCCGGAGGGCTGGGACCGTAGCACGATAGTGATCCTGTGTGGGGGTGTTGCCACCATGGTATGGATCAGTGGGTGTGATGATAGTAGATATGAGAAGGATTGGAATTTGCAAAAGAGAGGGGTTCACAATGCTCTGGATATCATGAGGGAGATTTGTGAAAGAAAGGTGCCTCATGTAGAAAAGACCCTCACGGAGAATGGGTTATTTTTCTTATCATATAGTTTATTAGAAGAGCGCTCCATGAAGTATTAATTCATTAATGATCCTATAAAAATCTGAAAGGAAACCCCCTTCATAAAGGGAGGAGGCCTTCATAAAGGGAATCCCTAACATTGGTAGGGGAAATCAATTTTCTCACTGGTTCGTTGTAATTAGGAGAACCTTGAAATGGGAGATCAATAGCTGAAAGGGAAACATAACCATGCATTTGAGGTTGGGATGGGGAGCCATATATTTTCGGAAATGTGGTTCATGATTCTTGTGGGAGACACCCAGAAGGGAAAAGACGCCACAAATAAAATACATTCATGTGACCACAAAAGAAAAAATGGAATCACGAAACATAGATGTTTGTGCACCCGTGATAGGAAAATGGTCACTGTGAAGCAAGGACATTCAAAAGGCCAGAAAAAGAGCTTCATGAAACATGATTATCATAAGTGTACTAAGAAGGAGATATTATGTTGCGAAGAAAATAATTCATGCAGTCATGGAGGGGGATCCACGAACCATTTTTTCAACCTTGATTTGAATGACCATAACTTCATATCTATAACTCCATTCAAGCTCTACGACTAGTTAAATCAAAGCCAATATAACAAGATATGATCATAAATCAATTATGGATGAATTAAGTTAATAATTTGGACATGTTTTTTTTCAGTCAATGAACTTCCTTATAATAGGGTCTAATGAGGACAAAGGGGGTGAGGTGGACCACGTTCTAAGGAATCTATTATGGAAATTATTTGACTTGGGGTGCACTATATATTAATAATATTGAGGGAAGAAACCAACTAAAAAATTATAAGCCAATGTGAGTCTAACTCGGTATAGTAAGAAATAGATAAAAGAAGATCATATAACTTTTAGAGAGTTCTAAGAAGAACAGAATGTGTTGGTATCAGAATGGGTCATCGACCCTCATTGGGAGTACCCAACATGAGAGGGCTTGTGGATGGAGAATGGGGATCTATGAGTAGAAAATATTCTTTTTCCAATGTGCGCTAGTGCACAAACACGATAAAAATATGGGTGTTGAAATCAATATGAACATATGGGAATGAAAAGTTTGAATCAATATACCCAAAATTTGGAACACATAGGTTGCAGCATCATAATATGGTATGACTGGAGACTGTATTCGAAATGCATTACCTATAACACTAGCCTGAAATAGGGAAAAACAAATGTGAGAAACCACTGACCGAATTGAAAATCATGGGTCCAAACATGAAACATCTTAATATGTATTCTATAAAATTTGAAAACAACGGTAGGTGATATAATATGTTATGGGACCAGGCCAATAGTGGGTTCCTTAAAACGAGAGATTAAATGGGGATCCTAATAAAGTGCATGCAAAGCGTGAAGGTGGAGTGGTGGAATGTTTGAATGGATTCCAACACTCATTAAATTACTCCAATGAGACTAAAAAACATTATTGTGTGAACATTATACTAAACAATGATAAAATCTATCTTCTAGGGGGTGCATCATCTCAAATGTTTGAACAATAGCTAAAGAGATGAGAAATGTGGTAGATGACCAGCACATCGGAAGATAACCCCTCAAGTGTGGGTATAGGTTTTTTTTTCTAATTTCACATAATGCATTTGAGGAATATTTCCATGTATTTTAATGTTATACGGTGATGAAGATACATGGTAATGTTTAACTCCATGTGATTTGGATGCATCCCACAGTTTAACATTGTGTGACTGGTATGTTGCCCATAGTTTAAGGTCGTACTGCTGGTACCCTGGCTAAATATTTAATGTCATGATTCCTAGACTATGGGTGAATGGATGATTGTATTCCTGTGGTTTGGGAAAATTTGTATGGGAATCTCTATATATCTTTTGAGGGAAGGAATCAATCCATACGGAGTTCTTGAATGTCGTGAAGTTTAACATCATGCGGTAAGGATGAGGTATGGATTAGTGATCCTAAAAAGAGAATACATGGGGAGTATATTGTAAACTCAACATGAATGAGTCCAAATAAGGATCAAATAGACCACATAATCATAGGAGAAATCTAGAAAGATAGGTTGGGAAGATGAATGGCCTTGTGGTTGGACGCCAGAAAAATGTTTTTTGATGTTCATACATATACTATAAGGATGGAAATTAATCCAGACAAATTTTCAGGATATCTCTAATATTAATAATGTGTATTTTGACATCATACAATAATGATTAGGGTTATTTTATAGTTTTGTATAACAAAATAAAAAAAAATTGTGGGGGTCTTGATTTATGGACATAGAGCTTAGACTGTCTTAGATGGGAAATGTGTAGTGTGGTGTCGGGATGTACCACGATGTGAATGATGATCAAGGATATCCAAACCACACCACACATTCATGGGGGTACACTAATAGAGTTTATATTCATGATTATTAGACTTGAATTCTTAGTTTAATATCATGTAGTTTGTGGACTCCTTGTTTAGGTTCAGAGAGTTTGGGCCATAGAGAAGTGAGATTTTTCTATGTGCATAGAAACCTTCCCAAGACCCATAAACCCATGTGATCCATGCTCAATGTGGTAATAGTGTGGCCAAGAAGATAATTATGGCCCAAAAAATCACATAATAGGGGAATGGGAGTGTGGAGTCAAGGATGACCCCTCTATGTTGGTATGTCCAGTCAACTTGCTAAGGTGAACCATGGGATAACATCGAGGGTGTTATAGTTCATCCTAGACATAAGGATTTGAAAACGGATGTGAATTATGGCATTTAATATATGTTAAATAATGGGATTGGTGTAATTATGAAGGATAAATGGTTACCATATTTGAAAAACAACATCCATACCATCTATCCTTGTATGGGAACAAACAAATGAGGGTCAACCACTAACCATATTTGAAGCATGAGACTTGACTCAAAATGTTGTTTGAAATCTTCTAGGGAATTCGCCCAAGATTTTAGTTGAACCATGAATTCATGAATCCATACTATTAGGGGGTCCCTTTAGATATGAAATATAATGATGAACTGAGGAAATTCCCATGCATAATCCAACACTCTGGATCCTATGCTACAATGTATCTAAGCACATTAATGAGGAATATCAGATGGAGGGATACAAATCCATTTTCAAGGGAATAAGTCTTTAGAGGGATCCTAATCATGGAATGGAAATGGACCAATTCCAAATGATGAGGAAAATGGGTGGAACAGGGTTAATAAACCCATAGATGGACTTGAAGGTAAAATTTCTAGGCATTCATGTATATCCAAAAAGGATGGAAATCAAGTAATACATAGTTCCTGAATTCCATGTAGTTTAACATCATTCTGTAAGGATGATAGGCAAGTAGTTTAACATCGTATGGAAAGGAATATAAAGGCCTAGTTTAAACTTGTTTGACCAGGACTTGTTCCACATTATAACATCTTGAAACCGCGACATTAAAAATAGTTTAAGGTCATAATTCATGGACCATCGCCAAAATTTTAAATTCATGATACATGGACTATGGGTGAGTTTATGATTCTGTTGATGGTCCTGGGGAAAAATTTTTTGGGCGTCACTATGTATCCTATGTTGGAAGGAATCAATCCATTAATTTTTTATTGAACACCATGTATTTTAACATCATGCGGTAAAGATGATGCATGGATTAGTGCTCCCAAAAGGGGATACATAGTGTGGCTATTGGAAACAAGAAATGATGATGGAAACTATGGATCCACCACACTACATAATAATAAGGGAAATCCATGATGAGATCCAGGAAGAGGAAGGGCCATGATGTTGGACCAAAGAAGAATGTTCTAGGCGTTCCTATGTATCCTATATGGATGGGAAGCAATTGAGACGTATTTCTGGGATATAGATCAGATGCAGAATGAATTGTTAAACATTATAAAATAAGAACAAGGGTTATTATGTAGTATATTTTCATGGAACAAGGATACTTGGGGTGTTAGTTTATGGTCGTAGATCTCAAATAGCCTTATATGGAGAATGTATAGTGTGGTGTCATGACACAACACAATATGAATGAAGATCAAGAAGATCCAAACCATACCAAAAATTCCTAGGTAAATATAAATATATATTAACATCATGTTTCTTGGACTTTAATGATCAATTTAAATTCATGTTGGATGTAACATCCTCGTTTAAGGTTATATAGTTTGGATCATGGGGATGTTCAATTTTTACGTGAGCATATAAACCTTTCCAAGACCCCTAATCCCATGTTATTCATGCTCGATGTGGGAAACAAGGGCCATAGAAGATATTTACACCCATTGAAGCACATAATAGTGGAATGGGAGTGTAGAGTCAAGTGTGACTTCGTAAAGATGGTCTGCCCACTCAACTCGCAAAGGTGCATGGAGGTATAACCCCATGGGTATTGAAGTTCCGCCTTGACATAAGGATTTGAAAAGGGATGTGAATCAAGGTGTCTGCTATTTTCAATGTAATGTAAGTGTTGTAAAGATGGAGGATACTTGTAGCTTTATTTGAAACATAGCAAACATATCTCGTAACCTAGGATGGGAACAAAAAAATGGTGGTCGTCTACTGACCACATTCGAATAATCAGATATGACTCAATATGTTTTTTGAATTTTTTTGGGGCATTGACCCAAGATGGTAGATGATCCATAAGGCCGAGAATCCATATCATTAGGGGGTCCCTTCAGATATGAAATATGATGAAGACCCAAATAAAGGGACACATGAATCATGGAGATAAAATAATGAGATTTCCATTTAGAATCCAATACATTGGATCCTACGTCATAACACATCTGATCACATTAATGAGGCATATCAGATATAGGGATACAAACCCCTTCTCGAGGGAATAAGAATTGAGATAGATCCTATAAATGAAATGGAAATGGGATAATTTCAAATGATAAGGACAACAAGATAAATAGGGTTAACAAAATAGGGGTGGGAACTAAAGGAAAAATGCATGGGTGTTTCTATGTATACCATAAGTATGGGAATCAATCCATATGTAGTTCTAGAATGTCATATAGTTCAACATCATGTGGTAAAGAATAAAGAGATCTTTGTTAATGGTCATAAATATTAGACCGAGGACCCTATGTGGCACAAAAACATCATTAACTACCCTATCATAACTCTTAATCACACATGAGCCATTCCTAGTGTAGGAAATAAGGAATGGTATAGGGGTTTTTCCTACATGTGATAGTACACATTGAAGGTGATACCAAGAATGGAATCATACCATGATACAAGAATAAAAGATGTAGGGTAACTAAAGACCCTCAAGGTCTTGATGAAAGGGTTACTGGTATGTAACATTTGACTATTGACCATGTTCAAAACACAGGGACAATAACTAACCATACAAGAATGGGGAAGGAAAACATGGGAACAAATTTTGACCATTTTTCAAACATGGGAATCATGGCTTGCTTCCAAAGATTATTTAGGGAACATTCATAAGATATTACATGAGACAAATAGGCATGAGACCCTCATCATTAGGGGGTATGTATAGATTTGAAAGGTGAGGTAAAACCCAAACTAAGGACTCAACGTGTGGACTGAGTATTTTAGTAGAGAGTTGGATTTATACCATGGTGTGTGAATAGTTTAAGGTCGTATTGCATGGAACATGGAAAACAATTTAATTTCATGATGCTTGGACTATGAAAATTTCTTAGTATCAGGGTATATACTACATTGAATAAGTAAAACCCGATGTGAATGAGGCTAATGAAGGCTCATGTGTTTCATAAACACCTTAAAACAAATAGAGGCCAAAATGGATGAAATTTGTTTAAGGAACATATGGATGGACCTGAATATAAAATGTCTCAGCATTTTTACATATCCCATAAGGATTAGAATTATGTCATACATAGTCCTTGAAGAAAAGTTTGTTTAGAGACCAAGACTGGTTGTGGAAATCCTCTCTAGTGTTGATGAATCGGAAACATCCTGGAATTATCTTGGAAGATCCAGAACCTGTTCATGGTGTTGTTGCTATCTAAGTATATACATTGAGGATGAGTAAAGGGTAAATACTGCTAAGGAAAGACCTATGATTAATAATCTTTGTGTCACTACATATCCCAGAAGTATGTGGAACAAGCCCGATGTAGTTTTTGAAGGTAAATTTTATCGTGCACGTCAGACCCATACACATAAGGAATAGACATTAGTTATATCTTGTTTGTCCTTTTGTTTCATTTGTTTGATTGACTAACCCATGATGAAAATTTAGGGTGTCACTTCAGGAATCAATCCGTGTGTAGGTATTAAAAAAGGGCATGTTAGATGACCAGTTCCAAAGGAGATTCCATATCAAGAGAGAATACCACAATGTTATGTTGTTTTATGGTGCATCTAGGATGATGATTACATTGTTTAAGATCATATGAACTGACCAACCAATTCATTTTAACATCACGTGGTATGGAAAAATAGTTCAAGGTCATGGGGATATGTTATCATCATTTAATGTTATAATTTTTGGATGGTAATAAATCTTATTTTAAGGCCCTGTAACGTAGACCATAAGGTTACACAACTTTCATATGTGGGTATAACCCTACCAAGATTCCTAATCCCATGTGAGCCATGCATAGTGTTGAAAAAAAATGAGTGGTGTTAGGATTTCATCATCAGATAAGATTACACAACAAGGAAAAGGATGTGCATGGAGGGAATGTTAAACCATTCCAACAAGTACAGATGCGTGGAGGAACAACACTAGGGGTGTTGGAGATCCACAAGAACATGATAGGGAAAGAAAAAGTGAATCACTACATAAGATGTCCATGAAATAATTTGGATAGAATAAAGATGGAGAATAATTTTTAACAATATTTTAAACATATAATCCATATCATTTAACCATAGATATTAATAAATAGAACTTTTTCGGACACTAACAATATTCGAAGCATGGGACTTGACTCAAAATTTTGTTCAAAATCATTGGGGACATTGTCCCAGGACAATATTTGAGCCATGAGGCCTTGCATCCATACCGTTAGGGGTTCCATTCAAATGTGAACGATTATGCAGTCCCAAATAAGGGGACTCATGAAGGATGTAAATGAAATTGGGGAAATATCCATATACAACACAACATTCCAGATCTCATACCATTGCACATTCCAGAATGATGGTGCGGAACATCCCTTGGTAGGATCAGACTCATCCCCAATGATCATGTTCTAGAGGGGGATTGTGAATAGTTTAGGGGTCATGTCACATGTACATGAATCTCTCAGTGTATGGTCATAGTGTGTGGACCATAGGATCCTATTTTAATTTCATGAACATGGGACATACCTGTTCATTTTAACATCATGTGCTGAGGATGAGGATGTCATACGATTTTTCACTGGGTGACTGGGGACATGTGAATCTTAAAGGGGAAATGCATGGTGTGATAAATATCCCACTGTGAATGAGGACCAAGGAGGTATCAACCACACCACACATTTTGAAGGCGTAACCTAGTCCAAAAGTTTCCAAAAAGGGTGAATTTTAAATAGTATGGCTAGGCCTGAGGGAAAGATGTCTGGGCTTCACTGCATATCTTACAAGAGAAAGAATCAAGCCACACATAGTTCTTGGATTATGTGTAGTTTAACGAAATGTGGTAATAATGAATAAATAGTTTAATGTCATATGGGATGGGGCATTTTAATTTCATATAGGTGAAAAGGGAACTTTCTTTTTAAGGTCATGTAGAAAGGACCATATACCCTATAATGTTTAATATATTTCTAGAAGGACACAATAGATTAACGTCTTGTGGGTTGGGAAAGATCTTATTTTGAAGGTCATTGAACTTATACCATAGTGTGAGGAAAAAATGGTGGGAAAGGTTTAGGAACCAAGGGCTGAATCCAAAGATAAAAATGTATGCATGTTCCTACATATTCTCTTTCAGTAGGAATAAATCCACATGTAGATCATAAATTTCGTGAAGTTTAATTTCACACGGTAAGGATGAAGCAAGTGATGAATTATCTTAATGGGGTCACAACATGTATCCCTTGTAAAACCAATGTGAATAAGAACAAAATAGGCCCCAGACACAACATGTGAAATCCCTATAGAGAACTAAGGGCCTGGGGGCCGAAGAGATGAAAAGATTTTAGGAACCTAGTGCTAGACCCAATGAAAAAATGTTCATGTGTTTCTAAGTATCCTACAAGGGTAGGAATAAAGCCAAACATATTTCATGAATGAAATGGAATTTAACATCATATAGTGAGGAAATGGTTTTTTAACATCATGATGGACATGGAAAAATGTTCTTCCAATTTAATGACATGTTGGATACTCAATTTTGTGCAATTTAACATCATGCGGGACGATGATGATGATAAGTGTCATGTATTGCATCTCGGATTTGATTGAGTTGTTTGATGTCATTCGGGATGAAAGAGGTCTCAGTTTTAGTTCATAGATCTGTGACTGTAAGGGATTGTGTTTGAAATTTTCAATTTCCCATGTTGCAAGATGATTGGGATGTTCTGAGTAGTTTAACGTCATGAGGGATAGAACAATTTAATGTAATATAGGATGAAACAATACTTTAATGAAATGTGGATTGATGGTGCTTGTGTGGATCAAATATATCAGAACAGATCCTCCCAAAACTACCAATCCCACTTGTTTCATGCTCTTTGGGGGAAACAAGGAGTAGCAATGATATTTTCCTAACATATAGAACCACACAGATGGGGCATGGTGATATAAGGTTGAGAATATTCTAGTGGAACTATCCCGCTTAATCAACATGCAATGAAACATGAAGGGGTAACACCAAGAGCGTTGGAGTTCCACCTAAACATAAGGAGGTGGAAAATTTTGAATCATGAAATCCATGATCTGGATCACAATGTGGGTGGCATGATGATGGAGGATAACTACTGAACGTATTCAAGACACATCATCTGCATCACATTAGCCTTGAATGGTGAAAATGACAGTTCCCCACTGACCATATTCGAGACACGAGAACTAACTCAAAATTTCATCAAAGTCTTATGGGGTGTTGCCCTAGGATGGTAGGTGATCCATAAGGCTTAGAATCCATACCATTAGGGGATCCCATCCGATATGATGATGATGGGGATCCAAATAATTGGATTTTTTAGAGCATGGAAATTGATTCAGAGTATGTTCATTTGGATTCCAACACTCAAGGTTCTATGCCATAGCAAATTTGATCACACCAATATGGAATATCTAAAAGAGGGATTCAAACTCTTTCTCAAGGATGAGGGTCCTAAGTTATTTATTAAATGTGGACTGGCAGTGGATCTATTCCAAATGGAGTGTTCTCTCTCATGCAGGATCTCACGAAATTATCCACATCATCATATAGTTTAATGTCTTGTGATTATAACAAATATTGGTAATCGTTTAAGGACGCATAACTTTGACCATTGTTTCTGCAGTTTTAGGTTTCACAACATTGGGAAAATGTCACATAGTCTAACATCATGTAACCAAGACATTAATTTTAACACTTTTTATCATCATATTACTAAGATGTTGGTTGTTATTTAGTTTAATTTCATACAACTAGGATGTTTAACATGTAGTTTAACATCAAACGGTGATGATGATGGGTGTTATGCTGTTTAAAATCATGTAACTAGGATGTGGGTGATTGATCCATGGGGGAATAGAAGCCCAAAGAATCGTTATGATGATGGAAATGGAGCTCAAAATGCGTGGAAGCATGGAGCACCAGTACCAAAGGTGTAATGGATCTTGAATGACACAAATGCCTAGAGTGTCAGTATGAGGGAAAAATGTATCCATTAAGGAATGGAATCCAGGATCACCATTACAATGGGGGGATATGAAGCTCATAATGCATGGAAACCTAGATCTTTGGTATGCTAGGGATGATAGAGCCCAGAAGCTATGGAATCCTAGATTATTGGTTGATGGGGTGATGGATCATGGAATGTGTGGAAGCATGCAGTGTTAGTATGATGGGGGAGATGGATCCCAGAATGTGTGGAATCCTAGGGCTTTTCTTCAAAGAGGTTTATGGATCCCAGAAGGCATAGAATCCGGGAGTGTCGATACAATAGGTCCATAGAGCTCGTAAGGCATGGAGGCCTAGATCATCAAAACGATGGGGCCATGGAGCCCATGAGGCATGGAATCTTAGAGTGTTAGTACGATGGGACCATGGATCCCAAAAGTTGTGGAAGCCTAGAGCATCAATACGATGGGTCCATGGTTCTTGGGAGCCATGGAATTCCGGAGCATCATATAATGAAGAGCAGCCAGTGCAGGGATATGATCGACTTGTCCCCATCACTAGTTCTTCATATGAAGGCAAGGATTTGATATGGGAAAGACCATTCTGAAGTCTTCTAGTAACTTTATGGGGATGACCTCCATGATGGATGATGCTATTGATAGGGAGGACCTCTGTGCTGATTAATGCTACTATAGGGAGGAAATTCGTGCTTGATTACTGCTATGCAAGGAGGACCTCCATAGTGTCTTATTATGGCGCTGGGGAGGACCGTCATGCCTGATGATAGTGGTTTAGGGAGGACCTCCATAGTGGCTTATGATGGAAATGGGGAGGACTGATGTGCTTGATGACAGCGATTTGAAGACCACTTCTATAGTGTCTCATGATAACGACATGGAGGCCAACTGTTCCGGAAGATAGCAGTGTGGGGAGGACCTCCAAAGATAATTATAATAGAAATATGGAGGACCTCTATGACTGATGATAGCAGTGTGGGGAGGAATTCCATGGTGGCTTTTGATGGATATGAGGGGGATCTTTGTTCCTGATGATAGCGGTGTGGGAGGACCTCCATGGTAGATTATAATGGTGATTGGTAGGACCTCTATTCCTTATGATTGCAATGTAGGGAGGACCTCCACAGTGGCATTTTATGGAAATGGCGAGGACCTCCATTATTGAACATTGTAGTTTGGGGAGGACGTCTACAATGGATCTTAGTGCTGCTGGAAATGAACCACTTGATTGGGGGATGTTTTCCCCCTATGTGACCCATTATGGCGGGAATGTTAGTGATGAGTTGATGGAGTAAGGGTAGGATTCCCCCATGCAGCCCATTAGGGTTGCAGAGTCATCAAAGAGATGATGGATTCTGGAAATAATGCCCCATGCATGGCCCATTATAACAAAAGATTTTGTGAGGAGATGATGGAGTCATGGGGAATATTCCCCCTTCCAGACCCCTTAGGGCGACATTGTTGATGAGGGGCCACTGGTGTCAGGGGTGGATTTCCCATGGGAGGCCCATGAGGGTGGAAAAGTTAGAAATGAGGTGATGGAGTCAGGGGTGGATTCCAACTATGTGGCCCATGAGGGAGGAAGTGTTGTCTTGAAGCTGATAGTGTCAGGGGTGGATTCCCCATGTGCGGCCCATAAGGGCAGTGGAGTCAGAGTCTAACTAATGGAGTTGGAGGGACTATGCCCCCAAAATGGCCCATAAGGGTAGAAAAGTTATTGAGGATCCAATGGAGTAGGGGGGATACCCCCGGTGTGGCCCATGAGGGTGGCATAGTAGTTGAGGAATCGATGGAGTCTGGGGGAGGATGCCCCAAGTGTGGATGACGAGGGTGGAAGAGTCAATGAGGGGCTGATGAAGTTTGGTGGTGGATTCCCCATCCATGGCCCATTAAGGAGGTGTGTCATCAAAGAGATGATAGGGTCGGGGTTGGATTCCCCCTGTGTATCCCATGAGGGCAATAAAATCTATGAGGAGCTGATGACCCCTTTTCTTCATGCATCGGTCGTTACTAATCCATCTTCAAATGATGGAGATGGGATTCACATGGGTGATGTCTCAATTTGGCCATTCCTATATTTTTTCATCTTCTCATAGTCTATGGAGAAGACAGTCATGTTAGGTTCAACATTATTGTTTCTGACTATTTCCATAGCTGACGCACACATCATCATAGTGATGCATACATGTGGCCATTTGTTCATACATTCCAAATTTTGGAGGCATTCATCACTTCTTCTGTGGTGTCTACTCCTTGGTAGAAATTGGATGATGGGATGTCAGTCCCCCCTTTCATGGATTCCTCCTCAGAATTTTTTTCCTAGTTCAGGTCTCTCTCATAGACTTGAGTCGTTGTTCATGAAACTTATTCCCGGTGCCATCTCTTTGTGCATTCCAGTTAATTACACCTCTTTTCTCTGGACATTACAAGGGGTCTTGACATGTAAGAAACCATCGGTTGGAGTAGATGGTAACATCATGAATGTCATCCCATCTCTTCATGTTGGAACATTTGATTACCTATATTCTTCCTCATAATAGGGCATTTCAATGTAGTGAAATCCTGAGGAATCCCATGTCAATTATGGGGTAATGATACTAGAGGCATGTCTCTGAGGTTTTCTTCAGCTTCCCATGCTTAACACAAGGTATGCCACATGTTTAATATCTGATAGAGATAGATTAGATTTACCTGAACACATTCTAAAGTTGATCAAATAGGTACATCCCTATGAGGGAGAACCTGGAGGTTTACTAGATGGATGGATCAGAAATCCCAATGGGGACGAACCCGGGATGGAATGTCCCAAAAAAGGGAGTGTTTTTCATTGTGAAGTCAAATTTGTACATAAAAAAAGTACATATTCGGGAGGCACACCCCAAAAAGGGGAACAATAAGGGTTACTATTGGCTGAGATTGAACCTCATCGAGGCTTTCTACGACCCGGTTTAGAAGACAAGGATCAACCCCCACATAGTTTGAATGGGTGGTTTGGTGATTACACATGGTTAGTTTCCCGTCACGAGAGGGACATTATTTCTTGGATGGATACGATGTGTGGGGATTATGCATGGTTAGCTACTCGAGTTCTACTAGGAGCAGCGAAGAAATGGGTGGCATGTTCTCACAAGGATGTGGCGCCCTGGATAAAATTAAGATGGATATGGAGGAAGTTTAAAAGGATGAGGATGAATGATGTGGAATTGACATGAAGGTCATGGTATTGGGATTGAACATTAGAGAGACTTCCTACATATCCTGGTGGCTACGAATCAATGTCCAAATAGTTTGGTTGGGTGATGAGATGCATATGGAGGCGTCTCGTGAGGAATGGCGTTCATGTATAAGGACCTTAAGGATGTAAAACCAACGGGTTGGGGAATGATCTCCCCGAGAAAAAAAAGTATTAAAGAAGTATTCAGGATAGGAAATGGGTGAAGGGATTGAACCTCAAAGAGACATCCTACATACACTATTTGAATGATAGGGATCAAAGTACCTAATATTCATGATGCAAGCATAAAATCAGGGAGTACACAAATAAAAATGACCTGGAGATGTGTCAGGAAAATATTTGTGGTTATAATCCATTCTCCATAGGATCACTCTTAGTTGGATGAGTATGCTAAAGTGTAGGGATTATTCATGGTTAGCTACCTAGGTGGATCAGAACACCTCAGGGAGGTGGATCCAGGAGACGCATCCCAAAAAAGTAAGATGTCACATCATGATAGCTCATCCCTAGAAGAGAGCACCCATTTTTACCATTGTTTGGGTCAATCCTTTAAGAGGCTTCCTATATACCTGAAAGTGAACAAAAATCACATAGTTTGGAACATGAAATTTAAAATCCTTCAGGATGTGTGAACTGAAATCAAAAAGTCGGAACAAATGGATTGTGGGGAATGAGGGGCTTGAACCTCATAGAGACTTCCTATGTACCTTTTGATGAAATATAGGGATCAACTTCCATGAATTTTAGGGGGTAAGGGGCATAGGATTTGAGAGTACACATGGACAGTGACCTGGAAACATTATGGTGCTTACGCATGGTTAGCAGCCCAAAGTCAGGCTTGGGCTTACACATGGTTAACATCCTAAATGAAAATAAGTAGAGGATGTGATCTCACTGGGAGAGGGTGAGGTGATGGATGAAGTGACTACAGATGGATCAAAACACCTCAAAGAGGTGGATATTGGAGGTGTTCCCCATAAAGAAAATATTTCACACTGTGAGGGTGCATCCCTAGGAGGAAGAACCTAGGTTTACAATTGAATTGGTCAGAATGTCATGTGAGAGAGGACGTAATATGGTGTGTCACATAAAGGGGAGATGTAACATAGTGAAGGATGATTTGGACACCGATTGAGGTGGATCGAGGAGGGTTCACCCCTAAGTGGGGGAACTAATATTTTTCAATGGTCGGGATTGACCCTAAAGGAGGGGTCATACATTCCATATGTAGATGACCAGGATAAGATCCTACGTAGTTCTAAAAATAATAGGGCTTACACACAAGATAGGCCAAGGTGTAACTATGTAGCGACAATGGTGGTTGGTACATACACATGGATGTTGACCAGGTGCTTCTCATGCGTGACAACAGTGAATGGGGCTTATTCGTGGCTGTTTCCCAAGTGCCCCTATGTCGTGACAATGTTTAATGTTGTTTATGAATGGAAGCAGCCCCGGAGCCTCTAAGGTAGGGAAACACTGAATAGGGAATAGGCGTGGATGCTACCCAAGTGCCACTAGGGTGTAGCAATGGTGAATGTGGATTATACATGTAATCTTCCTGATAGTCACTAGGGAGGAGAAATTGAAAATGGAGATTACATGAAGAAGTTTCTCAGGTGTTTCTAAAGAGTGAAAATAGTGAATGGGGCCTACATGTGGAAGCTACCTAGGTGCCACTAGGTAGCTACTATGGTGAAGGGGGATTAGGTGTTGAAGCTGTCTGGGTGTTGTTACGGAGTATAAATGGTGAATGGGGCTTATGCATGGAAGCTACCAAGTAAGTCTTCCTCAAGTCAGGCTATGAGGGAATCTCGACATGATGATTTTTTTTAATAAGGTGATGGATTGGCCTAGAAATACCAAAGAAAAAATATTATTAAATGTATGTTTATAGGAGTCAAAAATATGGGATCATATTATAATCTTCTTCATGAAAGGAAATAAGATCAGTAGGGAGGTCTGCAACCATGAAATTTCTTGGTCTACTTCCTTGTTGGCCAGGACATCTGCATCCGTGTTTTCTTCTCAATAAATATGTGTGAACTTGACACGATGAATAGTTGAGGGAAAATGGTTTGGGTATTTCACCTTAAGAGGATTCCCATAGTGATTTATTATAATATTATCACAATGAGGGTTCTTATTCTTGATGCAAGGGGCATCCTATTATTGAATGCAAGGGTATGCTACAGTTTAAAGTCATGATGTAATGACTATCGGAATCTTATTCTTGATGCGTAGGGAATCTATTATTCGTTTGAAGAGGCATCCTATGATTTTCATATAGGTTGTAATATATTTTAATGTCTTGTAGTGAGGACTATTTGGAAGGAAATGCCTAGAAATGTTAGGTGTTGGGAATTAAGCAAGAGTGGACCATTCTGGTTAAACCTAAAATAGGATCTAAGAGATGCGGTTTGAGGATTTTCTTGAGGAATTACATGTCTCAAGGTACCCATGGAATCCATGATGAGGATCTCAGCTCAAACAATTATAAGGGGACCAATAAAGAGTATGGTTGACTAAAGGTGTTTCGTGGTGTGGGGAGGAGTATGTAGAATTATGGTTTTCATGTGGGTGAATGTTGGGGTTGTACAAGGGAACAATAGATAATGGGGTTCCCCTGGCCTAAAATATTTAAAGTGAGACCCTTTATTTTTCATGGGGGTTAGTGAAGGTAGTGAAGGTATTGTGCGAAGACCATAGCCCAATACTGATCCTAAGTGGGGGCGGGGATGTTTCCCCCATGGTGCAGACTAGATGGTGCGAATCTAGGGGAATCATGAAGGAGAGGGGTTCACAGTGTTTGGGGTCTCATGGAGGAGCTTTAGGATGGAAAGGTGCTTTATAAAGAAAAACCCTCAAGGAGCAAGGGTAATTTTCATTATCATATAGTTTACTATAATAGTGTTCTGGGAAGGCTTAATTATTCATCGAGCCTTGAGAAACCCAAAGGGGATCCCTCCTTAGTGATGGGTTTAGGCCTACACCAAGTGAATACCTACTATATGTAGCAGAAATCTATTTTCTCACTGGTTCTCAATTATTAGGACCACCAAGAAATGGGTGATCTATAGTTGTAAGGATTAAGTAACCATGCATTTGAGGTGTGGGGAGCTTCATATTTATAGGAAACATGGCTCTCGATGATCGTGGGGGTTTCCTAAAAGGAAATGGATTTCATGAAGCAAATACGTTTGCAAGACCATGAAGGAAAAAAGGGAATTGTGAAGAAAAGACATTCACGCGGACCTAGATAGAAAAAGGCCCTATGAAGAAAATATGTTCACATGACCATGATGGGATCTCCACAAACTATGATTCTCAGAAGCACGCCACGAATAAAAAATTACACTGTGAAGAAAATATGTTCACATAACCAAGAAGGGGGCTTCATGAACCATTTTTCAGCCTTTTTTCTAAAGACCTAAACATCAAATCACTAACTCCATTTAGGCATTATGACATGTCACATCGTATCCTATGGAACAATCTATTCTCCTATATCAAGTATGAAATCACTCAATGCATCCTTCATAATCATTTTATGGTGCCAAAAATTGAAAATTATATTATTTCTTATCTCCCAGTAATTTTATCCATTTTTGTTACAGAACAAGCTATGTCAATAGAACAACACAACCTATGATTCAGTGGAAGATGCCTAGCCAACCGTTGAGTCCCACACACTATATCACTTAATGGACATGTCATTTATGTCATGAAACATTATTGGGTGGTATAAATACAGTCCTAATTACTAATAATTATGAACAAATAATGTTGTCCAATATACATGCCACAAGATTTTCTTCCTTGATTATTTTTCATATCATCTCACTTGGGTAATAGAATCATAAAAACAAATTGTCCATTTTTATAAATTTTCCCATAGATTTTGATTTTTAGATAGTTATATTAGTATGTTTTAGGTAATATATATGTTTCGATACACACTTCACTTATAGGAATATCTCATCATGGTGTGGGATTCCCATTATGGTTTTAGAGATATGATGTGAATGGTTTGAAAGTATGATATATTTAGTGTTACTGGGCATATAATATATCATAGATTCGTGGTTTCCTTTATGTTATAAATTTAATCTAGGATATAAACATGAAAAATTGTTTTAGTTTTGTTTATATAATCCTCAATTAATATATGGGATTATATTCAAGTATTTGGTTGTAAGATGACTTATTTTCATCAATTATTTCCTTTATTATTTGGGTTTCCTATTGGGTCAATTTATACTTGTAACGACCCAAAGTTTCATTAATGGGAAATCCCTCATGATTTTATTAAATGTCTCTTTATATAAAATGTTTTTATAAAATTTCGAATTCATTGGTTTTATGATAAGATATGTGATCGTTACTTTTATAGCTGTTGAACAGTGATCACATGATTAGTATAATCCAATTTTACATAGACAAAGGAAGTGATGGCCTCATCCAGTAGAATTGCCCCACACGAAGCCCATTTATCGGATCTCGGATAAGAGGTGGAATCCTTGGGCTTAAATCTTGACCAATCCCATGCTGAGCTTCACCATGTCAAGCTCGAACGGGACCGTCTACGGGAGAAGTGGAGGTTGATAGAAATTACCAATCGAGCGATGTTGTCTAAGCCACCCTAATTGTTTGTCACCATCGCACACCTTACCCTTAGGTCTTATGCGGCTGTTTTATGGGGTTATGTAACTAATCAATAGTACTATGTTCATGTACATTATTTTTGTATATAATAATGAATATAATTTCTTGTCATTATTGATACATTGTAAATAGTTTTTAAAGTACAAATGGTGTTTTTAGTTATTATTTAAATAATAAATCTATTTTATTAAATTAAGGGATTTATTAATCAAATAATATTTTAATAAAATATTATTATTATTATTATTATTATTAGATTAATTTAATTATATATAAATGATCGTGTAATTGTATGAATGCAATTATAATTTTTATTAAGGTTTGAACACCATTTTTGTCAAAACCCGTGAATTTTTTATAAATGTTGTTTCTTATTTAAAATGTGAAAACTAACATATTTAGAAAATTATTTAGATAAAATAAATGTTATTTTTGGAATCAAGATGTCTAAATTATCGAACGGGGAATTTTTCATAATTTTCTGAGACAGTCAAATTTTTTAGTAAAAATTAAATACCATTTAAATATATAATGTGTTTTATGACATCATAATGACCTAATAGTGATGTAATAAAATACAATAATCTTTATGTTCGTCCAATATTTGTTTTAACATTAAAATAATGTGATTTTGGGTTTGTTTGGATTACTTTTCAAAGCATTAATGGACCCCTCAAGACTTATTAAACACCTTGTCTTTTTAAATTAATTTCCATGGGAGTGTGACTCACCTCCACATAAGCAACCCTAATATTTTAAGAAGTCCGGACTATGGCCTTATAAAATAATTTTTTCCTATTCACTTTTCCAAAAACCATGGGATGGTTTGTGGTTTGGATTAATTTAATATAAGGGCTCCCAAACCTAAATAATAAAGAATTCCCTCACCTTTTCTATATAAACCTACCCAAGCTCCCACTTCCTCATCACTCAAAGCCTTTGGAGTTCGTCAAAACTCTGAACTACTCTCTCTAGAATCCTCCCAATGTGCCCCAACCTCCCAAGAAGCCTCTCACAAGCCTCTCTCTAGCCTTTGGAAGCACAGTTCCAAGTAAGGGTTTTTTCTTCCTTTCTCTTTTTTGTCCAATTTTCATTAAGTTGTTTTGACCTTATAATTTAAATTATGAATTTTGGGGTATGGATTCACACCTCCCTAATACTGACCTATTAATTTTTGAATGATGGGAGACCCTTTATCTCTCATTAAATGCCTACCATGTACACCCGTTACTATGCTGAAATTCTGAAAGGAACTTCTCTATCCTCTTTTACATTCAAGCAATACTTTTGTATCATGAATCTAAATTACATTACAATTGTTGGGACATGTATCTATATGACCTCCTTACTATCCATTACATGTAAATATGATTAGGAACCCCTTTCTCTCTCATCAACCACTTTTATGAATTCTTATGTCACGCCGTTACGCTGCCGAAATCGCACCGATTTTCTAAGACAATGTCATTGTGTAGTGAATACCATGCCCATTTCTCCATCACGGGTATTAACCTTTATGCACATTTACTTATTTATTGTAATGTTTCATTTATTAATTCCATATTCCTTTATCGTGGAATAAATGATTATGTTTTATGATTCCATTTTTTATAATCCATGTGGCACACTTATGCATAAAATGAAATGTTTAAGAAGGGTTCACCCTTATAGTGCTTCAATTCCTTGGGTAAAGTATAGTATCATGATACATCATGTGAAATGAGTGTTGAATCATGCTAATTCAAGTGAAAATAAGGTTTAATCATGATTTCTGTGCATTGAGGATTTACTCATGCTCTATGTGCAATGAGCCCTGGATCATGCTAATTTCATGTTAAGTGTTGTTGCCACATTTCCATGTTATGATTATCATGCTTTATCATGCCTTTATGTTAATTTTTTACTTATGCTCTATTGATATGCCTATTGTCTAAAATGTATTGTACTCCTCATTTTATTCCATGTGTACTCCCTTACTGGGCTTTATAGCTCACCCTTTTATTATGCATGTCCTCAGGTTATCCCATGCAATGCAAAGTACGAAGAAATGTAGTGGTCATGTAATGGAAGTTTTCAATAAAGATGTTGTATTTCATGTTTTATGTTTTTATGTAATGATCCTAATCCCCAAAGACACTAATCCTCTCGATCTTCTATGTTTTATCAAGTGGAGTTTTATGTAATAAATCATGTTTATGTTGTAATAAAAAGCAGGGTTGTCATAATACTCACCAATTCATAAAAATTAATTCCAACACATGTTGTGACTAGGTAGATGAACTATTATTTAAGGGAGAACTAGGGGATGTGAATATATTGGGGTTGGTGTTTACTAGTTCCTGATGGTGATGAATAATATCATATATCATACTTTGAGTCATTGATGTAAGGAGGTATTTCCCGTGTCATTAATTTTTCTAACTTTTAGGACATATTTTCTTATATATTTTACATTACATTAGAGTGTTATGATATAGTTTTGTGTTGAATATTTATGCATCCATCATGATTATAGGGGGGATAGTTGGATTTCTAACTCATGCTACCTTGGTTCTAGTTGAGCTAGTGTGCATGAAATGGGTCACCACATGACCTCATGATTGATTAAATTCATTGTATACAACCATCTAATGGCACAAGGGACCACATGGGTCAGATTAGGCTGACTAGTCACCCCTCTAGAAATATGTGGCATTAAATAATTAATCAAATCATTAAAAATTAAATTGATAAGAAAAAAATTAATATTTTCTCTTCTATGAGAAACCATAGCTATCATGTTCACCAATGCTATCACAACAACCATCTTTTCTCATCATCTATCTGCACATTCCCAACTAATCCCAGGTCATTCCTTACTTCACTAAATCTATTTACATTAACTTATTCCTTTATATCACCACCAAGGACTCTCATACCATGTGTAAACTTGTTGACCTGCCATTCCACTCATTTCCATAAATCTCTAACCACCATAAAGGCTGGTGATTGTTCATCTAGAGTTGGGAAGAATGGTGTAGAAGAGAAGATATAGTGGTAATGACTTTATCATCCATTTTATACGACCAAATTATTTAGTAAAAATCATCATGCCACATTGTGAGGTAAATAGAATAATGGGAAGTATAGGGAATAATGGTTGGGGTTGATCGAAAAAATAATCTTCATTCACATATTCATCCTTTTCGTTATAACTATATAAATATCAAACATCAAAGAATAATTATAAAAATATAATTTCTTAATGAATTAACACACTAAAAGATTTATTGAAAAGGATCATTAGAAATTATATTTTCATGAATAATACAGAAATTAAAAAAAATCATACTTTGATGGCGAATCACCAATATTTCATGATTTAAATTTTCTCCACAAACTTGTTTTATTCTCTTAGAATAATCAAATATATAACTATCCTTATGGTTTTATTTTATTTTTGGTTACAAACCTTAATTAATGAGATTAAATAAAAATTTATAGGATAAATATTAAGACTATTTATATTTTAATTTAAGACCTAAAAAGGGCTCGGCCAGAGGATCTAAACCCAAGGGATAAATTATAACCTCTCTAGGTAAAAATATGCATTCAAATTAAAACTAAAAATATTTTTTTTATATGGGGATCCATTTAAATTTTGTTACTTACTAAAATAATTTATTCACATATGTAAGTTAAAAAATATATATTTAAATATATAATATTTATCAAGAGCTCGCAACAATAATTAATAATTTTTCCATGTGAAAAATTAATTAATTACTAATAGAAATATTTATAATGTTTAATGAAAATAAGATTATTAAATCCTTCACACCTTTAAAATTTTCATTCTAGAAAACAGAATAAACAGGGTTCATAAAACAAGAATCCAGTACATTAATTCCATGAAGATGATTAAATTCATAAACGCAAATGTCTTCAATTTTTTTAGATCTAAATATCTCCATTATTTTATGATATAGGAAAAAAATCTCTTTCTACTGATTTCGGTTGGGCATCCATTTCCAAGAAACTGATTTCATAGGGTATCAATCAGCTCTACCGCGCATTAAGGTAGTGCCTTGGAATACACATAATTCCTTATATTGAGAACCTTATCAAGGCTCTTAACCGAACAAATTTATTGTCTATAGAATTCTATTATCATCTAAATATAGTGCGTATAACAACCATAAACATTAATATTAATTTTATTTATTAGAAAATGTAAACTCTAGAAAGATTCTTGTTCTCTTTACCTTTTTTATGTGTTCCCTGAATAGATTATCATATGCATAAAATCATATCATATTGAACACTACTATTGGTTACACTAATGAAAACACTTCATCATCCTCACCAGTGCATGATGTAAAAATAAATTCCATGATATTTATCATATTTTCCTATGAAACTGGTCATATTCTCTTTCATTACTATAAATTAATTGGTCTTGTTGTTTTGTACTCCTTCATGAAAAATATTGACAAGAACATCAAGTAAAGAATAAACCACCATGAACCACCACACTTTCAGATCCTAACTGATCGGTGACTCAATTCCCTACAATTCGAATCAAATCACTTCGAACCATTTAGATTACAATAATTATATCCAGTATAACACATTCCACTACTCGATAAAATATGAAAACAATTATAGAGATCTAGTATTTATCTTGTAAGACATTGAAATATTTCTATATATATTCTCGAATCTAGGTGTTGAGATGGCATGGGATTCTGAATTCTTGTGTTCTTAGAATTAGTTTTATAAAAATATTAAATATATTTTATATTACGCACAAGCAGTTTATTAAAAAATAAGATAAATCTAAAACAGAACCATGGATCAGAAATATGAGGCCAAGGATGAGTCTGGAATGCATTGTTTACCCTAGGCATGAGATAAAATAGGTTGGAATGGGGAGTTCATCACTATTCCCATTGGTGGTATTATCAGTGAATTATTTAATTCATTCATTCATTTATTCATTAATTAATTAATTTAACCTAAACTAAAATGTTTATAAATACACTACCATTGAGATTCTCCCATGGTTTGAAACATAATCCTATGATCTTTTGAGAGATTATCCTTCCTCATTTTATTGGCGAATAAAATTAGATGACAATGAAACTCTATATTGAAGCATACTAGGATATAGTGAATGTAATGACATTCATAAATAATTTGTGAGTGGATTATTCAATGAGGAATGAACCAATATCTAGTTATGAAATTTAAATTTGTGGTTTAAACCCTTTTTGATTTATTTAATCGAGAAGATAAATGATTTTTTATCTTTCTCTATTGAAACATTTTCATGAACCTGTGTAATGATTAAATTGGATAATTTCAATTGTTTTATAACCTGATATTCCCATTTTGTGATAGTTGGACATGAATTCTTGACAATTTTCATTTTAAACAATATTTCTTGTACTCCCACTTTTTCCTTCACATTCATTATTTTTTGGACCTTGTGGTTTACATTTTACATTATCGAGAAATACTGAGGCTAATCAGACTCACCAAATATCTACAGGTTTGTTAGCAATTGATGAATATATGAAGTAGGGGTAAAACTAGGATGTTTGCGGGATATAGAAGATTGGTTAAAAAATCTATAGATTAATAATTGATAATGGGAGGTTTGGTTCATATGGTTCATGTGATGAACCAATGAGGACTACCAAAATCCTATTTCCAATGAACGATGGTTGTAAATGATGAACCCTGGCTATATCTTCCAAAGAGGATCTGTTAAACTATCAAAAACCCCACTAAATTCCATGTGTGGGGATGAACACATGATTCTTAACCCCTTGGTTGTGGTTTCTAGGGTTTTTAGATACCATAATAATGACACAAAATGTAGTCTTCTTACACATTGTGTTCCTCTTTCTTTGGTGGATGAACAATGTGATGGATCACATGGGTAGAACTCCATGTGGGAGTACACGGTCATGTACCAAAGTACATGGAAAAGGACATAGAACATGTGTATAACCCTGTGTGAAGAAACAAAATTTATACCAAGTACATAAACATGGATGGAGTATATGAACAATGCCAAAATGACACAACCTCACCCTAGATTGTCTTGAAAAGTCATACAGTCCACCAAAATGACATGTACTACTACATGGGTTAGAAGACTTGTCCTTTTAGATATGCATCCAATTGAAGTATAAGGAACAAAAACCATGTGGGTCCACTCAAATTTCATATACACATTGGTTCCTTTTTTGGAAACATAATGGTTTTGTATCTTTTTCTTCTGAACTCAGATTTTGGATCACGGTTATCCTATCCGGAGTTTTTTCTATGAAGAACATGATATTTCTCTTAGTTATGGACTTTGGTAATAGATGTAGAATGTTACATGAATTATTTTTAGTTTGGATATGCTTTACAAAGGAATTGATCGTGTAGGACCACTATATTTCTTCTAAGTGGTACACTCTAGTAGAGCTGGACAGTGGATCCTCGATGTCTCCGGAGTGGTACCCTCTAATAGAGATTGGAAGTGGATCCTTGATGAATTTCAAGTGGTAACATCTATTAGATCTGGGCAGGGGGTCCTCAATGACTTCAAAGTGGTACCCTCCTGTAGAGCTATGAAGTGGTTCACCGATGACTTCTGAGTGGTTACCTCTTATAGAGCTAGGCAATGGTTCCTTGATAAATTTTGAGTGGTTCCCTAAAGTAAAGTTGGGATGTGGTCATCGATGACTTCTAGTGTGGAACTCTCCAACTAGAACATGGAATGGTTCCCCTTCTTCCAAAGTAGAAACCTCCAGTCAGAGAAATCATGGGTCCTCCAAAGTCTATTTATAGTGGAACCCTATAATTATACTAGGGCATGGGTCCTCTACTTAGATATTGTATCCCCTTGACTATGTGGCACAATTAAGAGGTGTAGTTTGACATGGAATGTTACTTCTGGGATGATATGTGAGATGTTTTTCTTCAATGATGGACTTTTGGAACTATTAGCAACTCTTCTTCTTGGGTTGAGCTATGAGGTGGATATCCCCTTTCTCTCTCATATGTGTTTCTTTTGACTAACAACATATATATTCTTTTATATTAATACCTTTTTATTTTATTACTCTCTTTCAATTAGTTTTGAAGATGTGGGGGGTATGCCATGTGCTTTTTGTGTTTATATTCTCATGGTTGGATGAATATTCTCTCCTATTATATGTGGAAATGACTCAACATGTAGTATGTCTACAGACCATGTTGTGAACCTTGTGTTTCGATGAGGTTACATTCATTACTGGTTTGGATTAATCTGTTCCCTATCACTTTATTGTACATCCTATTTACTATTCTACTGTCTTTCTATTCTTATTTTATCTATTAATTATCCATTTTAACTTTTTTTCCATCCTTATGGGTATGTATATACTCACTCTAACATGTGATTCTCTCGTACATGTCATGTCTTATGGAGATGATGAACAGGTTAGATGTGACTTTAGATGATCTTCGGGATACTAGGTATTTTGGACCTCATACAGTGATCATAGTTTTAATATCAAGAGGTGGGACCCCTTAGCATTTTAATATTATATTTTTGGGAGGTTGGGACACATTTCTTGTTGGGATTGTATTTTTTTCAATTCATTTTTAGTTTATACTGTCTTAATCTTGAACACCGTAGAGGATGGTCATGCTTGGTTTACATTTTAGTTATTGCATAATTTTATTATTATTCCTCTACACTTATGCATTGATATAGTTATGTGTGTCAGTAGAGGTACTTAAGAAATATACTCCCATTTATGTTATTCTATTTGTTTCTTGTCTCCAACCCCTAGCCTATGGTGGTGGGCTTGCGGTAGTTCGAGATCAAGCCACAAAAAGGATCTAGTCCTGATAGAAAGGTATTATAGCAGTTCATTCCTTGGGATGTTTTTTGATGTTTTTACCTTATGAGTATTTGGTTGATATTCATGAGATAGAGTAAATGTATCTCTAATGAGTCTCTCAGTCTAGGGAGTCTTGAAATTGTGCAGGCAGCTGACGTATCCATTCACTGGGATCTTGACTACATACTTGTCAAATCAAAATGCTGAGACATTGATTGTTGGGATCAATGGTACATGAATCATATATTATAGAGACTTTAACAATATTTATTTAGTCACCTCCCCATTATATATATATATATATATATCTTCTCATCAGACAATAGAATATATTGATAAATATCAAGATTACTCCATGACGACAACCATCCAGGATACTAGTTTTGGATTGTGATGATGATCAGATGAGTGTCAAGTCCTTGGTTTAAGGTCCTTCAACAAAAACCCTTCCTCCATGGGGATAGGTATAATAACCTCTACCTATCAAGCATAAGAACATTCCAGAAAAGTAGGATGACGATCCACGTAGGCTTAGCGCGCTCCACAAGTTCTATCACTAGAGGCCCGCTAAGGTTATATGGTGAGCCATATCCCCATATAGTAGAGGACTGGATAGATATTATGGTATATACATTCAGTCTTATTTAATCTATGACATATCATGTGGTTTCACTAGCATCTATCATTTTCCACGAAACTGCTAACTGCTGGTGGAGTCTTTTCACTAAGATATGCAATGAGTCAGCACTCTCATAGCCCAACTTCCATTATCAATTTTGTGATGAGTTGTACCCATCATATTTATGATCCATTTTTATTATTGATCATATTGAGTTATATTTCGACAGATGAAAGTGGTTTAGTATATAACAAGGTTCACATAATATCCATGTTACACTCTTGACATGATCCCAGATGGCTGCTTCTGAGAACAGAAGTGTGAGAAAGGACTCTGCAGAGAGATCTGTGTCTGTGTGGTACCCTTGTGAATCCCCACTTATTCCATGGTGTTAGAGAATAAACTATTGATATAGATAACTCTTTAAAAGGTTCTCCAAATACTTTTAATTGGTAGTGATCTTCACAAAGCTGATTCATTTGCAACATCTAGTAGGAACCAGTCGATGAGATCTCAGCGCAGGAGTCCATTTCACAAATAGAATCATGTGTGAGGTCATACAATACTAGGAAACCTCATTTAACAAGATTATATGAGAGTGGTTTGAGGCTATTATTTTTATTGGGAATTCACATAACATGAGACTTCCCAACAAGACGTGTTAAGGAGCATAGGCAGATAATTGTTGGACCGAAATGCCTGAGGCAGCACAATGATCAAGGATTTCCTAGGAGAGGGAACATTGATCCCTAGGGAGGTGGATATATAATGGTAACATGAGGAGAAATGGGTGGTGGATGATACTATGATATCCTTCATCCACCACCACAAGCTATCTCATGTCATGCTCAGGGAGCTGGTGGTTGGGGTCACAGACAACTACTAACTTTATAGGTTTATGATCCCACATTTCACAAGATAATTAGAGGTATGATATTTTTTTATTATATTAATTCATTGGTATAATTATACATATTTTCTAGTAATCACATAATTTATATATTCCTGGTGTGAGAAATGGATCTCCCGTTTAAAGTACTTTACCAAAAATTTCATTTTGAGGTTCTGATATGAGAAGTTTTTTTAATCGTTTATATGTTGATAGTGCAAGCTATCAATTGGTAGAAGGGTATCACTTGGTAAATTTTCATTCATCGCGATGGAACACTATGAAATCTTCTTGTTTATGGTTACATTTTGCATAGTCTGATCACAAATTCACTATCACCGTAGATGAGTCAAATGCCTTCGCACAAGTGGGGTGGGATTCAACTTTATGTTTGAGAGAGATCTCATGGAAAGACTATAAAGACACTGACTTCTCCATGTAATTTTTTTAATAATATGGAATATTATGAGTCTGCAAAAAATGGCGGCGCGTGATTCCGAGGCCCGTTGTGCCCGGAATGAATTTTTGAACTTTGATTAAGTGCGTTCAGCAAACATGCGAGTGGGCTTTTATAACTTTTGAACTGGTGCTCAAAATTGAAATCTAAGGACACCGTTGAACTCGTAGCACCAATATTCGCTTAAGGATACATTCACCTCTACCATATTAGGATGAGGGTGAAAAATAGTTTTCATGTTTTTCGTGTTAATAAAAATAAAATTAAGAATAACTCTTAATTCATTTTTTAATAACCCCCATTTGAATGTTCAGTGGTGGGGACCATCGGAGCTGGAAAACCTCCCATTTTTGAATTCATGGTGGTGGGGACCACACAAACCCTTCTAAATGTGAGAAAATATTCAACTCTTCAATTAATTAAGTATGACTCTTCAATTAATTAATTATCCGATTTAAATTGTGCCAACTTTAATTGTTCCATTTAATTGTGCCAACGTGAATTAAATTGATAAATCTATTTTAATTTGTTGGATCCTCGTTTCCATGGGGAAATCATTGGAAAAGGGAGGCTTGGGAAGAATGTTGGAGAAACTCTTACTCCAACAATGGAAACCCCAACTAAGAACGAGGAGGACGCTTGAGCCCATATCAGAAGCATCTTGTGGTAGCAACGAACGCTGAAGTTACCATCCAAAACGACTTCATCATATTCCTCATGACATCTCCCAACGAGAAATCGAGGTAGGGATGGTAGTTTATGTATACACCATACCCATGTTCTTTTCATCCTTCTTGAATTAAGAAAATCTATGTCGATTGCTATCGTTATAACGTAGAGAGGGTGGTCCAAACAAACACTGCCCGACGTCCCTACAACCATTGTGAATTTTGACAGTCTAGAATCGATGGAGACATCCCGAGGAAAGTGTCGGAGTCTACAGAATGAAGAACGGGACAACAGGGCGTGCCAGGTGCCCGAGAAACATCGCCAGAAGGGCTCCGGAGAGGTGTCTATCACCCTGGACGGTTGCGACTACAATGGTGGCGCAACCACACTACTAGAGAAGGGCTGCGGCCCGTCGTCCACGGAGAAGCAAGGGCAGCGGACAGCAGTAGCCAGCCGTGTGACGGTGATGGCGGCACGCGTCCGTGATGCCCCGCGTGCAAGATCCGTAGTTCAAGGCCGCAGTGGCAGTGGAGGGGCAGTCAGCTCGCTTTTGGCCGCTAGTGATGGTGGGGCACGGACCACGCCGCACAGAGGACGGCTGGCCAATCAGCCATCCCTAAGCGAAGTGGGCCACCCAGTGCGGGCCACCCGGCACAGGCTACCCAGCGGGCTAGGCCAGACCCAGTAGCCTAGGTCAGACCCTGGGCCAGACCCGGGTCGATCCAGGTCGACCCGAGTAGTGTCGGATCGGCCCAGGCTGAGTCGGACCGGACCCGGACCATCTTCGACCCTTTCAGCCTTTTCAACCATATCATGAGCTTCAGGTGTCCGTTTGACGAACCGTCTATGGGGATAGAAACCTTGGATCAGGACGGTCATTTTGGTATACCCCAATTTAGTTTTGGATAATGTTGGGTTATGGATGGGTTGGATTGGACACAAATCCAACTGGGCCCTTCGGACTAAATGGCCAATAACATACAGACCGAGCGTCCGATTGACGCACCATTTGTTGCATTGAGACCCCCTTTACATGGAGGTCATTTGGGATTCTTCTTCATTGGAATTCATGGTTGTTAGAGTATCGACCTATGGATTGAGGAGCAAACCTTCTCAGAATCAATCGAGCTTAGTGCGGGAACCCTGTAGATAGTTGTAACATGAGAAAGGGGTCTTATGTGGGTCTATGATTTAGGATCCTACGTGGGTCTATGTTTGAGATTCCGACCTAGATCAGCTCTATAAATCCATGTGGGACTACTCTAGATCCTATGTGGGTCTCCTATAATAGGATCCTACATGGGTCTAATGATTTAGGATCCTATGTGGGTCTGATGATTTAGGATCCTACGTGGGTCTACCTTTTAACAGAGTATGATGATTTAGTAGTTACATCTAATCACCTTTACTAGCGTACCTATGTTTTACGTGGTGTGAGCTATGTCTTTACCTTTGTGGTAATCTTCTGTGTAGTGTATATTTGTGGTACTTATCTTAGTGGTGATACCTTTGTGGTAATCCACTGTGTGGTGTACCTTTCTGTTACTTACCATTATTGTGATACCATTATGATATTATTATGTGTGGTGTTACATTTGTGGTACTTACCATTGTGTTGTTACCATTGTGGTATTCCTTTGTGGAACAGTTGATCTTTGGGATTTTGATTTGGACCTTGTGTTTCCTCATGAATGAAATGGGGATACTTGATAACTTAGGTATATGTATGGCCATATACCTAAGTAGGGTTGACTGTTGTTTCCATGCTTTGTGGTTTGTCCTTTGTTTATTTTTTGAGACCTTTTAGGGTCTCGGGGTCTATACTGAGTATCGTTATACTCACCCTTGCACGGGCTATTCCCACACCTTGTTGTGTTTGGTGCAGACGATTGACAATGCTGACTGAGGAAGAGAGTATCAGGAATAGTGGTATCTTAGATGTGGACATTATACGAGGCATAACATAGAGACGACTATTTGAGAGTTGTACCTACCCTTTAGGAATGATCCTTGGTGGGTGTTCACAGGAGCTATTTCAGTTTACTTGTAGTTTTTGGTTTTCTTTTACCTTCCATTTGGGCTTGTATTCTGGCCCATTTTTCTTACTATACACACTCTTTTTACTATGCTGTTTACTTGAGTTCATATCCAACTTTGTGCTTGGTTGCATGTGTTTACAAGATATAAAGGCAATGCCTTTCCGGTTTTAGGGAATACGCCTTTCGGTGCTAGTCTCCAGCCCCTGGCCTATGGAAGGCGGGCTTGGGGTAGTCACGACACAGGCCCTATGGGATGGGTTAGGACAAATTGGTAACATAGGATTCGGTTCTACCGTAGAAAATGTGACTCTGATATTTCAATGGAAATAGTGCTATGTGTAGTGAGTGTGGTTATCAGTTTAAGGAATCCACCGTTGGTGCACCAGCCGATGTATCTATACACTAGAACCCTGACATCTGATTTCTGACTCAGTGCATGAAAACGCTGATTGTGTGTGTGTTTTGAAATGTTTTCTTTGTGATCATTTTGATTCAGATCACCAGGTATAATTTATTGACCACAGAGGACCTATTTCTTTTTAGGACACCACCACACCGACATCCTGCTAGGGTTACGGGTATAATACATGATGATACCCCACCGAGCAACGAGGCCTCAGTGAAATGCTCATTATCAGTGGAGGCACCAGTGGTACCATTACCCATTGGGCCAATAATACCACCAGCCCTAGAAGAATAAGGTGAACGCTGCTTGAACACATTTCATGAGTTACAGTGCCCAAGGAAACCCAGTTTTAGGGGTGAGACGGACCAATAGGCGGCTAAGGATTGGTTGGAGGCTGTGGTGAGAGTCTTCCGACTTGTAGGGACACTAGCTGATCTAATGGTGATCCTTGCCACCAGTATTCTACAGGTAGCAGCATGCAGATGGTTGAGCATGATGTTCTAGGTTCATGAAAAGGTGAAAAATCTCTGGGCATTATTTGAGAGCATGTTTCGGGTAGAGTTTGTCCCAGTGACCCATCACACAGTGCATATACAGTGTCTTCTTCATCTGTAGCTGGGCAGCATGACTGTGGATCAGTACTCATTAAGGTTCACTGACCTCTCATACTACTCCACTGATATGGTATGATACCCATTATTTAGTTCCCAAACCTTCATGAAGGGACTCCGGAAAGAGATCAGGGCTTTGATGATTTCCCTCAACATCCCGACGTAGTCGGGGGTGTTAGAGTGAGCCCTCTTAGTGGAAATTTTATTTGCTAGCAGTCACCAACAGTGAGACCCACCACTGGGAATCACGTAGTGGAGTCTTCTGTAGTTGGTAGTAGACAGATGTCACAGAGGTCCAAGAGGACCAGACCTATAGTAGGATGACCGTAGGATTCAGGGTCGGTTGTGCGAGGCACCCAAGACAGAGCCAATCAAGTGAGGACCAGGTAGTGTTGCACATACAACGTGTAGGGTCACATGGATCAAGATTTCCCATCCCGCCATATGGATGAACAGAAGACGGTTGAAGGACCGCTTAGACATAGATAGAGGTTCGACCGTGGAGGTCCACAGGGAGTAGGCGGATGTGGCATAGGAGCTGGTCGTGAAGCTGGCGGTGGGAGATGATTTGAGGTTTTACCACTACTACCACCAGGTGGTCCACCCCAACTAAAGGGAGTAGGTGGAATGGGGAAAGCTCAGCTTCAGGCAGAAGAGGCATATGACCATGGTGATCTGGAGATGATATAAGGTACGATGTGTTCCCACTCTACCTTAGTTGTATTACTTATTGACACAGGTACCAGTCATTATTTTATTTACACTTCACTTGCTCGGAGCTTGGAGATTCCAATGGGGTCGTTGACTCAATCCTTATGGTTAGAGACTCCTACGGGAGAGGATTCAATGAATACACATTGGTTCCGGTAGTTTGAACTTTCTCTAGGAGGCAAGAGCTTCAGCTGAGATCTCTTAGTAGTGTCGTTGAGGCCTTATGATGTCATCTTGGGTATGTACTGGTTATCTACATTCCATGCTCAGATTGACTTTATTAGCCACAAAGTGTGGTGTGTCTGCACTTATGGGACTAGGTTTACCTTCATGGGAATGAACGGAGCCTTTGTAGCATAGGATGAACATACCCAGAGGAGAGTGCAGTCGATCACTCACCAATTGGCTAGCCTTACCCTCAGATCGATTGATGTGGAGGTTCTGAGCTATCCTATAGTGGTGGACTAGTACATGGATGTCTTTCTCTGATGATGTTCTGGGTCCACCACCTCATAGAGAGGTGGAATTTTACATTGATTTTTACACTAAGATGGTAATGATAACTACACCAGCATATCAGATGGCTCTCACGGAGCTTCGTGAGCTGCAGGTACAACTAGAGGACTTACAAGGAAAGGGATTTATCTGGCCCAGTGTTTCTCTATGGGCATCCCCGATATTGTTCTCCAAGAAGGTGTATGGGATCTTGTGAATTTGTTTTTACTATCAGTTCCTGAACTAGGTGACTGTGAAGAACAAATACCCACTCCTAAGGATTGACGACCTCTTTGATCAGCTGAAGGGATAACAGTGGTTCTTGAGGATAGACCTCAGATCAAGCTATTACCAGCTTAGAGTACGAGTTGAGGACATGAAGAAGACAACTTTCAGATGTCAGTATGGAAACTACAAGTTCTTGGTTATGATATTCGGTGTGACCAATGCTCTAGAAGTGTTCATGGGACTCATGAATAGGATCTTTCATCCATACCTTGATCGCTTTGTATTAATCTCCATCGACGAAATTCTGATCTACTCGACTACTAAGGAGGTGCATGCCTATCATTTTCAAATAGTTCAGGACACACTCTGGTAGAACTAGCTTTATGGTAATCTCTTCAAGTGCTAGTTTTGGATTCGATAGGTTCACTTCCTGAGACATGTCATCTTAGAGGCTGGAGTTGTGGTGTATCCAGTATATATTAAGTTAGTACTTTCTTGGGAGCCACCCAGAAGTGTGACAGAGGTACGATGATTACTGGGTTTGGTCGGGTACTACCATAGGTTCGTACCAAAATTCTCTATATTTTCAGCAACTTTATCAGCTTTGATGATGAAGGGACAACCCTTAGTATGATTAGAGGGATACCAACGGAGTTGTGTACGTAGTCTATTGCGACGCATCAGGGACCAGGCTCAGATGTTTCATTATGCAGGAGTGATCAGTTATCGCATATGGTTCCTTACAGCTTAGAAAAAACGAGGAGAACTATGCTAACCATGACCTGGAGTTAGAAGCATTGGTCTTCACCTTGAAGATGTGGCGACCTTACTTGATGGGTGAACGTTTTACAGTCTAATCGGACCACAAGAGTGTCAGGTATATCTTCTCTCAGAAGGACCTAAACCTGAGACAACAACGTTGGCTCGAGTTTCTCTAGGACTATGACTTCTAGATATTCTATAGTCTTGGGAAGGGGAATGTTGTAGCAGATGCACTCAGTCGAAGATCTGGTGGAAAGCTACTAGGTGAGGTGACGGAGCAGCATGCCAATTTATGGATATCCTTTGTGGAATGAGATGGAGCATCTTTTCTTCAGTCTCTTACATTCAATCCCCCACTTCTTCAATGAGTTTGGGAGGCATAGCATGGGGACACTGACTGTGATTCCCATCATTGTTATATATCCTCAGGGCATGCACCTGATGGATTTTCTGAAAGTGCGGAGAACATTATCCTTTTTAGAGGACGTACCATGGTTCCAGTGTCACATCAGGATGAAGTGTTGTGGGAGTTCCATACATACCTGCTAGCAGTACATCCAGAAGTTATGAATATGTAAAAGGATCTCTGACGATAACACTAGTGGCTGGGAATGAAGAAAGAAATAGCATAGTTTGTCTCTCGGTGCCTCACTTGTCAGCAAGTGAAGGTAGAGAATCAGGTACCGGAGGCTTAGTTCAGCCTTTAGAGGTCCCAGAATGGAAGTAGGATGGGATATCCAATGACTTTTTGACATAACTTCCACGTTCATCCAGGGTTCATGATTCTATTTGGGTGATCGTCGACCGACCCAAAAAGTCATCCCACTTCCTACCAATCGGAGATTAGGTTTCAGTAGAATGATTGGGATGCCTCTATGTGCAAGCGATTGTGCGGCTAGATGGAGTACCCTTGATGATTGTCACCAATCATGATGCATGTTTCAATTCCCAAATATGGATGGGGTTTCAGTGGGATTTGGGATGAAGCTTAGTTTCAGCACCTCCTTCCATCCTTAGATGGATAACCATACTGAGTGGACCATTCAGACCGTCGAGGACATGCTGTGTACTTGCATCCTCAAATTTGGTCACAGCTGGGAGGATCACTTGCCCTTGGTATAGTTTTCTTACAACAACATCTATCACTCCACCATTGGGATGGCATCTTTTGAGGCTTTGTATGGCTGAACTTGCATATCGCCTTTGTACTGGACTGACCCAAGGGAGTCAATAATCATGGGACCAGATATGGTACAGGCTACCATAGAGAAGTCGTAGATCATCCAGCAGTAGATGAAGACTACCCATAGATGGCAGAGGTCTTATACCGACGAGAGATAGAGACCTATGGAGTTTGAGGATGGTGACCACATCTTTCTATGGGTCTCACCTTGACATGGTTTGTGGAGATTTGGCTGGGGTGGAAAGTTATCTCCAAGGTTCATCATACCCTTCCATGTCCTCAGTAAAGTTGTCAAGGTGTCTTACCACCTAGCACTTCCGTCTCACTTTCACGAGGTGCATGACAATTTCCACCTATCCTAGAAGAGGAGATACGTGCATGACCCATCTCAAGCCATCGACCACGGGGAGCTGGACATCGCCGATGGGGCGATGTTTACCGAAGTTTCAGTGGAGATTGAGGATCGACAGGAGAGAGTCCTTAATGGGAGATTGATACCTTTAGTTCTTGTACATTGGTAGCACGAGAGCCCATAGGAGAGAACGTGGGAGAGGTAGGCTCGGACTAATTCTCAATACCCCCACTTGTTTTTCTAGTTTTTTTGAAGTGGCATTTAGGGACACAGATCCATGAGGTGGGGAGAATGTAAATACCTGGATTTTTTCTTTTATTTTTTAATTATATGAAATATTACGAGTTTGAAAAAATTGACGGTGCATGATTCTAAGGCCCGAAGTGATCAAAATGAATTTCTGAACTTTTATAGAGTATGTTCAATAAATGTGCGAGCGGGTTTTTAAAACATTTGAACCGAAGCTCAGAATTGAAATTTGAGGACACCGTTGAACTCAAAGTGCTAGAATTCGCTTAAAGAGACATTCACCTCGACCGTAGTAGGACGAGGGTGAATGTTAGTTTTCATTTTTTTCATGGAAATAAAAATAAAATAATGAACAACTTTTATTTTATTTTTTGAAACCCCCCATTTGAATGTTTAGTGGTGGGGACCACCTGAGCTAGAAAACCACCCATTTTTTAATTCATGGTGGTGGGGACCACATAAATGCCTCTTAATGTGGGAAAACCTTCAACTCTTCATTTAATTAATTATTCCTCTTCAATTAGTTAATTATTCCATTTAAATTGTGCCAACATTAATTCTGAAAATGTGAATTAAGTTGATAAACCTTTTTTAATTTGTTGGATCTTCATTTCCTTGGGGACAATGTTGGAAAAAGGAGGCCTAGGAAGAACTTTGAAGAAAATATTCCTCCAATGAAGAACCCCCCAACAAAGAATGAGGATGAAACTTGTGCCCATATCGGAAGCATCTTGCGGAAGTGACGAACGTCGACGTCAACATCCCCAACAACATCGTCTTCTTCCTTGCGACATCTTCCAAAAGAAATCGACGTAGGGATTATTGTTTTTGTGTACCCCTTAACCCTGTTCTTATCATCGTTCTCGAATTATGAACATATATGCCGATGGATATCATTCTAACATAGAGAGGGCGGGCCAAATGAACACGGCTCCATCTCTCCGCAACCTTTGTGAATTTTAACAGTCTTGAATCGATAAATACATTCTGAGGTGAGTGTGGGAGACTCTGAAATAATGAACTGGATATCGGGGCGTGCCCGATAACCTGAGGAACAACGTCGAAAGGGCTCAGATGTGGCGGATGGCACCTCGGCAGGTCGTGAGGATGGTGGAGGCGTAACCGTGCCATTGGAGAAGGGCCACATCCCATCAGCTGCGGTAGAACAATGGTGGATGTCGGCAGTGGTTGGCCACCTGACGGTGATGGAAGCACCCGTCTAGGTAGCCTAGTGTGTATGTGTCCTGGTGTAAGGCCGCAACAACGGTAGAGGGGTGGCCAGCTCACTGTCGGCCGCCGGTGATGGTGCGGCGTGTGACAACGCCGCGCGGAGTACGGCTGGTCGTCTGACCAGCCGTGGGCTTCCCTACGGGCCATGCACCATAATCCACCCATCAGAGGCCACAAAATGGGCCGGCCAGGTTGGATCGGACATGAATCAAACATGGACCTTGAGACTAAAATTCCAATAACTTATAGACCAGGAATTTGATTGACGCACCATATTTTCTTTTGATACCCCCTTTATGTGGCGTTCCTTTGGGATACTTTTTTATGTGATTTCGTGGTAGTTGTAGTATCAAACTGTTTCTTAAGGAGAAAACCCTCCTGGAATCAAACGAGCTTAGTGCGGGAACCCTGTAGCTGGCTGTAACATGAGAAAGGGATCATATGTGGGTCTATGATTTGGGATACTATGTGGGTCTCTGTTTAAGAGTCCCACCTAGATTTGATCTAGGAATCCACATTGGACTACTCTAGGATCCTACATTGGTATGCTATATTTGGATCCTACGTGGGTCTGATGATTTAAGATCCTACGTGGGTCTGATGATTTAGGATCCTACGTGGGTCTTCCTCTTAATAGAGTAATATTATTTAGTAGTTACATCTAATCATCATTACTACCATACCTATGTTATACCTTGGGTGAGCTAAGTCTATACCTTTGTGGTAATCATCTTTGGGTCGTATCATTGCGGTACTTACCTTCGTGGTGATACCTTTGTTGTAATCCTCTGTGTGGAATACCTTTGTGGTACTTACCATTGTGGTGATACATTTGTCGTATTATTTTGTGTGGAGTTACCTTTGTGGTACTTACCATTGTGGTGTTACATTTGTGTTATTCCTTCCTTTATAGAACAGTAGATATTTGGGCTTATGAGTTGGACTTTTTGTTTCTTCATGAATGAGATGGATATACTTGATCTCTTAGGAATATATATTGGTATATACCAAAGGGTTGACTGTTGTTTCCATGATTTTTGGTTTATCTTTTGTGGATTTTGTGAGACCTTTGAGGGTCTTGACGTCCCTACTAAGTATCGTTATACTGACCCATGCATGGGCTATGCCAACACCATGTTGTGTTTAGTGCACACAGCAGACAGTGCTGACTAAGGATGAGAGTACTAGGATTGGAGGTAGCTCGGAGGTAGACATTAGATGAAGCATACCACAGAGATGACCGTTCGAGAGATATACCTACCCTTCATGTAGGATCCTTGGTGGTGTTGACAGGATTTGGTTCTGTTTACTTGTACTTTTTAGTTTTCTTGTAATTTTTAGTTTTCTTGTAATTTCCAGTTGGGCTTGTATTCTAACCCCTTTTTCATACTGTAAATACTCTTTTTACTATACAGTTTACTTTAGTTCATATCCTTCTATGTGCTTGGTTGCGTGTTTTTACAGTTTATAAAGGAAATGTCTTCCCGGTTTTAGGGAATACGCCTTCTGGTGCTAGTCACCAGCCCCAAGCCTATGGAAGGCGGGCTTAGGGTAGTCATGGAACGTGCCCTAGGGGACATGTTGTGACAAAGATAGTTGGGTTTTGCAACAAGGAGGCTATATAACATCACCCATTACTTGGAGAGTATAGCCCTAGATGCAGCATGCTCTTAAGGCATTTAGATTTCATATAGTTATGAAGAATTATATGGACGCCTTCCTCAAGGATGTTTTGAGACTACCTCTGAGGTGGGAGATGGATTTTTTCATAAACATAAATCTTGACATGGCACTGATATCTTCTATGGAATATTGCATATCCCCTATTGAGCTACATGAGAAATAGTTGTAGTTGGAGGAGCTTCAAAATAATGGTTTCATCAAACTCGGTGTGTCACCCAGGGCATCTCCAATGTTATTCATGAAAATGGTAGATGAGATAATATCTATTTGTCTAGAATATCTTCACCTGAACTACGACATGATAAATAAAAAGTAACCATTACTATGGATGTATGACCTATTTGACTATTTTCATGGCATGAGATGGTTCTCAAAGATTGATCTTTGGAACTCCTACCACCAATTGGGGGTCTGTGGGGCGGATATTCCAAAGTTGACATTCTGATGTCTCTACAGACACTATGAGTTTTTAGTAACTCTTTTTGGTGTGATGAATTCACCTTCCTTGTTTATGTAATTGATGTATCAAGATTTATAGCTATACATGAACTATTTTTTGTTCATCTTTATCCATGACATACTCATCAAATCAATATCAAGGAGGAGCATTCAAAACAAGTGAGGATAGTTCTATATTTTCTTTGACATGACCATATTTAATGGAAGCTCTCAAAGTGTCAGTTGTGGATTCATGAGTTTCAATTTCTTGGGAATTTCATTTATGAGTATGGTTTACCATGGAACCATTGAAGATCGATGCAGTTCATTCTTGGGAGAAACCTAAGAGTGTATCAGGGGAGTGGGGATTTCTTAGCATGAATTGGGAGGTTTTTGGAAGAATTCTCTTGAATTTCAACCCCTTTAACCACGTTCATGTAGAAAGGGAATTAATTACCTTATTATGAGTGGTTCCATAGGTCCCTTGAGGAGTTGAGGTTGACGCTGAATAGTTCTATTGTGTTGAGATTTCCTCAGGAAGGTGTGGAGTTCATAATGTATTGTGATGCCTCATGTTCTTGGCTCACTTGCATAATGATGTAGCTATAGGCAGGAATCTCATACGGGTAGAGGCATTTGATAACACACAAACATATTTACATGACTAACAACCTAAATCTAGCAATAATAGTTTTTTTCTTTGAGTATGGAGAGGAACTACATTCTGGGATAGCAATTTTTGGTTTACTCAGGCCATTAGAGTCTTCGGTATGTCTTCACCCAGAGAGTCATGAACATGAGATAGAGGTTCTAGATGGAGTTCCTATAGGACTATGAATTAGAAATATTATACACTCTAGGTAAGATAAACAGGGTATAATATTCCCATAGAGGTAATTCCTCTAATCTCTGGGTGTGGGGGGCTTTAGAGTAGCCGGCCTCCCTACATCTGACCCTGGTGGAGTAACAGGGTACAACGTTTCTATAGTCGATAGTTTTGACACCACTACTTATTGAGCATGTGAGAGAGTCCCAATTGGGATAAATCTACTTTAAGGTCTTTCCGGACTAGATATCCATGGGGGGAGTCACCATATAGATATTCTAAAGGAGGTAATAATATATTATGGTTCCAGGTATAGACGGTGGTTCCAATCAAGATGTATGAGGATGTTTCAAGAGATTTCCACACTACTCCCCTTGTAGTACATCTTGTAATAGTGAATATGTATAGAGGCTATTAGTGGAATTATTGGTGGTCTGGAATGAGATATACTGTAGCTATTTCTATCTCTCGGGGCCTCAGTTGTTAGTAGGTGAAGGTTAAGCACCATATTTCAGAAGGTTTGTTGCAACTCCCTTAGATTCTATAGTGGATGTGGGACGAAATATCCATTGTATTTATGATTGGTAATTAAAGAACATTTACGTTCCATGACACCATTTGGGTGATATTTGACCAACACATTATTTCGTAACAATTCCTTACTATCAAGGATCATAGTTTGGTAGAGAGTTTGAGAAAATTTTACATACGGGGGATCATTCACCTTCATGGGGTACCCTTAATGATTGTATCTGTTCATGATGTGTAGTTTATGTCACAATTTTGGAAGGGCCATTAGTAGGAATTGGCGACCCAACTGAGGATGAATATATATTTTTTCCACAATAATGATGGAGAGATTTAGTGCATTATCCATGTGTTACAGGATGTGCGGAGGGCTTCTGTGTTAGACTTTGTTCGAAGCTTGTAGAATAACTTTCCCTTTGTAGATCTTACATACAACAAGATCTACCACATTACCATTTTCATTGTACCTTTGAATACCTATATGAGAGACCCTAAAGATTACCCTTGTGATTGATAGTGATCAGAGAGACATCTATTGTTGGACTAGATCCGGTGCAGGTGACAACGAAGAAGGTACTAGTTGTTCATGAGTGGATGGTGATGGCCCAAAGAAGGAATAAATCTTCTAATGATCATCATTGTAGGACCTTGGAGTTCAACTAGGGAGAGCATGTTTTCCAAAATTTCTCCCCACTTTGAGGATTACATAGGTTCATCCAAGGATGTAAGTTGTCCATGGGGTTCCTTAGGCCATTCGAGATCATGGAAAGGGTTGGTGAGATTTCTTACCACTTCACCCAACCCCCATAGCTAGAGTGGGTTCACTATGTCTTCTACGTGTTACAACTGAAGGGATATATTCATGACCAAATTCATGTAATCAACAAGGGGGAGATAAACATTTAGGATGGATCCACATTTTTTGAGCACCATGTGGCTATCAAGAATGAACAATAGCAGACAATGCGTTGTTGGAACTTTTCCCTAGTTCACTTGTTATAGAAGTATGGGAATGTGTAGAAGAGTTCCTAGGAATGGAAGATCCATTTGAGACCTCAGTATCATATATTATTTTTTTTATTTTTATTTTTGGGGAAGAAAATATTGTAGGAAGGAATAATGTAATGTCTTGTTTATTTCCGTGAATGAATCTAAAAAATTTCTATATATATTTGAAGAGTCAGGAAGTGAGATGATGTGCGGTTTTGAGGGTCATTGTACTACGAATTACTTTTATAAAAATATTAAATATTTTTTATATTACATGTTCATAATATATAAAATAAAATTGGATAAATCTTATGTAAAATCTCATATCAGAAATCTGAGCCCATAATTGAGTCTAAAACATGTTAATTACCCTAGGTATGAACCAAAATAGGTTGAAATGGGAAATTCCGACATCTCTATATTGGGGTTACATTTAGTGGACTAATTAATTAATTTAATCATTCATTAATTTAACAAAAAAATATAATGTTTATAAATAAAATTCCATTGATATTTTCCCAGGGTTAGCCTCATAATATTAGGATCTTCAAAGAGCTAGTCCTTCCTCCATGCATTGGAGAATCATATCATATGATGATGAAACACCATATCAGAGCTGGTCAAGGTACAACAAATGAAAGGATGTAATTAGATAATTCTAGAGCACATTATTTGTTGAAGTACAATCTAATATCATGGTTGGACTCGTCATCATTTCATTTATGCCATTTTTTATTAAATTAATTGAGAAAATCAATATCTTCTACTCATCAAAGACAATTTCAAGATTTTAATGTTCTCGGGTATCGATTAAATAGGATTATATCATTTAAATTTGGACACCATATTCCATATTTTGATAATTGAAAAATAAAACAGGACAATGATAATTTAACAAATTTTTTTTATTATTATCCTCGTCTTTTTGTTCCCATTCATCACTAGTTGGACCTCATGGCCCTGATTCAACATTAATGGGAAGTGTTGAGCCCGATCAGTCACCCAAAATTAAAATATATTTGTGAATAATCGATAGATCAACTATATAGAGAGATATTTGGGATATTTTCATGATATGGATGATTATTTAATAATGAACTACTGAATAATTATTGATGAAAGGTGTAGTGTGTACGGGACGAGTGAAAAAAGTACTGAGGAGTTCTAGAATTCAATTTTTGATGAAAAATGACTGAAAATTAAAAACCACAACTAGATAAACCAATTACAGGTAGAAATGAATCATAAAATGAAGCGAAATCAGTACAATCGAGGAGTGGAAAGTGGATTTGAGAAACTAGAGAAAACCTGACTATACACTGTATATAAGGATGAACACATGGCATGTAAACCCATGGTTTCGGCAGCTAGGGTTTTAGGAAATTATAAGGATAAAACAAGGTTTATCTTCCTACACACTGTAATCTCTTCCCCGGGTGTATGTGCCATGTGATGGATCAAATAAAAAAGGACTCCATGTGGGAGTACATGGCTTGGAACATGGCCATGTACCAAAGTACACAGACATGTCTAGATCACATGTTTGGAACCTCATATGAATAAAATTTCATGCATCATGTATATAATAACAAATTGTGAGCACGAACATTGAGAGATAGACACAGTCTAACATCGAATAATCTAAACACACAGTGTAGTCCACCCTAATATCTTTAAATACATCATGGTTTGTGAGCCTTGTACCTCTAGAGACATATCTAGATGAAAGAGTATGACCACATTCTATGTTTGTCCCATCACATGTCATGTACCCCTTGGTTCATTATATATATATATATTTCGAGGTTTTGTATCTCCATTTTTTTAACATAGATTTTGGCACACAAGTAGCCTTCTTGTGTGTTTTTACATGTTGAATGAGATTTTTCCCTTGGTAGTGGAATTTAGGGAATGATGTGGAATGGTTCTAGAAAGATGATTTTTAGGGGTTTCTCGGTGATGGTTTGATTGAAAAGGATATACAGATGAATTTTGAGTGGTACCCACTAGTAGAGATGGGACGTTCATCCTTGAAGAATCCAGAGTGGTACCCCCTACTAAATTATAGCATTGGGTCATCAATTACTTCTAAGTGGTACCCTCCTATATATCAGTGAAGTGGGTCCTTAATTTCTTTTGAGTGGTGGCCTCTAGTAGATCATGGCAGCGGGTCATCAACAACATATGAGTGGTACCTTCCATTAGAGATGGGCAGTGGGATGTTAATGTCTTTTCATTGGTACCCTCCAAAATAGAAGAGCAGTGGTTCCTCAAAGCCTTCTAATTAGTACCATCGAGTAGATATAGGCAGTGGATCCTCAATTAATTTAATAGAAGAACCCTCCTGTCATCATAGGGAATGGGTCCCCTACAACTGGAGTAGAACCCTCCTATCGGGTATGTAATGGGTCCTGCATCATCTTTTCTGAGTGAAACTATCCTATTGTACAAAGGATTGTGTCATCTACCTATATATTGTGTCCCCTTGACTTCCTATCATAGTGATGAGGTGTGGTCTGACTTGGATAGTTACTTTAAGAAAGATGTGTTACATGTTGGGAATCCTTGATGGATTTTCAGACTATAGGCTACTCTTCTTCTTGAATAGATATGTTATATGGATATCACCTTTATCTCACATTTGGTTTAAGTTTTACTATGCATATATATTATTATGAATCCATACCTTTTTATTTTGTTACTCTCTTTCCCTGAGATACGAAGACACATAGAGTATTCCATGTTCTTTCCATGTTTAGATTATCATAGTTTAATGAGTCTACTATGCTTCTATAGGTGGAAATGACTTGAAATTTAGTTCATCTGCACACCATGATGAGGCCCTTGTGTTTATATGAGGTTTCATTCACTCCTGGTTTGGGTTGACCAATTTTATTTCACTATATCCTGCATTATGTGGACTATTTTACTATCAATCTATTACTATTGTATATCTAATTTTCCCCCCTTCAGATTTCATGTCATCCTACTGGGTATGTATATAATCACCCCTTAATGGTCTTTGCACACACATGCAAGCCTAATGCAGATGATAGGCGAGTCAGGGATGAATTTAGAGGTGCTTAGGGGTATTGTGTGTTGTGGACCGTGTACAATGGTCATATCATGGAGGTCTAGAGTGAGGCTCTCCCAGTTGTATACATTTGTAGTTTTCTAGCTTAGGACATATTTCTGGTTGGGAATGTATTTTTCCCCTTTACATTTTATATTTAACTCTCATACACTTGTGAACCCTCTTGATTTTCCATGCTTGGATTACTTCTAGATATTGTATCTTTTTATTATTATTCCTCTACAGTACTATATTGATATGGTCTTATGTGTGTGTACATGTACATAAGACTTGTCATCCCATTCAGAATATGTATTTCTACACTTTTTTTTCACCCACTGACCTATGGTTTTGGGCATGGGCTATTTGCAGCTCAATCCATAGCATCGGTTGGTTTGTGACAATAACCAACAGAACCATGTGATTCATTTACTAACAATTCCACAATGATGTACCATATTATTGTTTAAAATCATAAAAATTGATTAAAAAATTTTCACCTCCATTCATGGGTGATATCTCATCACACTTATAATGATATAGTAAAAGAATGTGCTAATTTAATTATCTCAAAATGTTTTTGGAGTTTCCACATAATGGAAAATAGTGGAATATCAGTATCATCTAAACTCATACTGATCATCACATGAATGCTCATCACACCAGTAATCATGGAAAAATATTGACCATAATTTTAATAGGTTGGTATTGCTAAAACAATCAAGTTCGTGATAGTAAATAGAATTCCAATAAAACAATAATGTTTCTATAAATTTATTTAGATCCATCCTAGAAACTTTTATTGAATCATTATGGAATAAAAAATCACCAAAAAATATCCAAAAATCCTAACCACATCCTCAAAAATATCATACAAGTATGATAAAACAATGAATATCAAATTGAGAAGACAAATAATTTTCAAACATTAAGATATAGTCACCATAATATTCAAAGCCTACACTTTGATAATGAAGCATTCTCGTTAAGATAATTGTTTTCTTGAGTAATTATAAGAAAACACACAAAAATACACATATGTCAGAACTTCCCCCTTTTAAATTCATGACTACTACAATAACTAATTCTCAAATGATCAAGAACGTTAGGTTATTTCATTTAAAATAACAGAACACTTAGGAATATTGTTGTATCTATGAAAAAAATAATTATTATGTAAAAGAGAATAAGATTCTTCAAATAAACAAGTTATAGTGGAGGATGAAAACCTCATATAGTGGAATTGAAATTAGTCAAAGTAGAACATGACCCCTCTAATGGAGGAATTTCACACTGGTTGTTGGGGAAGTACCTACTCTGGAAATGAAGGAACTACACAACAATCTTCAGGGGAGTACTTACTCAACAAATGGATCACCCGTTCTTCTATAATTGTGGTATTTACCTCTATAGATGATAAATAACCCTATCCCCAATCATTAAGATACTACTTACTCTACAAAGAGAGCACTCACTTTTCATTTTTCAGTGGAATACCTAACTATATCTATAGTATAAGTGGTACATGCCTTGTCAATAACTCAATGACTATGGGATTACATCATCCTCTCAATTATATAAGGGACCCACACGTCATCATATATAGATCAAAAAAATTGTGTCTGGCCCCATACATATACATATCAATCATGGACACCGAGATCCCTATATTGATGCTAGGGTTATTCTTAGAAAATTATCAAGTCCATCATTTGAAATAATATATAGAAAAATGCAACTAGAAAAACTCACATTGTCATGGGTGGTCCCAATGTTTATATTCAGTGGGTATATATTATTATTTATATGCATTAATTACCTTCAGTTGGTATAAATTCTCATTATATATTGACATTATTGCTATTAGGATTCCATAAAATTAAAATTATGCCAATATAACTACAACATGGGGAATGAACCAACATAACCATGCCCTATAATAATCATTAAATACACTAGTCAGCTATCAAATTATGAAAATCTTTACATAGGAATGTATCATCTATGAAATTTTCTTTACTTTCTCTTTAGTTTGGTGATAATACTCAAATACCCTAAATATTATTGTCCAAACATTCCAAAACCAAACCTTGTAAGACTCCTATAATTGAACTCTATCCTTGGGACAAAACATGTCTCTAATACCACTTTGACACAACTATAATACCCAAGAATCATCCTAAGTTATTAGATAGGTTGAGGGTTCCAACCCAATCCCACCTATAATAGATTAGGTCCTCATGACTAGTACCAATAAGTAATAATTCACTATGGGAGACCATTTCCAACAAACACAAATAAAAACCATACATATCTGAATACCATGTATAACCAAAAATAATAAATTAAATATTCATCTAAAAAAATAAACATCATAGATTCCAATATATAATAATTCAATATGTATAAATTCTACAAGTAATGTTAAATACGAAATACCAACATCCTAAAGTATAAATTGGACCAAATTACTAAAATTAATCCTTTTCAAATTGATAAATTTGACATGAGTAACAAATAAAACTATCTCTACAAATAACCAGTAATAACTGTCTCCAACAACACCATATCCCCCAAAATCATCCTCCAACTTCACATTGTCTTAATTAAACACAATATGTATGTGTAAAATTTCCATGAAAGGGTGAGTATATATAACCCCTATAGGATCCAATAAAAACATACAAAGATAAAAAATAATAATTCATCTCTAACATAAATGTAAAGACAAGGGATAAATCCAATACCTATATATGTTTTTAAGGATTTAAAAATAATAATTAGTAATAAAGTCCCCATTTCATAACCATGCTCGACAAAAATTGTATGTCATAGGAAAACCGAGGTACCCATTGATATGTAAGACCTACAGTATCTAAAATACCCAAATTCCGGGAATCCATACTAATTTCCTAAATGGATAGGAATGTATAAACCTAATATACTGTCATCCTAATCATATCAAGAGCACCATAATTGAACTCCATGAAACCCAGGGGAATCTATACCTTTATTGTCACCATTTATAAGGAAAGAGGTAAAAATAATAACCTCAGAATAAAAAAACTAGAAACTCAAACAATTACATTGATCAATTGGTTAATCAATAAAGTAAAACATGTATTCATAAAATCATAAAATATATGAACTATAATAGTCTCACTTAAACAACCTCTTCCCAGAAACAAGGTTCTTCATTTAAAATGTGTTAATGTGTCTCAGAAAACCTCATATTGCTTGATACCTCTTCCTAAAACATCACTCCAAGAACCCTCATTTAGTGACTGATATTAGTAGAGGTATCATGACTCACTAAGGAGACATATATTAGTAAAGGTAGTACCAAATCTAAAAATGGGGTACTTATTCCTTATCTTATGTAGAAGTTCTCTACCCCATCAAAATTAAAGTAAAATTTTACCATATTGGTAATTTAATGACCAAGGGAGCCACTGATCTCTATACCTGATGTACTATACTCATTACCTAATTGTTGGGAGAATTCCAACACTGTTAGAAATATTGGGAACCTTTACCTTGTCAATAATATACTGAATGAGGGAACACTGAACCTTGAATTTTCACCACTTATTATATCATGGTCACTGAAACTTCAGAATAATATAAAGGGTATAACTAAGATAACATATAAGTATTGGCTCTCTCTCTCATATTTGTATATTATTTTTTTCAACATGAGAGATACATGATATAGGTTACATTAAATTATCAAGTTTACTTATAAGACCATGGGACACAATGATCTAAAAAAGTATCATTTATCTCATGACTATTTGAATAAATCCAAATCAAGGAAAAAAATTAGAGGAATGATATTATTTAAGTTCTCAATAAATAAATGATTCACTTATAACTTACATATTCCTATAGGTATACCCTAGTGAAACTCTCTTGACTCCTTTATTAAAATAGAGGACCCATTCCTAGGTTCTTAGGGGAAGTAACAACTCAAAACATTATATGGTAAAACTATGCATTGTCATTAGTATGATTCCAAGGGATTACTAAAACCCATGTCAACTCAATCCATCTCAACTAAACACATTCATCAAACCTATAGAGTTAATGAATTTAAACTACCCAAACTTCCTCAAAAATGTACTTTGATAGAAATATCATATCACACCATTGTACGTTGTGGTAAAATTAAAATAATAGACTAATCAGTTATCTAGTATTCAGATATCAAAAAAAGGCTTGAAATGAGTGTACCGATCCATTTAATAGTACCTAAGGTATTCATGGTGGTATTACAAAGTGAGGGGACATCGCACCCATGGATCATGTGTCCTACCCATGAATAGGTAGGGGAGGTTTTGGCATGTGCTGACACATGTACCCCACATGGGGCTTAGGATGGTTTGGTGAAAACAAAACTCGAGGTTTCATAACCCTGCATAGACAAATGGTATAGCCACATAGAGGGGTTCAGACTATAGGGACATGTATGATGTACCACTTAGGCTACCTAGGAGGAAGAAAATTGTTCATCCAGTTTCAATACCCACAGGCCAGGACTAGAAAATAAACCCAACCTATAAGGTCATCTTGACTATAGAATAAGTTTTTTCCCCATAAAACTATATCGTACACTACCCATGTTCATTGTATAGGATCAAACGAAAACATGTTCAATCATCCACCAACACATAGTAGTAGATCTTTTATCAAATATCAATTGATCTAACATTAAGGAAAAACTTATTGATTTTTTTTATTTGTGAAAACCTAGCCACCATGGTCCTTGAAGTAAATTCCCCCACCATCACTGCTCAATATTTTACCACCTCTCTCTAATCCATCCAAAGACACCACTCACCCAACGGTAAGTTACTATTACCACTACAGAATTTTCTTGATGTTTTTTTCAATAAGCTAAGGATATTATGTTACTACTAGTAATATCATTTGATCCACTCCCATAATTCACCACTATGTCAACCCCACCATTTCCCATACATCCTCAAACCACTATTTATTGTAATGGTCAGTAGTGGTTCACCTAAATATAATAAATAAGGAGGAGGGGAGAAAAGAGATGATGAAAAAGAGTTTATCCTCTTATAATTACCTTCTGTATCTATAATTAGTAATAGTATGTCACCTTGTGTAGTACAAAAATTTAGTAGGAAGGTGAAGGGAGAGTTTATAGGGCTACCTAACAACCTAACATTCATTTATATCTTCATTATTTTTATGGTTATCACACAGAAAAAAAATATTAATGAACAATGATAAAAATATAAGACTATGGGAATTTATAAAATGAATTAAATATTTAAGAGGAATAATATGAAATTATATCTATATAAGGATATTTAATTGAAAATAAATAAGTCCCACCTGAAAATATCTTCTTTTATGCTTTATAATTCAGGATTTCTTCGTGAATTCATTTCCCAATTCATAAATAATGTGATCTCTAATACTCCTTAGGGTTTTCTAGTAATTGGTAGATAACACAAATTAAGGATAATAAAGTTTAATTTATAAATAAATTATTATTCCAACTAATATTTTAATTAAAGACCCAAAATTGGACTAATCTAGGGCATGAATCGAGAAAGACAAATCTTTAATCTCTAAGGTAAAACATGTCTTCCAAAGTGAAAATTATCATTATAGATTTTATATCAGAGTCCTTGTTTAGGATTTTTTATTTATTTAACTTATTAATTCATTTCTAGTGCTAAAAATATTGTGTTATCAAATACTAAAAATTATTAATATCTTACGGGACCATAAAAATTAATCTTTCCACATGAATAGTTACATAAGTATTAATGAAAGTGATTAAAGTATTCAATGAAAATTTTGGGATTATTTATAGGGAGCCTCCCTAACATGTGGATTTAGAATAGAAGATATTATCCCAATTGGAGGAGCTATAACTCATGCTTATGGACCCTGATGTGACTTATTATTTTATTACTTCATTGTTAGTCTATTTGTTAAGAATAAAAATGGGTACCCTCCTTGATCTCTTTTTAAACAAAATCCTATGGGAAGAAATCACCTGTTTTCCCATATTTTCTATCGATGTCAAATTTTTATATAAAAAATGAGTTTTAATTGGGTTTTCATCATGCTTTATATGAGATAATATTATTTCATTGTTATTATGTACTAGTTAGTGTAACCTTTAGGTTTAATAATCATGGTTAATCTTGATGAGGTTATTGTTGATTTCCATCTAGTTTGTGAGAGAGAATTTGTGCACTATGGATGGTTCAAAGGATAAATTACACTCTATTGTAGATGTGTAAATTAATTTTTTATAAATGGTTTATCACGTTTACTACCACATATATACATCTATTTCATCAACATAGTATATCACGAGGCCACAATGATATCTTTTTTATCTTATCATATGGTCATGGTCCGGAATAGGGTGCTAAAGGTGTATTTGGAGGTCCTTTTTGGAGAATGTATTTATCAACATTATTGTTCCCCCTTAGTAGTACTAATTTTATTATCAAAGAAATTATATATTATTTTAATGCCTTATATTAACTATCATCCCATGAACTATGATATATTCAAGAATAAATACCCTTTTCTTAGAATCGATGGACTCTTTGACCTGCTAAAAGAGAGAAGTTGTTATCAAAGATCAGACATGTCTAAATATATCATTACCTTGATTTTTAGAGGGGGGAACTTCCTAAAGATATCATTTAGGATTTATTTATGTCATTATGAGTTTTTAGTTCTGTTATTTAGAGTAATGAAATCCCTTTCTATATTCATATGACATATGAACCAAATCATCAATCCAATGTTGGTTTAGTTTTTTGTTGTATTAATTAATTAAATACTCATTTATCCCATGTTAATGTTTGACCACACTATGTGTTTAAAAGTTATATTTGAATTTAATTGGTTATTCCATCTAAAAGTTAAACTCTAAAAGATTAATTTATTAATTCAACAAGTAAATTTCTTGAGGTATATCATCTCGGAGGGTGGACTGGATGTTTATCACATTGAGATAGATATTGTGATGGTTTTGGGTCCACCCAAAAAATGTTCAATGTAACACCCCGAGCTTCCATGATACGCTTCTCATTCAATAATGCAATAGCTTGCATTGTACACAACTTCGAGTTCTAAAACACCACGACTAATCATAGTAGCCGATATAAATAGTAATAACGACTTTTTAAAATTATAGAAATTTTATATTTCAAAATGGACTTCATTTTTGTATTCCTAATATTGAAATTGGCCTATGTTGAATTTTTTTTAATTTTCTGAGAACTTCCAAATTTTTATGAATAGTGAAAAATAATTAAAACAACTTTTTTAATCAAAATAATTTATAGTGATAAGTTATATTATTGAGTGGTTTTAAAGTATAATTAGAATATATTTTTACCATTTTATCCAATGGTGTTCATTAGAATTAATTTCACTTTGAAATTCGACATAAACAATTGCTAATCTTATGATATAAATTGTTTCTTAAAACACGCTATTTGTTGTGACAGCGGGAATTAATTATAAAATTAATTAATGCAACTTATATGTTTGGAATTTTGTAAAATAGACATCATTTTTGAATTCGGAATATCAATTATAGCTTAGGGTGAAATTTTGGCCTTGTTCTGAAAAACTTCATTTTTTGATGAATAGTGAAACCACTAAGTGGTAGTTAAATAACTAATTTTTTGTTTACATGAAATATTACCACTTCTGTGTTTTGATTTTCAAAAATCCGACATACATGGTTGTCATTAAGAAGTAAAATGTGGTTCAATGAGATTAAAAAAAATTTTGGTGAATAGTAACTTTTAAGTTCTTAATCGCGATTAGAGGTAATTAGTGTAGTTTAAGGTAAAAACAATGTTTTAATAATATGATATGAGCTTGAAACTTGTCCTACTTCTATTGGATGAGTCATGGACGACCAAGACAACCCATGGGTCAACTTGGGGACCCCATGGAGCCACTTTATTTGGAAAATGACATTAATATATATTTATTTAATGTTAAAATTAAATTGACACAAACATGAGTTGTTTTACTAAAATATTTTTTAAGTGGGGTTAAACAAGTCAAAATTTTGACTATAAATATTCATTAGAAATCTAAAAAGATTTCCTACATCATAGTATTTTTTTTTATAATTTTTAGACATTATATAAATTAAATTATTTATGACATCATGATGATGCAGCGATGACCTCATTATTTAACGATTTAAATAAAATGGGAAGATAATGCAAAATACAAGGCTTACACTTGTCCAAATCCAATTGAATGAGGATATTTCGAACCCTTATCACCTTAGCCTTGAATTATATAAGTGTGGTACCTTTAGAATCCGAAAATCATTGTGTAATAATGTAACATTTCAATCTTTCCAAAAGAGCCCCTCCTCTCCACTTATAAAAGGCCCCCACCTCTCCCACCTTATTCACACCTTCAAGCCATTTTTCTCGGACAACCTCTGCCAAAATACTCTCCCAACATCCCTCTCTTACTCCTAGAAGCCTCACTTTGGGCAGAACTCTTCCCAAGGAAGCCTTTGGCTCAATTCAAAAAGAGTTACCCGATTTTGAGGTAATGTCTTCTCTAATGTTGTTTTGTTTTATTTTTCTTCTCCAACCCCCTAAACTCTTTTTATTCATTTCTTTTGTAACAACACCAGTATCCTCAATATACTAGGATGTTGTTATAAGAAGTATTAGAGCTACACTTACACACACCTACATCTAATGGTTAAAGAACATACGGTTTCTGTGGATGGCGAATTTCTGCCTCACGAAACGATGATTGTTCAACACTCATATAACACTTTCAAAGGTGGCCATTAAGATGTCACTATTTTTATATATGATATATATTATGTTTATGTTTTACTTATGCTTCTGTATTTCTCATTTATGGCATACTTTATGATTTCCCTTATGGGTAAAACGCGATAATTTCATTTTAGGAAGTGCAGACTACCGCCCCCTCAAAGTGATGTGAATCGTTAATGCCATATGTGGGATGTATAAAGGATGGAGTAAATGATATTATATATGATATTATACTGGAAATATATTATACCTTTATATAATTATGATTTCATTACATTAAATACGAAATAGAAATGAAAGTAGCGTTCATGCGTACGTACGGCTTACCGTCTCCATGAACGGTGCCTTTCATTTCTTACCTCTAAATGTTACGTAATATTATGAATGAATGTATATACTGGATATATATTATATATATGATATCTACATAATTAATATAATTCTAGATATAATGGATATTTCACCACATGAACAACTTGTAATTATAAGAAGTTTATTGTTGACTCAAGTACCAAAGATCGACAAAACGACCGTTATTAACTTAAATAATTACATAATGTTCATATCATTGTAATAAGTGATATAATAAGGATAATAAAATTGAAAATGGTTCTTAATAAGGTGTATATTAACTCTAGTTTATTATTCCGGAGGTTAAAGAACGGGTGAGTCAAGTCAGACACGAGGTAAGGGAATTTCTTAACCCAACTTCCATTCTTTGGGTTAATCTCCTACTTCAAAATTATGTCATGATATTATTATGTCATATCTTGAATTTGTACTTTCTTTATGTGTAAATATAGTGAATACACATAATATATCTATTTTATATAATTGATCTTTGTAAGGGAACTTCTTAACCCAACTTCCATTCTTTGGGTTAATCTCCTACTTTCAAATTATGTCATGATATTATTATGTATTATTTTGTATTTTTAATTTATTTATGTGTACCTATAGTGAATACACATAATAGATCTATTTTATTTTAAAAATGATCTTTTTAAGGACTTCGTCTCAATCTCCTTTCATTGAGGCATATTTGGTTTTAGACACAACTTTCTTTTATACGGTGTATAAACCACTTTGACTTTTACGTTTATTTAAAAGGAATCTTTTTTATACAAAGCGTTTTTCTAAAGGACAAAAGGGAATGTTTTTCTTTCCATACTTATGCGGCGACAATGACTTCTCCGCCGCCGTGACCATTATTTGAGTTTCGGCTTCCTCTACAAGCCATAATTTTTTTAATGAAAAATAAATACAATGTTTTAACTTTCTTTTATTTTGGTATTGAAAATGGTTGTGAAAGCGTTTTTATTATATCAATGTATTGTATTGATATATTGTGATTGAAATGTGGAAATGTTATGTTTCCTTTATGCATGTTTTATGAGATAAGATTATGTTATGGTTTATGATATGTTTAAACCTATTCATATGAGGAATGTATTGGACTTAATAAGTGACGGGTGAAGCCCGCAATAGCTCCTCGATGCATCGGTAGGTCTCATGAGACAACTAGACGTGGAATTGGCCGAGGCCCTTTCCCAATTTGATTTATGGTTTTGTCCAAGGCCTTAATCATTTTAGACGTCTTGGCCGAGGCCTTGAAAAAATGTTTCAGAATGTCTGGCATTATACATTCCCTCATTATGAAAGTGGTTATTGATATTGCATGTGATTATTCGACCAGTAGAATATCCATGTGAGTAAGTAATAGAATTATATTATTTTATTTTTGCCATATTATGCTGAAGTTCACGTTTAAAAAGGCTTTTGTTTTAGTTATACATTGCCTTAAATGTTTATGTTTATTTATGAAAGCTTCCGCAATATTGTTATCCTTACTGAGCATCTGAGCTCACCCCTTTCAATGTTTTAATATTTTCCAGGATGTGAAGAAGTATTTTATGAATGAACTGCAGGGATTGTCCGAAGAGGATAGAAGTGTGGACTATGGAGACTATGTTATTTTAGTTTTTCACTTTATGATGTAATGTAACGTTTATGAATGTATCTTGTGTTTCCAAGGCTACTAAACTAATCGGTATTTCGGGACTTGATCTGTTGTGATCATGCCAATGTTACGAAGTAACGCACCGGCTCTGGGTAGCTGGGGTCGGGGCGTTACAGTTGGTATCAGAGGCAGTTTAGTACTAACCTTGGAAGCTAGATTTAGATAAACTCTGATTAGAGCACATATCCCGAAGATAGACTTTGAGGATTAGTATAGAAGAACTTCCTAGAATTTTGGTATTGTAGAGATGTTGTGAGTTTTCCGAGCAATACATCCCTGTCTGGATACGAGCAGGTAGAGGCGGCTCTAGCACAGATGTACCTAGGGGTAAAACCCTAAAACACCGCTTTGAGCTAGACTCGAACGGGAACTGGTGCACGACAACGGGACTTGCTGCACTCTTGGTTACGACACTCCCGGGGGATATTCTTTGGATAATTCCCATTTTATTTACAAACCACTATGAAGGGTTACGAGTATATACTTCCTCAAAGAAAACATTTTTATAATTATGGATTATATCCATAATTAGTTCAATTTATGTTAAGTGTTTTACAAGTATGGAATTATGTATTTTGATTCATGAACTAATCTAGTTTATGCCATTATTTAGAAATGGCGCCTAGTGGAAGGAATGGAAACCGTATCAATGCACGCACTCCGTGTAGGGATTTCCCTCCTGCTCAGGATAATTATGGTGGAGCTAGTGATACAACTGGTGCCGATCAGCTTCTCACCGTACTGGGACAACTCACGCAGGTTATGAATAATAACCTTACTCGTATGGAGCACCCTGATCCGCAATGTGGAGGATCAATGCTAGACCGTTTCATGAGGCAACAACCACCAACCTTTAATGGGAGTACAAATCCTATAGTAGCTGAGCAATGGATAAATTCCTTAGAGAAAATATTCCATGCCTTGGGGAGTAGTGAAAGGGAGAAAGTTGTCATGGCAGTTTACTGCCTCACTGGAGATGCCGATCAGTGGTGGTCGCTGATTCAAAACCCAAAGGAAGATGATGACGTATCGAATATGGGATGGAGGGGGTTCAAAGAGCTTTTATTAGAAAAATACTTTCCTCATGACCATCGAGCAGATATGGAAAGGCAATTTCTGAGTCTCAGGCAGAAGGAGGATGAGAATGTCGCAAAGTATGAGGCTAACTTTACAAGGTTAGCGAGGCATGATTCCGATTATATACGTAACCCAAGAAGTAAGATTGATCGTTTCTTTGATGGGTTAAAACCATTTCTCCGTCGAGCTTTAGTATCACAAACCTTCTCATCATACGATGATATTGTCTCGTGTGCTATCAAGACAGAAATGGAATTCTCTAAGTCTTATGAAAACAAAGTAAAGTAAGAGAAGAAGAGAACGGTGGAACAAGAGACAGATAAAGGGAAAAGGGGAAAGAAGGATTTTCCATTATGTGATAATTGTGGGAATAATCACCCTGGTACTTGCCTAAAATGAATGAGAGTTTGTTATAAATGTGGAGAAATGGGTCACCAGGCTCGTGATTGCAAGGGAAAGAAAGAGGCTATCAAAGTTGAATGCTATAATTGTAGGGAAATGGGGCATTATGCAAATGAATGTCCTAAGCGTCAAGGAAACTTACCTCAGAAAAGGCCAAGGGATCAAGGCCAATCTTATGATGTTACTACAGTTGAAGCGGAATAATTATTGTATTTGTGTTTTTGGACTCAAGAACTAGATTATGGTTATAAGAATAATGTGATATATATAAGGATTGTACTGCAGTACATGTTGTTTTCATTAAGGATTTAATATGATGAAGGTAATCATATTTTTAGTATGTGACACTAAGAGAAACTTTACTTTGTTTGGGGAATCTGAGGTTACAATTGATTTTGGAATTTAACGACCCTTTAGAGAAAGTCTGGACGGAGGTATTTTGGATAACTATAAAGGTTGGAATGGATTAAGTTGATCTTTGGATAGTATTGTTTAAGGTTAAAACATTTATGAAGATAATTTTTGGAATAGTATAGTACTATATTTTTAGGAAAAGGACAACCTGCAGGGTGGGGCATAACCCATCGCGTCGGACAAAGCTGCAGGAATCGAACCCACAACCATAGTGCGACAGGCCTTTATTTACCACTAGCCTACAGGAAGTCCCTGGTTATTACAAAATAATTTTACTAATCTAAATTGTATGTGTTAACATTTGGAACCTTGTACAATTAGGAAAAGTATAATATTTTTGGGTTCTATTATCTTTTTGAGTGAAAGGTGAGTTGAAGGTTGAAACTCCAATTGTCAGGAATAAATATATATATACCTATCTGTTATTCAATGAATAAATTAATTCTTAAACTTTAGTAAAGGGATATTAAAACAAAAAATATGTTATCCTAATACCTTATGTCTTGTTGAACTGATGATATTTTAAATCAACATAGATTGAAGGCTTTGAGGCCCTCAATTTGACAGTTGATTGTGATTGATGACCTCAATCACTCCCTACAAATATTTACGTTTTTCCTCCAATTATATGTCCCTAATTGCCACCAATGTTCTTCTTATCGAGATCATAATTTGGTGGTGACTTTCTTATTTCCATTTCCCTCTTATTAAGGATAAATTTTATTAACCTTATTTCCGATGTGGGTTTTCCACAAAGGTATTGTCTATTTTCAACCTCTTATTTTCAAAAATAAAATTTCAAATTGCGAGGACGCAATTTATTGAAGGAGGGGAGAATGTAACACCCCGAGCTTCCATGAAACGCTTCTCATTCAATAATGCAATAGCTTGCATTGTACGCAACTTCGAGTTCTAAAACACCGCGACTAATCATAGTAGCCGTTATAAATAGTAATAACGACTTTTTAAAATTATAGAAATTTTATATTTCAAAATGGACTTCATTTTTGTATTCCTAATATTGAAATTGGCCTATGTTGAATTTTTTGTAATTTTCTGAGAACTTCTGAATTTTTATGAATAGTGAAAAATAATTAAAACAACTTTTTTAATCAAAATAATTTATAGTGATAAGTTATATTATTGAGTGGTTTTAAAGTATAATTAGAATATATTTTTACCATTTTATCCAATGGTGTTCATTAGAATTAATTTCACTTTGAAATTAGACATAAACAATTGCTAATCTTTTGATATAAATTGTTTCTTAAAACACGCTATTTGTTGTGACAGCGGGAATTAATTATAAAATTAATTAATGAAACTTATTTTTTTGGAATTTTGTAAAATAGACATCATTTTTGAATTCGGAATATCAATTATAGCTAAGGGTGAAATTTTGGCCTTGTTCTGAAAAACTTCAATTTTTGATGAATAGTGAAACCACTAAGTGGTAGTTAAATAACTGATTTTTCGTTTACATTAAATATTACCACTTCTGTGTTTTGATTTTCAAAAATCCGACATACATGGTTGTCATTGAGAAGTAAAATGTGGTTCAATGAGATTAAAATAAATTTTTGGTGAATAGTAACTTTTAAGTTCTTAATCGCAATTAGAGGTAATTAGTGTAGTTTAAGGTAAAAACAATGTTTTAATAATATGATATGAGCTTGACACTTGTCCTACTTTTATTGGATGAGTCATGGAAGACCAAGACAACCCATGGGTCAACTTGGGGACCCCATGGAGCCACTTTAGTTTGAAAATGACATTAATATATATTTATTTAATGTTAAAATTAAATTGACACAAACATGAGTTGTTTTACTAAAACATTTTTTAAGTGGGGTTAAACAAGTCAAAATTTTGACTATAAATATTCATTAGAAATCTAAAACGATTTCCTACATCATAGTATTTTTTTTATAATTTTTAGACATTATATATATTAAATTATTTATGACATCATGATGATGCAGCGATGACCTCATTATTTAACGATTTAAATAAAATGGGAAGATAATGCAAAATCCAAGGCTTACACTTGTCCAAATCCAATTGGATGAGGATATTTCGAACCCTTATCACCTTATCCTCGAATTGTATTAGTGTGGGACCTTTAGAATCCGAAAATCATTGTGTAATAATGTAACATTTCAATCTTTCCAAAAGAGCCCCTCCTCTCCACTTATAAAAGGCCCCCACCTCTCCCACCTTATTCACACCTTCAAGCCATTTGGCTCGGCCAAACTCTGCCCAAATACTCTCCCAACATCCCTCTCTTACTCCTAGAAGACTCAATTTGGGAAGAACTCTTCCCAAGGAAGCCTTTGGCTCAATTCAAAAAGAGTTACCCGATTTTGAGGTAATGTCTTCTCTAATGTTGTTTTGTTTTATTTTTCTTCTCCAACCCCCTAAACTCTTTTTATTAATTTCTTTTGTAACAACACCAGTATCCTCAATATACTAGGATGTTGTTATAAGAAGTATTCGAGCTACACTTACACACACCTACATCTAATGGTTAAAGAACATACTGTTTCTGGGGATGGCGAATTTCTGCCTCACGAAACGATGATTGTTCAACACTCATATAACACCTTCAAAGGTGGCCATTAAGATGTCACTATTTTTATATATGATATATATTATGTTTATGTTTTACTTATGCTTCTGTATTTATCATTTATGGCATACTTTATGATTTCCATTATGGGTAAAACGCGATAATTTCATTTTAGGAAGTGCGGACTACCGCCCCCTCAAAGTGATGTGAATCGTTAATGCCATATGTGGGATGTATAAAGGATGGAGTAAATGATATTATATATGATATTATACTGAAAATATATTATACCTTTATATAATTATGATTTCATTACATTAAATATGAAATAGAAATGAAAGTAGCGTTCATGCGTACGTACGGCTTACCGTCTCCATGAACGGTGCCTTTCATTTCTTACCTCTAAATGTTACGTAATATTATGAATGAATGTATATACTAGATATATATTATATATATGTTATCTACATCATTAATATAATTCTGGATATAATGGATATTTCACCACATGAACAACTTGTAATTATAAGAAGTTTATTGTTGACTCAAGTACCAAAGATCGACAAAACGACCGTTATTAACTTAAATAATTACATAATGTTCATATCACTGTAATAAGTGGTATAATAAGGATAATAAAATTGAAAATGGTTCTTAATAAGGTGTATATTAACTCTAGTTTATTATTCCGGAGGTTAAAGAATGGGTGAGTCAAGTCAGACATGAGGTAAGGGAATTTCTTAACCCAACTTCCATTCTTTGGGTTAATCTCCTACTTCAAAATTATGTCATGATATTATTATGTCATATCTTGAATTTGTACTTTCTTTCTGTGTAAATATAGTGAATATACATAATATATCTATTTTATATAATTGATCTTTGTAAGGGAACTTCTTAACCCAACTTCCATTCTTTGGGTTAATCTCCTACTTTCAAATTATGTCATGATATTATTATGTATTATTTTGTATTTTTAATTTATTTATGTGTACCTATAGTGAATACACATAATAGATCTATTTTATTTTAAAAATGATCTTTTTAAGGACTTCATCTCAATCTCCTTTCATTGAGGCATATTTGGTTTTATACACAACTTTCTTTTATACGGTGTATAAACCACTTTGACTTTTACGTTTATTTAAAAGGAATCTTTTTTATATGAAGGTTTTGCTAAACGACAAAAGGGAATGTTTTTCTTTATGTACTTATGCGGCGACAATGACTTCTCCGCCGCCGTGACCATTATTTGAGTTTTGGCTTCCTCTACAAGCCATAATTTTTTTAATGAAAAATAAATACAAAGTTTTAACTTTCATTTATTTTGGTATTGAAAATGGTTTTGAAAGCGTTTTTATTATATCAATGTGTTGTATTGATATCTTGTGATTGAAATGTGGAAATGTTATGTTTCTTTTATGCATGTTTTATGAGATACGATTATGTTATGGTTTATGATATGTTTAAACCTATTCATATGAGGAATGTATTGGACTTAATAAGTGACGGGTGGAGCCCGCAATAGCTCCTCGATGCATCGGTAGGTCTCATGAGACAACTAGACGTGGAATTGGCCGAGGCCCTTTCCCAATTTGATTTATGGTTTTGGCCGAGGCCTTAATCATTTTAGACGTCTTGGTCGAGGCCTTGACAAAATGTTTCAGAATGTCTGGCATTATACATTCCCTCATTATGAAAGTGGTTATTGATATTGCATGTGATTATTCGACCAGTAGAATATCCATGTGAGTAAGTAATGGCATTATATTATTTTATTTTTTCCATATTATGCTGAAGTTCAAGTTTAAAAAGGCTTTTGTTTTAGTTATACATTGCCTTAAATGTTTATGTTTATTTATGAAAGCTTCCGCAATATTGTTATCCTTACTGAGCATCTAAGCTCACCCCTTTCAATGTTTTAATATTTTCCAGGATGTGAAGAAGTATTTTATGAATGACCTGCAGGGATTGTCCGAAGAGGATGGAAGTGTGGACTATGGAGACTATGTTATTGTAGTTTTTCACTTTATGATGTAATGTAACATTTATGAATGTATCTAGTGTTTCCAAGGCTACTAAACTAATCGGTCTTTCGGGACTTGATCTTTTGTGATCATGCCAATGTTACGAAGTAACACACCGGCTCTGGGTAGCTGGGGTCGAGGCGTTACATTCAAGGTGTGAACATTTCTTAGGATAGTAGATTATTACCATATATTATTGGAATAATTCTCAAGGATTTCAACTTATATGACTTACCATACCTAAAAGGGGTATAAGTTTATTATGTATGACCAATTATATATCATTTAAGGTGAAAAATTAGAGTTTGAATCTTTCTCCAATTCTATATTTATTGGATGTGGGTATTGATTATGTGTTGTTCCATGATTCCCCAGGAACTTGTATTTGTTTTTTTGTCAATTCTTATGAATGTGGGGAATTATTATTGGTGATGGTGGATGATACCTCACTAGTTTAATACATAACCCATGACTTGTATCTCATGGTAGCATTGTTTACCTAGAGGACCTAAGACATTGCCTTCTTTGTTGGTGATTTACTGTCTACCTTGAAAAAAATAGTATCAATTACATTTTCCTCAAACAATATCTCAAATATAGGTAGAGTAAATTCCAATATTTATTGAAATATTATGACTTAAATATAGTCTATACTCTAAGAAATGGAATCATAGTCTCTAAATAAATCATTTTCTCAACTAGTGTTAGGGGAATTTCGGGAATATAAACATAATATAGTTGGGTTTGGTAGAATAGGGGTGATTTACATTCATTAGATCAATGGTGGTATTCCATACACTACTCCATCGTGTGAGATAGGCCATAATTTTTTACCTTGATTCGAATATCATTCATGAACCAATATTCTAAAGAGATAAACCTATTTTAGGAGGTGTTTATGTAGTTACACAACTCATCATTAGTGGTACATCTATGAAAGAAGATGATGTACTCAGAGATTAAGTGTTAGTATTAGTGGATATGCATTAAAAAGTGTGTTTGATATTTCAAATCACAGTGCCTCAGGTGATTGCTTTTAAAGGAATTTCATAGGGTACCTATAGGTTTGATCCAACCTATTGAGGTTCAAATATATTAGTAGGATAATATATCAATATAAATTATAACCAAAATTCCATGATCGATAAGGAGTTATGATTTCACCTCAGTCATCATTGAATCGATTCACAAGTCGACTCACTTCCTCCCCATTTTTTATTAATGTTTGATAGAGATATTCAAACATTTGTATATGTATAATATCATACTATTGTATGGGGTGCCCCAAATGAATTTTTATAACTGATATGATCAGTTAATTTTATGATTATATATAGTATTACATGAATATTAATGGAATCAAATGTGATTTAATACAACATTACACACCAAATATATAACCAGGCTGAGATGAGAATTTATGTTCTAGATGATATGTTATGGGATTCTATGCTTGATTTCCAAAATATATTGGATGATAACCTAAATATAGTAGTGAAGATCCCTTGGATTTTTTATGTTGTAGTTATTTTTAATCCATTATAATAAATGTGATGACTGATTTTTTGATCCTTAAGAAAATAAATGACATGTTTTGTGGATAAAAAACATTTTCTAAAATGTCTTGGAAGAGACTTTTGGAGATCAAATAATCTAAACATTTTACAAATTATGTTGATCTATTTACACAATAGATTTTTTTTTATGCGGTACATCCCGATAGTCATGATAAATTGAATTTTCTCACAAAACTAATACAAAAATTCATGATTGATTGGAGTTGTATGTGTGGTTGATCCAACATTTTCGATAGGTTTCTATATAAATATAATAAAACCATATATGGTTAATACATAATTCTTTATGTGTTCGATCCACACAGATGATCTAAACATGCAAAAGATCTCGATAGTGTGGTTGATCTAGACGTGTGATCGATTTTGGTAGAGTAGTCACTTAATATAGTCTCTTTCTTGATGGAAATTTATATGGTAGGGTTTCTAACTCAAATTATATTAAATAGATAATAAATATTCAAGTACTGTTTACTGGGTGAAAATATAACTTTTCGTATTTTGAATAATATGAAAAATAAAATGGGATGATGTGATTAATATATTCTACATAGATTATACATCTTGATCAATCATGTGAGCATGATTAAATAAAAAGGAATATTGATGAGTGATCCAAGAAAAAAGTATGAGGTCCAAGTGGAGATGATGCATGTGTCCATGTGTGTAGAGTTTTTGAATTAAGTAGAATAAGAAAATGTTTCAAATTTTGAGATGATTATAATAAACGTTTTATATAATAAAAAAACTCGAGTCATAAAGAGGCTTAAAATGTTGTTTTAACAGTGGTTTTAAATGATTTTAAATTATGATTATTTGGGAATAATATTTAATAATTTAAATGATGTATCATGCCTACTAGAGATCATGGTTTTTTTTTCTAAAAAACATTATTGGAATAAATTTTTATAAATATTTTTTTTTTAAATAATAGAAAATAAAGTAGAATGTATTGTGGAAATATTCTAATTGTGAGGCCGATATGATGGTCTGTTAAATTTAAATATCTTAATAACATTCAACCAATAATGAATTTTTTTCCAAGTACTGTTTCAATAATCCAATTATATATTCATTTATCTTGACATGTGTGGATAAGAGGAATAAGAATAATTTGTGCATACATTCTCTCATTCACATGTTTCTCATTTTTATAGGATAATAGGAAGGTTTATCTAATTATAATTAACAATAATCATTCTAGAATTCAAGAAACTTCTAGAATAATATAATGTATTTTATTCATAAAAATATAAATTCACCTTGAATATCATATTAATTCTATAGTGGAGGAAGAATATTTAATAAACATGTGGTTCCTTTCTTAATAACCCCCATCATTCCTTATATATAAGTGGATATTACCAATTCACACCCAATGTTCTAATTTATTCTATTTTTAATCATTTAAATTAATAGTGATAATAAAATCTTGGTAGACTATAAAATTAAATCACATAAAGTAATTGAATATCACACTAAGGCTGACCATTGAAAAATATCATTTGTGTTTTTTGTCTCATCATATGGTTGAAGAAAATATTCTAAAGTGAGAATAAAAATATAAACAAGGTAGATCTGCCAGATTCTAAGGAATAAATTTGTAAAATACAAATAATTTATTAATATATTACTCCCATTAGTACCTTTGTTGATTTAGAATATAATTTTTATCATAGTGATGTTCTTAATTTATTTAAATAGGTAAGATATTCCATTTTTTATGTAAAATAAATCATGGGTAGAATTATCATATGATTCAATTTCTACTTTTCATAATGAGATTAAGTGATTGATGTTGTCACTATATGATTTCAACAAATTTTATGGGATAGTAATATTTCATTTGTAGACTGTAGGAATAATGATACTGATGGTAAGGTAAGAAATGCAATTCTTTCATCACGGCCAAAAAATGTTTATGAAATGGTTTTTAAGGATTAAAGTAGCTAATGAATTGTGGAAAAAGTTTGGGAACATGTATGATGAGAACCTAAGGATGAAATAAGTAAAGCATCAAATATAGAGGGTGAATTTTGTGTATATGATAACTATTAAAGGTGGAAATATTTATAAATATATCACTAGGGTGGATGAGATAATTGGTCTTATTAGAGGCTTTTAGGAATATCTTTATGATTTAATGATGGTAAAAATGAGAAAATTTATAGATAGATTTGATTCAAAAATCCATGATTTCAAATAAATTCATGATATATCCATTGATGATTTAAAAAATACACACTTGAATTATTATATGATAAAAAAATTAATTTAAACAATAATTCTATCGAGAAAATGAATTTTAAATACATGAATAGCTTTATGATCCGGGAAAATGATGATGGGTCTTTATGTGACTTAGATGGTGATGATGAGATTGATTAAAATCATAAAAAATAATAGATCTCATTTCTAGATATCTAAAACGGTTTAAACCAAAATATAAAGGAAATATTCTGTATAAATGTTTTCAATTTGGTAAAATTAGACACTTAACTATAGATTTACCTAATAAGAATAATTTTATGGAATCTGAGTATGAATAAGAATAAAAATTCATAATTGAATAAAAATACAAAAAATAAGACATCAAGATGGAAGAATAGTGGATGGTTGAAAAAAAGGAATGAATAAAACTTTTACTAAAATGGTTTATTCATTTAAAAAAATTCTATAAAGTGCACCATCATTATATCAAATTTAAAAAAAATCACTAATAGTAAATAATAATAGAAAGATGATTCCTACATGATTCACATATTAAATACATGACATGAATTTTGTTTTGAAAAGAATAATTAGATCGATAAGGAAGTTGAATGTTTTAAGATGAAATCATATAGGGTGAAGAAATTATAACATAATTATCATAATAATTAAAATAATAAAAATTAAAATTAGAACATTTAATGGGTCATGCTTCTCAAGGTGAAATTGGTAGATTAAGAAACAAATATACTATAATCAGAGAAGAGTATTTCTACATAATAAGTGGAAATTAAGATTGTTAAATCAATGTTTATTAATTATGAGGAGATCCTTAGAAAATGGAATATTTATTTTAAAAATGTTATTGAAGTAAAGGATGATTCATCTGGGAATACAGAGAAAATTTTCATGGATAATCACATAATTTCTATACCTGAAAAATATGAAATCTCTAAAACTAGTTATCCTAACAGTGAAAGTTCCATGAGTAGTTCTAAGAAAAACTATGTTCAAATAAACCCTAAAATAAATCCTACTATAAATAATGCAATAAAAACAAGTCTAAGAAGAAATTTTCTACAAAATAGATTAAAAAAGTCCAGATTGTATACACAAATAGCAAGAAATCATTCAAGAGCAGACCAAATATTTTCTTACAGGAATTGTCTTTTGAGGATATTGTTAATGATTTGGAGGTAATAGACATAAATTATATTTTTATGGAAGATTATGTCTCTCCATTTGAATAAAAAAACAATAATTTAGGGGTCTACTAAAAAAATAAATGGAAAATACAATGAAAATACAACCTGAGAATGTGAATTCATGTATGATGGACGTACAAAAAACATAAAGGGCTAGAGGGGATGTGTGGAATGTGTGACTAGTACTATCATCATAAGAATTAATTTTTTCTAAAATTATAGGTCAATAACAACAAATTTATAATTTTTATATGATTAAATAGATTAGAAATGCTAAAAAGAAATTAATTGTGGACGTTTCCTTAAAAATTAATAAGAAGAACAGACCCTGGATTCTTGAATGTTATAGATATTCACATATTATAGGAGATACATGGATCATGAAATTAATTTAAAAATATTATGGTGGTGAAATAAAACTGGTAAATGAAATAAAATTAAAAATTGAAGGGTTTTTTTTGGTGATTGATCCAAATAAGATTAATTCACAAGAGGACTTATTTGTTGATAGGATCAAGCATAAAATATTATTCATGAGTCAGTTATGTGATTATGAAATTTAGGTGATAATAAAAGGTGAAACTTTTCTTATTAAAAGAATAAAATATGTATGTATTATCACTATAGTAAATAAAACATGTGGGACTTTATTTCAGATTGGTGACCATAGAAATTCCTATTATCTTAGTGTTAGAGAAGAGAAAAATCTATGGAATTGTAGACTTAGACACATTGGTAAAACAGTTTTAGTAGGATATCTAAAGAAATTATGGTGAGGGATATTCCCCAAATGATTTGATATTGATATCAAACTTTTATAACCTATCAAAAAGGGAAAATATTTAAAGGAATGTTGAAAATAGTATAGACACAATAAAAATTTCCTACTGAATTTATTCCATCATATTTTTATTAACCTATGAGGAAAAAATACTTGGGAGGTTACTTATATTTTATCCCAATTATTTATTATTATAAAATAATGACATGAATTGTATTCTTGAGACACAAGTCACAAGAAATGGACATGTTTAAAATTTATACAATTGAATTTGAAAGACATAATGTAATTCATAAGAAGAAACTAAGAACTGATAATGGAAAGTAGAACACTTGAAGCCCATTTTAATACATCCTTGTAAATTATTTGATTACATGTTAATACTGAACCCGCTAAATAAAACAAAATAATGGGATTACTGAGAGAATAAACATGACTATTATATAAATAGATATAAAAATGGTTGCTGAATTTTAAAGATGAATATTTATTTAGACGAAAGCTATTTTCATAGAAGTATACATACCTAATCTATGGTTTTTAATAAGAAAATAAAATGTATATTAAAATGATATGTTTTATAATAATTAGTAAATAGTGAATAACATTGTATTATTTGGGATTTTATACCTCATAACGATCAAAATATTGAATGATGGAATTTTAATGAAATAGTTCAGAAGGATATATTTTATGGATACAGAGGGGAATGTTTAGATATACTAGAGTATAAAAATTAAAAACATGGATTTTTCTATTATCAATGTTATTAAAAAACAACACATGAGGTATAATTTTAGTGTATCATTATTTTAAGATGAAATTGGAGACAACATGTATATTTTTTTCAGATCAATATAAGACAAACAGATGTTGAGTATGAATTTTTAGATATTGAATCTGATCCTAAAGATGGTGTGTAGGAGGATAATTAGAGTTCAAATAAAAATTATCAAAAGTTAATGAATAATTTAAAGTAAAATAACATTATTGGAAATAAATCTACACTACCCAGACAAGAAGAATGTTTCTGGTTGAAAATAAATGTTTTTTATCTCTATTATTTTTCCACATTCAGTGGATAAAGAATTTAGTATAAAAATGGATTAAATCAACGGATTAGTTTTTAAATCATATTAGGAATAATTAAACTTAAGATCTTTTTAAAGAAATATTGGAAAAAATATCTTTTGAACTAAGTCATAATTCATAAACAAATTAAATTAAAAAGGAAATGTTTTCAAAATTATAGCCCAAATTATATGAAAGGGGTACTATAAATTGAAATCGGTTGATTTTGAATATACATTTTATCCAATATTATGATAGGAGGACATAATAATGTTTATTTTTTAGGAATCATATTAAAAATATAAAATTTATCAAATGGATGTGATGTATTATTTTTTGAATATCTATCTTGATGAAGAAGTTTATATGGGTAAAACTAATAGTTTTATACTTGAAAATTAAGTCACAAGAGTGTTAAAATTGAAGAAAGATTTATATGGCCTAAAACAAGAAAAAGGGTATGATATTAAAGTCTTTAAACTACTTGAAGGAGTTAATTATCATCAAAGTTACTATGTAAAGAAACCATTATATCAATCAAATTATGGTAACTACACTTATTATAATTATACATATTGATAATCTAATTTTTTAATAGTATATAAAAATTATTTTGGAGAATTTTTACAACAAATAAATCAATAATTTGAGATATCCATGCAAGATGAATTGAGATGCATCATGGTAATATATGAAATGAAATAATAAAATATTATTTTCTTATCCCATGAAATCTATTCATGATAATTGTAGAAGAAGTTTAAAATATAGGAGTCAAATTAGGTATCTACACCCATTCAAGTAGTATTGAAACTATCCAAATATGATGATGGTGTAAGTGTAAAATAAAAATACTTTAGAAGATTGATTTGAAACCCTTTTTATCTCACAACCTCTAGGAAAGAAAAAATTTATATTATGATTATTTTTTCTATACATTAGATTGACCAAAAAGAGTAACATATTGTAGTTTCTAAAATTGTTTTTATTTATGTCAAAGGGACTCTATGATATGTGATGCTTTATAAGAAGGTAAATAATTTGAGTCTATATTGTTTTACAACTGCCAATTGGTATTGATATATTGTTAATATATTATATAATTCATCTGGAATTTCTTTCTTGGGAGACAGTTCAGTGATTTGAAACAATAAGAAATAGAATTCAGTCTAAATTAGTATTATTTCTTCAACAAGTTCCTACACTCAAATTCATTTCATAAAGAAGTAACTAGGTTATTTGAGGTTCAAAATTGAGAAACCTCTTTCAATTAATTATCATAATCATGTTCTAATAGATATATCTAAACTTCTAATGCACCCCTCAAGGTCTATCTATATTAATGTCAAATATCATTTTATTAAAGAGATGGGTTTCAATGGGGACATCAAGATATAATTTATCCCTACTAATGGTCAGTTGGTTGATATATTCTACACGTATATTCCTAAGGAGATATTTTAGTTCTTTAGGATACACATTGATGTTTTATCCCTTCTTTATCATTAACAACCATTGGTAGAGACCCCCATTAATCCATAGATTATGTTTTCAAAGAAGGACATATCTTACTTAAATAATTTCTTTAAAAGTACATTTATTTACATAGACATTATAATCAAGTGGTTATACTTAGTGTGAAAAGGTGGAGTTTTTGATGAAGTGATTTTGTGTCATTATAGAGTACACATTATAACTTGTAAAAAATATTTCTTTTCATCGAGAGATGGAGTTCTCTCAAAAGCACTAATATTAAATTTGGTGTAGTGTCAACATGATATGATTTGGGAAAATTTTGTAATTTAATGTCTCTTACATGAGAAGAAAAAAATTTATATGTTTTTTATAAAGTGTATCATGTGTTTAATTCAAATAAAAAGGAAGATATTGGAGTTCTATTTTTTTTAGGTTCTTTTTATTGTTAACCCGGTCCAAGAAATATGTTAATTGATGTGTTGATCCTGAAATAAATAAATGAAATATTTTTTTGGATGCAGTAAAACATTCTATTTTATCTTGGGAGACAATTTTTTATCTAATCATGGTAGTAGTATTAAAAGGTGCTTAATCGATTTCCATGATATATTTTTTAGTTAAGAAATTTCTTGACATAGACATAGTCTATATAATTCATTTGTATAGTTGATTCAGAGGTGCACAGTTGATTGGATTTTTATGTATAGTCAATAAAACATGGTCCATAGGTTTATACAAGAATTTGATCTAGATATATAGTGTCGATCCATACTTCTTCATGTGTTTGATCCACATGGTCAATCTAGACATGTGGGAAATCCATACACGGAGTCGGTATTGATAATGAAGTCACCTAACAAGACCATTTGCCTAATGTTCACTTTATATTATTAGTAGTCTAACTCATGATCATCCACATATATATTGATTTATCATGTGTGGTATATTTGGTGAAAATATGATTTTATAGATTTTGAATAATATAAATATTAAAATGGGATAATGTTCTCAATATATTATACATGGATTACTTTTGAAACCAACTATATTCAAATATATAAAAGAATTTTATTTTTATTTTGTTTTCAATCCAGACTGGGTTGATCAAGTAATTTTCAAGTCATGTGATTTTATGGTGAAGGTGGATTTATTTTTGATGTTTTCTGTGTTTCTTAGGGTTTTCTGAATATTTTGGGTCCAAAATTTCCAGGAATGGACCTATTTTGTGAAATATGGATTTCCATGAATGCCGCATGACCATATGTGAAACACATGAAATTCGTTAAATTTTACTGTCGTGAAGGTCTACGAATTTGAGAAATAATCATTTTGTGGAATATTTTTGAGCCATAAATGAAAAGGTATATAAGTTATGAGATAATGATAATTTTTTTGAATGGAATAAAGGAGGTAAGTGACATGATTATGAGAAATTTAATAAAATATAAAATTTATCTTAAGGTTCATGAAGACAAGGATTTCATCGAAGACAATATGACATTTTTGAATCCAGGAAACATGTTTTCTAGGTGGTATAAAGATTCTCAAAATACAAAGAGTTTCGTAAAAGGGTAACCCTTGCCTATATATAGGGATTTGGTCATTATATGAGTGTCAAAATAATTTTTTTTCAAGAGGGATGACCACTTTGAATTTGTGAATGTTTTATATAAATTTATTTTTTTGAAAATCATGTACATTATGCAAACTCATGTTTCATGAAATGAATGGTTGATATGAAGTTTATGCTAAGTAATTTTAAGGAAGGATTTTTTCTAAAGCATTCGGAATCTTGAAATATAGGATTTTCTTAAATTTTGTGATTTTTTTGTAAGTGGTTAATTTTTTTTAAAGTTGTTAGTTCATTAAAACTAAATTAGATTTTCATGGAAATGGTTATTTCGTGAAATATACTTATACAAGCATACTTGATCAATTAATTTTTTTTTAAATTTATTGAAGAATAATAAGTAAACATACATGATCAAAAACATTATTTTCATATACTTTGAAATGGATGTGACCCTCAAGTTGATAAACGATGAAATAAATCACCCAATATAGTTATAAAGGGGGAGTTTATTGAAGAAATATAAGGTAGGAAGTGTTCCATTCCAAAAATTCATTTATAGAATGTTTTATTGAAATAGAGTGACTATTTTTCATCAATTTTAATCTACAAAAATCTAGTGAAACTTAGTGGACTCATGTATGTCCAACACACAATCGGTATATACACCTTGGACTAGCCCTTAAAAGTGAAATAAGTAAAAATAATATGTTTTGTTTCAATTTTTATATATGGTTATTTGGTAATTGAATTATTCCATCAAACATATTTAATAAGTTCCTACCAACTTGGGGAAAATATTTATGCAATTAAACTAAATTTTTTACACCATGATTCACCCCATCCATCTCAAGGTGTTCCGGGGTATAACAAGTTGAATCAGAGGAAATTTATATTTGTTAAGTCATTATTATTATTTTAAAAGGATAATTCAGTCAAAATTAAGTGATTTCCCCATTTTATTGAAGAAAATTATAAGATTGAAATAATTTAATTAGATCTAATATGTGATCTCTTAGGTTGTAAGTTTCATCACCACAGCTCATGGGATTAAATTTAGTGATGTGAAAAGCCTTTCTATGACTGATATAGAGTGAAAAATACTATATTCGGAATCCAAATATCATGATTATCTTACTAAATCACTATATAATGAAATATATTTGAACATGAAGAGTTTAAATATAGCTAACCAAATTTAGGATAACCAGGAAATAGTATAAAAACGTGATAACAAAGTGGAGGATGCCAAACTTCACTTTTTTCACAATAGGTTCAATGATTTGAAAATTTATTTAGATGAAAATGGTTATGGTTTCCTTAATATAATTATTAATTTGTTTTATAAATTAGAGGAATTTGTAAATAAATTATGTATATTGAAATTGTGATAAAAAAATTTAGAAATATTCTACCTCAATAAAATCAATATGTGTTACCCTTGATAAAATAGATCTTTTTAGGATTTCTCTTTAGGATCTGCTTACCATTCCCATGGTTTACATAATTAGAGTAAAAATAGAAGATACAAAAAATCGATTACTCAATGAAATGGTATTAAAACCCATGAAAAAATAGTATATTTCTAAAGGCAGTGATGATGAAGATGATGTGTATGATGAATTTATTTCTCTTGTTGTGAAAAAATTCAAGATAGGAAAAGGGATATTTTAAGGTAGAGTTTATTTGGATTGTTTTTTGTGTTGTAAAGTAGGGAAAATAACTGCACGATGCTAAAGTAAATTCGATGATGTATAATGTGAAGAAGAAATTATACGGAGGACTTAGAGGAGGTTCATGTAAAAGGGTGCCTTCAAATGAGGAAATAAATTACAGAAAAAGGGATTTATTTTTAAATAGGAATAAAATTATTATGTCTTTCTAGAGGATTTATAACAATATTTTAATTCTGATGTTTAGTATTTTATGATGGATACATTTGAATGAGATAACCTTTGAAGGAGGAATGTAACTATTCTGATGTATTTTTTCGATCTCAATGTGGTACTTGAGGGTTCACTTGATGAGTTTTACATTCAAATAAATAATCATTTAAATATCATATATTTATGGAAAGAGTCATCAGAGTATGTTGATCAGATTAAAATAGAGATTGATCGACTATAAAGAGAGGAAGATGTACATTTTAAAACATTGAAAGATCAGAAATGGTGGTGGATTTCAATAAAAGTATAGAAGAGTATGAAAATATTATCAATAAAAATACATTGATAAATATAAAAAAGGCTATGATAGTTTACATCCATGAATAAGAATCCTTTTTATTAAGGATTAAATTGGAAACATAATCAAAATCAAGGAAAATAAATAAGAAATTATAGTTTAGTGGGTTTTTATATGTAATACTTTTAGAAAGATTTTAACATGGTTATAAAGGAGTAGATAATTCCATTTGTGATAAATGGTCTAAATTTATTGGTAGAAGTGGAATTTGATGTGATATAAAAACCTCAAAGGCTGGAAATGAGATGAGGCAGAATGGAGGGAATATAAAATTGATCATATCATAAATGCACCTAATGTCCTAATAAAGAAATCTTTCAACCAAATAAAGAATGAAAATTTAAATAATCTATAATTATCCTTAGATGAAAATTGATCAAATACCTATACAAAATAAAGGGAACGTGGGGGAATGTGAGTGAGACTATATTTCCTCTTATAAAATGTCAATTTCCTTGATTTTTTGAATATACATTGCCTTACTGTGAAGAAGAAAGGATCTGTATGAATGGAAAATCACACAGTATTAAATAGAGGATAATTACCCCATACCCTTAATTATATAGATAAAATAATTTATATGAATATTTTTAAAATATTCTATCATTGGTTATAATGTAATTTATTTCAGGAAGAGGAAAGGTAGAAACCGTAACTAAAAAACTCTTAGACAAGTAAATATTGTTCAACCAAGAATAATTTCACATAAAAAACTCATTCTCATTTTGAAGAATAATATGAGTATGACTCAATAATAAATTTTAAAAATAGATTAGAGATCCCATATTTTTCCTCCACTCAATTAGTTCTCTCATAGATGGAAATGAAGAAGATTGAGAAATCCTACCTAGAATGAATCACTCTCAATGACACCGTGAATATTATCACCTAAATTATTGATAATGGATTATCATCCCAAAATATAAGACATGGAAATTTATTAAAAAATATTAATAAAAGGGTTATTATAATTATGGTGCCTTAAAGATCAAAGTGAGTGGAAATACATAATTAGAAAATTATGAGCTAATGAAAATAGATGTTCTAAATGTGGATGGAGTATGTTGTGACATCCTTTTTGTGAGTAAACTCAGTAACTCTGTGGTGGTAGTAAAATTTAATTATAAATGGTCTACCATAAATGGTAATACAATATATTATATCATAAAAGGTTAGAGGATAAATGGTAATTTAAACCATATAAATAGTAATGAAAATACATTTTCCTTCACAATTGATGATTAAAACAACTTTTGTAACCATTGATTGGGTCAAATTTATCAAAATATAATGGAAAACATATACCATATAAAGGTTATTTTTGACATTCCCAATCTTAATCATGATCATAAAAATACATGTGATGCTTTCATTTATGGGAAGATGGCCCTAAATTCTTATCAGCCGAGAAATGAAAGAGAATAAAATATTATTGATCTTGTACACAAATATTTCTATAGTCTAATTAATATATATGTGAAATATATAGAGATTTAATTGATTATTTTTATTGACTATCAATGTATAATGGAATGTGTGAGGTTTATTTAGTATAAATGATAAGTGATTGATTGTATGAAGACATATCTATAATGTTTGAGAATGAAACTTGCTGCACAATCAAGATATGATGTCCTAACAATTGAATAGAATACAAATACATTGAATTTGAAAATTAAATTGATAGAATGGGATCAATCATGAGGAGTATTTGGTTTGAATACCTCAATAAAATGGGGTTGTTGAATGTAGAAATCGACAAGTGAATAATATATCCAAAACTATTATGATTCAGAGTATAGTTTTTGAAGAAAAGTATTCAATGAGATATTATAAATAAATTTAATATGCATGAATCAAAACCAATTTTGACTCCAATTATGGTCGAGAAAAAACATGGAAGGCACAAGGATGATAAATCTTGTGATCCCACTATATATAGTAGGATCATTTAGAGCATATTTTATTTTACTACAACATATCTAGATATTATATTCACAACATTTTTAGTAGAAATATTCCAAATTAATTCAAAGGGAGAGAATTGTTTTGTAGTCAAAATAATCATGATCTATATTCAAGGTACTCCCAACTTTGTATTATACTTATTAGAAGGAATGGATAAATAAGTGTTAGTATTTTATGATGTCGATTGTCAAAGAGATGTGGTGGATTGTAAGTATACAAGTAAGAGTGAATTATTCATTGGGAAAAATATTATTTTTTGAAGATAAAGAAAAACTAAATAATTTCTCTTAGTAATACTGGTTAAGATTATATATATTTAAAAAAAATAATGAAATCAGTTATTATGGATAAAGAACCAACTTACTAATACTGGTGATGAGGTAAAATAGCCAATGGTGACACTCTACTACAAAAAGATCAGGATCAATCTCATGAAAATTATGGTTCAACAATCTCATACCAAAAAAATTGATATTATATATGACTTCATAAATGAAAATTTTGAACAATGTGTGATAAAACTAAATCATTTTGGTGGAAATGATCAATTGGAAGACATCTAGACTAATCCTTTAGTAGCACCAAAGATTGAGATACATAAATTGATCCTTGATGTCAAGACTCCTCTCATTACATGAGGATTTTACTATTTAACCCATCAATCCAATTTTGTTAACTTTTTAAATCAATATGTGGATTTAATGAAGGTATCAGGGTGAGATACGATCCATGGGTATTTTTGAAGAACTACGGGAAATATAAAGTTTATTTTGTTTTTTTTCATAGGGGGGGATGGTGAAATCCAATTTTATGTATGTTTTTAAGATAGGTTTGTAGAATGGTGAGATTCATTGGAATATTGGGTTTTCAAACATATTTTCTGGATGGGATGGTGGTCTCTCAAGGAATGAAAAAATCTCTTTACACTCTAGTTTTCTACATTGAACATTTCTCTCGTATATTTACAGTGATGGATGAGTTATTTCACTTCTATCAGGTTTTTTTCAAGGATGGCGATCTATATAAATTTACTATTAATTTTTAACAAACCCAAAGGGGGGTATTATTAAAACCACGAGTGTTAATAGCTAGAAAAAATTTAATTTTTTATTTGTTGTCTATACACACTAGGTTGATCATGGAGTTTATAACATTGCGATCATATAGTACAAGTGGCATACATTTTTAAAGAGGAATTGTTTCCCAGTGTATTATAATTTTTTGGGGTCCTAAATTTGGAGTAAGGTACAATGTTTATGTGAGTATGATAATTTTCAATAGTGAAAAATGTCTTTTGTTTTGTGATTGTAGAAATTTTCCTGAAATGGATAATTTCATTGATGTTTCTAGAAGATGGGGAGATTTATGAAAGAGATGTTAATGTGGATGAATTGAGGAAACATATTTTTAAGGTGCAATAGAGTTTTTTCAAACCAAAACAGTTTCACAAAAGGGTCACCCTAATTTATTAATAGGTGTTCATTAATCATATGAACATTAAAAAAGTTTTCAAATGTGGTTTTTCTGCTCTAATTTCAAGAAGGTTATACACAAATGTAATTTTTAGGTTAATTAGCTACATTAGGTTAAAACGCGTTTTTTGAAAATAATTTCTTATAACTAATTAATTATAATTAATTATAGTAATGGGTATTTTATAAATTTGGGATATTCAAGAATGTTAAGATTTTTCTAAAAATTGGGAGTTTGATGAGATGTTTTGGGAAAGCTAATAGTTCATTGAATAAAAAATTATTTTTCCAAAAATGGTGTTTTATAAAATATACTTATGGAAGAATAATTACACTTGGGAAAAAAATAGGGTATGTATTAAAGAATTATAAGTGGAGCTACAAGATGAAAAATATCCTTTTTATTTCCTATGATATGGGAGAAACATTCATGTTGATAAATGACGAAAGACTTCACCCAATGTAGTGAGCAAGGGGGAGTCGATATATGTGACCAGGGGAGGAAGTGTGTCATCCCTAAAATTATTGTAAAGGATGTGTTCCTAGAATATAGTGACCATGTATGGTCAATTTTAAACTACAAAATCTATTAAATCTAATTGGAATCTGGTATGGATGACATGTTATCGGTGTAAGATCCATAGATTATTACTTTTTGGTTTACCAAGTAAAAATAATTTTTTGTGTTTCTATTTGTACATATTGTTGTTTTGTATTTTCAAGATTCCATGAGAAAAGTTGAAATTTTCCAACCAATTTGGGGAAAAATCAATATTATTCAAACAAAAAGATAACACCATGATTAACCCCTCACCTATCAGGGTGTTCCGAGGTATAAATTTTTTTTCAACATGGTCAATAATTTGATCATCATAAAACTATAGGAATTTTGAAGTGTGTTTCCTACCATAAGAAGGAGGCACATGAGGTAATGATTCATGCCACCATACACATGGTATCTTTGAAGTAATTAAATGAATAATATTTTATGGAAACTGAGATTTTGATATTGAATTTATTATAAAAGCATAAATCATGGGTCTTAAAAATACATAAAAGGAAGTTGTTACCAATATTATAAATTATATTAAATAAATATTTAATCAATATATTATTAAATGATTTAATTGATGGATCATAATTTTCGAATATCTTCATAGTTTCCAAACAAAATTATGGAAGTGTATTTTCATATTGATGATGTTGTTAAATAAGAAAAAATAATGAATAAAGGTTTATGAAAATATTATATGTGAGAGGTTGATACGCTGGTGTATTAAAGTGACATATACTTATAACCTTAAACTAGTGATGCATTCTGATTTCAAATGATTTTCAGGATAATAAATTTCTTTATTCATTAATTCAGACACTCATTGTTGAGAAATAAGATGAATGATTCAAACATGCATTCTCTAAAACATGTGTTTATCATTATGATCTAGTGGGCGGAAGGAATATATGATGCATATTTTCTATAATTTTTGTAGAACATGAGAACCATCTATTTGAATATCTTTCATTTTATGCTCAAGCATCATAAAAAATATTCAAGATATAATTAATTCTAGATATGAAGAGTAATAATTAGAGGATAGGTATTTTTTTATAAATAATAACCAATTTTATTAAAAGATAAGTGGATAATACCTTTATAAACATTATTCTCAAGTTTCATGTTCCAATAACCACTATAAATTATAGTGGTTAAAAATATTAGTACTCAAAAAAGTAAAAAAATATTATGCTCTCACATAGAGGAGAAACCTTTTAAAAATATGACATGTACTAATTTCCACTCGTATTATTTAATTCTGTTGAGAAATAGTTTCTAAATAGAGAATCAAGAAATTAAAAAACCACACTATTTTATTCTAAACAATAAATTTTTAACAAAATTTATCTCATCTCTATAAGATGAATTTTCTACAGTAATAGACACCACTCCACTATTATAATTGTGCATTTTGATTCCTTATAAGGGTGACCCTATAGGTCACCCCCTTTATTGGTTATAGATTTGAGTTTCACCATTAACAGGGTCTATTTTAGTTCGTTTGAAGATATAGATTGCATTGGTGATCCTAGAGTGTATTAGGATGGCTCAGAGCCATTATTGGTCTTATACAGACCAAATACAAACACCTTTCGAATTCAAGGAAGAATAACATGTGTTTCTAGATATATCCTTATAAAATAGCACATCTAGGTAAAAATTTATCCTCATGGTTCATTAATCCCTTATATATTCTACAAAGGGTACACAATCTTTCTTATTGTCATATGCTTCCATTGTAGTTGGATTCAGTATAAAATACCGTTTCTATGTCCTAGATGACAAGGTGTTTGCAAGATCAATCACACATTATCAGATGGGTGATATGGATGTCAAGGATGAAACTTTATATGTATACTATCATGTGATTATCAACGAATGACAGAATAATACCTTTCAGGATTAAGTGATACTGATGGCCCGTGTCATATGGAAACATGGAAATCTATAGGAAAGTTCGTAGAAGAGTAGGAATCTAATGTGATCTTAGAATGCTAACCTATTTTACTGATTTTTTCTTTCTGGGAAAAAATTATTTAAATGTTGGGAAGATATCATTACCTTTATTTTATTATATGATCATTTATATTTTTTATTAATATTTTACTAAGTGGTAACTTGTTTGATTAATTTTATGTTGTCTCAATGCTTTGAGAAATATTTATCATTTTAATTAATGATATTTTATCCAAATGTCAAAATGATGCTAAATCATTGATATCACCTATATTAATCCCCAAATATCAAAAGTCTCACTAATCAAGGACTCCATATAAGGTCTTGTTTTAGGATGGGTGTAATTTTCATTGAGGTTTTAGGCCCCATACCATGATTATTAATAAACATTAATAAAATAATTAGATATCATAACACTATAATTATAAATTTTATGTTGATATCTCATATTTATAGATGATTCACAATTGATGTTAAATAATCTAAGAGTCTAGGGTTATGATAATTTATTTCATTAAATGGGAAAAAATAAATTCACAGATCTTAGTGGAACCATTAAAGATTATTTGACCCATCATTGTGTTAGGAATATAATTTTTTGGTTTATGATACATTATTCATGTAAACTTTATTGAAATATATTTATCAAATTATTATTTCAATATCAATTAAGATAACTATTCCTTTTTAGAAAAAATTGGATTTAATTCGTATGAAACATTGATAAAGGAATATGGATAGTTAATGAAGAATGGGTGGTTGGATAAACATTCAACCACCTCCCATATTCCCCTTCTTGTTTTCAGGGCACATTTCTAGAACAAAATCAGGAATTCAACCAATATAGGATGGAGGTAAACCATGAAGGGAGGCTTGGGATGAAAATCCTTCCAGTGGCTGGTGGTATGTGAAACAATAACCTAGAGGGGCACAACAACTCAATGGATTTGAATTTTCAGCATGATAGTGGGTCTTGAGAATCAATTTCAATAATGGTATTGGTTAGGGGAAGTAGTGAATAGAGATGTGGAAAGGCTTGGGAATAGGTTCATCCTAACATTGGTATCATGCACATTCAAAAATAGAATTAGTCACTACAATTCTAAATATATGAAACAAGGTCTCTATAAATGAGAGCATTGTCACATATAATCTATAAATTAAGCACACAATATATCTCATATCAATATATGGATATGGTTTATTTATGTGTAAAAAATTATCACAAGGAATGTAGCCTCTAAAGAAAGACCATTTTTAAAAAATAAAACGACATGGAATACATGGAAGTACATTCCTACCTATTCCCCCAGACTATAGACACCATGTAAGCGAGGGAATATGTTGTGTCTATATAATTACTTGACCTAGGCGTTAATAGTATATGCATATCCAGCCATCGACTCCAATATGACGTATCACGTAAAAAACAAACCATAAAAGATATTATGACATGCATGAGAGATAGTAGAACACACTCAATAACTACTAAGGTTGCACATAAAGTGACATTCTAAGTATATGTTGTGTATTTTTTTCTATGATATTTTCCATACCTTCTCACCTGGGTGTTAAAATCGGATAAAAATAGTCTATTATTCAATTTTTTGACATAAATCATGATGACGTGCTTCTATTTTTTATAAACGAAGATTTTAATGGATTTTTTGGTTGTATGAGTATATTATCTTTATACAGATGAGGATAGTGTTCTAGAAATGAATTTTAAGAAAATAAAGGGTCAATAACTACTTAAATACATACTAATTATAGATATATGTTTCCCCATATAATTAATAGAGTCAGAAGCCATACTTCATTGGATCATAGGCACAGATCCACCATTTCAGTCATGGGTTGGTATCACCTTGTTTCTAATAATTCCAGGTCCCCTATACGAATAATGGAGTTGGTTACCCCACCCCCACATAGAGGTGACGGAAAACTTTCATACATCCTTGGATTTGGCACAACAATGATTGATATAACTTTCCCCTAATGAGTTACATGTCCTCCATGGGGTTTAGTAACCCCTCGACTAACATCCATATCTGAGTGAGGTGTGGGTATCCCACTATGTTCTCAAAAAGGTGAAAAAAAGATATAGAGAATATACAATCTATGTGTTATGGGTCTTACAAAATTTAATTTATTCATTGTTTCCTTCAAGATAGGACTTTTTCCTAAGCTATGTACACTGAAAATTGTTAAGAAATTAGCCTTCAAATATTTAATGTATATATTAGGATCTTTTCATATCCTTAGTTTTGAGCAAACTCATTATATTCATCCATTTTTTTGTATCCTACTATGAATTTTTAAACTCACACTTTTATGATCAATATTTCACACATATGTTGTGTCCGTAAAAATGATATATAGTTTTGTGGTGACAATAGTGGATGTGGATATAGTGGAGAGAGTTATTACTTAATATTGTTGGTGGTGTCTGTAATTATAGATCTTATTGTAATAAATTAAAATGAGGATTTTATTTCCATTATCATGGGGTTTTCATACATTCAAGTAGTACCTTTTTATATATTTATTTTAAAATATATTATCTTTATGTTCTATTTTTTTGGTTGTTTGGTATTTTAGAAATGCATATTATTACACATCTTGATTAATCATATGTTATCAGTACTTATTGGTTATACATGTGTTGAAGAAGTGAATTTTTTATAGGTTTATATCAGGTAGGTTCCTCCATGTGTGATATGACTTTTATGTGTTTTTTATGATCCCCTATCATATTGGATGTTGAATTGGGGTGTAAAAGTAATCCTAACTAAAATTTAAGGATTTCATTGGTCAGGTTGTGTCCTCCCACCCCATGGAAGACTATCTATGTTTTTTTATTAAAAAAAATATATATTATAAAATAAAAAAATGATACTTATTTAAAAAAAATTATAAACCATATAATATAAAAATTTAATTTATTTAATTTACCTTATAATAATATACACATAATTTTATATATAACCCTTCAAAACTATATTCCCATTGTAATAATACCCTTATGATTTATAGAATTATAAATCATATTTTAATTTATAACTTCTTATTCAATTTCAACATCCATAAAATTAACATAGTTTATTTTATTAATAAGAAAATTTAATCAAAACTACCTCTCCACTTGAAAATTAAATTAAATTTTATTTATATAAATATGAAAAAAAAACATTATTTTCAAACAAATAGAAAGTTATAAACATTAAGTCTATAGTTTTATTAAAATAAAAAATGTATCAAGTTAATTTTAAATTAAATTTAATCTAACCACTCTCCAACATAATGATCCTATATAGAAATGATGAATGTTTAATCCAATATCAATTTACTAAATAATTTTTTTGGAAAAAAGTACTTGAAAACACTTGATTTTAAAACAACCTGTTAAATATCATTTATAATACATGTATATTGTTGAAATAAAGGATATGATTCCTTAAAATAATGTTTATTTAAAACTTTTATTATTTTTTATCATCAATATAATGGCATAAATTTTAGTTTGAAAATAAAATGTTACACAAAATCTAGGCTGAAACATTCACCCAAATGCATTAAATTTTACATAAATTAATGAAAAGTCCTTACCCCTAATTCAAAATCATTTCAAATGTTTTCTAAACCTATTTTGAGATTACAAAAAACTAAATATGTATAAACCAGATAGGGTTTGGAGTAGTACATTCTATTATCATTAATGTGACATCGCATGGTGAAAAAATAAAAACTAGATCAAAATTTTTTGTTGTTTCAAGATAGAGTTTTATTTCGAATGACATTTTTTGGAAGTTAAAAATTGGGTTATATAGTCTTGTAGATCATGCACCTACCCACAAATTTTCAATAAAATTCAACTTTGAGGTTTGCATAGTCTCTAAGATAGTATAATAAATCAATTAATTATTCCATGTGAACTGTGAATCTACTGTAAATGCTAGGTTGATACTGTTTTTTCCTAACATTAACTCCAAACTTTAAAAATACTATTTAAATACAGAACTTTAATAATTAAATTTGTGATTAAATAATTATATTAAACTTCTTATCAAATCGTATCCAATTCTACCCAATCCTTGAACTTTAATTATTAACTGAAATATAATTTAAAAATTCAATACTAAATTTTCATTAGTCAAATCCCACTCATAGTTAACCATAACTGGATATTCATATTTCAGTATAATACATATTATTTCTTCCCTTAAAAAATATTTAAATTCTAAAGAATCACAAAAAATCAATATTTCCTTCGAGAAATGTATCACAATTTTTTAAAAGTGATTTCCAAATAAAGTAGAAAACCCAATAACTTCCTAAATCTAAATTTTAATTGAAGAACTGACCATTATAAAAGTGTCAAATTGTTTTAAAATCTTATTAAATTAACATCAGTACTCATTGAGGATTAAAAAATAAAATTTATTATTATAAACAAGAACAAGTTTCAATTGATTAAACCATTTCAAAAATAATTTTAATATAACCAAACACGTTTTAAATGAAAACATAGAAGAATATAAGAGTAAATTAAATTAAAATATTTATATAATTCCCCTTTTTAAATAAACTCTTAAAAACTAGTCTTAGTGCACCAAACAAATCCTCTTTTTACTAAATAAAAACAACACATGCTCATTTCAAAATCAATTGAAATTAAAACAACATAATCAAAACCACATATATATTGAACTAATCTCAACAAAATATCATTTTAAACTATATTTTAATACATCTTAATCCATGATTGTAAAAACAATACATAATTTAAATAAAAATCTATTTAAAACATCAATAAATTATATCTTATTTTATAAAAGCTATTATATCCTATTTTTAAACACTATTAGAAATGTTTTAAAGTTAAATGAAGCCTTAAATTTTATGAACCCCTAAATTATCAATTTAAAATATTTATTTCAATAATTATATAAATTTACTCCAAAAAAGGATTTATTTTTTTAATACTTTTACCATGAACAAAAAAATATATAATATATCTATGAAATCATTAACTAAATCCCTATCAAACTTCCTTTTGGAACAACAAATTGATAAAAATACATAACAATACATGTATTTCCAATATAAGAGATAAAATGGAATTAAATAGAGTATTTTTAAAAGCATATGGGTTCTTGTAAATTTTAACAAGTCTAAATAAAAATCATTCACATTTTCGGATAACATTTTTTAAATTAATTTCAGAATTGTTGAATTTTATTTTTTCCGAAAATTCATTCAAATTATTCAAAAAAAGATAATATTTTAATTAGTGTCTTAATTTACAATTCTATATTTCTATAACATATTACAATAAAATAAATACCCAAAGGAATTATAAATCATTAAAATTAAATCCCCTTCAAATAGTTTATAAGAACTATATTCATAAGGAACATCATCAGATTCATTGAATTAATTAACTAGTTTAACGTCACAAAAAAACTCGTTTACCATATTACGCACTAACTATTTTAGCACCTAACAATAAAATCAAACTATTTTAAAATAAGTACACGTCTATATACCTCATTAATTAAAAATTTAGACAATTATTTAACAAATTTCAAGAATTCCAAATGAAAAAAATCCATAATATAAACAAAAGAAAAACATGTGTTAAATTTCATACCAAATTCCATCAGTAAAAACTATTACAGTAATTAAATAAATGAAATATATTGATATATATATGTACAATAATATTAACTTTAAAGTAGACTGTCAACATTTCATAAATATAGTTTTCATTATTTTTAGTTATTTAACCTAATTCATGTGGTTATTCATTGAAATTTAAATTACCTTTGGGTCCATCCCATTTTATGTCATCTAGAGAACAAAGAAAATATAATTTAAACAATTAATAATAAAAAAAATAAATGCTACTAGTCAAGACACACCCAAAAAACAATTCCAAGAATCACCTAACAATAAAAATCATTCAATACCCTAAGGCTTCGACAGACATTTAAAATATATATATAAATAAATAAAAAGAATATTTTCTAATTTATTTGATTTAAAACTCAATATTTCTGTAACATTTTCATAAGAAAAAAAATCTAAAATATTAAATGCTTTATGTGGAAAATACATAAAATATTAACACAATTTTAATATAGGCCCTAAACATGAAATTTTCAAAAATGTACTATAAAATAAAATGTACCCAATATCAATTAATGAAAAAGATAATAAAGTAATTCATTTGACCGAAAACACTATACACCATTTAATTACAACCACTTAGGTATTTATAAAATTCAACTTATATAATGTTTAGAATCTATGATTTAGAAAAATATAAAATATATCCATGATTAATAACACATTTCATTATATAGAAAGATTTTATGGGAATAACCATAAAAATAAATCTACCCTTAAAATAATTAATCATTCAAAACACTTAAATAATAAAATAAGGAAAAAAACTCTATGGTGTAACACTTATACATATTCCAATTAATTATATTATTTTTAATAAAAAGTAATAAAATACTAAATATTTGCATAGTTATATATAATTAAATAAAGCATTTAAGAATATATATAACTCAAAATAACATTTCTCACCTTATACTATAATTTACAAGAAACCTCAATAGTATAACATAAGGGGAAAATATATAAATTAAGAGACTCACCTAAGGGTCATCTAATGTAACACAACCTTATGCATTCATGCTAACATTAGGCTCATTAATAAAGATTTTTCATGTGCATGTTTTATAATATACATATGAAGTGTTGAAGATCTTATTTATATTCCTACCACAGTCCTAATTCCAATAATTTTTATGTTGCAATTTTTTAATGAAATGGAATTAATATCTTGACTTTTCACCTAAGTGGATATATAATTAGTCCTAAAGCATGATCTCGATCACTATAGGATATTACAAGTTCCATGGGTATTAATAGTAAATATGGGAGTTATTTAATCTTATTTTATGTAATAAAAATAAATAATGGATTTTTTTAATGTCCAACAAGACATGGTTATATATTAGACATTTCATGAAATAAAAAAATGCACTTATGAAACATAAACAACATCACTAATGTGATAAAATATGTAACTAAAAATATTATACAATCATCAAGATCATATATAGTCAACCCATAATTAAAAGTGAATATAAAATTGAAAAATAGAATAATAAAACTGTAAAAGGGGTTGATGTGGACTTTACATGTTTTCAGATACAAAAATGAAATGAAAGAACATAATTATAACTATGGGAGACATGGTATGTATTCATAGTTCACCTCCCCCATAACATCCTTTATAAACCTATGTTCATTACTCTATTGATTGGGAAACCTTCATGAAACTATAATATAAAAAATAGAATTCAAAATATATATTATAAGATTGTATCTAAGGAGTGATTATATAACCTATTATAATACCTCTAATTTTTTTAACAAATTATCAAATGAGTAAAAACACAAAAATAATGGTTTTGAATACAATGAATAGAAATATTTATTATATAATGGAAACATTAACATAAATTAAATTCGCATGAAAATCCCTTTTAATAAATCATTGCTATAAATTTTATTTATAAATCTGTAATGAAATGAGGAAACATTCACTACAATTAAAATAATGATCCATGTAATCATAATCATGGACCAGATCTATAATTGAACTACGTAGAGTGGCCATGTTAGTTGTTATATGATATTACCTGCTCACCTGACTAGCGCAGTCAGGGAATTCTAAAGGGCACCCACCAAGAGTGCACAGTATGGGCCTAACTAGTGGAGAAATTTTATTTAATCTTCCCTCTTACACTAATCATCCAATGAATTAAAATGGTATATAGAAAATGATAATAACATTATTAAATCACTTATACCTCCAAATAATATTTTTTTCATAAAAATAGTCCTAATGATTTGAAGAAAAACACATTATAGGGAAAAATATCCCTTTATGTATTTCAAATAAGATCTAAGGTTGATATCTTAAAAACTAACAAGAATGAAAATCCATTTAAAATAATCCAAATAAGAAACAATATTATGTATATTTATTTAATTATTTTCTAAAACCACATTAAACCAATGAAAAAATTATTATTTATATATTATAATAATGAAAAATCAAGCCATAAATTTTTAAACAAGACATATTTTGTAAGAAATATAAAAACACATGTATTTTCAAAACCATACATGATAATCCATCAAAAATATAATGAGAATATTATAAATTTACTAAATCATTAATGAAAGAATATAAAATACAACAAGCTTAATGTTCTATGTAAAAATAGTGGAGAAATAATATAATATCCTATTTTATTGGCATCTTACAACATTCAATGACATCTGATGAGTATCACTGGTATAATAACACACACAAATTGTCTTTATATTCATGATAAATCAATTATCCAAATTCAAACACAAAAAATAATTGTCCATTTAAGACTAATAATTATGAACACTAACTCATGGGGTTGTTAGATAATGGCATGACCTTTATTGGGATGTGGTGAACATATAAAGGACACAATTATATAGAATTGGAAACAAAATATTGAACTCTGGATGTTTCACCCTAACATGGTGAAACAACAAAATTGAATGAGCCATAGATAAATTAAACAGAAATAAGGATTGGGATAATAGAGAAATATAAGGGAATATAAGTTAAATGAAAATAATATATGAGGAAATTATGGGATATTTACATCAATATCTTCTTGATAATATTCTATGTAAGGATATTTTCACACCCACTACGTAATTTTTAGGTATGGTGTTCATTATTAATTATTAATTATTATTAATTATTCATTTAATATTAAATACCTTTGAGTTTTTTAATAAATTTTAACCAAGATATGTTGCAAATTTAAATCACAAATTGTAAAAATCATACACCAAAATCTTGTGAAATGGAAGTGGCTTCTCTAGTAAAGTATTCATGGTTAGTCCATGGTTATCTAAACCATATGGACAAATCATATATAAGAACCTTGAACAAGGGATATTTTTTAGTGGCTAAAATGCTATTGGTGAATGGTTTCCTAAACCATTATTCCATACCATACTAACTACCCTCACATTAGTGGGTTCTTTCATAGAGGTTACCACACTGTTGGTTCATGATTTCCGAAACAATATGGCCTACCCAGAATATTAAAAATTATGACATAATTATTCTATACCTTATTGATTAAACCCAATTATATCTTCATTTATCCTCATTAAAAACTTCTAAGACACTCATGTGATGATCCTTTATCATCCTTTACCATTTCTTTATTTCTTATGGGTTTACTCATCGAATCGTTAATAAAACTATATGGAAGTGGAATGCTTCCTCTTATTAGGTTATTTTACCTTATACATAATGGATTTACACATTTAATGTTTTTATACTGTTACTGGGTTAATATTGTTGAATTTATTATGGTAATGGATTTGAATTAGGGTATTTATCTTTCCTTTAAGGGATCCTTCATCATCTTATCTAGTGGATTCACTCTTTTTAGCAATGATCTCATTGATATTTGGTTGGTGGTTTAATTTAGTTTCATTTCTTATGAACCATATGTTATTGAATCATAAAAATGAATTTTCCAAATGGTTTCAAAGTATTATATGATACTAAGGAGTATTTATTTATTTGTGATTCCATGTTATAAATCGTTTTCTAATTATATAAGAAAAAAATATTAAATTTTAAATAAATTTTTTTATATACAATTTATGATACCTTATATATGATTGATGAAATTATTTTTTGAGTAAATGTGAATTTGAAGTAGTTATGATTCACCGGAACCTTGGTTCATGAGTAGGAAACCTCGGACAACTACATGAGAGGTATTTTTGACACTCTCCATAATCATGGATTAAATTAATAGTTTTGATGCCACTCTTACTAGGATGTCACTTTACATACTATTTTGGGATCCCACTTTTACTTGTATCCTTTACACAATTGGATATTATATGTCTTAAATATAATATAGAATGATGTTCCTAGTGTTCTATGACCATATATACCGTAGGTTATATACCATGATTCTGGTTCTGAAATATTTTATTACATATCCTTTACATTAATATTTAAAATTATTAAAAAATTGTATCATATTAATTGTGATTAAAATTAAAAAATTGTAAATTAATGTAATTTATTTTTCTACTGAGATGAACGGATTATGTAAACATTTTTTATCGTGGAACACTTAGTGGGATCCTACTAGGATATATAATATCACACTTTATATACACCCATTGTGTGTTTCTGGACATTGTTGTGACTGTCAAAAATATAAGTATGGCACTAATAGGAGGCATTAGATATTCATTCTAGTTATGCTTAGCTTTAGTGGATGTATAATAGACTGTGATAGTCCTCGTGTCATGAAGAGATGTGTATTTGTTATTTTGGTTTTTTTATTTGAAATCATTCTATGAATCTCTATATTACATTTTTTTTGTTAAATTATTTTTTATTTTGGACCAATTCTATATACTTGATTGACCACTTGTTTATGTATAGATATAATAAATAAATTTTTTATTATATCGGGAACTATGGTTTATTAGTAATTTTAATTATGGGGTGTTGTTAATTATATTTTTGTTATAGAATTATTTATCTAGACTTATGAATCTCCATTATGTAACAAGGTTATGTTAGGTTCTCTATTAGAACCCTCTAGATGGTAAATGGATTTATAGAGAAAACCCATAGGATAAATTGTGTCTATGATTCCTCAAACCATTGTTTATATCCCATTAGGATCAGGAAGTCCCTTTTGGACTTATTAAGGGTTGACTTGGGTATAAGTTTAGTGGTATCCCAGGTTGGTTCAAGATAAAATGGAATGAAATTCTAGTTTTTATTTTTGATATTAGGGAAGTCATTATAGAAAGAAGATGGTTTCGTTAGGACCTTAGGATTTATTTATGAGTGTGATTCTAAAGAATAGTCATCATAACTAGCCTTTATTTTCAATGTGGTATAGAGGAAAAAGTATTAAAAATTTATTTAAATTCGAAATTTATTTTGGGGAATTTTGGGTCATAGAAATAAAGGGATTGAGGTCATTTCAGGAAGACTAAAAAAGGTGTATAATCTAAAGACCACGTGACAAACAATGTGACCATAACTATAAGAGACCAATATTGTTCCTTATATTATTATCATAGGGTTTTTAAAACCTTGGGTCCAAACTATGAAGCTGTATAATATTCATCAAATGATACCGACACTATTTTTGAATGTTTTTTCAAAAAAAATGTTTTTTAGTAGTGTGTAGTGGAAATTATATTGATTTATGTGTTTTCCTTCATTTAAATTACTTATTATCAATCTTATATTTTTATGGATTACTATATTTTCAATTGATGTTATTTTCTAATATTAAAGGTACTTTTCATCTTTATTTGATCACATGAAGTGTCATACCACCTCAAATACCCTTTATAAACCCTAGAGAATGAGCTAAGAATAATATTTCATGAAAAAATACTCATATATATTATAATTTGATCAAGATGTTAGTTAAAACCTTCTGATTCATGGTCCAATGATAGGCACTTAACCTAGATCATATTAAATTGTAAGGTACATGTCTTATCTATGATAAAGATGGTGATTAAGATTATCTTATCCATTATCCTCCATTATTTTGGGGAACCAATAATACTCAATATTCAGAGAGTTTATTGGAAAATATTGATAGAATTTTTTAATTATATAGTACTTTTTATCTATAAATGTGAATTATGAAGTGTTTTTTCTTGAATTTTCTAGACACAAATATTGGGATTTTATAGTTTAGACTGATTTGTATGAAAATATCAAGTGGAATGACATTAAAAATAAGTTCAATCAATTGATATATGTTGATAAGTAGATATTTTCATGTTTATATAGTTTTTTTCCTCCAATAAGGCAACCAAAAAGTCATAAAGTATGAAACCAGTTTCTTCAGCTAATTAATTTCACTCCATTGATGAGTTCAAATGATAATTTGAAGGACTAGAAGATTGAAATGGGCCTTAAACCAAACATCTCAAGTCATATCATCCTATTTAGTCTTCCCTCCCATGTGAAAGTAGGGGATATAACCCTAAAATAGAATAATTTATGACAATAGGGAAGAAGTATTCCCCTCCCATTACTAGAGAAAGTGAAGGTGGTTTTTTGGTATATTATATAAATCGTGATGAATTAAAAAGACATGGTAATAGTTTCTTCCAGACCACATTACATTTGAATTCCTCTTAATAAATGGATAGTACAACTCTTATGTTTCATTATTATAGTAGGGGAGTCTATATAAAACCATATTTTCCAAATGTCCCCAGGACTTTTCATGCCAGTGGAATGTGATCCATATTTAGTGGTTGTGTAGAACTAATAACTCATCAAGAAGTAGTGTGGATTCCTTGTAACCTAATGTGTCTCAAGTGTAGTATGATTCTTATAATTAAATAATATCATAAACAAATGGAAATAGGGATATAAGTGGTCTATATTATGGATGGATTCATTTGAAGGTTGAGTCTTATGTTAGGGGAGGACTTATGCTCACTCAAAGACCATGTAGTTTCATTTCATAGAGAAATCCCACATTGAATATAATATAGGAACAATGATTTTGATAGGTTCTTTTCTTATTTCCTTGTCTATACTGACTACTTTATTTCATAATGTTTAATTGAAATAAATTATATATTCATGTGTAATTGATTTTTTTAATCTCTTGTATGATCGTATGCCATATATTTGGGAAATATCAACACATCCAAGAAAGAATAAAGAATTTTCATTTTCATATTCTTATTGTATTGTCTACATATCTGAGGTCTATTTATCATGAAACTTCATTATTCTCTAGATGAAATAATTAGATATTATTCTCAAGATGTATTCGATGGCATCATTTAATGCCCATATTGATTTTCATTATTAAACAGTGTCCACCACTACCCCTATGTCATCTCTAATTTCTTTCAAGGAGAATTCAAGCTTAGTACTAGTTTTTTATACCTCCTCTTCCTAATTTCTGTATGTTGATTTGTTAGATTTTATCTCTTCTATGAGAGGCTGATGGAGGAAACATTTTTATTAAGATTCCTTAAATGGTCAGAGATTTTGATTAAGTGATCTTGGATGAATTTCTAAGGTTATCTCATGGGTGTGAATACTTGTTATATATTTATATAAGGCCCAAAATTCATCTTATTTCAATCCCATATTAACAAACAGAACTAACTAAATTGAAGGTATTAAATAATCAGTTGATTGATTTAGATGTCAAGGAATTCATTTTGCCTAGTTTTTCTCTAGGGTGTGAACATGTACATTTTATCAAGAATCTATATGGAAGTCTTTACTTGTGCATCAACTAAAATAAATTGAATTATGTAACCATAAAGTATAAATACTCATTTCCTCACATGTATTAATTACTTGATCAATTCACATGGTAACAATGGTTCTCAATGATTTATCTCTAATTAGGATATCACCAAATTAGGGTTAAGGAGTATAATTTTCCCAATACTAATTTCGAAAAAAGGGTTGGTCATTATGAATAAATTGTGATACCATTTGGTTTGAGAAATGGTCATGTCGTATTCACAGATCATATGAAATGTATATTTAATCGACAACTCATTTCATTCATCATTGGATTCGTAGAAAAATATTCATTTCTTCCATAATTGAAATGAAGTATGAGAATCACTTTTGTATTTTTTTAGGAACTATCTACGATCACTGCCTATAAGAAAAACTATCAAAGTTAATCTTTTGGATCAAGGATGTCATATTCATGGATACTATCATGTTGGAATGAGTATTATTAGTCGAACATGATACGTTGAAGGCTGTTTTGACATGGAAATAACTACATAATTTATTTAATATAAATTTATTATTTGGTTTATTGGGATACTACCAAAGTGGTTTTAAGGAATTATCTAGACTTACATCACCGTTAACTTCTCTCACATAGAATGGGGTGATGTTTCTATGGATTCTAGAGTGTTATAACTCTTTCAATAATTTTTATTTGGGATTAAAATTATCCACTATTTTTGTTTTACCTAAGACCATAAAAGGTTATTCAATTTATTGTGATGCATCAGGTAAGGGTTTTCATTGTGTGCTTATGTCGGGTGATCACAATGTTTCATTTGTTTCTTGAAAACTATTTCCTTGTGAAAATAATTTTATAATCCATGATTTTTTTCTGATAGTGCATATTATTTCCATAAAATATTTTTAACACTACCATTTTGGTGAGAAATTCATGATTTATATATTCTTGAGGTATATGTTTTATTAAAATGAATGTAATTAAAGGAAAAAAAATATAGTTCTAATACCATTAAAAATTTTCATTTGAAAACACATATACACTAGGAAAAATAATTATGGTTATTGATTAACTTTGTAAAAATTTGTCATCACAAGCCCAAAAGGAATATAGTGATGAGTGGAACGTACAGATCCACATAGTTGAAATTCACTTGGTGGTGAAAGATGATAAATAATGATTTTTTACTAATTTTCAACTGAAAACTTAAATATTTGATCTTATTTAATAAGAGTAACTAGAAGATCATGAGTGTAATTGAATTGGGAGAATTATATTTAGGTGGGAGGCTCCCAAAGAGTGTCCTTTATCTTCTAAATGATCTATTTGTTTCATAAATTGTAATGTGATTCCTTTATCCTTGATAAAATTAGTGATCAATGATTTAAATCACTCTCAATGGGATGTTTATCCAAGATCCACCAAGATATACTCTGACATGAGAGGTATATATTTGAGTGATTCTATGAGTGGTGACATAACATATTTCATGTTGTGATTCTGTACATTTTGGGTCGTTAATGAAATGAATTATAATACCTTAGTTTTAATTCAATATAATTATACCCCCACCCAGAATAGGAGGGGATATCCATATATTTCATTATTGGATTAACTTATACCCCTCACTGGAATAATGAAATCAATTTTGTGATTGATCAGGTGGTTAAATGAGCATATTTCATCTTGATTTGGGATAATACCAAGGTGGAGGATCATGTAATTATATATATATAGAAGACTATAATTTTTTTATGGTGTTCCTTCTAAAATCATTTTTATTGATATACCAAATTAACCTCTCAATTATGGATAGGAATTTATGAGATAAGGGGAACTGAAGTGAAATTAAGGAGGATTATTATCCAAAAAATGGATGGACAAATGATGTTGGAAATCTATATTCTATAGAACATTATTTATAATCATTTCATGGACATAGGAGGATCATGGGATACTCATGTGTAATTGGTTATTTTTTTACCACAATAGTTAATATTCTTCTATAAGAATGGATATTTTTTAAAATCCATATATCATAATCCATGATTTTTTACCAATAATATTTCAGGTGGATGACACTACTCTGGTGGGACTGATCATCATTAAGGAGAAGATGGGTAAGATTCATGTTATTAAAAATCATATACTATTGGATTATAGTCACCATAAATCTTATTTTGATCATTTTTTATAATTCTTGGAGTTTCTTATTAGTGATCATGTGTTCCAAAATATTTTTCTTCATTCAAGTCATTGAAGGATCGATAAGAAATAGAACATCACATTGTGGTATATGGGACCCAAGGGGAATATTGAAAGAATTGGGAATGTTTTTCATTGGTTGGAATGTTCTCATTATATGATTTCAATTCCTAAAATATTCCATATATCTAATTTAAATAAATAGTATCAAGATCCCTCTCATCTATTAAGTCGGGAGGAGCTGGGATTAGATAAAAATGTTTCAGTGAATAAACAACTAATCTAAATTATTTGATCCTGGTAAAAAGTGATTTTTGGAATAATATTTATGTTGTATCATTTATTATAGAATCATGAGGGTAATTATCATGACATATGGGAGTAGTAAACCATGATGAGGGAGCAGTGGTCTTTTCTTTTCTCTGATCAAGATTCAGGTTTAATTTTTTAGTGTAAAAATTGAAGTAGAGGGAAGAATAATTACACCCACAATGTTATTTTTAGGTATACGATTCATTATATACAGATTTTATTTTATTATATCTTCTTTCATTTAATAATTCCTAAAGAAAATTGAAAATGGGGAATTATGACATGGAATATGTTTATAACTTGGTTAGTTCTAACCCTTTGTCTAGATTATGAGTCAGGGTAGATATTTCTCTAGTGAATTATGTATGATTGGAATAAAATTATATGAACTAAATATCCATATCATGTAAAATACCATTATGCATACGGTATTTTTAAATTTCTACCACACAGTTGATGAACAATTTCCTAAACCATGTGGCCAACCCATGAAGACTTCCATTACTTATGGAGGTTCCTTCATGGGTGTTAGTACATAGTTGGTTCATGGTTTCCTAAATCAAATAGAAAACCCATGTAGCCAAACTATGATATTAAAAAGTATGAAATTCATCTTTAATAAATTCTTTATTATCCCCCCTTCATATTTATTTATATTACATTCAAACCATCCAAGACTCTCACATGATGATCATTTCCCCTTCATTACCTTGTCTTAATTTCTTACCGGTTTCTTCATCAAATCATAAAGGAATAATCAAGTACGTAAATTTCATCTTCTTCTTTGGTTATTTTCCATTATCTCCATGATTTTATTATTTCCCAATTTTAATGGTGGCCTATGTTTCATGTTCGCTTATTTATAATGATATGGTTTTTTGTTTTAGGGATTTCATACACTATAAGATCTTGTGTATGTATGGGTTGATAATTGTAGAAGTAATTTTAATTTTCATTTAGTTGATAGGTTGATTTTTTATTGGATATTAGGATTAAAATATTGGGAGTTTTAAAATATTAAGGTGATGTTTCTAGACATGTATTGGGGCCTAGAAGGTATCTTAGTTCCTCGATTGGTCCTTGTAATCTTCATGATATGTTTATAATATTTTAGAGTATTTTCCCATGAAGTATGGTTTATAGAACATATTTTAAGGGAAACCATATGGAACCCTGAATATCAATAAAATTTTAAATTCATTTTTTAAGGAAAATTGTTATCAATTATAGATGGTTCATGTTTAAGGTTAAACTATGGGGGTTTTAGAGGAAACTATGTGACATAGTTTAGACTTGGGTGGATTCGAAACTAATTTGAAAACAATTATAAAAAAATTTGTCGAATATTACAAAGGTGTTTCATGGTTGGCCCATGGATTGGAAACCCTTTCAAACTAATCATGTGAGTTTGTATACATTGGGTAGTGAGGGATTCATGTCTGGAACATGTCTTATCAAACTACATGGACAAACTATGATGTTTATTAAAAAGGATCAATTTACAATCCCCCACCATTTTTAATATGGGGAATCCCTCTTCTCACATATCCTTCCATCATGTGAGATAGATCCCTTTTCCCTTTTTTCTTGTAAAATCCCCTTCAATTAGGTGTTCTTCCCCAATTTCTATGATGAATTTAAGTAAGAATCTTACTTCGGTGATCTCCACTTTCCATATATATTTATTATTTTTAATTTTGATATCTATGTTTATGGTTTTTCATTATAATTCCACTAAATAATGGTGGAATCATATATTGAAGATGGAGGTCTTATGCTTTATAGGATGAGGTTGTCCTGAGATTCCATCTGAATCTTATTTATCATCAACTAGATAATTTATATCATATTTTTTTAACTATTTTTTCCCCAAATTTTAAATAAGTTAACTATGGAATCAATGATAATTTCTAGTGATTTTATTTGATATGATTTTGGGAGCATGTAGAGGGTTGTTTTCATTCATTTGGTTATTTTTTTAATATAATAGGGCCCTTGGTGAACTTTTTGATGATTACTCCTTTTTATAATTTAATTATTAAATTAATTTTCTTTGCTATAATTAGTTGTTTGATGTTTTAAAGCTTTATTTAGAGGCTTGAATGGATGTGTGATATTTTAAAATCATGGTTTTACCTTAAGAAGGCCTTGGTAGATTCTTCTAGCCCTAAGAAGCGAATGGAAAGATTCAAATAATATATTGTTGGTCTGCATATTTTAGCTATTGAATTTATTCTTTTTTATGATGTATGGGGTATTTTGACACACTTAATAGAGATTGTAAATATTTAATAAAAAAATTTAATTTAAATGTGAATACTTTTTTGGATTGAACGATGTATGAAGGCCCTAAAATACCTTGGTACTGGCCTATTTTCCACGATTATCGATCACTGGGGACTTGACTTGATACATTATTATCCTTATTGGATAGACCATTGACATGGATTATGGGGTGGGTAAGTGGAAATTCCTAGAGTGTCATTGATAACTGATATGGGCCATGGACCATTTTACAGAATATTTTCTATGGGGTGAATCCCATGTAGTTGGAAAACCCATTTAATCGTAATGACGATGTTGAGAGATGTAGTAACCACAAACAATTGGCTATTGACCAAGTTCCTTGATTGTGAAAAATGAAAAATGTTTGGGCTCCTATATTATCTTGTGGTCTAGGGGACCCCAGTGGGTGCCCCAATAACTTACCAACCCTATTTCATGATGTAAAAATTGGGTAGGTATGGTTGAAACTATCACCATAGAACTCACATAGAACATGTAATCCTAAAGGGGCTGTGATGAAGTGAACATTTTTAGGTATTCAGACTACCCTTATATTTTTTAGACTTCCCCGGGTTATTTTTCAGCAGTTGTTACATCCATACATTCTTTTTGGGATTTAGAATATGGGAAAAATGTGATGCGATGGTGTAATGAATTCCTAGAGGTTCTTCATGGGATCCGACCTTAAGCCTTATATTATATGGTTTTTAGAATACACAGATGGTGATTTCAACATGGAATCTCCGTGAAACATATAATCTACTTATTGAGCCACATGAAAAATTCCAAGGATTCTAGTATTCAACCATTAGTTTATATAGGATTAACTATATTCAACATGTAACAAGGATGTCTAGCTTGACTAGGATATAACTATATGGGATTGGGTATTTTTTAGATTTATGTAATGACTAGTTCATTTTGTGGATCCTACCAGTCGAACATACTGATATCTATTATTCTTGATCTTGATTTCTAGGATACATGGGATCTAATCATTTAGAATGGTGATTTTGGGGAAGAATTTTATTCAGTGATTGCATGTGTTTTTCAGTATACAACATGAGTTATTATTTATTCATGGATTTTGGAGAGATTCCCTAAACCCTTAGGTTCTAGTCATAGAGACATTATTGATGATATTTAGTCTAGTTAATCCTACATGTGAAAGATTCCTTGGTTACACCATGATATGGTATTTGTATGATTAGAATGATACCATGACATTCTTAAGAAGACCTCATCACTTGATAAAGAAGGTATAGTCAATCAGGTTCACAAGTCTAAGGATTTAAAATGATATCATTTGGTATGTAGGTTATTAGGGTAATTGTGATGTTCATAGATATTTTATGAAATTATACTAAAGCAGGTGTTGTTGGATTGTTTTACTTTTTAGTATTTTATCTCATTGTTTCGAGAATGTCACCTGAACAAATCAATGTATATTACTACTAGTATGGGAAAACAAAAGTAGTTACATATAATGTTTTGTACTAAAAATCAACTTAGAAAACTATTACACATGGGATCCCATGCATCCCCCACTTGTTTATTTTAGGAACAGGTTAGGATGAGATGCGGGATAACACGATCAAGTAATATTCTTAGATTATGTTTTATATCCGGATGAAATGAGGTTCAGTGTAGTCCTAGAGAAAATTTCATTTATTTATTTTATACTAGTATGTATATGACTCACATCCAGTGGGTGGTTAGCTTTTGAATGGAAAAAATATTTGGGTCTTTATCACTTTCATTAAATATATATCTTCTCTAAATTTATTTCTTCTTCTTTTATTTTATTTGTATGGATGATATTTAGTTATTTTTTATTGTATTTTTTCACTCTAAAAAAGGAGGAATTGTAACGACCCAATGTTTCATTAATGTAAATCCATATTTATATAATTAAATGTCTCTTTATATAAACTGTTTATATAAAATTTCAACTTCTTTGGTTTTATGTGATGAATTGTGACTGTTGCTTTTATAGTTGTTGAACAGTGATAACATGATTAGTATAAATATAGGGCATTAACAAACCCAATTTACTCAGACAAAGGAAGCGATGTCCTCATCCAGTAGAATTGCTCCATACAAAGCCCATTTGTCGAAGCTTAGAAAAGAGGTGGAGTCTTTGGGCTTTTCTCTTGACGAATCCCAAGCTGAGCTTCATCATGTCAAGCTCGAACGGGACCGTCTACGGGAAAAGTGGAAGTTGATAGAGATTACCACTCGAGCGACGTTATCTGAGCCACCCTAAGAGTCTGTCACCATAGCACACCGTACTCTTAGGTCTTATGCGGCTGTTTTAAGGGGTTATGTAACAAATATCTAGTACTATGTTCATGTACATTATTTTTGTATACAATAATAAATGTACTTTCTTGTCATTATTGATACTTTTAAGTAGTTTTTAAAGTACAAACTGTGTTTTCAGTTATTATTTAATTAAGAATTATATTTTATTAAATTAAGGTATTTTTGAATTAAATAATATTATAATAAATTATTTTTATTATTATTAAATTAATTTGTATTAAATATAATTGATCTTATAATTTTATGAATACAACTGTAATTTTTATTAAGGTTTGAAAACCATTTTTGTGAAAACCCATGAATTTTCGATAAATGTTGGTTTTTATTTTAAAAGTGAAAATTAACATATTTAAAAAATTATTTAGATAAAATAAATGTTATTTCTGGAATCAAGACGTCGAAATTATCCAATGGTGAATTTTTCATAATTTTCTGAGATAGTCAAATTGTTGGGAAAAAATTAAATACTGTTTAAATATATAATGTCTTTTATGAATCATAATGACCCAAAAGTGATGTAATAAAATAAAATAAGCTTTCTTTCGGCCAATATATGTTTTACCATTAAAATAATGTGATTTTGAGTTTTTCTGACTTATTTTACAAAGCATTAATGAACCGATCAAGACTTATTAAACATATTGTCTTTTTAAATTATTTTACATGGAAGTGTGACTCACCTCCACATAAGAAACCCCATTATTTTAAAATTTTCGGACTTTGGACTTATAAAATATTGTTTTCCTCTCCCCTTTGCCATAAAACATGGGCAAAAACCATGATCTGATTTTTGGTTTGGATTAGTTTAATGTAAGGGGTCCCAAGACTTAATAATATGGAATTCACTCACCTTTCCTATATAAACCCACCCAAGATCACACTTCCTCCTCACTCAAAGCCTTTGTAGTTCCTCCAACCTCTTCCCTATTCTCTCTAGAATCCTCCCAAGGTTCCCCAAGCTCCAAAGAAGCCTCTCTCAAGCCTCTCTCAATCCATTGGAAGCACACATCCAATTAAGGGTTTTTCTTCCTTTCACTTTTTTCTACAATTTTATTAATATTTTTATGCCCTTTTAATTTCATTTATAAATTCTGGGGTATGGTTTCACACCTCCCCCATACTGCCCTATTATTTTCTGAATAATGGGAGACCCTTTTCTCTCTCATTAAATGCCTCCCATGTACACCTGTTACTATGCCGAAATTCCGTAAGGAACTTCTCTCTCTTCATTTACATTCAAGAAATACCTCTGTATAATGAATCTAAATTCAATTACAATTGTTTAGAAATGTATCTATATGACCCCCTTACTGTCCATTTCATGTAAATATGATGATAAACCCATTTCTCTCTCATCAACCATTTTTATGAATTATTATGTCACGTCGTTACGCTACTGATGTTGCACCGATTTTCTAAGACAATGCCTTTGTGTAGTGAATACCGTGCCCATTTCTCCATCAAGGGTGTTCACCTTTACGCACATTTACTTATTGATAATAAATTTTCATGTATGAATTCCACATTCCTTTATCATGGGATAAATGATTATGTTTAATGAATCTATGTTTTATGATCCATGTGGCACACTTATGCATGAAATGAAATGTATAAGAAGGGTGCACCCTTATAGTGCTCCAATGCATTGGGTAAGGTATAGTATCATGATACATCATGTGCAATGAGTGTTGACTCATGCTAATTCAAGTGCAACGAGGGTTCACTCGTGCTTCATGTGCAATTATAATGTACTCATGCTGCATATGAAATGAGCCTTGGCTCATGCTAATTCCATGTTAAGTGTTGTTTCCACATTTCCACGTTATGATTATCATGCTTTATCATGCCTTTATGTTCATGTTTCTATTGTTCTCTATTGATATTCCTATTGTCTAACATGTATTGTACTCCTCATGTATTCCATGTTTATTCCCATACTGGGCTTTATAGCTCACCCTTTTCTTATGCATGTACTCAGGTTATCCCATGCAATGCTAAGTACGAGGGAATGCAGTGGTAATGTAAAGGATGTTTTCAATAAAGATGTTGTAATTCATGTTTTAAGTTGTTATTTAATGATCCTAATCCCCAGAGACACTATACCTCTCGATCTTCCATGATTATCAAGTGAATATTTTATGTATTAAATCATGTTTATGTTTGTAATAAAAGTCGGGTTGTCATAGTTGGTAATAGTGGATAGGTTTAGTTAATTTTGGGAATAGGATCAGAAAACCCTAGTAAAGCCTTAGAGACAAGACTAAGTATAATAAAAGCATCCCTACATTTTGGTAATTACTGAGTAACTGGTTTCTCAAACAAATACATCCTTGTCTGGATATGAGAAGGTAGAGGAGGCTCTGGAACAGATGTATCCTAGGGATAAACCCCGAAAACACCGCTTTGAGATAGACTCGAACGGGAACTAGTGCACGACAATAGGCCTTGCTGCACTATTGGTTACGACACTCCTGGGGGATATCTTTTGATAAATTCACAAGTTTATTATGAAACCTTATTAAGGGAATAAAAAAAATTCCCCTAAGAATAAATGTTAGAAATTAGATCATGAAAAGCCTAGATTGAGCCTATAGACTCATGAGTTAAGGAAATAAAAGATTATTTATAAGTCATCAACTTTTGACTTTGGATTAACCTTTATGTGTTACCCCCTAACTTCCCTTTTATTCCAGCCAATGACCAGTAATAGGAGGACTCGGGCTAACAACCGATGTGAAGATCAGTGCGATGACTATACTAATGAGATTCCCAATCCAATGGGAGTGGGAATCGCGAACTTTATCATGCTTCTCTCTTAGCTAACTCAAGATTTTAATAGAAACACGGGTCAAGAAGAATGTCCAAACCCCCTTCAGAAGTAAAAATTCACTATCGAGAGCTTCATGAGACAAAGGCCTCATACTTTTAGTGGATCATCCGATCCCATGATCGATGAACAATAGATCAACTCCATTGAAAATATCATCTCTATCCTTCAATGTTCTGAACAAGAGAAGGTTCTCCTGGCGGCTTATCGTATGGAGGGTGAAGCTGATCAATGGTGGATGTTGATAAAAAATTTGAAGACTAAGGAGGAGATCGGGGAGTTGGAAAGAAAGTATTTCTAGAAGATGTTTTTCGATAAATATTTTCCACGCACCCTCCGGATTAAGATGGAAAGGGACATCATTTACCTCAAGAAAAAAGAAGAAGAATCTGTTGGAGATTACAAGGAAAACTTCACAAGGCTTTCATTATATGCTTATGGCTTTGTCGTTACCCCCCGAATGCAAGGTTCACCGCTTATTTGGTGGGCTGAAACCTAGCCTGCAAAAAGAATTAAGGATCTGTGACTTCAACAGCTATGTGGAAATTGTCTGATATGCCCTCAATGTTGAAATCAAGATCGGGGAATCACAGGGGTATCATGGGGGCAAGAAGCGTAAGGTGGACTTCAATGCTAGTGGTCCTATGAATAAATCCAACGGTGCTAAGAAGATATAGTACCCCACTTGCCAAAAGTGCGGAAAGAAGCACCCTGGAAATTGCCTCAAGGGGATGAGGAAATGCTTTCGGTGTAGAAGAGAAGGGCACCTAGTTGTTAACTGTCAGGAAGAATGACCCGCGACTGTGACATAGGAGAGGAACGCTTCGTTCGAACCTCAACATGTTGTTCGCTACTACAACTGCAAAGAACTGGGGCATTTTTCAAATCAGTTCCCTAATCCAAGGGTTTTCAGAGGCAACCAACAACCTCCAAGGCAGCAAGTAAGATATTTTTCCATCACTTCTACCAAAGTGAACCCCGAAAACGAAGTGGTGACAGGTACACTAGTTATTCATTAAATAATAGTGAACATACTTTTTGATTCAGGTTATACACATGCTTTTATATCTCGAAAGTTTAGAAGAATAATCTAAGCACCACCAAAAATCATCGAAGTGAAGATGTCGGTGAGTACGACAAATGGTGCAATCATTGCATCCCTTGAATATAAGTCATCCCCTGTTAGAATCTGTGGATTGAACTTCCCGGAAAACCCCTTCATACTCCCTGTCATGGAATTTGATGAAATTCTTGGTATGGATTGGCTTTCCTTGTATATAACCAACATAAATAGTTGGGAGAGGGAAATAACACTCCATATGGAGAATCGACCCCTGATTATTTACAAGTGTAAGGAGGAAGATGAATCTCATTTAGCTCCATCATCTCAAGCATGGATATTACTGCACTATGAGAACGCGTATCTGGCTCAGATGATTGAGTCCAAGGAAGAAACCATCCTTGAAAAAATGCCTATTGTGAGGGAATTCAGTAAAGTGTTTCCCGAGGAACTACCTAGTCTTCCTCCAAGAAGAGACGTTGAATTCTCAATTGAACTTATACCTGGGGCACTACGAATATCCAAGACTCAATATAGAATGGCTGTCATTGAGCTTGTAGAGCTGAATAAACAACTATAGGATAATCTGGATAAAGGGTTTATAAGACCAAGTACTTCACCATGGGGTGCACCAGTCCTCTTCATCAAGAAGAAGGATGGTTCAATGCATCTTTGCATCGATTATCATGAACTTAACAAAATCATGATAAATAACAAGTATCCTCTGCCACGGATCGATGAATTGTTCGATCAGCTATGTGGAGACCAATACTTCTCCAAGGTAGATTTGCGGTCGGGATATTATCAAGTAAGGGTGAAGGAGGAAGATGTCCCAAAGACTGCTATCTGTACAAGATAAGGGCACAAAAAATTCATAGTATTTCCCTTCAGACTAACCAATGCTCCAGTAATATTCATGGACATGATGAATAGAGTCTTTAGATATTACCTAGAAAAATTTGTGGTAGTCTTTATTTATGATATTCTAATATACTTCCAAACCTAAGAGGATCATGATGAGCATTTAAGAACTGTGCTAGAGATATTGCGCAAGGATAAGCTGTATGAAAAGTACAGAAATTATGAGTTCTTGTTAAATGAGGTCTCATTCTTGGTCCATATCATCACAAGCAATGGTATATATGTGGATCCCTCCAAAACAGATGCAATTGATGGATGGATGAGGCCAACATCGGTAAAGGAAATCCATAGCTTGTTGGGGTTAGCTGGATAATGTCGATGATTTGTGAGAAATTTCTCACGATTATCCAACCCTCTTACCAAGATAACTATAAAGGGAGTAAAATTTTCTTTGAGTGATGAATGCGAAGAAAGCATCAAGGAGTTGAAAAGGAGGCTTATCACTGCACCTGTGCTCACTTTACACACAAGTGGGGAACTTTTTTTGGTATTCAGTGATGCTTAGAAGAAGGGCTTAGGTTGTGTGCTGATGCAGAATGATAAAGTGATATCTTATACCTCAAGGAAGTTGAAAATCCATGAGCGAAACTATCCAATGCATGATTTTGAGTTGGAGGCTATGATCTTTGCCTTGAAAATTTGGTGACATTATCTCTATGGGGAGAAATGTGAGATATATACTGACCACAAGAGTCTTAAATTTATATTCACACAGAAAGAGATTAATATGTGATAGAGAAGATGGATAGATCTCATTAAGGATTATTACTGTTCAATACATTACCACCCTTGGAAAGCGAACAAGGTGGAAGATTCCCTAAGTATATAGGACCTAGTGATTATATCAATGATGAGAATTGAGAAGGATCAAATCTTCTTAGACTTGATGAGGATGGACATGGTAATCATAAGGAAGGGAACATCATCAATCCATTCACAAATGATTGCTCGACCATTTCTTTCGGAAAGGTTAAAGGATGCTCAAAATAATGATGCGGGAATTCAAGAAAAAGTGGAAGAAATCAAAAAAGTGAAATCCTATGAGTTTAATGTTAATGAAGAAAAAATTGTGTGATTTGGGAAGACACTATGTGTTCCATCGTGTATGGAGTTGAATAAGGAACTTTTGGATGATGCACATAATTCAAATTTCTCTATTCACCCAGGGAGCACAAAGATGTATCGAGATATCTGAGAAAACTTTTGGTGGGACAATATGATTAAGTAAATCGCTAAATATACATCAAAGTGCCTAGTGTGCCAACTAGTGAAGGAAGATAGGCATAAGTATAAGGGGATGATGCAACAATTTCCCATACCAAAATGGAAATGGAAGACCATCACCATGGACTTTGTCACCGGACTTCCGAGTACATCCAAAGGCAACAATGCAATCTGGGTTGTTTTGGATCATCTTACAAAGACTGCACACTTCATTTCTATTCAGAAGGATTTCTCATTGGATAAACTAGCACAGATATATATCAGGAAGTAGTAAGGCTACATGGAGTACCACTATATATTGTTTCTGACTGAGATCCAAGATTCACCTCTATGTTTTGGAAGAGTCTTCAACTTGCTCCGAATACTGAACTGAACTTCAGTATGGCCTATCATCCTCAAACTAGTGGACAATCCGAGAAAACTATCCAAACACTTGAGGACATGTTGAGAGTGTGCTCAATGGACTTTATAGTAGGATGGGATCAACATCTTCCTCTGGTTGAGTTCTCTTATAATAACAATTTCCACTCGAGCATCCAAATGGCACCATTTGAAGCCCTGTATGGGAAAAGGTGTAGAACACCGACATGTTGGGATGAGGTCGGTGAACGTAAGCTGATTGGACCAGAAATGGTGGAGGAAATGGTGGAGAAGGTGAAAACCATTCAACATCATATCAAGGCAGCCTAGAGTCGACAAAAGAGTTATGTAGATAACCATTGATGAGACCTTGAGTTTAAAGTTGGAGACATGGTTTTTCTACGCATATCTTTGTGGAAGAAGGTCATGAGGTTTGGAAATAAAGGGATATTAAATCCAAGGTATATCGGCCCCTTCAAGATTCTTGATCGTTTTGGGGCTATGGCCTATCGACTTGCACTTCCACCTACCATGGCCAAAGTACATGACGTCCTTCATGTATCCCTCTAAAGGATGTACATACCTGACCCTTCACTTGTACTCTCTTCTGAGGTGGTAGAGTTGGAGGATAATCTTTCTTATGAGGAGAAACCATTGAAGATCTTAGATCGTAGAGAAAAAGTTCTACAAAATAACACAATTCCCCTCCTCAAGGTGTTTTGGAGAAACGACAAGTTTGAAGAAGAAACTTGGGAATCGGAGGAAATGATGAAGCTGAGTTACCCACATCTGTTTTAGTGTGGGAAAAGTAAATTTTGAGGGAAACTTTTCTTAAGGGGGAATATTGTAACGACCCAATATTTCATTAATGGAAATCCCTCTTTATCAAATTAAATGTCTCTTTATGTAAAATGTTTATAGAGAACTTCAACTACTTTGGTTTATGTTAAGAATTGTGACCAATTATTTTATAGCCATTGAACAGTGATCACATGATTAGTATCAATATAGGGATTTAACAAATCCAATGTACTCAGACAAAGGAAGCGATGGCCTCATCCAGTAGAATTTCCCCATACGAATCCCATTTCTCGGAGCTTGAAAAAGAGGTGGAATTTTTGGGCTTCACTCTTGACCAAGCCCATGCAAAGCTTCATTATGTCAAGCTCGAACGTGACCGCCTACGGGAAAAGTGGAAGCTGATAAGGATTACCACTCGAGCGAAGTTATCTGAGCCACCCCAAGAGTCTGTCACCATCGCACACCTTACCCTTAGGTCTTATGCAGCTGTTTTAAGGGGTTATGTAACAAATCTCTAGTACTATGTTCATGTACATTATTTTTTTAAATAATAATGAATATACATTCTTGTCATTATTGATACATTGTAAATAGTTTTTAAATTACAAAATGTGTTTTTAGTTATTATTTAATTAAGAATTCTATTTTTTTAAATTAAGGGATTTTTGAATTAAATAATATTTTAATAAAATATTATTATTATTATTAAATTAATTTTTATTAAATATAAATGATCTTATAATTTTATGAATGCAATTGTAATTTCTATTAAGGTTTTAAACCCATTTTTGTCAAAACCCGTGAATTTTCGATAAATGTCGGTTTCTATTTTAAAAGTGAAAATAAACATATTTAGAAAATTATTTAGATAAAATAAATTTTATTTCTGGAATCAGGACGTAGAAATTATCCAATGGTGAATTTTTCATAATTTTTTGTGACACTCATATTTTTGAGTAAAAATTAAATACCGTTTAAATATATAATGTGTTTTATCACATCATAATGACCCAATAGTGATGTAATAAAATAATATAATCTTTTTTTCGGAAAATATATGTTTTACCATTAAAATAATGTGATTTTGGGTTTGTTTGAATTATTTTACAAAGCAGTAATGGACCCCTCAAGACTTATTAAACATCTTGTATTTTTAAATTATTTTCCATGGGAGTGTGACTCACCTCCACATAAGAAACCCCATTATTTTAATAATTTCGGACTTTGGCCTTATAAAATATTTTTTTCTTCTCCCCTTTTCCAAAAACCATGGGCAAAAACCATGATCTGTTTTGTGGTTTGGATTAGTTTAGTGTAAGGGGTCCCAAACCTAAATAATAAATAATTCACTCACCTTTCATATTAAACCCACCCAAGATCCCACTTCCTCCTCACTAAAATCCTTTAGAGTTCATAAAACCTCTTCCTAACTCTCTCTATAATCCTCAGAAGGTGCCCCATGCTCCCAAAAAGCCTCTCTCAAGCCTCTCTCAAGCCTTTGGACGCACACTTCCAAGTAAGGGTTTTTCTTCCTTTCACTTTTTTGTGCAATTTTCTTAATATTGTTATGCCCTTTTAATTTAATTTATAAATTATGGGGTATGGTTTAGAACCTACCCCATACTTCCCTCTTATTGTTTCAATTATGGGAGACCCCTTTCACTCTCATTAAATGCCTCCCATGTACACCTGTTACTATAGGGAAATTCCAAAAGGAACTTCTCTCTCTTCATTAACATTCGAGAAATACCATGGTATCATGAATCTAAATTCAATCAAAATTGTTTGGACATGTATCTATATGAACCCCGTACTATAAATTTCATTTCAATATGATGATACACCCCTTTCTCTCTCATCAACCATTTTTATGAATTCTTATGTCACGTCGTTACGCTGTCGAAGTTGCATCGATTTTCTAAGCCAATGCCTTTGTGTAGTGAGTACCATGTCCATTTATCTATCAAGGGTATTCACATTTATGCACATTTACTTATTGATTATAAATATTCATGTATAAATTCCACATTCTTTTATCATGGGATAAATGATTATTTTTAATGAATCCATGTTTTATGATCCATGTGGCACACTTATGCATGAAATGTAATGTTTATGAAGGGTGCACCCTTATAACGCTCCAATGCATTGGGTAAAGTATAGTATCATGATACATCATTTGAAATGAGTGTTGACTCATGCTAATTCAAGTGCAATTACGTTTTACTCATGCTTCATGTGCAATGAGAATTTACTAATGCTCCATGTGCAATGAGCCTTGGATCATGCTAATTCTGTGTTAAGTGTTGTTGCCACATTTCCACGTTATGATTATCATGCTTTATCATGCCTTTATGTTCATGTTTCTATTGTGCTCTATTGATATGCCTATTTTCATACATGTATTTTACTCCTCATGTATTCTATATTTATTCCCTTACTGGGCTTTATAGCTCACCCTTTTCTTTGCTTGTCCTCAGGTTATCCCATGCAATGCCAAGTACGAGGGAATGTAGTGGTCATTTAAAGGATGTTTTCAATAATGATGTTGTAATTCATGTTTAAAGATTTTATGTAATGATCCTAATCCCCAAAGACACTAGACCTCTCGATCTTCCATGTTGTATCAAGTTAATAGTTTATGTAATAAATCATGTTTAAGTTTGTAAAAAAAGTCTGGTTGTCATAGGAATAACCACCCCATGACACCAATTTAGACACCATATAATAGCTGAAAGCATATAGAATTCATGGAGGTGAACCTGAGGTATTTTTGGAAGACCCTGTCAATGCACCAGTTGAGTGTCCTATGGTGTTAGATATTACAATGTTATATTAGTGTCATGATTTAATTTTTTGTTATTGTTTTATGATTTTTGTAAATGATTAAATTGTATTATTTCAATGATTGTGATGGAATACAGGCTATTGATTTAGGAACACCTTTCCTGGTGGATTTCTAGTTTATCAGGGGTATGGGATTGATGTTCATGGATTTTGATATTAGGGTTGATATGATTTTCACCTAGGTTGATTTAAATGATGTTTGATATTAATGATTTAAGGATTATAGATTATGGTGTTTGGATTATTGGTAGGAGTAAAGGTGTAGATTTTCCCTATTATGTTGTATAGGTTATAGGTGTTTCACGCATCAAGTCATGCAAATAGGATCCTTGTTTTATATTACTTATAGTGTGAATCTATTCAGTGATTATATAGGATAATTTGTTTAAATTTTCAGAAGCTACTCATACACAATTTTTATATATTATTACTTGGTGGAATTCAACTCAACTCAGTTGACCTATATATATATATATATTTCTGATGGAAGGTCATGTGGGTCCTATAGAAAGTTTATCGATGGTGATGATAGAGATTGTCCAAAACTTTAGTATAAGATGTGGGAGGCCCTTGTAGGTTCTTTTTTATTTAGTTATTTAATCATATTATAATGACCTAAATGGAGTTTTCCCATTGTTATTGGATTTGTTCTCTACTAAACCAATAATGTAAAATTATTCACTAAGAATGAGTCATTTGGGATAAATCTATTGGATATTGACATAATTATTGGTGACAGATGATTTTATATGGGGTATTTCTCTGCGGGGATACATGATGAGAATTGGTCTTGTTTTGGATTCATGGTTTAGAACATGGTTTCTAGTTATGTTAGGTTTGACCCTAGACTGGGTGGTTTGGAACCTGATTTTTCATGTCATGTTGAGATGGGTTCATTGAGCACTATCTTGTGAGTTATGATCTATCCTAACACCATATTTTTGGGGATAAGAGAGAGAACCTATTGGGCCTTGATATGTGACTCAATTTTTTTTATTTAGTCATTTTTATGATCAAGGGATTCTCGTGAGAGAGTATTTTAAGGGTTCTTACCTTCCATGCAAAAAAAGTCATTGGTTACTAGTTTAGTATATTTAATCGATGAATTAATGTAAAATTTAATGATTGGTATTGGAGTAGGGATGCCATATATTCCTTTAAAAATATATATTACGTTTTATTGATTTGAAAATGGTTTTGAATGTGGAGGGAGAAAGGGTAAATTATGGAGGCATTGAAATGGTTTTGGGTGCTGGCTAAGCATGTGGTTAACAAGATGAAGTGACAAATAGAGGTTCATGGTTTTCGATATTGGTGTGTCATCCTAGTTCAGGTGGTGCACGATTCAAAGGAATATGGGTAAAGTTTAGTAATTAGGTGATATCGGTTCATATTCCCCATTATTTTCAATCTAAATTATGGAAGTGTGCATTAAGAGTGTGATTCCTCTGGAAGTGTGGATTAGTTATAATTAGTGATTGGAAAAAGTATCTATGGAAACTTGATGAGTTTAATATATTCATAGTGACCCAGATCATTGGATGAAATAACTGAGGTGTCTATATAGTGGGGTTTATTCTAAAAATCATTGGGTATAGTGATACAGTCAATCTAGGTATGAATGTTTGTGATATACTCCACTGTTGTGGAACTAGAGGTGCAGTATAAGGAAATATATGTCTTGGGGAGTTCACTATTAGCTATTTAAGGGTTTTACCCTCATTATAACTAGTGAGTATGGTTGGGTAGGATGATGGAAAGGATACTCCAATGGTGGTGTGTGATGTTTCAGTCGTGGGTGTGTAACCCTCATGATAGAAGGGTCATGGAAATATGGGTTTGATAGTTGGATAATTATTTTTGAATTTGGATGCCATAGGATAAATAGAACTTGGTAATTATAGATTCCTTAGTGAATTACAAGTATGAATTAAGTTAATTTATCTATTTTTTCTAAGATTTAGTTCAATATTGGGATTGTTTTATGGTTACTAGAATGTAGTCGGGTTAGTGGTGCATTAGTGCTTGAGTTGTGGATCAATATTGGACATGAAAATGGATATTTCATACTTGCAATTCCAGTAGAAGTTGGTTAAAATCATTAGTGATAATTATTCAATGATTAAAAAATTTATTTTTCCTTAAAGGTGTTATGATTAGGTATATGTTAATGAATTTGTGGTTAGAGTCATTAATTTTTTATAGTGGTCAGCCAGAGGATGTTTGACTGATGCTTTAGATTTTATAGAATATAGTGAGCTAGAAATCACTTTGGTTATGTCTTCTTTTATGATGACGTTGTCATGTCTGAAGATGGATGGGTATCATGGAGAACCATATCAATGATTTTGAAAATTGATACGATAATTGAATAATTGTTTACTGTCTTGAAAACCATAACAGGATAATTTCACTTTAGGAACATGTATGATGGTTCATGATAGGAATCAGCTAGTTGGTGATTAATAGATCACCAATAAATGTTAATATGTTGGTTTAGGTGACCAAAAAGTCATATTCTAAATAATAAGTGTTAGAGTGGGATGATTTTTAGATCTTATTTCTATATGGTTTGAAAAATTCAAAAGGAATTTAAATTTTCAATTAATGGATGGTTGGGTTTTTTTAGAGATTCAAGAAATATTTATGAGAGTTAACCAATCATAAAGTGATTTTTTTATATTGGGTATGGGTGTTTGAAGGTACCATGTGTTATTGGTTTGAAAATGGGTGATTTATTTTAGGTTTCATATGTTTTGAAGGATTTACTCTCAGGGATATTGATTGGGGTGAAAGGTTCTAGTGAAATTATGTCGCACCCTAAAACTCAATGGAAATTCAGTTTATTTTTTAATGATAATATTAATCTCAGATATTCAGTTCATGGTTAAGCTGAAACTATAAGGGTTTCATAGGAAACCATGTGACTTGGATTGTACATGAGGACTATGGTGAATGGATTATAAATTGATGTAGAAAAACAACATGTAATTTTGTAAAGGTGAAGAAAAGTTAGAACATGGTTTGGAAAAGTATGTGTACTGAACCAGGAGGTGGATTTCTATGGGTTGTGTTGGTTTCATGGTTGGTGCATAGTTTCACCAATAGTGTCGAAAAAATGTATCCTATTAAAAAAAGATAAATATATGATTTCATCACCTGCCCCCCATTTTTCAGTTGAGGTGGACCTCTTTAACTCTCTACATCCCTCAAGTGATTCAAATACCATCCCCCCATTTTTCAGTTGAGGCATCTCGAAAATCCCTAATAATTTTTTACTCATTTATTATAGTAGGTATTTCCTCAATTAATATTTATTTTGGGATTTTCTTAAATTTTATCTTTATTAGTTTTGAAATCAATATCAATGGTTAGGTATTTTTTCTTATATGAGGCATGGTTTATATTGGGGGTCATTCTTGGGACTTTAGTTCATTTTTTATGTGACAGGGATACTTGTGATATTTTTGGGGGGTTTTCTCCATTATAATTTAATTTTAAAATTATCATTCAATTTTATAATTATTTTTATTTCAATATGTTTCTTGAATTAGGGTCTTGGAATGTAGTGTGATATTTGAAAATCTTTGTTGGATATTAGGTTTCCCTCTGTAGCCATTATTGGTTTTATGACAAAATTGAATGGATAAAATAAAAGGTATGTGGTTTACATAATTAAACAGTGTTATTATGTTTTATTATGATGTGTGTGGTGAGAGTTCACACCACATATAATTTTTATGTATTTAACTAAATAATTTAATTTAACTGTGCTACCTTGTTTGGGATGGAAAAAGTTCCAAGTCCCCGATGGACCATGGTACTGGAATGTGCACCTTATAGGCCAATGGTTGAGGCCTTGAATTGAGATGAGAATAGACTAAATGGATATACTATAGGATTGTTTGATTGCTTGGGTATGTATAACAACATAGAGTCACCTTTAAGACTCATATAGACCACATAAAATCTTCTTGACTACTTCCTAGGTTCTGAATGACATGAATAAAGTTATACATTTCTAACATGATGATGGTTATAAAAGGAGTAGTATACTTTGAGCATAAACAATTTAATTAAGTCCGAGATCAAGACCCAGGTCCAATGTAATGGTGCCTCTATTATAATGTTGACTAGGAGACCCTAGTAGGTTCACTAATTACTACATAACCATGTGTATGAATGTATATCATAGGTTGAGACGGTATCAGTTGTGACTTTATAATTTTTACCTAAATTGTAAGATTTATGGGGTTGTGATAATGGGAATGGGTTTAGGTATTTTTCCAAACCCATATATTTTTTTTATGCTTCATCTGGTTATTTTGATTTAGTTGTTATATATAGACAGGATTCCTAGGACTTGGCATATGGGTCTAAAATGATTTGATGGTGTGAGGAATGCTTAGATATTCCTCTTAGGAACTGGCCTTAGGCGTTATATGATAATGATTTGAGATGTCTTGGAAGATGATATCCCCATGGATTCCTAGTTACACCTAGGATCCTGGTGTTGTGCCATGTGGATAATGGCTATCATGTTAGGATTTGACCTTATGTCTATGTGGGACTCCCCTAACATGATGGGTTCCTAGGATTCTGAGCATTACTAGGATATAACCACATTGGCTTACAGAATTATTTTAATTTCCCTATTATTTTATTCCTAGGTCATCCTTGTGATCCATCTAATTGATCCTGATGGTATATATTGTTCTTAATCGAGTTTCAATGATTCTTAGGATCCATACATTTTGTAGGGTGACATCGGGGACGATAGATTTCCCAAGATGTTAGGAATTGGGCTGAATCCCTTATTTATACATATAGTCTGGAGAGATTCCCAATATTTCAAGGGTCTAGTCATGGATCTATTATTAATGAGTTATTGCTTGGTTGAGCATGAGTATGAGGGATTCCTATGTTAAATTAGGATCTGATATATATATGATTGGAATGAAACCATGATTTGATCAGATACACCTTGTAACATTCCAATGTAGGTATGATAGATCAGGGTCACGAGCCTAATAGTGAAAAATGGTATATATTGGTATGTCGATTGGAATGGTCTTTGGGACATGATAAATGATATTCCAGTATCAAGATATGGCATGTGTTGTTGTTGTTTTTTACTTTATTTAAAAATTTATTTATTTTTTTCATAACTTCACAAGAATATAACAATGAATATGTTGGATATTATAGCACCAAATTAGTGGTTCCGTATGATTATTTTTATTCATACTCTACATAGGCCACCATTTCATGTGGGAACCGAAGTAGCTCTAAAATGGTTACTACAAGCATGGGTTGGGAAGATCCATTGGATAAAACTATTAAGTGAATGGATTGGACAAGGTAATATATTAGCATAATATGAGGCTTTTGGTAGTCATATATCTAGTGCCTTTTATTTATTTTCTACAATTATGTGTATGTAACCTACCTAATGGATGGTCGGTTTTTCAATGGACTAGTTTTTTAGGCCATTACCACATTCATTTATTATATATCTTATTTATATTTATTTCTTACACCATAAATTTATGGTGATGTATGATATTTATTTATTTATTATTCTACTATACACAATTAAAAATGGGGTATATCCTCCCAAGGATACCTCCTTCGACCCCCACTACTATGTAAAAGCCTATAGTATTTAAGGGGGCCCACCCAAGTTTTTGTAGAGAATTAGGATGAGGAACTAGTTTAGTTGCCTTTGGATTGGGATGTTACACAAAAATTTCAATTATCCTGCATCCACTTCTCATGTAGATTCACTTCATTCAGCAATGGACACATTGATCAAAGGTAATTTCTTCTCCGAACATCCATTTTTTGAATAATCGTATGTGATTTACACATAAAAATTATGTTTTCAAGTGGATTCAAAGTATTATATACTACTATTGTGGAATAAATTATTTATGATAAAAAGTTTTAAAATCATTATTTTATGATTTTAGAAAAAATGGTGATTTTGGAGGAATGTTTTATATACGGAATTGATGATTTTAAATAAATTGTTGATAAATTGTTTCATTGAGTAAATGTGAATTTGAAATGGGTATGATCTATAGAAAACAGAGTAATTATGTAGGGAACCTAATAATTGTACCACTCTCCCTAAACATTGATTGCATCACTAGTTGGGATGTCACTATGACTAGGATCTTAATTTTTATTCTAGTGTAGGGTGACATGTCTTGTGGCCTACACATGGTTGGATAATATTGGTTTTAATATAAGATAGTATAAGGATCTTAGTGAACAATTACAAAAGATACCATAGGTAATATACCATTATTAATTTTTTAAAATACTTTTTTATATTTCTTTTACATTTAAATTTAAAATTATTAAAAAATATTGTTACATGCCAGTTGTCTTTAAAATGTTATAATAGTATTTTTCTAAAAATGGATCATTTTTAATATAGCATGCTTGGATTATCTAAAAAGGTTCTGCATGGAACATTGTGAGAGATTACATTAGACAGGTTATTATTAATCCCTAAATACCCAATTTGGGTGTATTTAGATCTTGTTTTCCCATTAATTGGTAAAGGAAAGGTAGTGATGAGAGGTGGTGGATAAATATCATAGTTGTGTTTGGGTTCAATGGAAGTGATATAGTAAGAGATAACCCTCATGTCACCTGAAGATCTGTATTGGATGTTATGTTATTTTCAATGGGTTTGGATTTTTCTATACATATTCTATTTATCTTCAATTCCATCTTCCAATATTGTTCCCTTTTTCTTTTATTTTTGGACACATCATATATACATGATTTACCTAAAAATTATGTTTTGAGATTATTGATGATATTGTTATGATAAATAGTGTTATAGTTTACAAGGAGTTTAACTTATTGTTTTAATTATTGTTGTTTCTATTATTTTATTATTTAATTGGGTACCTGAATCGTAAATATATGATGATATTATTTTGGGTTCTAGAAAAAGACCCTATTGATTGTAACAGGATTAATTGGGAGAAACTGTACCCAAGGGTGTGTCATTGATTTCAAGGCACTAGTTGTTAGACTATGGGGATAGGGAATTCACTTATAACTATATCCCTATATGGTTCAGGTACTAGGTTAGGGGTATAACAACTTGTTTTGTGAAAATATTACACTAGTTCAACATTTTGACTTGTGATATTTGGTATGTCATTGTAGATCATGGATAAGATTGTCGGGACTTTAGGTGTAAGTTGTATGTGGGTTTTTGAAAAACACTAATCATACTGAGCCATGAGTTTCCATGGTTTGTTAAGAAATTATTATTATTAGTTTTTTTATTTTATTTTCGATTCTGAGGAATTTCTAGTTTATGAAATAAATATTTAGATAGAATTTTTGGGCACATGGTCAATGTGAAAAAGCTGAATACCGTGATATTATCTATTTGATATGTACAGGAAGAGATATATAGATTACCCTACACACATGATTCATAGTTTATAAAACTATGTATCCAAATCCCTTATATCCAGTTAGACCATCATAGATGGAACACATTTTTTAAAACTATATTGACTAACTATGTGTAGTGTAATTTTTGATGATTTTTGTGTTTCCCTTTTTTAATGACTTATTATGAATATTTAAGTTGTTTGATGAATATGTTTTGTTTAAATTTATAATATTTTTTCATTTTAATGGTCTAATTTATCATTATTTGATAAAATTAATTATAATTCCCCCTAAAATCCCATATGAACCCTCCATAGTGATTAATATATAATTTTACACTAGTTAATCCCCTAATAAATCTCAATTTGATCAAGACAATGGTGAGAAATATCTATTACATTGACCAAGTAGTCTAACTTGAGCCATATCATACTAAAGATGATGTTTCTAGTTCAATCAAAGATAAATACCCTGATTAGTAATTTTTTTCCATCATCCACCACCCTTTTCAAAAGAAACAATACTGACGTGGTGGATTATTGATTATAAAATATTGAAAGTATTTTTTATTTATTTGAGACTTCGGATCCATAAATTTTAAGGTTGAAGAATTTACTATTGAAGGGACTAACTAAAAATGGTGGGTTTTATAGTTCATGACAAGCTTCATAAGAATACTAAGTGGAAAGACATTGATGTTACGTTCACTCAGTAGTTATATCTATATATAATAGAACATATGATTTCTATAGAGTTTGATTGCATCCAAAAAGAAAAATAGATAGTCCTGGAGTATAAAAACTATTTTTACAAGCTCATTAATTACACTCTCAAGATGTTTTTGAATGATAAGTTAAAATCAACATGGTTTCATTTGGTCCTTTTACCTAACATCCTATCTAAGGTTTTTCTAATGATTTTGTTCACCAATAAGGAAGTGGTGAATTGAGACTTAATGGGGGAAAAATATTAGGTTGGGATATTAAAGATTTGTTATGCCCCCCATTCCTATTGAATGTGAAGGTGGATATTCATCAAGGAAGAGGAACTGTGATGAATCCAAAATAGGCAGTGGTAATGGATTAAAGAACCCATTTTAGCTATAATTATCTTCCATAATGGAGAGTATACTTATTTGTTCCATAAATTTAGTAGGTTTGGAAATATAACACCATATTTCCTAGTACTCTTGAAGAATTTTTATGATTATGGTCATATAGTCTATGTTAATAGGTTTTTATATTGAATATGTCATGAGAAATTAGTGTGGTTTTTTCATATCCCAGAGAATCTTAAGTAAAATTTGATGCTTCTATAGAAATGGGATCTTAAAGTCATTGTAATAAGGATATAATTTGTTCATCATATAAGCATAGTAAATTCTAGGTTAATCATAAAATTATTGTGATGCCTTATCATCACTAAGAAATTGAGAAGTTTCATGTCATAGATTAATCCCCCGTAGAATCTGAGGCATGACTGATGACTTTTTGAGGTTCCATTATTATTAACTCATCTATGGTGACATGTTAATTTGATATTTGTTCCTATATTTAATTTATATCTACCTATGTTATAGATTTTATTAACATACCATAAAAGTATATAAAGTATATTGCGTAAATATCCACAACACATGGAAATAAGGATTGTGAATTTTTATTTCCTGCATGTATTGTCTCTATATCTAAGGTGGGGTTATATGGGAAATCCTTATTCTCTATATAAACCTATTTGATATTATTACTAGGATGGATTGTATTTCCAAATTTAAATATCATGTTGATTTTTCTCATCGGATATTTTCCTTTACTTCTAAAAAAGGGGTCTCTCATTTACTTCAATATGAACAGGAATTATGGTCTTGTCCAGAAGGAGATACTATTTATAAGGTCGGTGGTTTTATATTTCAGATGTTATCTCTTCATTAAGTGGCTGATGAAGGGATATGTTTTGGTGAGCTTTGTTTAGTGGTCTGGGAGTTTTTGGAGGTGTTCCTGGATGGATTCTCATGGTAACCTCTTTATTGATATGGTGAGTCCTCCATTGATCTATGTCCCATAATGTATCCTATTTAATTAAATTCATATCAAATAGAACTATAATAATTAATGTAATTAATTATTAGTTGTATGATTTGGGATAATAATATTCATTCATACAATTGTTTCTTTATGGGTCACACCTATTCTTTTTTTCTAATAATGGGAATGGAATCCATCTCTTGTGTGTCGACTATAGGAAGTTTAATCATGTGACCATATTGAATAAATAACCTATGCGTCACATTGATGACCAATTTAATCATTTGAAAGGGGTAATATAGTTCTCAAATATTGGTCTTTGGTGAATATATCACCAACTCAGTATGAACGAGTCTGATATTCCCAAAATTGATTTTTGAAGTTGGTATGGTAGCTATGAAACCCAAGTTATTCCTTTTGGTTAAAATAATTTTCTAATAATATCCTTGATATTTATAGAACTAGATATTTTATTGATACTTCAACTCCCTCATTTTGGTATTGGTGGATTTATTATTGGTCTATTCTAGAACTCATGAGGATCATGGGAATCATTTAGGGATTTTCTTGAGGGCTCTCCATGATCACTGCCTCTATTACAAACTATAAAAGTTGGGCTTGAAGATATAAGATTTAAATTTATTAGAAAATATAGAATCAAAATGAGGAATTTTAGTAGAAAATTAGAATTTGAATACTTTTATGTCTTGGGAAGATCCAAAGAATGTCTTCAAGAAACATTTATTCTTGGTTCAAGATGGATAATACCAATAATTTCTCAAGGACTTCTCTAGGCTTACAACACCTTTGACTACTCTCAATCAGAAATGGGTAAAGTTTTATTATTACCTAGACTATCAATCATCTTTCGATGAGTTTAAGTAAAAATTGACATCATTTCTTATTTTGGTTATTATTGAGACATTATTGTTCTATTTTATTTATTCTAATTAATCTACAATAGTTTTTTGTAGTTTTTTGATTCATTGTTATTAAATTGTGGCATATGGTTCTCACTTACATTGTCCATGTGAAACAAATTACTCAAGACATGACCATGTGCTAAAAGTGGTTATACATTCCCTAAAATGTTTGGGGCAGTAATGTTTGGTGAGAATTTCATGATCTTTATAATGGTTATAAAATCATGAGGTAATTTTCTTATAAAAAAGAATTTAAAATTGGGAAAAGTAAATGGGTGGAATACCATTAAATAAAATTTCATTGAATTTTCTTATACACTATGAAATAGAAATGTGTGTGTAAATTATCTTAGTAGGATATTTCCATAATAATACCAAAATTAATCTAGTGATGAGTTTAACTAAAGAAACACTTTTATAGAATGCTCTTTTTGGTGAAGAAATAAAATGTGAATATGTTTCATGATACTATTTTATTGAAACCATATGTTGTTGAGTTTATTCAGCTAGAGAAACAAGGGTATGAGTGGTGTCAATATATGGGTAAAATATTAAATTTTAGAGAGGAAAATAGTGATTGTAAACTGTCATTTAAGGGTATTATATGTTTCAATAACCATAATGTGGTTCCCCAATCCCTGAATAAAGTAGTGTTGAATTATTTATATCAATATCAATGGTTAGTTCAACCAGAACATTCCATGTTTTATTATGATAGGAGATGTTGATATAGTTATCCTACTACGAGATGTGACATAGTAGGTTTCATGTTGTGATGTTATGTTTTAAATATGTTAAAGTCAAGCATAATAATCAAAAAAAGTATTTAGCCTCTTCCTCTGCCCACATTGAAGCAGGATGAGATATCCATGGATTTTATTATCAAATTACATTGTATACCATGTGGGAAGAATGCTATATATTTTTCGATTGATAAATTAACAAAATTAGCTCATTTCATCCTGATAGAGGACCAAAAAAGTTAAAGGATCTTGGAAATATTTATATATAAATGATTTTATGATTTCATGGAATTATTTTTGAAATCATTTTTTATAGATTTCCCTAATTCATCTCTCAATTATATAAAGGCCTTCAAGAAGATATGAGAATGTAAGTGAAATTAGGAATGACCTATCATCCCAGAACATACATGTAGATGAAGCGGGTTTTCAAATTCTAGAGTACATGATCTATACATGGGTTAATGACTCTTGAGACTTATGGGATACTCATATGATTATTAAGTTGGTTAACTTAAAAAATATTTATTATTACTCAATTAGAATGGCTATTTCTCAATCCTTATATGATCAACCAAGATGAACACCCCTTTCTTGGACTGTGGTGGAAGAGACTTCTCTAGTGGGATTGAACATTATTCAGTAAATGACAGGTATGATTTTGGTCATTTTGAAATGACTAGTAATGGGCCACTGTGATTACAAATCAAATGTTGAACTTTCTTGTCATACATTTATATTGTCAATTTTGACCTATTGTTCTTAGAGATATAACCTTGTTTGGGTAATCTATGACTTTTTCATAAAGGGATTATCACATAATGGAATTTGGTACCCCTGTAGATCATTGACAGGATTGTGAAAGTTATTTATTAATTATAATTTCCTCGTTATATTTTATTAATTCACAACATCTTACAAGTTTATCTATTAATGAAATATATTCATGATCAGTCCTTTTTTTTTTTCTGGGAATGGAAATTAATAGAGATGGATGTTTTACGTACTATGAGGCATATCAAAAACATAATCTCCTAGGAAAAAGTGTTATGTGTAAAAAATTTTCTATATGTTATAGTATTATGAAAAAACATGGGTGATTCACATGAGAAATGAGAGTGGTAAACCTCCATAATGTAATAGTAAGCTTGTATATTATTTTATAAATATATAAGAGACTTTATATGGGTGTAATGTTATGTGGTGGATAATATTGTCACACACACACAACCATTTTCCGGTAAAAAATTAAATATTTTTTATTTTTTATTTTTTATCTCAGAGTTTAATTCCGTAGAGAATTCTTAAGATAGATTATCAATATAAAGTTCAAGGTTTTTTCATGGTTAGTTTTAATCATGAAAATAGACCGTGCACAGGGGTGGGAAGTTATCCACTCAATTATACACGGTTTGTGCACATTCCTATAAAATATATGTCCAAACCATGCCTAAGAACCTTTTGCATGGGGTATTTTTCGGTTCCTATCACACAGTTATTTTATGGTTTTCTAAATCTTATGGCTAATTCGATTAGACTACCCATAGATAAATTGGGATCATTTATAGTGGTTAGTGAACAGTTGGCACATAGTCTCCTCAAATGCAAGAAAAAACTATGTTGTAAAATACTGAAACATTACATTATATTTCTTTTTAAATAAATCCAATCTCTATGATAGTTTTAGATGAACGTACCATCAGGTTAAAACGAAACACGATACTCTAGTAAAATATTATTATTTAAACATTACTATTATAACAAAATAATAGAATTGCAGAGTATGAATAGAAATATATAATTTATGAAACTTATTTTTTAAGAATGTATTAAATAAATTCAATGGTTACTTATTGATTAGAAATAAAATAATAACCATTTCAAAGAGAACAAAATGTTTTCTGAAAAAAGGAATTTTTTCTAAATGGGGGATTTGTCACTCTTTGCCCTCATTATTTTAAATAATTTTTAACACCTTTAAAAAATTTATTTTCAAAAATGATCTTAATTTTTGATATCATCATATCTATATTATCTTAGAGTAAATTTTTGGTATATTTTCTAAAAAGATTCATTTTTCGAGGAATAGTGTAAAAGACTATTTTTTATTAAAAACATCATTTTCAATTAAAGAATTTAATATATCAATTTCAATTTAATTTTTTTAAAACTAAAATTTTTCCAATAATATTTTTTTTAATCCAAATTATTTTATTTTAATGATGTTCGTATTTCATTTTATATAAAAACTTTATCCACATTTGAATGTTTTCTTTTCAAAAACTATTTTTTCTACACATCTATTGGTTTATTTATTAGTTAAAATAAACCACTTATTTGAATTGAATTTATAATAATTGATTCATTATTTGTTATTAGACAAATTTATATTATATAATCAGTTCAACGTAATTTTAAACCATAAATAATAGGTAAAATAGTAAAAATTATTTACCATGGTTAAGGTAGAAATGAGTTTTGAGGGTTAAACTAGAACAATAAAGGTTAAAAATGACATAAAAATTGAATAATTACTATTTTTAATATTTTAACCATATATATACTAGTTTTATAAAAAATTATTTTTTAAACATTTTGCATGAGAAAAACAAGGGTGGAATTATTAATTTTCAAAATTCTAAGTGTGTCCTCTCCCCCACTTATAAGAGGACATCCAAATCCTCTCCTTTACCTACTTACATAAAGCATTGGTTCTATCAATACCCACCAAAATAAATTACCTAATTCCCTAAACTCATCATAGAATCCTTTAATTCTCATAAACACAACCCAGTAATGCATTTGTTTTAAATCCAAATATGTTTTTTGATGATGAAGTAACATCCTTAACTTAGTGTTTTGTTTTATTTCCTCTTCCACCCCATTAAAATATTATTGAAACATGGTGATATTAAAACCATAGTATATTCAATATAATAATAATAATTTATTATGTTAATAAAATCAACTAAAACAATCTCTTCCTCCCACAAATGGTAAATAACACTATTGATCATGTGTACGGCAGACTACCACCTCATGAGCAGAAATATTTTGTTTTCCATCACCACTTTTCAGTGATGAATATAATGACGTATCTATTTTTTATATATTATATTAATTATAATATACTACTTATTTAATTATAATAACATATATAACTTCTTACATTCTATTCTGTATAGAATCTGATAATTTCACTCATGTGTATGGTGGAATGTCGCCTCAAGAAGTGATGTGATTCATTTTTCCCTAAATCATTACATGTACGGTAATAGTTATTAATTTTATGTTTATATATTATATTTATGATATATTAACCATTATGAGATATGAAAATCATATAATTTTTTACCTTATCATTCATTGAATAAATGATAACATTGTCTGTGTTTAAAGAGGAATATCGCAATCACAAAGTGGTTTTATTAACTTTTCACATAAGCTTTTCATGAAAAGTAATTAGGATTAATTTTATTTTTATATATTATATTCATGAAATATTTAAGAAAAATTAAATAAATATATAATATAATTAATTACATAATCATTCATAGAATAAATGATAACATCGTTTGTGTGTATGGTGAATTACCACCTTACGAAGCAATGTGATTTTTTTTCACCGTATCACCTAAATGGTATGTGTAATGATATTTAAATATATAATATTATAATTATGATAAAACTATTTCATTTAAATGTAAAATTAAATTTAACTTGATTCCATCGTTATCATAAAAAATGGAAATGTTACTCATGCGTACGTATGACCTACTGTTTCTAGGATTGTAACGTAATTCATTTTTCAGAACCGTATTTCATTGGTGGTTAAATATTTATAATTTAGGTATTAAAATGATAATTGTATTATTTTTTCCATTATTTATATGATTAATTAATAATATCTTGGACCTTATTCAACTTACCAATGTGATTTTTGGATATACGAGTCATTTATTACTGAAACCTATGACATGAAATTAATTGATTAAGAAATTTAATATGACATGGTAATAAATAAAATAAAATAAATAATATAATTTAAAAAGTTTCATAATATAATAAATAATAAAATTTATTTTATTATTCGTTGGTATAAAGAACCCATATAAAACTTTTCTCTTGAGGTAAGTTATCTCTCTAAACCACCCTTTCCATCGAGTTAAGAACATTCTATTTCTAACTAACTTTATCTATATACAAATGTTCTAGAATGCATCTAAATTAGATATTTATGTATATCATATATATACCTAGATTATTATCCAAATTTTTGATAGGTTAATACACTCCATATAAACATTTCTCAAATTCCTTCATTATAATTTTTTTGATTGTGATATGAAGAAAGATTATGATACCCATTTTATTTACAGAGTAATTATTATGTTATGACTTATTATATATTTCATCATGTTAGACACATATATCATGAAAATTTTATGATTAATTCACCCATATAGTGCTCTAATTCAATTTTTAAAGCTTTAGTCTCATGAGGCATTATTTGTGGGACTCAGGAGTAAACTAAATCCATTATGGTACATTTTCCACCATTTTATATTGTCTATGAATTTATCCTTGAATCATGTTTATATGATGTTATATGTTGTTTCCAAATTTCCTATGATTCCATTATCTTATGATACTATGTTCTTTTTGACATGCTTCCATGGAATTATTCATGATCCTTCTATTTTATAATGTCATGTTATTTCTTTGGCTCTCATGTTATGTTTCCTTATCATTTTTATTCCTTTACTAGGCTTTTTATATCAAAATAATTATTTATTCATTCCTTAGGTTATCCAATTCTATTTTAGGAGGTCAAATGGATTTTAGGAGCTCTCAATGGAGAATAAAATAATTATTTCATTTTTAGTTCTTTTAGGGGTAAAATGAACCTAGTATTCCAATAACACAAAGAATTTATGATATTTTTGTTATAGTAATAGATATTTAGGTTTATGAATCATGTAATAATATGTGTAAAATTATTGGACTTTCATAGTTGGTATTAGCATATTTTTTAGTTAACCTTTGAAACTTGGATGAGAAAACATTAGTGAGTACCCTAGGGAAAAGTATAAGGATAATTCTAAAAATAAGACTAAGTATAGAAAAATATCATCAAATTGTGGTGAAGTATATAGTGAGTGGTTTCCAGGAAAATACATCCCTTTCTAGATACTACAAGTGGGTTTGGGTATTATAATATCTTACTATGAGTAATAACCCCAGAAAGGGTGCATTGGGATGGAATCGATTTTCACCTAGTGCATGACAATAGGGATTACTACACTCCTAGTTTGAAACTCTAAGGGGATATAGTATGTAAATTCACAAAATCTTTTAAAATAATAATGAATAAAATGAATGAACTATTACGTTAGAAACCCAAATAGAAAACATTACTATTGGTGATTTATAATGATACCTAAGGGCCAAGAAATTAGTACATACTTATCACTTAGGAGACATTATTGATAATTTTATAAGTTTCTATTTAATATTATTACCTATACACATACTATGTTTTTCATTATTTTAGTTAATGGACTGAAATATTAGAAACCATGCCAATAACCAACATGTTAGGAAATGTGATGATTTCTCCAATGATATGTCTAATATCATGGGTGTAGGAGATTATATCATCATGGAAGTACCGTATCAACTATAAAATGTTATTAAATATAACATAAATAATTAAGGATCCCATACTCTTAAAAACTATCAAGATGCAGTCAAGTCTTTTTTTTAATTCCCATACCTTTAGTGGATCTTTAGATACCATCATCTCTAAACAATTAATTAAATAAATTCACAATGAAAAGGAAATATATTCTAGTTTTCGAATGAGGAATATATCATAAGGGTTTAACACTATGCATATGGATTTTTTATCTGTATAGAAAATAAGGTATAATATTTTCTTACTGGGTTAAATCTTAGTGTACAAAAGTCATTGGTGATTCGATACTTTTATAGTTATGAAGAGATTGTATATTTTGACCTCAATTTTGATATGGAGATCAGTGACTCCCAGTGGTCTCATAAGACTAGAGATAATAAAAATAAAATAGAGTTTCTTTTGGGACTATAAACTGATAAATCCCATGGAGTAAAAAGACCCCAACATCTATCTTTTTAAAAGTGTGGGAAGAATATTCCTAAAAACTGCCTAAGGAGAACTAAAAGATTCTTTAGGTGAGGAAAATAGGGAAATCATGATAATCACTGTCATATAGAAATAAAGAATTCAACTAATGAAGAATAATAAATTAAGTTTCATATAAATAATATGCTTATCGTACATTTTTTTACTATAAGGAACACTGGAATTATGAAAACCAATTCCCGAAAACAAGCATTCTTAGAAAAAATCATTGACAAAAACCTTCATGGATGTATGTATGGGAATATTTTATCACTAAGTATGAGGTGTATTTGGGCAAGGATATGGTGACAGGAATTCTACTTATTCCTTCATGAATATAAAGCATAATTTTTTATTCTACTTTAACACATTATTTCATATCTTGTATCTTCACTAGAACTGTTCAAAACCCATCCCAAATATGGGGGATGATATATTTTTGAGAACTGAAAATATAGGGATGGTTTCATCCCAGCTATATAAATCATCCCTGATAAATTTTTACATAATAAATCTTTTAGAAAATATAATCTTAATTATTTTAGTGGAGTTTAATGCTATTGAGGGAATGGATTGTCTATCCTTATATAAATCCAACAAAAATTGATGAAAGAGGGAGATAACTCTCCACATCCCACATCACCCTCTGATTTTATACATGTGTAAAGAGGAGGATGAATATCCCCTATAATTTTATATTAAATCATGGATATTATTTCATTATGAACATTCATATATATCCACAATGTTTGTGAAAAATGATAGAATCGTTCTTGAATACATGCCCAGGGTGATGGATTATACTGATGTATTCCTTGAAATGTTTATCGGACTTCCTCTTGACTAATAGTTTGAGTTCTCAACTAAACTATTAACTAGATCTCTAACCATATCTAGTAATCCTCATATAATAGACAATGTTGTGTTATAATAAGAGAATATTAGTTACAAGATTATTTGGAAAAGTGTTTTATACACATGAGTGCTTCATCATTAGTTGATTCATCCTTCTTTGTCAGGAAGAATAATGGGTCAATCTTCCTCTTTATTTATTATCATTAAATCAAAAAAATCATGATAAAGAACAAGTATCCCCTACCATGGATATATGGCATGTCTGATCATCTACATGGATATCATTATTTCTATAAGCTGGACCTTCGGTCAGGATATCACCAATTATGCGTGAAGAAGGATGGTATTCCTATGACTAACTCTCAAACAAGGTATAGACCCAATGATTTCATAGTTATTCATTTTAGACACACCAATGATCCATAATTCATTATTGAATTAATTAATACACTTTTTAGAGATTACCTCAGAACAATTTTGGTAGTCATTGTAGATGTTATTCTAATTTATCCAATATTAATGAGGAGATTGGGGATAATTTAAATACTACACTAGGGGATTTGTGCATGGGGAAGATGATTGAAAGGTATTTTAAATGTTAAATCTAGATGAAAGAAGTATTATTATTGGGAGATATTATAACCAATAAATAAATATATTTGGACCCTTCTAAGACAAAGGAAATCAATAAATGGCCTCCATAGGTATCTGTAATGGATATCCATAGTTTCCTTGTATTTTCACGGAATTACCAATGATATATAAAACACTTTTCATGATTTTCAAACTCACTCCCCAATCTACAATGAAATGGGGGTAAAATATTTCTAGATCGGTGAATGTGTAGTGATATTTAAGAAGTTGAAAAAGTGGATTATCACTAAAACGAAATTTATAATCCCCTAAAATGGGGATTTTTTTAGTTTATAGGGATTATTTAAATATGGTTTTGGGATTTTTACAAATCCATATTGATAAGGTTTTATCCTATATCTTAATGTAGTTTAAATTTCATCAGTTGAACTATTGAAAATAAGATATGGAGTTAATTATAATGATCATTGTGCTACAGTTGTAGAGAAATTATCTCGATGGGGATGTAGAGGCACAAAATCTTGACGTACATAGACATTACATTACTTTTGCAGAATATCTAATAAATAACAAAAATAAACACACAAGGACCGTAATAGTTTAATGTCTTTGGAAACTCGGAATATAATCTTCTAATCATGGTGAAATATCGACCACATCTCCCATAATGATCTTCCCCTTTTTGTTTTCTTACCTAAAACCATTATTTATATCCTGGGGAAAAGAAAACATAAAAAGGGTGAGCTCAAATTCTCAGAAAGGGAAATCATAGAGAACCTAAAACAATCCATAAACATTTGAATACAAAAACCTGAACATAAAATCTGAACATCAAAATCTTGAGTAAAGACATAAATCTTGGAAGTACGTAAGGCATATATAATAAAGGAAAATAAATCATGATAAAATATCATGGGAATAATACATGTGATTGTGGAAACCATTAAGCACATGATATGATTTCCATAGTACCCAAGGCATTGCTGCCAAGACCATCTTAGTGGAAAAAGTCCCTTTTTGAATCGAGTTCACTCCTCATTCCAGTCCTATATCACTGAACTAGATTAACTTACCTTTGTAGACATGTCTATCTCATGATATATAAATCTTTACAAAATTTATTGGAGGTAGATATATGTCCCAAACATCTCATAATGAAACCATTCTTACTTGTGCCACAACATGAACATAAATCATTCATCATTACCCAAATTATAAAATGGGTTTCATAAACATCATCTCATCATAACATATTCCATACAAAAAAAATGGATATCATTTCATCATAAGAAAAGTGAAACCATTTAAATCATAGAGAAATTATACTTGAAACATACACATATGAAATAATTCCATCTTATATGGAAAATGGTTTTGATAAAACACTTGAAATGAATTCTCTAGGAAAATATCCTTTCTTATTAAAAATCATTTTCTTTTCACAAAATTCCATGAAATTTTAAATGAAAAGGATTTTGTTGAAAATAGTCATTAAATCTTGTAGAGTAAGCTTGATGAAAAGAAGGTGTTATGAAACCGTAAAAATATGTTTATGCCTTATAAGTTAAAAAAACATTCTCCTCGTAATTTTGTCGGAAAAGTTAAAAAGCGCCACGTATGGTAAACAAAAGAAAGATTCCATCCATAACACAATGTAAAAGTAAAAGAAGGGTAAAAATGACTTTAAACATACATGGATGAATATTAAACACTTTATGAAAAAAAAAATTATGGACATGGATGAAAAATAGAACACCAGTAAATATTTACGAATAAACAATCTCTGATAAAAACAAGATTGGAAAAGTTATCCCTTACCTTATCTCTGATATGATTTGTATGTTTCTGAGCCTCCTATATAATGATTTAAATAATTTTATTGAATTATTACAGATTCATATTCATTGTTAAGATATCATATATGGTTCACTTATGACTTTATATTACCCGTTCTTTTGTAAATTTCATGTTAAAGCAACGTTTTGGATAAAATCGTTTCATTTATTGTACGTGTTTCAACTTTTAGTTCTTGATATTATTACTTATATCCTAATTTACTTAATTCCATAATGTAAAACATGATTTACATATAATATATATTCATCATATACATATATATATATGATAGATCGATAAATTTAATTAAATACACCGTTCATGGAGACGGTAGGCCGTACGTACGCATGAACGTTATTTCGTTTCCTCATTGAATTGAATTGAATTAAGTAGATGACATACATATATATATATATATACATAAATCTAGTATAATTATTATGTGATATATCTCATTATTATTCATTATATATACTTTATAATCATTCATTAATGGTTAACATGGAGAATGAATCTCATCGCGTCGTGGAGACGGTAGTCCGTACGTACGGACAAGCGATGATATCATTCCCATGATCGTGGAATTGAATTTAAGCGTCAGTACAATATTTCAGAATAAATATAACTTTACAATAATCATATATAGTTATTTATTTACACCATTATACCCATCCAAGTAAGGTGGTGGTCGAAAACAGATTACACCACTGCGTGGAGACGATATTCCTTACGTATGGACGCGCGATGATTTCGTTTTCCATAGGATGGATAGAAGGTGAAATAGGGTTGTTTTGTATTTATAATAACATATCAGTATATAATTAATACTTATGTTATTAATTTATAATGATACTACTAAAGAAGAATAAGTAGAAGAAGAAAGAAACTTGAGAGAATCGGAAGAAGAGATTACCTCTTCTTCGACGCACCTCCTTTAAGCCTTCTCTTAATGAAGTAGAATTGATATTTTTAGAAGACCAGAACCTCCATAATGTTTTTAGGGAATTTTATAAGATAAATGGTCATGTTTTGGCCGATTTTCATGGCATAAAAGGGTTTTAAGGGAAGTGGGAAGGGGTTTCCTTTTTATAAGGGAGGAGAGGGGAACCTTTGGAAATCTCAAAAATATAAATTTATAATAAATATAACCCCAATTAAAAACCTCCAAAAATGACTCTTATTCGAATATTATATGATATAGGGTTGTAATATCATCATAAAATAAAATTTATATATGTAGGAAATTTATTTTAATCATTATAAACTTGATTTATCCTAATTTAATCTATTAAAGTTTATTTGTGGATATATGATTATAAATTATAAATTGTTAAAAATAATTATGTATGTGCTATGAATTATCCATAATTAGATAATTTATGAACATTTAGACTATATAAATTTCAATTTATTATTTCTAAATATTTTTGTGATTTTTAAACAAATTAATGATATGTAATTTTTATAAAATAACAATACTGTCAATTTTGACACAATTCATTTATTTGAATTTAAATAAAATCCATAGAGAGGATATATTCAAACTAAAATATTTAATAAGTTCATAACATGTCATAGTAATCTAGAAAATTAGTGTATCATATTAAATAGTTCATATAATATTTATTTTACTATTTGTAAAAACATTTATTTAACATTTCTCTTAATAAAATAATTACTACAACATTTTTGTATAATTATTAAATATACTTATTTGTTGCATAAAAATTAATAATAACATACTTAGATGAAGATAAATCTTATATATTTCATAATAATACATTTAGTTAGATTTATCTTCTAAAACACCCAAATTTTAAAATGTTATATTTATTAAATTATGAAGGTGACAACTTTGACATCATATAAAATACAATAATATAAGTGTCATAATCACTTTTATAAGATTCAAAACGGTAATATATTCTCTAATTGGATGATTATGGTGTATATATATACTACCAGTAAGTTTTGGTCAGGTTTTTGAGCCCTTTAATATGTATTACTATTTTAATAAAAACAATATTATTGATTTTTTTACTAAATAAATAATTTCTACATCATTAATGTATAAGATAATAAGGTTATTAAATAACTCTTAAAAATTACAAATAAATTACCATGATAAATTAAAACATTTTATCTTTCAAATTATTATTTATAACCTAATTTATATTTTATATAACCTTATATTAAAAATACATTAATTATTAAAGTTTGAGTGAGACATATTTCACTTTCCTTAAAATAAAATTAACTAAAGGTCTTAATCACCTTCAAGTGGGTTCTAATTGATTCCATTTCAACCCAAATATGACTTACGACGAAATATAATAATCCAATTGTATTAATACAAGTGTTAGGGTAATTTTATAATATTATATTTACCCTTAATTACCCGATTTACCTTTTACTATGGTAAATAAAATTTATCGTAGTTACAATTCATAATGCCCAAAAATAAATAGTAGTCTATTAATATAATATGGACACACTGATTCCAAATATGGAATCCATTTTTCCAAATTCAATACAAAGAAGTTTATGAAATTAAATTAAAATTAATCCCGTTGTCAAAAGAAAATGGGTTTTTTGTTTAAAACATTGCAAAAGATTGAATTGATTTAACCTATGAATTCAATGTAAAATAAATTATAATGACATACATTATATTAAATGGTAAAAATATATTCTAATTATACTTTAAAACCATTCCATATTTTAATTTAACCACATAAATTTTTATGGTGAAAAAATTTGTTTTTAATTAAAATATAGCGTGTTTTTTACTATTCATTAAAATATGAAAGTTATCAGAATAATATGAAAATTTTAACCAAGGTAAAATTTTATATCTTGATAAAAAATAATAATTTTATTTTTTAAAATTTAACTTATAAACATGTCAAAAACTAGATTTAATGTGGGTGCGCCATCAAAAGGCGGCAAAACTGCATTTTTTAAAAAATACTTATTTTACCCGAAAAAATTATTTTATTCTCATACAATGTTCTAGAAAATGAGTAGTAAGAATAATAATGTTATAAAATTTAGAATTTAGTTAATAATATTCATAACAGCTAGTTCGTGATAATATTAAAACCACATATCATTGTTTAGTGAAACCCGGTATTGCGTACAACACGTGCTATCGAGGAGGGTCGTGATTGCGTGTAATGCAATCCATGTCAGGGTTGTGTGTAGTGAAATCTTCCTTTGGTGTTGCATATAACATAATTCAAAACTTATTTCATTTATACTTTAAACAAAATCTATACTTAATGCTGTGTAGAATAATTTCTACAAAAAGAACTTGAAATTGTGTGTAACATGAGCCAAGAATAGTGTTTCATATACTGCAAGCTAATACGATGTCGCGTATAGCACAAGATAATTTTGGTGTAGCGTAAAACACAATACATCAATGAAATTAAAAAGAATATTCATCATAAAATCTCGGGGTGTTACATTCTACCCCCTTAAAATGAACTTCTCCCTCGAAATTTGTCAGGGGTTATAAATGGTTTGTTACTTGAGAGTTTCTTTAATAGAAACCCACATCGTAAAAAGAAAAACCAAAACATAACGTTAAAAACTAAATTATGAAACGTAACTGTTACTCAAATTAACTAATCATTGGGTTTCCACATAGGAGAAAATAGATGAATAATATGGATATGGAAGATAAATCTAACCATCAAGTTCTGATGGTGAGTGGTAGAGAACATGGCTATGAAAAACCCAACAATCATAAAGCCATAAATTTTTGATGATCTAAGGTACCATCGGATTCATCGGATATGAGAGTACTAGGACAACATTTTTTGTTTTTAAGATCATTTCCCTAATGTTGAGGATTTTTTGTATAAGGATAAATAGTTACTTGATTTCAGTGTAAAATCATCATTGGTCATTCGAAAAACAATTTCCGCTTTATCTCTTATTGAAATATATGAAGTTGAATTTGACATTCTTGTAGTATTATAAGATCACGTGATAGAATGATAGGTCATTCCATCTGTCTCTATCACAATAAAATGTGAGTATAAGATATTAAATATACATAAGTCCATCTATGGTGAGGTTAATCGTACATGGTTCCAAAAATGGACTTATACTTCATCTTTCATACCACATAATAAAATAAAACTAATTTATACAAACTAAGGACTTCCAGTAGGCTAGTGGTAGGCGATAAAGTCCTGTCACACTTTGGTTGTGGGTACGATTCACGCAACCTTGTCCGACGCGACGGGTTGTCGCCCATCCTGCAGGTTGTCCTTTTTTCTAAAACAATACTATTATAACATTCCAAAAATAATATCAAAAGGTTATATCCATAAGAAATACTATATGATGTCTAACTTAATCGATTCCAATATTTAGGTTTATCCAAAATACTTCTGTCCAATATCATAGTATAAATAATATGATTGCCAGAAAGGTCATCTACCAAGCATTGAATACAATCATTTATCGCCCGTATATCATACGATATATATATATCTTGTTGGTCACATTCCAAACATCTGAATTCATTAATCATGTATTATCTTAAAAAATGAATACCCATTGACCCTTAGTGAAAACATTAATGCTGCCAAATGTTAACTCTTTCCACATACCAAAATCTAAAAATTTCTATATATTCAAACCATGATATCACTTTGTACTTATATCATTCATGAACTCATTAATACTATCAAACATTTCATTATCAATTTATCCTTTCATTATGCATATATCATCTACCTTCCAAAAATATTTGAATAACCTTTCAGGGTTACCCGTACCATTCAACATATAATTTAAAATACCTTAGGAAAAACAATAGTGTAACAATCCTTATATGATTATTTATTCCATATTACCATTCAATTACCTATACAACATAACTCTTGATAAACATACAATCATTTAACTACCTTCTAAAACCATTTACAGAGGATCATCATTTTATTCCTCAATACTTCTTTCATCTCATATATCATTTGTAGTCTGTTCATCATCATCAACATAAATAATACCCATACGACCATGCAGATTCTCTTCATGAAATTTTCCCTTAGATCATTGGTTTGCATAATGCCCATACATTCCACATTTAAAACATTTAATTGTTGTTGATGTCATAGCAATACCATTATCCTTGTCCATTTTGTTAACTAAACTTTTTCCTTTGCACTTACCAGATTTGTGTCCTTCCTTTACACACCCAAAGAATCTTCCAGTTCCTTTGAATCATTCTCCTTGATGAATCTTCCCACAAGATTTAAATGATGTATATTGAACATTCATTCCTCTATGATCATCATGAAACTCCATCTTTATCTTATTAACTGAGTCAGGATACTTACCAAAGTTGAGATTATTGATCATATTATGAGATTGATGATTATTCATAATAACGATGTTGGGACATCTAAATCTCATTTCATTTGGTTTCTCATGAAGAATATCATTCCATTTTCCATCATATTCTCCATTTACAAGAATCCTCCTGTTTCCTGACATTTATTAAAACCGAAAAAGAATAGTGTGAGAGGTAAAAATAATAATCAAGGGGGAGTACCTTCAATATCTAACATCTTAGGTTTAATTCTAATATTTTTACCATAGTTATAGGACTACAACATATAGGTATACTTTACATTAGATACATCCATAGACATACCTTGTAAATATCTCTAGGGATTTATCTAAAGTTTTCGCATCCTAGTTTCCAAAGGTTGACTAAACATTTCCTCTCATACCAACTGTAGAGGCCCAAAGATTGACGTACATAGACATTACAATACTTTTGAGGAATATCTAATATATAACAATAACACACACACAAAAAGCGTAATAGTTTATTTTCTTTGGAAACTCGGAATATAATCTTCTAATAGTGGTGAAAGATCTTCCACATCTCCCATAAAGATCTTCCCCTTTTTGTTTTCTTACCTAAAAACGTTCTTTATGTCCCGGGGAAAAGAAAACATAAAAAGGTTGAGCTCAAATGCTCAGTAAAGGAAATCATAGAGAACATAAAACAATCCATAAACATTTGAATGCAAAAAGTTGAACATAAAATATAAACATCAAAATATTGAGCAAAGACATAAATCTTGGAAGTACGTAAGGAATATATCATAAAGGAACATCAATCATGATAAAATAGCATGGGAATAAAACATGTGACTGTGGAAACTATTAAGAACATGATATGATTTCCATAGTAGCCAAGGCATTGCTGCCAAGACCATCCTAGTGGACAAAGTCCCTTTCTGAATCGAGTTCACTCCTCGTTCCAGTCCTATATCACTGAACTGGATTAACATAACATTATAGCAATGTCTATCTCATGAGATATAAATATTTACCCAATTAATTTGAGGTAGATATAGGTCCCAACCATCTCATAATGAAATCATTCTTACTTGTGACACACCATGAACATAAATCATTCATTATTACCCAAAGTATAAAATGGGTTTCATAAACATCATCCCATCATAACATAATCCATATAAAAAAATGGATATCATTTCATCATAAGAAAAGTTAATACATGTAAATCATAGATATATTATACTTGAAACATATACATATGAAATAATTCCATCTTATAAGGAGAATGGTTTTGATAAAACACTTCAGATAAATTCTTTAGGAAAATATCCTTTTTTTCTTAAAAATCATTTTCTTTTCACAAAATTCCTTGAAATTTTAAAAGAAATTTTTTTTTGAAATTATTCATTAAATCTTATAAATTAATCTTCATGAAAATAAGGCGTTATGAAACCGTAAAAATATTTTCATTCTGTATAAGTTAAAAAAACATTCTCCTTGTACTTTTGTCGGAAAAGTCAAAAAACACCACGTATGGTAAACAAAAGAAAGATTCCATCCAGAACACAAAGTAAAAGTAAAATAAGGGTAAACATGACTTTAAACATACATGGAATAATATTTAACAATTTATGAAAAACATTTTATGGACATGGATGAAAAATAGAACCCGAGTAAATACTTACGAATAAACAATCTCAGATAAAATCGAGATTGAAAACGTTATCCCTTACCATATGTCTGATATGCTTCGTATGTATCCGAACCTCCTGTATAATGATTTAAATAATGTTATTGAATTATTAAAGAATCATATTCATTGTTATTATATCATATATGGTTCACTTATGACTTTATATTACCCGTTATTTTGTAAATTCCATGTTAAAGCAGCGTTTTGGGTCAAATCGTTTCATTTATCGTACGTGTTTCGACTTGTAGTTCTTGATATTATTACTTATATCCTGATTTACTTAATTACAGAATGTAAAAAATGATTTATATATAATATATATTCAGAATATACATATATATATATATATGATATATTGATAAATTGAATGAAATACATCGTTCATGGGGACGGTAGCCTGTAAGTATGCATGAACGCTGTTTTCATTTCCTTATTGAATTGAATGGAATTAAGTAGATGACATAAATATATATATATACATAAATCCAGTATCATTAGTATGTCATATATATCATTATTATTCATTATATATACTTTATAATCATTCATGAATGGTTAACATGGAGAATGAATCTCATCGCATCGTCGAGACGGTAGTCCGTACGTACGCACGAGCGATGATATCATTCCCATGATCGTGGAATTGTATTGAAGTATATGTATAATATTTCATAATCAATATCACTATAAAATAATAATATATAGTTTTTTATTTACACCACTATTCCCTTCCAATTAAGGTGGTGGTCGAAAACAGATTACACCACGGCGTGGAGACGGTATTTCGTATGTACGCACGCGCGGTGATTTCGTTTTCCGTAGGATGGATAGAAGGTGAAATAGGGTTGTTTCATATTTATAATAACATATCAGTATATAATTAATACTTATGTTATTACTTTATATTGAGACACCTAAAGAAGAATAAGTAGAAGAAGAAAGAAACTTGAGAGAATCGGAAGAAGACATTACCTCTTCTTCGACGCACCTCCTTTAAGCCTTCTATTAAGGAAGTAGAGTTGGTCTTTTGAGAAGACCAGAGCCTCAAAAATATTTCTAGGGAATTTTATAAGATAAATGGGCAGGGTTTGTCCGAGCTTCAAGGCTCAAAAAGGTGTTAAGAGAAGTGGGAAGGGGTTCCCTTTTTATAAGGGAGGAGAGGGGCACCTTTGGAAATCTTAAAAATATTAATTTATAATAAATCTAACCCAACATAAAAACCTCCAAAAATTACTCATATTAGAATATTATATGATATAGGGTTGTAATATCATAACCAAATAAAATTTATACATGTATGGAATTTATTTTAATCATTATCAACTTGATTTATCCTTATTTAATCTATTAAATTTTATTTGTGGTAATAAGATTATAAATTTTAAATTGTAGAAAATAATTACTTATCTACTTTGAATTATCCATAATTAGATAATTTATGACATTTTAGACTATATAAATTTCAATTTATAATTTTTAAATATTTTTGTGATTTTTGAACAATTTAATAATATGTTATTTTTATAAAATAACAATAGTGTCAATTGTGAAACTATTTATTAATTTGAATTTAAATAAAATCTACACAAATGATATATTCGAAATAAAATATTTAACAGGTTTTTAACATGTCATAGTAATCTATAAAATTATTTAAGAACATTAAATAGTTCATATAATATTTATTTTACTATTTGTAAAACCATTTATTTGATATTTCTCTTAATAAAATAATTACTACAAAATTTTTGTATAATTATTAAATATACATATTTGTTGAATAAAAATTAATAATAAAATAATAAGATAAGATAAATCTTATATATTTCATAATAATACATTTGGTCGGATTTATCTTCTAAAACAAAAAAAACTTTAAAATGTTATATTTATTAAATTATGAAGGTGACAACTTTGACATCATATAAAATAAAATAATATAAGTTTCAAAATTAATTTTATAAGACTCAAAACGGTCATATATTCTGTAATTGGATTATTATTGTGTATATATATACTACCAATAAGTTTTTTCAGGTTTTTAATCCCTTAAATATGTATTACTATTTCAATAAAAACAATATTATTGATTGATTTACTAAATAAATAATTTCTGCATCATTAATGTATAAGCCGGTAAGGTAACTAAATAACTCTTAAAAATTAAAAATAAATTACCATGACAAAGAAAAACATTTTAGATTTAAAATGAGTATTTATAAACAAATTTATATTCGGTATAACCTTATATTAAAAATAATTTAATTATTAATGTTTGAGTGAGACATATTTCATTTTCCTTTAAATAAAATAAACTAAAGGTCTTAATCACCTCCAAGTGGGTTCTAATAGATTCAATTTCGATCCAAATATGACATAGGAAGAAATATAATCATCCAATTTTATTAATACAAGTGTTAGTGTAATTTTATAATATTATATTTACCCTTAATTACCTGATTTACCTTTTACTATGGTAAATAAAATTTACCATAGTTACTATTCATAATGCCCAGAAATAAAAAGTAGTCTATTAATATAATATGGACCAACTTCTTAAAAATATGGAATCCATTTTTCCAAATTTAATACACAGAAGTTGTAAAAATTTAATTAAAATTAATCCTGTTGTCGAAAGAAAATAGGTTTTTTGTTAAAAACATTGCAAAAGATTGAATTGGTTTAACCTATGAATTCAATGTAAAATCAATGATAATGACATAAATTATATTAAATGGTAAAAATATATTCTATTTATACTTTAAAACCATTCAATATTATAATTTAACCCCATAAATTATTATGATGAAAAAGTTATTTTTAATTAAAATATAGCTTTTTTTACTATTCATTAAAAGATGAAAGTTATCAGAATAATATGAAAAATTTATCCAAGGTAAAATTTTATATCCTGATTCCAAAGAATAATTTTATTTTGTAAAATTTAACTTATAAACATGTAAAAAAACTATATTTAATGTGGGTGCGCCATCAAAAGGCAGCAAAACTGCATTTTTTGAAAAATACTTATTTTACCCGAAAAAATTATTTTATTCTCATACCATGTTATAGAAAATGAGTAAGATGAATAATAATGTTATAAAATTCAAAATTTAGTTAATACTATTCATAAAAGCTAGTTCGTGATAATATTATAACCATATATCATTGTTTAGGGAAACACGGTATTGCGTACAACACACGCTATTGAGGAAGGTCGTGATTGCGTGTAATGCAAGACAGGTAAGGGTTACCTGTAGTGAAATCTCCATTTGGTGTTGCATATAAAATAATTCAAAACTTATTTCATTTATAAATTAAACAAAATCTACACTTAATGTTGTGTAGAATAATTTATACAAAACAAACTCGAAATTGTGTGTAACACGAGCCAAGAATAGTGTTGCATATACTGAAAGCTAATATGGTGTCGCGTATAGCAGAAGCTAATTTTGGTGTAGTGTACACTACAAGACATCAACGAAATTAAGCGAATATTCTTCATAAAATCTCGGGGTGTTACAGGGGAAGCATTTGTAATATATATGGATCATAATTTCATCAAATATATATTTACATAGAATGATATTAAAAAGCCCCATTGAATAGGTTATAACTAATCTAGGACTGTGAATAATCAATCCATTATCATTCTATGTAATCAAAAAGGTGGTGGATTCTCTAAGTTTAATGGATTTTTCAATTTTATCAATGATGACATCTGAAAAGGATGCTATCATATTTTATTTGAAAAGGATGTATATAGGACTAGTAAAATGCTCTCTATCCTTCCATTCTAAAAAATGACTCAACCACTCATTATTTATATGATCATGGAGGCCTAGAAATAAAATGAGGTGCTATATAAAAATGTAGAAAATATTATGAAGTTATACAATTCTAAAGATGGATTTATAATTCTAGAACCTAGATATGTGTCCCATAAAAACCATATCATAAAATGGAGCTTCTAAATGATGGTAATGTCTCATAATTCACTATTTATCTGGGAAGAACTAAGATGTATAGGGATATGAGGAAAACAATTCTGGTGGGATAACATGAATAGGGAGATTGTGGAATTTGTATCTCAATGCACAGTTTTCCAAAAAGTCAGGGCCTGATGAAAAAATTATAAGGGTGTGTTGCAATCATTTCCCATACCAGTATTAAAATTGGATATTTTAATGATAGATTTTATTGTAGGACTGCCTAGGACACCTAAAGGAAATAATAGTATCTAGGTGCTAGACGATTACCTCAAAAAGGATCCAAATTTAATTACTATCAAACAATATTTCTCCCTATGTTGACTTTATAATACATTCACAAGGTAAGTGGTTAGATTTCCTGGACATACACACTATATTATATTTGATCTAGATCAAAGGTTTACCTCATGGTTCAAGACAATCCTACACCAATTATTGTATACATAACTCCTTTTTCTTGATTTTTATCAACCTTATATGGATGGTCATTCTAGGATAACCATCTAAAATCTAGAGGATATTTTTAGGTCTTTCTGAATGTACTTAACATTGTTTTGGTATCACCAAATTCCCCCAGTAGTGTTACCATATAACAACAGTTTTTACTGTAGAATTAAAATGAAACAATGTGATTCTCTATATTGGAAGTTGTGATGGCATCCAACTTTGTGGGATGAATTTGGAGAGAGGAAGATTATGGTACTTTATATTTACAAACAAATTATATAAAATTTATAATCCATTCAACATCACATAAAATCCTTACAAACATGACATTAGAGTTTTGCATAATATCATTGATGAGGCCAGATGTTTGAGCATGGAGATTGGGTGTTCCTCCATATTTCAAATTGGAATAAATTAATGTGGTTTGGGAGGAAGGGAAATTTTATTCCTATATACATTTACCCCTTTGGGATACATGATTGCATCATAGTGGTGGTCTACTGACTATCACTCCCACCTAAATTATCTCAAACACATTATGTGTTCCACATATCCATATTGAGGAAGTACATACTAAACCCCTTCCATGTAATGAATCAAAATACAGTACTATTGGAAAAAATAAATTTCATTTGAGAGGAATTTTATGAATATCTTAGATTATAGTGACAATGTTATGTGAAATAACTCAACTCATTTGGTCAAAGTATTATGGTGAAACCATAAGTTTTAGTAAGAAACTTGGGGGTTGGAAGAGGTGATAAAGAAGAAGTACCCTAATATGTTTCAAACTTAGTGTGGAATATGAAATTTCAAGGGTGAAATTATTTATGGGGGGAATAATGTAACAAATTAATTCATTAAAATATACTTCATTTTAAATAATTTCAATCACTTCAACAACTTTTTATTCACACAGCATCAGGTTTAAATGAAATATAATACTCTATTAAAATGTCATTACATAAACATAACCACTATAACCTATCTGTTAAATTAGTGGTTAAGAATATGATTAACTAAATTATGTAACCCTTTTTACACATTTATAAAATAATATAAATCATTATTTATTTATTATAAATAAAATAAGAACCATTTGAAACAGAATTAAATGTCTTCTGAAATTGTATTTTTTCTAAAAGGTGGAATAATCGCTCTTTTCACACATAATTTTATATTATTTCATACCAATTTTAGGAAATTTATTTTCAAAAAATAACATAATTTTTAAAATATTCATATCTAAATTATCTTAGGGAAAAAATTTATTACTTTTTTCTAAAAAGATTCGTTTTCTATGAATAGTAAAATAATAATAATTTTATTATAATGTCCCTTTTTGATTATAGAATTTACAAACCCTTTTTTATTTTAATGATGTTTTAAAATTAAAATTATTAAAATTATATATTATTTAAATCAAAATACTCCATTTTAATCAATTACATATTTAATTTTAATATAAATTCATTTTCATCATTTGAATGTTTTTCTTTTGAACGACAATTTTTTGACATGTTTGCGAGTTTAGTTGTAAATTAAAATACATAAATTATATAAGTTGAATGTGGTAAAATATATTCTATACTTTTAATTGGTATAATTTATTATATCTAATAATTTTAACTTAACTTTTGACCATAATTAATAATGAAATCAGTAAAAATTATTTACTATGATAATGGTTAAAATGGGTTTACTAGGGGTTAAACTAAAAAAGGTAAGGGTTAAAAATGATTTAGAAATGGTATAATTCCTATTTTATGGTCTTTTGTTGACCTTTATCATATACGTTTCAAAAATGGTCCATTTCTTATACTTTCTTCACAAGGAAAATTTGGGTGGAATTCTTTCTTTTCAAAAGTATCATATGTGTCCTCTCCCCCACATATAAAGGCCCACCCCATCCCATGTCCCTTCCACAATACCAAAAACATTTAGTTACTCTATGAAACCCCCAAATAAATTCCCTCACATAGTCCTATAATCCTTTTTGGTCATAAATTGAACCTATGAAGCCGTTTTTTATAAACCCAAAGAAGTTGTCCAAGTATGAGGTAACATCCTTAACTTAGAATTTTATTTTATGTATTTTTACACTATCATAAAATATTATTAAACCATTCTAATATAAAAACCATAGTATATTAAATACTCTAACATTTTTTAATTTTTTTATTTCATAAAACTATCTCATACTCCCTCAAATGGGAAACAAAAATGTTGATCGTGTGTACGGCTGACTACCACCTCACAAACCAACATAACTTATTTTCCTTCACTACTAATCATAGAAATATATAATGGAGTATCTAGTATTTATATTTTCTATTAATTATATAATTATAATTATATAATTATAACAACATATAAACCTTTATACTTTCCATTGTGAAGAGAATAATATAATTTCTCTTGTGTGTACGAAAAACTACCAACTCAGAAAGAGACGTGATTCATTTTTCATTGAATCTATACATTTAATGAAATAATTATTAAATTTATTTTTATATAATATATTCAAGAAATATTATAAATTATTAAAAATATATATATCATATAATTTATTTCCTTATCATTGTTGAAATAAATGAAAATATCACACATGTGTATGATGAACTATCGCCTTACAAAGCGATGTGATTCATTTTTCAATTACTCTTTACATGGATGGTAATAAAGATTAATTTAATGATTATATTTTATAAAAATTAAATATTAAAAAAAATTAAATAACTATTGCGTATAATTTCTTTACAATGGAATTCATTAAATAAATGATATTTTTGTTCGTGTGTACAGCAGACTACCACCTCCTAAAGTGATGTGATTATTTTTTATTACCACATAACATGAATGGTATATGTAATTTAATTTAATGAAATTAAATTATTTTTATTTTATAATTAAAAACATAAAAATTAAAAATAACACATAAATTTCTTCCATCATGCTCTTCAAAAAATGTAAACATTACTCATGCTTGTGTACACCCTATTATCTTCATGATATTAATGTAGTTAATTTTTCATAACTATGTTTCATAATTTTTTCAATGAGTATAATTTATGTGTAAAAAATATAATTATTTCATTTTGACTATTTTTTCTTTGATTAATTAATAATATCTTTCAACTTAGTCAACATACCAATGTGATTTTGGACATATGATCTGTTTATCATTAAAATGTTTGATGTGAAATTAATCGGTTAAGTATTTAAATACGACATGATAATGAAAAAAATAAAATGAATAATAATCTAGAAAATGGTTCTTGAGAAATTATATAATTAACATAGTTTTATTACTCATGTAGATAAAAATTCATGGTCCAAATCGGTAATAAGTCAATGGATTTATCTCGACCACCCTTTATCTCAGGTTATGAACTTTCTCTCCCTAACTCACTATATATCTCTCTTAATGTTATCGAATGCCCCTAAACTCTATATATATATGTATCTCACATATATATCATGATTATTTACACATACTTTTATAGTGTAATACATTTCTTATGAATATTTCTCAAATTATATCATTATTAAATTTCCTTTTTATGATATAAAGAAAGATTTTAAAATCCATTTTTTCAATGGGAAATTATTATGTTATGAATTATAATTGATTCCATTATGTGGAGAAAATATATCATGAACATGTTATTGGCGCGTCTAGATAGTTCTCATATGAATTGGGTAAATATTTACTCTCATGATGCATCATGTATGGAATTAGGGAGAAACCCTAATATATTTTTTGACATTGTATACCATATGATATTGTGTTGGCAGTTAGTATTCACTAATTTTTATTCCATGTTATATGTTTATTCCACATTTTCTATGATCCATGATCTTATGACATCATGTTCTTTATGATATGTTTCCATTAAATTACTCTTGGTCATTCTCGTTTATGATTTCATTTTATGACTTTGACTCTCATGTTATGTTTCCTTATCAGGATGATTCCCTTATGGGGATTTTTATCTCAACAATTTATTTATGTATCAATCAATATTTCTCAGGCAATTTTAAGATCTAAAATGGATTTCGGGAGCTAACTATAGAAGAGAAAATAAGGATTCTATGTTTTAAGATTCATTTGATGTAATATGAATCTAGTTTTCCAAAGACAATATGGATTTATGATCCTCATGTTGTATTAATGTAAATTTATGTTTATGAATCATGTAATTATATGTGAAAAATTCTTGGGTCACCATATGTATAGCCTTCATAGAATACCGCAATGAATGAAATATACCTTATACCCCTGCTTGATTTTCTCCCCTTTGGTCTTATTTTCTCTCTCCTAAAACCCTCCAATACTCAAATGATGACACTTTCCTCTACCTTCCCTTTTATTTATTTTTTATGTTTTTCTTAGTCAAATAATCTGGTAAACTCTACATAAGTGGTTTCATTTTTTCTTTGGGTTTTCCCTAAATATTCATTGTTTTCATCCTTATCTCTAGGCATCGTGTCCTAGTATTCTTGTTTTCTGGTTATTAATGATAAGGGTATTGGTGTTAGGTATTTTTATTTCCTTTTAAGGATCCTTCCTCCTCTTCTTTAGTGGATTATTTTTTTTCAATTGTTACATTTATAAAAGGTAGGCAGTTTTGTATACTTTATTTATTTGAAGAACCATTTGTTTTCGACCCATAAATATTATTTTTTAAAATGAATTCAAAGTATTATATACTGCTATTGAGTATTGATTTATTTATGATATGAATTTTCCAAGTTATTTGATTATGATATAAAAAAATTATTGATTTAAAAGGATTTTTTTAATGGAATTTATTATTATTTTTACATGTTTTGATGAAATAATTCATTGAGTAAATGTAAAATTGAAGTGTTTATGATTCTTGGGAACCTAGGTGCTTGGGTACGTATCCTTGGATAAGTAAATAATAGGAATTGATGGAACTTTCCCTTTCTATATACTACATTTCTAGTTATGATACCAGTCAGACTAGAATGTCACTATACATACTAGTGTAGTATGACACATTCACTAGTTCCATATTATAGTTTGGTATAATTAGTTTTTAATATAAGATAGTATAATGATATTTTTGTTTCATAACCATATATACCTTAGGGAATATCTCATGATTGTATTTTGTAATATATATTAACATATTCTTTAATTTAATTTTTACAATTATTAAAAATCATGATATATGTTACTTATCATAAACATGTTAAAAGATTATTTTCATAAAGTTAATTATCAAACTATACTGATTGGATTATTTACCAAAGTTTTATCATGGAACAATTGGTAGGATACTAATTTAATTGTTATATCTCACCATATATAAACCATTAGGTAGGATGTAGACCTTATTTTGACTACTACATGTAATAGGAAGGAACAATTGGGAGGTTGTGGATGTTCATACAAGTTATGTCTACATTCATTAGAGGTTACATAGTGGGTGATAGAACTCATAAAACATGTAAATGTTTAGTGGTTATTTTTCACTATTTTATTATTATATAGTACTCATATTTATTTCTATATATGTTTCTATTCGTGTTCCATTTTTATTTTAGTTTGTGACCCATTTTATGTACGTACATAACCTTTTAGTTATGTTTTGAGATTATACATGATCTTCTTATAATAATTACTATTATGGTTTATATTATTTTCAGTTATGATATGTCTTTAATGTTGTTTTATTTATGATATTATTTATCTAGGTGCTTGACTTAATAATCTATAGTGAGGTTATATCAGTTTCTCAATTAAGACCCACTAGATGGTAAATGGATTTACTGAAAAAACTGTTCCTAAGGGTGTTCCCTTGATGAAATAAAATATGTTTATTTACCATGGGGATCGATAACACCCATAGGTCCATGTCTTGGGATAGATCGGATACTGGGTCATGGGTAACATGTGTTGGTTCTTGAAAAAATGGGCTGATTTCCCATTTTTGATTTATGATATTTGGGAATTCATGTTATATGGAAGATAGGATAATTATGAATTTTGAGGTAGGTTTTGAGTAAGTGTCTTCCCAACACTCATTGTAACAAGCATTTAGTTTCCATGTGTTCTTTAGAAAATAGTATTATTTGTTTATTATTATTTGATTTTTAATTCATAATAATTCTTAATTTACTAAATGATGGTTTTGAGGGAATTTTTTAGTGTATGGTCATGGTACAAGAGATGTAATTCATGTGGTAAAACGTGTAACCCATAATGGAGGAGGCCAAATTATTTGCCCAGAAACCTAGAGCATTGTTTATGAGTACCAGTGGACCAATATAGAAACCAAAGAGTGGGGTGAATTAAATTTGGTTTAATTATTTTACCAAATTTCAAATTATATTTTAATAATTAAAATATATTTTTATTTAAAACTCTATTCCAGTTAATATATATAGATCAATTTTTTATTTATTTTTATCAAGAATTCAATAACTAAATGGAAATTAGTAAAGAGAAAAAACATGTTGAATTTTTTCAAATTATTACACCTCATGGGAAACCAACTACTTTCAGTGCTTGAGATGTCTTGGTCATCGATTGTGAACTCTAATATTATAATCAATACAAGTGGGGTTGGGATGAGATTATCCTTTACCCATGTGTTTGCAATATTCTTTATATGGGGTTAGGAATCATTCCAAATCTATATTCAGGTCCAACATCCCGCTAAACATCCAGAATCCCACAACACTTTAGTCCTTGGCTGACTTAAAACTATATTTAATAATGTATCCAACTTTCTATCTACTTTTTCCCAAAATCATAGATCATATAATGAATCTACTCATACTATTCACTCACTCAAGAATCAATATTCATGGATACTTATAGAATATTATTTGTGTTGAATGGGGGTCGGTATTCTCATTATCTTACTCATATTATTTTCTCATTTGCTCTATAGTACAAAGTATTTTATGAACTACTTATCATTGTAGTTTCTCATATTTGATTTGATCTTCCCAAGAGAATCATGATGGCTTAAACTTCTTATTTCTCTAGTTAAACTCATATATATTTTATTTTCTTTAACAAAATACTGAGTTCTTATTTATTTTCGGATCTCTCTGGTTACTCTCAAATTCATACTCTCAAACCCATCCACTCTATATTTTATATTTGATAAGTAGATCATGTTTTTTCTTTTTGGAGTTATTATTTTCTATTATCAAAATTTTAATATCTCACGACATATCATGGGATCTTAAAAAATATATTCTCTATGAAACATATATGGATATCCATTTCAATTTTTCATAATAGATGGTATGTGGGTATCTCCCATGGTCTCTAATATTTTTATCTAAAGCGGTTGTCCATAGTAAATTACCAAGAAAAATCATTTCGTATTCCATTCTCTATTCTTTCTCTCAAGAAAATAACTCATCATCTAATTTCATCCAAAAAACATCAAGACTCCATAAAATACTTATCTTCCCAAATAAATTCAAAAATAAATCATTTTTCAAAGATTTAATAAAATCATACTACTATATCTTTTTTTACACTATATCATAAAAATAGTGACTCCAAAATAGAAGTTCTTTATCATCTTGAATATCTAAGATTTATATAATATCTCAAAACACATATCAACACATTAAAAATAATAAAAAGATTATTTTATTTTTACAACCCCTAAGAGAACCTCAAAAATATTCAAATTTAATTTCATGACTCATTTAATCTGGCATTTATTTATTTCATGATTAAATAGTTTATCATAAATTTTTCCTAATTTGATCTTACAACTCTCAAGCAACCAACAAGAATAATAAATGTGATGATTATAACATATAAAGATCATCATTGAATTATTATATATTAGTTTCATTTTGATCACTATATATAACATTCAAATATTCTCATTTAAACATATTCTAATAATTGAACAATTATATGGTCATACTTTATCCTAAAATCTTATTCAATTAAATCTAGAATCATGGATTCACATATATTCATAGATTTTTTAAAAAATGATCACTTTTTCATCATTCCATATAATTTTCTTCTCCAACATATAAAATCTACAAATCCTTAGTTTTCTAAAAAATCATCTAACTCCAAAGTCATACACATTCAGCAAATTTTATATTTTTTGAGACTAAATATTATGTCATATAAATGTCCCTTGTATTTTTATAACATTAAACTAATATTTTATTCTTATAAAACATTAAAATAATTATGATATATCTATTATTACATTGATTTTTCTATCTGTTAGTCCATATCTAATGAAACTTGATGTCATATGTGGCATGTAATGCCTTATGAACATTCTCAACATCTTACTCCAACTCAAGTAAATCCAAAAATGTGTGATAATCTTTTAAAAACTTTTAAAATTTGTTTAGTAAAAATTCATATGTAGTCTTCATAACTCTTTTTCTTTAACAATGTCATAAATAGTATTGAAATTATTACACCAAGAATCAAAGTTATTACACCAGTATAAAATTCTAATTCAAAAATCATTTAAGTCTTTTGTGAATATGGAGTCTTGAAATCAAATTCATTTCCACACATATGAATGTATTACAAAAAATTAAAGTTTAGTATGAGATTTATAATATGTATCCATTTTTATGATTCAACTAAAGAATTATATAATTCTTTAAATGATATCAAAATATTATAAATTGGCTTCATACCTTCAAAAAACTCAAAATAATGTTAAAAATTTAAAACTACATTTATGAATTTTTGATAACTTCTTTGATCCTATTCAACAATATTCCTAAGTTATTAAGGTATATATACTCAATAAAATGTATTTTATGTGCTCAATACATTTATAACGTTATATTCTATCCCATTCACCTTCATACTTCATCAAAGTTATTTCTGATCACATTAAATAACATCCTTTGTGATACATTGTCACATTATGGGTTATCCATAACTATTTTACTTCAATCTCCCTATTCGATGAACTTTAAACTCTTTCACAATATATCTCTATGTTTATTACCTATTTATATCTTTAAATCATCAAAAATTAATATAAACAGCACATCCATGGATTTAAAAATTGACTTTGACAGGAGAACTATCTCATCAGTCATCACAATGAGCTTCATCTCATAATAAAACAAAAAATGTATTTATATTCTACCATTTATAATGGAAGTATCATCATCCTTATTTAGGATTATTATCACTCCACAACCAAAAATCAATATTCCATAACATCCCTTTGATATTTACATGGATAATAAATAAAACCACAATACAAAGGGAACATTAATCTCCCCGTTTGAATTTGATTCCAATAACAACTTCATGTCCAAAGTCAATATATTTTATTTCTTCCAATTGAAAATAAATGTCAAATTTAATTTTAGGTATTATATCCCCTATTAATATTACATGAATTTAATTGAATGTCATCCAATTAAAAAAACAATCTTTCACTTTTCTTATAAATTTTAAAAATCATCTTTTCCCATTTTTCATCATTGTCCCTTTTTTTTGAGAGAATCAATCACTTAAAATTTATAGAAGGATATAACCAAAAATTCTATATCAATTTTCCATAGAACAATATAATAGGATTCTACATGTTTAAACTTGACATAAAAAAGGGTGATCAATTTATATAAAAAAATATCCATATACAAAAAATGATTTGATTCAACTTTTGAGCACACTTCTTTGGAGGATAAACAAATTCACTTTAAATTAGTTTAATGAAAATAAACTGTACTTCAAAAATAACATCTAAAATGTTAATTCAAATTTTTTTTTATGCCTTATTTAGTCAAATAGTCAATATCCCTTAAAGGAGTGTGAAAATCATACCTAAACCTTTATAATGGTCGGATTTATCTGTAAATTTATATTTAAGAATAATAAATCTCTCAAATTTTACTTTATATTAGCTCCCCCTGAAAGGATTATCTCCAAATAACCTCGTTATAGTTTTATTTATCTTCAAGTAAACATGGTATAATTTTTAAATTACCATTATATACTGACATTAAATAATTCTTCATAAACATTAATGCATTCACCATTTCTTATTAATAAAGATTCACCTTCAATTACTTATTTATATATACATAACAACAATGATATATTAATATGGTGGGTCTTTATTAAATTCTTAATGTTACAAATAGGTATTAGAGTTATTTACTGACCTATAAAATCTATTTTTAGAAGCTCTAAAATGTCTGACACTCTTTATGCATTCATTCCCTTTAGTTTTCCAAATATGAACCCCTTTGGTAATTATGGGTTTCTTTACTTTTTCAATTATTATTATATAAAATGGGAGAAATTAATTTATCAATTAGATATATTTCATTTAGGTCATATTTATATATCTTTTAATACTTTTATAATTGATCAAGACATATAAATAAACAATATTTTCGAACATTCCCACCAATAAATTTGTGTATAGACTCCATATTCACAATAACATTCTTTATACTTATAGTTATTGGTTTTTTCCTTCTGTTATTCATTGATTACTCATGTTTTGGTAGTAATTTAATACACTTAATTTCAATTTTCCCTCATATCTTATCCCTTGTAAATATCTCTTCAACCTTCTTTAATTTACCCTTTTATGGTAGCCACTAATGTTTTTCTTTAAGAGTTTCAACCACCGATTGAATTCAAACATATCATTTATGAATTTTTTCTTTTTATTTTTAAATATTTATCCCATAATTATTCATTTTAATTTCCATAATATAGTGGTACATTATTTAGCCTTTATTATCATATTAATACAATATTTTTCCTATTGGTTTAATAACATTCACATATTTCTTTTTTGTCTTCCTGGAAGTAGCTTGTCAACATCACAATTTTGACTACGCCCTATGGAAAACATGCACATTATTATTATTTTCTTAAGATAATATGATCATATATTTTTATCAACATAAATGTTTTTCATGGTTGGTATATATGAAAAATATTTATAGTAGTGGTTGATTATATTAAAATAATCACATATTTTATCCATGATTTATAATCTTATTTTCCAAAATATATTATACTTTTTATGAATTTTATATTTATCTGTAATGTAACATGTAAATTTCATATTTCTACACATTTCTTCAAGACATATCTAACTTTCATATGGTGACATGTTATTCTATATTTCTATGTCCAATTCCCGATCCTCAGGTGGATTCAACACTATACAACAACACCCTTCCATTTTGTTATATGTGAAATCTAAACATATTTCTTTTCTTCATATGATTGGATTAAAAACCGTTATTATAGACACTATTTGATGATATTCTCTTCTTTGAAATTCTTATATTTAACATTGATGATGTGTTGAATTTATTGTAATTATTATCCTTCAATTTTTTTATAGTTTTAAATTTAAAATGTATGATATAGTTAAAAAGATTTACTAGATATATAGTCAAAAAGGTTATTAGTAAAAAATTTCACTAGTATGGTTGTGGGTTGATCATGGGATTATTATCAAATCTTATTAACACTATTTTAATTCCTCATTATATAAATAACCCTTTAAAATATTAGTGTGGCATCACTCTTTGTTTCATCAAATTATAAGGACTCTATATGGTTTTCTTTTAAAATGTTCACCTTGCCATCCTACTCCAGGAATTTTATATTAAGATAATAGTTAATGTAATGATTTTTATTCTAAATTTTATCATAGTATTTTCTCAATGCTCTCATCTATTTTTCATGCATTTTTATTCTATCTATTAAATAATTTTCAATCCCTTTTATTTTATTTCCCTTATCTTCTAGCTGAGATTCTTTGATATTCATATGAAAAGTATGTAATTTAATCAATACATAGACTACTTTGTTGAAAAAAATTCTCAAACACCAATTTTTCACAAAAAAAAATTTATTATTAATTATTTCTCTTCTCAAAAACAAAATTCATTGAAAATAAAGACATATTAATCCTTAACCTTCACATGTTTTTTAGAGTGTTGTGATTTCTCAACTTATTTAACAATTGATCACCCATTGCATAACATTCCTTCTCTAAATGTGACATTTCAACTTGTATCCCTTTTATGTAATCAAATATATATTTAAAAAATTCATTAGGTATCTTTTTATGATAGCTCTAGATTTCAAAATAAAAAACACTTACTGATTTATTAAACTCATCATCCTCACGGCTTAAGAAAGATTCACTATAACTTGAATAATCATTAATATATTTATTAATAATATAAAAAATATTATTATTTACAACTATTCATTGATATTACTTCATCATTAAGATTTTACTCAATTTATTTTCCTCTCATATTTTCTTATTTTTTAAAGTATGTGATAAAAATTCTTATTCAATTTTGAAAAAGTTATAATTTGAATTATTCATCTGAGGATCTTTTGATAATGCTTCAAATAAGAATTTTATATATTTAAATAAAACTATTTGGGACTTCAAAATATATCCAACCAAAGGGAACTAGGTTATTAATGATATCACTTGTGATTATTAGAGGATTGGTGCAAACACATGGGGGTGGGGGTGAATCAGGTGTGGCTAAACTATTGTACAAAATTCCAATTTTTATTTTAAGATGTAACATAATTTAGTATTTGAATCAAAATTTATTTTTAATATAGATGAATATATTTTTTTACATTTTTATTTTTTATCACGAATTAAGTGATGACATTAATATAAGTAAAGGAAAGATGAAATAATTAAGTGGAATTTTTATACGGTTAATACCCTCTCAATAAAGCTACTCCTTATCATTATTGACATGTATGATTAAAAAGTTATCAACTATAATATAATAATAAATACATGTGGAGTTGTTATAGAATTATATGTTAAAAAATTATCTTCCCTGCACATCAGTGTGATTTATTTTTTATCCTGAAACCATTCTCATCTCTTTTGTCCCATGAGGCTTATAGCCTCCCACTTCACTTTAGTCTCACAACTATTCCTTGGAAATTATAAGAAATTTAAGTGGATATTCAATATAATATAACTAATATATTATTCCTTATAATTAGAAACATTTTGAATTATAAAATAGTATATTTAATAATTTATGAAGCTAAGTCTATTCTTTTAGATGAACTCAAAAAACATGTACAAAATAATCCCTTAGGATTCACTCACTCAAATATAAAGGTTCATGAATTCATATAGATGATAATTTTTATTGTATTAATATTTTAATTCTCATTTTATTCCACTAATTATTCTTCTTATTTTCTTCGTGATACTAAAATAAAGATCATTGTGTGAATTTATTATTCGTTTTATATCTATACATCAATAAGATCTTCTCAAGAGAACTAAGTAAACTTTCACTTTTTATTCTTATACTTGGATACCATGATAGTATATATTCTTTAGGATAAGATAATATTATTTTTTTCCTTTGAGAAAATTATATGTTTTATTATATTAAACCTCTGTAACTCCTCCAATCACTATTTTCTATATGGGTAGCAGGTCACACATTATTTGTGTTTTTTCGTTTTTAACTAAATGGAATTATCTCAAGTGATATCATGGAATATAATTAAAGAGTTACACTATGAAGTGTCATATGATCTCGATTTGACTCATTCCCAATATACTGTAATTAGTTGTCTCCCATGATCTACAATATTTGTTCCCCAAATAGCTGTCAGTAGTAAAATGGGAGGAATAATATTTTATTTTTACTTTCTTTTTTACTTAACTTAGCCATAAAAGCCTTAATTTTTTTTATTCATACAAACTTCAAGACTCTTAATATTTTAAATATAATCCCAAAAAATTTATTCTACAATTTTTTATTAAAATAATACCATTGTAGCATTTTGCGACATGGAATAATATAAATGCATGAATGTATCCAAAATAAAAATTCTTCTTTGGTCTGAATATATAAACTCTATATGGAATATTAGTGCAATTCTAAATTTATAATGTAAGAATAAAATATAATATTTTATGTATGTAATGCTCAATAAATTCTCAAGAATCATCACATATAATTTCTTGATTTAGTTAATCTATAATTTCTTCATTTTATAATTAATTTCTCATAAATTAATCTTCATTTGATCTATCGTTTTTCAAACAACCAACATAAATCACAAAATTTTTGTGATTTGAATAATAACTAAGGATCATCACATAATCCTTAAATAAAAGTTTCATTTTTATCATAAAGAATAATTTCCAAATACTCTCATTTGAAAATCACATACTAATGGAACTGTGATATCATAATCTTATCCCACTCAATAATATCCAATTCAAACTTGAATCATAGATTCATATAGCTTAATGGCGTTATAAACATGAAATAATAGTTTTATCATCCTCCCATTTTATTTTCTTCTTCAAAATATAAATTTATTTAATTCTTAGTTTTTTAAAAATTTATCTAACTAAAAATTCATATATAGTCCTTCCATTTTTCATTTCAAAAGGATTCCTAATAATCCTTACGAAATTCCCTCCTATTTATCATGTTTTATGTGAATAAAAATTCTCTTATGACTTTAAAATTCTCATAATGTCTATGTAGGTATGTTCCTTTTTGAGAAATTTAAATAATAGTTATAACATATTAATTTATAATTATTTTGATGTTATAATCCATACATGGAAGAAAAAGTATTTCAACCATTATAAAATTCTTATTTCATCTCATGTAAAGTTACAAACACATCATATAGTCTTATAAATACTCAAACTTTTCTAATAAAAAAGTCATATATGGTATTTAGATGTCATAAATCCATTTAACGACTTAATATATACTCAAAGTCTTACATCAGCTATCAAAATCCATACCCAAGATTTATTGTCTAATGAAAAAAAATGGAAAATTATTAAATGATTAACAGATTCTGAAAACACAGAAGTGTGACATGCATATAAAGTCTTATTAAAAAACATATACGCACCCATAGAATATTATTATGCATAGGAAAATATTTATATGATATTTTCAATAATTTTATATTTTTCATCTTCAACACATGAATTCTAGAATTGTTGATATGATCTTAAAATCATTAAAATTAAATTTAATCCTTCTTCAAACATCTCAAAAACAGCTAATTGTTTTCTAATTTATGTTTTTTATTCTATAAAATCTTTTTTAATCATATTCCATAATAATATTAAGGTTTTATATTTTATATATAAATGATATAATATTTTATGCACTCATCGTACTTCTAACTTTATCTTAAAAATCATTCATTTTCATCCATTTTTTAAGTGATGTTTATCACAGTGAACAATAGCCCTTATGTTTGATCATTATTGAATGGGTTACCTGTAACACTGTACTTTAATCTCCTCATTCGACCAAATAAAAAATATGTTAACGATATATGTGAAAAAAATTATATAATATTCTCTTAAAAATTATATAAATTGTTGAATAAAACATTTTCAATGCTTTATAACTTTTCTTGGACAAGAGTACCAGATCATCTATCATCTAAACTACGTTCTTCTCTTAAATAATTATTCAATGCTTCATAAATTTACATTTATGATATTGGTAACGTCATCCATATTTGGATAGATTCTCACTCCACCATCTAGAGTCAACATACATTGAATTTCCACTAACATTAACATTAATAATAAGTAAAACCACAATAAATATGGACCATTATAGTCTGTAAAACCATGTGATCAAATCATACTCCAATTAAAATCTACCAACTATGACCTACATATTTGGTGGAAGGTTTTTCAAACCATGTACTATAAGAATTGTTATTATTTATGTGTTTCCCATAATTGAAATTAATTCTTATGATTATTTTAGTCAATTTATAGATATTTATGGTTTTAATTGATGTTATTTTTATATTTTAATTGTATTATTTTACTTCATTTGATTATAGGTAGTACCATGCCACCATAAAGATTCCCAATGAACCCTACATAAGGGGAAATGGGTAAATTTCTTCAAGATAATCCTCCCATAGATCAAAATATGATTTGTAAGATGTTTATAATCATCTGATCATGGATTAATGAGTGATCCTTGACCCAACATAGGCTAAAGAGTCAAGTCTGTGTATATGCCAAGATAAATAATGAGAACTAGAGTTTATTCACCATCATCCTCTATCCTTTTAAATAAGTAAAATTCCTTAAGATGTGGTGAATTGGATTGAAAGTATTGAATGAATTTTTTAATTCATTAAGACTCTAGAGACATTAAATTAATATGTTTATCATTTATTCTTGATTGCCCCAATCAGAATTGGTGGCAGTCTATAGTTCAAGTCATGTTGTATATGAATCTCAGGTTAAGAAACATTAATGTTATGTGATGTTACCTAAGAACAACATATGTAATTATTGAACCAATATATATGAATATTTGGTATATTTCATAACAATACACCCCCAAGGAGAAAAAAGTTTTTTTTCCTTTTTATACAAGATAAATAATCTTATTATTTCAAAAATGATATTCAAAATCTCCAAAAAATATCTTCCCACATAGTAAACTTTCTAAACATACCCTACTAAGAAACTTTCTCCATAACCTAGGTAATGGAAACATAAGAAAGGGTAATTCCATATTCTGATTAAGGGTAATCATGGGAGATAATGTTCATTATATGGTGATATGATCATAATGAGATGATAACATATTCAATTTCATGTTCAAAGTATAAAATATTAATATTCAAAAAAACATATATGATAATATTTAAAATCAATTAATATATATATATTCATTTCCTATAAGGTTTTAAAAGCAGTAATAATCATCCGAAATTCATACTATATGCATTTGGGATCACAATTAGAAGAAAAAAAATCTTGTGATCATAGATAAATGCATTCGTATATATGAATTTATTGTTATCATATCGAGAAAGTTAAAATAATGACGTATGGAAATGTGAAAAAATCTATTCATAATAATGCCCATGTATTTTCCTATGATAATAAATATAAATAAATCATACTCAAACAAAAATATGTGGAATAATATATTCCAAATAATATGCACACTTATCATCATCATCTCATGATATATCAATATCACTTTTCTCAATTCATTATAGAGATATATAATTCTAATCTCACCCAAAACATAATAAAAAATATTCCTTTTTATTCCAAAATATCATATAAAATTCCCCATATCATAAGCCTTGAATAGAAATAGGTTTTATAACCATTTCATTATAGCATAACCTATGGGAAAGATATAGGTTTTCTAAATATATTGGCATCTTAATCACAAACCATACATAGATATAATAAGGATGGTATAATTATATTACATCCCAAAAAAACATAATAAACATCAATATAATTCATCATAGATGAAAACTTCCTTTAAAATATCACTTGGAACATTTCTTGAGGAAAATTCCATTTTCACCTTGAAATCACTATATTAGAATCATAAAATTTCCCAAATGTTAAGGAAAATATTTCATTAAAAATAACCATGAAAACATATAGATTATTATTAATGTCATTGTGTTGTTATAATGGTGGGAATATCTATTCCTTACATATAAGATAAAATAAAACATTCCATTCACACTTACAAAAAAATCAAAAAGATCCATGTTGGGATAATGAAAAAATATTCCTTTAAAAAAAATTAATAAAAAATCGTGTGTAAAAAAGACTTAATAATAATATTATAATATAAAAAATTCATGAAAATATTTTTAGAAAACATTATTATGGAATAAAGAGGTTTTTCAACTGAATAGTGTAACAATGTATTTTTCCATGAAAAACATATTTTCAGTCTATTGAGTTAATAAAGTGAGGAAAATTAAAGGAAAAAATGTAATATCCATAAATAACCAACCTATGATAGAATTAAAGGGAATTATTTAGATGTAAATCCGAAATTTTTTTCATCATTAGCTTATTCCAAAACTGTCTCTGTAAAAAGTGATATTATAGCATGAAACCCTAGCAGATTTACTAGCATTTTGAATCATATTCTTTATGAAAGAATAACATTAATGGAAAAAAATTAAATATCATTAAAAAAAATTATTTATAATATAAAATGACATATGTGCAGAATATACATCACACAAATTAAACTATTGGTTAATATAGAATATGTCTCCCAAAAATAAATGTGAAACTAGAAATCCCTTACCTCCAGTTTGACTTTATTCAGAGGAACTCTATCCTAAGGTTTAGTAAATTTAGATTTAATATAACTCTATTCCAGAATAAGTTAAATACTTAAAAAATATCATATAGTTCCCACTTATAACATTTTTATTCTTATTTATAACAAAACATTTTTAAAATTATCATTTTTTTGTGTTAATAGTTTCATTTTTCATGAGAATTTCAGTTCGGTAGTTCTAGTACTTGTACTTTGATTATAATTCAATCATATCAATAAATTTAATCATGATATAAATATTATATATGTTAAATATATATATTTATGGTCATATATAAATTATAGATACAAGAAAATTAATTACACCATTCATGTAGATAATGGGTTGTATGTATGCATAAATGTTGTTTTCACTAATTGAAAGTTGTAATAAAGGAGAGGTAAATAATAAATCACATTTAAAAATAATTATCATATCATATATATCATACATATTAATAAAACTATCGTTGTTATCATCCATGTTAAATAAAAATGGAAAACAAATCACACCACTTCGTAGAGGTAGTAGTCAACACGTATGCACTAGCGATGTTATAATTTTCAAACGGATGGAAATATAAAAAATATAAATTATTTTAAATTTATAGACACGTAATTATTTCACAAATATAATATATAAATATTAATCCCATCATATTAACCATCAATGATATATAGTGATGCTAAATGACTTGTTTCTTTATGTAGAGATGGTAATCCATACGTATGCATGAACGATACTTTCAAGTTTCATTTAATGTAAAAGAGGGATAATAAATATGGGTTAATTACAATAATAGAATTTATTTATATTGATAATAACTAATTTATTATTTATGAATAATATCATGGATTTAGTGAATTTATTTGAATAATCAAATTTAAAGTGTTTTGGTAGGATGATTACCTCGTCTACGGTAGGCCTCCTTTAGATCCCTTATTAAAGAAAATTGATATGGTATTGAAAGAATACCATCACCAATAATTATTTCTTATGAAATTGTATAATATAATTTGATATATTTTTTATGTTGTATTTCTAAATGTGGTTTAGACAAGAGAAATGGGTTTTCCCTTTTATAAGTGAGGGGAGGTGCACTCATTGAATTTCTTAATAGATTAAAATACAATAAATTAATTCCCAAGAAAAATGATTTCAAAAGTAAAAATATTCTAATATAAGGTAGAAATTTTTATTTTCTTTAAGACAATAAAATTTTTACAATTTAATGTGGTATTCTAAGTGTAAACTTTTTGATTGACCCCATATTGATCATATTTTATCTTTAACGGTGGTAACGCCTTTTTCACTATTAAAGAGCTATAATTTTACTAATAAGGTAAAAAAATTGACCAAAATAGAAAAGGGATAAAAATTTAAACAATATAATAACCCTATTTTCTAGTTTAATTATTTATTTATTTTTAATATAATTTAATAAAATTTTACTTATATTAAATATCATTAATTTCAATTGTTACAATATTCATTTACTTTGACTTTAATTGTGTAAAAAAACAATTAAATATAATATAATTCTTGAAAACAAAAATAATATTTTATATTAATCTATAAAAATCATGCAAAACTATATCTCACTAAAATTATATTACTTTTAATATTTTTAAAATCATTTATTTTGTTTTTTATTAATTGAATAAATACTGTGTCGATATTGTGTAAGCATTTATAAATACTTTTAAACCACTACAAACTAAAAATAAATTATTATGATAAGTATTATCAATTTATATTTAAAATAAATATTTAAAATTTAACATGACCTCTTTTTACCATTATGATAAAATATTAGATATACTAAAGTCAAAAGAGTTCTATTTTGTATTTATTCTTTTCATAAATTAATATAAATGTCATAATCAATGAATTGTTGAAAAAAGTGGGAATATAATTTATAATTGGATGTAATAATTTGATCTACACCTATAATATTGTATAAAGTGGAGTTTTGGAAAAAAAATAATGACTTTTACCAATGTTTTAACATAATTTTACCTCTTTACCCTTATCGAGGTGACAAAATTTTATTATGGTTACTATTCATATTAAACACAAATAATTGGAAGCTATTTACCAAAGTTGAAAATTTTGATTCCAAAAATGGTATCAATTTTTTATGATTTAATAATTAAAATTTTGCTAAATTAATTTATGATAAAAACCCATGAAAACCCATTTTTCAAAAAAAATCTTTTTTAGGTATAGTTTTCTTTTATAAAAAATTCAAATACAAAATAAATTCCAAAACAATATTTTGATTAATAATAATATAACATAAATATGGTTATTTTGAACCATTTTTAAAAATTCACCTTTTTACAAGCTTGAAACAAAAATATAGTTTTTAATAAAAATCATTATTTCTCACTACTCATTAGAAAATCAAACTTTTTAGAAAAGTCTCAAAAAATCACCCTAGGATAATTTTGATGTGATAATATAAAAAATAGTCTTTTTTATAGAATATATTTTCTAAAAGTGAAAAAAATATATTATTTTCTCATAAAAAAATAAAAAAATCATTTTTATAGGAAATTTATTTTTAACCATAATATAAAATTAATAAAAATTGAATAATCCATTCATAATAATTAATTAATAAATTGGTATAGAAAAAAGGCCATTATATATAGATTTCATAGTTTTTTATTTAAGTTCATATCCTTAAATTAAATGGATATGTTATAATAGTCATATTTAAAATTATAATATTTAGTGGTTCATTTAAGCTATGTTTTGTGTTTCATATACACTATAGAACATAATATTAATCCTTTAAAATATCTGAGTTTTAATTTACCCCCCCCCCCCCCCGACTGACTTAATAAATATTGTTCTCATAATTTGATTGTGTACTGTATAATCCAGGGATAGATATTTGATAATTCTTTTATTGAAACCATTCATCAAAAAATAAATAATTAAACTTCCATTATAAAGGAAATGTGTGAAATATAATCATTACTAAAATAACACATTACCATGATCCCAAATAAAGATAAAATGAGCTATATGTTAAAATTTAGTCCTATAAGAGAAATCTATCATCTAAATAAAAATATATATTGATAGGTAACATGGTTAGAATAAATTAAAATACAAAAGAAACATAAACATGTGATGAGTGAAAGGCCATCAATTCAAAATAAAATGAAGGATAAATTTTTTATTTTAGGACCCATTTTTATAGTTGATGGATTACTTTACTTTCAAGATAGATAACATTATAAAATATATGTATCTTATTTATTTCCTTTTCATAATGAAAATTTCACCCTTTAGATGTGCATCAATGAATTTCCAATAAATATATTATTCCACGAAAATATGGTAAATTTTTCATGTCAGAACCACTGAAATTAACTTCTAATAGATCATAATATATGTTATTTATTCCTCTTATCTCTAGATTTTTACCAAAACCAAAATAGTTATCACAAGTTTTATAAGTTATATAAATCATATATTAGTCTCTAATTCCTTAATAATAATACCATGTGTTCAACTTAGTCAATTCTAAAAATGGTTTATCTTTTGACCCTTAAAAAAATATTTATAAAAGAAAAACATATAAATTTAGAAATAATTTCAATAAATTTACAAAAAAAAATTACATTAATCTCCCAAACAATATATATTAGAACGTAATGTAACATTCTAAGCTTTTTAGTACCTTTATTTCTCTTAAAACGTGGTAGTAACATGAATCACAATAAAACCACAATGAAAACAAATATGCTCCAAATATTAACACAATCCATATTCGTAAAATAAAATCAATTAATATCTAATATATTCCATAAATCCAAAAAAACAATAAATTCAAATAATTATTGCATCAATCACTTTGTAATAAAATAACTAATCAGTTCTAATTTCATAATTAGAATAATATCATATACATTATCAATACCAATCATCTATTTATCATAACTAAACATTTTTGACTAAAACTTTTTAACATTTTAAGGTATATATTTCCTTTAATCATTTGTTTTCTATAAAATATAACCCCTCCATTAAATAAAAATTCTAATTTATTTGTATAATTCAATATATTCTGGAAAATAATTTTTGAAAAAATTCTATATAAAAATCCTTATGTGTTTATGGTTCTTATAAATATAATACTATTGATTAACAATACTTTTATACCATATTTCTAAAATCCTCTTATATAAACTCTTCAATAATTCAACTTCATTCTTAAACTATTTAGTTTGATTAGTCATATTATTACTTAATACTTCTTTCCTAACGTATTCCATTTCAATAACTTAATCCTAAGTAAAAAAACCATTAATTGTAAAACAAATTATGAACCTATTCATTTAATTTCCACATAGTCTATATATATTCAAAATTCCAATAAATTACAGATATAAAACATTCAACTGTTGATGATACCATAACTAATCCATTATTCAGATCCATTATGTTAGTTGAAATTGTCATTTTCCTCATAAATTACATTTTATATGTCATTATTTTCCACATCAAAAACATATTACCACTGCAATAATACATTCCCTTGAGTGATTATTACCACATTATATAAATTTATAAATCCCAATATTATTTCTTCAATGGTGTTCATTAAACACCATTTTTCTCTTATTAGGTGTGTCAATAATCTCACCCCCCCCCAAGTTCAATTTTTTAATTATATAATGAGATAGATGATGATATGTAATCTGAAGGTTTCACATTCCATCTCCCTTTTCAATTAGTTTATCATAAGTAAAATTATTCAATTGTGTATCAGATTCACTATAAAAACAATTCCCTCCTAGTTCTAGTAATTTAAAAAAAATATTTAGATAAAAAATAATCATTATGAGAAACCAAATGATCATGAAAAATAATTTCTGGGTTTCATAAATCATTATTCTTAATTTTATATCCATGAAACCTTATTTTTAATCTAATAAATCCTTGGTTATCATCTATTTAAATATTTTATATTGGTTTATCAAGAAAATGCGATTTAACCAATGCATATCCCATGGGAGTGTTGATCCAGGTGTGTAGAAAGGGAACACTCACCATGAACCTGAATAATGGTCTATATTTACTCAGAAAACTATTTTCATAGTTTTTATCTATATATTCTTCTCTTCTAAATCCATGTCCTCGTATAGTATCCAAAAACAGATGTATTTCTAAGAAAACTATAAAATCTATTCCTTAACAAAACATTAAGAATTCATCTTATAAATAATATTATCGACATGGTTATGAATAATGTTCTCTAATCCTTATATATATATATTTACTAAACAATTCATCTAAATCTAACTAAAATGGCCCAAGAAACATATATAAATTTGGAAATAATAAAGATGAATATATATAACATTTCAAAATAACACACGCATGAGGAGCATAAATTGTTTGTGTATTTGGAGCCTGAATACATTGTATTATTATTACATTAAATATATTAAAAACCCCAAAAAACTACCCCACATACTACACCTCTTTGAAATAACTTATGTAAAAAATTTCTACTATAGCATGGGTAAAAGGATACATAAGAAAGGGACAGCATAGATGCTGATTAAGGGTAAACATGGTAGATATAAATCATTGGAGGATAAGATAATTATAAGGATTTGATAACATATTCAATTGCATATTCTTAGAATACAATATTCATATCCAAAAAATAGATCATATTCCTCGAATTCAATTCATTGATAAAAGTATTATCAATAAGTACTTCAAATTAGTAATTAATATACAAGAGTCATAATATATTAATGTGGTATCATAGGCATATGAAATCATAGTCTTCTGAACACAGCTAAATGTTATCATTTCCATGCATAATTTTATGTTAATATCTATAATTTTTTCATATTCACACATCAAAATAAGAAAAAATATATTTTCAATAATGCCATCACATTTTCTTGTGATCATAGTTATAAATTTATCATATGCATGCATCAATATGTGGATGAATATAATTTCAATAATCTCTATTATTATCATCATCATCTTAAGGTATATAAATAATAATTTACCCAATTAATTTTAGGGATATATAATTTTGGTCCCACCCATCATATAGTAGAAACAAAACCTATCTATTCAACAAGATCACACAATATTAATCATATAAAATCCCATGAAAAAAATATGTTTCATAAAAATTTCATCATTTCACCATAGAATAACTCATGGAAAATAAATAGGTCTAATAAACATATTTTCTTCATAATTTCATATAATAAATATAAAAAATAAGGATTGTATCATTTGATCATAGGACCAATAAAACATGACATTAATGGATGTCATCACAGATGAAAAATGCCAATAAAAGATCACTTGGATGATTTTTGAGGAAAATACCCTTTTCAATTTTGAAATAACTTATTTAAGATCAATAATATTACCAACTATTAAGGAAAATATATTCTTTGAAAATATACATGGAAAACGTTTATTTAATATTACAACCATTGAGTTTTCATTGTGGTTTTAAATTCCATTCATGCCATATATGTTAGAATAAATCATTATTTTAACACTTCTTTCAAAAAAATATTCAATGGATAACATGTTAAAAAATAATTTGAAACCTTTTTTTCAAGTAAATCATAGGTCAAAATAACATTAAAAAATAACTATGAGAAAATTATAAATAATACTAAAAACATATTTATAAAATATTGATACGGAATAAATAGGTTATTCAACCAATAAGAGGAGTAAATTCAGTTATCCTTTAAACAATCTTTTGGTCTCTTATATTCTAAAAGTTAGGAAAATGACATGAATACATGTAATATTTAGAAATAACAATAAGATAATAAAAATAATAATAAATATTTTTAGTTAGATCATAAAATTTAATCATCAATATCTTGATTATAAATAATCCTTATAAACAATGAAATTTAACATAAAATCCTTACCACTTCGGTAAATTTTTGAATCATATGATCAATGATAGAATAAAAAAAATGAAGCATTAAATATCATTAAAAATAATTTTATTAATGATATAATATTTCAATTACATACTATACAGGAAACAAAATATAAAAAAGTGTTTAGTATGGCATATGTCTCCAAGAAGTAAAAGTGAGACTAGAAATCTCTTACCTCATGTTTGACTTTCTTAGAAGGTTCTCTAACCTCCTGTATAAAAAATTTAAATTTTTTATAATTATATATTTTAATATTTTATATTCTTATAATATCATATATGATATACTAATAGAATTTTAAAAGGAATATATAAATAATTCCTTATTAAAATCATCATTTTAGGGTGTTATTTGTTTCGTTTTTCATGAGAATTTTAGTCTGATAGTTCTAGTCCGTGTACATTGATAATGGTTCAATCATACCAAGAATTATAAAAATGATATAAATATAATTTATATTAATTAAATATATTTAAAATATGTTCATCCATAATTTATATAGATAGATAATTTAATTACACCATTCATGGAGGTAGTAGGTCGTACGTACACATGCACGATGTTTTCACTTTTCAACAGATAGAATGAAAGAAAGGTAAATAATAATTCACATTTATAAAATCATTATTATAATATTTATATATATCATATATCATATATATTTATTGAATATTTCCTTATTAAAATCCATGTAATATGGAAATGAAAAAAAATCACACCACATTGTCGAGGTGGAAGTCCACACATATGCAAGGTAGACATTATCATTTTCCAAATAATTGAAGGTAATAATATATATTTGATATTATAATTATAGAAGAATAATTATTCCATAAGTATTATATATATAATAAACCCAATATAATAACAATCCGTGAAAGATGGACATGGAAAATGAATTGTATTGCAATGTGAAGAAGGAAAGATGTCCTTACACATGAATAATACATTCACTTCTCAATTGATTGAAAAAACGGTGATTAAAGGTGTTTTAATAATCATAATAAAATTTAAATATTTTTATAACAGTTAATTTGTTATTTAATTAATAATATCACATATTTATATAAATTATAAGAATAGTAAAATTGAAAGAGTTTGGGTGTGGTGATTACCTCTTCTCTGGTAGGACTATATAGATCCCTTCTTAAGGACCCCTGGAATGGTCTTTAAAGAAGAACATAACCTATAATTAAATTATATATAATTTCAAAATATATTATGGTAGGTTCTTCTCAAAATATATTTCTCAATGTGATGTGGACAATAGAAAACAGGGGTTCCCTTTTATAAGTTTGGGGAGAAGCACCCATGGAATTTATGAAAAGATTAAAATTTAATAAAATGATTCTCAAAATAACTACTTCTAAATGACCAGAGAATAAAGCATAATGTATTATTTGGTTAAAATCCCATAAAAAATAAAATTTTGATATTTTTAAGTGGTTCTTTATACCAAAACATTTGGGTTAACCCCTCAGTTAACCAATTCTAACCTTAATTGTGGTAAAACCTTTTTCTCTCTTAAATGCTTATAATTTTACTCAAAAGGTAAAAATTGTCCCATAAATAGAAAATGGATGATAATTTGGACCATATATTATCCCCCATTAAAGATTTCAATATTTTTATTATTTTTAAATATTTTAATACATTTTTATTTTCATAAAATAGAATTACTGTCATTTTGACACTATTCATTTTGTTTGACTTTAATGAAATCAGCATAAATATAGAATTAAAATAAAATAATTTAAAAAATTAAAAATATATTATTTTCTTATATAACATAAATTAGACACTATATATAACAAAAATTATATTACCTTTAATATTTTTAATATCATTTATTGTAATTTTCAATTAATTGATTAAATGTTGTGTCGTTTTTGAGTAAGCATTTTGGGTAATTATTCAATCAATAAAAATTAAAAATAAATTATAATGACAAATATAGTTAATTTAAATTTCATATTTTCATTTATAAACAAAAGTAAAATATTATTAAAATTAAAATAAAATATTATATATATTAATGTCAAGAGAGTGACACTTTGTATTTATTCATTTATTAAATTAATAAAAAGTTCATTATCAAAGAAATATAGAATAATGTTGACATATAATAAATAATTTTATGTCCATGGAATAACCACACCTATAAAATATTAAAAATTTATATTTTATAGAAATTATAAAACCTTATCCCAAAGTCTTAACCTTATTTTACCCATTTTAGCCTTAGCGAGGTTGAAATATTTTACAATTTTTACTATTCATATTAACCAAAAATAATAGGGGCCTATTTTACAAATTTAAACCTCCGAATTCTAAATATGGTATCCATTTTTTAATATTCAATGCATATATTTTTAATAATTTTATTTATGATAAAAACACAAAAAACAATTTAAAATATTTTTTTTCAGAAAACTACTATTTAAGTATAAAAATGATTTTATAAAAAAATCAACTGTAAAATTGATTATTATAAACAAAATTTTTTTATTGATAAAATAATATGAATCATTTTACTTTTAAAAAAATTTAATGAAAAATGGAACTTTATACATTCTTGAAATAGAAATATAGTTTTCAATAAAAACATTTATTCTTCACTACTCATAGGAAAGTAATTCTTTTATGAAATATAAACAAAATTTATAATATAATTTTTATCTCATGATTTCAAAAATTAATTTCATTTTATCAAATAAATTTTTATAGTAGTGAAAAAAATATAATATTTCTTCTCTAAAATCATTAAAAATCATTTTTTAAAAAATATATTTTTTAACTGTAATATAACATTTGTAAAAATTGAATTCTTATATCCTTATCATTAATCTATAATTTTTTTATCAATTAGAAAATTTATAAATATATATATCATGATGTAGTTATTCACATTCATACCCATCAATTCAATGGCAATGTTATAGTGATCATATTTAAATATTAATATTTTGTAGTTTTTTAAGAAAGGTGTTGTGTTTCGTATACAAAATAAAAAAGAATCTTATTTTCTAAAATATTTTGGTGTTGCATTAAAAACCCACCCAACCACACACACCACTATACTTTAATAAATTATTTTCTCAAATCATTAACTTGTGATCAGTAATCTATGGTTTTATATTTGAAAATTCATTTATTGATAACCCACATCGTAAAAGGGGTTAATAAAACTTCATGTCTAATGTGGGAGTGGGAAATATAAAAGTAACCTGAAATAACTTATTATCATGTTACCAAAAATTTCGATAATTGTTGGAATGTTTAAATTTATTCATAGAGTATAAAACTATCCTCCAAGAACAAATATAGAGTTGTGGGGAACATGGTACTGAGATATTTAACAACTAAAAAATATAAATCATTTATGAGTGAAAGACCATAAAATCATTAGAGTTGAAGGTAAATGATAAAATTTTAATTTCAAGACCATTCTTTTATAGTAGAGGTGTTATATTACTTTTAAAATATAGAACACGAGAAAATATACATACTTTATTTATTCCCACTTCATAAGAAAAGTTTCATCTTTTAGTTATGCTTGGTGAGTTTACACATCATTAATTATTCTAATAAATAATGATGAATTCTTCATATCTGAATCACTAAAATTATCTTTGTATCATAATATCTAAAATCGATTCTTCATATCTCCATATATTTTCCAACACCAAAATTCATTTCCCCTATTATAAAATATGGATAAATCATATACTAATCACTAAATCGTTAACAATAACATCTATTGTTCAACTTAATCCATTACATAAATGGTTGACCTTAAGATCCTTCCAAAGAAAGTCCGTCCAAAATAAAAATCAATAAATTTAGAAATAACATCACCAATTTTCAGAAAATCAACATAAAATTAATCTCTAAAATAAAATAATGTATCTCCTACAGTCACATACTAAAAATATGATGCCTTGATATCTCTTAAAATATGCTAATAACCTGAATCACCATAAAACCTCAATGAAAATATATATGTTTCTAAAAAATAACATAATCCATATTCTTCAAATAAAATCAAACCGTCTCAAATATATTCCACAAATCCAAAAATTCTATAAATTCAATCAAATAAAAAATAAAATTCTTCGTCATAAAATAACTAATATATTCCATGTTCATCAATATTGTCTCTTATGCTTTATCAATATCAATCATCACTTTTTCCAAACTCAGCATTATTATCTCAGCATTACAAAATTAATAATGGTTATATTTCCATCAATTGTGTGTTTTCTATAAAATATCACCTCTCTATTAAATTAATTTCATTGTTTATCAATACCATTCAATATATTTCTAAAAATCCCTAGAGGAAAACATCTATAAAATAATCCTTGTATATTTCACGATTCTTATAAATATAATACCGTTGATAAATAATACTACTACGACATGTTTATAAAATATCATTACAAAAATACTTAAATCATTACACATTTATCTTAAAAAATCACTAGTGTTTTACATTTTTTTACTTAATACTTCCCTCTAGTCATATTTCATTTATAATCTCTTTTTCATTAATAGAAAAACCATTTCATGGGAAACCTTGTTGATCCTCTTTATGAACTCTCCAAATAAGACATCAATTTTCATATTTCTTATAGTTTACACATTTAAAACATTCAAACATTAATGATACCTTATGGAAACATTATTATCATCCTTTTAATTAACTAAATATTTTAGTTTTTTATAGAAATCACTTTCTCTATGTATTTTTTTCCCCATGGAAAAACACCATCTCATTCCTCTAGGATATCCATTTAATTCTTCTTCTAACTTTCTAGAAATTTAAAAATGAAAATCTTTTTTCCTCCATCAACTTCATGAACCAACATTATTCTATTATTAGGTGTGTTAAGAATATCACCCAAGTTGGGGATGTTAATCATGTAATGATATAGATGATAAATAATAGTCATAAGACTTGGAATTACATCTATCATTTCACCAGGATTCTCATAAGGAAAATCTTTTCATTAACTATCGCATTCAATGTCAAAAAAAATCTTCCTAGTTATATCCATTTAATAAAACCAAAAAGTATATTATGAGAAACAATAATCACTGTGGGAAACCAAAAAATCATGAAAAATTACATATAGTTTTTCTATATAATAAAAACGTCTATTTAATATTGGACACATTTGGTTTTACTATGGAAATCATTTATTGGTATCTATTCAAATCAGTCATAATTTGTTATAATAAAAATGTGGTTTAACATAATAATATCCCCATAGAGTGTCAAAACTGATGTACAATAAGGTCACAATCATTTTAAACCAAAATAATGGTCGATATATACTCAATTAACTCATTTTTGGGTTATTACCCCAATATACATCTGTTACAAAACCACATAGACATTTAGTATCAAGAAAGGGTTTTATTTATAGGAAAACTTTGTAATGTCTTCTTTTAAAAACATAAGGATTTTATTTGATACTTAATATTATCACTTGGTTTTTCACTAAATTTAACATGTCCTAATATATTAATATTTACAATATCAATCTTATGATACCTACTGAAGATAACCAAGAACAATATAAATAAATATTACATCATTCTAGAATAATATTCAATATATTTCGAAATAATATAGACCAGAGTATTCTAATGGTTTACTTTCTTTTGAGGCTGGATACTTAATCTATTTATTTCAAGAAATATCATCAACATCTCCCAAAAATTTCTTCCCATATAGTAATTTTATTTGACATAACATACATAGAACCTTGGTTCATAACTTTGGGAATGTAAACATAAGAAATGGTTAGCTTAGATTTTCATTATTAGTAAGGATTTGATACATTAATCATTAAGGGGTAAGATGATCATAATCATGTGATAACATATTCAAGTGAATTTTATCAGCATAAGATATTCATACAAAAAAACAAAGATCATAGGCTTTGAAATCAAGTCATATCTGTAAGCATGATTTATAAGGGTATCAATGTAGTAATAAACATCATATAGTCATAATATAATAATTTGGGATCATATGTATATGAAATAAAAATCCTTAGAATATATCTAAATGAAATCACGTCCAATCATAAATTTTTTAAAATTGTTAGAAATAAATTATAATCCTACATCATAATCTAAATACAATTACTCATAATCATTTCCATGCATTTTCATGGGATAATATGTAGAAGGAAATCATAATAATTCATCAATATGTGAACTAATATATAATTAATCATGTCTATTTTTATCATTATCATCTCATAATATATCAAAATAATTTTCAACAATTCATTGGAGGGATATATAATTTCGGTCCCACCCATAAAATAAGGAAAAAATACATATGTGTGCCACGAGATCATATAGCATTCATTATATCATAACCTATGAAAAGAAATAGGTTTCATAATTAGTTCATCATTTCATCGTATCCAAACACATGGAAAATAAATAGGTTTCATTAACATCTTGTCATCATATTTATAAACCATCCATAGAGATAATAATTATGGTATCATTGGATCATATCCACATAAAAACTTATGTAACATCAATGGATATTATCCTAGATGAAAAATGCCTTTAAATGATCACTCTGAACATTTGTTATGGAAAATACCCTTTTAATTTGAAAAAACTTATTTAAAAACAAAAAAGTTACCAAATATTAGGAAAAACATTTTCATTGAAATGAACGAGGGAAACTTTTTAACAAATATTTATATAAATGAGTAGTCATGATGGTCAGAAATTTTATTTATTTTATATAAGTAAAAAAGAAAACCTTCTTTTCACATGGTGGAAAAAAGGTCAAAAATTAAATCATTTGAAAAAAAGAAAATGATTCTTTTAAAAAAAATTAAAAAAATTACATAATGAGTAAAATTACATAATAAAATTTTGAGGATATTAAAAAAAATCTTGAAAACTTATTTAGAAAAATTGATATGAAAAAAATACTTTTTTTTCTTAGAGATTGAAATAAATTCGATTTTCCTTAAAAACATTCTTTTGGTGTCCTTAGTTTATAAATTAATGAAATTGAAATTAAAAATTTAATATATAGAAGTAAACTAATGATAATAATATTCAGATACTTATTGTGTGGTAGCTCACAAATTTTTATCATCTATGTCTTTAATATAAACAATCCAGTTAAACAGCCTGATTATAACGTAAAACCCTTACCACTTTGGTAGCATTTTTAATCATAAGCCACGTGAAAGAATAAAATAAAATGAGTTATAAAATTTCATGAAAATAAGTTGATTTTTTAGATACAATGTTGTATAGGTACTATACATACACAACATAAAAGAAACAAGTGGTGAATATAGCATATATCTCCTAGAAATAAAAGTGAGACTAGAAATCCATTACCCAAAGTTTTACTTGCTTTTAGTGCACTCTTACCTCATGTAGAGTAAATTAAAATTTATTTAAATTCTATACCATAATAATTTACAAACTTATAATATAATATGTTTCCACTAATGACATTTTAACACCCATTTATAATTTTTTTTATTAAATTAACGTTTCTAAGTGTCAATTGTATCATATTTCTTGAAAATTATTTTTCATTAGATATATTCCATGTACTTTGATCATGGTCCAATAATCTTGAAATTTTCATTCTTGATATAAATAGAATATATATTTATTATATATAGAGTGATTTTCATCTATAATGGATATAGATATAAAAATTAATTACACCATTCATGAAGATGGTTGGTTATATGTATACATTAATGTTGTTTTTAATTTTTAAAGGATGAAAAAAAAGAAAGTTAAATATTAATTAAAATTAATATATTCACAATTATATAATATATATCATATTATATATATATATATGTTCATTAAATTTATTCTTAATTTCATCAATGTAAAACGGAAATGAAAAACAAATCAAACCGCTTCGTCAATGTGGTACTCCACATGTACATAGGAGAAACATTATAATTTTAAAATAGGTTGGAAGGTAAGATGATAGATATGATATTATAATTATATAATATTAATTAAATATTAATATCATATATAAACATTAAATCCACCATAATTACCATCCATGAAATATGGGGATAGAAAATGAATCTTATCTCTACGTGGAGATGATAAGTTGTATGTACGCACAAACAATATTTCACTTCCCATTTGGTAGAATAAAGTTTGAATAGTTGTTGTTTCAAAATAATATTAACGTATTAGTATAATAAGGATCCTGAATTTATTATTTTATGAATAATATCAAATATTTTTATACAGTAGAAGAAAAATAAAATTAAATGATTTTAGGTAAGAAACATCTTCTTCAGCATGGTTCATTTAGATACCTTATTAAGGACACTTGTAATGGGATTTAAATATTAAAACACCATTAATTTTTGTATATCAATTTATAATAAAATATAGTAGGGTTTTTTAGAGCTAGAATCCTCGATAAGGAGTATAGAAGAGAAAAGAGGGGTGATGGTTAATATATGATAAAATCATACTCAAGAATGGTTCTTCCAAATTGCCCGAGATTCGAATATAAGGTAGGATTTGGTATAGATACCATAAAAAATAAATAATTTATATTTTTATGTGGTTTTTTAACCTAAACTATTTTTTAATACCATAGTCAACCTATTTTAACATTAACAACATCAATACTTTTTCTCACCCTTAAAGGGTTATAATGTTACTTATATGGAAATAACTGACCAAAATTGGCCAAGGGATGATAATTTAAACTTTAAGTTATACCCTTGACCAAATTAAAGATATTAAGGATTTTTAAATAAATTAATAAAATAGTTTTTTCATAAAATATCATTAATGTCATTTTTGGCAATATTCATTCATTTTCACATTAAAGACATTGAGAAAAATATTGAATTTGATTATAATCCATTAAAACATAAATAATATGTCATATTAATCCATAAAATTCATGTAACACAAGAAATTTCTCAAATTGTGTTACCTTTAATATTTTTAAATTCATGTATTGTATTCTTCTATTAATTGAATAAATATTATGTCGGTGTTATATAAGCATTTCTGGTGATTATTCAACTAGTCAAAATTAAAAATAAAATATTATGATAAATATCATTAATTTATCTTTCAGGTAATAATTTATAAAAAATATATCCTCTTTGACCCTTATGATAATATATTATAGATTTTAAATTCAATAGAGTGACTTATTATATTAAGTTATTTATTTAAGGAATAAAAAGGACAAAACAAAAGAAATATCTCAAAAAGTGGCTATATATTTTTAATGTAGATTGAAATAGTAGAAACTCGTCCTTTAAAAAAGATAAATTCAAGTGTTAGAGAAATTTTAAATCCTTATCCAAAATTTTTATCCCTTTTTACCAATTTTATCCTTACTGAGGGAATAAAATTTTTATATGGTTACTATTCCTATTTACTAAGAATAAGAGGGACCTATTTATGAAATTTGCAACTCAAGATTCCAAATATGGTATTAATTTTTCAATATTAAATCTCCATAATTATTATATATTAATTTAATATAAAATCACAAAATGAAATGAAAATGGTTATTCAAAAAAATTTCAAATATAAGTATACAAGTGTTTTTATAACAAATTCAACCCTAAATATAATTCTAATTAACTTAATTAGATTATTAATAACATAATAGAAATAATTTTACCTAAAACCCATTTTAAAATAAAATTTTACTTTTTACATTCTTAAAATGTAACACAATGAGATTTTAATGTCTGAAAATTAGATTTAATAGTGTACATGAAACACAACACCGAGCATAAATGAACCGTGAAATATTATTATGTAAATATGATGATTATAGCCTATCTATTTAATTGGTGGGTATTAATCTTATTAATTTAATTATTAAATATATGTATATTTAATAACAACTAAATAAAAATTCATTGACTAGTTAATTGAAAAAAGGTACTTAATTTTCAATAAAGATATTTTATGCTTCAGAAAATCATTGTCTAAAAAAATTGATTTTTAAGAATTTTTGTGAGAAAATAAAATTGTTACTTTCCAGAAATTATATAAATTTCAGTTTTTAAAAAATAATATCATTTTTAAAATCATAATTTCGTATTTATTTTAGGATAAAATTTTTATATTTTTTTAAAAATTGATTTTATAGCGAACAGTAAAAATACAAATATTTATTGAAAACTATATTTTTGTTTGAAGAAATTAAAAAGTTAAATTTTATTTTAAAATTATTTAAATGTAAAATTATTTATATTAAATTATTAACAATACTATTAAATTCATTTTAGTAATTTTCATGACTGAATTTAGTATGAAAACTTTTTTATAGATAAAATTTTATTTTTGAAAAACGATTTCATCGTGTTTGTAAAATTACAATTAAAATTAATTTATGAAAAATTAAAGAAATTAAATATTGAAAAATTGATTTGATATTTGGAATCATGAATTTCAAATTTTGAAATTTTTTTCCATTTATTGTTTGTCAACATTAATAGTAACTATGGTAAATTTTGTCACCTCAGTAAAGATTAAATATGGTTATTCTAAGGTAAAACTAAGTGATAAGGTCAAAATATTTCATCTTCATTATTAATGTGTGAATATAGTTTTACCCTTATAAACTTATTCTAAAAATTCATATGTTTAATAAAAAAATTTCTCCCAAAAAAACCAATATAGTTTTTAAATAAAACAAAGTTACAAAATTTCACTCTCTTAGTTTTAAATATCTATTATGTTTTTACGTGGGTAAAAAAGAATGTTATGAATGAATATAAATTTATAATTTCTATATATTTAAAATATATAAATTTTAATACTTTATTTATAATTTATAGTGATTATATAAGTGCCTAAAATGATTTCATAACACTAATACAACATTTATTTAATTAATAGAAAAATAAAATAAATGATCATAAAGATATTAAATGTGATAAAGTATGTTTGATTTATAGTTTTATAAGTTTTTTTAGATATATATGAAATATGAGAGATATTTAGATAAATTATATTCTAAATATAACTTTTTATAGATGTATTGAATTAAAATTAAATGAATAGTGTCAAAATTGATATTAATGATAATTTATCAAAAAAAATATTTCATTAAATTATTTAAAAATATTTTACTTCATGGAATACTAAAAGAGGGTATCATATGGTGTATAATTTTATAAATTTTCTATTTATGATTAAATAGTTACTTATATGAAAAATTATAACCTTTTAAGATCGATAGTACATTATTGTCATTAATGTTAAAAAGGGATAACTGGGTGGTTAAACCAAATGATAAGGTTTAAAAAACACCAATATTCTATTATAATTTTAATATTTTATTATATTTAAACCATATAATAACATATTTTCTAATTAATGGCCCATTGGATTCTTGTTTATTGAGAATTACTTTATTATAATTTAATATTTTAAGAAATTTAAAAAGTGCCTATCACGTCAATTATAAAAGGAAACCACCTCCCTAATTATTTACACCACATTGTGCCTTAAATATCGACCAAAACATCAAAAATACTTTATAAACTCTCTTATCTACATTATATATGTTTTTTTCATCCTAACTGACTTACCCTAGCGCCCTTAAGTGGAGATTTAAAACAGTCCTTTTAAAGGAGAGGTAATCGCCTTAAACGATCACTTTCTTTTTATTTCTTCTTCACCTCATCTAACTCAATGGTATTTGTCATAAAATAATAAATTTATCATAATAAATACACCTAAATTTTATTATGATTATTAAATCACAATTATCTACCATTATTTCTGTCAAATAGGAAGTGAAGTTATCACCTATGCTTACATTCGAATTACAGTCTCCATGTTCCAATAAAAAATCATTTTACACCTACATATTTCATGAATGGTTGTTATTATTAGTTTAATAATTATATATTATAATAATTAAAACAATTTCCCCTTGTAATTATAATATCTCATCTACTTTTTACCTTCTAATCCATGGGAATACAAAAATGTCGCTCATGTGTACGTGGGGACTACCACCTTCATAAAGCTATGTGATTTTTTCCATTTCCATTTTAATTTGTTTGTAATAATAATAGATTTTATAAATATATATGATGTATTAAATTTAATTAATATTATATAAATTAGAATTATTATTTTAAAATATTTCATTTCATCCTTCAGAAAATGAACAAAATATTCATGTGTACGTACAACCTACCATCTCCATAAATGATGTAATTAATTTTTCTACCAATATCATTTATATATAACCATGAATATTATACAATTAATATAAATTAAAATTACATAATGATTAAAATTAATGATATTATAAAACCATTATCAATGTAAAATTACTAAAACTGCTGGAAAAAAACATACATGAAAAAAAAGTAATCATCACTGGAAATTGTTGTTTGAAAAATGATTTATTAATAAATGGGTGATAAAAGGGTATAAGTAAATAATATGTGGAATTATATAAATGGATATAGTTATAAGGCTCCGGCCATAAACCTTACTTAATAATGAATTAAATGAATAATTCAAATTGAGGATCTTTTCAGGTTTAGAGTTTTAGAGAATTAGGACATAACTATTACACCTCAAAAGATTACAAAGTATAAACTTTTACTAAGTTCCAATAAAATAAAAACTCTTAAAAAGAAACATGTCCAGTTCCATGTTTTAGGTTGCATGACTTTCCCTTGATCCCATCCTTGACCTTATTCCTCGTTAAGTCCTGTGAAAAACATTTCAAAAACTTGGGATGAGCATAAAAGCTCAGTAAGGGATTCACAGAGAATGAAAACTATTAGTTTTTTTCAAAACAACAAGTAAACCATGTATACTTTATCAAAGTAATACTTTTCACCTTTTCGAAGTAGAAAAAAACTCTTCGCTGAATAAAAGTTCATTACTTACCCTTATGTAACCAAAAGATTACCATAAAACTCACATAAATATCACATAACATATAAAGGTAACATGGGACATAAACATACTTAAGTGGAATAACCATAAGGTCGACTTCCACACAAATCACTTAATGGAATAGCCATTCGGCCGACTTCCATACATACTTAATGGAATAGCCATACGGCCGACTTCCATACCCAATGCATTGGAGGTTATAACATAACCACCTGTCCTGGTATTCACAGCACCACCCGTCATATGGTTTATCACGTAACCACCCGTAAAATGTCCAAGTACCATTATAAAATTATAACACATAAAACCAACATAAAGGAATGATAACGTTTCCACATTTCAATCACAATATATCATTTAAATATATTGAAATAATAGAATCCTTTATCAAAACCATTTTTAATACCAAAATACAAAAAAAAAGTATATGGTATTTATTTTATTTTAAAAACATTAGGGCTTGTTGAGGAATCCAAATATCAAATAATACTCGTGGCGGCGGAAAAGGTCATTGTCACCAAGTATGTAAAAAGAAACATTCCTTTTTGTTGTTTAGTAAAATGCTTCTTAGAAAGAAGATTCATTTTGAATAAACATAAAAGTCAAATGGGTTTATACACCGTATAAAAGAAGGTTGTGTATAAAACAAAATATTCCTCAATGAATGGAGATTGAGACGAAGACCCTTACAAAGACGGTATCCTTGGTTTAAGGATAAATCAATTGCATAATTATGTGTGACAACGAATAAACCAAATATAATTGGATATTAAGTGTAAAAAAATATTGGTAATTCACACATATTCATAGAACAACATATTCAAGGAGTACAAGTTTATCCCAAAGAATCAAATTTGGGTTAAGAAGTTCCCTTGCAAAAATTTGACAGCCTAACGGCATCACTTCAAAATTCAGAAAAAGAGTTTATGAGAGATAAAAAAAGGGTATCTCATCACTTGGACATAAAATTTACATCAATAATGATATATGAGAACATATCCCAACATAACAATATGTGAATTAAAAGACCTAACAAAATAAGTCTTTTAAAAAGAGGAGGGTGAAAGGTTCCCTTACCGACTTGGGTATCTTTCGAAACATACACCCCATAAAAGAAAGACAATACATCATTGATGTAAATACTCATAAACGAAATTATATTACACAAAGAGTAGAATAATGGGATGTAAATACACCACTCAAATAAAATTGTGGCAAATGTAGCATAAATCTCATGGGAATAAAAGTGAGATAAAAAATCCCTTACGAAAACTCGGCAGCCTAACGGCGCCACTTAAAACTTCCAAAATGGATTGATGAGAGAAAGTAGGGTATCTCATCATATTAACATAAAGTTTACAGAAAGAGGAATATAAAATAACATCCCCCAACATAACAAAGAGTATCTTAAAAGATGTGACAAAAAGGAGGGTACTTAAAAAGAAAGAGAGAGGTTAGATCTCTTACGAAAATTCGGCAGCCTGACGGCGCCCCCCAAAACTCCAAAAATGGATTGATGAGAGAGAATAGGGTCTCTCATCATATGAAAAATAAAAATTACAGTATTTTTAATATAAAAGAACATCCCAATAACAATCAATATGAGCTTTAAAAGGAATGACATAAAAGAGCGTACTTAAAAAGAAAGAGAGGAGTAGGATCCCTTACCTCGGGTCTGACTTGACTCGGTTGTTCTTTAACATCCTGAATAATAAACATGAGTTAATTTATACTTTCATAAGAACCTTTTTAAAGTTCATTATTCCTTTTATATCAATTATTGACATGTTATAAACATTATGTAATCATTTAAGGTAACAATGTTTGTTTTGTCGATATTTGGTTCTTAAGTCAAAAGTGAACTTCTACAATTACATGTTGTTCGTGTGGTCAATGGTTCATTATATCCAGAATGATATTCATGATTTGGATATCATATAAATCATATATATCCAGAATATACATGTATTTATAATATTACATAATCATTTATAGGTAAGAAATGAAATGCACCGTTCATGGAGACGGTAAGCCGTACGTACGCATGAACGCTACTTTCATTTCTTTGTCATATTAATGGAATTAAAACAAAATGAGAGGTATGTATATTTTAATTCCAGAATTATATTCATCATTTAGATGTATAATTCATCATATATATCCATTATATACATGTACTTATAATAGTACATTACATTTGGGGATAAGAAATGAAATGCACCGTTCATGGAGACGGTAAGCCGTACGTACGCATGAATGCTACATTCATTTCTATTTCATGTTTTAATGGGATGGAATAATAATGATATAGAGGTATATTATAATTCTATTATAACATCATATATAATAACTTTAAATACATCCTTTATACATCCCACATATGGCATTAACGAATCACATCACTTTAAGGGGGCGGTAGTCCGCACTTCCTTAAATGAAGATATTGCATTTACCCATAATGAAAACCACAAAGGTATGCCCAAAATGAAAAATAAAGAATCTTAAGGAAAACATAAACATATTATATATCATATATAAATATATTGTCATCTTAATGGCCACCTTTGAAGGTGTTAAAATAATGTTGAACAATCATCGTTTCGGGAGGCCGAAATTCACCATCCACAGAAACAGTATGTTCGTTAACCATTAGATGTAGGTGTGTGAAAGTGTAGCTAGAATCCTACATATAAAAACATCCTAGTATATTTATGATACTGCAGTTGTTACAAAAGAAATGAATAAAAAGAGTTTAGGGGGTTGGAAAAGCAAAATAAAACAAAAGGACTCAAGTGAAGACATTACCTTAAAATCGGGTAACTCCCATTGATTTGAGCTCAAAGGCTTCCTTGGGAAGACTTCTGCACAAAGTGAGGCTTCAAGGAGTAATAGAGGGAAGTGGAGAGACAAAATGGGCAGAGGTTGGCCGAGAAAAATTCTTTGGGAGTGTGGGTAAGGAGGTAGAGGTGGGGGCCTTTTATAAGAGGAGAGGAGGGGCACTCTTGTAAAGTTACAAAATGTTACTTTATTTTTCAAAATCTTTTCGGATTTTAAAGGTCCCAAATTGATTCATTTCTAGGATAAGGTGATAAGGGTTCTAAATCCACTCATACAATAGGTTTTGGACATGTTTGGGGCTTAGATATTACATTATCATTCCATTTTATTTAAATCGTTAAATAATGAGGTCATCGCTGCATCATTATGATGTCATAAATAATTTAATTTATTTAATGTCTAAAAATTATAAAAAAATACTATGATGTAGTAAATAGTTTCATCTTTCCAATGACTATTTATTGTAAAAAATATTAATTTTATAACCCCATGTAAAAAGTGTTTTAGTAAAACATATCAAGTTTGTGTCATTTTTACTTTAACATTAAATAAAAAGATATTTATGTCATTTTCCAACCAAAGTGGCTCCATGGGGTCCCCAAGTTAACCGAGGGATTGTCTTGGTCTGCTATGACACATCCAATGAGGGTAGGTCATGTGTCTAGGTCATTTAATTTTATTAAAACATTATTCTTACCTTAAACTACACTAATTACCTCTAATCGCGATTAAAAACTTAATAAGTTACTATTCACCAAAAAATTATTTTAATCCCATTGAACCACATTTTAATTATTAATTACAACCATGTATGTTGGATTTTTTAAATTCAAAACACAATTTTGGCAAAATTTCATTGAAACGGAAAATCAGTTTTTATAAGTACCACTTAGTGGTTTCACTATTCATCAAAAATTAAAGATTTTCAGAAAATTACCAAAAGTTCACCCTAAGCTATATTTGATATTATGAATTCAAAAATGATGTATATTTTAAAAAATTAAGAACATATAAGTTGAATTAATTAATTTAATAATTAATTCCCGCTGTCAAAATAAATAGTGTGTTTTTTTGAAACAAAAATGCATCATAAGATTGACACTAGTTTAAGTCTGATTTCAAAGTGAAATTATTTCTAACGACCACTATTGGATTAAATGGTCAAAATATATTCTAATTTCAATTTATAACCAATTCAAAAGATAATCTAATAATATAAATAAATTATATTAAAAGAGGTTTTGAATTAAAATAAAACATTTTTCACTATTCATTAAAAATTGAACTTTTTTGGAAAAATACCAAAAATTTAAGAAATGTAAAATTTGATGTCCCGATTCTACAGAAGAATTTTATTTTGTCATATATAACACATAAAATTGTCAAAAGTGGATTTAAAATAGGTTCGCCATCAAAAGGTGGTTAATCGACCTTTTAAAGAATATTAGAATGTTTACGCTTAAAATTGGATTCATTTTTATTTTTTAATCCTCTAAAATTTATTGTAAAAAGTAAAAATATTTGAAAAACATATATAACCATTTTGTAGTTATTTCTGTTCATTCTCTCCATTACAACTGCTAGGTGTTACTACCATTTAAAATAATATTATTTTATTATTAGAGTGCAACGTAAGATTCCCAAGAAACTCGTTGTTACGTGTTAGGTACGCCATCGAGCATAGCATCCCCTTTAAAGTAATATTAATATTTTATTCACAAATATGGATAAATATAAAAATGTCATATTCTTTATTTACCTGGGGTGTTACAATAGTTCCTTAATATATTTATAATAAATCAATATTTACTATACATGAGGTTGTAATTCATACAAAGGTATTTGAACCTAAGGTAAGGGTTCATTTCACAATCTCAACACTATCCAGGATTGTCTCCATTGTGGGAGTATTTTATTTTATATCCATATTTTGTCAAAAAAAATTAAAATAATATTCTTCCTATCATCCAATTATTTAATAAATAGATTTCTTCTATTTTTTAATTTTAAAAAAATGTGTTTTTAATAAAATTTTATTGTAATTTTCCGAATGAGGTGCTTTTTTACATTTATTGAAAGTATAAAAGAAATATTTTTTACCTTATACAAAATAAATAGAATTTTATTATATAAGGGATAATAAATAATTTTAATATTATATTATAGTTGTAAAATTTTATTTTCAAATAAAATTGTTTCTTTAATATGATTGATGTTTTAATAAAAAAATGGTTTTCAATGTTAAAAATGGTACTTCTATTAAGAAATATTCCTGTAATCTCTTTGAAATATTTTCATTCTTTTCAAAATATTTTGTTGAATATAGTATTTAAGATGTACTCTAATGGTATCATTCTCAATATCGATTTTGGAGAGATTATGGTCAATTTTATAGGATAATGTTTTGATATTTCATATGACCAGTTCTTCAAATACATGAAGTTATTTATTTTTTAAGGAAAATTGATTCTATTGTATTGTTTATTCATATTAATAATACATTTTAATTAGTAAATTATGGATAAGGGCCTCTATAAACATGATGTGAATTGTTATATGTCATGAGACAAACAATATTTGTTTATGGCTGAGGCCTTACCCATTTATTTTCAGATGTCTTCTTACAAGGTTTCAATGATGTTTATAGATTTCTTGGCCAAGTAATTCACGACGAGTTTCAGATATCTGGTATTATGAATTCCCTCATTTGTGTTGTTTTTATTTATTTACATGTGATTATTTTATTTGTTATGAGATCCATGGATGAGTTTTCACCTCATCTGATTATTTAAATAGAATAATTTTTACCATCATTTATTATTTCCATATTATTCATTCCTTATTATCTTATGCTATAGGAATACCCTTTATGTGAATATATGATCTCCCTTTTATTTTTATTATTTTACTCATTAAATTAATATGGTTATTATGAAAAACCAAGAGGATTAAACAATAATTTTATACTACAAATTTTATGTTTCTATTGTCACATGTGTATCATGTTTTTATCTAATTATTTAATGAGTAATAAGTTATTCAATAATTTGGGATGGGATTTCTTGTATCTTGTTCCAATACAATAAAGTAAACAATAGATTTGAGCTATTGGGGTTAGGGTTTTTATAGTCAGAATCAGAGTTGGTTTAGTAGATTCTATGGGAACTGGATTTATTAAATCATATAATAAAGAACATACCCGTATGAAAAAAGTTAAAAAATATTCCAAAATAACCTAGGCTTATGATTTTCAAATTATTTATATATAAAATTTGATTTATGCTCATTGTTTCACTAGTATTGATATTAAATTATTATTCATAATTTTTTGATCTCATATATTCTATACTATTCTTTATAAATGGTTCTGAGTTGAAGAAATGGAAGACATACAAATTTATGTAATCCAGGTTGGTATTTCCCTCCTAGGAAACATTATAAACCTATAGCTACCGTTGGAGCTGAAATAAGTAAAACTATTTCAGGGTAGTTGAATAATGTTATTACAAATCACCTAGCTCAAATATATCAATCTATTGATCCACAATGTGGCGTAATAATGTTGTATCACTTCATGCATCAACAACCTCCATTATTCAATGGGAAAAAACCCCATTTGTAGCTATGCAGTTGATATATTCCTTAGATAAAATATTTATCTCTTTCGGGAGTAATGAAAGGGGGGAGGTATTCATAGAATTTTATCATCTCTTAATGTATTTGGATCAATGGTGGTCATTTATTCAAGACACAAACGATGAGGAGGAAGTAGTGATGATATAACAGAAGGTTCTTAAAGAATGTTTCTTGGAAATATATTTTGTTCATAAAAAATTAGAGAATATAGATAGGAAACTATTAAATCGAAAATAAAATTCAGAGAAACTTTTTACTAAGTGTGAATCCAACATTATATGATTTATAAGTCATGATGATATAATTCAAAGAGTGCGATTGGTAATTTATTTTATGGTTTAATATAAATAATTTTGCAAAAACTAAGACCTAAAACATTATCATCATATGAGGATATTGTATCATTTGATATCAATATAGAGAAATAATTCTACACGTATTGTGGATTTAAAGAAACAAAAGATAATAAAATTACAGATGAGAAAACAAATAGAAAAGGGGAGAAGACAAAGAATGATTTTTATACATTTGATAATTGGGGATAAAACAATATAGTACATTCTTGAATTCAATTGGATTTTTATTAATGTGTGGAGAGAAATTCCATCAGGCACATGAAGACAAGGGTAAGAGAGAGACCTCTAATGTTTAGTGTTTCAATTCTAAAGAGATTTAGTACTATAAAAATGAATTCTCCAAGTATAAATGGAATGTAACTCATAATATGTTATGGGATCTGGGTAAAACATATTATATTGATAATTAAAAAGTGAAATGATTAAATTTATGGGTATTTGGATTTAAAATATATGTGTTAGAATTATTTTATAAATGATATTCTGATTGTAAGACTCATGAAACATTAAAATATAATTTCATGGACACATCCTTAAACAACACAAATTATATTGACTCTAAAATAGAATCAAAATTATTATATTCCCAATAATATTTTCATATTATATTTTTATATAATTATGAATAAAGAGTAAGAAAATAATCCAATACTTTTTTATTGGGAACATATACTTAGTATCCATTTCTTCCATAAGAGAAATGTATTAAAAATAAAACATTGTTTCCTTTCATGACCAAATCTTAAAAATTTACCCCGAGATATCTTTCTTGTATCAATTCTTCCATAAATCCATTTATTTTTTTAAAATCCTTTGGATGAGAACAAAATCATTGTAAATAACATGAAGCAATAAAATTTTTAGACCAGCAAAAACCTGAAATCCCATAATAAACATTTTTTAAAAAACTAGTTAGAAAGCATAAAAAAATAAAGTTTTTTGGGACGTGATTACAATATAAAAATTTTGTTCAAATTTATAAATGGAATAACCAAATTTTCAAATTCCATCTCTAGTGTACCCAAGGAATTGGAGAGCTATAATAGGGCTCACATGTCATATCTTGAGCTATAATGGGGCTCCAACCAACATATCTTGATATATAATTGGGATGAACCCATAATATAAAGATATATAATCATATAAAATCAAATTAAATAATATCAAAAACCATATCATGAATAAAACCCTTGAAAGACATTTTCAACTCACGTTTAAAACACTTTGGAGTATCAAAATACCAATTTATTGTAAAAATCACTTTAAAAATATTTAAAATGTGAACTTAAGAATGAAACAACTTTCATTAAAAATAAATTTATAAAATTATAAATGAGACATTAAATAATTAATGTTTAATTAAGTCAATTAAATAAAATCATTCCTTTTATGATAAAACAATTCCTTTCGTATGTTTGTCGAAAACTCACAAAGAACTACATTTAGAATATGACAAAAACAATACATAATTTTATTGTAAAAAGTAATAAATTAAAATAAATGAATTTAAAAATAATATTCGAATATAAAAAATATTTTTTGAAATAATTTTAGAAAACAAGGACATGTATGAAAAAGAGATATTTAGTTGTAACTTTAAAAATATAGTTTTTAATTGGAAGCCCTTTATAAATATCATATCCTTAAATAGAAAATTAATAAAACAAATACAATATTTGTATCTAATATAAATACACATAAAAATAGTTTAAATATATAATAGTATATTAAATTTTCATTTCACACAGAATACTATCATTCCATAATCAATTAGTAGAATATTAACCCAACAAATGGAAATTGGGATAACAAATCACTTACCTCACACTTCCATTTAGTGGTGAGTACTTTTACCTACTGTATAATGGTTTTATGATTGTTATAAATTCATTAATGAACTATAATCATATTTATAATACCTTATTTTATTATTTTAATAAATCTTATAACCCATTCATTAATAATATTTCATCATTTTCATGGTTTTGGTTGTTTTCATTTCATGGTATCATGGTTAATTTTACTTATATAAAATTATGGATGTTCATTTAAAATGTAATTAAATATAAATAACGATAAATAAATATTATAAATTATATTTCATAATTATCAATGGTCCCATGTATCTTTTTAATTCACTCATGATGATGATTCATTAGTTCAAACATTAATGATAAATCTTTATTGTTTTAGCAGTTTTTTCAAACATCATGAACTAGTTTTGTCTTATGTAATATAATGTGAGTATGTTAGTTCTAAAACATGAAATAGGTTCTAATATACCTATTTAAATATTATTTATCCATAATGACACTTTAATGATAATCCATGAAGGTGATAATAGAAAATGAACAAAAACATTATTCACGCAGGATATTAGCTGACATAACTTGAACAATAGTCTAGTTTCATCGAATAAGAGTAGGTAGTAAAAGGGATGGACATAAAATATTATAAACATGAAATTAAATTATGTACATGATTATGTAATCTCTAGGTCTTTATGGGTGATATATATGGGTATAAATTAGATGAAAAAAAATTCTGATTGATGTTTTGAGAAAATTACCTCTGGAATATCTCTATCTTGAGAGACCCTTGAAGACATTGGATGTGGTGTTTTGGTGATTCCATCAGCACTATAACTTGGGGAGAGTGAGGAGGATCGGTGTTTTTAGATATTTTATTATATTTAATGATGTTTGAGTCGAAATGGGGTGGTGATGGGTGGTATTTATCCTTGAAGAGTGGTGGATTTTAATTGATTAAAATAATTATTATATTATATTTAAAGACAACTACGTTGAGGTGGAATTAATTTCAATTAATTATGTTTTATATTAATGTTATTAGTATGTTTTGGGACCACACCCACCCCAATAACCCATTAAATTTTTTAATTGTTTGGTATATTAAGCATTTACATTTTAACTTTAACCCTTGTCACTATTTTACTTATACTAGAGTAAATAATTTTTCTACCATGATAAAATTTTTATATCTAAAAAACTAAATTAACCATAAAAATTAATATGGAACATTTTATTATAAATATTGAATCAATTTTTTCTAATTAAATTTATATATTTGGAAAAATTATATTTAAAATTAAGTTTGCAGATAAAACGAAAAAGAAGGTTTTAAAGTGAAAAGTTCTAAAGATCTAAATGTTTTTATATCAAATTTCAGAATGAAATATATTACAATGAGTTAAATTGAATAATTTAATGTATAATTGAAATTATTGTTCACTAAAACAAATTTCATGTATAGTCTAACTATATAAATAAGTTATATGAAAAAGAAATTTTAAATTAAAATGCTATATTTTTTTACTATTCATCAAAAAAATGAATGTTGTCAAAAAAAATATCGAATAATACCCTAATATAATTTGGATATCCATCTTTAAAAAAATTTGTTTTTTTAAATAAAATTTATAAAATTTTGAAATTTTTTATTTCAAACTGGTCTCTCATAAAAAGGTTGATAAATTTCCTTTTAGAAAAATATAGCATTTATGATCAAAAATAAAAAATTATTATAATCCTAATCCTATAAATTATATTATATGAATTTTAAAATATATATATAATATATAACATATTAATTTCATTATTTTATTTTTTTATGGGTGATCAGTTTAATTTGTTAAGATAAAATGTCATTATAGTCATAAAATAGTTTTTTTTGTAAAAAAAATCCATTATATTCAGCTGGTTTTTATTTTAATTTTTAATTAATTAGTAACCAATGAATTAATTTTATAAATATGTATATAATATATTTTTAGAAAGTAGTTACTCTCATTAATTAACTCCATTCCAATAGCTTAGTGATAACTATCAAATTTAAATAAGAACATTTAGTCATACATTTATGCTTGATATGGCGTATCATGTATGATATCGAACATAATGATTCCTTTTAGAATATCTGGATGTTATATTCTCCCCAAAACATTAATAAAATTTGACCTCAAAATTTTACGTTGAGAGTGAAAAACTAGGGGTTTTATTTTCAAAATACTTTTTGTTGAAATCCCACGTCATCAAAAGTATCTAATAAACTTCCAGTTTAGAAGTGATAAATGTGAGTACAAAGCTCACTTGATATAACACATACTAGGATACCATATAGAAAAAACATGTAAATTGATAATAAATAATGATTCTAAATGAATTATATATAGTGATATAGAACTTGTTTTTGAGAAATTTATGTATCACAAAACCATACATCATTGATAGATTGAAAGACCATTGATTTCATGGTATGAAAATTAATTAGGTTAAATTTTTATAAAATAGTTTTTTACTATTGAAAAATTATTTTACTACCTAGACTATGGACATAAGGAAATATAATTTCATAATAATAATAATTTTATCCTTATATTCCCTCTAAATGATGAGTATTCAAGATGAATTTTTAAATCTGAAGAATCAAAATTAACTTCTACTAATCGAAAAATCCATAAAATTATAACTATATATTCTTACTGTCTTTAATAATTAACCAATAATTGGTTAGTACAATATAATGTAATTTTCCAAAAATAATAAACATTTATATGATAGAAAACTACTTTAATATCCAAAATTATATAATAATACCCAAATTTCAACAAATATTATTCAACAAATAACTATCCTCAAAATTCCTCAAAATATTCCCAACAAAAATTAAAAACCAAAAAATCAGATAGATTTGATCAATTGGTATTCCAAGACAAATTTAATATTCATCTTCAAATTAAATAAATTACTCTTGAAGTCTCTTCCAAAAAATAATTTCCCCATTAATCTTCAAGATGTAATAATTATTTCAATAAATAACCTAAATTTTCATAAATCATATATGTTTCCAAAATTTAACTAATCCATCGATTTATCAACTGAAATATCATAATATTATTTTTTACCTTAATGATATAAGGTTCCCAAAATAATGAAAATATTACAAAGTAACAATAATCATCGAATTAAAAATTCAATTTCCAATCCACCTTTTCTCATTACGATAAAACATGTTATCTAAAAATAAACATATTTTTCATTGATCAAATAGTTTACCTAAAAAATATCTTACTACCTGGGACATCATGTAGTGTAGTAGTAGGTGATGAAACCTTATTTCCCTTTGGTTTTGGGCTCAATATTTACAGCCCTCCCAGACAGGACATGTTTTCACCCATTCTATAGGTTTTCCATTTTCTAAAACTATATTAATATAATCCAAATAAAATTAAAAAAAAGTGTTAAACATCCTCAAATATAACTTTAATTAACATAAAATTTTATCTTCTGCCATTAATTTTCATCCCAAAAGTGAGAACTCATAGTTACTTAAAGAGAGAATATATTATAAACCCCAAATTTTATCCATAACATTTAAAATTATGTCCAAAAAATAAATGAATTATTCCTCAAATAAAAACTTGAATATCATAAACATAAGGGTTACATGTACCACAAAAATTTATCAAAACTAAATATATGTCTCCAAAATATTATCAGTTACTTAAACACCATAAGATGGGTTCCAAGGACATTAAAAAAGTTATCATCCTTTGATATTGTTTTGGCTCCCTTGGGTATTCATCACTTCTCAAGATAACCAAACATCAACTATAATAGTATTAAATGACATTTCTTTAAGTTTTTTTTCTAATGATTATTGTTTCCATCTAATAAAACTATCTTTCGACACAAATTACATAATAACCCAAATATTTACAATTAAATCGTATAACAATCAGATTCTTGTTATTTTTTTGATCACTTTACTTATACTCAAGAGTTACATTTCTAAACATCCCACATAGATAGAACTACCTAGAATTTAAATGTCATTTTCCAGGATTCTTTCTACCACACTTTTCACAAGATAGAAATTTGATTTTCTTACCTCAAAATTTCTTCGATGAATCCTTCCCCAATGTCTACCAACCTGACCAATTTGTATTCTTTTCATTACGAGGAACATATGTTTTAGAAAACACCATATTATATTTTTCATCAAAAAGAAAAAGTTTCTCATAGATCTTACACTCTCATGAATCCAAATATCTATAATAAATTGGATTATAATTACAATATAATTTATTAATCGTACTATAAATGTCCCAAAAATATCTAATATGTACCTATCCATTCTTGTAAAATTGGATTGATATACAACTCTAAAATCTTAATCCTTCTACCATAGATCCTGGAATTATTTCTCTATTCTGAGATGAACAATATTATGAAAATAAATTTCCATAAAAAGACTCTTAAATTTATTCCATTCCACACCATCCATATCAAATTTATCTCTGTTATTCCAAACAAGAGACCAACATCTATCGAATTCACCTTCAAAATGATAAATGGATGGGGTTACAATTTGGCATTCCAACCATCCCATGCCTTCAAATATCTTTTCCAAAGAGTTGATCTGTCCATTGGCTACCACTGAATCTGAGGTTCCACATAAACATGGAAGATATTTCTTCATAAAATACTCCCCAAATAAGATATTCTACTATATTTGATCTAGATGATCCATTATAAGGATTCCACCAGCATTAATAAATTTTTTAAACTGATCCATCACTATGAAAAACTATTCTTTTCTGATTCCAACAATCTCGGGATGTGATTTGGAAGGATGTATTCCTCTTGATTCCTTCCCACCACAACTACATATTTTCTCTTTGGAAATGAATTCTTAACATATATATATTATATTCTTAAACATGGTAATTTTCATATTTTATATCATATTAAATTAACCATAAAGTAAAAAATCCTTAATGGTTATTCTATTAACATTATCATATCCACTATATATATTTAAATCATGTTATGATACCAACTAGAAGAACTCTTCCTTAGAATAAAAATATTCCATTGATTTGTAACTAAAATCAACATTATTAGATTCCCAAGAATCTTTTCAATTTATATTTTTATATAATAATGACTAAACATTATAAAATAAACCCATACATTAAGAGTGGAAAATTATACATAGTATTCATTTCTTCCATAAGAAAAGTCTTAAAAATAAAAACCTAGTTTATCTTAATGATCATATATTTCCGTCTGATATAATCTTTGTCTCTATTATATCTTAAATTAAATGAAAAACAGTTTAAAAAAATAGGATGAGAAAAAAATCTCAGTAAGGGACATAAGGGAATAAAATCATTATTCAAGTGAAAAAATGAAATCCCATCTAAAAATACTTTTCTTAAAAACTCATAAGTAAGAATAGAAAAAACATGTAGGTTTCCTGGGAATCATTAATATATCACTCTTATGTTCACCCTAACAAATGGAAATACAAAATGGTTTACTTCCATCTCTAGAGTACCCACTTCATTGGAGAGTTATAATAGGGATCACTCATCATATCTTGAGCTATAATGTCGCTCAGTCTATAATATTGTGAGAAATAATGGGGATAAACCAATCATATCATGATATAAATTCGGAATAACCCATAATAAATAATATCCAAGGACCATATCATGAATAAACCCCTTGAAAACTCTTTTAAACCCATGCGCGAAACACTTTCGAATATCAAAATCCCTATTTCTTGTAAAAATTACTTGAAAAATATATTAATCACACATATAATAATGAAAGAATTTTATTAAAAAAATTTATAAACATATAAATTATACATTATATAATTAAATAATTATAAAGTTAGGAAAATTTTATCTTGTCATATAAGATAAAAAAACCTTCTGTATTATTATCAGAAATGTCACAAAGAACAACTTTTGAAAATGAAAAAAGGACTTTATAACATTTTAAAAAACTCATACATGAGTATAAATATATTTAAAAAATCATAAGATAATATATAAAAAATTTAATAATTTTAGATTACAGAGAAATGGAAGAAAAATGGCGTTTTAAGGGTAACATTAAAATGATTTTTTTAAAGAAAGTCCCTTATAAATATCAGATCATTAAAGTGGAAATTAATAAAATGAATAAAATATGCATATACACTATAAATACATATAAGACTAGTGGAAATAAAACATAATATATTATAAATTATTTTATCACATAATATTATCATGGTATAATCAAGTAGTAGAAGTCTAACCCAACAAATACAAATTGAGAAAATAAATCTATTACCCCACACTTCCCTTTAGTGGTGAATATTTTAACCTCATGTATAATGGTTTAAATATTGTCATTAACTCATTATATTACTATATTAATATTTATAATATCTTATTATTTGATTTCATAACATCTTATAATACTTTTATTAATAATATTTCATTATTTTCATGGTTTTAGGTGTTATCTTTTCATGGTTTCCCAGTTAGTTTAACTTGTATAAAATTATGGATGTTATTGTAAAATGGAATAACAAGTATAAAAGTGTAAATAAATAGTATTTATCATATTATATATGTATTAATGGTCCAATATATCATTTTTCTTTCTTCCATGTTGACTACTCATTAGATAAAATATTAATGATAAATGTGTAGTTTATTTTGGTGTTTTTTTCGAAAATCAGGAACTAGTTTTGTATTTTTTAAAATAATGAATGTATATTAGTTCAAGAAAATTAAACAGGATATAATATACCTATTTTAATATTATTTTACTAGAATTAAACTTTTATGAAAATCCATGAAGGAGAAAATTAAAATTGAAAAAAACCATTATTCACGGAGGAGATAAACCAGTATAACTTGAACAATGGTTTCATTTCTTTGAAAATATGTAGTAATACAAGGTATGAATATAATAAATTATAAACATAAAATTAGTTTATTTACATGATTATATTATTATTATGTATTGATGGATGAAATATATGAGTAGATATTATAAGAATAAAACAAATTAAGAGAGGTGTTTTGGGAAAATTACCTCTTGAACATCACCTCCATGAGAGACCATTGAGGACTTTGGATATAGTCCCTCATTGATACAAGTAGAACATAGTTTTGGGTAGATATAGGAGGAGAGTTTTGGGTAGATATTTGAGGACCCCAAAGGCTTTTTTTAGATGAAATGGGTTGGTGATGGGTGGTATTTATACTCGAGGATAGGTGGGTTTAAGTGATTAAAATAATGATTATTTTATAATTAAGGCCAACCACATTAAGGTGTCATTAATTTCAATGAATTAGATTGTTAATTAATGTTTTTAGTCTATTTAGGGTATATAAATAGCTCAAACAACAATTAAATTTTTTAATTTTTAATTATGCTAAACTTGTATCTTTTAACTTTAACACTTTTTCACTATTTAACATATATTATGGAAAATTATTTTTTACCATAGAAAATATTTTATACCTAAAAAATAAAATATACCTTATAGAATAATTTTTAACTTGTGATTCCAAATTTGGAATCCATTTTATCTAATTCAATTCACAAAATTTAAAAAATTCTATGAAAAATTAATTTTGTAGACAAAATGGAAAAAATAGATTTTTAAAGTGAAAATTTCAAATGTTTTATATGTTTTTCAATACAATTTCTATATGAATTTTATTCAAATTAAATATATTGGATTAATTTATGTATAATTTAACTAAATATTCTTCCAAACCAATTTCAATTATAATATTACTATATAAATAAATGATATGAAAAAGATATTTTCAATGAAAATGTAGTATTTTTCACTATTCATCAAAAAAATGAAACTTGACAGAACAAATAAAAAATATTTACCCTAAGATAATATTTATATCTCTCTTTAAAAAAAAATTATTTTTTTCAAATAAAATTTATTAAATTGTCAAAATTTTGATTTAAAATAGGATCCCTATCAAAAGGCGTATGAATTTTCCTTTAAAAAAATATTTCTTTTATGATTAAACTATGATTCATTTTTATATTATTACTATAAAACATATTGGACGACATTAAAAAAATTTATAGTATTTACAACATATAAATTTCATTAAAATATTTTATTAATGGTGATTATTTTATTGTATTAATATAAAATTTCTTTTTGGGCATAGAATAGTTTTTTATAAAAACACATCATTTGAATTCAATTGGTTTTTATTTTCATTTGAAAATAATTGGTTACTAATTAATTACTTTTATAAACATGTATAAACTATATTATCATAATTTTATTACTCCCATTCATTCCCATCATTCCAATGTCAAGGGGATAACTATCACATTTACATAAAAATATTTAGTTATCTATTTATGTATGATGTGTTGTATAATGTATGATATTAAACATAGTGAATAATTTTAGTATCTAGAGATATTAAAAAGTATTTTAGTGGTTTTTATTTAAATATTTGAAAGAAAATGTTGAATTTTATTAATAACCACAAATATTAATTTAGTGGTAAGGTGACATTTTTGGAGAATAAATGAATAAGTCAAAGATAACTCTTAATATGTTCAGTATATTGAGTTCATAATGATTAGTTGGGATAAATATAATAATAAAATTTAATATGTAAATGGAATAGTATGTTTGACCTTTAATATGATTATTTATTTGATGAAAATTTAATTTATGATGGAGTTTACAACATTTTTGGATTTATGAAATATATTTGAAAATATGACATTTTATTTATGGAATGATAGAGTTAATTTATGGAAGTATCAATGTTTTCATTGTTTATTTATGGTAATTACCATGTTTCAAGAGAATATTTGATAATTTTATTCACATATTTGGTATATAAAAATTGATAACTGCTTTATGGATTAATGTTATGCTGATATTGAATTTGGTCCAAAATATTTTCAAAGGGTCTTATGGATAACCAATTATAGAATGGAATAAGTTAATATTTGGGAATTATTATTTAAGCTTAAGGTATGAATTATAATATTAGATATCCTATTCTGAAAAACATGGTTATGAAACTATATAGTGTCCAGTGTAATGAATAATGGTTTTTATGATTCTTTGAATGATTATTTTAGTGATTTACCCATAAATAATTCATCTCAAAAATCGTTTCCCTAGCATGAGAGATAGTGTTTAAATTGATCGAATCATAAAAAAATAATGATATTTCTCTTATGAAATGGAATTAAATCATGTAACTTTATTTTTTTAAATAATTTATTTTGAATATTAAAAGAATAAATTGAATTTTGGATAAGTAATTTTGAATAAAAATTTTATATGTTTACTTTTCTTACTGAAAAATCAATAGTCTTTTAACCCATCAATGATTTATGGTTCTTTGATGGTTATGTTTCTCATGAAAATGTTCTCTATTACTCTATATTAATCCTTTGGTGTTATTTTTCTATTATATATACATATTTTTATATCCCACTAATTTTATCCAATTTGGAACCCTAGATATGTGTAATTCCAAATGACATTCAAATTTCAATTACCCTCTTTTTCAGATTAAGTTTTATTAATCATTATTATGTTGTGGGTTTTCTAAAAAATAGGTCTAATATATCAAAAAAATATTACCGAATATAAGTATAAATTTTTTGGATAAAATTTATTGAATGTGGATAGTGTAACACGCCAATATTTTAAAATAAGAAAATTGTGTTTGATAACATACATGTCACACAACTCTGAGCATAAACGAACCATAAAATATTATTATTTAAATTTAACTATTATAAAATAGGAATTTAATTAAAGGGTATTAATTGTATTAAACTAATTATGAAATATAAATAAATATCATACTCAATAAAAACTCATTGATTAAAGATCTATAAAAAACTACTCAATTCTCAGTAAAGTTAATTTCTCCATCAGAAATATGTTTTCTTCAAAAGAGATTTCTATTACTTATTGTGAGAAAATATTATTATTAATTTCCAAAAAATATATAACAGATATTTTATAATAATAATTTCATATTTTAAATATTAATATCAAAATAATCTTATGGTGAATTTTGTTATATTTTTCTGAATAGGCAGACATTAGAGTGAATTTAAAAAATGCCGCTTTTTATTGAAAATTGTTTTTTTATTTTAAGAACATAAAAAAGTAAATTTTCTTTTCAAATTATTTCAAAATAAAATTAGTTCAATTATATTATTGATAATATAATTAATATTATTAAAATTAATATCATGATTGAATTTAGTATAAAAACATTTTTATCAAGAAATTGCATTTTTTGCACAATATTCTTTTCTCATTTTATGTGTTAATTTAAAAATTAAGTAATTAAACATATAAAAAAATAAATATTGAAAATGTATTAAATATTTATAATTATGAAGTCAAAATTGGATAAATATATTCATTTAATTTTTTGTCAATATTAATAGTTATTATGGTAAAATTTAACACCTCTGTAAAGGGTAAATCTGGTTAATCTATGTTAAAAATATGTGATAAAGACACAGTATTGAAATTAAATTATAATTAAATAAATATAATTTTACCGTTTATCACCTTAGTCTCAAAATTTATATGTTTAATAGACACGTTTTCTTGAAAATGACCAATATAACATTTAAATGATAGAAAATTACAAAATTTCTCTCCCTTACTTTTAAATATCTATTATGTCTCCACATTGAAAAAACTGAAAGTTATGAATGAATATGAGTACTATTTTTGTAAAATGAAATTATATTATTATTTATTATTTACTTATAATTTTTACTTATTATATAATTACCTTAAATTCTTACTTGATGCTAATAATTTTTTTTTAAATTAATAGAAACAAATAATGACATTAAAAATATTAAATATGATATAATTTGAGTGATTAATTGTTTTCAAAAAAAATTATATTAATATTATTTATTATTTATTTTTAAATTAATTAAATTATAAATATAACTTTTTATTGATGTATTTGAAGTCAACATAAATGAATGGTGTAAAATTGATATTAATGATAATTTAACAAAATAATATTTCTTTAAATTATATTAAAATTATTAAAATAATTAAAGTTGAAAATGGGGGTCAGATATGGTTGAAAATGTCATAAATTATCAATTTATGATTCAATGATTACTTATTTTTATAGATTACAACTATTTAATGGTGGAAAATATGTTAGCGCAGTTAATTTTAAAATATGTTATCTATGAGGTTAAACCAAAAGATATTATTTAAATAACTAAAAAAACATATCAAAATTTTATTTATTGATGATATTTCAATCAAATAATACCCTATTTTCTAATACATAGTCATTTGGACACATTTTTCTTGATAATCACTCTATTATAATATAACCTTTTTACGATATTTTAAAAGTTACCATCACCTTAATTATAAAAGGGCACATCCTCCCTCACTTATTTATCCCACATTACGCCTTCTAGTTTGAAAAACATTGAAACAAATACTTTATAAACTTACTTATCAATATTATTGTGGTTCTTTTCATCCCAAAAGACCATCCCTATGACCCTTAAGAGGATATTAAAAGGAGATCTTTCAAAGGATTGGTAGTCACATTATCAGATCACTTTGTTTTTACATGTTATTTCCCTATTATAAATATATGGTATTTATCATAAAATAATAACTTCAGTATCCTAAAGATGCTAAAATGTTATTATGATTATTAAATATCCATTATCCACCCTCTTTCACATCGAATGAAAAGTGAAGGTATCGTTCCGTCATACATACAGCCCACCGTCCCCACATAGTGATACAATTCATATTCTAACACGATATTTCATGGTTGGATTTAATGTTTATATATGATAATTATTGTATTATTATACCCATGTAAGTATAATATGATATATTCCTTTTTACCTTAAAATCATTTTAAATAGAATAACAGTGCTCATGTGTATGTGTGGACTACCACCTCCACAAAGTATTTTGGTTTATTTTTCATTTTCATTTTACTTGGGTTGTAATAATTATAGATTTTAAGATTATATATTATTTATATTATATATTAAGTATTCTGTAAATGATAATTATTTTTAACCTTTCTATCATTTTATCTGTTAAAAAATGAAAACAATGTTCATGCGTACATACGACCTACCATCTCCATGAATCATGTAATTCAATTTTCTATATATAAAATTTACATATAACCTTTAATATATATATATAATGAATATAAATTATACTTATATAATGATTTAAATTCTATATGTGACAAAACCATGATAATTATAAAATTATCAAAACTACTGAACCAAAATATGTATGAAAAAACAAACCAGTTATCACCCAGAATAGTGATTTAAATAAATAATTATTTATAAATGGGTCATAAAAGGTCATTGGTAAATAATATATCATATTATATTTATTAATATTTTTTGGAAAAAATATATAAAATATCTATTTTTATTATAAATGATCTTCGAATTAATATGATGTAAGTCGAATATGATATAAGGGTTTATTTCATAATCTCATTGCCATTTAGGATCGTCTCTGATGGGGAAGTCTTTTCTTCCATATCCATATTTTCTAAAATTTATTTTTAAAATATTTTACTATTATATAATTATTTATTGAGGATATTTGAATCTATTTTTAACCTTTTAACAAATGGGGTTTTAAGTAATCTTATTATTGTTTTCTGAAAAAATGTACTTTTTGACTTTTGTCAAATGTGTAACAAGAATGTTATTTAACTTATATGGAATGAAAAAAATATCCCACAACAATGTAAAATCAATAATTTTATGATACCTTTATAATTTTATGATGTTCTTTTCAAGAAAAATGGTTTTTTATATGTGTAAAGTTTTTATATTTAAAAATATATTTTCATAGAAAAAAAATGTATTTTCCCCAAGAAATATTTCAGTAATCTAAAAAAAATCATAATTGAAAAAAATAATTTTTTGAATCTTAATTTTATTATATACTATAATCATAACATTCATGATATTTATTTGTATGGTTTATGTCAGTTGTACTGGGGGATGTTTTGAAATTTTTATGTCTAGTTCTTTAATTTTAGGGTCTGTTGATTAAGTTATGTTGTATATTCATGCAAGGAATGAATTAAAATTTGTAATTTATGGGTGTGGAATTTTATAACCTCTTTATCCATCGTTATCTATCAATATATAAACTATATTGGGTTTTTGGATGATGTGGTACCCATTTATTTTCATATGTCTTGGAAGAATACCTTGAAGATGTTTTCAGATGTCTTGGTCGGGGTGTTGGTGGTAAGTTCTATATATCCATCATTATGATTTAAAACATTATTAAATCAATTATTGATGTCCATATTATTTTTTAATTTTATATGATATCCCTGAGTGAGCTTCTATCTCATGTGATAATTTATATGGATTTATTTTGACCATCATTTATTCTTACTATATTATTAATGCTTTGTTAGCATTCACTATACGCGTACCCTTACTGAGCATCTGAGATCACCATTTTGTTTGTTTTCCTTTACCTTGGATATGAATAATTCTAGTATGAATAAAATTAAGGGTGAAATAATTCTTCTATGGTCTTTATTATATATTTCCAATGTAATATTGGTATTGAGTTTTTTTATTGTTATTTAACAATACTAAATAATTTATTCTTATAGGATGTAATTAATATTATCTCATTCTAATTTAATAATGTAATAACTACCTATAAGATACTAAGTTAAGGATATTTTAATGAAACAAAAATAAAATTTTCAATAAAAGTCTTAATTTTCCACTATTCATTAAAAATCAATCTTTTTTAAAAAATCCCAAAAATTCACGCAATGATAATTTTGATATGTTTATCTAAAAATTTAAATTCATTTTATTAAATAATATTTTTAAAAGTTGAAAAACATATAATATTTTCTTACAAAAAACAATAAAAATCATTTTTAGAGAAATTTTATTTAAGCATTATATAACATTACTGAAAATTGAATGATTATTTCCTAATAATTAGTCAATGAATTTATATTGAAGTGGAATATATATATATATATATCATAACATATTTATTTCTATTAAAATCCCTTAATTCTATGGCTAGGTTATAATGTTCATATTTAAATAATAATATTTTTGACTCATTTATATTTGGTGTGTCGTGTCGTATATAGCATAGAACATGATATTCTTATTTTAATATATCACGTTTTCATGTTATGTTAAAAAATATGTTTTATAAGTATATTTTTAAACTAAATAAGTCTTTAGAGTATTTTTTCCCTCAACAAGGAAACCAAAGAATCATGGATTGTGAAAACTGATTTTTTGAGCTTATTCATTTCACTCCTAAGATGGGTTTTAAAAAAGTTTCAGTACTTAGAGGTTTTAAATATGAATTCAACCTAGAATATAGTCTTAGGTATTCATATTTAAATGTACCGCTTAAGTTTAAGTGTTTTAGCAAGAACTAAAATTCTAAATAGATCAGGTCGGGATGTTTAGAATGACTGATGTTACATTCATTCCTTTTAGAAGTGAAAGTGGATTTTTGAAACTGAAGTGGAGGTGTGATGAATCAAAAATAGGTATTGGTTGTGACTTATGTAACTTGTTCCATTTGACTTCATATACCACAAAAAGGATTGGGACTCTTCTATTCCTTCGGTTCTATAGGATTTTTCATATAAATCCATTTTTTTGGAGATGAGTTCTCATCAAATATTTTGTAGAACTAATATCTCATCATGAAGTGGTGTGGGTTATTCCACTCCCAAATTATCTCAGGTTTATTCAAAAAAATCCAAACCTTAGGGGTGTGGAAGAATAGTTGGTTTATCCTTATGGATATAGTCAATTGAGATCCAAAACATAGCATGGTTAGAAGCCTTAGTCTCACTAAGAGATAAGGTAGTTGAATTACATGGATCAATCCACTATAAAATATAAGTTGGGATTGGTGAATATGAGAGGTAATATTATTATTAACTCATCTATATCAACTAATTTATTTGATATGGGTTCTTTTCATTTATTTATATCTACCAATGACATGAATATTTTTAATCCCTTATCTATGATTATAATGTATATTGTGTAAATATCCAAACCACATAGGAAGAGGGAGTGAGACTTCTAATATCCTTCATGTACTATATGTTTATCTAAGAAAAATTTAACATGGGACATATTTTATATTAAGATAAATCTTTTTATATTATTCTTGGGATGGACTGGATGACCACATTTAAATCCTATATAGATTTTTAACGTTATAGGGTGGCCTTTACTACCCCCATGGGGAGATCACATTTATTTTAGGGAGAATAGGAAATAAGTTCAAGTTATTTTTGAAAGCATTATTTTAAGGTTAGTAGTTCAATATTTCAAATTTTACCTCCTCTAGAACAGTCTTCTGAAAGTATCTTTGGGTTTGATCTTTCTTTAGTGGTATTAGAATGTATTGAACTTTTCCAACATAAATTCTCACAGATACCTCCTGAGTGAGAAGTCGAGTTATCCATTTATCTACGTCCCATAATGAGACTAATTTCATTAGTTTAATATTAAATTCTATAAGCTTAATTTAATTATTAAAACATTCTATTAGATAATTTGTAATTCAAGGCATTCATTCAGACTAGTGTGTCTCTATGGTTCTTCCTATAAATTTTTTCAATAAATTGGATGGAACTCTCCATATGTGCATTGACTATAAAAATTTTAATCATGAGAATAAGAAGAATAAATACATCATACCTAACATCTATAACCAAATTGATATATTGAAATCGAAAAAATGTATCTCAAATATTGATCTCTATTTAGAATATCACCAACTTTGGGTAAAAGAGTCTGATATTCCAGAGATTTTTTTAGAATTAGGTATGGTAATTATCAATAACTAGTTATTCCTTTTGAATTAAATAATTATAATTTATTATTAATGGATATTATGAATTATCAATTTAATATATATATCAACTCATTTATCATGGTTTAGTGGTTTACATGCTTGATTATTTTATAACTTAATAGGAGCATGGGAATCACTTGCATATTGATTACAGAATTCTCCATGATCACCTCCCCTATGGATAAAAATCCATGTGTATATTCTATATTCAAGTATTCAATTAATTAATACATGTGTTCTCATAAAAGAAATTTTTTTTGACCTTGGGAATGTAAAGGATTTTATGTCTTTGAAAAACCAAAAAATTTTGTTGAGATATGAAGCTCTTTATGTCTAGTAGACAACTATTTATGAATTTTTAAGGACTTATCTAATATTGCATCACCTTTTTACTACTGTCACTCAAAAAAGGGTATTATTCTATCGATACCAATGTGTCCAGACTCGTTATATGATTTTAAAAAATGATTGACTTCAACCACTATTTTGGTTCTACCTGAGGATGGACAAGGAAAAGTCATTTATTATTATGAATATTTTTGTAGTTCGGGTTTCATTATTATGCAAGGTGACCACATGGTGGCATATACTTCTCTGCAACTTTGGATACATGAAAAAAAATACCTAAAAAAGCGTGTGAGCTTACATTTTTTATGAATGTCCTTAAATATTAGAGACAATAACTTTTTAGAGATAAATTAAAATTTTAAAATGATCATAAATTCTTGAGTTATATATTCTATAAATATTAATTTAACATCCGAAAAAGGATATGGGGGAATGCCATTACAAATTTGACATTTTCCTCTCCTATAAACTAGAAAATGGAAATGTTGTTGTTTTTTCTCTATGTATAATTTTTCCATCAAAATCCTTGAATGAGACTAGTGATGAGTTGATCTTTATGGGAAAATTTTCAAAAATTTGTGTAGATATGATGGAAGAAAACAAGAATATGTTTCTTGATAACATTTAGTTAACATCTTCCCTTTTTTTAAATTATTCAACTTGAGAGACTAGTAGATGATGTGTGTCATCGCATTAGAAGAATTATATATAGTTGGGAGGCAACTATTAAGTTGCCTCAATCTTCTGAGGGAATTTTCTATTTCGTGAACCAAAATGTGGTTCCTATATCCATGAGGAAAGTAGTTATGAATGACTTACCTCACTCTAAATGAATATTTTATCAAGAATACACCAATGTGTATTATGATGTGATACACTAATATTGGGGTCCTACTATGAGATGTGACATAATGGATTTCATTTTTTAATGTAATACTTGTTAGATAATTAAAATAAAGCATTATAATTCCTTATATTTGATTCAACCTATTCATATCCCTACCTAAAAATGGAATAATATATACATGGATTTCATTATCAGACTACCTCATACCCCTCATTTGAATAATTCTATCGGGTTATGATTGATTAGTTGACTAAATTAGATCATTTCAGTCTCATCAAGGACAACAAGGTGGATAATGGTGGGAATCTATATATACAACATATTGAGAAATTTTATGGTGTTTGTTCTTATATAATTTCTAATATAGATCGTAGATTCAACTCTCGGTTATTGAAATAGCTTATAGAGTATAAGAGATCCCAAGTGGAATTGGTACCATATTTTAATCCAAAAAATGTATGGTGAAATATAATAGGCAATCCCTATTTTTGTGGACATTATCTATTTTTATGTATTTGAAATCAAAGGCTCATGGGATACTAATATAGAATTTATTGAGTATTATTATAATAATAGGTATTGTTACTCCCTAATAATGGGTATTTTCTAATCTTTATATGATAAATATTGATAGTATCCCCTTTGATGAAATGTGGTGTACAAAACTTCTCTAGTGGGACTGAATATCATCCAAGAGAAGACATGTAAGAGTAAAATAGTTTGACAGTGACTAGTAATGAATTAAAAACACAATAAAGCTTATATATATCATCATTATCCTACCTTGAAGTTATTAACTGGTGAATATGTGTTCCTAAATATATCACCACATTTAGATCACTAATGGATTAGTAAGAAAGAGAAGCTCGTACCTAAGGTATGTGGGTCCCTTCAAGATCATTAAAAGTATCATGAAAGTTAGAAATTGGTTGGAATTTCCTCCTAGGATGATATTAATTCATAACATCTTATATGTATATATGTTAAATATATATCATCCTCATCCCATATAGGTGTTGAGTAAGGAAGATCTGGGATTGGAACTCGATTTTTTCATGACTGAGCATCTTATATGGACTATAAACTCCTAGGATAAATTGGTGCATGGGAATTTTTGTTGTTGTTTCGAGTGTTATAGATCCCATGGGTGATTCGCTTGAGACATGGGAGTGGGAAACATTAATGAGGAAGAACATGCCTTATAATTTCCTTGAGAATTATTTGAGTTGACTTTTTTAGGGTATAAAGTGATGTTGTGGGGAGAATTATCCCACTCACCATATCTTTTTTAGGTATGATGTTTACTATTTATTGTTTTGTTAAATTATTTCTTCTATTAGGTAGAATTATTTATAATTTTATTAAAAATTAGGACGAATGAAAGGGTTCATGGTTAACACATGGTTACTAGTAACCATGCAACCATATTTTTCTATGGGGGCGGGTTTCTATTGTGAAGTATGCATTGTTGGAACAGAATTTTCTTAATAATATAGCCAAATGATGTCAAATACCCTTATGGATTGGCATGTTTTTGAGTCTACCATGAAACTGGGGAATGATTTCTTAAAAATTTTATCTAACCCATCCATAATACCCTTATATCTTGGGGGTTTCTTCATATTGGTAAGTGCATTGATGGATCATGGTTTCCAAAACTATTTAGTAAATCCATGTGTCCTTCTGATGATATTTTAAGGTATAAAATTTCACTTCTAACACTAATTTATTATCCTCTATGTTTCCTTCTATTCTCCTCATTTAGACCCTCTAAGTCTCTCAAGTGATGATTCATTTCCCTCCATTCCCTTGGCTTGATTTCATATGGGTTTTTTCATTAAATCATTAAGGAAAATCCAAATAAGTTGATTGTTTCCCATTATTTTACTCATTTCCCTTCTTCTATATGTATTTACTCGACCCATATGGCTATGGTGTCCTAGGGTACATGTTGGATAATTTTTTATAACATGGGTTTGTTATTCGGGATTTCCCATTACTTATACAAATCAATCATCATATTCTCTAGTGGATTCACCTCATTCCAAAATGGTCTCATTGATATAAGTTATGGTTTCAATGACTTCATTTTTTGAATAACCATATGTTCTTTACATTTAAAAATTATGTTTTAAAATGGTTTCAAATTATTATATGATACTAATCAAGACAGGTTTATTTATTATAATCATAATTTAAATCTGTCTCTTATGATATGATTAAAACTAGTGATTTTAAATAAATTTTATATATATGGAAATTATTATTCATATTACATGTTTGAGGAAATGATTATTTTATTACATGTGAATTTTGAATGGTTATAATTATTCGAATCATGGGTTCTTGGGTATGGTTCCTAGGATGAGTACCTACAAATAGTTTATAAAACTAACTCTATACTTGGATTACATTACTACATATTATTCCAATCTCACTAGGATATCAGTTTATCAGATACTATAGGGTTCCATATTGTATAGTGGCTTAAATTAATTTGAAAATGATTGTTTTTAACATAATATACTGAATTTATATTAGTTTAATTTGACCTTTATTTCCTAAAATTATATCTCATTATTATTTTTTAAACATATATGTCTGTATGTCCTTTACATTCATATTTAAAATTTTGAAATATATTGTTATGTGTTACTTATCTTTAAAATATCAAAAGTGATTTTTTATTATTCTTTATTTTCAAACTACAATGACTAGATTACCTAATAGAGCTGGCTCATAGAACACTTATTGGGATCCCACTGGGCAAGTTATGCTCACACCCTACCATTTTGGTGTATATAGACCATATTTTGACTACTATAAGATAAATAAATGCACTACTTAGAGGTGGTGCATATTAATTCTAGGAATATTTGAGTTTGGTGTTGGTGGCATGGTAGGGGATATTTTTCAGGTCATACAAAGATGGGTAGTGGTTGTTTTGAAATATTAGTTATTTTGATTTTTGTGGTAAAGTCATGTTATATATCACCACATTGGTTTCCTACCATATTCCATTTTTTTTTAATTTTGAACCCACTGTATTCCAAAAATTTACCAATTTATTATATTTTAATATTATGGAAGATATTTTTCTGATAATTATTGTTAAGGGTTTATTATGAATTTCCAACATGTGATGTTGTTAATGTTCTTTATATTATGATATTTTTTATCATGGTGGATGACTTAAAAATATATAGAGAGGTAATTTTGGGTTATCAGTTAGGAACCTCTTAATAGTATATGTATTTTTTGAGAAAGATCATTCCCAATGTTGTTTTGATGATGCCCAGGACCAGGAAATGTTTTTCATATCATGGGTATTGGGAATTCCATTTGAACTATAACACATGGAGACTTGGGTAATAAGTCAGGGGTTTCTCTGATTTTATTGTAAAAAGTATAGAAGATGGAAAATTCTCTCAAATTGTTAAGGAATCATGTGTGGGTTGAATTTCATATAAGAGATGGGTCTCCCTTTTTTAATTCCCCTTTCAATTAAATAAGAAACTAATTAAATTTTTAAATATAATGACGATAATAATAACCCCCACCATTCCTTAAAGTGTATAAAAAATTTAAATATATAAAAAACTAAATAATATTAATTTCATCTAATGAAAATAATCCAATTTACCTTATTACACCCTTTTAATAATAAAAAATGAACCATATAAATAATATCTTTATTTTTAATTATGAAAATAATGAAATAATAAAAACTCAATTCATGAACCAAATAATAATTTTTATAGTAATATAATATCCTAATATAACTCCATTAGAAAGATTTTTATTTTCTTAGTAAGTTTGTATGTGAAAAAAAATGTTTTTATAACAATTTTTAAATTCGCAGTCACCATGAACGGTTTGCAGGACATGCATAAGGTTGTGCATTTTTTACTACCACAAAATCTTATTGAAATATTAGGAAACTATAATCACAATATGATCTAGATAAAACATCAAAATATAATCTTTTAAATCCACCAGATGTTCCAATGCAGATTAGTGAAATAGAAAAAATCAAACCTCTAAAACATCACTTTCCCTAGAGTAAGTGTATCAGGAGTCAGAATCTAGTATAACCTAACCACCACACTAAGTCGATTTTGCAAACACCTCTTCTAAACTTATAATGAAACAAAAAACATGAATATATGTATATAAATAATTAAATTAATTCATGGAGATTAACATGCATTGGATAAGCTATCCTACATGCATGGAAGGAACCACTATGACTTTCCTATAATACTATAAGTAAAAATATTAAAAGAAACTGGAAAAAATATCAGTAATAATATATTGAAATAATATTAACTCAATATAATCCTATGATTCCCCATATGATTTTCATGTTCATTATTCATTAATAGGATGTACTAGTCTAGGTTATTCGCCACATCATTTTATAGAAAACATTATCTGGTTGTACCAGTCACACCGCCATTCCACATTCATAGAGATCCCCCAAGTGAAATTTCTATTGATGATCACATGTAAACTAGAAAAACACAACCACTTGAATTATCTAAAATCTATGTTCATAATTTTAGACATATCCTTCTAGATAGATTTCCAAAATTCTAAACCTCCCTTTTACTTTTTTGTTATAATGATCTACTAATGGTTTTACCTCGAATGAGGAGAAGAACATTAACATCCCTCAAACTGAGTAGAGACTCCTACCAATGACTGAAAATTATAGTGAATGTATTTATAGTGAATGAACTTCTACTAACATTAAACTATTCTTCACATCCCTACAATCACATACTTGAATACTTGTTTTGGGTAAATACTAAAGTAAACTATTTATCAAATATACTTTCTCCACCATCCATAGTGTGTGGTTTTTCTCACCTTGTTTCTATTCACCCTAGCCTAACTAAGGATTCATGATACCAAAATATTTATTGATTTAATGTCTTAGTGAAAATTCCCAGATGATTTTTTATAATAAATATCTTTTGTAAATATAATAATTTCTTTTAAAACATGTTCCTTTCGAATTGATACTTAACTCGATGTTCCTTATCCTTTAATAGAATTCTTAATTTTTATCCAAGTGAATAGTATATTAACTATCATAGAAAATAATCAATAATTCATAATATCTTCCCCATTAAATAATTAGTTACATAAAGAAAACTATCTCTTATATAGATTTCATTCTGCAATATACACTACAACAATTATACTTGATGTAAAAATATGATACATTTGTTACTTTCAAATTATTTTTTCCCATATTTAAGTAAAAAAATAACTTTTTTGGAATTTTGACTATCTAAATAAAAATATAATTCCGACTTAATAATACCTCACAATGAATCTGAAGTGCCCAGATCAGTGTGAATCACTGAGAGGGGGAGGGGGTGAATCAGTGATCCCTTAAAAGTTTTTACTAATTGATTCTTATCAATTAAACCTCTATGGCTAGTTAAAGCCTCGATCCACTCTTCTTGTATCTCTCACCTTTCCACGAATGATGCAGTAAATGTAAAGGCACTGGACACAAGGATTTACAAGGTTCGGCACCAAAGGCCTACATCCTTGCCATGCTTTCCCAGCATGGATTCTCCATTATAACCTGTTAAAATTACAATGGTCGATATAGAGTCCCACTGTATCTCTCCTGAGTCCCACAGGAGGGTCTTTATACTGCGTCCCACAGTGTTACCAGAGTCCCACTGGCCTGCTCCAGAATCCCACTGAAGACTTCTTCTCCCTGAGTCCCACAGGGTCTTCTCCTGGCTCCTCGAGTCACACGAGTAGCTCTTCTTCACTTTAAGCTTCTTCAAGTAACCTCAGCAGCCTGGGATAAAGACTGCTGGCCTTGCTCTGTACCTCTGATCACTTGAGTTGATCAGGTCTTCTCGTCTTGCTCAGGCTTTATCTCCTTCTTCTGAGGATGACCTGGCTTCTCTCCAACTACTGAATACTCAGACAACAGATATCTTTAACTTTGGTCTGGTCCAGTCTCACATCAACTTCACTTCATGCACTGAGTGCATGGCAGCTCTTCATCCTCATGCACTGACTGCATGGCCTTCTCAAATCTTCAAGAACCTCCTGGTCTTGGACAACTCAAATGCACACCACTGATTTGACTCTGTTCACGTGTGCACGTGCATGAATGCATGCATGCACTCCTCCTTTCCTCTTCTTGGTGCGGTAGACCCACAAAGGGTTTAGTATCTTTAAGCACACACCTTCTTACTTGAACTTCACACTTTTGTTCAGTGTGTTTACACACTTAAATGTGTGTTATACTTTGTGTGAGTCTTCTTCTTCTTCTAAGTGTGTCCACTCCTCTTAGAGCACACACATAGGTTCGGCCACTTCACTTTGTTGTTTTGCACACACAACTTTGTTCTTTGCTTTGCACACACACAATGAGTGTGTATTTGGCCTCCACTATTTTTGCACATACCCAAGCTATCCTCGGCCTTCTTTTCAAATACACACACACACAAGGGTGTGGTGATCTTCACTCTTCAAGAATGCACACACAAATGCACTAAGGCCTCGGGTCTCCTTTGGTTGCACAAGGCTACGGTCTTTCCTTCCCTTCTTGCACACACACCCGAATATGTCCTTCTCCACTTATGCACACACACAAATGCTTGAGGCTCGGATCTTCTTGTTTAGCACATAAGCACTAAGGACCTCTTCTTGTTTTGCACACACAAAAGGTGTGGTCTTCACTTGGTGCACACACAAGGCTATGCCTCAGCCCTTCACTTCTTTGCACAACCACCAACGGCTAAGGCCTCCTCTTGTTCTTTTTGCACAAAAGTAACAAAGGCCTCGACCTTCTTTTGCTCACTGTCCAAGTGGGTTCTCAATTTGCCCAAACCACTGCCTTTAAAGAAGGTGTGCAAGGGATGCTTGAGCCGCGGCCAACTTCTTCTCCAACAGCTGCACAAGGTATGAGCCGCGGCCTCTCTTCCTCAACACTGCCGCGCAAGCCTCAACAAAGGACAAGGCGCACAGGTCCCAACAAACCTCGAGGGCGCGCAAGGTGCTTGCGGCCTCGGGTACTTCCTGTCGCGCAAAAGAAAGACGCGCAGGGAACTCCTCCAACTTCTTTTGCACAAATATGCGCAAAAGGTACTTCACGAAGCCAAGGGTGGCTTCGGGATGCTTCGTCGCGCAAGTGGGTTGCGCGGAGCTCCAAACTTCGTGAGGCACAGAGGCACACTCACGGGACTTCTTTCAAGTTTTTCAGCAAGCGGCTCAGAGGTCTCGGCCTCTCTTTATATAGACAGAGGGCCTCGGTTCATCCGCGTGGGATATGAATTCAAACTCCCGAATATCTCGGGTTTTCAAGATTTCCAAAATCTTGTTTTGCTCCTCTGTTTCACGTGGGTTCTCTCTTTTATTTTTCCTCACGTGCATGTGCATGGAACAACATGCAGAGCCTCATTAAAATCCCTCCATGCAAAATACGAATTCACCGAAGCCTCGGAAACTTCGCTTGCCTCGGCCGAACATAGAAAATCTTCATTTGTTGCATGCATATCCATTTTATAGCATGGCTGTGTTCAGTGTGGCTAGACGATCTTAATGGAGTCTTCAGATCGAACAATGATGGCCGGGAGCTCGAAAACTGGTGCTCGGAGGGCTCTGGTTCAGCGGCTGCTCGCGGGTGGCCTTCGGTTGAGCTCGAGGTAGGAGATGGACGCCGGGCTGTTGGATGCGGTGATCAATTATCCTCGGACGGCCTGGATCAAATCGGGGGCGCGGCGGATTAGATGAGCGGCGCCGATCGTCCGCGAGATCAGATGAGCGGCTGGGATTCGTTCCCGGTGAAAAATGCGCGTCCCACATCGAATCCTCGCGCGGTTTTTCCGCGCTTTATCACCCAAGCGCACGCCGCTACTCCTCAGTTGCATCTTCTCCCTCCACGGTGCCGCCCCGCACCGTGTTCTCCCTGCGGGCGCGCTCTGCGCCCACTCTCTGCTCCTGCGGGCGCGCTACTGGCGCCCACTATGCATTCTGGGTGCGCGGGCTTCACCACCGCGTGCCCTCGGGGCTTATACACGGCCCCCTCTGCCTCTGCCGCCCGGGCTGGCCACATGGGATCCCCCCTTGGGCGTGGCGCCTTAGGCCCACATGTGCCTTGGGGGTTGAACCCTTAAGGCTGGCCTTGGCTGGCCAATTTTTTGGCAAAGGACAGAATATTACTTTGTCAAAAACAAAGTAACCCATGAATATAAGACAAGTGCCAAATGCCAAATGCCAAATGCCAAATGCCTATCTTTCTCTAAGACATTCTTCTTCTTCTTCAAGAATTCCTCCACATCTTATAACTCCTCATGCATTGTCACTACAATGCATGGTCTTCTAATCATGTTGTGACATTGTATCCAGTTGATACAAGTTCTATGAACTTAAAGAACAGCTCAACAATCGTCAGATGTTAACTAGAGAATGTTTCAACCACATCTCCTATGCCACTTAGTGAATCTCCTAAGTGACATGCATCTTAGTACCATGGCCATTCTCCTTCATCACCATCACCATCACATCCTTTGACATTCACATCTTGACTCCTTGACATCCATTCATTCCAAGACAACATCATGCCTCATTGACAACAAATGCAAAACAGTGCACTTCAATCTCCCCCTTTGTATTTGTTGTCAATACACTCCTTCAGCACATATGAATGGGTCAATATGTGTGCCAATATTTCTCCCCCTTATTGGCAATCAAATGCAAAGGTGTGGTGTGGTTCTCTTTCAAAATATCTCTTCCTCCCTTCGAATAGCATCTTCTTGAAAAACACTAGGAGAGGGATGATGTCACATGTTCTCTTTAGCAAAGAACCTTTAGTAAATCAGCTCTAAGTCTACTTGGGCTAACCCGGTGTAGAAAACAAGAGTGATGTAACCAAGATTTTTCAATGCTGTCCACAACTCTCTACACATGTGAGATCATGCTTAGGGGTTTGAAATTTTTCATATATAACAATGAATTGCTAAATCCTGCACATACTCCACAAAACTCATTAGAAAGTTCAGTGCAAAGATAAAGCTCCCCCTTTCATCCATTTGTCTTCAATCAATACTCCCCCTTAATTGACAAGATAAACTCAATTAAGAAACAAGGTATGAAAGTATGATTGGAATACCTTCACTTTTCTCAAGATGGAATTAAATATCAGAATCCCATCTTCTCCAGATTGGCTCCCCCTCAAGGGGTGCACTCCACTCTGTCCAAACCATCCTCCAGCTGAGAATGATCATCATCTTCAATTCCCTGCAATGTCAGCACATGTAAATACCAATAGTATAAGGGAATAAGATGGAACCTCCTTGGTTCATCAATGTGAACAACAAGGTTGAGATGATTCTCTCAACCGAGATGTCCCATTTTCACCAGTCTTCACACTTGCACATTTGATCTTCATTGATGATTGTGCTGGTGTGGTTCTCAAAACATCTTCATGTGAAACCTTCTTCTTCCCTTTTGCTTTAGCAATTTCCAGAGCTTCATCTTCAACTCTTTGTAGTTCTCTGGCAAGTTGCAACTGATGTGGCCATATAACAAGTAAATCATTTGGAAGAGTGGCCTCAGTTTTGGAAGTTCCACATGGTTCTTTGGATGCTGCTAAGCTACCTCTCTTAGGCAACTTATTTTCAATCAATCCCTTCTTCTTCTGGATTGATTGTCTTTTGGAGTTCAGTCTGCTTCTATTCAGTTCCATGGCTTGTTCACAAAGATCCATGGTATGAACTTTCTTTCCACAGTAGAAGCACTTCTTGGTGGTCCTTCCGGATGCATCACCCTTCTTGGACTCAGACTCCAAGGACTTCTCTTAATTTCTCAAACACTTCTTGGGAGCATTTTCTACTTTCTTCTTGCTTCCCAAGGAATCTCTCTTAGCCAGGTTCTGTGATCTTCTCTTCTTTCCAGCTTTGGATACATTCAGAGATTGACATGTATCAAATTTTTTACCACTTTTGAAACCATCCCAGATGTTGTCAAGTAATCCAAATCTATTTGCAGTAAACAGATGTCTCTGGACCTGTGGATGCTGCTTCTTTTCTTCTGGCTTTCTCCCCCTTGGCATGGGATTCCTTTGTGCTTTGACATTCAGTGGATTGTACCAACAATCCTTTGCACAGTGCCCATACTTATTACAACACCAACACTGCCCCACAAATCTTGATATCTTTAGTCCTTCTGATTGTTGGGTACTTTTCTTGACTTGATGTGTTGTTTTAGGAGAGCTCCCTTTCTTCATTGTCTTCATCCATACTTGTTTGGAATTATTCTTCCATCCTGCACTTTTAGTAGAAACACTTTTAGAAGCATGAGTACAAGATGGTATGGATGGTACCTTCTTTTTAGAAGTTGTTGCCTTTTTATTAGAGGATGTCTTTCTTTTAGAATCATCCTGCTCAATGCATACTTGAGTCGCAACATTTTTCCTTTCAGCTGACTGGGAGGCTTCAGCTTTGGGTGATTGCAGATTTTTCAATATCACCTCTAGTTCTAAACACTTCATGCTAAGGGAGTTCTTCTCATCCTCAACAGCTCTTAGCTTACCTTCCCAACTTTCTTTCAGCGGATTCATCTGGTCATCATGCACTTTCTTCAATTCAAACAATGAATTGTCTAGCTCCATCACCAATTTGACTTTTTCTTCGAGTTGAGCATCTCTGACATTCATTGACACTTTGTGCAACTTCTCTAGTGCATGGTAAACATCTTTGATTATTACTTTAAAGATTTCTTTCTCAGAAGAGCTCCTTTGCAATTCTTCACAGGTATCTTCATATCTTTCATTGCAAAGGGAAACAGTTTCATCTTTGGCATTTACCAGCTTTCTGAGAGTGTTGGTTATGCCAACCCTTTTAGCCAGCTGATCTTCCATAGCATTGGCTTCTTCTTCTAACTGTGATTTTTCTTCTTGAAGATCAAGGATGCCTGTAGCTATACACATTTCCACTTCCTTGGGGACTGTCTTCTGAAGATATTTGATTGCATTTAGAAGATCATTCATTGTTCCAACTTCATCACAGCTAGGACAGGCTTTCTTCATCTTCTTGGCCTGTTTCTTCTTTCTATTTTTCTGAGTCTTGGCAGATATCTCCATTTGAGGCTGGTCGCTCGTTTCCTCAAATCTTCACTTCATATAGACTCTCTTGGATCTTTTAGAGGCAACCTCGCTCTGATACCAATTGAAGTGCCCAGATCAGTGTGAATCACTGAGAGGGGGAGGGGGTGAATCAGTGATCCCTTAAAACTTTTTACTAATTGATTCTTATCAATTAAACCTCTATGGCTGGTTAAAGCTTCGATCCACTCTTCTTGTATCTCTCACCTTTCCACGAATGATGCAGTAAATGTAAAGGCACTGGACACAAGGATTTACAAGGTTCGGCACCAAAGGCCTACATCCTTGCCATGCTTTCCCAGCATGGATTCTCCATTATAACCTGTTAAAATTACAATGGTCAATACAGAGTCCCATTGTATCTCTCCTGAGTCCCACAGGAGGGTCTTTATACTGCGTCCCACAGTGTTACCAGAGTCCCACTGGCCTGCTCCAGAATCCCACTGAAGACTTCTTCTCCCTGAGTCCCACAGGGTCTTCTCCTGGCTCCTCGAGTCACACGAGTAGCTCTTCTTCACTTTAAGCTTCTTCAAGTAACCTCAGCAGCCTGGGATAAAGACTGCTGGCCTTGCTCTGTACCTCTGATCACTTGAGTTGATCAGGTCTTCTCGTCTTGCTCAGGCTTTATCTCCTTCTTCTGAGGATGACCTGGCTTCTCTCCAACTACTGAATACTCAGACAACAGATATCTTTAACTTTGGTCTGGTCCAGTCTCACATCAACTTCACTTCATGCACTGAGTGCATGGCAGCTCTTCATCCTCATGCACTGACTGCATGGCCTTCTCAAATCTTCAAGAACCTCCTGGTCTTGGACAACTCAAATGCACACCACTGATTTGACTCTGTTCATGTGTGCACGTGCATGCATGCATGCATGCACTCCTCCTTTCCTCTTCTTGGTGCAGTAGACCCACAAAGGGTTTAATATCTTTAAGCACACACCTTCTTACTTGAACTTCACACTTTTGTTTAATGTGTTTACACACTTAAATGTGTGTTATACTTTGTGTGAGTCTTCTTCTTCTTCTAAGTGTGTCCACTCCTCTTAGAGCACACACATAGGTTCGGCCACTTCACTTTGTTGTTTTGCACACACAACTTTGTTCTTTGCTTTGCACACACACAATGAGTGTGTATTTGGCCTCCACTATTTTTGCACATACCCAAGCTATCCTCGTCCTTCTTTTCAAATACACACACACACAAGGGTGTGGTGGTCTTCACTCTTCAAGAATGCACACACAAATGCACTAAGGCCTCGGGTCTCCTTTGGTTGCACAAGGCTACGGTCTTTCCTTCCCTTCTTGCACACACACCCGAATATGTCCTTCTCCACTTATGCACACACACAAATGCTTGAGGCTCGGATCTTCTTGTTTAGCACATAAGCACTAAGGCCCTCTTCTTGTTTTGCACACACAAAAGGTGTGGTCTTCACTTGGTGCACACACAAGGCTATGCCTCGGCCCTTCACTTCTTTGCACAAACACCAACGGCTAAGGCCTCCTCTTGTTCTTTTTGCACAAAAGCCACAAAGGCCTCGACCTTCTTTTGCTCACTGTCCAAGTGGGTTCTCAATTTGCCCGAACCACTGCCTTCAAAGAAGGTGTGCAAGGGATGCTTGAGCCGCGGCCAACTTCTTCTCCAACAGCTGCACAAGGTATGAGTCGCGGCCTCTCTTCCTCAACACTGCCGCGCAAGCCTCAACAATGGACAAGGCGCGCAGGTCCCAACAAACCTCGAGGGCGCGCAAGGTGCTTGCGGCCTCGGGTACTTCCTGTCGCACAAAAGAAAGACGCGCAGGGAACTCCTCCAACTTCTTTTGCACAAATATGCGCAAAAGGTACTTCACGAAGCCAAGGGTGGCTTCGGGCTGCTTCGTCGCGCAAGTGGGTTGCGCGGAGCTCCAAACTTCGTGAGGCACAGAGGCACACTCACGGGACTTCTTTCAAGTTTTTCAGCAAGCGGCTCAGAGGTCTAGGCCTCTCTTTATATAGACAGAGAGCCTCGGTTCATCCGCGTGGGATATGAATTCAAACTCCCGAATATCTCGGGTTTTCAAGATTTCCAAAATCTTGTTTTTCTCCTCTGTTTCACGCGGGTTCTCTCTTTTATTTTTCCTCACGTGCATGTGCATGGAACAACATGCAGAGCCTCATTAAAATCCCTCCATGCAAAATACGAATTCACCGAAGCCTCGGCAACTTCGCTTGCCTCGGCCGAACATCGAAAATATTCATTTGTTTCATGCATATCCATTTTATATCATGGTTGTGTTCAGTGTGGCTAGACGATCCTAATGGAGTCTTCGGATCGAACAATGATGGCCGGGAGCTCGAAAACTGGTGCTCGGAGGGCTCTGGTTCAGCGGCTGCTCGCGGGTGGCCTTCGGTCGAGCTCGAGGTAGGAGATGGACGCCGGGCCGTTGGATGCGGTGATCAATTATCCTCGGACGGCCTGGATCAAATCGGGGGCGCGGCGGATTAGATGAGCGGCGCCGATCGTCCGCGAGATCAGATGAGCGGCTGGGATTCGTTCCCGGTGAAAAATGTGCGTCCCACATCGAATCCTCGCGCGGTTTTTCCACGCTTTATCACCCAAGCGCCCGCCGCTACTCCTCAGTTGCATCTTCTCCCTCCACGGTGCCGCCCCGCACCGTGTTCTCCCTGCGGGCGCGCTCTGCGCCCACTCTCTGCTCCTGCGGGCGCGCTACTGGCGCCCACTATGCATTCTGGGTGCGCGGGCTTCACCACCGCGTGCCCTCGGGGCTTATACACGGCCCCCTCTGCCTCTGCCGCCCGGGCTGGCCACATGGGATCCCCCCTTGGGCGTGGCGCCTTAGGCCCACATGTGCCTTGGGGGTTGAACCCTTAAGGCTGGCCTTGGCTGGCCAATTTTTTGGCAAAGGACAGAATATTACTTTGTCAAAAACAAAGTAACCCATGAATATAAGACAAGTGCCAAATGCCAAATGCCAAATGCCAAATGCCTATCTTTCTCTAAGCCATTCTTCTTCTTCTTCAAGAATTCCTCCACATCTTCTAACACCTCATGCATTGTCACTACAATGCATGGTCTTCTAATCATGTTGTGACATTGTATCCAGTTGATACAAGTTCTATGAACTTAATGAACAGCTCAACAATCGTCAGATGTTAACTAGAGAATGTTTCAACCACATCTCCTATGCCACTTAGTGAATCTCCTAAGTGACATGCATCTTAGTACCATGGCCATTCTCCTTCATCACCATCACCATCACATCCTTTGACATTCACATCTTGACTCCTTGACATCCATTCATTCCAAGACAACTTCATGCCTCATTGACAACAAATGCAACACAGTGCACTTCAGAATCATCTTCCCCAAAATAGATATCATGACCTTTAAATACTAACAAATACTGAAGGATCCACATAATATTTATCCAATTATTTTTTCTAAGGTTATACAGAAATAGTCTTATCACTTATAGTGAAAATTATCTATTTATATGATTATAAATTATTTCATACATCAAACTTCCTAAAAATAACAAATAATGTACTTTCTATGTGTATCAACACTCTTCTGTTTTCGTATGTGTTTAATCCTTAAAAAATCTTATATATTATGAAAGAAAATTAGTAACTAGTTCTCATTCATCCAAGAAAAACCATTAAATTATTTTTTAGTTATAATCCATCTGATATATATCAAAAAAATTCAATAATCATTTATATTTATTTCCTCATTCCAAAAATCATGTTGTATTTTTTGGTATCTTTCATCTTGAAACATGTGGAAAACATACACGTCAACTTCTAAATATTTCATTCATTCAGTACATGAAAAACATGTTGTAAGTATACAATAACAAAATGATGAAATTTCCATCATTCTATTACTTCTCGTAAAAATAGTGATAATATTTAAATCTCTTGAATTATTCCTCTCACATAAAGCCATTTAATATATGAACCCACTTTCATGGCTCTTTTCTTCAATATTTACATGATTTTCTTCAATATATATATTAATTTCTAGACTATAAATTCCACTACACCTATAGTATATTTCATGTATATTTTATCCACCAACTCGTAATGAAGGAAATATGTCTTCGCATGCATCTATTCTAGATACAAATTTTCTAATTCCACCATACATTGAATTCCTTGGAAGGTAGAATGTTTAAAGACTGGTTAAAAGATTTCTATGAAATCTAATCTTCATTTTTTAAACCCCATAACAATAATTCATTTTTTGTATTTTTTCTTATCATTAACCGATTACTTAATTCAATAAACACATTTATTTTAATATTCCATTTTACCATATAGAAATTCAGAAATCTCCAAAATTCTATAGAACTTAAATGAAGTTATATCATCATTCATGTATGAATCCCCTACCTTGAATCTATATGAAAACCTAGTTCTTCTAGAATTTTATGTTCTCCAACATCAATTAGAATTTAAAATTTAAAATCATACTCATACCTTTCAGTTGGTATTTAAATTGTCATATATATCCTCAACAAAATTGGTTGAACTACAATACTTTGGTATGCACTTTACTCTGGTACCTGAGGTTTTGGTTCTTAAAATTTCATTCCCTATAATTCTAGTTCTATTACATAATATTTATCAAATGTTGAACTTTTTTTTCTTTCTAATGTTCTTAATCATAGACTTGTAGTTCCCTCAATACAAAAATATGATTTTTTTTCATTTTTTCATGTTACTGGTAATCTGATTGTCCTATACTTCTAAAATTGGTTTTTATTCATCTTCTAGCTCTACTATGTTCCATAATCTCCATAGAATTTTTCCCATTGAAAAACATCTTTTATCCTAATGATTTTCATTTTCATTATCCAACTATCAGTATATAAAATTTTAATCTCCCTAACCAACTAAAAAAACATATTTTGTATTTTGATTCATGTTTAGCGCTATTCTTGGAATTTACATCAACATATTCTGAACTACAAAAAATATTAAGAAATTAAACTTCTAATAGTTTTCCATACCGTAATTTATTTTGTTGTTCCTACCAAACTTCCAATGCTATAATTCTATTAACAATATATATCATTATGTTGAGTGCTTCTACCAAAATAAACTTAGTCATTACAGATTGTACCTTCCTGCTACAAGCTCTCTCTATCAAAAACCTCTTCATTCTTTTATCCTATCCATTTTTATATGGGATTTTAGGTATCCTATTATAACTTATTTATTATTTATTTCTATAAGAAGTTATGTATGTTGGGTATATTGTACTGACTACAATTTTGCATCTATAGTCTCTCTAACATCCGAATAAATTCCCTTTCTAGCAAACCATTCCACTGAGTAATGACCTAAAATACATCAGAATTATGTTACAAAATGTAAATACATTATTTTATAATAACATAATTAATGTATATAAGAATGTTTCAAAAATAGAATTAATACTTTTATAATAGAATCTCTAATAAAACTATGGAATGAAAAGAAACCAATATAGTATTGAACATGGGTAAGTCCCCACACATATGACTGTACAAGCTCTAAATTCTAATTCCTAGGATTATAATCATCTAAGTCAATGGCCACTGTTTTCTAAATTCGTAACACATAAATTTCACAATTTCCAAATTAAATGTGATCAATATTTAGTATTCACTTAGATTTTATAAAATTCACATTATTTTCATTGAAGGGTCTAAACCTAAAATTCCATACCTCTGAATAATCAAAATTAATAATTTTGGAAACATCATTCCCATCTAAAATCCTGTTCAAGTAATTATTATCATCCTCTAATCCTTATAAAACTGTCATTAATCATCATGTAACCTTTAACATCCCATTTTTAAATGTACTCTAATAGAATAATTCATAAACATTCCTTAGAGAAATAATATTTTTCCATAAACCAAAAAAATGTTGAAATTATATTAACTTAAGAATATCTCATTAAACATTTGGATATTGAACTCACCCTTTCCAATAAATTATAGGGATTCACCATCCATCAGATAAAATTTTCCAAACTTATCATATACATAATTGACCATGAAACACTGATACCTAATTAAATGATAGGATTATCTAGATTAAATCACCTAAGATTCTACGAGAGTATTCACATTTAGTGAATAAAATAATGTATATTAATTTGTATTAATAGAATCTGAATTACCATAGGTTGATACATTTCTAGGGTTATTCTTGTGACTCTCACAATATTTCATGATATTTCCCTTCCTTTCAAATTTGTATCATATTTGAGAATGTACATCCAATAAACTTAGGATTCCTTCACGGTAATTTTCTTTATTTGGTTTCCATTTTAATTTAAAAATGGGGTAACCATTAACTTCAATCAGTATTAATGGAACTACTATTCAGTGAAAGAACATAAATTTTCCAATGTTCTTCATTAAGTATCATATTCCTAATATAATGAAAAAATATATATATTTTCCTCTAGAGTTACTAATATAATTAACCATATCATCCAATATCTTTAAAAATGAAGATAGAAGAAGAAATTACCATATATCATCAATAAAAGTTAAATTTACCAATTAGAGCTTTCCATGGATCATATTGAGGTTATTTATATAATATGATCATGGTATTCTTCAAAAAATAATAATCAAAACAATAATCACAACATGAATATTTTGTTAAGAGCCATTATATTTTAATATATACCCACCAACACCATCATAGAATCCACTATAGTTTACTTTTATTTTATTTTCAAAGAAAAAAATATAGCCATAAACATCTTTAAAAATTAAAATTCCTTCATATCCAACTATTCTCATTCCTCATTATGAAATAATGTTGGATTCACTCAGAACAATTGAACCTACAAGCATTTTTGAATTTGGTGATCAAAAATATACATTCCCTAAATACAAATTCCAATCTATAAAATTCATCGATCTGGATTTTCCATTCACTTGATGCCATACCTGATTTATTTACAGTTTTTGGATCCTCACTTGATACCAATTATTTGAAACTTGTTAAGATTTTATCACATAGGATTCTGGTAAAATAATCAGAACTTTATATAATATATCCAGCAATGTTTTATATATGTATCAGTGTAGTGGAAACCCCATAACTATAGAACATCAATTTTACATGAATAATTGTAATAAAATTAGAAATTTACTACACCATACTCACCATAATAAATTGATATTGTAAATAGATTATAAAAAAAGTAATGAAAAAACATGAAACATAAGTATGTAATGTTTTAAATGAACATTATGAAACTAATGATCTTTGAATGAGTTTTACTATATGAATAACTGGAACCAAAAATACATTAATATATTTCTAAAAGTACAAATATTACAAGAAACTAAAAAAATAATTAGTGATAAGTTATTACCAAATTATTAACACATTATAAACCTCTATGTAATCATGTACTTTTCACACAAACTGTTCATGATTATGATGCACTGTTCAGGTCCAATACTCACTTAATTTTATAAGAAACTTTATTTATTTATACCATTCACACCACGATGCCACATTCATGGAGATCCCTCTAAGTGTAATTTCCACTATTAATTACCAGTAAAACATTTGACGCCAATATATTTCATCAGTAAATATATAGTGTCTTTATTTGAGATACATCAAGAGAGTTCAACAAAATTTTAGACTATTATTTTATGTCATTGGTAAAATGATATTGGTATGGTCCTACGTCAACTGAATTAAATAAATTCTTCTTCCTTAACATTGATCTCATACGCTAATGTTGACCAACATTACAGTGAATGTATTTTTAGTGAATAAAAATCTAGTGACCTCAAACTAGTTTACAAATATCAAAAAATCCACCCTTAATATTGTGATTCGCATTATTTGGACCATTTAAAAAACCATGTAAGTCCAAAAAAACTAAAACAATTTTAAATTTTTTTTAATTTAATCCAAATATAATTAAATAATAAATATGTCAAATATTTCCCAAACTGGGTTTTTACATAATGTGACTGCACTTTTATGAATGGATTTTTGGTTAATTTTTTGTATTCAATTATGGAAATAATCCACTTTTTAAAAGATTTAATCAATTAAAAAATAAATTTAATTAAGTAATTATAAACATTCTTAAATATTATATAATTACTCAACCAAAATATAACCTCTTATAACTTTATTTTTCACTAACTGATAAAGAGACACAAATATTTAACATTTAAAAATCATATTTCCTTATATGAAATCCGTTAGATACATCATCTGGTGATATTTAAATTAATTAAAAATAATTTATTTTTAAGAATTAAGAAACCAATTTGATGACCTATATTTCCACTTAAAATAAAATTCATATAATTCAATCATTATTGAATAATATAGGCTGAAATATAATTAAAAATATTTTAATAATTATGGATTTAGTTCTTTACTACATAAATATGATTCTTCATTTTCATTATTATAACATATTGAATTATTCTATTACATTATGCCACATCTTTATCATATATATGGTAAATGATTGAACACATACATTATAAATTTTCCATTTAAAATATACTAAATGAATATATTGTATATATACCACTGTTAGGATTTCATAGAGTAAAATAAAAAATTAAAATACTTACAATACATGTAGTAATGCTTCCATTATGAACTCCTTTATTTTTTATTTTTTTGACAATCACAAGCACCAACCAAAGTAATTGGAAATCTTAGGAATGCACCAATGACATTAATCAATGTTATATTTAATATTAATCTATAAAATTATCTCCCTAAAATTTAAATATTATTAGTTACTCATTATGGTAAGGAGATAGAGGAAGAAATATATAGATCTTGAGAAAGGAACTGCAATGAAATTTTCTTGATTCTTATCTAATAGAGAAAAATATCATTTATTTAAATAATACCACATTCATGACCCATTCTTTATGTCATCAAAAAAGAACACAAACATTAACTCTTGTTATATATTATAACATGAAGAATGATTGAACAACCCATACTCAAAGTATTATTTGTACTACACATTAATAATAAAAATTAAAAAATACCCCTTTCACATCAACAATTATATAATTTTATAATATATAAAAAGGTTTAAAAATTTATCCTTATTCATGAATTATCATAAAATGAATAACCCTTTTTAATTAACATAAAACAATTAAAACATGAAAATCCATAAAAAATTATTTCATATTATAATTACACATTATAATTATAATAATATAAAATATATTTATATTTTATACATGATTTGTTATAAGTAATTAATTATATTTATGAGCATAATCTAATATATAAATCAAGGTATGGTTTGGTACTTTGGATGGCCTTCTATTACAAAAATCACTAAGGAATATACTCAAAGAGGGGTTGAATGAAGTTTTGAAAATTCATACATTCTTATATAACTATACTGTTCTATAATTTAATATTAACTCTTATCTATTCTTATTAATGAATGTATTAAATGATGAGATACAAATATTTTACTTGGTTCACTCAATCTAGGATATGTTCCTGGAGAATATAATAGTTATGTGTATACTAAATTCAAAAAAGTCCATTTCTTATTCAAAACATTGATCAGATTCACTATCCCTCTTGGTTTATAACCCCGCAATTTTAAAAATCATGGTTCAATTTTTCATGAGCTATGGTTTATTATGAAATCAATTGAATGAATTAAACTCTACAAATAAAAAATAAAAAATAGTTAATCCTTCATTAGAGTACCAATTATATTTATCTTCGTCATGTGATAATACCAATATTTTTCTTCATCTTCTTTGAAAGTATGTATCAATGTGGTCTATTCCTCTATTTATTTCAAAAAATATTGGTTTATAATTTCATTATATATTCCATTATTGATCTTGATATAATTTACACTTTTAACAAGATAGTTTTTATTCTTTTAAAAAATAATATCCTCACTCAATGAAAAGGGTACAATAAAAACCATTCATATGACCCTTTCAAATATAATTAAGATACATAATTGAAATTGTAAATCTTTTAAATTTTTTATGAGATATAAATGTTCAAATTTTTACTCAAATATATTTTACCATGGTGTCTTTTCTCAAACAAAGAAATAGTTTTTTTGTAAAATCATTGACTATGAAAACCAAATCTACCAAAACTATATTTCATTTTTATTTAGTCATTATAAAATTTTTAATTTCATATATTTCATAAACCAAAATGTTTATTTCATTCATTATATTTCTTTTCTAAGAAGACACCAATATCTTATCATTAGAGAAATTCTAGTTTCATGACCATAACCATTAGTTGTTCCAAATTTTTATCATTGATTTTGTAAATCAAACATTACACTATAAAAGGAATTATGACATGGTTTTAAACTAAAATTCATGGAAATAAGAAATTCTATGACAAATTTTATTTTAAAATTACTACTTTTTATGGAATAATCTTCTTTATTTATTGAAATATTTCAATGTCTTATAAACCATGAATGTGTTCTTCCTATTATTATTTAAAACAAATATTTTATAACATTTTATTTAATTAATATGATAAAATAAGAGAATTTTTTTACTGATGCAAGATAGTATCTTAATTAAACACTTTTATAATAACTAACAATTAAACTCTAATAACTTTTTCCAGACTAAGTGATCAACCATAATCATGTACATGAAACTTTATCATAGTTTTTTGTTCTCAAAGTAAAATCCATATAAATTCTTCAAACTCCAAGGATATATATGTGGTTGTTAATTAATATCAATATGAGTCAATTTAAGTAGTTACATCCAAATTGTTCAACATATACATTTAAAAAATGTATTCTCTTGGATTATTTTCTAATAGTCTCCCAATTTGGGTTTTTGTATAAATCTTTTTCCTTATTAAAAATATTTTTACACATAAATATATTTTTCAAAATATATGGATTCATTAGAATTTTTTTCATAGTATATTTTATGAATAAAAAATCATTCACTCTAATACCACATGGGTCATGCTCATTTTTTGAAATAATAGTAAAATGAAATAGTTATAAAAATAACCAGATTACTAGATTTGTGATCCTATTAAAATAACTCCCTTTTAAGTTTTACGAATCCTGTAAAATTATTTATTTAATTATCCTTTACACCTCAAATATTCTTATGATCCATCCCGTCATGAATCTTCCCCCATTAAGTACACATAACCTCTTATATTATTTCTCCCCTATATTAAAAAAACAAAAAATATGTCTCAACCAATATATTTTTTCCTTGAAGATAAAATTAAATTATTTATCCCATTATATCAATAAACACAAAGATAATTAATTTAATATTTTTTGAATAATTAATAACTCAATGATACCAGTTCTTGAAATCTAATTTCTTGGGATATACTTTATTATTTACCACTTATATATTGGAACCACATACTAAAATATTTTATGAGGGATAAAATATGTAAAAAATACATTATGGAATAATAGATACTCTTCCCTTGTACTCAAACCTAATACCACAATAATATAGGTTGGTGGAGGTATTTTTCTTAACTATCAAGTGGATGGAGACAACTAAACTCTAAGAATAAATTATTTCTTTTAAAAATATCCTTGGATAGTGCATTTGTCACAATTTCGATAACATAATCTTCTTTTGTCACATACTCTAATTTCCCTACTCGTTTCTCCCCTTTCTACTGGATAATGTGATACTTTATCGTCTATACTATTTTTTCAAAAATAATGTATTTGTTTTTTACTCAAATTGATAACATTTAAATTATCACATTTATTTAAAATATGTGAAAATACCCTTTAACCATGACTTCAAGTTGTTTTATTTTCTATAAAAATTCATACGAGCTTGATTAGTGGTTGTATATCTAACTTCCAATATTTTAAGTGATATATAATCATACATATTACCTAACTAATATGTTTATAATATCCCATTATATAACAAAACTCTGAAATTTGACTTTAAATCATTTATAGAACATGCTCAATCGTTATCCTTAAATCTTAATAACTCTTCAGAATTTTATTCAATTATTGAATAATATGAAATAAATCAAGCCTTTATATCAAATAATCTTTTACACTACAAGAACATGGATTTCCAATTATTTAAATTAATATTTTGTTACCTGTAAATTGGTAAAAACAATTCAATATCTTTACACTATTAAAATTAAGAGACATATAATGATTGTCCAATATTATGTGATAGTGGTCAATTTTTTTCCTTTAACATTAAACAACTTCCAATGGGTTTCTACCAATTTCCTAATTGTATGGATATCTTTTTCGAAAACTCATTTCCTAACCTACAATACATATTTATATAATGAAATTAAAGTTACGTATTTTATTTGAGTAACCTATTATATAAGAAAAAATTGTGAACTCACCAATCATGGACATATACAACTCCCTATTCATGAATTCAAGAAACCCTCATCAATAAAAAATCACTTAAGATGGAAAATATTATATCATCTATATATATGATAACCATTAATATTTGATAATACTTCTTATTTATATAGATATTATGATCAAATATTGTGTCATTTAAATTTATGATTCTTCAAAAACTAATCAATCCTCTAAAACCATGCTTATAGTTATTGATTCAACCTATATAATTATTTCTCTAATATTCACACTTCTTAATAATCTTTAGGTGTGATAAATCCATTTGGTATTTTAAAATACACTTCTTCATTAAAGACACAATTTAGAAAATCTAAAATTAAATTCATTTGAAATACCTAAAATAGTCATTCGATTGTGAAATCCAAGAATAACATAGTCATCTCTTTCAGTGGACTAAAAGGTTCGATCCAATAGTAAGAGGGGGTGAATCATTTTTGGTATAATTTTAATCAATTTTATATTTTTTCCTTTTTCACCTCTTCACTAGTTCATTGAATAGTAATTTCTCTTATTTTATCTATTATTTGGTTGGTTTGCATGTAGACATAAACTAGAAATCATCAACAAAAACCATAAGGATTTGATAACGAGATTATCCACCTCGAAGATGATTATATCCCCAATTTATGGTAGTTTTTTCCACTCACAAAAAACATTATTTTAAATATCATAGTAATAATGAAGTGGGTATGACCTTATACTCATTATCATGGAACCATCTAGATATAATGTCTAGGTATGGATATAACTTTATGAAAGATCACCGGTGATTTCTTGAGTCCCCCCTGGACTATATGGTTTTTTATTATTCTTATTTTTTAGTAATTAGATGGTTTACCTCAATAATTTTAATACATATAAAATATACGTTTCTATTTTATTCTTTATAATCATCCTTCTCATACTGGATATATTATTTGACATAAGTATGCCACATTTTTCTCTTCTTATCTTACAATTTCAACTCTTTCATACATCTTAACTAGATATGGTTCCTTTCCATTTAATACATGTATCAATGTTCTATAAACTTGACTCCTCTATATCTATAACCACTTTTATAATAACCATGGTTGATCCATTAAGGAAACTCATAGGATTAAAGAATTTCAGTGTCTAACTAGTGATATTATCAGATGCTAACCTGTATATATCACAATTTAGATTGGATTTTCATCTCGAGGTCAGCTGTGTAAGACACTCATAGTATATTGAGCTTCCATGAAGAATCATCGTATGGTAGTTCTGATAATGTCACACGGTATATCAATACACCTTACCTTACAATTGATTAAAAGCTTCATGGTAGGTCCGATCATCTTTATGCAGTGAGTTCAATGATTAAATGTGTATCCTCATGAATTAAAGTTCAATGTTATTCTTCATAAAAAATACATATGATATAAGGTTCATGAAAGAATTCATACAGAATCATTTTATCTCATGTTTCATAGATATCGCCTCTCAAATAACCCAAATAGAATGTGATGGTGTTTTCACATATTGATTGCTTGATCTGAGGGATCGGTTTGGTGTGATCATGGTGGGAAGATAAAACCATCAGTGAGGGTTTCCATTAACCAAAAAAGATTATGATGTGGAAAATATTGAATATAATGGGATTAGATTAAACAAATAATAAATATTAATTATTTATTTTTAATGTGTGATAACAGTTACCACAATTATTTATCCCACATCATAGATACAATTTTCTTTTCAATACTAATAAATAATATTGTGGAATCACTGCTCATCTATGGCACTGGGATTATTTATTCACCCAATTTAGTGGTTATTCTTGGACCATCAGGATGAATTCCTTGATTTTTCATTAATACATTTTTATATTGGAATAATATCATAAGATAATACATTCATATCAAAACAATTGTTAATAACATTCTAGAACGTGTAGTAGGTTTTATTAATTATCCCAAATAACACACCACTTTATTCAAATTTTTAAATTAATTCATAAAAAAATATTTCTTCCATTAATTAGTGAATTATTTATTGACAAACAAGGATGAGAGAGAAATTATTCATACCTTTTCAATTATAGATTATTCAGAACCTTTCACAATCTATATTTGTATAAATTGTAATGTTATGTATGATTCTTAAGAAACTCCTCCTCAATAGATGAATTACATCTCAAATTTATCAAATTATATCATAGAAATATATTATCTTTGAAATTTTAATTGATAAATTTTACCAATATGGTGGAGTATTGAAATCTATAACAGTTATTACATTATAATACCCTTATTTAGTTCTTTGTTTGAGTTCCAAAAATATCCTTTAATTCCCTACATAGTTTGCATGAAAATAAAAAATGAAATAAATTTGAACCTTTTTTATTTTTAGTGAGATAAAAAAGGCTGATAAAGTATTCTTGACCATGAAACTCATTTTTTTTATTTATCCTTTAATGTTACCATCAAAGATGCACTTTTATTTTTTAAAATTTGATTCACTTTAGGCGGTATTGATTCTATTCTTCTTTATTTTTGTGGGGCCTTCATATGTTCTATCAAGAAACATTCATTACATGGTAAATTCTTCATATTATTTAAAATTATTTCTTGATTTGATATGATTGTTATACAGTCCATGTGTTCAAACTTGTTTCACCTCCCATATAACTCCTCATGATATCTAGGTTTATAATCTCTATAAAACCTCCCATGGAATTTGAAATCATATTTATATGGATTAAATAATTGACTTTGTTTTCTGGATTTCCTTCAACCTCTTCGATATTTATTTATTTTTATAGATAATATGGCTAAATAACTAAAAATTATTTTCGTATATTAATAGTCAATTTAAAATTTACTATTGGAATTTCATGATTATACTCTTTTATCCTATTTTCTCTTTAAAGAAATGGTTTTCATATTGTTTCATCATCTTTACTTAAAATAATTTGTACTCCATGGAATGCTTGAACTAATACATGGTTTTTTCACTCTTTCCATAAAATATGTAGTGAATTTTTCATGATGTGATATTATCCTAAGCCTTTTGGTATTTTCTTTGAAAAACATTCTTTTTCTTACTATCCATGGCAGATTCTTCCTTCTTCACTGACTTCCTTGTATTTTTTTCTTAAGTAACTTTTTTACAAATACTAATGGATGTTTTAGTTATTTATTAATCTTTTATAATCCTTCACTATCACTTATTCTAGTTTCACACTTAATGTATTTATATTTTCATGCCTCTTCACTATGAACACTACAATTAGAAATTCCAAAGATATTTTTCAAACTATCAACTGATTTAATAATATTCAAAAAAAATCCCTCTTATGGTATTTTCATATATACCACATATTTGGTCCTTCTTTATGTGACTTTCCTATCAACATTAAATATTGATATTTTATACTAACAAAAAATATTCTATATTCCCAAATCTATTACAACACGAAAATTATCCAATAATCATTGTTGTATTCATTTTATTACAGTCTATAAAAAAATTGTTTCTTACGATTTTCATTCCATTTGAAAATATACATTGCATTATTTTAGAGGAACAAAAACTTGTACTTATTCATTAAACCAACCTAGATGTATTGGTAAAATTATCTTATTTTGGGATAAGACTCTTATATAGTATTTTGTATGGGTAATTTTTTTCTCCACTTGTTTCAAATAAAATTATTGAACTAATTCAAAATATTTAGTTTAATATAAAACTCTATGTATTTTATATGGATACTTATGTTGTCATACTCCACTATTTTTAGTTTGTATTTAAAATCTATGCTAATCTCTTTAAATTGTTATTCATTAATTTTATTATTTATTTAGTAGATGTTAAAACTCTTTAATCCTATTATCTTTGACCTCATGTTGATCACTTTAAACTTCTATTACTTCTTTATATGGATGGTTTATTTCCTTAAAAAATCATGTCTTTTTCTCTCTGATGAATTGTATTAATAATTTCATTTTTATAGTGGGAACATCTTTCTTCAAGATTCCCATTCCTGGAATTTAAGGCTCTTATATGTTTAAAAAGATTAATATAGGGTTTTACTATTTTGTTCAAACACTTGTCAATTATTTCATTATAACATTCTATGTGGGTGATATCCTACTATATACATATAAAATTTCCATAAAAATATGTTTTAACTTCATTAGGGTGGTTATACAAGATGTATTTCAAAAACCCAACTCACTCCTTATCTGAATCCTTTAAATTATGATCGTCCACGTTGATACGTTCTTCATTTTGAGGATGATTTTGATAACTGATTTTGTTTATATAAGGAACCAGCCTTAAAACATTACATAATCTTGAATTAAATTAATAATTCACATTGAGGATTTTTCAGGTTTAAATTTATAGATATTTAGGCCATAACTATTACATTAAGAAATATTACAAAGTAGTCACTTCTACTAAGTTTCCATTTTTTTCATAAAATAAAAACTCTTTGAAAAAAGGAGTCATGTATAGTTTCATGTTTTAGACGGCATGACTTTTCCTTGATCCCATCCTTGACCCTATTCCACTTTATGTCCTGTGAAAATTTTTTCAAAACTTGGGATAAGCATAAAAAGCTTAGTAAGGGATACACAAAGAAGGAAATTGTTAGTTTTTCAAAACAAAATAGTAAACTATGAATACATAATCATAACTATCACTTTTAAAATTTATGAATTAGTAAATACTCTTCACTGAATAAAATATAATTAGTTACTCTTTTTTAACCAAAATATTACCATAAAACCCAAATCAAGAACACATAACACATATAGGTAACCTAGGACATAAACATACTTAAATGGAAGAACCATACGGTCGAATTTTACACATATCACTAAATGGAATAGACATACGGTTGAATTCCATACCCATTGAATTAGAGGTTATAATGTAACAACCCATCCAGGTATTCACGACACCAACCATCATTTGGTTTATCATGTAACCACCTGTCAAATGTCCAAGTACCATTATAAAATAAAAACACATAAAACAATAATAAAGGAAAGAAAAAATTTCCACATTTAAATCAGAATATATCACTTAAATATATTGAAATAACAAATCCATTATCAAAACCACTTTCAATACCCAAATACATAAAAGATTAGATGGTATTTATTTTCATTTAAAAACATTACGGCTTATTGAGGAAGCCAAAGATCAAATAATACTCACGGTGGCAGAAATGTCGTTGTCACCGCATACGTTAAAAGAAACATTCCTTTTTGTCGTTTAGTAAAACGATTCATAGAAAAGGATTCCCTTTGAAATGTCAAAGGTGATTATACAACGTAAAAAAGAAATTCATGTATTAAAAAAAAGGGCCTCAATGAAAGGATATTGAGACGAAGTCCCTTAACTCATGTCCGACTTAACCCGTACATTATTTAATATCCTAAATAATTGACTAAAGTTAATTTATACTTTCTTAAGAACCTTTTTCAAGTTTATTATTCCTTTTATATCACTTATTACCATGTAATAAACATTATGTAATCATTTAAGTTAAAAACGTTCATTTTGTCGATATTTGGTTCTTGAGTCCAAAATGAACACCTTATATTTACAAGTTGTCCTTGTAGTCAATATTCCATTATATCCAGAATGGTATTCATGATGTAGATATCATATATATCATATATATCCATTATATACATGTATTTATAATATTACATAACATTTGGAGGTAAGAAATGAAATGCATTGTTCATGGAGACGGTAAGCTGTACGTACGGATGAACGCTTCTTTAATTTATATTTCTTATTTTAATCGAATTAAAACATAATGATACATAGGTATATTATAATTCCAGTATAATATCATATATAATATCATTAACTCTATCCTTTATACAACCCACATAAGATATTAACGAGTCACATCACTTTGAGGGGGCGGTAGTCCGCACTTCCTCAAATGAGATTATCGTATTTACCCACTATGGAAACCATAAAGGCATGCTATAAATGGAAAATAAATAAGCATAAAGAAAACATAAACATAATATATATCATATATAAATAAATTTCAATCATAATGACCACCATGAGAGGTGGTTGGTGATATTTGAACAATCATCATTTCGTGAGGCGTCAGTTTTCCATCCACAGAAACATTATGTTCTTCATCCATTAGATGGAGGTGTGTGTAAGTGTAGTCAGAATCATCCTCATAAAAACATCCTAGTATATTGAGGGTACTGGTTTTGTATCAAAAGAAAGGAATAAAAATATTTTAGGGGTTGGAGAAGTAAAATAAAATAAAAAAATTTAAGAGAAATTGTTACCTTTATTTTGGGTAACTCCCTTTGGTTTGAACCAAAGGACATCTTGAAGTTCCTTCTTCCTAAGGTAAGGCCTCTAAGAGGAGTAGAGGGATGTAGGTAGCTTAATTGGGAAGGGTTTGGACGAGCCAAATATCTTTATAGGTGTTTTGAATTGGATAAAAGTGGTCTCCTTTTATAAGGGGGATGAGGGGATTTTTAGAAAAGTGTGAAAATATTATTTTATTATATAATGATATTCGGTTTATAAAGTTCCAGAAATCATTATAGTTTAAGATAATATGTCTCATGAAATAAAATCATCCAATCATAATTGGAAATGTTTTGGATAATATTTTAATCATTATATTCTTATTTATTTAAATCATTTATTAATGAGGTAAATACTACATCATTATTGTGACATAAATAATTTAATTTATTTGATGTCTAAAAATTATGAAAAAAAATATCATGATGTAGGAACTATTTTTAGATTTCAAATGAATATTTATAGTCTAAAATATATTTTACATAACCCCTTGTAAAAATTAAGTTACAAAAAGATATTTTTTTTGTCATTTTTGCCTTTACTTTAAGTTAATTAATCTAAATTGTCATTATCACTCCCAAGTGGCTCAATAGTGTCCCAAAATTGACCCAAAGATTCCCATGGTCATTAAAGACTCCAAAAATAAAGTTTGTACAAGTGTGAAGGTAATTTTGAATTATTATAATATTCTTTTAACCTTGAATTACCCTATTTATCTTTAACCGCGGTAAATAAAAGTCAAAAGTTACTATTCACCAAAAATTATTTTCATCTTATTGAACCAAATTTTACTTCTTGATAATAACCATGTATGTCATATTTTCTAAATTCAATTCACAGAAGTTGTAAAATTTCATTTAAATGAAAAATTCATTTTTTTAACTACTACTAAGTGGTTTCATTATTCATCAAAAATTGAAGTTTTTCATAATAATAACAAAACTTCAGCCTAAAATTATTTGATATTCCGAATTCAAAATTGATTTCTATTTTTCCAAATTTAAAAAATAAAAGTGGAATTAATTAATTATAAAATTAATTCCCGTTGTTAAAAGAAATACCGTGTTTTTAAGAAACAATAACTATCAAAAGATTGAAACTTGTTTATGTCAAATTTCAAAGTGAAATTAATTACAATGACCAAAATTGGATTAAATGGTAAAAATATATTCTAATTACACTTTAAAACCAATTAAAAATATAATATAATCATATAAATAAATTATATTAAAACATAGTTTTGAATTAAAATACAATATTTTCACTATTCAATAAAAATGAACTTTATCAGAAAAAATCAAAAAAAATACACAAAGTAAATTTTGATGTCCCCATTCTAAAGAAGGATTTTATTTGGCCATATAGAATTTATTAAAGTGACCAAAACTATATTTAAAAAGGGTTCTCCATTAAAAGGTGATAAATCGGCCTTTTAATGTAAATTATGCTTAAAATTAGATTCATTCACATTTTAAGCCTCTAACATTCATTGGATAAATGTAAATACATTTAAAAAAATGTATAATCATATTGTATTTATTTTCTTTAATTCCCTCCAATAAAATGGCTAAGAGTTAACTTCCATTTAAAATAATAATATTATATTATTAGTGTGCAACGTAAGCTTCTAAAGAAACATGTTGTTGCGTATCGGGTTCGCTATCAATCATAGAAACCTCTTTAAAGTAAAATTAATATTTAATTCACAAATATTAATAAATATGAAATATGTCTTATTATTTATTTACCTGGGATGTTACAGTTTACCCCTTCTTCATGTGATGATTATGTACTACATGGGGTAGAAAAGATATCCATCTTTTTGGTAAATGATTCCTCCACCAAATATTTTTTTCATGTATAAATTCTTTTCAAGATAATTTTTTCTTATGGAAACTGGAACTTGTTCCTATTTACTTATGAGGATTGTATTCTAATCATTTATTTACTCAAGAGATATATTATTAAAATTATTATTTTAATGAACTATACTTTGATTTGCTAAAGTAGTATGTAATTTTATTTATCCCATTTATTAAATGATTCCTTTATTAAAGTTATTACCTCTCTTTTCTTTCTATTATTAATGGTCTTGGAAGGTATATATTCCATGATAGATTTTCTAATAAAATCAGATGTTCGTTTTAATTTGGAAATCATATATTATTTTCAAATATAAATTACTTTATTTAATGACTACAAGGAAAAAATATAATCTAATATACGTGTGACTATACCTCCAATATAAATTTTTAGGTGTTAAAGGAATTATCCAACACTGAGAGGCTAGTTTAATAAATGTTCTTATAATTTTATTTAATTTTAGTTGTATTCGCTTATCACCACATCACTTGATTAGTGAATTTATGTCTCTATTGTTTTATCTATTCTTTGGTTTGTTTGCATAAAGAAATAAATAGGAAATCACCGACACAACAACACCAAGATTTTGTAATCAGGGTTACCTCTATGTGGATGAATATATCCCTAGTTTATAGTGATTTTGTCTCTAATCACACAAAACATCATTTTTATTATCATGGAATGCAAAAAAGGCATGACCATGTAATCTTTATCCTAGAACTAACCAAGTACAAATCATGTTTGTGACTTTTTCTCCTTTTAAAAAATATGCTTATACTACCTTTAAGAAATATCACTTTTGATTACTTTATCCCTTATTAAACTATACGCTTTAATATTATTTCTCTTATATAGAAATAATATGGGATTCCCCAATATTTTTTAGACTTCTACAATATATTTTTATATTGTATGTCGGTTAATCTGTATTCTTGTCCTAGATATAATATCTGATATGTGTATGAAAAACTTCTTCTCTTATTATATATTATTACTTATTATTTAGTGTTTAGACTATTTATTATATATTCATCACTTGTTTTACTTTTCCTCTTTCTTAGATAATTTGAAATTTACACCAAATAATGTATCAGATCTATTTACTGGCATAAGTGTTACTATTCAAAATAAACATGTTTAAGACTATTTATTCCCATTATTATCATATATATATATATATATATTATGAGAAAAAATATTAACTTAATTAAATTTTACATAAATTCTGATATTGAAACTTCCTTAAATATTGAGCATTCAATTTCATATGATCAGACTCGTAAAATATCCCATGGAGTATTTATTCTTTGTGATTCCTTTAACCTTACTTATGAATCAGTCTCATTTAAATAAATCAATAATATTTTAATTTAATTTATCATTTAAAACATCATTTAAATATCAATCTTAAATTTCGATAAATTAGGACTTCATTCCACATTTATTTTTATATGTGGTATTTGAATACCTATGATCACGGCTTTTATAAAATCTAAATATCTAAATTTCATTCTTAACATTTCTTACAAAAAATCCATGATCATGATATTCATTTAAACTCCCATAAGGCCAAAAATTCCCTTTTCATTATGATGCTTCAATATACATGGATTCTTATTAACATTAGTCATCCACATAAGCATCACACATTATACTTCATACAACATTTATGGGCATGACTTGGTGATCTCAACTCATTTTTTCTTTATACAGATAACACATTCCTCAGCTACTCTATTTTTTTAATGATCCAATATGCAACACTCATGCATAATTTCTCATATATTATCCATTTATATTGAACAAACTAACTAAATTATAATCCACACAACATGTTATATAGTTTTTTATTCTCACATTTATTCCTCTCATTAATCTACTAAATTAAAAATAGTAACCACATAATGATTTTTGAGTCATGAAATCTTAGTATATACATTATCGTACTTAATATTTAATGTGGGATACCTCTATTTCTCTCCTTATAATAAAATTAATGTATTAAATATTTGTAAACTTGTATTCTCTATTTCTATAATCACATTCCCAATATCTATTTTTGTTCTATCATGGAAACTCAATGACCCAAGGTTGGTCGGTGTGCAGTCAGTCAGATTATATCCCAATAGCTTGAATATCTCACACTTGAAATAGATTCTTCATCTTATGGTTGGTCATGTAAAATATTTATAATAGTTTTATATAATTTTAAGAATCATATTATGTTAGGTCTCCTCATTCCACTCAGTTTATTAGTACATATTTCCTTACTGTCGATTGGATGATTTATAGAAGGTCTCCTTGGATTTATGTGTTCAGTTTGATGATTCATCGTAGATCCTCATAGATATAAGGACTATGTTTTTATTCTTAAAATAACCTTATAAACTAATGATCAATGTAAGTATTATTGTGGAAGCATTCTATCTCATATTTCATGGTGATCACATCTTGGTATTATCATAACATGATGTGATTTTATTGATAAGGCTTGATGTATCTATCAGTGGAAGAGGATTGGTATGGTCATGGTAGGAAGATGAAACCAACAACAATGGTTTCCTTTAACTGAATAAGTAAAATTTGTTGCCGATATCAAATGGCATGGATCTGAACAATCTATTGGAACATATTCTTTCCATTTTTTTAAACTGTGATAGCAGCAACCCAAATTTTGCACCTCAAATTAGAGATATTCTTTATCTCACACTGTTTAAAAAATAATGTTGTGGAATCAGGGCTTCCTCCTTAGCATTGGGTTCATCCCTTGAATACACCTCACACACACATGCATTTATACCACCACTCATGGTCACTCATTTTCCCTTTACACATGATATACATGCATATACCACTACCTTCCATCTCCAAGATATCTTACTACATAATTCATCTATCCAACTTAGTATATCCATCAAGGCTAGCTTTAATATAGTTGAGAATAACTTCTACATGTGTGTTTAAGATGGCCCCTTAACTTGTTATGAGTTTGAAATTTTTTTACTAAACACATAAAAAAGGAGTTAGTAAATTATTAATATAATTCCAATTCTTTCCCAAATAATATTCCTTAAATTTTATTAGTTATCAATTATCATTATTAAAAAATAATATATATTTTATTGGTCTTGAATTTTTATATGGAAACTCTTAGTAAATATTAAACACATTTAATTTTATATTCAACTAGAAAAAATCATCCTCCTTTGATAATTCATCATGAAAAACTTAAATGTATAGTTAATTTATGTTTTAAACATAGTTCCATATCCAATAACAATTATCAAATGTTACATTGATCATTTAAGGATAGTTCAACAATCATCACAATTTATTCCAACTTCAACCAACTATATATTCAAATGACCTTTTTAATTCAAAAGGATTGAAATTATTAATTTTCATTCTTCTTAGAGATATATAAAAAATAATTATAAATTATATATGAAACACAAAATCATTAAATACCTTTTACTTTTAATAATGAATAAAACTTTAAGTTTTTAATGATAATAATTTCTTCCATTTTTTGTATAAAGTATGAAAAGAAACATATACCATCTTCATTATTACCATTGTTATTGGTTACATCAAAAAACTTACAAGATTATTTTCTTTTTCTCATATTGACACACATTGACCAAAAATAAAACACAACACAAGGTGAGTTCATCACATCTCCATACATTCCATGGAAGAGAACATATCATCGATGTCCATGCCCTAAATTTCATGAAATATCATTCACACTATTCATTAATTGTTTCAAATTAAAATTTTAAATTATTTAATTTTACAAAAAAACATTTTATTCTAGTAATTTTATTATACTTTGTCATTGAAATAATCACATGTTTTGGATTTTTATTATCAAGATAGAACTTATAATAATTATATTTTACTAAAACCTCATCCAAAATAGCCTCTTAAGAACTCTTTGAATATAAAAGATATAATAGTTTTGTTTGATGTTGATACTTCATCATTTTCCTTTGTACTGTATATAATTTTTTTTCTATTTTTTTAGTTTTATTATCACTTCATTATTTTCTAAGTGATAAAAAACCTTAACTGCACTCTTCATTATCATTTAAAATCATCTCTAAATCAACGTCAACCTAGAATTCTCTCCCTGAACTGCTTACTCTAGTTACTCATTCTTCATTAAATTTTTAATTTATTTGTAAAATATGTTCATTTTATAATATAGTGAAACCTATACCATTAATGATGTTTCTAATCATTTTATTATAAAATATATTGTCCTTTGTTTTTTAAGAATCTCCATGAAAAATACCTTTATTGTAACATCACAAGTAATTAATGAATAATAGATATTTTTATCTATGTCTATTTATGAATTAGATAGTCTTTTAGAGGCTTAAAATGAGAATAAATCCAATCTTAAGCATGGAATACACTAAAATTTTTAAAAGATTGTTTTACTGCCTTTTGATGGAAAACCATTTTTAAATCAAAATTTTGACAATTTTATAATCTATATTTTTCAAAATAAACATATTCTTTATGATTGGGACATTGAAATTTACATTGGATTAATTTTTGGTATTTTTCTGACAATGTTCATTTTTTAATGAATAGTGAAAAAGACTGCATTTTACATCAAAACTGGTTTTTCATCTAATTTACTTATATGGTTAGATTATCTTTTTAATTGGTATTAAAGTGTAATATGAATATATTTTTACCATTTAATCCAATTTTTGTAATTAGTATTAATTTCACTTTGGAATTGGGCATAAACTAATGCCAAACTTTTCATAGATATTGTTTCAAAAAAACCCGCTATTTGTTTTGAGATCGGGAATTATTTTTAAATAAATTATTGCAATTTCTGTGTTTGGAATTTGGTAAAATGGATTAATTATTTTTAATCATAAGTTTAAAATTATGTAATCAAGATTCTTTTGTTTTTGGACATTATGAATAGTAACGATAGTAATTATCTTTAATTATCTTGATTAATGAGTAATCAGGTAGTTAAGGATAATAAAATAATATCATAATAATATAAAATGACACCACCATGTGTTCTAATTCTACTGGTTGTCTCATGGACGACCATGGGATGCCTTGTGCCAAACTTGGGGACCCCATGGAATCACTTTTGTGTGAAAGTGACTTTTTATATTTTTATTGTTAAAAAAGTTAAATATAACAAAGAATGTATCACCTGAGTAAAAAAAAATTAATTTTATATACATAAATTATATTTTGGACTATAAATATTCATTGTAAAGATAAAAATATTTCCTAAATCATAGTATTTTTTTCATAATTTTTAGACATTAAATAAATTAAATTATTTATGACATCATGATGATGCAACGATTACCTCATTATTTAAAGATTTAAATAAAATAAAAAGATAATGTAAAATCTAAGACCTACACTTGTCAAATACCTATTGGATGAGTATATTTCCAACCCTTATCACCTTATCCTTGAAATACATCAATGTGGGACCTCTAAAATCAGAAACGCATTTGAAAATAAAGTAACCTTTTAAAACATTTCAAGAGTGCCCCTCCTCTCCTCTTATAAAAGGCCCCCACCTCTACCTCCTAACCCACACCTCTAAAGCCTTTGGCTCGGCCACCCCCTGCTCATTTTGTCTCTACACATCCCTCTATTACTCCTAGAAGCCTCACTTTGGGAGGAAGTATTCTCAAGGAATCCTTTGATCTAAAATCAAAAAGAGTTACCTGATTTAAAGGTAGTGTCTTCTCTTGTGTTCTTATGTTTTATTTTGCTTCTCCAACCCACTAAACTCTTTTTATTAATTGCTTTTGTAAAAACTCCAGTATCTTCAATATACTAGGATTTTTTTATAATAATCATTCGAGCTACACATACACACACCTACATCTAATGGTTAAAAAACATATTGTTTCTGTGGATGGCGAATTTCTGCCTCACAAAATGATGATTGTTCAATATTCTTCTAACACCTTCAAAGGTGGCCATTAAGATGTCACTATATTTATATATGATATATAATATTTTTATTTTTTCCTTAATCTTCTGTATTTTTCATTTATGGCATACATTTATGGATTCCATTATTGGTATACGTGATATCTTCATTTTAGGAAGTGCGGACTACCGCCCCCTCAAAGTGATTTGATTCGTTAATACCATATGTGGTACGTATAAAGGATATATTTAATGATATTATATATGATACCATTCTGGAATTATAATACTATTATGTATTATTATGTTTAAATTCCATTAAAGTATGAGATATAAATGAAAGTAGCGTTCATGCGTACATACGGCTTACCGTCTCCATGACTGGTGCATTTCATTTCTTATCCCCAAATGTAATGTAATATTATAAGTACATATATATAATGGATATATATTATTTATGTTACATCTAAATGATGAATATAATTCTGGAATTAAAATATACATATCTCTCATTTATTTTTAATTCAATTAATATGACAAAGAAATTAAAGTAGCATTCATGTGTACGTACGACTTACAGTCTCCATGAACGGTGAATTTCATTTCTTACCTCAAAATGATTATGTAATATTATAAATTCATGTATATAATGGATATATATGATATATATGGCATCTACATCATGAATATCATTCTTGAGATAATGGATATTTGACTACTTGAACAACTTGTAAATATAAGAAGTTCATTTTTGACTCAAGTACCAATGATCGAAAAAACTACCACTATTAACTGAAAGAATTACATTGTGTTCATAACAGGGTAATAAGTCATATAAAAGGAATAATGAACTTGAAAAAGGTTCTTAAGAAATTATAAATTAACTCAAGTTTATTATTCAGGACGTTAAAGAACGATCGAGTCAAGTCGGACCCGAGGTATGGGACTTCGTCTCAATCTCCTTTCATTGAGGGATATTTTTTTTTATACAAAACCTTCTTTTATACGGTGTATAAACCCCTTTGAATTTTACATTTATCCAAAAGGAATCTTTTTTTATACGAATCGTTTTACTAAACGACAAAAGGAATGTTTTTTTTGTCATACGTATGCGGCGACAACGACTTCTCTGCCGCCGTGACCATTATTTGAGTTTCGGCTTCCACTACAAGCCATAACCTTTTTTTGAATAAAATAGAAATACCATGTTCTAATTTTAATTTATTTTGGTATTGAAAATGGTTTTCATAATGTTTTTATATCAATGTGTTTTATTGATATCTTTTGATTGAAATTGGAAATGTTATGTTTCCTTTATGCATGTTTTATGTGATACGGTTATGTTATGGTTCTTGGGCATTGTTATGAAGACAGTTGGTTTCGTGATAAACTAAGGGCAGGTGAGCCCGATATAGCTCTCCAATGCATTTGGTAACACGAAGGTGTTAAACCTTAAGTTTTATCCAAAGAGATTTAGGGAATATACTGTGATGGGTATTCAAAACGTAACCAAGAGGGTTAATACCTGCGTAAGAGTGTTATGAATGCCTCAAGTTACCTTTATGTCTTATGATTTCTATGATTTATTCATGATTTGATGAGGTATGTTAAAGTGCTTATGTTTTATGAGTAAAGTATGATTTCATTGATTCTTATGTATACATGTACTCATGTTTCCTTTCAATATTTTTATATCCTTTACTAAGATTTTTATGCTCATCCCAAGTTTTTGAAATGTTTTTCACAAGTCAAGGGAAAGTTACATGATGTGATGATAGTGTTAATGAAGTGTCAAGAAATAATCCATGTTTTATTTTAAATATGTTTCCGCTGATGGGAAAAATGAGTACTATATTTTATGTAACCACTTTGTTTAAATATGGTATGTAATGCATGTTTTATGATCTAATTCTCTAAAACTCTAAACCTGAAAAGATTCTCAATGTGTAATCTTGTAATAACTCAAGATTAAGTAAGGTTTAAGGCTAGGGCCTTGTAGTTGGTATCAGAGGTCAGTTTAGATAACTTTAATATTTAGAAAATTGTTAAATTATAAATTAATTTATGGTATGATTGAAATGATATAGCATTTTAAGATTTCCATGTTGCTTCTCCTAAGATATTTCTATGTTAAGAATGGTTTTTCGTAGAGGAAACAGAACAGATTTTCTGGGAAGGCATACAGAGGGAAATGACCTTTCAAATCATTATCCTGAGATGGTCAGAATCAGAACTAAATATTTTGTTTCATTGATGGCTTAGTTGACTCATGTGAAAAATGTAGGTTGTTTTTATTGATGATATTTGGGTGTTTTCTAAAAGTAAAGAGGGGCATGAAATTAATTTAGGGGTTTTCTTGCAAACCATAAAAGAAAAGATACTGTATGAAAAATTCAGAAAGTGTGAGTTTTGGTTGCAACAAATTTCATTCCTTGGTCATATTGTTTTAAAAGATGCCATAACTGTTATTCCTTCTAAAATAAAAGTTGTTGAAGAATGGACAAGACCCACAAATGTAACCGAGATCCTTACTTTTCATGGTTTGGCAGGTTACTACAGAAGGTTTATTGAAAAATTTTCACAGTTATCTGGTCCAATGACTAAGCTAACTCAGAAGGGTGTTAAGTTTATCTGGAAAAAATAATGAGATCATTGTTTTCAAGAGTTGAAAAGAAGAGTGGTTAATGCTCCAGTTTTGGAACTTCCTTCTAGGAATGGGGAGTTTTTTATCTACAGAGATGCTTCATTGAAAGGACTTGGTTGTGTCCTAATGAAGAATGATCAGGTAATTTCTTATGCTTCACGTCAGTTGAAAAATCATGAGGTAAATTACCCTACACACCATATGGAATTAGATGCTGTTGTTTTCGATTTAAAAATTTAGAGGCATCATTTGTATGGAGTAAAGTGTGAAATATATACTGATCACAAAAGTTTAAAGTATATATTCACTCAGAAAGAATTGAACATGATACAGAGGAGATGGCTGGAATTAATCAAGGATTATGATTGTACAATTCATTACCATCCGGGAAAAGAAAATAAAGTGGCTGATGCTTTTAGTCGAAAAAGTAATGCTTCATTTTCAATGTTGTGTTTGGAATGTGATCCTTTGGTTAAGGATGTGATGAACATTGGCATAGAAGTTGTTGGTGCAGGATTTCCTTCTGTTTTGTTTCAGGTATCAGTGAAATCTTCTCTATCAGACAGAATCAAGCTAGCACAAAAGAAAGAAAGTGAGTTGCAGAAAAAGGTAGAGCTGGTTCAGAAGGGTAAGTTTCCTGAATTAAACATTGATAATGATTGTGTTTTGAGATTTGGGAAGAGATTTTGTGTGCCTTGTGATTCACAGTTGAAGAGATAGTTGTTATGTGAATCTCATAGTTCTCCGTTTTCAGTTCATCCTGGCAATACTATGATGTACAGAGATCTGCGGGAGTATTACTGTTGGGATGGAATGAAAAGAGATATTGCTGATTTTACAGTGAAGTGTTTGACATGTCAACAGGTTAAAGCAGAGAGTCAGTTACCGAAAGGGATGCATCAGCCTTTACCAGTTCCATATTGGAAATGGGAAAATGTATCCATGGACTTTGTTGTGGGATTACCGAAGACATCTCGAGGTAATAATGCAATATGGGATATTGTTGATCGCTTGACTAAATCTGCTCATTTCCTTACTATACGAGATACCTTTCCCTAGATCAACTTTCCCGTTTGTATCTTAAAGAGATAGTCAGGTTAAATGGATTTCCTATCTCTATTGTATCTGACCGTGATCCCAGGGTCACTTCTAACTTTTGGAAATGCCTTCAGAAGCCATTGGGTACCGAATTAAATTTTAGTACAACTTTTCATGCTCAATCAGATGGGCAATCAGAATGAACAATTCATACTTTGGAAGATATGATACATGCTCATTCGATGGATTATCAGGGAAGTTGTGACCAACATCTTTCTGTGGTTGAGTTTTCATATAATAACAGTTTTCATTCGAGTATACAGATGGCACCCTTTGAGGCCTTATATGGGAAGCGGTGTCGAACTCCATCTTTCTGGGATGAAGTTGGTGAAAGGAAGTTGATGGGACCAGAATTGGTAGAAGAGTTGACAAAAAAATTTCAGCTGATACAGAAACACATGAGAACAGCTCAGAGCAGGTAGAAGAGTTATGCGGACATCAGGAGGAAGGATCTCTCTTTTGAGGTAGGTGATCATGTTTTTTCAAATTCTCACCATGGAAAATTGTGTTGTGATTTGGAAAGAAAGGAAAGATGAGTCCAAGGTTCATTGGACCATATAAAATTCTGGAGAGAGTTGGATCAGTTGCATACCGAGTGGCTTTACCTCCGAGTTTATCTTAGGTACACAATGTTTTTCATGTTTCGATGTTGAGAAAGTATATGCCAGATCCATCTCATGTTTTGAGTCCAGAGGTAGTTTAGTTGGAAGAGAATATATCTTATGAGGAACAATCGGTTCAGATTCTTGATCCTAGGAAGCAAGTGTTGCGGAATAAGGTGATTCATCAAGTAAAGGTTTTGTGGAAAAACCACATGATTGAAGAGGCAACATGGGAATCTCAAAATGCAATGAGGGATAAATAACCCCACTTATTCGATAAGTAAATAAATTGCGAGGACACAATTTTCTAAAGGGGGGAAGGATATAATATCCCAAGTAAGTAATGAATAATAGATATTTTATCTATGTCTATTTATGAATTAGATAGTGTTTTAGAAGCTTAAAATGAGAATAAATCCAATCTTAATCATGGAATATACTAATATTTTAAAAGATTGGTTTACTGCCTTTTGATGGCAAACCATTTTGAAATCAAAATTTTGACAATTTTATAATCTCTATTTTTCAAAATAAATATATTCTTTATGATTGGGACATTGAAATTTATATTGGATAAATTTTTGGTATTTTTCTGACAATGTTCATTTTTTAATGAATAGTGAAAAATACTGGATTTTACATCAAAACTGCTTTTTCATATAATTTAATTATATGGATATAATATCTTTTTAATTGGTATTAAAGTTTAATATGAATATATTTTTACCATTTAATCCAATTGTGGTCATTAGGATTAATTTCACTTTGGAATTGGGCATAAACTAATGCCAAACTTTTCATAGATATTGTTTCAAAAAAACCCGCTATTTGTTTTGACAACGGGAATTATTTGAAAATAAATTATTGCAATTTCTGTTTTTTGAATTTGGTAAAATTGATTACATATTTGGAATCAGAAGGTCCAAATTATGTAATCATGACTGTTTTGTTTTTGGACATTATGAATAGTAATGACGGTAATTATCTTTAATTATCTTGATTAATGAGTAAGCGGGTAGTTAAGGATAATAAAATAATATCATAATAATAAAAAATGACACAAAAATGTGTCCTAATGCTACTGGTTGTCTAATGGCCGACCATGGTATGCCTTGTGCCAAACTTGGGGACCCCATGGAATTACTTTTGTGTGAAAGTCACTTTTTATCATTTTATTGTTAAAAAAAGTTAAATATAACAAAGAATGTATCACCTAAGTAAAACATTTCTAATTTTGTCTACATAAATGATATTTTGGAATATAAATATTCATTTGAAATATAAAAATATTTCCTACATCATAGTAGTTTTTTCATAATTTTTAGACATTAAATAAATTAAATTATTTATGACATCATGATGATGCAGTGATTACCTCATTTTTTAATGATTTAAATAAAATAAAAAGATAATGTAAAATCTAAGACCGACTCTTTTCAAAGACCGATTGGATGAGTATATTTAGAATCTTTATCACCTTATACTTGAAATAAATTAATGTGGGACCTCTAAAATCCGAAACTCATTTGAAAATAAAGTAACCTTTTATAACATTCCAAGAGTTCCCCTCCTCTCCTCTTATAAAATGCCCCCACCTCTACCTCCTTACCCACAAATCTATAGCCTTTGGCTCGGCCAAACTGTAAAGACCCGTAAAATTAAAGGGAACATTTTTTTCTAAATTTTCTTTGGGATTTTACAAGAACGCAGTTTCTAACGGCGCCTGATTCCGAGGCCCGGTGTTCCCAGAATTAATTTTCGAAGTTTTGGCTCGGGTACGTTCAGTGAACGGACGAGCGGGTTTTTCTAACTTTCGAACCAGTGCTCGAAATCGAATTCTGAGGGCACCGATGGGACTGCAGCACTGGTAATTTCTTAGAAACACTTTTTCTGGAGTTTTATTTTCTCGGGTGTGGTTTTTAATTTTTGGGATTTTGTTAAGGAATAAAAATAAAAGTGGTACGACTTTTTATTTTTATTTTACTTAAGTGGCTTAAGCTAAGTTAAGCGGATAAGGTGGAAACCAAAATATCCTACCCACTTGGTAGGATATTTGTGAGGTGGGGCCTGCACTAGCCCTACCGTTTCCTCCATCCTAAGTAACGCACCCGCAACCCCCCTTTTAAATGTATGTCAAACCTTACGTTTTTCTGGTTATGAAACACCCCATTAAATTGGGCAGTTAAATCGTTACAATTAATTCTTTGGATTAATTGTTCGTTTCTTATCTTTTGATTTTAAAATCCTTATATTGATAATAAAATAATAGGATGACTTATTTTATTTTGTTTGGGATTTTGTTGTGAAAACCATTGGGAGAAAAAAAGAGAAGATTCTTCGTTCTTCGACGAAGAACGCGAAGAACACACCACCACCGACGAAGAACGCAAATCTCTGATGGCGGACGACGGCGAGTGACGGCTTCTTAGGAGATCACCTAATGCAAACGGTGATTCTCTTCTTCTGCGGTGATCTTCTTCTCCCACGGCGATCCTCTTTTCCGCGACAGTTAATTTCGCGACGAACGCTCGTTCGACGACAACGTTGAGGTAGGGAATTGTTTGTGAAATGTTAATGAACCCCATGTTACATCCTTCTAAATCAAAGAACGCGGATAAACTAAACATCAAGTTGATCCGCGAAGAATATGTTGCGGGTTGGGAATTTCTTTTTGCGTGGAAAACTGTAGGGGTTTATTGCTTCTTGTTCGTGAAACATCCTTTGTCGTTCCTCGTCTTATATTTTTTTGGGCCGCTGGTCATCATCTTAACGGGAGGAGGTTGGACCACATGAACACGGCCGACCCTCCTCCCCATTTGTTGTTGTGTTTTTTTGGTTCTAAAGATGGCGGCATGGTGCGACGGCACCGCGCGGGAACCTGGAGGGATGCGGCAAGATTGCGAGGCGTCGTCGCACCGCACCGTCGCGCCTCGCCGTCGAGGCCGAACGAAATTGTGGTCGTATTTGGGACCATGAAGGCGATCAGAAGACTCCGCAATTTGTTCTTTTGACATGCGGATCGACGGGCTTTGACGAAATGGGTCGTAGAGACGATTTGATGTTTCCGCAGGGAAGAACGGGACCCGGGATGAGCATCGGCGCCGCGTCCGCGGAGCACCGGCTCGCTGGCCGAGCCAGATGCCCCCCCGGCCGAGCCGGTCCGGCTTGGGCAGACCGGGTCACGCCCAGTCAGACCGGGCCATGCCCAGCCGGGCCGGTCCGCGCCCTGTCGGGCCGGACCCGGAGCCGGGTCGGGTCGGTCCGGGCCCAAACCCCCCCGTTTTCGGATCACTTTTGGTCTTTCACCCATAACATGGGCTACGAACCTCAGATCGACGCACCGTCAGTTGTGATGTGATCCTTGGATCTAGACGGTCGTTCCAGTATATTATACACAAGGTTTCAGAGAAATTTGGGTTCGGTCGGGTTGGTTCGGATACGAAACCAACAGGGCCCTCGGAGCGGAAACGCTCATATCTTGAGCTTCGGCGTCTGATTGACGTGCCGTCTATCTCGTAGAATTCCGCTTGAAGAGACGGAACTTTTGGCATAATTCACCCGAGGTTTGGATGTAGTTGGAGTATGGCCGAGTTGGATTGTACCCGAAATCCAACCGGGCCCCTGGAACGGAAAGGATGATATCTTTCATACCGGACGTCCGTTTGACGAACCGTCGGTGGCGTTGGTGATCACATTGAGAAACAGTCCGTATGAGTATACCCTATGAGATTTCGGGGTAGAGTTGAGATACAGCTGGGTTGGTTCGCACACGAAACCAACCGGGCCCCGGGGACGAAAAGGCTAGTAACTCACAGATCGGGCATCCGATTGACGCGCCGTCAGTTGCGTTGAGACCCCTGTGACGAGGCGGTCCTTTGTGATAATTCTTCATGGAAATTTTTGATACTTTTAGTATCGACCGGTAGCTCGTGGAGCGGACCCTCCCAGAGACGAGCGTGCGGAGTACAGAGACCGTGTAGCTGGCTGAGACCTGACGACTGCTTGACCGATCGACTCGGTGTATTTTCAGATAGCCCAGTGGGGAGCGCTTGGTTGTAGCGGCAGACCCATGGTGGATGAGCGCTTGGTTGTAGTGGAAGACCCACGGTACTCAATAGATGGTGTACCTCTGGAGGCTATGAGGTGGAGCGCTTGGTTGTAGTGGCAGACCCACGACGGAGGAGCGCTTGGTTGAAGCGGAAGACCCGCGGTACTCAACAGAAGGAGTACCTCTTGAGGCTATGAGGGGGAGCGTTTGGTTGTAGCAGCAGACCCATGGGGGGAAGCACTTGGTTGTAGCAGCAGGCCCACAATACTCGATAGGAGAAGCTACCTCAGCAGTCTTAGGTTAGTGAGCAGTACCTCGGAGTCGTGACATGACCACTGTGCACTCCAGAGACGAGGCTCTTCAGCAGTTACGGTTTCAATAATGAAAATCCTGGATTGAGCTGAATCTTGACCTTTGTGTTTACCTCATGATTGAGATGGGTCACTTAATAACTTAGGTATATGTATGGGCATATACCTGGGTAGTTGTTATCCGTTGATTTCATAATCTTTGTGTTTCCTCATGATTGAGATGGGTTACGTGATAACATAGGTATATGTATCGGCATATACCTAAGTAGTGGTTATATGTTGAGATCTTCTTTGTGTTTATCCATGTTGGTTTTAGTGAGACCTTGAGGGTCTCGGGGTCCCTAATGAGTATCGTTATACTCACTCCTGCACGGGCTATGCTCGTACCTCATTGTGTTGGTTACAGATGATGGGCAGTGCTGACGGAGGCAAAGTGTTCGAGGACTGGATGGTACCCGGAGGTGGACCACATGACGATTCAGTACCCGGAGGTGGACCACACGACGATTCAGTACCCGGAGGTGGACCACACGACGAGTCAGTATCCAGAGGTGGACTTCATGACGAGACGACACACGGAGGAGGTTGATGGGAGAGAGCGTTGTGGAGGCTATCTGTACCTACCTTTCAGGTAGGATCTGTGGTGGACGATCCAGGAGTTGTGCCATCTGTACCTACCCTTCAGGTAGGATCCAAGGAGGACGACCCAGGAGTCGCATTTGTTCTTCTAGCTGTTGTCTTTTTCTGTTGTACTTTTGTTTTTTGTAGCTGTACTTTCAGTTGGTTTTGTATTATGGCCCATTTACTTTTCAGAACTTTCTTTTTTACTTAGTGTTTTACTTCCTCTTGTACTCTGTGGTGTTTGTTTACTTTTATAAAGGCAATGCCTTCCCGGTTATCGGGATTTACGCCTTTGGTGCTAGTCTCCTGCCCCGGGCCTTTGGAAGGTGGGCTTGGGGTAGTCACGACACGGGCCCCGAGGACGGGTCGTGACACAAACTCTGCTAATTTTGTCTCTCCACATCCCTCTCTTACTTCTAGAATCATCACTTTGGGCAAAAGTCTTTCCAAGGAAGCCTTTGAGCTCAAATCAAAAAGAGTTACCCGATTTAAAGGTAGTGTCTTCTCTTGTGTTCTTATGTTTTATTTTGCTTCTCCAACCCCCTAAACTATTTTTATTAATTTCTTTTTTAACAACTCTGGTATCTTCAATATACTAGGATGTTTTTATAAGAATAATTCGAGCTACACTTACACACACCTATATCTAATGGTTAAAGAACATATTGTTTCTGTGGATGGCGAATTTCTGCCTCACGAAACGATGATTGTTCAATATTCTTCGAACACCTTCAAGGGTGGCCATTAATATGTCACTATATTCATATATCATATATAATATGTTTATTTATTCCTTAAGATTCTATATTTTTCATTTATGGCATACCATTATGGCTTCCATTATGGGTAGACGCGATATCTTCATCTTCGGAAATGCAGACTACCGCCCCCTCAAAGTGATTTGATTCATTAATACCATATGTGGTACGTATATAGGATATATTTAATGATATTATATATGATACCATACTGGAATTATAATACTATTATGTATCATTATGTTTTAATTCCATTAATTTATGAGATAGAAATGAAAGTAGCGTTCATGCGTACGTACGGATTACCGTCTCCATGAACGGTGCATTTCATTTCTTATCCCCAAATGTAATGTAATATTATAAGTACATATATATAATGGATATATATGATTTATGTTACATCTAAATGATGAATATAATTCTGGAATTAAGATATACATATCTCTCATTTAGTTTTAATTCCATTAATATGACATAGAAATGAAAGTAGCATTCATGCGTACGTACGGCTTACCATGTCCATGAATGGTGCATTTCATTTCATACCTATAAATGATTATGTAGTATTATAAATTCATGTATATACTGGATATATATTATATATATGGCATCTAAATCATGAATATACTTTTTGAGATAATGGGTATTTCACTACGTGAACAACTTGTAAATATAAGAAGTTCATTTTTTACTAAAGTAAAAATGATCGACAAAACGACCATTATTAACTTATATAATTACATAGTGTTCATAACATGGTAATAAGTGATATAAAAGGAATAATGAACAAGAAAAAGGTTATTAAGAATTTATAAATTAACTCAAGTTTATTATTCAGGACGTTAAAGAACGATCGAGTCAAGTCGGACCCGAGGTATGGGACTTCGTCTCAATCTCCTTTCATTGAGGCATATTTTGTTTTATACAAAACCTTATTTTATATGGTGTATAACCCCCTTTTACTTTTACGCTTATCCAAAAGTAATCTTTTTTTATATGAAGCGTTTTACTAAACGACAAAAGGAATGTTTTTTTGTCATACGTATGCGGCGACAATGACTTCTCCGCCGTCGTGACCATTATTTGAGTTTCGCCTTCTTCTACAGGCCATAACCTTTTTTTGAATAAAAAATTAAATACCATGTTCTACTTTTCTTTTATTTTGGTATTGAAAATGGTTTTCACAATGTTTTTATATCAATGTGTTGTATTGATATCTTGTGATTGAAAAGTGGAAATATTATGTTTCCTTTATGCATGTTATATGTGATACGATTATGTTATGGTTCTTGGGAATTGTTATGAACACGGGTGGTTCCGTGATAAACTAAGGGTGGGTGAGCCCGATATAGCTCTCCAATGCATTGGGTAACACGAAGGAGTGAAACGTTAAGTTTTCTCCGAAGAGATTTAGGGAATATACTGTAATGGGTATTCCAAACGTAACCAAGAGGGTTACTCCCTACGTAAGAATGTTATGAATGCCTCAAGATACCTTTAGGTCTTATGATTTCTATGATTTATTCATGATTTGATGAGGTATGTTAAATTGCTTATGTTTTATGAGTAAAGTATGATTTCATTGATTCTTATGTATACATGTACTCGTGTTTCCTTTCAATATTTTTATATCACTTACTGAGCTTTTTATGCTCATCCCATGTTTTTGAAATGTTTTTTGTAGGTCAAGGGAAAGGTACATGATGTGATGATAGTTTCAATGAAGTGTCAAGAAAGAATCCATGTTTTATTTTAAATCTTTTTCCGCTGATGGGAAAAATGAGTACTATATTTTATGTAACCACTTTGTTTAAATGTGGTATGTAATGCATGTTTTATAATCTAATTCTCTAAAACTCTTAACCTAAAAAGATCCTCCATGTGTAATCTTGTAAAAACTCAATATTAAGTAAGGTTTAAGGCTGGAGCATTATATTTATCCCCTAAAATTATAATTCTAATACGGATCTTCTATTTATTAAGAGTAAATTATTTACTCTCAAATATTCAAAAAATATTTCAATTATAGATTCCTTAATATTCATATCCCATACATGTTCTTATCATCTCAATGATATAAAAATATATATTCATGAAGTCAATAATTATCAAAACTATTTCCTTTCAAAACTTTTTTGATATATCATTTTTGATAAGAGTCATATGACTTATATTATTTATCATCTGGTATCTTCTTTTAACACCTATTTTATATTCACAAGTTCTCATCTCTAAAAATCAATGACTTATCATATTTTTTTCAAGATGAATTTGATGAAACTCTTTTCATGAATATTATCAAACAACCACTAATAGTGGGTAATGAAATTAAATAGTTAAATCTCATTATTGATCTCTATTATCTATGTCATACAATTGTAATAAATAATTAAGAGTATATAGCACCTCATACAAGAAATATATTGTGGAGTTATTGACCCATAAACATGTACATGAACTGGTTCGAGAAACCATGATGACTTATATTCCATTGTCTTGTATATATTTCAAATAATTTTTTATTTCTAAATAATATCACATGTTTGATCATGATTAGTGGTAATCCTAGAAATATCATAAGCGCCATAAAACTTCACTAATTATTACAATGATTTTTAGTTTATGTGGTTAATTAATATGATACATAATTTTTTTTTTATCCCTTGATAAGAAAACATATTCATTTTTTCCACATATAAGTTAGTGATTTCCCATCATTCAATTTCCTTTCAGAAATATTTATTTATATTTTCCTTTGATAATAAAGGTCTTTATTGTAATGTGTGATGTGATCAAAAACTATCATACATAAATATTATATCTTTTTATATGAATATTCAATAAATTTCACAAATATAGGCCCAATGTCCTTAATAGTTTTTTTATTTGTTGAATAGTTACACAAATGAATTATTTAGTGAAATATCTTCAACATATCCCATAATGATCTTCCCCCTTTGTACTCATCATAAATATACCCTACTTAAAACCAGTCATCATAACATGGGAAAAGGAAACAAAAGAAAGGGTGATCACAAAAGATAAGTAGTGGTAAACAGAGAAAATACATAAACATGACACGAGATAAAGGGTATGAGAATGTGAAAATAACATATCAAATTGAGATCAAAATTTTGAGTCATGGAATAAACAATGGGTGTAAATAAGACATTAATTAGAATGAAATTAATACCAAGATCCATGATAGCATAAAATATAAATTATACATGAAACTATAAAATACAAATTTTTATAAAAAATCATTTACATAGTAGTCAAGTCATATTCCAAAAACTATAAAAGAGGATTCTTTTCACTCCTAAATCAATCATAATAGTCTTGTATCATTCCCAAGACTATCGTAGTGGAAAAATTTCTTTATTGCACTAGGTTCACTACCTTTTCTTATTTTTTTAACCTCATGAGATATCAATATTTATATAATGAATTGGAGGGAGATATATATCTCACCCATATAAAAATTAAAATATTATATATGTGTGTTAAAAGATCATAAATAAATATCATATCAAACCCCATGAAAATAAATGGGTTTCATAAATATTTCATCATAACATGTGAAAAAGAAACAAATTTCATAATAATTTCATCATTTTATATAATCATTACCTATGGAAAATTATCAGGTTTAAAAAAAATTTTATCCTGGTATATCATGTAGAAAAGAAACATGTTTCATAAACATCTTGAATTCATAAATATAAAAAATCCAGAGAATGAATATAAAAGGTATCCTTGGATTATATACCTAATAAATCTTAAGTAACATCAATGGGAATCATCTTATATGGAAACTTATTTTGAAATATAACTATAAACATTTCTTTTGGGAAATAAATATTATCTAAAAATCACCTTGTGAATCTAAAAATTCATAAAAAAAATTAAAAATCATATTCTTTGAAAATAAACCTCAAAATATATAAAATAATATTTACAAAACATTTAAAACATTTCTTGAGGAAAATATAATTTCTTCTCTGAAAAAAATTTCTAAAACATAAAACTTTTTATAAAAAAATATATTTCTTTAAAAAAAGTCTTTGAAAATTATAATGAAATATTGGGAAATAATTTGAAATGTTTATTGAGGAAACTTTCATTTCTAATTTGAAAAAAAAACATAAAACATTTTCAAAATAATTTCATAAGTTACCTTTAAAATATAAAAATATTGATTTAAAATCATTTCAAACATTTATTGAGGAAAATAGACATTCCACATTGACTAACACTTTTAAAAACAAAAAAAATTATAAAATCATTGATTTTTTTAAAAAATGAAAATTATAAAGGAATATGCAAATAAAATATTGGTCATAAAGGAGAGAAATTTTGTTCATGTCGTACAGGTTAAAAACAATGATTCCATTCACATTTTTTGTGAAAACCATGCATGGATTATTTATAAAATGATATGAATATTCTTGTAAAAAAATTGGACAAATTAAATCATAAGAAAAAACGTTATTTAATAAATAATTCAGATAATTTAAAAAAATTGAAATCTTTTTAGAGAACATGGTTTTGGAAGTAAAATGTTTTTTAACTGAAGAGATAAATGAAAATATTTTCTTAAAAAAATATTTTGAAATCTTGAGTACATAAATAGATTAAAATAATGGGAAAACAATCATTCTAATAAAATAACCTTTTTATAAGAAATTACATGATTTTCTTGAGAGATAGTTCATAATAATTCATAATTAGAAGTGTAAACATAAATAATTCTGATAAATGATGAGATTGTATCATAAAAAACTTACTTATTTGGTAAAATTTAATCATAATATCCATGAATTAATAACATTAAATGAAACATAAAATATCATGATAATAAATAGATTCATTATATTATATATAAAATGGGATATATATACACCTCCTAAAATAAGAAGGGTTCATAACATAATATATGTCTCAAAGAAGAAAAATTGAGACAAACATATCTTATTTCCTTCGTAACATTGAAAATTTAAACAAAATGAAAGGTAGAATATAAAATGGATATTTAAATCCACATATTTTTTTGGATAAGAATCATAAAAGAAATTCATGTGTAGTATATACACTATATAATAGATACACATTGTAATGACCCAATATTATTTCAATAGAAATTACATTCTTATAAACATGCCATAATCACACAAAATCACAATATAAATAACTACTAAGTTCTTTGTGACCTTTAAACATAAGTTTTTTAATTCTGTGATGTGTTATTTTTTGAAAATCTAACATACAGGGTTGGGATCAGTAAGTTATTTGATGTCTGATAAGAAAAAATTAATTTTTGGTGAATAGTAACCTACTATTATGAAGATTAACATAGCATTATGAATAGTAATATACCCTAATGAATAGTAACCTTACCTATGATAGTATATAAATAATATTCAAGTTGAAGTACGATGTACCTATGTTTTGGAATAAGTAAATAAATGTTTTAAAATTGTTTTTTTAGAATAAATTATGATTTTTCATTAAATATTAAATTTATCAAATATAGAAAATTATTATTGAAAAATTGAATTCGTTTTTGGATTATGCACATCAAAAAATGTTTAGGGTCAATTTGTTGGATTTTTTTGAAATACATGATTTTTTATGAATAGTGAAATACAATAATTCACAAAATATGCTAAATATACTAATTATAGAGTAATGTATGATGTTCATCAAATGGAATCCCAATTAATTTGAATTCACATGATAAAATTACTATTATTGGTCATGGGGGACTCATTATTCCATGTCTTTTGGAGAAATAATAAATTAATGAATATAGAATTTAGAAATCCCCTCTCCTCTCCACTATAAAAACCCCCCATCACTTAGTCTTTCCTTCACTACCATAAAGCCTTGTGCCTTCTCTAAGTTCTGTCTAAATATCCTCCCAACCTCCTCTCCCACATCCATCATGACTTATCCTTAAAAAATCTTAAAAACTTCCCCTTAAGGAGGCTCTCAAGGAAGTTTGATTCAAGAGGTAAATTCCTCTTTTCCATTCTTTGTCATTCCTTTAAAGTTCATTTGTTTTCTTTTTGTATTATTAACTCTCCATTTCCAAATGTTCCTATGAATCAAGTAACATACATGTACTAGATTGTTTTCATGATAGTGTAATAAGTTATCATTAACTATTCCTTTTACCTTCTTTTGTACTAGTAGCAAGAACACCATCTGAAATGTGTCCATTTACCACATTCCAGGATGATAAGATTTTGACTTCTATTATCATTATCGATTCCGGTCATGAAACCATTCTTGTTATGGTTTAAATAGATTATTATATATTTAATATAAAATATTTAAGGTTCTGTAATTATTTTGTACAAATGGTATTAAGTTATAATGAAAAATGAGTTGTTGTAATCAAAAGCCACAAATTTACGAAAACAGTTATCATTAATGTTATATATAATATATCATCCTCATGCCATGTAACCAAGTTACATAAAATTACACTAAAACTTATTTATGATAATAAATCATATGTGAATTCAATTCTGGATATTTATATCCTTTCTACATAAACTCCATTACATAAGAACAAGTGAACTGATTATGAAAATAAAGAAAATAAACACCGTGGAACGACGAAATTCAATATAATAACTTATAAATAAGGGAATAAATGAAGTAAAAAGAGCTATGATAAAATAAATACATGTATAAAAGGTTATTAAATAGTTTATTAATAAGTATAATTTAATATTCCAAGAGCTTAAGTTCAAGAGTAGAACACGTTCAGATTTAAGGTAAGGATTTTCCACCTGAACTTCTGTTTTCATTCAGTTTATTTTTATTGTCTAATTATATCAATGAAATTACTGTATATTTTTATTTATTCCTCATAAAATCTGTGTGATTATTCTATATATTTTTACCAACCATAAACCTTTCTTATTTTAATTATTGTTACATGTTTTAAAAGGATCATTCAAAATTATTTCCAAAATACAAGCCTGAATCAAGGGAATATCTCAATTTCTTACCTATTTTCAAGGGAAATATCTATACTTTTTTTCGAAACCATTATATTTATAAAATCACTAATTTTATTATAAAAATAATATCTTACTTTACTTTTTGTTTTATTCAAATATTTTTCTTAAATAATTCTTCTTCTCAAAGTAAAAGGGGAATTTATCTCAAGAATTACTCGAAGATTTTATAAGATTGTCTTCATCTATTTCAAAACTCTTGTTGATTTATATGTTTTATTGGGATTCATATTTCATGGTATCATATACCATATTTAATTTAATGTTTTAATATTATTTTTTCTATGTATGTTCTATCTTAAAACCATTCATTAATTTACTCTGGAGGGTTAGTGTTTATGCTTAATGTTTGGGGAAAGTTATCTGCATTTCATATATTAGTTTCAATATGAATGTATATGTTGTTTTTATTTATCCCTATTCATATGAGTATTTCATCGGACATAAAAAGTTTCAGGTTGGGCCCTCTATATCCCCTCAGTTCATCGGTATGTCTCATTAGACAAACTACGGTCTTGGCACAAGGCCTTGACAAAATGATTATTTACGGTCTTGGAACAAGGCCTTGGCATAATGAATATGATGTCCCGCATTATTAATTCACTCATTAAGAGTATTGTATGGATGGTTCATGTGGTAATTTTAATTGTATAACGCCCATGATTATGTTATATTATAAAAATATTTACTCAGCTTGTATTTTTCAATATCATGTTCAATTTTATTTTCTAAAGGCATGTGTTTTCAATTATTCACCATATCTAATGTTTATGTTATCTTCCACAATATTTCTTACACTTACTAAGAATTTTATGTCACCCATTTTTTAGGATTCATTTTCTTCGGACATGAATAAATTTATTATGAATCATATACTAAAATAACCTAACAGTTATGGATGTTTCCTAAGGAGTTTCTAGGTTGTTTTTCATTTCAAGTTGAAATGTTAAACTTATATATGTATCTTGTTTAAAATAATACTTAACAACTTAGTACTGTGGGATTCATATTATTTGTTTATATGCCAATGTAATCAAATAAGGAACCAGATTTGGGAAATGAGTGTTGGGTCCTTACTATTGGTATCATAGGAAGTTTAGTAGAAAACATAGAAACAAGATTTAGAAAACCTTGATTATGGAAGAGTCTCTAAGATAGTTTTTGAGGATAAACATACAAGAACATCTAGGTATTTTGGTAAGGAATAGATTATGTGGATATTTTAAGAAATACATCCCTCCCTAGATATGAGCAGGTACATGCGGATCGGGCACAAATGTACCTAAGATTGAAAGCTCAGACAAGGAGTTTCGGGCTTGACATGGGGTATCCTAGTACATGACAATGGGCCTTGCTACACTCTTGGTTACAAAACTCATAGGGGATATGCATAAAATAATTTACATTTTCATTACAAGACATTATGAAGAATTTAAATGTGAATTTTTCTTCAAAGATACCTTGTTTATGATTAATAGATTAGCTATGAGTAGAACTTTGATTTATGATATGTATTTTTCTAGATTGAGATTATACATCATAATTCATACCCTAATCTAGTGTATTCCATTATTTAGAAATGGTGCCTAGTGAAAATATTAGAAACTGCACAAATGCACGTGTCCCCTGTAGGGATTTCCCACTGATGTAAGATAATGATGTCGGCTCTGGTGTTGTGACTAGTGTTAAGCAACTTTTAACTATACGGGGACAACTTAATTAGGTTATGAATAATAAGCTTACCTGTATGGAACATCCAGATCCACCACTTGGACACTACTAGAAATTAAAGGTATACCAACGATTGAAAACCGGTGGTATAGGGTGGAGAACCGTTGGTATAAATTATCCCAACGGTTTTAGAAACCGTATCCAAGTAAACTGTGACAATAGACATATACCCATGGTTTGAGATAAACCGTTGGTATATGTGAAGAAATATACTCTATACCAACGGCTTATATTAACCATTGGTATAGAGTTCTTATACAACACATATGCCAATGGTTTCAAAACCATTGGCATATATTTTTTAGTCTTCCATTAACCCCTATACCAATAGTTTAAATCGTTGGTAAAGGTTTTATACCAACGGTTCTGAACCATTGGTAAAAAAATTCATACAGAACCAATACCTATAGTTTAAAACCATAGGTATAGGATTTTCTGTACAATTCAAACAGCAATCTGCTTTGTGTTCTATTGTGTTAATTATACAATAGTTAATGCAGAATACCATAAAATAGATAATAAGGATACATAATAAAAAACGGATAATTATAAGGACACATAATTTAATAATCAATTATGAATACTATACATTAAAAACTGAATACGTAATTATATGTGATACAAAATTTAGAATACATAAAAATTGCATTTTTTTATAAAACATACACGATTGAATTCAGAAATTATAAGCAAATAATCCAAAATAAGGAAATGAATAAATGAATTCAACCGAACACAAATATAATGTCATGGTTTGGGGCGGGTGTCTTTGAACTGAGTGATGATGATAATGGGTTTGTATCAATGAGATTGTGTGACTTAGGGAATATAGCATCCCTTGGCGTATTAAATGTCATGTGTTTTAGAATAGGTTTAGGAGTTCCTCACATGAGAAGTGGATGTTTTGAGGCTGGACCATGGATCGTTGTGGTAAAGTATCAACACAATCTGAATACGTTTGGTCGGTTTTCCGTATTCCAGTTGTTTTTACTTAAAATGGTGCTCATTTTAAACAAAAGAGTGACAGTTAGAGTGATAACATTCACACCCTTCCTTGGATTGAGGTGGGGTTGACTCATACACATCACATATGACCATGGATTGTTTTCCTAAAGTATAAATACAATCTGAATGCGTTTGGATGGTTTTCCGTATTCCAGTTGCTGTTTTCACTTAAAATGTTGTCCATTTCAAATAAAAGTGAGAAACTTTGAGTGGTACCGGCAACATTGGGCCTTGAATTTAGGAACAATTGACTCGTACACGTCATAAATGACCCATGTATTGTTGTACAAAAGTATCAACACAATCCAAATATGTTTGTTTAGTTTTCCGTATGTCGGTTGTTTTTACATAAAACATCGTCCATTTTAAACAAAAGAGAGACACTTAGAGTGATACCAGCCACACCGTGCGTTGTATTGAGGTAAGGATGACTCGTACACTTCACAAATGACCAATGGATCGTTTTCCTAATGTATCAACACAATCCAAATCTGTTTGGTCAGTTTTCATATGCCAGTTGTTGTTTTCATTTAAAATGTTGATCATTTCAAATAAAGGTGAGACACTTTGAGTGGTACCAGCAACACTGTAACGCCCGAGACTTTTATTAGAAATATTTTGTTTTTATGTTATATAAATCATCAAAGGAATCTTTCACTACACACGACACTAGCTTGGCTTTCTTTACACGCAACTACGGCCTTCCTCGATAGCTTGTGTCGTACGCAATACCGAGTTTCACTAAACAACGATATGCTATTAAAATATTATTAAAACTAGCCATTATGAATAGTAATAACCACTTTTTGAAATTTTATAATTTTTATTTTTCAAAATGGACTTCATTTTTGGATTCGGAATATCGGAATTATCCTAGGGTGAAATTTTGGTATTTTTCTGGAAACATTCAATTTTTGATGAATAGTGAAACCACTAAGTGGTAGTTAAAAAATATGAATTTTTCATAAAACATAATTTTACCGCTTCTGTGAGTGGAATTTCGAAAATCCGAGAGACACGGTTAATATCAAGGACTAAAATGTGGTTCAATGAGATGAAAATAATTTTTGGTGAATAGTAACTTTTTACTTTTTTTACCACGTTTAAAAGTAAATAGGGTAATTAAGGGTAAAAGTGTTATTTTTATTACCCTAACAATTGTCCTAATTCTATGGGATAAGTGTAATTCGACCAAAAACAACCTTAGGAATAAAATATGACCATTTAGGCCCACTTGGATTAGATTAGGACATTTATTATTAATTTATTTAATGAAGGGTTAAAATAGTTAAAATCAAAGTTTAATAAGTAAATCATTTTTAATATAGGTTTATAAATAAAATAAATTCGACTATAAATATTCATTAGAAATATAAAAATATTTCCAACATAATGGTATTTTATTTATAATTTTTAGACTTAAAATAATTTAATTTATTTATGACACAATGATGATGCAGTAATTATCTTATTAATGAAATATTGACATAATTGATGTTATAAATACCCAAATAAATGTCATTTGAAAATTTTTATGAATTCCAATAATTTTATATGGTAATATGACATGTTATTATTGATTTACTTAAATTTTTCGAACTAATCATTCTGTTATTATTTTCACAAAAATCAATTACTAAATAGTGTCAAAAATGACATAAACTAGTTTTTAAAACAAATATTATATTATTAATTGTTATTTTATTCCTAAAAATCTAAGGTTCGGCCAAATGACTTAGATAAGGTTAAATATATTAATAATAAACAACTTGGGGTCCGTTTGTCTTGTTATAGTATGTTTATTAATCTTATAGTGTAAGAACACAAGAAGACACGGTAAAAGTAAAATTATTTAACTTCATGTTAAATCTAAATGATAAGGTCAAAATAAGAACCTAAACTTGTCTAAATTCTATTGGATGATATTATTTCGACCCATCCCCACCTTAGCTTCTAAATAAATCAATTTGTAGCTACTTAAAACCGAATTTTTCTTTATAATAAAATAATATTTTTAGTTATTCCAAAGGTGCCCCTCTCCTCCCTTATAAAAGGGCACCTCCTCCCTCTCTTCCTCACACCACTTTGAGCCTTAAATCTCGGCCAACCCCTGCCAATTTCTTCTCTCCACTTCCCTAGAGACATCCTATAGGTCCTGGTCTTCTTAAAAGACCAATTTGAGTTCCCTAAAAGGAGGTCTCAAAGAAGCGCTTCAAAGAAGAGGTAATGCCCGTTACCGATTATTTCATCTTTATTTATTCTTCCACTTCTTATTCTTTAGTACTTTCATTATTAATTAATAACATCAGTATCACTAATATACTGATATGTTATTATAAGTATGAAACAACCCTATTTAACCATCTATCCATCCTACGGAAAATGAAATCACCGCGCGTGTGTACGTACAGAATACTGTCTCCACGTCGTGGTGTAATCTATTTTCCACCACCACCTTACTTGGATGGGTATAATGGTGTAAAGAATGAATATATATGATTATTGTAAATTAATATTGATTCTGAAATAGTATACATACACTCCAATACAATTCAGAGATCATAGGAAGGATATCATCGCTCGTGTGTACGTACGGAATACCGTCTCCACGATGTGATGCGACTCGTTCTACATGATCTTCATTGCATAATGATTATATAGATGAATTTAATGAATGAATATGATATATATTACACTAATACCAGTTTGGAAATAAGGTATCTATAACCTAAAAAGAAGAATAAGAATTTATTCGATAAAACACGCATAAGAACAAAAAGTAATAAACGCCCGAATAACAAGTAGCAATGAAATATTACTATTAATAAGCAAATAATATGACCATATTTGATATCATAACAATGCGTATGATTCTGGAATAAGTCAATGACATTATTTAAATCATTATACAGGAGGTTCGGACACTTACGAAGCAAATTGGACCTAAGGTAAGGGAAATATCACAATCTCATTTTTATCTGAGATTGTTTATACTTTGGTATTTACTTGGGTTTATTTTATCATCCACATACATGTTTCCTCAATATGTAATATTTATATCCTTATACAATATTTTATATCCAATTTTACCCTTCGGTGAGTTTTTTGTAAAAGATATGAAAGGAATCTTTTGTCGTTTTTCGTACGAGGTACTTTTTGAATTTTCCGACAAAAGTACGAGAAGAATGTTTTTTAACTTATACGGCATGAATATATTTTAAAAACATTATTTTCAAGAAGATTCCATTACAAGTTTACAAGTTTATTTTTAATCAACTTCTTTTAGTTTAAAATTGTATGACATGTTAAGAAAGGAAAATGTTTTTGAAGTAGAAAGGATATTTTCCTCAAGAATGGAGTTCAAGTGTTTTATCAAAATTATTTTCCATCTAAGATAATATAGGGTTATGTTTCTATCCCTATTATTACATTGATTTGATTATGTTGTGATTGAATTATTTTTATGAATTCATTTATCTTATATGAATTTTTTTATTATGTCATGTTGTTTAAGAATCCCATTTTTCTTACATGGGTTATGCAATGATGTATGATTTATGATTTTGTGGCACACATATGAATGGTATCATTATGAGATGGGTGGGACCTATATCTCCCTCCAATGCATTGGGTAAAGATTTTATATCTCATGAGATAGATATGGCTGGAACGGTAGGTTAAACCGGTTCAGTGAAACCAGACTGAAATGAGGAATGAACTCGGTTCAGAAATGGACTTTTTCCACTAAGATAGTCTTGGAAATGAGTCTTAACTAATAAGAAATGATTATCTATGATTATGTTTCTATTCCACAAAGTTTCATGTTTTAAGTTATGATTATTAGGATTACATTTCACTACTATGATTTATCCCATGTTATGAAATTATGATTTCTTTTGCAGGTTAAGATTTCCAAAAGTTATGTTCTTATGTATATGATGTGATTGATATTTCTTTTGTTTACCCTTACTGAGAATTTGAGCTCACCCTTTTGTATGTTTTATTTCCCCAGGTCAGGAAGAAGGTTATTAAGTAGGATATTCCAAAAAGGGACTCTAGATATGATGAAATAAATGGGAGGCAAAGTAGATGCTTTATGAACAAGTTGTTTATGTTTCCCAGTTTCTAAAGACTCTATAACTATACGGTCCTTTCATGGTTTTGTTATATGTTGTAATAATTATTCTTCAATTTTGAAGTAATAACAATTTATGTAAAGTATGGGTCGTTATAGTTGGTATCAGAGGGAGGTTATATTCAACCTTTGGAAACTAGGATGTGAAATCCTTAGTAAGGATCCTAATGATAAGTCTAAGCATAGAACACAATCTCAGTGTTTTAGAAATGACCATGAATAACATTGGATAAGACCTTAAGTGTGAAATTTTATTCTTAATTATGTGATTTTTCCTATTATAATTAGTGTTTCTCACACTATTCTTCTTGGTTTTAGTCAATGGCTGGAACCCGAAGGAACCGTGTTAATGCGGAATGCGACGGGCAATGAAATGATTGTCCCCTTGAGCAACCAAACGTTATGGGAGCTGGAATGGAAAATCTTGTAGCCATGCTCACACAACTTTCTCAAGCTATGAATCATGTAGGACTTCCAAACGAGCAAAGGAAGGAGGAACATTCTGTTGAATCCTTAATGAGGCAGTGTCCACCTTCATTCAGCGGGTCTACTGATCCATTAGTTATTGAACAATGGATTAGTACTACTGAAAAGATATTTTCAGTTCTTCAATGTTCTGAACATGATAAATTCATCCTAGCAGTGTATCGTTTGGAAGGAGATGCTGATCAATGTTGGAATCTTATTAAGAATATGAGGCAAAGGGATGAAATTGATTCCATGGAATGGGACGAGTTCAAAAACTTATATTTCAATAAGTACTTCCCTCGTATTCTCCAAACAAATATGGAGAAAGAGTTTCTTGAACTGAAGAAAAACGATGATGAATCTGTTGGTACATATGAAGCAAATTTTACAAGACTTGCAAGGTACGCTTCTGGTATTATTATCCAACCTGAGAGTAAGATCAATCGATTATTTAGTGGCTTAAAACCAAGTCTTCTAAGGGCCTTATCCATAGGGGACTTCAATAGCTACGAGGAAATCGTTCGATGTGCTCTCAAAGTTGAGATGGGTATTGGAGTAACCCATCAGTCATATGGGTTTGATAAGAAGAGGAAAATGGAATTCAAAGGAAAATCTAAAGAGCACACTGCAAAAAATATGAGTTTTCCCTTATGCTCAAAGTGTGGAAAGAAACATGGAGGGAGTTGTCTTAAAGGAACAAGTAAATGTTTCAAATGTGGAAAGAAAGGTCATCGGGCATTTGAATTCCGCAATGATGGGAAGAAGATGTCTAATGATGAAAACAAAGGAAGGGACACACAAAATGAACCTACTACACTTCAATGTTTCACGTGAAAGGAGATGGGGCATTATGCCAATAAATGCCCTAATCCAAGGGTTATTGATGATGATTGACATCAACAAAATCTTAAGGCTAAAGACAAAGGAAAGTAACATGCAATTTCTATCAGCGATGTGGTGTACGATAACGATGTGGTGAAAGGTACACTTACCATCCACTCTAAAGTAGCAAATGTTTTATTTGATTCTGGATCCACCCACTCTTTTATTTATGAAGATTTTTCTAAGGTTATCACCGTATTACCTCAACAATTATATGTTGAGTTAGCTGTGACAACACCTAATGGCACAATAGTCGCATCAAAAGTTTATAATTCTTCTCCTATTGATGTTTGTGGGAAAGTGCTTCCTGCAAATCTTGTGATCCTTCCTATAGTGGAATTTGATGTGATTCTTGGCATGGATTGGATTTATTTATATAGAGCTCATATCAATTTCCAAAGAAGGTAAGTCACATTTTATATTCCAGATCAATCTATGATCGTCTATCGATGCAAGGATGAACATAACCTTCCAGTGGAAATTTCTTCCATCTTATGGGTCTTGACTCCACTAAATGAGGGTTATTTATCTCAAATGGTTGGTGAGAAAGTCACAATTAATAATATTCCCATTGTACGAGAGTTTTATGATGTCTTTCCAAAGGAATTTCTGGGTCTTCCACCAAATCGTGAAGTTGAGTTTTCAATAGAACTCGTACCGGGTGCTTTTCTTATTTTAAATACAACTTATAGAATGGCCCCAATTGAGTTACAGGAATTGAAGAAGCAACTCCAAGAGAATCTTGATAAGGGATTCATACGCCCTAGTGCATCACCTTGGGGAGCATCTGTTCTATTTGTTAAGAAGAAAGATGGATCAATGAGACTCTTCATTGATTATCGAGAACTTAAAAAGATCACTATCAAGAACAAATATCCTCCCCCACACATTGATGACTTATTTTACCAACTACGCGGAGCTCAATACTTTTCCAAGATTGATCTTCATTTGGGGTATCATCAATTAAGGGTCAAAAGGGAGGATATACCAAAGAAGGCTTTCCGTACAAGGTATGGACACTATGAATTTATAGTGATTCCATTTGGTCTTACTAATGCCCCTACTATCTTCATGGATCTGATGAATATATTCTTTAGAGACTATCTTGATCAGTTTGGGGTAGTCTTTATAGACGATTTTCTTGTTTATTCAAAGAGAAAGGATGAACATGAAGAGCACTTGAGAATTATATGGAAGACCCTGAGAAAGGAGAAACTTTATGACAAATTTACCAAGTGTGAATTTTGGCTTCAAAAAGTTTCATTTTTTGGTCACATAATCTCAAAAGAGGGGATATCTATGGATCTAGCAAAAACAGAGGTTATCGAAAGATGGTCGAGACCAAAAACAGTAACTGAGATCTGAAGTATTCATGGTTTGGATGGATATTATCGACGTTTTGTGAACGCTTTTTCACAATTATCTAATCCACTCACCAGGTTGACTCGGAAAGGAGTTAAGTTTGTTTGGACAGAGGAATGTGAATAGAATTTTAAGGAGTTGAAAACAAGGTTATCCAGTGCACCTGTGCTCACACTGCCTCGTAGTGGAGAAAGGTTTGTGATCTATAGTGAAGCATCCAAGAAGGGATTGGGGTGTGTTCATATGAAAAAAGATATGGTGATAGCTTATGCCTCACGACAGTTGAAAATCCATGAGAAAAATTACCCAACACATGATTTGGAGTTAGCTGCGGTAATATTTGCATTAATGATTTGGAGGCATTATCTTTATGGAGAAAGGTGTGACATTTATACTGATCATAAAAGTTTAAAGTATATTTTCACACAAAAGGAGCTGAATATGCGCCAAAGAAGATGGTTAGAGCTGATTAAGAATTACGACTACTCAATTCATTACCACCATGGGAAAGCAAACAAGGTGGAAGATGCATTAAGTCGACAAGACCATGCCAGTTTATCCACGATGAGGATAAAAAAAGATCCAATATTTACGAATTTACAAAGGATGGATCTTGGAATTATAATGGAAGGGGGAAATCGTATCTTTCTCAAATGAATTTTCAACCATCTATACATGTGAAAATTAAAGAGGTGCAGAAAGAAGATGTAGAGTTACAAAAGAAGGTGAGAAATATTCCGGAATTCAACCTTGATTGTGATGGGATAATAATGTTCAGGAATCGGGTTTGTGTTCCTCACATCCCAGAATTAAAGAAGGAGCTGCTGGATGAGGCTCATAGTTCTTCATTTTCTATTCATCCTGGAAGCACGAAGATGTATAGGGACCTGAAAGAGTACTTCTGGTGGGATGTCATGAAAAGAGTGTTGCTGAATATGTCTCTCTATGCTTGGTTTGTCAGCAACTTAAAGCTGAGAGACAGAAGTCCAAGGGGAAGTTACAACCATTACCCATACCTGAATGGAAATGGGAAAACATCACTATGGACTTTGTCACAGGACTTCCTAAAACATCTAAAGGCAATAATGCTATCTGGGTCATAGTTGATCGTCTTACAAAGTCGGCACAATTAATTGCTATTAGAGAGGATTTCTCTCTGGATCAGCTTGCCAGGATATATGTAAAAAAAGTGGTAAGATTGCATGGAGTACCAATTTATATTATATCTGATCGGGATCTGAGGTTTACCTCAAAGTTCTGGCGAAGTCTTCAGCATACTCTGGATACAGAGTGGAGTTTCAGCACTGCTTATCATCCTCAGACAGACAGTTAGTCTGAGAGGAAAATTCAAACTCTAGAAGATATGTTGAGAGCTTTCTCTATGGATTTCAAAGGTGGTAGGGATCAACACCTACCTTTGGTGGAATTTTATTATAATAATAGCTTTCACTCCCGTATTCAGATGGCTCCTTATGAAGCTCTCTATGGAAAGAAATGCAGGACTCCAACTTGCTGGGATGAAGTTGGGGAAAGAAAGGTATTAGGAACTGATATTGTTGATGAGATGGTAGAAAAGGTCTGATATATTCAACAACACATAAGAGTAGCTCAGAGTCGATAGAAAAGTTATGCCGACAACCGAAGAAAAGAACTAGTGTTTGAAGTGGGTGATAAAGGTGGAGTGTCCCTCAGTGTATGTTCCTCAGCCACATACTGTGTCTGAGCAGGAGTCGAAGAAGGTGGAATATAATATCTCAAAGATAATGAAACATAATCAAAAGATGATTTCACAGACGTCTGGCCAACTTGTTTTGTAAACATCAGAGGCCTAAATATCATGTGTGTCCCTAAAGACACACCATGATCAAAATGGGGCGTATAAAATACATATGTGGTAGAGGCATAGTCCAATCGGGTACAACCAGTGGATCATCTAACTCCCGCAGCACGAGCCCTCGTACCACCGGCCTCAGTACCTGGACCACCAGATGATCGTCAAACTCTGACACCACCCCCCTCCTACCACCATCCTATGTACTGGGATCGATATTAGGCTCCTCATCGGATATCTCTTGTCTAGGTGGTGGATCCTGAAAAAAAATTAACAAAAAAGTAAAAAAATGATATTATAAGTTATTGAAATATATATATTTGAAATAAAATACTGAAAACACAGATGAGTAGAGGAACACCCATCTATGTCATGCGACAATTATTTTCTGTCATCTTCTTCCACCACATCTCTTTAGTGGGATTCATTTCCTACAATGAAAACAAATATAGAAGTAATTAGAAACAGATAACTAATGTATAACCCAAAAAACAAAATATAGAAAAACCATTATGATAAAAAAAACATAAAGAAATAGAATATTTATGGTGGTTTGAAGGTAAGTACTAGAATACACACTCGAAATGATATAGCTTAATCATGTAGGAGAGAACATGACTGTATGATTCTATATATTTCCCACCACAGCTTCATGTTCATAATTAACTCTAACAAATGATCTATTGGAGTTATCATAAGTAATAAATGCATTGATTCCAATTGTAGTAGGGATAGTGTCAACTTTATCATCACTATCATCAAAAACATGTCTGGGATTTACTTCAATAATTACACCGAATTTAGGATGACGATGATCATTGACATAAAAAACTTCTTTCACCATTGATACCAATATATATGGTTCATCGGTGTCAAGTGTGTGAGTCATTTAAATAACTCAAAATCCACAATCCTCAATAAAGGTGCATTGACTCGTCATTGAATCAAACCATTGACATTTCATCATCGTGACTCGACCATGCAAGTAAAAATCCAAAATTATTATTTTCTCCATGACTCTATAATAAGCTACATTTTCAGAATGACGACTATTATCCAATGAACTGGAATGAAATTCTGTTGTGGCAGTTAGCATAACACCATCATGATGTGTTCTCATGTTCCTTGCTCGTTCAGTGATAATATATTTATATCCATTGATCACAAGTGATTTACAAGCACGAACCATGGTATTAGAAAAAAAATCCAAAGCTCTTATTTCCTTAGAATTAGAGTCTATAGGCAAACTCGATACTTGAAATATAAACAAATAGTAAATTTAATTAAATATTATTTTTATTTAGTTATTACAGAAATATTTTTACCTTCAATTTTAACAAAGAAAAAAACCATTTTCTATACAAAGTCTCTTCCCTTATCAAAGATAAAGAATGATTTTTTCTATATATCAATTCTTTATATTCCCTGTAGATAAAAATAATAACAGTTTAAGAAATATTTAAAATTACAAGAGATAAGATAAGAGATACTTGTACATTTTACTTAATTGACATACTCATCGAAAAAATCACAATTGAACTGAAGATTGCAATGTGCCATCTCTCGGTCTTCAAGGATTGATGTCGTCAATGTATATGATCCCAAAATTCCTCCTATATGAGGAAGTGATGGAAAATTGGGTTCAATTTTTCTCATACTATTCTTCTTTATTTCTCATTAGTCTGTTTATTCTCGTAGTAAGATCAGACAAATACATTGCGAAAAAATCCATACATTCTTGAGTCAATTAACCGTTCACAATAAACCTTCAGGATAATTCATGTTCCAAACATATGATTTCAATGTGTACATGTTTATTTCATTTGGATACATCCAACGGAAATCAACGGGTCCTCTAAGAAGTATTTCGGTCAGAATATGGATAGTCAGATACAACATGAAAGTAAAAAATTATGGAGGGAATGTTTTCTCTAACTCACACAAAATTAATGGTGTCTCTGCCAATAGTTTTGGAAAGAAGTATTTGGACAACTTCTTATCAAAAATATCTCTAAAAAAATATCACAATTAAATAACTGAGACTCTTACATTATTGAACAGGAGATGATGAATTACTATTGGAATCAACTCATGTAAAAGGATGTGATAATCATGATTCTTCAAAGATTTCAGCTTCAACTCTTTTCTTTTGACCCGTTTTGATATATTTCATGAATATCTATCATGAACATTCATAGTCTCTAGCACTTCCAGAAATTTATTTCTTTAGCAGGTTTCATCACATAAGAAGCACATGGAACTTTCCATTTATTTTCACTGATAAATACTGGATGCAATTCAGGTCTGATCCCCCAATCTACCAAGTCACACCGAGATCATAATTAATCTTTTGTCTTCCCCTTGACATTTTGAAGAATCGAAAAAAACATTTCAAATATATTCTTCTCAATGTGAATTTCGTCTAATCAATGATGTAACAAGTTGGTTGACCAATACGGCAACTCAATGAATATACTTTTCTTCATCCAATTGTAATAGGTATCATTGGAAACATTTTTTCTCTTTCTAGATTTCATTACGCTCTTACCAAATGAATAACTAAAATCTTTCAATTCATTAAGCACATCATTTCTAGACATATGCTGAGGTGGATCGTCAGTCTCCATGGTATTGTCAAGTCTTTGATGATTATTTCTATATGGGTGGTTCATTGGCAAGAATTGTCAATGTCCAATAAAACTAAAACTTAGATGATATTTTAGTCTTCATGATCGAGTATTCTTAATACAAATAGTACATGATAATTTTCCTTTTGTGTTCCATCCAGACATCATTTTATAAGCAAGAAAATCATTGATCATCCACATAAGCGCAGCACGCATCTGAAATATGGCTTTCGAATATGCATAATATTTGGGCACACCCACATCCCAAAGAAGAATCAACTCTTTTATTAAAGGTTGCATGTTTACATCTATATCATTGCCAGGATCAGAAGGGCCAGATATTAGTATACTCAAGAATGTGTACGGGTTTTTCATACACAACCATAGGGGAAGGTTATAAATGTGTATGAAAACTGGCCATGTGCTATGCGAAGTAATCATATGCCCAAATGGATTAAAACCATCACATGAAAGACCCAATATCACATTACGCACGTCAGCTAAAAATTCAGGATATCGAGCATCAAATATCTGTCCTGAAAATCTATATACAGGGCAAACCAACTCTTCATTGTTCTTTTTTCTCTCGGTGTCATGCCATCCCATATTTACTCATATTTCATCAGATATGAAAAGTTTTTGTATTTTGGGGATCAATGGAATGTGCCACATTACTTTTTGTGGAACATAAGATGGTGTTCCATAATCTTTTGGCTTCCATTGAGAGGTTCCACAATTGATGTGATCATTTAATTTAGCAGTTTCCTCCCAAAATAAGCTGCAATCATTTGGGAAAGCATGAATTTGTTTTTTGAGAATCCATGTTCATCAACTAACTTCCATGACATATAGTGGTTTGAGGGAATATCTATATCATATAGAAGTAAGTCCTTCAAGAAGGTAATAATGTAATCAATTGCATTATTTTAAATCCCATACATAGTTTTCCCATGAAAAAATTGGATTAAAAATTCCAAATTTTTCATTTTACCACATTGCCGATATACTAGAGTCATCGCAGCATTATTCAATTTTTCCACCCAATCAACATCATCATTTTCATTGGACGCATCATGTGTGATTGTATCGAAATATTGTTGGTTGGACATCCTTTCCTTCTCATGAGGCTGAATAAATGAAAACTAATCATATATCAAACTCTCCAATTCAGTCCTATCATTTGGATCATCAACATTTTGAGATTCCATTTTCTCTCCATTGTGATACCACATATAATAGTTTTTTTTGGAAACCATATTTGGTTATATGATAGCTAACTACTTCATGACTAAACTGAGGTCTTACAACACTATTAGAACATGGGCAGTGTATGAGACCACTATCTGAAGCCTTGTCAAATGAAAAATATAAAAATTTGTTAAAATTATTCTAAAAATCCGATGAAATCCTATCAGTTTCGTACATCCAACTTCTATCCATTCTGTAAAAAAATTTCAATTAGTCATTTCAAAGAAATTCAATATTATTGAAGTTCAATCAAAAAAATATTTAGGTAAATTAAAATTTTTTAATTTATATAAAATCATAACTCAAACATTACTCTATATGATAATCATATTAAAAAACACAACAAAATACAGTGTATATAAAAAATAAGATATAGAATTTCTAATTCCTATATTCAAGGATTACCCAGTAAGATATTGGTAGTGGATCAAGGAATACATAATCCTTAAGGGTCTTGTTAAAATTACATGAGTTTTATTCTTTAAATTCATCAGGGAGATCAAGATAAGGAGTAGGATGAGTATCACATCAAAAGTAGTTATGGCCTCATCAAGTTTCACCTTAACCATGGATTAAAGAATCCTATGTTTGGGGCCATAGATCATAGGTTTGTAGGGTGTATTCATTGAATCATGTCCCAATTGATTTTTGAGAGGGACCTTCAATAGTTAAAGGTATGGATTTTATTAGAAACCCCTATAAAAAGGATATCCAGGAATTGTGACACCCCAAACCAGGATGCCGCTCATTAGTGACCAGAACCCATATAGCCACATGGCCTCAAGAACATCTACCAAAATTACAAATGTTATTGAATAATAGTGAGATCCTTTGGTGTTTATAGGGGAGACTATTCACTCATTACCTAAGTTGAAAAAATTTAATATTATCAGTTAAAAAGTAGAAGAAAGATAACAATGAGAAATTGTTGGAAATGGATGAAAATAACCAAATTAGTAATTCCAACTAATAACAAAATCATAAACCAAATGATGGTAATGTATGTCATGTATCAAGAAGAAAATCATATTTATAACTAGTAGGTAGTAGTACTATACAAGAGGCTCAGTAAATTCTAAAATTTTACTTACCTTCTTGAGCTGCAACCCAATCATCTGATACATGCTCCATCCTATGTCATCTGAGTAGTCATGCATCTGTAAAATGGTGTTTCCCCTTATCTGAACATATAATCATGTAGTTTATCTGGGTACCCAATGGAATCTCAAACAATGTGTGAGATAAAATTCATGTATGTGACCATCGATATGTCTATAACTATCGAGTCTATTTATATAACATTTTAATATAATGGTATGATAAATTAAAGCGACATCTAAAAAAACTATAAGGGTGTTCTATGGTTCTAGAGAAAAAATCTAAAAGGGTTTTCTAGGTTAAATCAAAACAGAAAAAAATAGATACACATCAAAATAAAAACATAAAACATAAATATTAGATAGATAACAATAAAAATAAGTGACCACTAAAAAAAATACCAAATTTGGGATGGTTCGGATAAAGATTTAGCATCTTGGATGTGGGAAGCTGAGATTCCAACCGTTGGGATGGAGGAACTGAGATGAACCCGAGAGAGGTGATGTCCGAATGGGGGGAGAGGTGCTCTGATTGCGGGGGAGAGGTGTTTTCTGAATAGGGTAGAGGTTCTCTGATCATGGGGGAGAGGTTCTGTCAAATTAGGGTTTTATCTGAATGGGGTAGAGGAGAAGGGCCACACGGGGTTATTGGGGAAAACCTTTACAAGCAGTTTTTAAAAACTGTTGGTAAAAGGTACCCTTTACCAACGGTTTTCAAGAACCATTGCTAAACGGGGGGAAATTTAGACACCTTTAGAACTGGTTCACTAGAACCATTGGTAAAGGGTGTCTTTCACTCGGTTTTACCAATGGTTTAATCTAACCATTGGTAAAACTCTTATATACCAACAGTTTAAGAAAACTGTTGGTATATAAGTGTTGAGAAAAACCCCTATTCCATTAGTGGGAGAAGCTATGTTAGATTGCTTTATGCGACAATATCCTCCATCATTCAATGGGACTATTAACGCGATTGTAGCAAAGAAATGGATATGTTCCCTAGAGAAGATATTTCTCTCTTTGGAATGTAACATAAGAGATAAGGTTTTCACAGTATTTTATCATCTAACAGGAGATGTGGATTAGTGGTGGTCATTATTCCAAAAAAAGGAGGAGAAAAAATGTAAGAGATGTAATGGAGGGACTTTAAGGAAATCTTCTTAGAAAAATATTCCCCTCGTGAACAGCGAGCAGATATGGGGTGGCAATTCTTGAATCTGAGGCAGAAGGAGGATGAAAATGTTTCCATGTATGAAACCAACTTTACAAGGCTAGAAAGGCTTTCTGCGGACTACATATGTAATCCAATGAGAAAAATTGATGGTTTATTTGATGGTTTCATACTATTCTTCCGAAGGGCTCTAGTCTCCCAAAAATTTTCATCATATGAAGACATAGCTTTACGTGATATCAAGATAGAAAATGAATTCTCTATGTCTTCTGAATTCAACGGAAATAAATAGAAGAAGAGGGATTCGGAAGACTCTGGGAAAGGAAATAAGGAAATAGGGAAAAAGGGATGATTTGAATTTCCATCAAGTAGTAATTATGGGAAGAAATACCCTGGCACTTTCCTGAAGGTAATGGGAGTCTATTAAAAGGGCAGAGAAAAAGGCCACCTATATTAAGATTTTAAGGGGAAGAATGAAGATACCAATATTCTATGCTACAATTGTAGGGAGATGTGACATTATGCACATTAATGTCCTAAGCATAATGGATATGTTTCCCATTGAAGGCCAAGGTAGAAAGTCCAAGCTTATGCAGTCACAACCGTGAAGGTTGAAGTTCCTAACAAAGTTGTGGAAGGTACATTGATCGTTTCACCAAACTTATCCAATGATTTATTTGATTATGGATCATCTCATTCATTTATATCATCCTAGTTTTCTAATAAATTTAGATATGTCCAATTTGATTTAAAAAAGGAGTTATCAGGAAAAAACCCTAGTGTATGTATCATTGTAATAAAGGCATAACAATTAGTCCCCCGTATTACACATAAAAGTGATTTAGTTGATGACCTTATCATCATACCAATGACTGAATTTTATATAATTCTTAGTATTAATTGGATATCAAATTATGATGCAAAGATCTATTGCAAGAAGGAGGAAGTTACAATTTTTGATAATGGTGTGGAATCTCTTATCTATAGGGAAGAAACATCACCATCTAATTCTCATCTAAATACACCCTTAGTAGCACTACTAAATTCAATTACTGGAGAGGAAGAGAACCCAATATTTATGGGTGATGAAAGAAATCTTCAAATTAAATATGTGTATGTAGTAAAATAATATATTGATATCTTTCTAGAGTATTTACCTGGACATCCTCCAGAGTGGGAAATTGAGTTTTCTGTTGACATAATTCTTGTTTCAAGTCCCATATCAAATACCCCTTGAAGAATTGCCAATATGGAGTTAGTGGAGATAGATAAACAACTAGAGGAATTGAGTGATATAGGATTTATACACCCTAGCATTTCTCCATGGGGATCCCCTATGCTTTTCGTTAAGCAAAAATATGGGTCTATGAGGTTGTGCATTGATTACAGGGAAATCAATGATATTATAATAAATAATAAGTATCCTCTACCATGAATTGATCACTTATTTGATCAACTTCAGAGAGCACCAAAATTTTCAAATATTGATCTTCTATTTTGATATCATCATATTCTTGTAAGGAAGGAATACATTCCAAAAATAGCATTCCAAACCAGGTACAAGCATTACGAGTTTATAGTAATGCCTTTTGGACTAACTAATGCACCATATATTTTTATGGATCTAATGAATAGAGTTTTCAAGGAGTATCTTGATGACTTTGTGGTGGTGTTTATTGATGATATCCTAGTATAATCTAAAATCTACGAGGAACATGAAAATCACTTGAACACTATTATGAATACTCTATGAAAAAATGAATTATATAGGATTTTTAGAAAGTGTGATTTTTTGCTTCAATCAGTTTCCTTTCTGGGACATATTATCACTAAATATGGAATGTATGTAGATCTTGTTAAGACAAAGGTTGTGCAAGAATGGCCTACTCCTACGAACATAACTGTGGTATGTAGTTTTATTGGTTTAGCAGGTTATTATCGGCATTTCCTTCAGAACATCACCCATTTAGATAACCCAATTACCGTGCTCACATGAAAAGGGGTTAACTTCGTATGGATAAATTAATGTGAATAATGCTTTGAAGAAATGAAGAAGAAGTTAGTGAATACTCTGATCCTAACCCTACAATCGTGGAATGATGGGTCTGTTATCTATAGTGATTTATCAATGAAGGGAATTGGTTGTGTCCTTATACAGATTGATCAAGTGATTACTTATGCATCTAGGAAGCTAAAAAACATGAACAAAACTATCCAACTCATGATGTTGAGTTAGCAGCAGTAATATTTTCTCTAATGATTTGGAGACATTACCTCTATGGTGAAAAATTTGAGATATATACAGATCATAAAATTTTGAAATATATATTCTCATAGAATGAAATAAACATGAGACAAAGGATATGGATTGATCTACTCAAATATTGTGATTTCACAATACACTACTGCTCGAGGAAGTAAAATAAGGTGGATGATGCTTTGAGTAGAAAGGACCATGGAATTATGAACAAGATGAGAGTTGAAAGAAATTCTATGTTCATGAACCAAGTAAAGATGGATATGGGAATTATCAAGGAAGGTAACACATCACTACATTTTCAAATAGTTTTCAAGACTTACTTACTGAAATTTATAAAATGTTATTAGGCTGATGATGGGGAGTTTCAAAAAAAAACTAAAGATATAAATGATGGGAATTCGACTGATTTTGTATATGAATGTGGAATTTTGAAATTAGAAAAAAAAATTGTGTTCGTGATTTTTTTCAGTGAAATAGGGAACTATTGTATGATGCTCATAGCACTAATTTATATATACACTCCGATAGCTTGAAGATGTATGGAGAACTAAAGGAACATTTTTTGTGGGAATTCATGAAGAGGGATATTGTTGATTATGTGTCAAGATGCTTGGTGTGTCAACAGGTGAAGGCTGGAAGACAAATTCCTAGATGATTCATGAAACCCCTTCATATTTCTATGTGGAAATGAGATGATATTATGAAGGAATTTGTCATGGGACTACCAAAGACTCCAAGAAATAATGATGTGATATGGTTCATTATTGATTGTCTTACAAAATCAGCATATTTTCTTGCTATAAGAGAATATTTACCACATGAACATTTAGCAAGACTATATATTAATGATTTTGTAAGACTTTATGGTGTACCCTTATCAATTTTTTCTGATTGTGATCCTCGTTTTACATCAAAATTCTAGAAGAGTCTTCCGAAGTCCCTAGAGTCTAATCTTTGTTTAAGCACTTCCTACCACCCACAAACTGATGGATAATCAGAATGGACTATTCAAACATTGGAAGACATGTTGAGGTCTTGTTCACTTGACTTTTAAGGAATGTGGGATCAGTATTTACCTCTTGTAGAATTTTCCTATAACAATATCTTCCATTTAAATATTCATATTGCACCATATGAAGCGTTGTTTGGAAAGAGATGTCGTACACCAACTTGTTGGGATGATGTTGGTGAATGAAAGCTCGTCGGCCTAGAACTTGTTGAGGAAACAACGGAAAAGGTGAATATTATCCAATACCATATCAAAATATCTCAAATTAGGCATAATAGCTATGCTGAAAACTAAAGTAAGGATATGGAATTTTAAGAAGGAGATCTTGTTTTCTTATAGGTATCTCCATGAAAGGGTATTATATGATTCGGTAAGAAGGGAAAATTAAGTCCTAGGTACATCCGACCTTTTGAAATTATGGATCTAATTGGAGTAGTAGCTTACTATTTGGAAATACCGCCAAGTCTCTCCAAATTTCACAATGTGTTCCACGTATCAATGTTAAGGAAATACATGCCAGACCCAACACATGTACTCACCCATGAGGAAATAGAACTTGAACCCGATCTATCTTATTGTGAAAATCCTATCAAGATTCGTGATACCAGAGAAAAAGTATTGAGAAATCGAATGACTCTTTGGGTAAAGGTTGTTTGGAGGAACCATAAGATGGAAGAAGAAACATGTGATCCTGAGGAGCTTATGTTCAAGACATACACAAATATTTTTAGGTAACCATTTTGTGAATTTGGAGGACAAATTTATTATAAGGAGGGGGGAATGTAATGACCCAATATTTTTTCAATGGAAATTAATTTCTTATAAACATGTCAAAATCAAAATAAATCCCAATATAATGAACTACTATGTTCTATGTGACCTTTAAAAATATGTTTTTCACTCATGTGATGTGAATTTTGAAAATATGAAATACACAGTTGCGATAAGTATGTTATTTGGTGTCCGATAAGAATAACATAATTTTTTGTGAATAGTAACCTGCCTTTTTGAATAGTAACATACCCTTATGAATAGTGATATACCCTAATTAATAGTACCATTACTTATGATATTATGTAAATAATATTCAATTTGAATTATGATATACCTATGTTTTGGAATAAGTAAATAAATGTTTTAAAACTGTTTTTTAGAATAAATTATGATTTTAATTAAATATTAAATTAATCATATTTAGAAACTTATTTTTGAAAAATGAAATTCTTTTTTGGATTCTACATGTCAAAAAATGGTTGGGGTGAATTTTGGGGATTTTTTTGAAATACATGAATTTATTATGAATAGTTAAATGCCATAGTATTCAAAATAAGCTAAATACACTAATTATAGATTCATATATGATGTTCTACTGATGAAGACCAATTTATTATGACTAACATGATAAAATTACTATTAATGGTCATGGAATACTCACTATTCCTTGTCTTGTGAAGAAATAATAAATTAATGAATATAAAATTCAGAAATCCCCTCTCCCCTCCACTATAAAAACCACCCATCACTCCCTCTTCAATTCACTCCTCTCAAGACTTTTCCTTCCCCAAATTCTATCCAAATATCCTCCCAACCTCTTCTCCCACATCTATAAATCCTTGGTCTCACAAAAATACCAAAACATCCCCCTCAAGTAGGATCACAAGGAAGTTTGGTTCAAGAGGTAAATTCCTCTTTTCAATTCTTTGTATTTCCATTCATGGTCATTTGTTTTATTTTACTGTTATTACCTCTCCTTATCAAAATTTTGTGATAAATCAAGTACCTTACATTTAATAGAATTTATTAATGATAGTGTAATAAGTTATAATCATCTCTTCCTTTTACCTTCTTTTATACTAGTAGCAAGAACACTATCCGAGATATATCAATTTACCACATTCAAGGATGATGGGATTTCGACTTCTATTATCATTATAAATTCTGGTCATGAAACCATTCTTGTTATGGTTGAACCAAATTATTATATTTTTAATATACCCTATGTATGTTCCGTAATCCCTTTGTACAAATGGTATTAACTTATAAAGAAAAATGAGTTGTTGTAATCAAACCCCACAAATTAACTGAAACAGTTATCATTAAAGTTATATATAATAATTCATCCTCATGCCATGTAACCAAGTTATATAAAATACAAATAAAACCATTTTATGATCCTAAATAATATGATAATTTAATTCTATAGATTTACATCCATTCCACATGAACTCCATTACTTAAGAACATGTGAACAAATTATGAAAATACAGAAAACAAGCGCTGTGGAATGACGAAATTAAATATAATAACTTATCAATAAGGGAATGAATGAACTAAAAAAATTATGATAAAATAAATAAATGACTAATAGGTTCTGAAATAGTTTATTAATAATTATAATTTCATATTATAGGAGCTTATGTTCAACAGCGAAACACATTCGGATTTAAGGTAAGGGTTTTCCACACGAACTTCTATTTTCATTCAGGTTACATTTATTGTCTAATTATCTCAATAAAATTATTGTATATTATTGTGTAGTCATCCTAAAATCTATGTGATTATTTAATTTATGTTTACCAACCATAAACGTTTCTTATTTTGTGGATAGTTACACGTTTTAAAAGGATCTTTCAAAATAGTTTCCAAAATACAAGTGCGATTCAAGGGAATATCTCAATTTCTTACCTATTAACATGGGAAATCCCTAATCTATTTTTGGAAACCATTATATTTTTAAAATCACTAATTTTATTCTAAAAATAATATCTTACTTCAATTCTGGTTTTATAAAAATATTTTTCTAAAATAATTCTTCTTTTCAAAGTAAAAGGGTTATTTATCCCAAGAATTACTCGAATATTTTATAAGAGTATCTTCAACTATTTCAAAACAATTGTTGATTCTTATGTGTGATTGAGATTAATATTTCAGGTTATAATCTACCATATTTAATTTAATTGTTTATTATTATTTTTTCCATGGATGTTCTATCTTAAAAAGAGTCATTAATTTACCCTGAATGGTTAGTGTTTAGGCTTATTGTTCGGGGAAAGTTATTTACATTTCATATATTAGTTTCAATATGAATGTATATGTTGTTTTTATTTATCCTAATTCATATGCGTAATTAATTGGACATATAAATTGTCTTTTGGGGCCATCTGTAGCCCCTCGGGGAATCGGTAGCTCTCATGGGACAATCTACGGTCTTGGCACAAGGCCTTGACAAAATGATTATTTCTGGTCTTGGCACGGGGCCTTGACGGTATGGATATGTTGTCCCGCATTATGAATTCCCTCATTATGAATGTATTATGGATGTTTCATGTGTTTTCTATACTATTATAATAACCATGATTATTTTATATTTTGGAAATATTTACTCGGCTAATATTTTTTCCATATTATATTCAAGTTTATTTTTTAAAGGGATGTGTTTTCAATTATTCACCATGTCTAATGTTAAAGTTATCTTCCGCTGTATTTATTACTCTTACTGATCATTTGAGATCACTCCTTTAATAGGTTTCATTTTCTCAGGACATGAATAATTTTAGTTTGAATGGTATGTTGAAATAACCTAAGAGTTATGGATGTTTCCTAAGGAGTTTTTATGTTGTTTTTCATTTCACATTGTATAGTTGATCTTAGGTATGTATCTTATTTCTAATAATACTAAACTATTAGGTACTTTGGGATTCATATTCCTTGTTTATTTTCCAATGTAATCAAATAATGCACTGGCACCGGGAAACTTTGGTCATTTCCTTACACACATGGTGAATTTGGCATGTGTCTCATAGAAAATAAAAGTGAGAGATAAATCTCATATCATAAGTCTTGAATTAATTTTCACCAATTATAAAAAAAATTAGTAAATATAAGTTGATTTTACATCTATTAAATAACCATAATTATATATATCATACCATATTTGACTTACATAAGATCATTTATTACCTGTTTATTAATAATTCCTTGTTAAAATCATGTTTCAGGGAAAAAATACTTTTTTATGAATGTTTTCATTTGTTATTTTGATCCTATTAATTTGATAATTGTTACATAATCAATATATGTTTAAACATTGTATAAATATCATATATATTATGTATATATTTATTTATATTAATTTATAAAAGGTAGAGTTATAAAATGAAATGCATTGTTCATGAAGGTAGTAGGTCATATGTACTCATGAGCGTTGTTTCCATTTTATGAATGGATGAATAGAAATAAATTTAACTAATATATTATCATTAAAAAATAATTTTTTTCATATATATAACATATATTAAAAAATTATATTATTTTCCTTCCACGAAAAGCATTAGTGAAAAAAAACACTTCTCTTTGTGCGGCGTTAGTCCTCCGTACACACGAACAACATTATAGTTTACCTCATGAAATGGAATGTAAGAAGGTATATATGATATAAAAATTATAGAAATATAATTTTGTTAAAAAAATTATATATATTCATTTATTCTATCTTATTAACCATTCATGTAATAACAAATGAAAAAACTTCACATCGGTTCACCACGCGATAGTCCATCATACACACCAGCAATGTTATTATTTTCCTAAAGGTTGGGATGTAAGAAGATATATGTTGTATTATAATTACCTAGATATAACAATATCATATATATAATATATAAATATTACATAAATCATTATATCCCATCATGATGGGAGGTGATATAAATCGAATAACATCAATTCGTGAGGGGGTAGTCTACTGTACACATGATTAATGATTTTGTATCCCATTTAATAGAAGTGGAGATGGTTATATGTCATAAAATTTACATGAAAATAGATAATTATACATAATATATGGATATTATTATATCAAAATTGTTTAAAATTAATTTAATGAGTTGGAGGAAGAAATAAAATAAAATTCTTGGTAAGTAACGTTACGTCTTTTTCAAAAAACTTCTTTTTGTTGGAACCAAAAAGATTCCTATGTTGAATGTTAGACCCAAAAAATATCTCTAGGATTAGTAGAGGGAAATAATTAAGGTATTTGGGTAGTTATTCGCCTAACCAAATTGTTTTGGAAGTGTTAAGAGGATAGGATAGGGGGTTTCCTTTTATAGGTGATGTGAGTGGTACACATTTAATTTTTGAAAACAAAAAGGTGTGACCAAATTTTTTACATTCCATAAGGAACCAAAATGGGCCACTATAAAACCTTTTATGTGATAAGGTTAAATATATATATATATATAATGATATTTTTACAATTTTATAGTTCATTTTACTCTTTCTCCTTTTATTCTAACTCCCGATAAACAAATTGTCACCTTAACTATAGTAATTAATTTTTTACTTTTTTAGTATTAATTATGATAAAAATTTAAGTTGAACTTTTTATATAATATAAATTATTTTCAAAAAAAATATTTAATCCATTGTTTCAAATTCCATTAATATAACTGTAAAATTTTAATTTAAAATTAATCCCATTGATGTGATAACAAAATGGTTTTCCAAACAAAAATGTTTTAAAATATTTAAAAGTTCTTATATAAAAATTCAATATGAAGTTTATTCCATTAACCTTAAATGTATTAAAAGATATATAATTGAACTAATTTTACATAAATCTATATTAAAATAGTTTTTATGTTTTAAAATACTTTAAAAGAAATTAAAATTCTTAATAAAAACTAGTATTTTTTTATTATTCATCAAAAAATTTATCTTCTCAAAAAATTGTCAAAACATAACCGTAAGATAAATGTAACATGATATTTTAAACAATATATTTTAATTTTTTTTAAAAATGTTATAAAATTTGAAAAAATAAATAATTTTTAAATAAGTGCGCAAAATATGAGAAAATAATTTTTAGAAAGAAATAATTTTTAGTCATAAAATTGATATTATTATTATCCTATCACTAAAAAACACATAATATGAAAGTTAAACTTTTTAATTAAAATATAATAAAAATATTTTATCAAAATATTTCACAAATAGTTATTTCTTTAATTTATTGTGGTAAAATACAATTTTCTACATAAAATATTTTTTAAAAAAATGATTTCCATTATTTTCAAATTGTTTTTTATTTTTATTTCTAAATAAATAGTCACCAAAGAACTGTTTTTATATATATTTATAATCCATATATTTTCATAATTTAGTTAATCTTATTCATACCTTCCACTCTAATGACAAGATGATAACTATCATATTAAATAATATTATTTTTATAGAATTTTGTGTTTCATTTAAACTTTGTGTTGCATATAATGCAAGCTAAAGTTAGTGTTATGTGTAATACAATCTAATCTTGTTATTGTGTGAACCAAAAAAAATCAGAAATATTAAATTTATTTAATGAAATATTTCCTAGAGTATCTAGGTGTTATATTCTTACACCCTTAAAATGAATTTCACCCTTGAAATTTGTCACTTTGATACCAGTAACTAATGACACTTATGCCTCATTACATCCTCATGTTACCAAGAAACTTTATCAATATGGTGGGTTTTCAAAAAAAACATTCACCATGGGAGTGGTCTTATTTTATATCACATTATCTGTATGACCCAATATCTTTATTGGTTGTTCCTCATAAGAAATATCATGTTCAAATGGTAAGAACTCTATGTTTAGAACATATGATGGATCAGGTTTGTATATCCTCCTGAGAGATACAAAGAACACATCATGAACCTGAGAGAGGTTTTTTGTAAGTGTAAAATGATAATATATTATCCTATCATAATCAATTATTTTAAAGGGATCAATCTACTAAGGAAATTGTTTTCACTTCTTTCCTCTAGAGAGAAATTTTTAGAAACACATTCTCACTAACTTTAACTGCTAGATGGGATCGATGATTAATAGCGTAACCACTTTTTCATATATCTACTAAAATTATGTGTTTTTAATGGAGTTACCCTATATACCATTTAATCATCATGTAATGGCCACAATAACATTATTTATAAAATTTCATTCTAGTACATTTGAGTGCTATGCTTCTTTTCATATAGGAATTTATAAGGATCTATTTGAATGATTGAGTGAAATATCTTATTATATGAATATTTAACTATATGAATGCATTGATCATAACCACCTTATAAATATATATAATAATATATTATAATTTCCTATATAGTTTTGATTTTTCTCTAAAATTGAGCAAATATTTGGGGATGACACGTGAGGCCGAAACTTATCCTAATATCCAAGGATTAATGAAGAATTCTCCAAAACTTCAAGGTAAAACTCAGATACCAATCATATGAAATTGAATGTTGTACTCTATGAAAAACATAACTCTTAAATAATATATATCATTGAAATATTATCAAAAGATAATTATTTTTTATAGATATAATGTGTTCTGATTTCATAAGGTGGTCAAATAAACCCATATAGTATTATTATCTTTAGAGGTTTTGGGGTGTATAAGGAAATAACCCATGGTGATTTATTCACATTTCCTTTCTATAATATAGAATGGTAATAAAATATGTTTAGACCCTTATCTCTCAGCATTGACTTGATGACATACTAAGAATCAAGATACATACTCAATAGTTTCCCTCTTTATGTGGTCCATCCATCAATAATCTTTCATATAGGTCACTGGTAGGACTTATAACCTTATCTCCACTTAGTTGTGGCTTCAATCCCCATGGCCTTGCCGGATGAAACAAGTTTTTTCTTGGATTATAGGTTATCCTTTTCCAAATCAATATTAATAAAAAATATGCAATTGAAATAAACCATAATTACTGTGACATCAAATATTTGATAAACCCTAAAGGTTACCAACACATTTTATTATATTTTTATAAAAAGGAATTCCTCCTCAAAACTAAATTGTTTTTTTCATAAATGTATCTCAATATTTACTTAATTTGATAAAATTTGATCACATAAAATCTCAAAATGGATGTGTAATACTTTAAACATATGATGAACCATAAACTGATAAACCCATGATAAAATCCATAACCCTTATGATAATTTTACATAAAGACATATATTCTTACAAAATTAACATGATCCTTATAGGAATACTTTTTATCATAATTGAAATAACATTTTTGAAACACTTCAACATCATAATTAATGAATCAAAATACAAACACACTTCAATCCTTTCAAATCATTTGTTGGAATAACATATATACTTCTATGGTCTAGGAGATAACTCTTAGTTTATGAAATAGACTGGGATAATTCCTAAGTTACCCATATATAAAACAACAAATTTATTGGAAACTCATACCTATTTGACCTTTATTTGCCTATAGAAAAAAAATTTTCCCTCTATTTGAGATATTCTTATAGGTCCATTGTTCCACATTCTCACACATGTAGAAAGTTGAATCTTCTTTATTCTATACTTTTTACAACACTGACTTTCATAAAATACCATTTTTATATTATTTTATGCACTAGGAATCTAATAAAAGTTAATGTTCTTAATTATATATTGTTATACCAAATTAGGCAGAATCATTATATCTTTATCTCTTGTCATCATCAAATTTTATTTCTCATAATCACTAAATTTCCCATTATATTCGGTGTTAACATTATTTCACCAAGTTCCATCCATTTAATAAAACCATAAATCATATTATTTGGAACAATAATCATAGTGGAAAACCACGTAATCATGAAAGATCCCTAATAGGATGTCTAAATTATGACACCTTCGTTTAAATCTATGACATGTCAGGAATAACCTAGGTCATTCGTGGTCAATATTCAAATCCTTCGATATAGATCATAATGATTGTTAAAATTTAAAAATAATATCCCTATGATTGTCAAACCATATTTGTAGTAAGGCCCATTATTTTACACTAGGTGATGTTTGAGTCCATTTCAATGCACCCTATCTTAGTTATTCACTCTAGGTACCTATGTTCAATAGTGACACACACTTTTAGTATCTAGAAAAGGATATAATTTATTAGAAACCACTCACTCTATCCTTTACCAAAATTCCAAGAAATTTTACTATACTTTGACTCATCCTTAGACTTATCCATCAACATATACCAAGTCTTATCCTGAGAAATATCCCTTGAGATCTCACTAATGTTTTCTTGTCATTGTTTCCAAAGTTAACTAAACATTTCCTATGATAAAAACTGTGGTGATCCAAAATTATAAAACATAAATATCATATATTTATATATTAATATTCGATTAAATTCAAAAATATACTCCCAAATACTATAGTGATTTAGTACCTTTAGATACTAGTTACACAATAATATTATTTTGTGAAATATATTCAACATATCCCATAATGATCATACCCTTTTGTACTCTGAAAAAACATTCCCTATTTAAATACATTCTTCATAACCTACAGAAAAGGAAAGAAGGGAAAGGTTGATCTTAGATGATCAATAATGTTAAAAATGGGAAATATGTAAACTTAACATGATAATAAGGGTTTGATAACACGATCATAATATATGAAAAACTTCCTAGAAAATAAAAGACCAAAATTATGAGGCATGGCATAAATATTAGTAGTTAATAAGATGTGAATCGTAAGGAAATAAAATTAAATAAAACATGATATCAATAAATTGACAAAATACATAGAATTTTTTCATACACAGAAGCATATAAAATAATTTCTTTAGTATTCAATATTCATTTTTAAAACAATCACATTGGAATTGGTTCACTCCTCGAATCATCATAGTATTCAAGGTTCACTCCTAAGAATATCATAATGGAAAAATTCTTATACTAAACTGGGTTTACTCTCCATTTTAGTCGTATTAATATCATGAGATATTAATCATTACCCAATGCATTGGAGGGACATATAGGTCCCACCCGTTATATAATGAAAAACACAAATATGTGTGCCACAAGATCATAAAAAATTCATCATATTTGAACCAATCAAAAGAAATGGGGTTCATAAACATTTAATCATAACTTATAGAAATGAAATATGTTTTATAATAATTTCATCATTTCATCAAATCATAACCCATGGGAATATAAATAGGTTACCTAATTATTTTATAATGGTATAACCCGTGGAAGGGAAAGGCATTTCATAAAAATATTTTCATTATAAAAATAAACCATCCAACAAAAGAATAATAATGGTATCATTGGGTCATATCCCAAATAAATCATATATATCATCAACGGATTTCATCTTATATGGGAAATTATATTTAAATATTTATTTAAACATTTCTATAGAAAAATAACCTTTTTATAAAATCACAATTTAATAATAAAAATTTATAAACTAATTTATAAATCAATTTCATTGAATATAATTTTGGAAACATATAATGTAATATCTATAAATCATTATAATATTTCATGAGGAAAATATCCTTTCCACTTTGAAAGAAAACTTCTAAAACATAGAACACTTTATAAGAATCATTTTCTTTTAAAATACATCTTAAAACTTATAATGGAATATTTAAAAATAATTTAAGATATTTCTTGATAAAAATAGCTTTTCCACTTGGGAAAAACCTTTTTAAAACATAAAACATTTTGAAATTTGTTTTAATTAAAATCTGAAACATAAAATGATGCATTAAAAATAATTTAAGACATTTCTTAAGGAAAATAGCCTTTCCTAATCGAAAAATGCTTTTTAAAACATAAACAAATTTCAAAATATTTTTTTAAATAAAATTTATAAATTAATCTTAAATGAAAATAATTTTCATGATAGTGTAATTTTTTTCATATTGTACGTGTTAAAAACCAAGATCCGTTTCACATTTTCAGTAAAAACCAAATGAACCTAGTTTGGAAAATGAAACAAAGATTCCATAAAAAATATTAAAATTTCTAAAAATAGTACAATTTTAATTAATAAATAATTTTAATAATGTTAAAAACATTTTTGAAAACATTTTTAGAGAACATGGATTTGGAATAAAAATGGTTTTCGACTGAAGAGAGAAATAAAGATGATTTTTGTTGAAAAAAATATATAGAAATCCTAGGTACATAAAAATGATAATTAAGGAAAAATATGTATGTTGGAATCACATGTTTTGACAATCCCAAATAATATTTTGATAATACCAAATCTTGTTTTCATTTAAGTGAGAACCATTCTATACTAATTATGTTTCATTCATATTTCATATTCTTATGGAATAATATTCATATACTCTCAATATCAGTACTTGATTGATTAAGCTTACAGTGCAGAAGTACATAGATCACCATTATATGGTTATCGTTACAAGGTCACAATCACATGGATACCATTACAAAGGTCACAATTACAGAGGTCGTTGTTATAAGGATGACACTACAAGGTCACAACTACAAGCCTACCATTACAAGGTCACCTATACTAGGTTACCACTACGAGCATTTCATTACAAGTTCACAGTTATAAGGTGACAATTAAAAGGTTACAGTTACAAGATTACCGTTAAAAGGTTACAGTTACAAGCTTACAATTACGAGGTCACCGCTACAAGGTTACCGAGGTTTCCGTTATATGGTCACAGTTACAAGGTCACAGTTACAAGGTTATAATTACATGGCCACAGTTACAATGATACTGATACAAAGCTACCATTGGAAGGTTACATTTGGAGATTACAATTGAAGCATACTGATATAAAAGGATACCATTACCAGTCTACCGATTCTTACTCTTCCATACTTCGTCAACTTCTCGATATTATTCTAAAGGTCATATTTGATAAATTAAATTCTCTGACATTAATTAATACTAATTGTAAACGTTTCAGGAGACAATACCGTGGACAGTACAAGGTATGAGAAAGCATGTACATGATCTACTCATTCCCATTTTTAGGCCTCAAATATAAAAAGGGAAGAACATGAAATAATAAGGACATACAGAGGATACAAACAAGCAGGGTAACATATACGCAAACACAAAGAAAAGGGTTTCATGAGAAGTGTGATAAATATTTTACTTGCCAGATCAAAAAGCCAAACCATCCAACACTAAGATCCTAAACCCATAAGCATCACAAAGATCATTCCGGGATAAACTCATTCCTGCCTTCTGTGTTTTATCAACTATTGATCTACATCAGAAGCAGAACACTGAAAGCTTAAACCTGGAGTGGAAATACTCTGTTTTGAAAACAAATTCCAAACATCGAATCGAATTTCAACATTTCTCATTCCAAGGAGTCAAGATCTCAACTAAAACCACATAGATCCTTCTAAACTATTTTTCATCACAACTTCTCTATTGTGTTTTTTTATTTTATATCTTGTAAAATTGTGTGAGTGTTTTTGTAACACACACTATATTTTGTGCTTGAACTGGAGGATATTAACTATACTCACATCAAACTTCACCTTAACTTTGTTTCCCACATATAACTATGGAAGTGACCATGTGTGGTATGTTTTGTCTATCTTTCCCATGAAGTACTGTGGAAGAGGGTTTGTTCCCTGGATAGTTAGTAAAAACTATTGTAAATCCCGATACAGGCTGTGTATCAAATTTTAATATAAACTGCATGGTGGAAGGTGATCACCAAGTAGAAAGCATTAGGTCTTGTCTTGAGACTTAACCTCTTGTTTACATTGTTGTGAAAATCTTCACATACTCTATAAAATTGATAGTTAATTTTGGTTAGTGTGTGTATCTGTTTAATTCAGTAAACATGTTTCAAAGGTTGAATTGGTGTTATAAACTAATTAATCTGAGGATTAATCACCCTTTGAGAAACTTGTTGACGAATTGAACATTTAAATTTCTATTACCTTAATTAACAAGGCTGTTTTTAAAAATGGGGGTTTTCTTAAGCATAATTTGTTTAACCAAAATTTTAATTGGAACTCAATTCACCCCCCTCTTGAGTATCTACTCCGAAAAATAATGTATTATCAAAAAACACTATTATATGAAAATAATTTAGTTTATTGATATATATTTCATCAAATTTCATTATAATAATCATAAACATAAACAATCTCAATAAATGATGAGATTGTACTATGAAACCCCTACCAATTTGGTAACTTTGAATCATAATTTCATAAAGTAATAACATTAAATTAAATAGAAAATAAAATTATAATAAATTAATTAATTATATTACATGTCAATGGTTATTTTTATACACCTCATAAAATAATATAGTTTCATAACACAACATATGTCTCAAAGAAGAAAAATTGAGACAAAAAATCCCTTGCCGTATTGTCCAGTTTGTAACGATAAACCCCATGAAAGATAGATGATCAAATTAATATTTAAAAACCCATAAATTTAAGGATAATATTAATAAAATATATTTATGTTAATTATATATTCCGCATAAAAGAAACACTTGTTGAATATGGCATGTGTCATATAAGAAAATAAATGTGAGACGGAAATCCCTTACCATAAGTCTCGGCTTCCTTAGTACATGTTATAACCTTCCATATAATAAATATATTTTATTATAAATGTATTAATCTCCAGAATTATATATATAATTCCATATATTATTTACTTATTTCCTTTCATTATCTGTTTATTAACAATTAATTGTTAAAATCATGTTTTGGGTAATAACTGCTTTGTTTTTTTTTTGCATGTTTTGATTTGTTACTTCCATTCCTATTATTTTTATCATCGTTCCATAATTTATATAATTACGAACAGGATATAAATATTATATATATTCATTATATATTTATTTATTGTAATATATAATGGTTATATATAGAAAATTAAATACATCCTTCATAGAGAATGCTGGTTATACCTACACATGAAGGATTTTTCAATTTTCTCGATGGATGAAATGAAATAAACATAAATAATTTATTATGATTAAATGATAATTTTTATGTCATATATATCATATATATTAATTAAATTAACCCTTATTGCCTTTTTTTCAAAGAGTTATTGAAAAACGAATCACATCTCTTCGTTGGGATGTATTCTGTTGGACACATGAACGATGTTATTGTATCCCCCATAGAATTGAAAGTAAAATGGTATATGTGATATAACAATAAAATAAGTATAATTATATTAAAAATATAAAATATATTCATTTATTATATCCTTATAACCATCCAACTAAAACATAAATGTAAAAAAATGTCACATTGGTTCACAAGGTGGTAATCTTCCATACACACGAGCAACATTAATATTTTATAATGGGTTAGTAAGTAAGAAAAAATATGTGTTATTATAATTAGTAATGTATAATAATATCATAAATATCATATATAAATATTATATACATCATTATATCATTCCATGATATGTGATTATGTAAAATGAATAATATTTGTTTGTGAGGCATTAGTTTGTCGTATACACGAATGATGATTTCGTAACCCATTTAATGGAAGTGGAGATGTTTGTTGGTCATTAAATATACATAAAAACATATAATTATAAATAATATTATTATTTCATTATATTATATTGGTTTAATATGAATTTAATTATGTCGAGGTAGAAATAATATTAAGCGCTAACTTAGGGACGTTACCACTTCTTCAGACAACTTTTTTTGGTTTACACAAAAAGGCATCTTAGGTTCGATTTCTGATCAAAATAAGGCATATAGTATGATGGGAGGTAATTAATTAATTAATTTGGTATTTATTTTCCAATATAAATTGTTATGTAAGTGTGAATAGGATACGATAAGAGAGTGGTGGCCTCTTAGAAGTGAGGTTAGTGGCACACTTGTAATTTTTGAAAAGAAAAAGGTATACCCATGTTTTTCACTTGAGAAAAGGATAAAAATCGTTCCATTATCAAACCTTGTAGGTATTAATGTTTACATATTACCATAAAACTATTTTTTGACAAGTTTATATCTTATTGAACCCCTTTTCAGTTAAGTTTAAGCCTCGGTAAAATCATTTTCACCTTAACTGCAGTAATTAGTTTTTTCAATTTATACTATTAATTATGGCCAAAAGTTAATTTTACCTTATTATATAATATAACTTATGAAATTTAAAATATTGAATTCATTTTTCTAAATTAAATTCACATTATACGAAAATTATTTATCTAAAATGTATCCCACAGACGTAATTAAAAAGCAGTTTTCCAAATAAAAAAGTTTCAAAAGATGAAAAAGTTTTTTATCAAACTTCAGTATGAAATTGGTTATAATGGTTGGAATTATATTAATAGATATATAATTTAAATAATTTTACTTTTAAAACCATATTAGAATTTTTTTAAAAAAAATCTTTAATGAAAATTTCAATTCATAATAAAAACCAATAATTTTCACTACTCATCGAAAAAATTATCATCTCAGAAAATTATCCAAAATTCACCCTCAGATAGTTTTAAAATTATGATTTCAAAAATGAATTTAATTTCTTAAAATAAATTTTTTAAAATTGGATAATTTAATTTTAAAATAAGTGTGAAAAAGGAAACAAAACATTATTTTTAAAAAAATACAAGTTTGAAGCATAAATTTAGTTTATTCATCTCTCTTATATAGATAATACATAATAATAATGTCAGAAATTTTATTGAGAATTTAATATATAATTATTTTAAAATATTTCTCAAAATGTTATTTTTTAAATTTATTGAGGTAAAACATATTTGTGTGCATAAAAATAGTTTTTCAAAAAAACAAATCTTTATTTTCATATAGTTTTTATTTTAATTTATGATTAATTGGCCTCTAAATAATTAATTTTATTTACTTGTGTGAGACATATGTTTTCATAATTTCATTAATCATATTTATACCCACCATTATAATGGATAGTAAATAACTATCATATTAAATAATATTATTTTAATAGTCTTTCATGTTTTGTTTAAACTCGTTTTTGTGTGTTATGAAAGCTAAACGAAGTGTCACTTGTAATGAAAGATGAACATAGTGTTTTTTGTAGGAAAATATATTGAAAAGATTGAATTTATCTGAAAAAAAATTCAAAAAATCCCACATCATTACAAAGTGAATTCTATCTTCTAAGACAAATTATTGGTATATTCATGAAGATGGTGACTATGACCTTTAACCACTATGACATATTTCTTACTCATATCTTTAATATGATTTTTTATTATCCAAAGAAAATTATATTTAATTATATATCATAAAAAAATTCCTGAATATTTCTTTTCCATACATAAGATTCTTTAAATTATTTGTAATCCCTATCATGGTAGAAATAAAAACACTATCAAGAATCAAAAGACCAACTTGATCACTTACTTTTAGATGAAACTCTACCATTGATTCTTCTAAACATTATTATTATTGATATATATATATATATGTTAATTAATAGATTTTTATGATTGATAATTTTTTATCCTTTTGGATATGATAGATCTTCCTTATCCTGCAATTTTTTAAAACTATTTTGAACTTACATCTTTCTAGATGTCACATTAGGTTGTATATAAACAAAAAAATACTTTATGAATTTCCTTTTAATTAAATGATTATAAATATATAGGTTTAAATATATTCCCGATATAAACTATAACATCTATAAAAAATATAATAAAACTTTTAAAATATTATCATCTATTTGAGTTTATATCATTCATAGAAATCCCCCTTTTCTATAGAGGACATCTTATTAGATGTCTCATATATATAAATCAATATCACATAATCTTAGGTACATTATTGTGAACATTTTGATATGGAATTTCAGTATTTTAAGACACCCCCAAATCAATCTTCTTCTTTTGAATACAGGCATGTTTTCTTGCCTCCATTTTTATTAGATTTTGTAATACCAAGTCCATTTCATACCTTTCCCTCGTGATGATATCAATGTTATAGTATGAAATACTCAATATTATTTAATTAATATACATGAAACTCCATTAACTTCTTAAAAACATAAATGAGGAAATTTCCTGATGACATTATGGGTGTCATAGATATTTATTAATCATTAAGATTTCTCTAAATTCCAATAAAAAATATTTTGAGCTCAATTTTCCATTACTATTATAGTAATATAAACAACTTTTAAATATTGATCCCTTAATTTCAACTGGTATTCAATTAACTTATCATAGTTATTTAAATAAAATAATTTATGTTTTTCACTCTCAAACATCAAATCATATTTATCCTCTTATTTCAAATGTTTGTATAGGTTGGACTCACATATCAAATATTTTACATTCTTCATCTTTTCTCTCTAAACATTCATATTCTCAATTATATACAGTATCATGAAATTTAGTTATATAACATCCAAAACATAAAATTTATCACCTTCACTATCCTCTTAGTTTTTTGTATTATCAAATAAAACCAGAATTTATTGTTTGTTGTGATCCTTATAATCCCAAATTTCCTTCACTTCATATTTTTCTAAATAATTACATTTTGGAAAGAGCATGTTATTATTTTTGAATAGGATAATATTCATGATTCTCATTCCCTTCACATCCCTTGAGTATTTCTTTATTGGTGAATCTTCAACCTCCATATCTCAAGAATTATTTAGACACTTCATAGTGAGGTTTCCAAACTTTCAACACTGAAATCATATTTTTGGAAATGAGTGACAAAAATTTATCCATATCTTTGTCATTTGATTCATTGATCATGGTAAGGTGCTTCATCACCTTGATGGATACTCCCTTTGACATATCCTTTACGATTTAATCAACTCGTGTTTTCGTGCCAAGGTGAAATTCGATTGGAATTTTAATTTTAGAGTTTAGTGGATGGAAAGATTTTGAAATGATCATAGGAAGTAATTCTGGGAGTTGGTACACTTAAAATCTTTATTTTTAGACTTGGAATCCGTATTGAGGGGTTTCTTGGGTGTCCTAGTGAGTTTCAGGAGCGTCGAGCCCCGAAAATCCCATGTTTGTAGGGTCTGCATAGGGTCCATAGTTTGTCTGAAACCATATAGCCACCAATAGAAATTAATATTCCTTTTTGGGAGGGGAAATATAAAGTTCCTATACTATGCATAGTTTTCCCAAACCATATGCATAGCCCACACAGTTAATGCCAATTTTGGAAATATACTCCCATTATTCACCAGATAGTTGGCACAAGATTTGGAAAACCTTATTGCAAAACCATTAAAGTCGGGTTCCTTAGGTTGTGGGCATTGCATGGTTATCACACAATTTAGAAAAACCATGCGTCCAAACTGTGTGACCCAATTTTGAGAGGTAAAATAACCATTTTTCCTTTAATGAGGTTTCGAGTATCTTTTTCTTGATTTCTCTCCTCCTCCATCCATGTGGGGCTCTCCTTTGGTACCTTTCCTTCCTCCTCATGCCTATTATAGGTTTAGGGATAACTCCATCATCCATCATCAGAATCGATCATTGTTGGTCTCTATAGATCCTCTCTCATAAGCTCTCAATTCCTTTCATTTTTTTCTTAATTTATTTCTCTCTCGACATATCTATAGCGGTGAAAGATCATTTGGCTCATTCCTTGGGAGGATGTCAGTTTCTTATATTTCATCTAAAATAGACCAAGTCAAAGATATATATTGGATGAGTGGAATTTTTTAAGCACAATTTAGGTGGTCTATAGATTTTTCCATAATTTAATGTCATTTTTTGTGTAGTTTCATTGTGTTGTGTGTCAGCAATTACCGTGCATCACCCTAAAATTGAATTCTTTGATTTAAATTTATCTATTCACCTAGATACACTCCTTTTGATCCTGGATATATAAATTGAGGATTTCAACCTTGAACATGGACACCCCATGGGTGTACCGACTTTAATTAGTCTGTCATAATTAATTGTTTACAATTTTAGGACACATTTGAAGCGTTCAACTTGGATTTTAAATTGAATTTCCCCATGAAATCAAATTCATAACTATTAATGGAACCTCTTAACTATCGTTTTGAATCTTATTAATTAATTACATGTTTTTTAGTGATTTTAAAATACCTACATCAAGTGAATTGTGTTATGATTATTTGTTTTATTCATAATTGTGATAGATGAATTTTTAATGAACAACGCCATTTTTATAATAAAACCCCTCTAATGATATAATCTATCTTAAAAATTATAAAATGATGAGTGGAAGTTTATGTTGTGTCAGGATTAATTCATTGTCCATATTATATTCATTGAAGTTATTGTACATATATGGAATGTTAGGTACATGGCCTCTACTGTCAATAGAAATTTTATTTTTTTACTTTATTAATGTTCATAGAACCATTTCACCTTCATAGTGCATCGATTGGACCATTTCTTACCTAAATTAATACCGAAACAATATCATACTAAGGGATTGTCTTATCTTATGAAATGATTTTCCCAAGTGGGTAAATTCCCATTTTTTATGGTTCCTTCTATGTTCCTTCTTGACCCTTTAAATTGAGTTTACATGTGTTTTAAATTAAATGGAATCCATTAAATGGAACGGATTGACATGATGTAATTACTTTATTAATTTATTCTAAATGTTTAAATTATATTACTTGATTATATTAAATTTTTTTATGGAAATGAATTGTAAAGGGTGGTAAGGCCATGCCATTCATTGCATGATTAGTATATGGTAGAATTTTAATGTGATACCCTAATGTCCATTGATATTAAGAAATGTAGATAATGAGTGGTAATATATCATGGCTCCAATTATTAATTGTTATTATATGATGATGATTTAAATGGACTATGGAATAATGGTAATGGGTATGTAGAGATGAGAAAGAAATCACAAACCCTTACATCTAGTGTTGAGTCATAGTGTATTGCACTATTGATACTATGTGTGACATTCAGATGAGGTGCCATACTCCAAGATTAGAGTGTTGACATGTTGGATCACTCACCATCCTAAGTGTCATGCATGATGTCTCACACTCTATAAGGATATAGGGATTGTACCCAATTTTTGGAACTTATAGGTTCATTTAGACTGGTTATGGATAACTGAGTTACATCTGATCCGAAAAAAACCTAGTATTCCAGGTATATGGCCACATACATCCACATGTACATGGTTTCTATTGGTGGATTCCATAGATAAATATACTATGTATATATTATTAATATATATATATATATGTGGTTACTAGTTATACAACTCTTTCTGGTAATTAGGCAAAGTAGGTAGAGCTGCCATGTGTTCTTTTGGAACCTAGGCAGGTTGTGGTTTATATATATTTGTACAATTTATTAACTATATTACATGCATAGTGTTTTAATTACTATTCATGGAATTGATTTAGTTCTAGACACCAGGGATGGTAACCTAATGGGATTTATATCTCACACCATGCTGAAATAGCCACTGCACTAGGGTACCTATTTAGAACTTCTGTTTTAAGACCATTAAATATTAATTGGGTTGTTTTGGTTGTACCTTGGTGTTAGGAGCGTAGGACCTAGTTGGACCTCGAGATTCTCATGGATATCACCTTTGTGAATTTTCTTTTCTTTATTTATTTTGTTTTGTATTGTAACTTGTTTCATGTTGTATGTCTACTATTTTTAGATTATGTATCTCAATCTTTACATGCATGCATAATTTTATATTTTCATTGGACACCTTTTACCATTCAGTTTATATAACTCTTCTAGTTCTCAGTATTTCTCTAATTACTCCTTTTCTTGATTATTATTATTTATTATCTGATTTACTACTATACTACCCCAATATGATGATATATTCTCTCACTACCACCTCATGAGCTACTAGTAGGAAGCCTCTAGTGTATGGGAAGGCATGCTTGAGGCCATGTGACCTAATTATCTAATTACGATCCTAGTGGCTAGTCAGCTTGGGATATTAAAATGTGGTATTATAGGAGTTTTTTTACTTTGTCTGATTCTTTTTGGATTCTACACAGAAGACTATGAATGTGTAAGTATTTGATAAATAGTGATGTATGGGACTGATCACACCACCCATGGGGAAAAATCCGAGGGTCTAGAGCTGTGATTGTAGTTCATGTCCTTTTTTATTATTGTTTATTTTGATATCATCTTGATGGATTGTTTTAATTTCCACTAATTATTAATTTATATAATTTATGTTATTTTTATCTTGGCCTAGTATGGAAAGGAAGTATCCTTACATGCATTATCATAGGAACATGGGGAGTATCATTCCATACATATTACATGCCATGTAGTTGAATGTGGATGATTCTTACTAATGTGTATTATGTTCCTTGTGTGTTGTTATATGCAACTATTTTCTTTAGAGTACATGTTTAGATAGCATGCTTTGGTGATTTATTGATAATTTTAAATTGATGACTTAATTATTTGATTATATGCCATGTTGCCTATTTATTTATCATGATCTTCTGTGTTTACTTATTGTGATGACATGCTACTTCTACTTTTATATGTAAATGGTTGCATGGGATAAGTTTATTGGTTGTGAATAAATGAGAACCTGTTTTAAGTTATAAGGTCTATAGGTTTCTTATAGTTTAGAAAATGTAACCCATATACCTAAACCATCTTTTAGATTTACACATGTTTGGAAACATTTATTAAAATGTTAAATCTTCTAAAGTTAATTTTTAAATTTAATTAGATATTATTAATAGGATCCAACTTCCTAATTGTAAAGTGTATGGGCTCTTTATGGATTAGTAGATGGTCACCCATATGAATAAACCAAAATATATTCCCATGTTATATTTTGAAATGGTTAAAATTTAAAAAGATGTTTTATTTTATTCTTAAATAAATTGGTTAGCATCTTAATTAACAAATAAACTTAGGGAGGTCAGTTGAGGCATGTTTCTTGTGATTTAACCCTCTACAGGTGTTTTAAAACATTAATAAATAAGCAACTACAATTGGGATGCATTCTAATGAACTCATGTTGGCTTAATGGGACCCCCATAGGTCACTTTATCTATTTAAAGGAAATATGTATAAAATTTCATATTTGTTAAGAGATTACAATAAATTTCTAATGCTTAAAAACAAGTTTGACAAGAATTTACTTTTCTTCCTTGTCATGCTAGTTAAATCAAATACCAAGAGGTTTTTCTTGATAATTAGTACATGATGTTCTATTTGAAACATATAAATGTTTAATGATTAATTTGAATAAATGTAATGACTTTAAAATGGAACCTGAAGTGGTTTCCATTTTTAATATCTCATATAATGGTGGTTTTAGATATCTCAATGTGTTTCCTTGGAATCAAAGCGTTATAATTCCCCATAGAACTCTTTTACCTTTTTAGTAATAGATTAAATGATTCTCTCCTAGGCCTACTGACATACTATTTGTTATAGCCTAGTGATTAGTTCTATGCTTGTTGTTTTTTAAGGGAGTAGAATATAGTAGGAATCTCCCTTGGAGATTTAATTCCTTTCTAATTTTTGTGAAATTTTTGATGTTCGGTGTCATTCAGGTGTTGTTGTCCCTAATTGGACTGCCTGCTTATGATGAGACACTTATTCGAACTGGTGGTTATGTTGTTATTAGCTCTTTTAATGAGAATGAGTACCAAGAAATTCTTAGTTTCCCTAGGTTCAACATGACTAGGTAATGGTTTATTGCTTTATATGTATTGTGACCCTGTTCCTTTTCTTCGGGAGACTCGAGAGGTCGTCAGTCTCTTTTATAGTCATCTGAGAAAATGAAACTTGAGCTAGTTTTCTTCAAGGGACATTATATACATGAATGCATAGGCCTTATGAGCCTATGGATAGTATCTATGGTGTTCCATCATGTTTTTTAATCTTGGGGTAGTGTGCGTTGTTGTACATTATACAAGTTGAGCTTCAAAATGTTATAACGAACCGCTTGAGTTTGGTTATATCCTTGAGCCTTAATATTTTTATTACTTCATTTAGTCATCTCCAAAGTATAGGGTCCTATTAAATAAAGAAACCATTTCTTTGCAATTATTAGAATGAATTCCATCAGATCGGGTGTTTTGACATGCTCATCAGGTAGGTTTTGGTTTTTATGCCGAATTTCTTGATGTTGTGACATGGTGATCTTGACTTGAGGGGGAGAAACATGTGCCATTAATGTGGTTTGATCTAGTGTTCTTGTGATATATAGTTCTATAACTGCTCTTAGATGACTAGGAAACTCTTTAGGTGGGTATCATCATGTCTGTTTTGGTGAAAACAAGCCCTTTTATATAGAAGGAACACAACCAATATGGACCATTCAGAAATGGGAAGTCCTGCTTAAAGGAATTTAGGGATTGCAAGTTTTGGATCATGTTAGTGCTCAATCAATATATTAATGTTAATGTGGTTGTATTTTTATGAATCCAATGGAAATATCGTTGGTCTTGGATGGACTTCAATGGTAAATCACAAGCGATCATGGAATGCCTCGGGTGGTAAAGGATTGTGATTGGATAATGATAATGTATCGACATGTGAATATGAGCTTATCTTAATAATAATAAAAAATAGTGGTTTGAATATTCTTATTTTGTATCATCTTTTTGATATTATAAATCCTCTTAGTGTACTATTCTAAAATATATGAGAAATTCCCATATCTTAACATCATCTATGATACACTAATAGAGAATCGATGTTACACCACGAAACAATTATAAAAGCTATTAGGCATGATAGGTAATTTTTATTAGAGTTTCACACTAGATTCATGGTATTCAAATAGTAATGGTTAGTCTTGAGTGATTCTTTTATTCCAAAGTAGGAGCTCCTTGGACAAACTCTTGGACACCATCTATTTTTTTTTATATGACTACCAGGAAAATGCCACTTTGGGATCAGTCAATAATATGATGTGGAAATCTTGTCTTTGTACCAACATCTCTCTTATAAGAATGGAGTATGTAATACATTGGTTTAGTTCCTTTGAATCCATTTCATTGAATATGATGTCATCCCAAACTTTTTTTTGGTCTTGGTAGTAATTCTTAAAGGGTGACGAGCCCAGTGGAATGGATCTAGTATACACCCCTGTTCATGATGAGGCATGAATTGTTAAATTTTAAGGTTTTTTTATAATATAACATCACCAGAGGATAGGTATATAATTCTTTGAGTGTTCTTATTTTAAACACAGGATGTTTTGGAAGTATTCATTATGATTATATTTGTTTTTCATTATTTTTCTATGAAGGGAATTTTCAATAAAATTTAGCTGGTGTGGCTTGATAGATTTTTGTTATAGTTTAATTATCATAGTATAAAGGAACCATGTTAAAGAGTGACATATAGTTAAGGTGGGTGTATTTTTAAGGTCATTTGGTCTTTTTATGGGAAGCATGCATAACTAGTTTCAGTTTTGTCAATTAAAATTCCACTATTTCATTATATTGTGAGGTTTCTATTATAGCCTTGGATGTAATCTTGTTTTACCTGTTAAATAATTAACGAAGCGAGCATCATTAGAAAACTTAGAGGCATTATTTATGAGATAATATTTTATGATGGAGGTTTCGTGGCTCGGAATTGGACCCTTTTGATGGTAAACCCAATGTTGGGGAGAACCTTTTTCCAGATGTTTAATGAAACAATGACATGATTGTGTCTCTAAAAAAATGTTCCCAGGTAATCTTAGTTTTGGGTTTCAATCAAAAAATGGGCAATGATTCTGATCTAAATATACCTAGGTTTTTTGTGTTTAATAAATTCTAATAGGTGTGTTGGGTGTTTGAAAATGTAATGTGATTGTTTGAAAAATAATTCACGACCCTTGTAGGTTGAGTGATGTATTCGTTGTTCCTGTGGGATTATCTGGGATGAGAAATTCTAAGGTGGGGAGGTTGTAATGACCCATTATTTTGATAAGAGGGGAAAAATAAGGCCTCACCCTTAAACATTACTTAATCTTGAGTTAAGTCAATAATTAGACGTTATTTCAAATTGAGGATCTTTTCAAGTTTAGAGATTTTGAGAATTAGTCCACAAATCATATATAACAACCTAAATATTAAAGAGTATACACTTCTTCTCACTATACTTTTTTTTAAAACAAATAACATTTAAAAAGAAACAAGGTTTGGTTTCATGTTTAAACTTCATAACTTTTCTTTGATCTCATCCTTTAATCTATTCTTCATTAAATTAGGTGAAATTTTTTTCAAAACATGGGATGAGTGTAAAAAACCCATAAAGGGATACATAAAGAAATAAAACTAGTAGTCTTTAAAAAAACATGTAAAACATGAATACATTATCATAAATTAGTACTTTTCACCTTTAAGAATTAGTAAATACAATTAATAGAATAATAGATCATTTCTTACCCTTTTGTAATCATAAGATTACCATAAAACCCAAAGAAATAAATATATAACAAATAAAGGTAACATGAGACATAATCATACATAAATGGAATAATCATATGGTCACATTCCACACATATCACTAAATGTAATGGAAATATGCTCGACTTCCTTACCCAAAGCATTAGAGGTTATAACATAACAACTTTTCCATGGTTTATCATAGAACCACCCAACTTTGGTTTATTACGTAACCACCAATATTTGTTTTATCACATAACCACCCATATTTTTATTATCAGGTATCCGCCCATCAAATTTCCAAGTACTATAATATAGTCATAACACAAAAATGATTGAAATAATCAAAATTTCAATTATAAAATTTCATTTTCAATCACAAGAAATCATTTCAAGATATTGAAATGGTTAATACACTTTAAAAATCATTTTCAATACCAAAACTCCCAAAAAGGTAATAATGGATTTCTTTATCTTTAAAAACATTATATATTATACAGGAAGGCAAATATCAAATAATGTTTATGATGGAGGAGAATTCGTTGTCGCTGCACACGTTAAAAAACATTCCTTTTGTAATTTTATAAATAAAGTAAAATTATTCATATATAAATATTTCTTTTTAAAAAAATTTATTGAATTATAATAAAATTGTTTAATTATATACCATAGAAAAGAAAGTGTTATATATTATTGAAACATGCCTTGAGGAAAGGAGATTAAGACGATGTCCCTTAACTTGAGTCTGAATCTTCATGCACAACATTTATATTCATTAATACTAAACTTAGATTATTTTATACTTACTTTATAACACTTTTCAAGTTTTTATTCCTTTTATATCGCTTATTAATTTGTTATAAAATTACATAATTATTTATTTTCAAATCAAATGTTTTGTCAGAATTTGGTACTTGAGTCAAAAATTAATTTGGTATCATGTCAATATTCCATGTGTTCATTAATTCCATATTCTATATAATAACATTCAGGGAATTATAATTACTTTTATATGTCAATTATAATTTTAAATCAAACCATTTATTTATGGTATGAAAAATAAACAATTTTATAATCCTGTAGATGGTGGGTCCTACGTAGGAATATCTAAGGTTTCTGTTTTTCATTGATAATTATGGAAATAAGGTAATTATTATTTTATATTCACATAATTATAATAAAATAATTAAAATAATATTAATCATTTAAATAATATTATATATATATCCTAATAGTGATATGGTGAATAAAAATGATTCACATCGTTTCCTGGAGGTGATAGTTCACATGTAGGCATTAATGATGTTATAATTTTTATGAGCATGGAAAGTAACATAATAGTTGATATATTATTCAATTATTGTGAGAAATATGTCAATAAAATCCTATAAAACCATTAATTTCATCATTATTATCTATCTTGAGAGATTATTTGGGAAAACGAATTATGTCGGTTTGTGGAGGTTATTAGTTCGTACATACGCATGAAAAATTAATTACTTTCATATTTTATGGAAGTGGATATGGATTTAGGTGATGATATTATCATAATAATGTATCATAATATTTATGATATTGGAGTTATTATTTCAACTAGGAAGAAGAATATTTTAAAGAAGTGGAAGAAGAAATAATATAGAAATACTTAAAGAAAAAATAAGTCTTCTTCGGTTGATCGCCATGGAAGAGCACATTAACACCTCAAAAGAGGGTTTTATGCCTAAAATAAGGCCTCGAGAATGTGTGGATGAATTTTAGGATTGGTTTTTTGGTACATTTGGTCTAAAAAAGGTTCATTAACTGTTATTAGTAAATAGGAATGTGAGCCTTTTATATGAGAGTGGAGGGGAACCCAATGAATTATTAAAAATTTAAAATCAATAAAAAATCAATTTCGATTCCAAATTGGTCCAAAATTATATTTTATAACATAGGATGATAATGGGTCTAAATTTAATCTTAAAATTAATATTATATAATTTTTATTATTTTTTAATCCATATCTTTTTTAACCCTTTTTAACTCTTACTGTTTCATTAAGTAATTTACACTTTGAGAGTCAAAATAATTACCAAATCATAACAAATGTCCAATTAATGAGTCATTAATTAAATTTTTAAATTTATATAATCATTTTGGGGGAATCATAGATTTTTATAAATTTTATATCTTTTAATTAAATATATTATATTTTAAATTATGAATTATATCAATTTTTACACTATTCATCACATAACTTTTTTAAAATATCATAACAACTTTATTCCATATAAAAAACAACATTAACTCAATAATAACATTTAATATTAATCCATAATGTTTTTATATGGCAAGAAATATTTCATATTACATTTATTTTAATATTATTAATATCATTTATTTGATTCATTCTTTAATAAATCTATTGTTGTGTTATTATTGTGTCATAGTTTTATCAAATTATTTAATTCCTAAAAATTACTAATAAAATATCGTGTTTTAGGTACTCCTTTTATATTTATAATGATTATTCATAATTTAAGATATTTTTTACATAACCCCATATTAAAATTGTTTTAGTAAGAAGATACATATTTATGACATATTTTCTTTTGCTTTAAAATAAATATTATAAATGTCATAATCACACCCAAGTGGCTTACAAAGCTCAACATTTTGTCCCAACTATGGTAATTATTAATAATAATTCAACCAATAAGATTAGTACAAGTTTTAGGGTAATTTTATTATATTATAATATTAATTTTACCCATAATTACCCTATTTACTTTTAACCATGGTAAATAAAATACAAAAGTTATTGTCCACCAAAAATTATTTTAATCCTATTGGACAAAATATTTTATACTAATTAAAATCATGTATTTATGTTAATGAAAATTCAATTCACCTAAGTGGTTAAATAAGTTTTAACACTAATCCCATTGATTGTAACGACCCGAGTCCGGAGCACCTCCACTGGTGCCCCGTACCCAGTTCGCCACATGACCTCAAGCGCGTTTCCCCGAACGCTAGAGGCTTCCGACTAGCAGCGAGGGCCTTGGTGAGTTGGTGGGGAAAATATGCCCTCATTCGGTAAGGTATACAAGGTAATAAAACAACAATAACAGCGGAAACAGTAAAAAACATGCATAACAACAGAAACCAAATAGAGGAAGCAATATATATTTATAACTATGATGACAATGATGGAGCAGGTACAAGTATCTAAGGAAAATAGAAAACACAACAACATGCTGAAATAAAACTGAAACCAAGTGCAAAATAAAACATGGAATCTCCTCAGCATCACGATCCACGGCTTGGTCCCATGCTCCCCAGCTCCTGATGCAGTCAAGATCCCGAAATAGAAGGGTGCTTGACCTTGTCTATACCTGCAGCAACATAGTCTGCTTGGGCCCAAAAGCATGGCCCAAAAAGGGTGTGAGATAAAATCCCTGTAGGAAATCACCCAAATATTTGTGCCTAAAATTCAATGAATACATGACAGTAATAAAACAAGAAGAAGTAGACAGAAAAGCACAAGCAGCTACAATCCACAGTTCTAACAAGTAAAGCACACAAGCAAGCAGTCAGCAACAAGAAGAAAACAGATAACCCTCTGAGTAGCTCTCACAGTCTAACCCCTATGGTTTAACCTCTAAGTACTATCAACCCTCTGGGAGGCACACACAGTCTCACCGCTCTGGTTCAGCTATGTAATTAAGCAGACTCTCTGGGGAAGCACTCACCGTCAATTCCAACTATAGTCTCGTATCGTGCTAAAGGCTCTCTGGGGAAGCACTCAATGTCGATTCCCCTTGTGTCCCGCGTCGTGGATCTACAGACTCTCTGGGGAAGCACTCAACGTCAATTCCCCCTATGGTATCACATCGTAATTAAAAGACACTCTGGAGAAGCCCTTCCATCAATTCTCTCTTTAGTCTACTACTCTAGGTTCTCATAGTCCTGAGTATAACTAAACATGCTCAGCGCGTGTATAATGTCCAAGTAAACCTCAAGAACTACTTGTTTATCAACTAAGGCTCAATAGTTTTAATAAAACAAGAGTTACACTATCCTACAACTAGGCATGGCAACTGGAAAACACCAAACATGCAGAACAAGCATGGCAAGGCAATCTGAGCACAAACAAATTACTCTAATCACAAGAAATAACCTCTACTAAAGAAATCAATCAAATCAGGAAAGTAACAAGTGTAAAACAGGAAACACTCAATACCCCGTTCAAGGGTATTGGTGGAAATTGCAGATAATATTCATCAACTTTCTAAAGAAAGGCACAAACCGCCTACCTCGATCCTAGGAGATCGATATACGTGAACCACGACGACAGATTCCTCTTAGAACAACATAGATCTGAGAAAACGGACAAAACATTCATCCAACAATAACTTGAAAATGAGGAGGAATCAAGAAACGGGGCTAATGAAGAAGGAATAACTCACCGCTGCGATTCCAACACAACTGACCATTCTCGAATCGGAGAACGGACGGTGAGGCAGGACCCCGTCAAAGATCCGGTCGTACGGTCACTCTCGGACGGATGAAAGCTGAAGAAGAAGATGGAAATAGGGGTTAGGCGTGACCCTGGTCCGTTTAATGAAAAAAAAAGTGCATGGCATTTTCTTCTTGAGTACACGGCATGTACTCCAATTTTTTCGTACTCCAAATTAACCGGCCTCCACCTCATCCTTACATACCGTGTGTGTGGCCCGGACGCGGCCATCACACGGCTTCGAGCCGGAACAGAGTACACGGTGTGTACTCAGAAAATACACGGCGTGTACTTTGAAAATTTCCAGAAAAACCATTTATCTTAAAAACTCCAGAAAAAAGGAAAAACATACCTGAATGAAGATCCGGGTTCTTACAAACTTCCCCCCTTAAAGAAATTTGTCCCTGAATTTCCCTAACGAGGTCGAGAAGAAGAATCATCGAACAGCTCCGGCCACTGCGATCATACTTCGGCCTCCCTCTCCCAGGTCTCGTCCTGTACTCGTCCGTGCTGCCATAACACTCGTACCAGAGGAACATACCGCCTGCGTAGAACCTTCATACTACGATCGACAATCCGGATAGGATGCTCCTCGAACGACGCATCCACTTCATGCTTGACTTCCTCGGGCTGAAATACACGAGATGGGTCTAAAAAGTAATGTCAGAGCTGAGAGATGTGGAAGACGTCGTGAATGGCCCGATACCTCTGAGGTAGCTGCAACTGATAGGTGATCGGCCCAACTATTTCCAAGACCTCAAACGGTCCGACATACTGCGGTGAAAGCTTACCTTGTCTCCGAATCCTTTTGTGTCCCAACCTCGGTGTGACATGTTGGAAAATCTGATCACCGACCTCGAACTCCAGAGGTCGTCTCCGCTGATCAACGTAAGACTTTTGTCAAGACTGTGTTGTAGTCGTCCTCTTCCGAATCAGCTCTATCTGCTCTGAAGTCTCCTGAACGAGACGAGGTCCCAACAAAGCTACCTCTCCTGCCTCCAGCCAGCATAAGGGTGATCAGCATGGCCTTCCATAAAAAGCCTCGTATGGTTCCATCTGAATGGTTTCCTGGAAACTATTTTTGTAGTCGAACTCCACCAGAGGAATATGCTTCTACCACGAACCGCCAAATAAATGATGCAAGGTCGGAGCATATCCTCAAGCACCTGGATCAGGTGCTCGGACTGGCCATCAGTCTGAGGATGGTACGCTGTACTCAAAAGTACCTGTGTACCCAAGGCCTTCTGAAGTCCCTGCCAAAATTGAGAGGTAAAGCGCGCATCTCTGTCTAAAACAATAGAGTGTGGAACTCCATGCAGATGGACAATCACTCTGATGTAAAGTCATCCCAGATCATCGACACTGAAGGTCTCCTTGATCGGCAAGAATTGAGCAACCTTCGTAATTCTATCGGTGACAACCCAAACAAAATTGTTCCCTCGAGGTGATCTCGGCAACGCGATCACGAAGTCCACCGCAACATCGTTCCACTTCCACTCCAGAATAGGTAACTGCAGTAGGAGCCCCGCTGGTCGCTGATGGTCAGTTTTCACCTGCTGAAAAGTAGAACATTTTATGACAAAACCAGCCACATCCTTCTTCATACCTGGCCACCAGTACTGGCGATGAAGATCCTGATACATCTTGGTGACGCCAAGATGAACTTCCCAAACTGAGGAATGGAAATCTCACATCAACTCCTCGCGTATGTCTGCTGGCACCCATACACGTCCCTGGAAATGCAAGATCTCATCCTCGCCCACCGTCCATCCAGGAAGAGGGTCCTCTCCTGACACACTCTCCCGCAGGACTAAGCCTTCCGAGTCTGATAGTTTCCTCATTCGTACCCAATCAAGTAGCATGGAGGTAACAGCTACTGAAAAAAGAAAGGTATGTCCCCGTCTGTCATGCACCTCCAGATGCATCTCAGAGAACAGAGCCATCAACTACCACTCACTACTGGCCTCCTGAACTACCTGAATCTGATTCTCTTGATCAACGCGTCTGCCACGACGTTGCCCTTCCCCAGTGTATAAGAAAGCTCGAAGTCAAAATACTGAAGATACTAGACCCACCTGCGCTATCTCAGATTCAGATCTCACTGAGTGAAGATATACTTGAGACTCTTGTGGTCAGTAAAGTCCACAAAGTGGTCTCCCAGAAGATAGTGTCTCCAACAGCGTAAGGCATGAACAAAAGCTGCCAACTCCATATCGTGTGTAGGGTAGTTCCTCTCATGTGACCTCAGCTGCCGAGACCCGTACGCAATGACTCCATCTCCCTGCATAAGCACAGCTCCTAGCCTGACACCTGAAGCATCACAGTAAACAGTGTAGCTCTTCCCTGGCTCTGGAAAGACTAGTATTGGTGCTGACGTCAACCTCCCTTTCAGCTCCTGAAAGGCTAACTCACAAGAATCCGACCATAAGAACATCGCCCCCATCTTGGTCAGACCTGTCAAAGGTGCTGCAAGATGAGAACTGTCCCTAATGAAGCATCTGTAGTATCCAGCCAACCCTAGAAATCTTTGTACCTCAAAAACGTTTTTCAGATGCTCCCAGTAAACTACAGCTCTCACTTTCTCTGGGTCCACAGATACTCCTGCCTCTGATATGACATAACCCAAGAAATGAATCGGATCCATCCAGAAGTGGCACTTCGAGAGTTTAGCATAAAGAATATGCTCTCTCAGTGTACTCAGAACGACCTCAAGATGGGTGGCATGGTCGTGTCGAGTGTGAGAGTACACCAAGATATCGTCCACGAAGACCACAACGAAGGAATCCAAGTAAGGATAGAACACTCGGTTCATCAGTTCGATAAAAACTACAGGTGCGTTCGTGAGTCCGAAGGGCATGACTGTATACTCGTAAAGACCGTACCTGCTCCTGAAGGATGTCAGAGGTATATATGATGATCTAACATGCAACTGATGATAACCGGACCTCAAGTCGATCATTGAGAACACCTGGGCTCCTCAAAGCTGATCGAAAAGGTCATTAATCCTCGGAAAAGGATATCAGTTCTTGACTGTCAACTAGTTCAGCTTCTGATATTCCACACAAAGCTGAAGGGTACTGTCTTCCTTCTTTGAAAACAGGACAGGCGAACCCCAAGGAGAAGTATTGGGTTGGATGAAACCCTTAGCCTGTAGCTCCTTCAACTGCTTCTTGAGCTCCTGCAACTCAGGTGTAGCAATCCTATAGGGAGGAATGGACACTGGTTCCGCTCCTTGCACGAGCTCAATAGAGAAGTCTATCTCACGCTCCTGAGGTAATCCTAAAAAGTCTTCTAGAAAGACATCCCTGAAGTGATCCACCACTGGAGGAAAATCCAACTGTGGAGTCCCCTGATCATCCAGGTAAAGGCTAGCAATCTGGGCCATCACTCCTCCTAGCCCAAGATGCTCGAGTCCCACCCGACTCGCCCGAACATCCCATTCGCCTCTATGAAGGAATGATTCACCTTCTGGTGAAATGAAACTGACTCTGCGGCGATAACAATCAACGATTTCCTTGAAGGGAATCAACTAGTCCATGTCGAGAATGACATCATAGCCTGTCATCTCTAGGACATAGAGATCCCATAAGAAGTGATACCCTGCAACCTCGAGAGGGAACTCTCTACATTGGTGCACACTAGATGCCCTCGTTCCCAAAGGTGTGTCTAGTGTCAATGAGTTGGAAAAAGAAAAGATGCAGAGCCCAAGGCTCTCCATGACATCAATGGATAAAAATCTATGTGTAGCACCAGTATCGAAAAGGGAGGAAGATAAAAATCAGGCTACTAAAATCATACCTCGAACAGTAGAAGGGATGTGATACTGCTCATGATAAGTCTTCTCCACGGCGAAAGACTGTCCTGCACTGCGGCCCTGCGCCCCTGAATGACCACTTTGAGATGAACCTCCCTACTGCTGCTGAGGAACTGGTGGCTAACCGCCACGGCCTCGACCTCTACCTCTGCCTGAACGGCCGGAAGAACTCTAGTTCCCTGACTGGTGAGAGACTGGTGGGGCTTCTCCTGAATGAGGAGTCATGTAAGAACCCTAGTCACCTGCTGCTGGTGAGAAAACCTGGCAGAAACGCTGAAGGTGACCCATCTTGCCGCAAGATCGGCACTCCACAGGGTCCCTCTTGCACTACGGCCTCGTGTGGCTTGTCCGGCCACACTGATAACATGTCACTTGGCTTCCTGAAGATGCATCTCGCTTCCTCGAATCACCGTGCATAGGCTCCCTACGACACTTCTTGCCGTCATCTGGAGGAAATCTAACTCTAGAAGCAGAACCGCCCTGACTCGCAGCTCCAGAGTCTCTCGGATTGTGCTCTGCAATCAGTGCTTGGTAGACGATGGAAGTAATGGAAGTCAGCTGGAATATGTTCACCTGTGAGCGGATCTCCTGCCAAAGTCCATCCTCAAACTTCCTTGCCAAGAACACCACACTCCCATCCCGAAGGGGTGTAAAATGTTGCAGCTCAGTGAAACGAGAGGAATATTACATGATGGATAGAGTACCCTTCTCTAAGCTCATGAACTCCTGGGCTTGATCGGCCCTCAGGGTCTTCGGGTAGAAGTAGTCGTAGAACACGCACTGGAACTCCTCCCAATCCATAGCCTGCTGCTGACCCGCCTATGAGATCACGTCCCACCACCTCTTGGCGGATTCTTGGAGCATATAGGTGGTGATCTTGACCCGCCTCTCTGGAGGCGTCTCCAGATGCTTGAAGATAGTCAGCATGGCTTCCAGCCATGACTCTGCAGCCTGAGGTTCTCCCTCCCCCGAGAACGTGGGAAGATGATGCTGCTGGAAAACCCGCGTCAAGTCTTCCATAGATGAGGCAGGAGGCGGTGCTCCTTGGAAGTCTTTTATCATCCTCATGAAGCCCTCCATGAACTACGCATCATCACACACGACTAGTACAACAACCGAAGCCAAGGCTGGCTCGGCTGGGGGAGCGACTGGAAGTCCCTGATCAGCCCTGTCTGGCGTCTGATCACTGCCTGACGATAGACGTACGACCGGAGGATGTCTCAGAGGAATAGCTCTAAAATATCAAAAGCACACCTTAGATCAGGAAAACAAGGACAGAAAACACAAGAGTAAAAAATATGGACAGGGGAAGAAAAACACACAAGATTTCAAAACACCACTACACGGCGTGTATAAAACTACACGGTGGTTTTCTTAAACCACTGACATGGGTGTGTACCCCTACCCCACAAGTCGTGTACACTATAAACTACATGGCGTGTTGACCCCCACACACGTCGTGTACTAGAAAAATATTCCCCTGCCCGTGTCTCCTTACACGGCTAACCCACACAGTCCGACTCAACCCGAGACTACACGGCGTGTTCGAATCAAACACGGTGTGCACTAGATGAGGCTTCAGCGGTCGGTGTTGTTGTGTACACGATAGTATAAATGGCTGGAACTTACATGGCGTGCTCCGAACAAGCACGGCGTGCATAGGCGAAGGTGACATCATCCTGTGTTGTTCGTGACACGGTTGGGTACCTGGACAAAACTACATGGCATGTTCCGAACAAACACGGCGTGTGGAAAAGAAGGTAATGCCAGCCAGTGTTGTTCGTGACATGGTCGGGTACCTGGACAGGACTACATGGCGTGTTCCCAATGGACACCGCGTGTTCTTACATGAGCTTCCTCGGCCTGTGTTGTTAGTGACACGGCCGGGTACACGGCCCCGAACTCACACGGCGTGTACCACTGGTACACGGTGTGTTCCCAAAGTTACCCCCATGACACCGTTTTCTACCCACACGGTTAGTGACACGGCCTAAAAACTACACTGCGTGTATCTAAAAAGTATACACCATGTATTCTGGGTTTTTCTGGGCAGTAGCTCAGAAACGACGCAGAATTCAGGAAACACTAAAACAAGGGAAAATGTGCCAAATTTTGATCCGTGAGGTCCCATAACACCTCAAGAACCCTAAATTCGGCATTCATTTTTAAGAAAGGAACAAATCAAACAGTTTTATAACATTACAACAGAGAATATATCAAGAATCTATCACAACAACATGCATAATTTACACAGAGCCTATCACAATAGCATGCAATCGCTAATGCACCCTAGATGGCATGGAAAGAATGCATGACATGTGATTTCTACAAGTGCCTATATGATTCATGAGATGGAATACCCTCATCTCATTGGGTTGCGACAGAAATAGAACCAAAATATCAAAACAATAACCGCACAAGTCATACGAATCACTCTATGTGAAAACATACCAACCATAAAATCTCAAAACCAGAAAACTACAATTAACGAGGTAGTAAGGCTTTTCCCTGTACACAGGTTAGCTACTCCCGAGCATAGCTTAATGTCGAGTATAGAATTTGTCCTATCCCTGGATAAGGTCTCTAAACAGTAAAGAAAGAGAAAAGAACACCTCTGATACCACTTTGTAACAACCTGAGTCCGGAGCCCCTCCACTGGTGCCCCGTACCCGGTTCGCCACATGACCTCAAGCGCGTTTACCCGAATGCCAGAGGCTGCCGACTAGCAGTGAGGGCCTTGGTGAGTCGGTGGGGAAACTATGCCCTCATTTGGTAAGGTATAGAAGGTAGGAAAACAACAATAATAGAGGATTCAGTAAACAACATGCATAACAACATAAACCAAACAGCGGAAGCAATGTATATATATAACTATGATGACAATGATGCAGCAGGTACAAGTATCTAAGGAAAACAGCAAACACAATAATGTGCTGAAATACAACTGAAACCAAGTGCAAAAGAAAACAAGGAATCTCCTCAGCATCGTAAGCCACGGCTCGGTCCCATTCTCCCCATCTCCTCATGCAGTCAAGATCCCAAAGTAGAAGGGCGCTTGCCCTTGTCTATACCTGCAGCAACATAGTCTGATTGGGCCCAAAAGCATGGCCCAAACAGGGTGTGAGATAAAATCCCAGTAGGCAACCACCCAAAGATTTGTTCCTAACAGTCAATGAATAAATGATAGTAATAAAACAGGAAGCAGTAAATAGAAAAGCACAAGCAGCTACAATCCACAGTTCTAATAAGTAAAGCACACAAGCAAGCATTCAGCAACAAGAAGAAAACAAATAACCCTTGGGGTATCTCTCACAGTCTAACCCCTATGGTTTAACCTCTATGTACTATCAACCATCTGGGAGGCACACACAATCTCACCCCTCTGGTTTAGCTACGTAATTAAGTAGACTCTCTAGGGAAGCACTCACCGTCAATTCCCCCTATAGTCTCGTATCGTGCTAAAGGCTCTCTGGGGAAGCACTCAATGTCAATTCCCCATGTGTCCCGCGTTGTGGATCTACAGACTCTCTGGGGAAGCACTCAACGTCAATTCCACCTATGGTCTCGCATCGTAATTAAAAGACACCCTGGAGAAGCCCTTCTGTCAATTATCTCTTTGTTCTACTACTCTAGGTTCTCAGAGTCCTAAGTATAACAAAACAAGCTCAGCACATGTATAAGGTCCAAGTAAACCTCAGGAACTACTTGGCTATCAACTAAGGCTCAACAGTAATTATAAAACAACAGTTCCAATATCCTAAAACTAGGCATGGAAACTGGAAAATACCAAACAGGCAGAACAAGCTCTGCAAGGTAATCTGAGCACAAACAAATTACTCTAATCACAAGCAATAACCTCTACTAAAGCAATCAAGCAAATCAGGTAAGTAACAAGGGAAAAACAGGGAACACATAATACCCTGTTCAAGGGTATTGGTGGAAATTGCAGATAATATTCATCAACTTTCTACAGAGAGCCACAAACCACCTACCTCGATCCTAGGAGATTGATATACGTGAACCACGATGACAGATTCCTCTTAGAACAACGTAGATCTGAGAAAACGCACAAAACATTCATCCCATGATAACATGGAAATGAGGAGGAATCAAGAAACAAGGCTAAATCATAAGGAAGAACTCACCACTGTGATTCCAACGCAACTGACCGTGCTCGAATCATAGAACGGACGGCGAGGCAGGACTCCGTCGAAGATCCGGTCGTACGGCGCTCTCGGATGGACGAAAGATGAAGAAGAAGATGGAAATAGGGGTTAGGCGCGACCTCGGTCCGTTTAATGAAAAAAAAAGAAATTACACGGTTTGTACTTCTTGGGTACACAGCGTGTACTTCAATTTTTCCGTACTCCGAATTAACCAGCCTCCACCTCAGCCTTACACGCTGTTTGTGTGGCCTCGACACGGCTAGCACACGGCTTTGAGCTGGAACAGAGGACACGGTGTGTACTCAGAAAGTACACGGCGTGTACTTTGAAAATTTCCAGAAAAACCATTTTTCTTAAAAACATCAGAAAAAAAGGAAAAACATACCTGAACGAAGATCCGTGTTCTTACGTTGATGGATCGAGAAAATGAATTTTTAAGTAAAACGTTAAAAATTTCACATAACTTATCTATTTAATTTTAATTTGAAAAAACATCAAATGAAATACATTGGAATAGTTAAAAAAACATTTTCTAATTATACAGTAAAAACATTTAAAATTATAATCCAATAATATCAATAAATTTGATGAATAAACTGTTCTGAATTAAAATGCAACATTTTTCATTATTCCTTAAAATATGAATGTTATCATAAAAATACCAAAAATTTATCCAAAATAAAATTATATTTACCTATTAAAAATAAAGACATTATTGACAAATAGAACATATAAAATAGTCAAAACTATATTTAAAATGGGTTCTCCATCAAAAGGTGACAGAATTTCATTTTTTGGAAAATACTTCTTTTATTAGAAAAATTGAATTTGTTCTTATGTCATGTATAGAAAAAAAAATAAGATACATTTTAAAACATTGAATTGTATATATTTCATATATATTTCAATAATAAAATCAATCATGAGTGATATTTTTATTTTATAAACTCTCTTATTCACATTAAAATTGTTTTTGTTGAAAAACACATCCCTTATATTAAATTTGTTTGTATTTAATTTCCTAACTATTTTGATAACTGATGAATCATTATATAAAATTTTGTAAAACATATTTTCATAATTCACTTAATATCAGTCATTATTTCCATTCTAATTTCTATTTGATAACTACAAAATAAAATAAAAATATTAATAATATATTATTTTTTGGTATAACTCAGTCTTGTGTGTGATATAAGATGTCAGATAAACCCATTGTTGAGTGTCGGGTATGCTATTAGAAATAGATTCCCTTTTAATGTAAAATTACTATCTAATTTATAAATATTAATAAATATGAAAAGGTATTATTCTATAATTATTTTGGATGTTGCATCCTTCCCCCCTTTTGGAAATTATATCTCACAATTTTAAATTTGGGCTACGTAACTATGGTTTCACTTTTCAAAATTACTTAATTAAAATCCCTTTTGGAAAAAGAGTCTATAAAAATACTACATTAAAAGAAAGAAAATCATGTAAAAAAGGTCAATCGAGATAACACATACTAGAATCTCATGTAAGAAAACATAGATATAGTATAAAACTAACATGCATGTTCTGAGGTAGAGTGATAGAATACATGATCTGGAGAAAGTTAACAATAAAAAAACCACAAACTTGTGATGGTATAAATGGTCATTAATCTCATCATAGGAAAATTAAATAGAAAAAAAATTATGGTCTTTTTCATAATGATTTGGAATTTTTTTACTACTTAGACATAGATCATAAGAAAATATACATATCTAAAAATTAGAGTTTCACCCTTTAATCAAATTCAATTATAAACTCATATTTTTTTCAAAAGATGATTATTTAATAAGAAATTTTTTCATTCTTGAAACACTAGAATCAAATTTTAGAGAAGCGCTAAATCTACAAAATATAAAGTATTTATTTATCATGTCGTGAAACATTAACCAAAACAAAAAATTTAGGATAAAATTATATAATTCTACAAATATAATAAACTTTAAAATAATATTTACTAATTTAAATTTTCAAAATTTTAATGTAATACCTAAAGTCCAACATTGATTTTTTAATAATAATTATCCTTAAAACTCGTCAAAAATTACCTAATGTATGTTTGAAACCCAAAACTCAAAATAATTTGATTTCATGGTCTTCCAATATAAATTTTAACATTTATCTCCAAAAAACATCAATTACTCTTGAATTCTCTTTCCAAAAAAGTAATTACCCGGATCACATATTCTCCAAGTTAGGTTAATCATTTCCATAAATAACTTGAATATCCATAAGTCTACAATTAAATCATAGATTATTACGAAATAAAATTCAATCATTATTCCTAAGAATAAAATCCCAAATTATTATATTTTCCTTAGTCATATTGGGTTCCCAAACTAGTTAACACCTTCCAAATAACATTTGTCACTTAATCCCAAAATCATTTTCTAGTACAAATTATATCCATTTGATAAAATATAAGTTCCCAAAATTAACTTATTATAACTCCTTTAACACGATTAAGTAAAAGCAAAAAAATATAAAAAATAGGTACTTTACGTAGGCCAGGGGTTGGCGGTGCACCCTTGTTACCCATCAGTTGTGGGTTTGATCCACGGATCCTTGCCGAACAATATGAGATTTCACCAATCTTGTTGGTTTTCCCTCTTTACAAACTTAGACAATAACTATAACAAGTTTTAACCTCAAAGTTTGTCTTATACCTATTCTTTTCATCCAAACTCATACTGAACTCAACATTTTAATTCATGAAGTCTTATATATATTTACATTTTTATTTCACCTATATATGATTTAATTAAACTATTCCCATAAGAATTAATTTTATAACCTGATCATGGTGTCCACCTGGTTTCATCATCATTTTTTTCATGTAGATAGAAGGTCCATGCATTACAAAAATTATTTAGAGCTTCTTCAAAATCACTTTCTTACTTTATCCAAATACACCTTGTATAACATGGGTCATATGGATGTTCACAGAAAAATAGTTTTGAAAAATAATCATCGATGACATATAATTTCAAAACATATGATAAAACATTCTTTTTATAAACCATTCGAACTGATTTTGACTTGAAAATTTTAATCAATATTCTTTTTAAAATAACATAAGTATGTGCTGAAATACTATATTTTAAAATAAAGTATAAATAGGAAGCGCAAGGGTTTCCTTCTTCAAAATTTTTTTCAAAATCATAATATTCTTCAAAATATTGTGATAATGTAAAATATCTGAAAATCCATTAGTAATATTTTCTGTTTTTTAATATGAAAATATTGAGAAAATAGGAATTGATTAAAAACCCCTTGATTCATGATGGTATTGAGGTATAGAGGTTGTGTTTGATATCTCATACAACTATTTTCTTGTGATTTGTATGTTAGTAAAATTATAAGAATCATATGGACATGACTTTTTAATAATTATTACAAACAAGTCATCAAGAATAGATTGGAATGTTGTTTGAGATCCACCTACTTTCATTAGTAACTGACATTAATTGATCTAAAAAGTTATAGAAAATGGATTTAAATTATATAATAGGTATAGAAACTTACCATAGGTTAAAAAAAACTCATAATACCTAAATTTTTCTAAACCGACCTCTAATACCAACTATAAGGCCCCAAGCATAAACATTACTTAATCTTGAGTAAAGTCAATAATTTGAAAATATTTCACAATGAAGGTGTTTTAAAGTTTATAGATCTGGATAATTTGTCCATAAATCAAATATAACAACTTATATATTACAAACTGTACACTTCTACTCACTATCCATTTATTTCATAAAACAAAAATCATTTAAAAGAAACATGGTTTCGTTTTATGTTAAAACTTCATAACTTTTCTATGATCCCATCAGTGACTCTATTCTTCTTTAAATTCAGTGAAAATTATATCAAAACATGGTATGAGAATAAAAATCATATTAATGGATACACAAATAAGGAAAACTATTAGTCTTATGAAAACATGATAACAATGAATACTTTATCATAAAGTAATTTTTTTCACTTTTAAGAAGTGGTAAATAAACTTAACTAAATATAAGCTCATTGATTACCATTTCTGTAATTAAAATATTACCTTAAAACCAAAATAAATAATTATATATAATATAAGGGTAACTTGGGACATAATCATACTTAAATTAAATAACAATATGGTCTACCTCCACACATAACACTAAATAGAATAGTTATACAGCTGACTTCCTTACCCAATTCCATAGAAGATATAACATTACCATATGCATTTTATTTATCACAAAACCAACCATCATTGGTTTATCAAGTAACCACCCATATTTGGTATATCACATAACCACCTGTCAAATTAACAAGCACCATTATATAATCATAGCACATAAAATATTACAATTATCAATAATTCACTCATAAATTTAATTTTCAATTACCAGAAATAATTTCAAGATATTGAAATAGTCAATCCAATTTCAAAATAATTTTCAATACCAAAATACCCAAAAGGGAATAAGTTATTCCTTTTCTATTTAAAAACATTATGGTTATAGAGGTAGAAACATTTCAAATAATAGTTACGATGGTGGGGAAGTTGTTGTCGCTGCATATGTCAAAAAACATTCCTTTTTTTAAGAAAAATAATAAAATTAATAATATAAAAATTTTCCATTTGAAAACATTTATAGTGAATTAAAATTCAAATGGTTTAATTATACACTTTATATAATATGGTGTTGTATATTATTGAAATATGCCTCAATGAAATGATATTGAGACGAAGTCCCTTTCCTTGAGTCTGAATCTTCAGATACTATATTTATATTCTTGAATAATATTCTTAGCTTAATTTATACTTATTGAGAAACTATTCAATTTTATTATTTCTTTTATATCACCTATTACCATTTTATAAAAATTACATAATTTTTTAGGTTTATATCAGGTGTTTTATCGATATTCGGTACTTGAGTCGAAAATGAATTTTTTATGATGTCAATAGTCCACATGTTAATTTATTACATAATCTCCAGAATAAAATTCATGAAATATTAATAACTTTTATACATCAATTATACTTTTAAATTAGACCATTTGTTTATGGTATGAAAAATGACCAACATTATAACCATAGAGAAGGTAGGTCGTATGTACACATGAGTAATGTTTAGATTTTTCATTGATCATTATGAAAATATGGTAATTATTTTTTTATCTTTATATAATGGTCACAATATAATTAAAAATAATAATCAATTAAATATAATTATATATATCATAAAAGTGATGTGGTGGATAAAAATGATCCACATCGCTTCGTGGAGGTGATAATTCACACGTAATCATCAATGAAGTTATAATTTTTATGTGAAAGTAAGATAATAATTGATATATTATTCTATTATAATGATAAATATGTCCTTAAAATCATATAAATAATTATTTCAATCATTATGACCATTATTGCGAGACGGTTATGGAAAACTAATTATATCAGTTCATGGTAGTGATAGTTCACACATTCGTAGAAATGATTAATTCATTTCCCATTTTTTGGAAGTGGAGATGGATTTAGGTGATTAAATTAAAATAATAACATAACATTACATTGATGATATTTTAGTTACTATTTCATATTTGAAAAAAAAAATTTAAGGAAGTGGGAGAAGAAATAAAATAGAAATACTTAAAGAAAATGATACCTCTTCTTTGGATGATAACTTTTGAAGAACACATTAACACCTCTAAAAAGTGTGTTCTACCTAAAATATGGAAAAAATGTGTGGAGGGATTTTAGGAAGTATTTTTTGATAGATATTTTCTGAACCAAATCGGTTTGGAAGTGTGAGTAAGAGAGATTAATGGGTTTCTTTTATAGGAGAGGTGAGATGAACCCTTTGAATTATTAAAAGAATTAAATTAATATAAATCCAATTTAGATTTGAAATGGATCCAAACATAGTTGGTTGGAATATAAGATTAGTAGGGATCTAAATATAATCAATAAATAAAAATTATTAAAGGATTTGTATTTTTTAATACTTATCTTTTTTAACCCCTTTTAACTCGTACAGTTTTATCACGTAATTTACACTTTGAGTGTTAAAATAATTACCAAATCATGAAAAAAAATCCAATGAATAAGTCATTAATGAAATTTTTTGATTTATCTAAAATTTTTGGCTTATTATTATATTCTTATAAATTCTATATCATTTAACTAAATATTTTATATTTTAAAATATGAATTATATCAATTTTAACTATTCATTACATGACTTTTTTGAAATATCATAACAACTTGATCCCATTGAAAAAAAACAGCATTAACTCAATTCTAAAAAGTCATATTCATCTAAAAATTTTTGTATATGGCATAAAATATTTCAGATTATATTAATTATAATATTATTAATGTCATTATTTTGATTATTTATTTAATAATTCTATTGTTACGTAATCTTTGTGTTATAATTAAATTTAATTATTTAATTCCTAAAAATTTTAAATAAATTACCATGTTGTATGTAATAATTTTATCATTATAATAACTATTCATAGAAGAAGATATCACATAGATAAACCCATGTTAAAATTGTTATAGTAATAAGAGACATATTTATAACATATTTGTCTTTACTTTAATTTAAATGTTATAAATTTCATAATCACACCCAAGTGGCTTCAAAAGGATAAAATTTCATCGCAAGGATGGTCATGTTACATAATAAATCATCCGATAATATTATAAAAATTTTTAATATAATTCTATAATATTATAATATTAATTTTACCCTTAATTTCCCTACATACCTTCATTCATGGTAAATAAAACACTAATGTTACTATTAAAAAAATAATATTTTGATCCTATTGAACTAAATGTTTTCATTCTTATTACAACCAGGTATGTCTATTTTTTAAAATTCAATTCATATAAGTGGGTAAATTTGGTTTAATTCTAATCCTGTTAAAGGATCAATAAAATGGGTTTTTAAGTAAAACGTTCAAAAGTTCACATAGTTTCTCCATTTAATTTTAATTTGAAACACCATACAATGAACTAAATTATATGAAATGAAAAAAAATTATATAATTATACCTTAAAACATGTTAAATAATAATCCCAATATTTTATTTTTAAAATAGAACATGTAAAAGTGTCAAACCTGTATTTAAAAAGGGTTTTCAATCAAAATGCAGCAAAATTGCATTTTTGGAAAAATAATTATCTATCAAAAAAATTAGAATTTGTTCTGATATCATTTATAGAAAAAATATAAGTTGTATTTTATACACTAAAATGAATATATTACATATATATTTCATTAATAAAATCTATCAAGAGTGATTTTATTATTTTATAAACTCTCTTATTTTAATTTTAATAGTTTTTTCAAAAAAAAACACATCCTTTATATTCAATTGGTTTTTATTTAATTTAGTAATTAATTTGGTAACCAATGACTTATTATATAAACTTGTGTAAACAATATTTTTATAATTCAGTTGATATCATTCATTCCAACAATTCCAATAATTATGTTATAACTACAACTTAAAATGATAATATTAATATTATATTATTTTTCATCATAACACAGTCTTGTTTGTAATATAAGATTTCATAGAAAACCATTTTTGTGTTCTGGGTATACTATTAGACCTAGCATCCATTTTAATGTACAATTACTTTATAATTCATAAATATTAATAATTTTGAAAAGTTCTTATTCTATATTTACCTTAAATGTTACATCCTTCCCCCTTTTGGAAGTTGTATCCTTGAAATTTTAAATTTGGGCTCAATTATTAAGGATTCACTTTTCAAAATTACATCATTGGAATCCCATATTGGAAAAATATTCAATAAAAATTCCACATTAAAAGAAAAAAATTAAATTACAAATGACACTCAAGATAACACATTTAAGGATTTCATGTAGGAAACCACTGATATAGAAGAAAAACTAACCATCATGTTCTAATATATAGTGATATAAAACATGATCAAGAGAAAATTCACAATTAGTAAACCAAAAACATGTGATGGGTTAAAAAATATTTAATTTCATAGTAGGAAAAGTAAATGGAAAATGTTTTTTTAATATATTTTTCATAATGTTGTGAAATTAATTTACTACCTAGAGTAAGATCATAAGGAAATATACTTACATAAAGATTAGAGGTTCATACTTTAATCAAATTCCACTACAAACTTATATATTTCCTCCAAATGATGAGTATTTAAGAGGAATTGTTTTCACACCTGAAACACTAGAAGCAACTTCTGGAAAATCACATAATCTATAAAATATTAATTATATATTCATCCTATCTTAAAACATTAACCCAAAACCAAAAATCTAGGATAAAATAATATAATTCCCCAAATATAGGAAAATTTAATAGAAAATTGACTAATATTGATCTCTAAAATTTAAAATTAGTACCCAAAGTCCTCCATTGACCATTTAACAAATAACTATCCTTGAAATTCATAAAGAATAACCTAAATAATGTTTGAAACCGAAGACTCAGAATAATTTGATTTTATAGTCTTCCAATAAATCTTTTAACATTTATCTCAAAATAACATCAAGTACTCTAGAAGTCTCATACCAAAAAGTAACTACCCTAATCACATATTCTCCAAGTTTGGTTAATCATTTCCATAAATAACCTAAAATCTATATATGTCCACAATAAAAACATAGGTTCTTCCAAAATAAAATTCAATAATTATTATTCAAATAAAATTCAATATTATTCTATTTTCCTTGGATATACATGGTTCCCAAAATAGTGAACATCTTTGAAAATTAAATTTATCACTTAATCCCCAAATCATTTTCTAGTTCCAAGGATATCCATTTGATAAAACAAAAGTCACCAAAATCAACATTTTCTTATTCCATTAACTTGTTTAACTAAAAATAAAACATTACACTAACCTAGGACTCCACATAGTCTGGTGGTAGGAAACACACCCTTGTCTCAATTAATTTGTGGGTTTGATCCCCATAGACATTCCAAATGCAATTATTTCCACCCATCTTGTGGATTGTCCCAATTTATAAAACTAAAAAACCATAACATGTTTTTAACCTCAAAGGTTGTATTGTACATCTCATTTAAATCCCAAATCATAATGAACTCAATATCTAAATTCGTGATTTATTATATATATTCACATTCTTATTTCAACTATATATGATTTAATATAAATATTACCAAAATAGAGAACAGTGTTCCATGATCATGGTGTCCACCTGGTTTCATCATCATTTTCTTCATGTAAATAGAAGGTCCATTCATTGCAATAATGATTTATAATTTCTTAAAAATCGATTTCTTCCTTTATCCAAATATACCTCGTACAACTTGAGTTATATTGGTGTTCACAGAAAAATAGTTTTGGTAAATAATCATGTATGACATATAATTTTAAAAGAAGTGATAAAACTAGATTTTTATAAACTATTCAGACTGAGTTTGACTTGAAACTTCCAATCAATTGTCCTCTTAAAAAACCATAACTAGGTGCTAAAATACTATATTGTGAAAGTACATAAATATTGGCTGCACAAGGGTTTCCTTCTATAGTAGATTTTCAATACCATTTATGCTTCAAAATCTTATGATAATGTAAAATATCTGAAAGATCCTTGATAATATTGACCTTTTTTGAAAATATGATAATATTGAAAAAATTGTATTTGATTAAAACAACCCATGATTCGTGATGGTATCAAGGTATAGAGGATGTTTTTGAGATCTCATAAAACTATTTTCAATTGTGTTGTATGTTAAAAAAAGTTTCAGAATCATCCAGACATCACTTTGAAATAATTATTGAAAGAAAGTAAACATGAAGATATTGGAATGTTGTTTAAGGTCCACCTACATCCATTTGTAACTGAATTTCATTGATATGAAAAAGTTATAGAACAATGACTTAACTAAAATAATAGACATAGAAACTTACCATAAGTTTATCCAAAACTCATAATACCTAATGTTATCTAAACTGACCTCTGATAGGTACTATAAATCCCCATCCTTAAACATTACTTAACCTTGAGTTCAATAAAGAATTTGAGTTTATTTCACATTGAGTATTTTTTTAAATTTAGATATTTAGAGAATTAGGCCATAACTCATACATAACATTTTAAATATTACAAAGTGGATACATCTGATCATTATCCATTTTTTCATCGAAAAAAAAAATTAAAAAGAAACATAGTTCTTTTTCATGTTTAAACATCATATATTTTCCATGATCTCATCCTTGACACTATTCTTCTTTAAATCCAATGAAATACATTTCGAAACGTGGGATTAGAATAAAAAGATTGGTAATGGATACATATAGAATGAAAATGGTTAGTCATGTGAAAACATGTAAACCATGAATACATTATCAAATTGCAATTATTTTCCCCTTTATGAAGTAGAAAATACAATTAACCAGATATAATATCACATATTACCATTTTTTCATAAAATATTAACATAAAACAAAAAAAATATACAATATATCAAGGAAACATGGGACATAATCATAATTAGATGGAATAACCATTTGGTAGACATCCACACATATCACAAAATGGAATTGTCATGCAGCTAACTTCCTTACCCAATGCATTAGAGGTTATAACATAACCACCCTTCCTTGATTTATCACAGAACCAACCATATTTGGTTTATCACATAACCACTCATCAAATGTACAAGTACCATTATATAATATTAACATATTAAATATTTCAATTATCAACATTTAACTCATAAAATTTCATTTGAAATCACTATAAATCTTTTCAAAATTTTGAAAAATTCCATCCAATTCCCAAATAATTTCAATACCAAAACACGCAAAAATTGAATAAGGTGTTTATTTTACATGTAAAAACATTATTCTTTATAGAGAAATCCAAATTTCAAATAATTGTTACAATAGAGGAGCATTCATTATAGACGCATACATTAAAAAACATTCATTTTTTCATTTTGTAAAGAAATTAAAAAACATAATATAAAAAATATTCATTTTGAAAACATTGGAATTAATTAACAATAAAATTGTTTAATTATAAACTATATAAAAGAAGGTGGGGTTTATTATCGAAATATGCCTTAATGGAAGCAGATTGAGGCGAAGTCCCTTACCTTTAGTCTGACACATCACTTACAATATTTATTTTACTAAATAATAAAGATAGGTTCATTTATACTTGATTTATAACATTTTTCATGTTTATTATTCCATTTGTATCACATATTACCATGTTATAAAAATTATATAATTATTCAAGTTCATATCGGGTGTTTTTGTAAATATTCGGTACTTGAGCCAAAACTTTATTTGTTATAATGTCAATAGCCCATGTGTTAATTTACTCCATAATCTATATAAAAATATTTATGACATAATAATCATTTTCAGACATCAATTATGTTTTTAAATCATACCATTTATTTATGGTATGAGAAATTAACAACATTGTAATCGTGGAGATGGTAGTTTATATGTACGCATGAGTAACATTTCTATTTTTCATTGATCATTATGAAAATAAGGTAATTATTATTTTGTCTTTACATAATGATCATGAAATAATTATAATTATAATAATAATATAATTATACTTATATTTATCACACAAGTGGAATGGTGAATAAAAATGATTCACATCGCTTCGTGGAGGTGATAGTTCACACATACGCATGGACGACGTTATCATTTTTATTTTACATAAAAATTAAGAAAATAATTGATATATTATTCTCTTATAATGATAAATATGTCCTAAAATTATTATAAAACATTAATTCCATCATTATGACCAGCCTTGATAGATGGTTATGGAAAAAAATTATATCGTTCTGTGGTTGTGAGGTTGACACATACAAATAAAAATTTAATTCCTTTCCCATTTATTAGAAGTGGTGAAAAAATTAGCAGATGTTATTAACATAAGAAAATATTAGTATATTCAGGATATTTAATTTATTATTTCATATTGTATGAAGAATATTTAAAGGAAGTGGAATATGAAATAAAATATAAATACTTAAAGAAAACGATACATCTTTGTCAGTTGATCACCTTTGAAGAACACATTAGTATCTCTAAGGAGGGTGTTATTACTAAAAATAAGGACTCAAGAATGTGGGTATGGATTATAGAATGGTTTTTGGGCGGATATTGGATGAACCAAAATGTATTAAAATTGTGAGTAATAGAGAGGAAAGGGTGCCTTTTATAGAAGAGGGTAGGGGAACCCTTGGAATTATAAAAAGTATTAAATTAATATAAATTTTATTTCGCTTTCAAATGTGACCAAACACATTTGGTTCAAATATAGGATGATTATGAGTCAAATTTTATTCATCCAATGAAAATTATGCATGTTTTTTTTATTTTTTTTATCCTTAAGGTTTTGTTTTAACCCCTTTTAACTCTTACCATTTTATCAAGTAATTTACACATTAAGGGTAAAAATAATTACCAAAACATGCCAAACGTCTAATGAATGAGTCATTAATGAATTTTTTAGATTTATCTCAAATTTTTTACTAATATTAATTTTTTTAAAAAATTATATCATTTAATTAAATATTTTATATTTTAAAATATTAATTATGTCATTTTTTACACTATTTAATAAATAACATTTTTAAAATATCATACTAACTTGATTACTTCGAAAAAACTACAATAACTTAATCCTAACATGTCATGTTCTTCCAAAAAAATGGCATCAAATATTTCATATTATATATATTTTAATATTATTAATGTCATTTTTTGATTCTTTAACAGATCTATTACTGCATTATCATTATGCCATAATTAAATTTAATTATTTAATTCCTAAAATTGAAAATTGATTTTCCATGTTGTAGGTAATATTTTTATATTTATAATAATTTCTCTTATTTGAAGATACCACTTACATAACTCTATATTAACATTTTTGTAGTAAAAAGATACATATTTATTATCTATTTGTCTTTACATTAAATTAAAGGTTATAGATGTCATAATCACACTCAAATGGATTCCGAGGATCACAATTTCAGCCCAATGATGTCCATGGTCAATAATAAATCATCCAATAAGAATATGATAAGTTTTAGGGTAATGTTATAATATTATAATATTAGTTTTACCTTTAATTACCATATTTACCTTTAACTATGATAAATAAAATAATAAAGTTACTATTCACTAAAAATTATTTTGATCATATTAGAAAAAAAAATTGATACTAAGTATAAAAATGATTGTCTATTTTTGAAAATTAAATTCACAAAAGTTGTTATATTAGTTTTAAGGCTAACCTCATCAATAGATTGAGAATACATGATTGTAAGTAAAACTCTCAAATGTTTACAAAGATTTTCAATTAAATATTAATGTGGAAAATCGTCAAATTAACTATATTAAATTGAAAAATAAAAATTTCAACTAATTATACCTTAAAAGCATGTAAATTTATAGTAGATAAATCAATATAAATTCGATGGAAAATAGTTTTGAAATAAAATGGAGTATTTTTCACTATTTATTAAAATATTAAATTTATCATACTAATATCAAAAATTTATCTAAATAAAAATATGATCTCCCTCATAAAAAAAATTATTTTGTCTAATATAACATATAATAGTGTCAAAAACTAGATTTAAAATGGGATCTACATCAAAAGGATGAAAAAATGTATTTTATTAAAAAATACTTCTTTTATCCATATATATGAATTTGTTCTTATATCTTCTCTAGAAAACATAAAAATGTATTTTAAATATTAAAATGAATATATAAAAAATATATTTCATTAATAAAATCCATCAAGAGTGATTTTATTATTTTATAAACTCACTTATTTTCATTTAAGTATTTTTTTCAGAAAAAAAAACACATCCTTTATATTCAATTGGTTTTTATTTAATTTCCTAATTAATTTGTTAACCAATAAATAATTATACAGAATTGGGTAAAAAATATTTTCATAATTTAGTTAATATCAATAATTCCTTCAATTCTAACGGTTATGTGATAACTATAACTTAAAATAATAATATTAATAATATATTATTTATCAGCATAACTCAGTCTTGTGTGTGATGTAAGATTTTAGAAAAACTCATTGTTGCATGTCGGGTATGATATTAGAAATAAAATCCCTTTTAAATTAAAATTGCAATCTAATTCCAAAACATTAATAAATATGAAAAAAGTATTAATATAGAAATACACTATTGCATTAAATGTTTTTTAAGGCAGTTATTTTTTATTCTTAATGTCGTCTTTTAGCCGAAGTTATTATAGGAGACATTATAAACATATTTTTTTTACATTGTTTATTTTACAACCGACGTAAAAAACACAAATCGGAAGCATTTTCCATGTCGGTTGATAAAAACCCGACTTGGAAAATGCTTCAGAGTCATGGTTTATTATAGTAGTTATTTGATAACCGACGTGGTATATACCATTTAATGTCATTTATTATATAACTGACGTTATAAAGCACTCCTTTGAAGCATTTATCACGTCGGTTGATTTTATAACCGACATGATAAACCTGTCTTCCAAGAGGTTTCCCATGTCGATTATATAATAACCGATGTAAAAACACATCTATGATGTCAGTTATTTTATAACCAACGTAAAAAACTATCCATTCCAATTTATTACATCGATTGTAAAATAACCGACATAAAAACCATTTCCAATGAACTTATTACGTCAGTTTCCAAATAACCAACATTAAACCTAAAACCTATGTATTTTTGACGTCATTTATGAAATAACTGACGTGAAAAAAAAATTAAATAAAGCTGAACCACTGCTATACCCATCCAAATTTCCTGTAAGAGATAAAAAGGTTACCAAAAATAGACCAGACCAGACCAGAACCCCCCCCCCCCCCACTAGACATCCCCCACCACAGCCCTGGACACCCCCCACACCCCTAGACTACCCCCACCCCCTAGATAGCCCCCACACCCATGGACAACCCTACCACCCCTTGGATAGCCCCCACACCCCCGGACAACCCCGCACCCTTCTGTATACCCCCACCCCTGGACAACACTCCCACACCCTTGGACATCCCTCCTACACCCCTGAAACAGACCAAGAAGTTTCCAAAAATAGACCAGAACCCCCCCCCCCCCACCCCACCCCACTAGAAAGTTCCCACCACACCCATGGACACCCCCACTCCCCTGGACTCTCCCCCCTCCTAGACACCCCCCACACCCCTACACAACCCCCCGCCCTTCTAGACACCCCAACACCCCTGAACTACCCCCAACCCCTAGACAGCCCCCCACACCCCTGGAAAACCCCACCACCCCCTCGATAGCCTCCCACACCCCCTGGACATCCCCCACCCTCCTGTATACCCCCCACCCCTTGGACATCACTCCCACACCCATGTACAGCCCTCCCACACCCCTAAAACAGACCAAAATGTTACCAAAAAAAGACCATCCCCCCAGTGGATAGCCCCCACCACACCATTGGACACCCCCACACACCCCTGGACTCCCCCCACCCCCTGGACAGCCCCCCACACCCCTGGACAATCCCCCCCTCCTAGACACCCCCCCCCCCCCCCACACACACACATACAACTGGACTCCCCCCCTCCACCCCTGGATATCCCCCCACACACATGGACAACCCCCACCCCCACCCCCCACCCTCATGGACACCCCCACACCCCTGGAAATCTCCCCCTCATCCCCTATACAACCCCACCCCCCACACACACACACCCCTAAAGAACCCCACCACCACCTGGACAGCCCCCCACACCCCCTGGACAGCCCCCCATCCTCCTGTATACCCTCACCCCTAGATAGCACTCTCACACCCCTGGACAGCCCTCCCACACACCTGAAACAGACCAAAAAGTTACCCAAAATAGACGAGAACCCCCCACCCCCACCACACCGGATAGCCCCACCACACCCCTGGACACCCCCCACCCTTGGACTTCCCCCCACACCCCTGGACACCCCTTATACATCCACCCACTCATCTAGACATCCCTCCCACCCTCCTGGACACCCTCCCACCCCACTGGACATCCCCCACCACACCCCTGAACACCCCCCCCCCCCCCCCCCCCACCTCACTGGACACCCCTAGACCAAAAACAGACCAAAACCCAACCAAAACCCAACCAAAACCAGACCAGAATCCCCCCACCCCACTGGACAGCCCCCACCACACCCGTAGACACCCCCACACCCCTAGACTGCCCACTGGACAACCCCCCCCCCCCACACACACACACACCCGTGTACACCCCCTGGACATCCCCCCACTCGCCTAAACATCTCTCCCACCCTCCCGAACACCCTCCCACCCCACTGGACAGACCCCTTCACAGCCTTGGACACCCCCCCCCCCCCACCTCACTGGACACCCCAGACCAAAAACAGACTAAAACCCGACCTAAACCAGACTAGAACCCCCCCTGGACAGCCCCCACCACACCGCTGGACACCCCCCCCCCCCCACACACACACACCCTTGGACTTCCCCGTACCCCTAGACATCTCCCTACACCCCTAGGAACCCCCTGGACATCCCCCCACTGACATAGACATCCCTCCCACCCTCCTGGACACCCTCCCACCCCACTGTACAGCCCCCACCACACCCCAGAACACCCTGCCACCTCACTGAACACCCCCACACAAAAAACAGACCAAAATCCGACCAAAACCATACTAGAACCCCCCCACCCCACTGAACAGCCCCCACCACACCCTAGGACACCCCCCACACCCATGGACCCCCCCCCCCCAGACAGACCCCCACACCCCTAGACACCCCCTGTACATCCCCCCACTCGCCTAGACATCCCTCCCACCATCCTGGACACCCTCCCACCCCACTGGACAACTCCCACCACACCCCTGGACCCCGCCCCCACACACACACACCCCTGTACTTCCCCCACGCCTTGGACAATAGCTGGATAGTTGGTGTTGGGAGAGGAGGCCCCGCCATCCCTCGGGGGGCTGAACGCCGCTGGAAGGTACTCATCACTCCCACATGCGATGCTTGAGCTGTCAAAATGTTTCACCAATGATTTCTTCCCCTGTAAACATCATTCATTCTATCACTTTGATGCCAGTATAACTAGGGAAAACACCATCACACGTGAAGGCGTTTCCCCTGGTTATATTTTCATCAAAGTGATAGAATGAATAATGTTTACATTGGAAGAAAGCATTGTTGAAACATTTTGGGAGCTCAAGCTTCCCATGTGGGAGTGATGAGTACCTTCCAGTGGCGTTCAGCACCCCAAGGGATGGCAGCACCTACTCTCCCACCCCCTGGACTGCCCCCCCCCCATCCCCATGGACACCCCGGACCCCCCCCCCCCCCCGCCCACTAGACAGCCCGCCCACACACCTGGAAACCCCCCTCACCCAAAAGGACACCCCCACACCCCTGGACAGCCCCACACTCCCCTGGACAACCCCTCCACCCTCATGGAAATGCTCTCACCCCCTAGACTGCCACCCCACCACTCTCATGGACACCCAGGATACCCCCTGCCCCACCAGATAGCCCTCCCACACCCCTGGATACCCCCCTACCCCACTGAACACCCCCCACACCCATGGATCCCCTCCCCCCTAGACCAGAATCCATACCAGAAAAACCATCATAAGTAGACCAAAACAAGAAGTATAGAAAAATTAAATATTCACACATATAACATTCAAAACATACAATTTAAAATTAAAAAAAACTAAATCCAACCAAAAAGACTACCAAATACACAATTATAATGACAATATTCAAAATTTCATTTTACACTACAAACAACTAAAATTCAATCAAACCTGTAATATAATTTGACCATTCCACTTGTATTTGTTTGACATATTGAGAACTATAGGGTTGAGGGTCATCAAATAGCTACAAATTAAAAGGATAGTATTTAACATGTAAAATGAATAAATCAATTGAAATATTATGGAAAAGTTTAAAAGGAAATATTACCAGGTCAAAGTTCACAACTGTCCCAGTTGTTATTATTTCGTACATATATCTTAACATATAATATCCGCATTCGATGACGCCTTGTTGTTCATGACAATTCCGTTTGAATATGTGTAAATTTAATATCTTATTTTTATTTAATAAATCAAAAAGTACAAATTATAAATGGATATTTACCTTTACATTTACATATTTGATCTTCACACACCTTTTCATTGTGTTTTTTCGAAGGTAGACCCATCCCCTATTAGAAAATAATATGAATGGGTTAAATTTAAAATTCATTATTATATTTAAAACTATTGATAAATTGAAACTTACTTTTCCAACATTTTCTTAAAACTTACCCGCACATCACCATGGACAGATCATATCCAATAAAGTGTTTTCTCCCTTGGGAAAAAAACCCTAATATCCAATGACCACTGATAAAAGAAAAATTAAGGTTAGTGGTTTTTTATGTTAAAAGATAATGAACTCTTTGAGAGAGATTTGTTTCATACCTCTCACAAAAAGGCATCATCCATCATTGTGTGACTATATTTTGTTCAAGTCTTTCAGAAATATAAATCATTCTTTGTTCCTCATCCAATACATGTGCTTCAGGGGAAATCAGATTTGGGTCCATGAATCCATATACATATGTCCGCTCATTCTTCTCACAAATGTTATAAAGATACCTAATACAAAACAGACACAAGTATACATTTTTAATAAATATAACGCAGGGAAAAGGTGTTAAGACTTACATGAAAAAAACATTCACCACGTTGATACCCAACTTATCTTCAGTAACAAGATCCATGATATCAGTTTTCATAATCCCCACAGTTATTTCACGTCCACAAACATGATCTTCAATTGGAAACTCATAATGATCCACCAACAAATTTGAATATCTTGATAATCTGTCAAGACTACTAGAATCTATATATGATTTCATAGCCATTTGTCTTTGTTGTTGTCTATATGGTATTACTTTACCGATGAATTATTCGTGTACAAATAAATTGAAAAATATATTAGTTTTCAAATGATAAAAAAACATTAATAAAAAAATAAAGTAGAAGATATAACATACATACCTCTATAGTAATGAGTCGAAGAAGTCTAGATGGCCAAATTAAAAAACGGTTAATACTATGTACAACTGTCGTCACCTCATCTTTAGGTAATGGTACTCAAGCTGATCCATCTATAATATCTTGTATAGTGACCCTCTTATTCTCTAGCTCTGATTTTTGATGAGTAACTGTATCTCTTATACAATATACCACCCCATATGCAACTATATGATGTTGAGGATCATCAACATACAACTCACAATAAGTAGGAAGCTGCAGTGGAGGAGTAGGATAAAAAAATGGGTTTTGTAGGCTGAGGTGGGGGGAGTGGGAGCTACTGGAAGAGGTGGAGGATAAATAATGGGGTCTGTAGGGGGAGGTGGAGGAGGGGGAACTGCAATCTGAAATTGTCTTTGCATGTCTGCAGACATAGACTGTACCGACGCTCTAGTCTTTTCCTCCATAATCGCACTAATATTATGAACTTCAGCTTCCAAGGATTCTATTTTTTTTATAAACACCCACAGCGTGAGAAGTTGAAGAACGTGGAAACGCTTTTCTTACCGATACACCTACCAGATATCCTTATACACGACCAGTATTTTTGGGCTTTCCCAATGCTTAAAATAAAATATCTTGCCTCCCAGCAGCTGTAAATACCCCATGTGAGCTCTTCTCCTCAAAATAATCCTGTATTAATTAATTGAACATTTCTGTAATGATTGAAATTATATGAAGAAAATAGTTAACCTAAATATATAAAATAAGTATCTTAAAATCCTCTTAGCTAAGATTCTTGAATCCTCTGAAAGATATTGCCCTTTTTTCCCATCCTAGCTCTCTTTAATTTTTCAATTCTAGATAGAGGGGATGAAGGGGCCACCTCTCCAGAGCTTGAAGACTCAGCTGTTAGTTTTTGTAATTTTTATGCCATCATTTGTTCTTCCAATAATTTATACCCTCCCTAAGATAAACTATGAGGGTATACATTTGTAGATTGGATCTCTTGATGAGATTTCCATTTTTTCTGTAAATTAAGAATATGAAATCATTAAAAAATCTTTAATAAGATCATTTATATAATAAAGCTTATAAAATTTTACATTGCCCCTACCAAAAAAGAATCTTTTCTTCTACTTTCAAAAAACTGTCTCCATGTGTCTTCATCTATGAAAGGATATATACGACATGGATCTTCATGAATCCTATGACCAAAAATGAAATCAGATGTGAGGGTTAATTTGAAATCCCTCCATCTCCTAAAATCCATCGATAAGAATTTCTTCCTGACTCCTCTAGTGTCAGGAATATCAAATGTTATCTGATAAAGAAGAGGTTAAACATATTATATATACTAGAAACATTTAAAGAATAGGAAAAAATAGCAAAAGATCATACCAAAATCGTCTCCCACAACTGAGAGATTATCTCTTTGTCCACACTTCTCCAGTCATAATACAAAATGCTTACTTTGCTCTTACCCTAAGTTGATACAAAACTCTTAAAATATTTTGCATTTGGACCTCTAATAATATCATCCTCATCAAACTCAATGATTATCCTCTGATCCTGTGTACAGGCAAGTGATAATTTTCGTAAACTTGGGCACCCACGTTTACCAACTCTTGAACTTTTTTTTGTAATGGGAGAACATGAGAAAGATTGGGGAACATCAAGAGGAGCATGTGAATGTTCCTCCCCAAAGGTCTGAACAATATACTCATCTTCAGAATCATGTTGTTGATCAACTGATTGATATGTCATTATCCTTCAAATCAAAAAAAACATTAGTTAACAAATATAAAAATTCAAATATTAAAATACTATTGTAATCAGAAAATAGAAAATTGTACTAAGTTATGTGATAGTAAACATGGTTAATATAGTAAGCATGTTAAACAATTGTAAATATGGTAAGGATGGTCAAGATGGTAAACATGGTAAACCTGGTAAACATGGTAAAGTCATTGTCACTGAACAAAAATAATAGATATATAATTTATGTAACGTTAAACATGCTAAAGTAAACTAAACAAAATTAAAACAAACAAAATCATATACTTATTTTGTTTTAATACATGTTTTTGTAAAAAAACATAAAATATCTAACATTTTATGAAAAAAAATGTTAACAAGAAATAAACAAATGTTACCTGTAATTCTAGGAATGTACAAATGGATTGTTTTCCCAAATTCCTTCGCCGTGATCATTCCTTATGGCACAAACCATGTCTTCAACATGCTCATCATTATGTTCTGTTAATCTTTCCAAGAAAGTAGGGATCTCACATAAATCAGCATCTACATCATGTTCATCCTCACCAACATATTTTTTCCCCTTGTAAAACAATATCCCACTGCATATCTGATTGATCTACTACATAGAAATAAAATATCCATGTCTTTACATTATAAAAGAATCAGTTGTGTCTTCCAATCTATTCATATTAACAACTGTCATTCCAAATTCATCGTGTCTGACACTATTGTTACCAATAAACCATTTACAGTTAAAAAATAAACTTTAATTTTATAGTAATCAACCTCCCATATGTCTTCAATCACTCCATAATATGCACTTGATACAGAGATTGGGTTTTTTTCCTTAACACTCAAAAAATGCATTGCTTCTGCAAACACCAATACACCACTATTCTAAACTGCACTTCTATTGTCTTGAGATTTCGTATGAAATGTATAGCCATTAATGTCATAACAGGACCATGTTATCACATTTTAACATGGACCACCCACTATCCATTTTAATGTCTCTGATACATCTGATCTACTAAGCAAGGTATTTTTAAACCATGACAAAAAAAAATTGTTGTGCTCATTCAAAATCCAAATTTCATTCTTCTTTGGATGGAATTGTTTCAACTCATTAATATGCAATGTGATATATGGTTGAGCAACAACTATTTTATTCAAGATGTATGATTCTAACTTCTTCATCTGTTCAACTGACAACGATTTGACTTTCAAGCCACGAATCCCCTTTCCCTCATTATTAACTCATTTATGGCAAGATAGAGGCAAACCTATGTACTGTGTCGTATCCAAGTAACTCGTACAAAAATTTGGAACCTCCTCAATAATATATTTTTCAATAATAGATTCTTCAGGTCAATATGAATTCTTAACATACCCCTTCAATATTTTCATATACCTTTCAAAAGGATACATCCAACGAAGATATACAGGTCCACAAAGCTTTATTTCTCGAACCAGATGAATCATTTAATGCACCGTTATATCAAAAAAAGTTGGAGGAAAATACATTTCCAATTGATAAAGTATACAAATTGCATCATTTTCCAAAATGTTTAAAGAATTCACATCAATCGCCTTATTACAAATTGAATTGAAAAAATAACACAACTTCATTATAGTCTTTCTGACACGAATGGGCAATATTCCATGCAATGAAACTGGTAGAAGTTGTTGCATCATGACGTGACAATCGTGATATTTCATACCTATCAACTTCAAGTCCTTAAATGAGAAAAAAAATTTACATTTGAAGAATAACCTTAAGGAACTTTGATATCATGAAGTCACTGATAGAAGCTAATTTTCCCCCTCTTAGATAATGTATGGAAAGCCGGGGGAAAGAAATGTTCATCTTCCATTAGGAGTGGGAGCTAACTCCAAACGTATTCCCATTGATAGTAAGTATAATATTACATTCAACCCATCTTTAGTCTTTCATGTAATATATAACAACGCTCCAATCAAACTATGACAGATATTCTTCTTCACGTGAAAGACATCAATATTATGTTTAACTTAATTGGTATCTCCAATATGGTAGCTCAAAAAATATTTACCTTTTCTTCCAAACATGTCTATCATTACCAGATTTTTCTGTCTTTCCCAATGTCACATCAAGGGTTTTTACCCTCTCAAAATAAAGATCAAGGGATAAAGTATTTGGAGAAATATCAAATTCTTGTGAGCCATTGAATGCCTTTTTTAGTCTTCTATAAGAGTGATCCATAGGCAAAAACGTTTGATTCCCCATGTACATAGTTTTCCTCCCATGATGCAATTGACAATATGAAGTCTGTTGTTTGCAAATTGGACATTCAATATTCCCTTTAACACTGTATCCAGACAAATTTCCATATGCTGGGAAGTCATTTATAGTGAACAAAAGCACTACATGTAGTTGAAAATATTCTATTTTATAATAATCATACACCTTAATACCATCCTCCCATAAAAGTTTCAAATCATCAATCAATTGTGACAAGAAAACATCAATATCATTGTCAGGTTGCTTCGGACCAGAGATAATTATACTCAACATGAAATATTTGTGCTTCATACAAACTTCAGGAGAGAGGTTGTAAATTACCAATAAAACAGGCCATGAACTATGTCTGCTACTAAGGGTTCGGTATGGATTCATTCCATCTGTGCACAACCCCAGTCTGAGATTTCTAATTTCATTTCCAAATGTAGGATACTGCTAATCAATTTTCTTCCATTGTGGACAATTAGCTAAATGACATATTTTTCCAACACATAACTACTCATCATCATTCCATCTTAACCTTTTTTGATCATGTGAATTAGAAAATAAACATATGAATCGATGAATTATAGGAAGATACCAAAATACCTTTTAAGGGATCTTTGTAAACTCAACATCAGCCTGTGATTTTTTATTCACCTTATAACATGATTTCCCACATTTAGGACACTCTAAAAGAAATTCATATTTCTTCCTATATATCATACAGTCATTCGTACATGCATGTATTTTCATGTATCCCAATCCCATCAGGCATAATATTTTCTGGGCCTTATAATGTGAATATGGCAGATCGTTATCTTTTGGAAGAATTTCTTTCATCAATTGTAGCATCTCTGTAAAACTTTTGTCACTCCATCCATGTTTCCCCTTCAAGTTAATAAATATTAAAAATGCTGACAAAACCATAAAATATGTACAACTAGGATATAATGGTTTTTCAGCATCACCATATAGATGCACAACTGTCGGTTCTATCACAATTTGCTCTACTGAAATATTTCAAATAATTTCTTCAATTGCATCAGATTCCCCATCTTGCGAATCATCATCATCAGTGAAATTTCGTTCAGTTTCACCATACCAAATTCAAGGGTTGTAACTCGGATTAAAACCATGACAAATCATATAATCTTTTATCTTTGTACATTTCAACTTCTTCAAATTCAAACATTTCAGACATGGACAGAAAAAATGTCACTACATGGAACATTTCATTTAGAAAATTCCAAAAACGCATCAACACCTTACTCATATTCATTTCTCATTCGATGTACCATAATCCAACATTGATTCATTATTACCTATAACAAATATCAAAATTATAAATCTTTTTATGATAAGATAAATATATGTTTATATGAAAAAAATCATAATTTTAATGTAAAATAATTTTCAAATATAAACCAAATCTATGTGTATTTAAAAAAATATTCTTGAATATGATTTTAAAAAGAAAATATAGTTATATATAATAGTTTTAAATTCATCTTGGATCCTTTCTTCTTAAGGTTCACAAAGAATACATCCTGGTGCAACTGGACACCAAATTCACCCTTCCGTAAAAAAGAAATATGAATTATAAATATTAAAATATGAATATATTCACTACTGAAAATTACATAGATCCTAACAATTTAAAACCTGTAGACAACCCCCCCCCCCCCCCCCCCACCCCTCTGGATATCCCCCCACCCCCTGGACACCACCCCCACCCCTAGACATCACCCCCACCCCTCCTGGACACCACCCCCCACCCCCTACCCCCTTGGACACCCCCCTGGACACCCCAACCCCCTGGACACCCCCACCCCCTTGGACACCACCCCCACCCCATTGGACACCCCCACCCACCCCCTTGGACACCCCACCCCTCCTAATAACCCTAGAACACATCAATTACTATTAAACTGTCAATTTAAAAATGACCAAACATCCCTAATAATAGAAGGAATGAAGAAGAAGAAGAGATGGATGCAGAAGAAAAAAGAAACAAATAATAAAGGAAGAAGAACATGGAATAAGTAACTTATTTAAGGAAATTCTATGGGATCCAAGAAAACCATGGGACCTCCAATGGTTGATAGAAAATTGGAGAAAATAAAGTAAACCAGAGAATCAAATCAAATTTAAAATAAAAACTCAGATGGAGAAAATCATAGTGTAAAGCCTATCTTCACGGCACAATGGGTTCAGGATAACTGCGCATCTTTTAAAACCACGACATGGTCTCCCCCGTAACCCCCTAGACACCACCACTCCCTTGGACATCCCCCCACCCCTAGAAACCACCCCATCCCCTTGGACACACCCTAGACACCATCCCCACCTTGGACACCCCCCCCCCCCCCCACCCCCTGGACAACCCCCCCCCCCCACCTCTAGAGAGCCCCCCCCCCCAACCCCCTTGGACACCCCCTCCCCTTCTGGACACCACCCCCACATCCTACCACCTTGGACACACCCCTAGACACCCCCCCAACCCTCTAGACAGCCCCCCCCCCCCCGGATAACCCCCCAAACCCTCTGGATGGGCCCCCACCCACTTGGACACCCCCCACCCACCCCCTTCGACAAACCCCCACCCACTTCGACACCCCCACCAAATTAGACCCACCCCCCCCCCCCACACACACACACACCTGGACTGCCCCCCCCCCCCCCCACCACCACCACCACCACCACCATGGACACCCTGGACACCCCCCAACCCTCTGGACAACCCCTCAAACCCTCTGGACACCACCCCCCCACCCCCATAGACACCCCTGGACACCACCACTCCCTTGAACAGCACCCCCCCTTCCACCCCTCTAGACAACACCCTCCCCCCCCCCACCCCCCTTGGACACCCCCACCCCTCCTAGACACCACCCTCACCCCCTACAGTAATGTCTTGGATCCGAGTGCCACTCCACGGTGCCCCAAACTCGGCTGGTCACATGACCTCCAGCACATTTCCGCAAATTCCAGAGGCTGCTGACTAGCAGTGAGGGCCTATGTCTGATAGTGGGGAAAATATGCCCTCATTTGTCAAAGTGTAGCGCACCGAAAAAGATAAATAACATATAACAAAATTGGAAGAAGTAAAACATACAAAACTCAAATGAACAACTGAAGTAAAAGATAACTAACAGTTATATAGTTAATGATGCAACATGTCTTTAGTTCTAAGAAATTAGCCAGAACATGTTATACAATAATACAATACACTGGAAAGTACAGGTACATCAAAAAAGAAAAACATTGCAACAGTAACTCAGCAGCATCACAAGCCTAAGCTCAGTCCCATGCTCTCCTACTCCTCGGCAACAATCGAGTACCTGTATAGGGACCCTTTCCCTTGTCCACACCTACAGCAACACAGTCCGTTTGGTCCAAAGACATGACCCAAACAGGGTGTGAGAAATGAATCCCAGTAGGCACCCACCAATGTTTTGTGCCCAACTGTCAGTGTAAATGTGCCACAGCAGTGTGCAGTAGTAAATACAATAACCCAAGCAGTACTCAAAAGTAACTAGTGGTACTAGTTATATTCCCATTTTTAATGTTCATTTAATCATTCAGTATAAAGAAGACACCATTGTGTACATATAAGTAAAAATTCAGTTTCCTCAGGCATGTAAACCCTTACCCTCAGGTAAAGAGAATCCAAACCCATAGGAATCTGCCCACAGGCATATCGAATAATGCCCACAGGCGTACGAGGTGTCGCCCACAGGCACAGAACCTTCTGCCCACAGGCACGAAAGAAGTTTCCCTCAGGCTAAACAGAGCATTGTCAACAGGCTAATCACAACACTGCCATAAGGATAAACAAGTAATAGATCCATTCCCAACATATAAACAATAAATTTATATACAATTACCCCCAAGGTAATTTAAGGCATGCTAAAATTTACGGTATACCCTCGGGTAACCTGGACAAATGGCTAAACAGAGGGATGCACCCCAGTGGTGGTCCTGGATCAAAGCAGCGATCCCAAACAGTAGTTTTACAAGTTCATTAAATTACATATGCCATTCTAGGTATTTAAAACAGCCAAGGCCTCAGCCACATGACACCCCCAACATGGTTTTGTTGCACATTGGTACACAAAAGGCAGAGAATTTGGAATTTAAACACCAGACCACCTACCTCGATCGCCCTAGATTGATATACGTGAAAAACTCTCCTCGAAACTCCCAAGAACAACGTAGATCTAAGGTGAACATAACCTTATTCAAACTCAAATAACATCCTTTAGATAAACAATTTGCAAGAGCTACTCTAGGAGAAGGAAGAACTCACCCGTGCAGTTCCAAGGAGATCGACGGTGTAGTAAACGGGTTCCCGGTGTGCGGTTAGTAGGCCCTCCAAGCTCCAGCTATCTCTCCCAAGCTCTCCTCTGTTTCTAAGCCTTACATGTGAATAGGGGAGGCTACTACCCATTTTATGCAAAAAAAACAGACTACACAGTGTGTACTATTGGGCACACGGCGTGTATTTTTCATTTTTTTAACTGTTCCTTCGGCGTCTACTTTCCACTGCGGCATTGTTCATCTGTCGACGTGAGTACACAATGTGTATTCATGATTACACGGTGTGTACTGTCTCTCATCTCCCACCGCCTTATTATTTTCCTACAGACTGACAACACGGCATGTAAATACCCACTACACGGTGTGTAGTCAGTTTTTACACCCATCATCGTCGACCAGCCTACACGCCCTGTGTACTCATTCCACACGGACAAAATACATAGTGTGTGTAAAAGTACACAGCGTGTAGTCACAAAATTTACGATTTTCTTCCATTTTCATTATTTTCTCAAAACACTTAAGGAAAAGATAAAATTAGAAACATGTACCTCAAGAATAAAAACCAAGTTCTTACAAACTTCCCACATTAAAGCAATTAGTCCCCGTATTTCCCTTCCAAGGGTGGTGAAGATAAATATCAGAATAACTCTGGGAACTAAGCATGTACGTCGTTCTCCCACTCCCAGGTTTCATCCTACACTCGGCCATGCTACCATAGCACCCGTACGAGAGGAACTGACCGACCTCGGAGAACCTTCGTGCTTCTATCCACAATACGAATCGGATGCTCCTCAAAAGATGAATCTATCTGAAGATCAACCTACTCTGGGTAAAAGATGTGAGATGGGTCTGAATGATAGCAGCACAACTTAGATTCACGGAAGATGTCATGCATAGCCCGGTACCTCTGTTGTAACTGCAACAGATAGGCAACCGACCCGACTCCCTCCAGAATCTCAAATGGCCCCACATACCTCGGTAAATGTTTACCCTGTCTTCTGATCTGCCTGTGTCCCAACCTCAGTGAAAAACACAAGAAAACCTGATCCCCGATCACAAACACTAACGGTCGTCTCCGGTGATCAACATAAGATTTTTGACGAGACTATGCAGTAGCCATCCACTTCTAAATAAACTGGACCTGCTTAGAAATCTCCTACATGAGACATAGTCCCTGTAAAGCTACCTCACCTGCCTCTATCCAGCACAAAGATGATTAGAATGTCCTAACATATAAATCCTTGTAAGGTTCCATCTCAATAGTTTTCTAAAAACTATTATTATAGTCAAACTCGACTAGGGGTATATGCTTCTCCCAAATGCCCCCAAATTCTAGGACACATGCATGTAGAATTTCCTCCAGAACCTGTATCGTACGCTCTGACTAACATTAAGTCTGAGGGTGGTAAGCTGTGCTCAGAAGAACTTATGTACTCGGTGCACTCTGAAAACTCTGCCAGAAATGAGATTTAAAACAGGTGTCCATATCTGAAATGATAGAATGAGGAACCCCATGAAGACATACAACCTATAGAATATACATCTTTCTGAGCTCGTCAACACCGAAGGTCTCCTTGATCGTCAAAAAGTTAGCTACCTTCGTGAGTCTGTCCACAACAACCCACACGGCATCATTGCCTCAAGGTGACCACAAAAACCCAGTCACAAAGTCTATCGTGACATCATCCCATTTCCACTATAGAATGGGTAACTTCTATAATAGTACGGCTGGCCTCTGATGCTCCGTCTTCACCTGCTGACCGGTGGAACAACTCGTAAAAAAACAGCTACTTCTCTCTTCATACCCTGCCACTAGTACTAACATCTCAAGTCACGGTACATCTTGGTAACTCTAGGATGAATTGTCCATGCTGAAGCATGAAACTCCCACATCAACTCCTCGTGTATATCCCTTGGAACCCACACTCATCCATGGAAACGAGTACCTCATCATCGCTTATCATCCAACCAGGAGGAGGGTCCTCACTTTCCACTGAATCCCATAGAACTAGGCCTTCTAAATTAGATATTTGTCTCATCCTCACTCTATCCAGGATGGTAGAAGTCATAGCTAAGGAATTAAGATAGGTTTTCCCCGGACTGTCGTGCACCTCCAAATGCATCTCAGGGAACAAGGCCATAGGCTTCCACTCATGACTGGCCTCATGAACCGCCTATGTCTGAGTCTTCCTGTTTAGTGCATCAGCAACTGCATTACCCTTACCAGGTGTATAGGCAAGCTCAAAATAGAAGAACTGAAGGTATTCGACCCACCTTTGCCTCCTTAGATTCAAGTCACACTTGGTAAAGATATACTTGAGACTTTTGTGGTCGGTGAAAACCACATAATTCTCTCCCAAGAAATAATGTCTCCAGAAGCGTAACGCATTAACAACTACATTCAAATCAAGATCATGTGTTGGGTAATTCCTCTCATGTGTCCTCAACTGCCGAGACCTGTACACAACAACTCGATCGACCTGCATCAACACAGCTCCTAGCCCAATACCTGATCCATCCCAGTAAAATGTATAGCTCTTTCCTTTCTCTAGAAGTTTCAATATTGGTCACTACCACCAAAACAGTTTTTCCCAACCCCCCCCCCCCCCCCCCCCCTCGTATCAGCGCTAACGAAAAAGCGCTGATAAAGGGATCTCCTTTATTAGCGCTTGTTTAGTAGCGCTGATAAAGGGGGGCCTTTATCAATGCTTTTTTTTAAAAGCGCTGATAAAGGGTTTAATAATAAAAAAATTAAAAAAATATATTAATATATTAATATATTAATATAGTTATATTGATATAGATATAATATATATTTTTTAAATATATTTTAGATAAGTATAAATGTACATTAACACTTAATATACTTAATATATAAGATATTTAGTGAAAATGGATTCTTAAAAAATTAATAAAATATTTTTAATTAATATTTTCTAGTTATTTTGTAGTAGTAGTCATTTAATAACAATTTGAAGACTAAAAAAATAAAAAAAATTAAAGAAAGATCCAAAATAAGTTGAAAACGCAACTCAAACTTCAAACGACCATAACTTTTGATCCCGGTGTCCGTTTGAGCTCTACCACATATCAAATCGAAGCCAGCGACGAGCTCTACGTCACCGTCTCCCGGGGGGACCCAAGTCAAGCGTTTTTCGAGACCAAAAGATTCCCAGAAGGCCTCCAAAACTGATTTTTTAGTCGGGGTACCCAGATTTTTTAACATTTTGTGGGTTTTCAGCCTCGTTTGAGGGGGTATTATTGGATTTTTTTGTGGGGACTGAATTTATTCCAAGGTATTACATTCATATTGATATTATGTCCTTGAAATTTTAACTTTTTTTATAATGAAGTTATATTTATAATCATATATATAACTATATGTACATATTTTTTATATATTCACACCTAAAAATTAAAATTTTAAAATAAATAATTAAACATATTTAGATATAAAATATATTAGCTCTATCTAAATAATAACTAATATCCATTTTATTTAAATACCAATATATGAATATTTATATAACTACTATATATTAATATAACTATATATATATTAATCTAGCTATATATATATATATATATATTAATATAACTACGTATATATTAATATTACTATATATATATTAATATCACTATAAATATATATATTAATATCACTATAAATATATATATTCATATAAATATATATATGTATATTAATATAAATATATATTACTATACGAATAAATATAACTATATATATATATATATATAAATAGAGATATATATTAATACAACTATATATAGATATATTAATATAACTATATATATATATATTAATGTAAATATATATTACTATACGAATAAATATAACTATATATATATAAATAGAGATATATATTAATATAACTATATATATATTAATATCACTATATATATATTAATATAACTATATATATATTAATATAACTATATATATATATATTAATATAACTATAAATATATTAATATAACTATATATATTTTTATATAAATATATATTACTATGTGAATAAATACAACTATATATATAGAGAGAGATATATATATATCATGAAATAGAAAACAAATCAAAATAGAGTAGTGGTAAGGGCTTAGGCGCGCAGGGGGGAGGTCTCGAGTTCAAAACCTGCTGGAGGCAGAGGCGCGTGCATGGGGGTGGATGTTGGGGTCTTGCGCTGATAATGGGTGGAGGGGGTGCGTGCGGGCACTAGAGGGGCTAAACAGTGCTGTTAAAATGGGGGATCAAGTGCTATAAAACCCCCCCACAATTGGCATGATTTTTTTAATTTTATGTAGTTTTTCTAAAAAAAATTAACTTTTATCAGCGATTTTTAAAAAGTGCTGATAAACGGGTCCTTTATCAGTGCTAAAACGAAAGCGCTGATAAAGGAAGTGCTGATATAGGACCACTTTATCACCACTAAAAAAAGCGCTGATAAAAGGGGTCTTTATCATCGCTTTTATTGAGCACTGATAAAGGGGACCCCCCCCCTTTATCTTCACCAGATTTAACAGGGCTTTTCCTAGTGCTGTTAAAGGTCCTTTTTAGCACTGATAAAGGGCGTATTTGTAGTAGTGGGTGCTGATGTCAACCTTCCCTTCAACTCCTGAAAGGCTATCTCACAATCTTCTGACCAAACAATCTTCACACCCTTCTTAGTCAAACCCGTCAATGGTGATGCTAAGCAGGATAAGTCATGTATAGAATTCCTATAGTAACCAACCATCCCCAAGAAACTCTGTATCTCAAACATGTTCTTAGGATGCTCCTAAGAAACTACTACTCTCACCTTCTGTGGGTCTACTACAACTCCTTCCTCTAAGAAGATATGACCCAGGAAGTGAATCTGGTCTATCCAAAAGTGGCAATTTGAGAGCTTAGCATATATCTGATGCTCTCTCAGTGTACTCAACATGATCTCAAGATGGGTGGCATGGTCGTGTCGAGTGTGAGATTACACCAAGATATCTCCCACAAATACTACCGCAAAAGAATCCAGATATGGATGCAACACACGATTCCTCAGAGCTATGAAAACTGCTGGCACACTCATGAGTTTGAACGGCATAACCAAGTACTCATATAGACCATACCTACTCTTCAAGGCTGTGAGAGATATATTAGATGGACTAACGCACAACTGATGATATTCGGATCTCAATTCAATCTTTGATAACACTCGTGTAATTTGATCAAAAAGACCATCAATCCTCGGTAAGGGATATCGGTTCTTGATCGTCAACTGGTTCAGCTTCCGATAATCCACACACAGTCTGAGGGTACCTTCCACCTTCTTCGTAAAAAGGACCTAAGAACCCCGAGGAGAAGTATTGGGTCAAATAAAACCCTTTGACTATAACTCCCCTAACTGTTTCTTGAGCTCCTATAACTCAGTTGAAGCCATCCTATAAAGAGAAATGGATACTGGTGCCACTCCTGGCATAAGCTCAATAGAGAAATCCACCTCACGCTCTGGAGGTAGACCTAAAAAGTCGTCAAGGAATACATCCCTGAAACTATCAACCACTAGAGGGAATTCCATATGAAAGGACCCCTGATCATCTAGATATAAACTCACAATCTGTGCTGTGACTACCCCTTTCCCACGATGCTCTGGTCCAGCTCGACTTTCCAGAACATCCCACTCACCTTTGTATAGAAACTCTCTACCCTACAGTGATGTGAAATGCACCCTACGACAATAGGAGTCTAAAATGTCTCGAAAGGGAACCAACTTGTCCATACCGAGAATGACATCATAGCTCGTCATCTCTAAGACATTGAGGTTACAAAGGAAGTGACACCCACCAACCTCAAGGGGGCACTCCCTGCACTAACGCACACTAGAGGTTCTAGTCCCTAACTGAGTGTCTAGCGTTATAATATCAGAAGAAAAAGAAACATAGAGCCCAAGGCTCTCCATAACAGGCACAGATAAAAGATATGTGTATCACCCATATCGAAAAGTACTGAAGATAAGACAGAATCTACTAGAATAGTACCTCTGACCGTAGAAGGTTTGGGATCCTGCTCTTGTTGGGTCTGTTGCACTGTATATGTCTGCCCAGTGTTGTGGCCCAGTGACATAGCCTGGCTACACTGAGCTATCACGCCCTGCTGCCTCTGAGATCCTGGTGTCTGGATACCATGGCCACGACCACCATCTCTACCAACACGCCCTGACGTATTCCAATTTCCCAACTGGTAAGAATCTGATGGTCATGCTCCCTCACGCGGAGTCTCCACAGAACCCCTCTCACTAGACACTAGTAGAAACTCCCTGTAAAAGTGCTACAGATGCCCCATCCTACCGCAAGCTCGGCATTCCATTGGGTCACGTGGACACTACAGTCTCTTGTACCCCTACTTACCACACTTGTAGCACATAACCTGACCACCTGAAACATTCTTCTGGCTGGTACTACCACTATGAGAAAATTTCATCTGTCTCTTACTCTTACTGGTGGAAATAGTACCATAAAATGGTGTCGAACAACCCTGGCCCACACCACTAGCTTTTCGCAGATTTCACTCGTTAATCAGTGCATGGTTCACAATAGAATGTATAGTGGGAAACCTGAAAATATTCACCAGTGCGTGGATGTCATATCTAATACCATCCTCAAAGAGTCTATCCCTCAACGTCTCATCACCCACCAGAATGAGTGCAAAATACTGAAGCTTGGTGAGACCAGTATAGTAATCTTTCACCGACATAGCGCCCTACAGCAGATTCATGGACTCTGTAGGTCAATCTGCCCTCAGTGTCTCTCGGAAGAAGAGGCCATAGAATGCTGTCTCAAAATCTTCTCACGCCTTGTCTCTGTGATGATATAACTGGGTGGTAACATCCCACCACCTCTTGGCGGAATCACACAGCATATAAGTCGCGAGCTTGACCCTTCGCCTTGGAGGTGTCTTAAGATGCTTGAAAATAGTCTGCAATGAATCCAGTCAATACTCCGTAGCCTGTGGTCCTCCATCCCTTGAAACGTAGGCGGATGCTGCTGCTAGAAGATACGAGTCAGCTCATCCATAGATGTGGTAGCAGGCGGTGCTCCCGGAAATGTCTGCATGAATCACATGAAGCCTTCACAAAACTATGCATCCACGCCTGTGTCTGGTATAACGGCTGGCGCCGCATCTGGCTCTACTGAAGGATCCACTTGTATCCCATGGCCTACCATCTCTGGAGTATAATCGTTGCCTCTCTCTTGGCGAACAATGTGTGGTCGTCTTAGCGGCATGACTCTACAAGGTCAAATGCAAGCCTTAGATCAAGATTATCAAAGACCGAAAACAAGGAGACGGAGAAGGAATATTTTCAAAATTTACAAAACTTGACTAATGATGTGTATAAAGACTACACGGCATGTTCTCACAACCGTTCACATGGGCGTGTACTCCATCTTAAACTAGCCTTGTAACACCGCAAACACACGACGTGCCTTCTAAATACACAGCTTGTACTTAATTCCCCCTTCCCCGCCCGAGTCCTTCTACACGGCTAAGCCACGTGGCTCACTTGGAAAAAGACTAGATGGAATGTATGGCATCTGCACAGCATGTATGGTTTAATTTCCAACTGCCCGTGTTGTTCGTGACATGGTCGACTACTCAGTTAACACCACACGGCGTGTTACACCCGTACACGGCGTGTACACCACCCCGTTTCCCCAGCCACACGGCTAAGTCCACACGGTCACCCACTGGTAAGGACTACACGGTGAGTCCCTTAGATACATGGTGTGTTCATGAAGAGGTAACACTAACCCGTGTTTTCTATCTACATGGTCGGGTCCCCATGTCAGACTACACGGCATGTTCCAAGGTGGACATGGTGTGTATGTCTCATGGTCTCCTCCGTCTGTGTTGTTAGTTACACAGGCGGACTCCAGGTTAACACTACATGGCACGTACCTCCGGTACACAGAGTGTTTTTCCCAATCCTTTCCCTACCTTGTGTTTCTACCCACACGGTCTATGACATGGGATGAGACTATATGACATGTACTTAGGGTATACGACGTGTACTCAAAAAGTTTTCATTTCTTCCCGAATAGAAGAACACACAGCTTATGTCTGAGGAACTACATGGCGTGTATCCTGGGTTTTCCAGACAGTAAGCCTCATATACTACTCCAGAAACTAGAAAATACTGAAAAACAACACCTAAGTGCCAAATTCCAATCCCTGAGGGCCCATACTCCCCGTGAATCAATGTTTGGAATCTTATACATGTTATACACAAGTAAAAAAGTCAATGATTCAGAAAATTCCCGTCATTGAGGGCCCATACTCTCTAAAAACCAATGTTTGGTGTCCATCCTATCAACAGGTTCAAACAAAAATACTCTATCACATAGCAGGTATCTATCAAAGCAGCTATCACAATAGTATGCTTTTCTAGCACAACTACTATCACAACAACATGAAATTTCTAATGCACCTACATGGCATGGAACTATCCATGGCATGTGATTTCTAGCATGTGACTAAATGATGCATGAGATGGAATACCCTCATCTTATCAGGTTTCAACTAAATAGAACACATGGATAAAATATAAACAGCAAAATCACAAGTGCGTCACTAAACGTTGAAAATAAAATCCACTATAAAATTTGAAAAATCAGAATAATTGAAAAAATATGAGGTAGACTGGATTTTCCCTATACACGGGTTAGCTAATCTCAGACACAGATTATTCCCAAATACCTATTTTGTTCTATCCCTAACTAAGGCTCCAAATAGTAAGTCAGAAAAAAGAACTCCTCTGATACCACTTTGTAACGTCCCGGATCCGGGTGCCACTCCACGGTGCCCCAAACCCGGTTGATCACATGACCTCAAGCGCATTTCCCTAAATGCTAAAGGCTACCAACTAGTAGCGAGGGCCCAGGTCTAATAGTGGGGAAACTAGTCCCTCATTTTTCAAAGTGTAGAACAACAGAAAAGATAAATAACATACAACAACATCGTAATAAGTAAAACATACATAAATAAAATGAACAACTGTAGTAAAATAAAACCAATAGTTTTATAGTTAATGATGCAACATATCTCTAGTTCTATGAAAACAACTAGAACATGTAATACAACAATAAAATTAACTGTAAAGTATAGGTATAGAAAAAAAATCAAAATATTGAAACAGTAACTCAGCAGCTTCGCAAGCCTAAGCTTGGTCCCATGATCACCTACTCCTCTGCAACAATCAAGTACCTATATAAGGACCCTTTCACTTTTCTACACCTGCAGCAACATAGTCTCTTTGGGCTTAAGAAATGACCCAAACAGTGTGTGAGAAATGAATCCCAGTAGGCACCCACCAAAGTTCTATGCCCAACTATCAATGTAAATGTGCAACAGTAGTGTGCAGTAATAATGCAATAACACAAGCAGTACTCAAAATTAACTAGATGTACCAGTTATATTTCCATTTTTAATATTCATTTAATCATTCAGTATAATGAAGACACCACAGTGTATTTATAAGTAAATAGTCAGTGTCCTCAGGCACGTAAACCCTTACCCTCAGGTAAAGAGACTCAAAACCCACAGGAATCTTCCCACAGGAATATCGAATAATGCCCACAGGCATACGAGGTGTCTCCCACAGGCATAGAATCTACTACCCATAGGCACGAAAAAAGTTTCCCTCTGGATAAACAGAGCACTTCCCACAGGCTAATCACAACATTTCCCTCAATCTAAACAAATAATCGGGCCATGCCCAACATATAAACACGAAATTTACATACAATTCCCCTCAATGTAATTTAAGACATTCTAAAATTTACAGTATACCCTTGGGTAACCTGGCCAAATGGCTAAACAGAGGAACGCACCCTAGGGGTGCTCCTGGATCCAAGCAGCGATCCCAGATAGCAGTTTTACAACTTCCTTAAATTACCTATGCCATTCTAGATATTTAAAATATCCAAGGACTCAGCCACACGACTCCCCAACATGGGTTCGTTGCACATCGGTACACAAAAATGCATAGCAGTTGGAATTTAAACACCAGACCACCTACCTTGATCGCCCCTGATCGATATACGTGAACGAAGCTCCTAGAAACGCCCAAGAACGATGTAGATATGAGGTGAACATAACCTCATTCAAACTCAAATAACATATTTTAGAGGAATAATTGGACCACGCTACGCTAGGAGATGGAAGAACTCACCCATGCGGTTCCAAGGAGATCGACGGTGCAGAAAACGGGTTCCGTGTGTGCGGTTGGGAGGTCCTCCAAGCTCCGGCTATCTCTCCCAAGCTCTCCTCTGGTTCTAACCCTTCCCTGTGAATAGGGGAGGCAAATTCCCATTTTAAGCGAAAAAAAGACTACACGGTGTGTACTATTGGGTACACGGTGTGTATTTTTCATTTTTTTTAACTATTCCTTCGGCGGCTCCTTTCCACCGCGACATTGTTCGTCTGTCGACATCAGTACACGACGTGTTTTCCTGATTACATGGCATGTACTGTTCCTCATCTCCCACCGCCTTACTATTTTCCTACCAACTGACTACACATCGTGTAAATTCCCACTACATGGCGTGTAGTCAGTTTTTACACCCATCATCGTCGACCGGCCTACACACCCCGTGTACTCAGTCCACACGGCCAAAATACCTGGTGTGTGTAAAAGTACACAGCATGTAGTCACAAAATTTATGATTTTCTCCCATTTTTCTTATTTTCTCAAAAACACTTAAGGAAAAGATAAAATAAGAAACTTGTATCTCAAGAATAAGAACCGGGTTCATACACCTACCCCCATGGACACCCCCAACCCTCTAGACAGCCCCCCCCCGGACAACCCCAAAAACCCTCTGGATAAGCCCCCACTCCCATGGATACCCCCCCCCCCCCCGGAACCCTCCGTACAACCCCCCAAAACCTCTATACATCCCCCACCCCCCTTGGACAGCCCCCACACCCCCTTGGACACCACCCATACCCCCTTTGACATCGCATGCACCCCATTGGACACCCCCAACCCCCTTAGACAGCCCTCTCACCCCCTGGACACCACCCCCTACCCACTTTGACACCCCCTAGACACCCCCACCCAACTGGAGTGCCCACCCAACCCCCCTACACACCCCCACCAACTTGCACAGCCCCCCCCCCCCACCCCCTTGGAAACCCCCTCTACATGCTCACACACATGATAGAACACAAAAAAATCATAAACATGCATGATATCACTTCCATAGGTTTATTTTACCAGAAAAAAATTATCATGGTATAGATGAACACTATGAAACTAACCATGATAGAAAGACCAAAGAAAAATAACATCTCAACAAATTAGTTTAGGGAATCGCGAAAAAAACTGCAAAGGAGTCATGTGAGGCATAATTGAGTGTTCTGAGTTGACCTGATAGATCTTATAATAATAAATATGAAGAATAATGTTGAAAAAATGATGCTAGAGGGCACAACTTCGGTGAATCAAATCTAGGTTTTCCACATGAGAGAGACGAGTCACAGGTCGCCTGATCGAAGAAAACAAAATGACTGAATACAGGGTGCGATAAATCATTAAAATGATTTATCACGTCGGTTATTTTATAACCGACTTCATATATGTCGCTTTATACAGACATGATAAATTTCTGAGATTGTCTTTATCACATCAGTTTTTATAACCGACCTGGTAAAGCACCGAGCTTTCCTTTATCATGTCGGTTATAAAATAATTGTTGTGATAAAGCGTCGAGATATCCTTTATCACATCATTTATTTTATAACCGATGTTATAAAGCATGCCAGATTCGATTTTCACGTCAGTTATACAATAACCGACCTCAAAAAGCTAATCTCCATATATTTTACATCAGTTATAAAATAACTGATGTAAAATATGCATCCTGATTGATATATCACATCGGTTATATAGAACCGACGTGAAAAATGCCAACGTGTTAAACGTTTTTTCCACTTTTTTTATTTGGTATGATACATGAAATTACAAGGGAATTTTAATTTTGATGTTTAGTGGAAGGGCCTTTATTGAACCAAGATTCATAACATTATTCTGAGAGTTTGAACACATCAAAGTGTTGTTTTTAGACTTAGGATAAGGCCTAAGGGATTTATTAGGTGTCTCGTTGTGTTTAGGGAGCATGATACCTAAAAAAACTAGGCTTGGATGGTCTTTACAGGGCACATTATTGTTCTGAAATCGTACGGCCCCATCAGGAACCAATACACCTTATAGAGTGGGGAAGATGTGAAACTCATGGGCTACGCATAGGTTTCCCAAACCATACACCAAGTCTGCATGATTAGTTCCAATGTGGGAATAATGACTGAACTATTCACCACACGGTTGGCATATGGTTAGGAAAATAGAGAGGCATAACCATGCGAGGTGTGTTCCTTGGGCAGTGAGTGATGCATGGTTGGTGCATTGTTTGACCAAAACATGCATTGAAACCTTGTGACCCAGTTTTTAGGGGTAAAATGAACATTTTTCCCATAATGAGTTTAAGTTTGTTTTTCTTTATTCTTCTCCTCATCTAGTTGTGTGAGGCTCTCCTTTGGCACCTTAGTTTCCTCCTCAATCCTATTATAGGCTTCATGATAACTCCTACGTATTTCATCAGAATAGATCATTTTCTATCGTTATGGATGTACACTAGTAATTTATTAACTCCTTTTTAATAATTATTCATTTAGTATTCTATTAACAATGTTATCAAGGTGCAATCTCATTTTCCCTATTTACAGGGTGGATATATATTTCTTATATTTCATCTAAACCAAAAAAAATTTAAAGATAGATATTGGACGAGTGGAATGTCATAAGCCTGGTGTAGATTCTCTATGTGTCTTTCTTGAGTTTTCCTTAGTATTAGGAATAGTGCTGTTTTGTTGCACACTGGCCTTTATTGTACATCTCCCTAAAATTGAATTCTTCACTTTCAATTAATTAACACACCTATATACACTCATTATGATAACTATTATGTAAATTTAGGATGTCAACCATGATCATGGACATAATGTGTGTGTTCTAGCTCAAATTAGACCCTTATAATTAATTTTTTAAAATGTTAGGATTCCTTATAAGATTTCTTCTTGATTTTAAAAGGAATTTACCCATGAAATAGTATTCTTAACCAATAACTGAACCTCCTAAGTTCCGTGTTGAATCTTATTAATTCTTTTCATGTTTATTAGTTCTTCAAAAATTCCTATTTTAAGTGAATTGAGTTATGACTCTTTCTTTTGAAGATTAATTATGATAAATGAATTGTTTTTGATCAAGGTCATGTTTTGATAATAAAACCACTCAAGTGAGGTGTGTTGTATTTAAAACGGTAAAATTATGAGTAGTGGTTTATGGTGTTCTTAGAATAATTATTGTTCCTTCTTCAATGATTAGAATTTATTGTTCATATATTGAATTTTTTGGACATGGCCTCTATTTTAATCAGAAAATGGAGTTTTCCCTTTATAAATGTTTATAGTACCATTTCACCTTATAAGTGAATGGCTCGGACCTTTTCCTACCTAAATGAAAATTGAACTAAGATTCTTCTAATGGATTGGATTCACTAATGAAAGGATTTTACTGAGTAGTTAAATGACCATTTGTTCGTGCTTCCTTTTTTTATTTCTTGGCCCATTAAATTTAATTTCCATGTGTTGTTAAATTAATTACCATGAATTAAATGAAATAGATAGACATGATGGAATGAATTTCATAAATTATTCTAAATTTTTAAAATATATTACTTGATTATCTTAAAATATTAAAATGAAATGAATTTTAAATGTTGGAAATGCAACACTTTTCATTTAATTATTAGTGCATTATATAATTACAATGTGATTCCCTAATGTTAATTAGACGTAATAAATATAAATTATGAGTGGTAATGACTCATGGATCTAGTTATTAATTATTAATTTATTAGTATTCCTTAAATGGGAAGTGGAACAATGGTATGGGATTAATTGAGCATGCAAGAAAAATATGATCACATATGTCGCGTATTGACTCATAGTGTGTCCCACCATTGATACTATGTATAACATTTGGATGAGGCACCGAGATCCCTATTTAGAATGTTGACATGTTGGTTCACTCACCATCATGAGTTTGATGCTTGATGTCTCACAATATATTCACATGTAGGGAATGTACCCAATAGCTTGAGCTTATAGGCTCATTTAGACTAGTTATGATTGACTGAATTGTGCCTGATCTATCCAACACCTAGTTTTCTAGGTATACAGCCACATACATGGTTCATGTTGGGGGATGAAATATATAATTATATAATGTATATATTATTAATATATACGTATTCTTATAGGTCGCAAATATCTTTTGGGAAATGATCCCAAGTAGTTAAAGACTTCATGTGTCCTTTATAAACATGAGTGGGTTTTGTCTATTTATTTCAGTATTGTTTATTATTTATATCACCTGCACATTATTTTATTTAACATTCACATATATGATTTAGTTGTATACACCATGGGAGGAAACATTCTATGATTTATATATCACACCCTACCCGGGATACCATTGCACTGGGGTACCTGAGTAGAACTTCTGTTTGCGCGAATATGGGTAATTAGTTGTCTTTTTTTCTTATACAGAGGAGTTAAGAGCACAAAACCAGGATGAAGATCGAGATTCTCATTGAGATCACCCATGAGTATTTTATTTTTATTATCTCTTTTAACAATGCTATATCTTTGGATCATGGTGTATATCTACTATTTTAGATTATGTATCATCATATATACGTGCATTTATCTTTGTATATTGGTGTTGGACAAAATTTATTATTCTTTTTATTTTTATTTTTCTAACATATCTTTATTTTATTAATGATTCCACTGTTTAATGTTATTAATTATTTGATTTATCATTGTGCTGCTCTAATATGATGTTGTAGTATCCCGACTATCACCTCATGAGACAATTGCTGTTAGTCACCATCCTTTGGCATATAGGGAGGTATTATTAAGGCCATGTAACCCAACCGTTCATATAAAATCTTAGTGGTCAGTCTGGTCAGGAAATTACAACCATAGCATCATTATCATTCAGCATTTTCTTCTATACTCTGAGGATTATTTATAAATATTCTGAAGATACAATTTTGTGATCACATACCTCAATTATTGAAACCTTCATATTTAAATTCATAGGCATCCTTGGTAGTGTATATTTTTCAATACCTATGTCTTTTAACATATCTTTATGTTTGTACATTTCCTATACAAGGCCATTCACTAGGTCAAAAAATGAATCAGTAGTTTTTACTAGGTACATCATTGAGTATTTGAATTTTTTATAAAGAACATAAATCATAACCTATTTTATATTTGAATTTACTTCATAAATATTAAATAATTTCACCCATATATTATTCAAGGAAATGAACTATATTACTTTCATGTACATGGTGTTAGATATCTCTCCCATGGAGTATTAATTGCATTGGAATTGTAACAAAATAACACTAAACCACTAATTAGTATATCAAACAAAGATATATTGGGACATCAAGTGTACCTCTCAATACTCTGGATTATGCCAACTATCAGTGAGTTTTCTGGAGTTACCATGGGTATACTTGATGTTTCTAGAAGGAGTTTCACCACTAAGAGGGGGGGTTGAATTAGTGGTGATTTTTTAAAAATAAAATTCTTTTAAAGTTAACCTATGTTGACCTGTTAGGATTTTATCCACTCTTGTTAAAAATAAACCTCTCCCAAATTAAGTAAAAACAATTGGCACGGGAATATAATATTTTTTCAAGGTTCGACCTTAAAATGAGGTCACACCTTGTTGTGATCAGTTAGACTCCGGAATCACTATTCTCCACTATAATCACAAACATTTATAAATTAAATTTATTCACTAGAATAAAGTCCCACTATTCTTTACAGAGTCCCAATAGTACAATATTTTCACACTACCTTATTATAAAAATGGCTACACAACAACATAAGAATGACCACTTCTGAATATTGATTTTTTCTGAAATAACTAGTGAAGATCATTATTTAAAGACCTCAAGATAAAAAATATTTTATTCCCACAATTTGATGAATTCCATTGAATATATCTTTCCTCAAATATTATTCCTCTTTACTTATCAATTATATGCTTCTCAAATAATATGCCAAATTATCTTTATGTTCATGAAATAATTATGGAATAACATTAATTTATTTCGGTGAACTATTTATACAAAAATTCACTACTTTGAAAATTGATGTTTACATTCAGATATACCACTACATACCTTCTAAAATTACTTTTATTGATTTTCAATACACTTATCATCTTTGTAAGTGAAAAATAATCAACATAAGATTCTCTACATTGAACTTCAGTACCACTACCCACTACCATTTGTGTGATTAAAAAAATTTCATGAATATATTCACACATTTCATCTAAGACTCAACCTGATATTTATAAGAAAATATTCATAGGTTATTATTTGTGGTTATCACATGATAACACTGCCATTGTGTGTATCAGTTTAAAGAGGTTCATCGGAGTTTACAATTCTTCCTTGTTAAACCTCATCTGCAAAAAAATTGTACAAAACAACTCTTCTTCTCCACACTAAATTATCACATAGCATAATATCTGCAAGGCAATCACTACTACACCCATTATCAAGAGCCTCATACTGCTTCACCACTTTATTTACATTAACTGTGAACTAAATATTTCCACAAATCAGACTGCATCCCTGAAGTGTCTCATCCAATAATAGATTGTTCGCAAAGCATTGTCTATAAACCATACTTCATTCCTAAACCATTATCATGAAGAAACCCCATCCGGGAAGAACCTCAACTGAAAACTACATGGCATGTGGGTTCATCCATGAAGTATGGAAACCCTTAAAGGAAATTCCCCATAAACCACTTTCTGTGAAGGTCCATCACCGCGAAGCACATCATCTGCAAATGTTGTTGTTTGGGGATTCTCACAGTATTTTTATTCACCCCGAATCATTCCCACATGGTGGTAACATATTTATACAAGATTTATTTATCTCTTAAAAGAAATTATCATCATGAAGAATATCTTTTCTTCACAAAAAAATCTTTTGTCAAATTTTCTAACCTTCTGAAAAGTCATTAAATCTCATGTATGGTAGCTAAACATGTATGATCCTCACCTGTCGAACCCTCATACATGGGGTGCTCTATTATGAAGGAATATCTCGTAGGAGGAAGGAAAATATCTCTCATATGATTTTATTAATGGAATTTGAATGGGGGATTCAGATAATACACCTCATGTTTTTCCTTGTTTTTAATCGGTAAGTGAATAGTATCAGTGTACTGTTGTCCCACATTGAAACCCGCATAAGGAGGGGCAGCATTTTATCAGTAAATCCCCACTACTTACCATCCATAATTATCTTTCCCCTCTCCTTGAACTTCCACATACTGGTCATTCAGGTGTTCTCCTACACCCACCCTTCTTGCAATCCTTCTGGCCTTATCTATGTGTATATCATCAAGCATGCACCTCAACATGGTCCTACCACCCGGCCCGCTTCTTTAGGCTAGCCTTTCCATCGGGTTTGACCCTTGGGTCCCCCTAAATTCAGTTGAGGGTATCCCATAAACAAAACCATTTCAAACAAAAAAACTCAAGACACTCTCAATTCACAATTCAACTACCTTCAAATCTTCTAGACTTAGTGCAAACAATTTTTTCTTAGTCACACATGTCTTAGACATTGAAGATTAGCACATTCAATCATCACAATCGTAATACCAAGATTAATTTTCCTATAATAAAATTTAATTCAATAAAAAGAAAAATTGTCCAACAGTGAAATCTAATGATATTAAATGACTCTATAAAAATTCTCTTGGAATCTTCAATCCATCCATAACAATTCTCTTAGAATCGCCACTTTATACACATGTTGACACAAAGTGGAAACAAGTGAAACAATAAGTTTTAACAATCTCCCCCTTTTTATTTTTTCAGTATCCCTTCTCATATAACTTCACACATATCATTATAAATGTCAATATGTTTGTTTCTTTACTCCCTCTTAATGAAAATCATATGCAAATTGTGGATGGGGTCTTCCTAACTCATCTATCATTTTAAAAACCTCTTCTATCATTATTATAAAATAATGATATCAAATCATTTTTGGAAAATATATTTTAGTTAATAACTTCTAAGTATATAGGCTAACCTGGTATAGAAAACATGGTAGATATAGCCAATGATATCTTCGCAGTCACTCAAATATTCAGGCTTGTAAAATAAATCTCTATGTCTCATAGGAACTACAACATCTTTCACGTACATGAAAATAATATTATAAAGTTTATATGCACAAGAAAAATTTCCTATTTTATTATCATTTTCTTCAATATAGTACTCCCTTGAGATAAGTAGAATTTGTAATTAGATATGAGTGTGATAGGATTACTAAAATAGTATTACTTCTCCCCCTCAGGAGATGCATCCACTATAATAAACTGACCCCAGAAGCTTGGGGATGGTGAATTATTTTAATACATTGTAATGATTACCTGGAATAAAATCTTGGAGTAATTTTTAGTTTATCTGTCTTAGAAGACCAAATAACAGTCAGTATACCCATAATACATTGGAAAAAAAATAAAACATGACACAATTTGAAATAAACTACATCCTAGAAAGCCTACTCAACATTTTGTTCTTCATAACATGGGGAAAGTAAATATAAGAAATTGGTGAGATAATATGCTCAATATGGGTAAGTGATATAGTATAAGATATCATAAAAATATGTAAAAGTGAATAACGTATTCCACTAAAACATAATCATGAGCATAATAAAGAAGGAATAAAAACTTAATGAATAATTCCATATAAATAATCACATGAAACTTTAACTTGGATATTCTAATAGTCAAATAATTCCATGATTTATCTATTACTAATATCATAAAAGGGGATTCATATACCAGAAATCATAAACCTCTCATCGAGGCCTCATCTAAGACTTCTAAAAATACTATGGTAAGGCCTCATCCAAAACCCAATTCTGTTTTGTCTCTTGAGTCCTATCGATGCATCGAGGGGCTATATCTGGCCCCAACCTTCACTTTATATGACCTATGAACTCCTAAAATGTCTAATAAGAGATATATTTAATTAAAAGTTTCTCATACCACTTTGGAAAATTTTAATCGAAATTATATATGAAAATACTCTAATTAAATCGTTAATGAACTCATGAGAAAAATGATAATTATTCATTATAAAGTGTCCCATACCACTTTGAAAAATTTAATTATTAATTACATATAATATCAAAATAATAATAATAATACTCATTATTTGATATATATAAAAGGGAATTAAAAACACAAAATGTAAGTAATATGTGGTGAACCATTCATAAATCTTATAGAATTTTATGTGAGATGAGTAAAACCCTTTTATTTTGGAAAGAAGAGATATTATGGAAAACCATTTTTATTTGTTGTAAAATCATATTGTAAACATGTTTATCCCAGAAAAGAAAATTTCAATACATTTAAATTATATTTTAGGAATAAATTCTTTCCCACTAAATTGATATCGTGTAAAAATATCTTTTAATAAATCTTTATAAATAAAACAATTTAGTGCGGTTTAAGAAAATATTAAACAGATTTTAAAGTAGAATAGAATGTTTGGTTTCATAACCTAGAAATAAACCATGATATATTTTTTATTATAACATTTTTATTTTAGAAAACTAATGATGGCTTAACACTGATTATATAGTGAACTTGAAAATGGGTAAGAATTCAAGAAGTTCCCTTAAATCGGGCTTATTTATCGGGAATAATTATAAAGGGAACTATTTTAAAACATATAATCCCCATTAATGAAGTATTAAATGATATAAATATTCTATTTTGGAACATAAAAATAGAATATATAATATGTACACAAAAATAAATAATCATTACATTTGGGTTATGATAGTGAAGGAATAACGCAAACGAAAAAATAAAGGTTTAGGTGGAACCCCTTACCACTTTATAATGAATCGAATCATATGCCCCAAAATTATTACCCATAAAATGAAACATTAAATACCATGAAAATAATTATATTAATGATATTATACATAAATTGATAGTATAAATACACCATAAATAAGAAATAGTGGTGAATAAGGAATATCTCACAAAAATGGAAGTGAGATGATAAAAGCCTTACCTTATGTCTAAATGTGTTCTTCACATGACCTTAAGGTCCTATAATATGAAATTATACCCAATAATAACTTAATTCAGAAACTATTATAAATTTATTTAACTTATTATAACATTATTATGTTCATTTATGGTCTTTTTATAATATATAAGATTGAATTCCATCATTCCGGGGCATTAATTTCGTTATATTCATGATCGGTTCGCTTGATTATAAGTATGGAAGTTCATGTGGAATGGATAATATCTATAAGATAAAATTTATTTGTTATTAATTAACATAAAAGATTCTAAATGGTTATATATATTGTTTTATTACATGGTATGAGGATTAATTGTTAGATAAGTCATTTAGTGATAATCGTCTAGATATTTATTGTAATTTTTCAATCACAACAAACTAGTTTTGTTATATTATTTTGTATCATGTACAAATGATTGTTCCAAAATATTTACCTAAGATATAATACATATTTTATAATCTTTTGAATCCATAAAAATTGTCTCATGTCTAGCCTTGAAGGATAAAATGAATAATGAAGGTTCGTCGTCTATGAAGGTTGTAAATTGGAAACTCTCAGATGATGATCTCATTTTTAAAATAAGAGAGATAGAGTAAGAATAATGATGATGTATATTCCATTAACATGATATAATTCCAGTATATATATTATATTATAGTTATCATGATAATTTGGATATATGATTGGTGGAGAAAATAAGAATATAAAACAAATTCAAAATGAAATTAAAAGAAAAAGGGAGAGGGTTTACCACTTGAAATATCCTCCTTGAGAACCTCCTTAAGAGAAGGGGGTTCTATATTTTGGAAATAAAAAGGGCTCATGAAGTTTCAGAGGGACTAGGGAAGAGTATTTAGACTTAATTGTGATAATTTTAACATATTATAGGAGTGAAGAGAATAGGGAGTGAGCGGTGGTTTTTATAGTGGTTGAGAGGAGGGGTTTTCCATTATTTTAATCATTATTTTATTATTTTGGATGAAGACTATGAATAGTATTTATTCTTATGACTATAAATATTAATAAGGGAATTTTAGTACGAAAAAATGGCTATTTATAGTATCCATGAATCAATCATGATGCAAAAAATCAATTATTTAGCATATTTCGTATATTATCAAATTTCACAATTCTCTAAAAATTTAAGTATTTTAAAAAAAATCCCAAACATTCACCCTAATCATTTTCATAATTTTAGAATTAAAAAATGGACTCAATTTCTCCCAAATAAGTTTATAACTATGTAAAATTTAATTTTTAAATTAAATCAACATTTACTTGAAAAATAAAAAATTTAATTTTAAACTAATTTTATAATAGTTTCAAAAACTAACTGAGGTATCATAAAATTATAATAATATAATAAGAAAAAAAAATATTTATCTAGGAATAAATATTAGGAAAATGAATTTTATTTTAAATAAAATTATCAATTTAAAATTGTGAATAAATATATATTACTCACAAAATTACTAACACTTAGTTATTTATTTTTAAAACATTCACTCCCATTTATTAGGCGCCTAAATTTTATTTATACTTTCATGGATGAGGTAACTATTCATAAGGGTCAAGTTTATATTTATAAGGGTAACATTAATATTCATAAGGGTGCATTACTATTCATAAGGTTCAAGTTACTATTCGCCAAAAAATTAAGTTGATCGTATTAGAATATTAAAAACATAAAGATGGCAATGGTGTATGTACATTTTTTGAAATTAAAATCACAGAAGTGGAAAAATTAAGTTTCATATCTAGGTTATAAAAAAGTTTTTTTTTTGCAGAGACTTAGTGTTATGTTTATATAAGCTATCTAATGAATTTAAATTATTTATGAAGAAATATACCATAAAACCTAGGCGTGTCATATTGATAGGGAATATATTCTTAACAGAATTTAGTATTTATCAAAATAATTTTAATAGTCAATATATATATATTATATTTAATTAAACAATCTTTTGATAAAAATAAATTTGGTAAAAATAATCAAATATATATTAAAATTAAAATAAAAAATAATAATATTATAAAATATTATTTTTTTAGAATATTAATTAATTTAAAATAAATAAATTATAATTTTTTATAATTATTGTTATTAATTAAATAACTTAATTTTAAATTAATTAAAATTATAAAAAAAATTATCGAGTGTTACATCCACATTCATTATCAGGGAATTAATTGAAATCCATGATGAACAACACTTCTCCTTCAATTACCTACTTTGTTAGAAAAAAATCACATAAAATAATAGGGAATAAGGATGTACTATTGGAAAGAATTAAAGTAAGAGAAGAAGGATGAATATGAATTTTAAGTAAAAACTTATAAAACCTATATTTTAGAATTGCTTTGGTGAAAATAATTCCAACAATATCTTTAGTAGAAATGTATTCAAGCTTAATATCTCCACATACCACATTTTATTTAATAAAATGATACTTTATATAAATGTGGTTGGATCTTGAATTTTATACTATATTTTCAAATAATCCAATACCACTCTTTTTTCAAATGAAATTTTTAGTGGTGTCTCAGTCTCAGTCTTCAAATATTCTAACTATACTTGCATCTAGATCGTTTTTGTACATGCATGTGTAGTTGTAACATATTCAACCTCCTTCATGCTCATAATTACTGAATTTTTCTTCTTATTGTACCAACTGACACAGCCTTCTCCCAGAAAGAAGGTTCCACTTAAAGATGATCTTCTTTCAGTAAAGTCACTAGCCCAATCTATATCTGTAAATCCCACTAGTTTTAAATCTACCATGTCCCTATATAATAGCCCGTAGTTCAGAGTTCCTTTAACATATCTCATAATTCTTTTAGCTACCAATAAGTGATACTCTTTTGGATCACTATAAAATTTGGTACATAGAGTCACTATATATGTTATATATGACCTTGATGTTGTGATATAAAGAATATTTATGATGATTGTCATGAATTATTTCTCATTCACACCATTTCTGAAATTATCCTTGCATAATTTAGTTCCAACATAAATTGGTATTGAAACCTATTTTGTTCATTTAATTTTTTTTATAAATTCATTGGAATACTTTTCATGTGATAGAAATGTTGAATTTGGTTTCAACAAAACTTGAAACCAATAAAAATATGTCATCTGGCCTAGTATGTATATCTCAACATTTCTTTTCATTTCCTCATAAAATTATTCACATGGACATTTCTTATCTTTTTAAAATATGATTTAATCCAAATATACACTGACTATGAGATTACCTTTGGACATATCTCTCATATAAAGGGTACTATCAACTTTACCTTTGATAAAATTTATATTACTTAGAAAATCATATAATTTGGAATACCTAGCTCTACGATATAGTTTTAAACCATACAAATATTTTCCAGACCAACATACCTTACTTTCATCAATTCCTAAAAAAGTCATCGGTTTGTTTAGTACAGACTTATTCTTTAAGATCACCATTTAGAATGGAATATTTCCCATCCATATGACAAACATTATAATGTTTGTGCGATGGAACTACCAAAAAAATTCTAATTGTTTCTATTCTTTCCCCTGGTGTTAAATTTTATTCAAATTCCATTACTTCCATTTGAGAATAACCTTAAAATACTAGACTAGATTTGTTTATTGAGTCATCACTTTTCATATTTATATTATTTATAGAAACCCACTTGGTATCAACAAAATTTTTATTTTTATGTTTTCATAAAATATCATAAGTTAAGTTCTTCTCAATTTGATCAAGCATCACATTCATAGATTGAATTCATTCTTCATGCTCAAATTCTTCTTCCACTATTTGAGTTTTAACTTGATAAATAAGTGTAGTTTGATCATTAATTCTCAATATACTTTTTTTGAACTGGAGACTCTTAATTTCCAATGATATTTTTAGTCTCAAAATTTATTTTCAATTTGTTATACTAATTTCTCTTATTTTCACCAGCTTCATATTTATCACAGGTATATTCAGAATCAATATCATCATTTTTTGGATCTTTCTCAGAAACACCATCATTATTATATTCCATTATCATACCCTTTTATGTTGAATCTTATAAATATGCATCAACTGTGATGTTGGATTCAATCTTGTTTTCATTAATTATGACATCACTACAGTCAAGCTTCTTGTTCATCCAACTATATCAACATCTACATCCTTTACTATTGGATAGGTATCACATGAATAGTAATTCATCATATTTTTCTTCATCTTTTCCCAGATTATTGTTCGTTATCATTATAATTCTTGAACTTCCAAAAACTCTGAATTATTTAATAATTGGATTTTTGTTGTACCATAATTAATATATTGTATTTCCTATTTCTAGTCTCAGTATAAATATGTTGTGTATATGTATGGTGGTACATACTTCTTCTCTCTAGAAATACATCATGGTGTTGTGTTCAGATAACGAAGATTTTCCCACCTCAACTTTTCTTATGTTATTTCTTTCAGCTACCTCATTTTTCTATGGAGTATAAGTCATGTTGTAATGATGCTTTATTCTATGTTTGGAAAGATAAAATTAAAAATTATCACAAGTAAACTCCTTTCCATTATCTAATATTATCTTCTTGACATAGAGACCCAATTCTTTCCCATCTTTCCATCTAAAAATTTGGAACATTTTAGTTTCCTTTGACTTGTGGTTAATAAACATGACATTAGTCATTCAATTTTAATCGTCAATAAATGTTAGGAAATAAAAATCTGCATTTATATAATTTTTCCTCATTTTTGAACATAATTCATTATGAATTAGTTGAAGTGTCCTAGAAGATAGGATACCAAATCCTTTTTGTGAACTTTAGGACAATTTCACTTTCTAAAGGTTTAACATATTTCATCCCATTCTTTTTTCATCTTGGTAAAATATCTCACAATTTATTAATTTTATATTTTACTACTATTATGTTTAAAAATATAGTTAATACTTCTAAACCATAGGTCATTTTCATCCTTGGTATTAAAATAATAAGAATTGATAGAATCACTAATTTGAAATAGATTTCCATTGGTCCATTTTTCCTCATGTGATAATTATTCCATTCGTTATACTTTTGATAATACATGAGTCAATTTTTTATAATACATCATGTACATACTAAAAAAGTTGTATTATACTAATAAAATTAAGCTTCATCCCTTCAAAAATTAACACATTATTTGACTTCATATTTTGGGATTCAATATTTTCTTTTCCAACCCACCTGATTTTCAGCGAACAATCATATTCAAAGGTCACTAATCCTTCTTCATGATTCTCAATGTTGCTAATAATGTTGGAATCACCATTAATGTATAGTGAACATCCACTATCAAGAATCCATGACCTAGTTTTTCTACTATATTTTTATGAAACTTTAGTAAAACAAGGTTTTTGTTCATTAATTTTCGTAACTCCCTTTCCCATTAGAATTTAGAATGTTTTTCTAGGGAGAATACTCATGCACTATTCAGTAGTATGTCCTTTTTGATCACATATTCTATAAACATCATTAAAATAGTCAGATTTGTTCTGAGTTGGAAGATAGGATGAATTCCTGAAAACTTCTTTCTTACTTTTTAAATTTTCTCTATTATTCTCAAAATAGTTCCCCATTGGTTAATGTATCATCATTGGTATGCACATGTTATACCAAAATATATAAGCTCTATACCCTAACACTCAACAAAACTAGAATTTTCCCTTGAATATTGATCTTCCAAACTGATAATAGCCCTACCCTTCAGATTATTTATTTTTCTTTTCATTAACTCAGATTATCTAGATTTTGGAGGAAAAATCTTCATAAAAAAATAGAGGACAATTTATCACTTGTCTTCATGTTCAATACTTGTTCAAAATTTATTTTTGGACATTCAATGTTATAGATTATATATTTATTTTTGATATTCCTTTAGTGCTCAATTAACCTGTCTCTTTGAAGCACTCTTTTCACTTGTTTGTGATGATTATTATTTGATCTCAACATCCTTTCAGAAATATTTTCTATCATTTCTCTAGTTATTTTGTGCGTCAATAAATTTAGACTAAGTCTCAAATTGTTTGTGTTCTTTGAGATATACTTTCTATTCAATTTCCATTACAACCTTCTTGATTTAATCCTCTTTTAATTTGTCTCATTTGATTTTCTTAATTTAAATGGTTTCATTCTTTGAAAACTCTTCCTTTTCCTTAGTCAAATTTTAATTTTAATTTTAATAGAAATAATTTTTTCTTATTTAAATTTTTTTTTCAAAAGAAAATATTATAATTAATTTCTCAAAATGTGCTCTATCCCTCTCTATTCACTTTTATCATCATCACTTTCTGAAGTGTCAAAAAACATTTCAATATGAGCCCTGAAAATGAGTTTTATCTTCTAATTGTATTGTTGAAGTGGTGTTAACTTCTTCTTAATTTCCGAATAAACTTATCCTTTTAAAAAAAATTGATTCCATCAAATCTGTTTGTTCCTTTTGAACTCTTACCTCGTTTATTTTTCTAGGGTTTTTCATCATCTATATTAGGTTCCACAAGCATCTTTTTTGAAAAATTACCTCAAAATATTAAATTTCATTATAGTTGTATCATCTTTGTGGTAGTTTAATTTAAACTATAAACTTTCCCTTATTGAATATTTTTGAAATGAGAGCAATGATTCTTTTGAAATCTACATATTTATTTTCATTTCTATATTCAATTGATTCTGATATTTCATTATCTTTAATTTTGAGAATTCTCTTGGAATCAAAGGCCATCTTATCTTTGATCTTATTCTAGAATGTTGGGATCTATTTCATTTCATATGTGATGAGTATATTATGTAATTCATCAAAAATAAGATCATATATGTCATTAAAATCTAATACATTTAGATAAAAACTATGAGGAAAATTTATCATTAATATTTTTACAATAGTTGAATCTTCTATTTTTTCACCAAAACCTCTGATATTACTGACAATTTTATTGACTCTTTTGAGATAGTCATCATTATTTTCTAATTCACCCATCTTGATATCTTCAATTTTTCTTCTCCAAATTAGTAATTTAGCCTCCTTGACTTCAACATTCCCATTTTAACTTGATTCTAATTTATAACAAATTTTGTTGGAATTTTTTAGTCCCATAACTTTCCTATAATATTTTCAGAAAACTGACATCAAAATTAATTTTGAGCCTTTCCATAAATTTCAATATTTCACTTCTCAGTAAAATTATTAATGGCTTCATTAGCAATAGGTGGGAACCAAATAGTAACTATATCTTCAACATCAAGGCCACGACATAGAAGATAAGGAAACATAATATTCTTATAACTGAGATAGTTATTTTTTGTGAAAGAAATAACATGCCTATTATTAACAGAATTTATATTTTACATATCAAATACTTAGCTGATACTGATAGAGTGAACCTGGCTCTGATACCAATTGAAGTTACCAGAAGGATTATAATGACCAAAGAATGACCTATATGAATATTACATCTTTTTAGAAGAATATTATTTACATTTTACAAATACATGTCTAAGGACCATAATAGTCTAGTTCCTTTAGAAACATATAATACATTCCAATAACTTGTGAAAGATCTTTATCATCTTCCATAAAGGTCCTATCCTTTAGTACATGTACTTAAATAATTTTTTTATAACCTAAGGAATGGAAACATAAGAAAGAGTGATCGTAGATTCTCAGTAATTGTAATCAAACAATATATGAACATATTAATGTAAAAAAAACATGAACATAACTTCTTAATATCAAAATCTCGAGTCATGAAATAGGTATTAGCAGTTCATAAGGCATAAATCATAAAGGAACATTAAACAAGATAAACTATAATTGGCATAAAACATGAAATTTTTTAAAACACATAATCATAGAAAATAATTTCCATATTATCTAATGCTTATATCAAAGACCATCATAGTAGAAAAAATATATTACTGAATGGAATTCACTCCTCATTCCTGCAATATATTACTAAACTGGATATAATTTTGTTTGAAACTAGTATTACTGAACCTGGTTTACTTATCATTCCAGTCATGTCTATCTCAAAAGATATAAATGTTTACCCATTCCATTTTAGGGAGATATAGGTCTTATCCATCTCTTAATGTAATCATTATTACATGTTCCACAAAAAACATTAACCATTCATCATAGCATATCCCAAGGAATAAAAAATAGGTTTCTTAAAAATCATTCTGTCATAATCCATATAAAATAAATGGATTTCATAAAAATAAATTCATTATAAATACAATAAAATAAAATTAATAATATCAATATAAACATAACCCTATGTCATCTTATATGGAAAGTAATTTTGATAATATACTTGAAATTAATTCTTGAGGAAAATATCCTTTCTTCTTCAAAAATGTTTTATTTTATCAAAATGCCACATAATTTTAAAATAAATGAATTTAATTGAAAATAATCTTGATAACTTATAAAATCTTCATGTAAATAAGGTTTTATGATAGCATCATAATCCATTCATGTCGTACAAGTTAAAAAAACATTCTCCTCGTACTTTTTTTGGGAAAGTAAAAAAAAGTAACCTCATATAGAATAATGAAAAAATATTTCTTCCCGTACATTTAGTAAAAATTCACCAGTGGATAAAATTGACTTTAAATTTTTTTAGAAAAATAGAAATAATATTACATATTTACAGAACATGGATGTGGATGATAAATATACTCCAGTAAATAATTTTAAATAAACAATATGGGATAATAAAGTGATTTAAAAATTAAGTCGTACCTTAGGTATGATATCCTTAATATGTATATGAACCTTCTAAATAATTATTTCAATAATTTTATTATATTTTTAAATAATCATAATCATTTTTATGATATAATTTATGATTATATTATCATATGTTTGTTAGAAACATTTCATTGTCATTCGTTATTCGGATATTAACAACTTTATATTCTTATGCATGGTTTTTCAGATAAGTTCATGTTCCACATCTTAGGTTCTAGTTATATCATTTATGGAATTATATTGGTATAACATATATCATATTTATCCATTATATTCATGTATAAAATCATGGTTTCATGAAGATAAGGTAGAATAAATCGCATCACATGGTGGAGACGGTAGGTCGTACGTACGAATGAGCGACGATATCATTCACTTAATGGATAAACGGTTTGGAATTAAAGTTATATTAATTATAAAGAATAATTATCATGTTATATTTATTATTTATATACATTATACTCAGAATTATATCCATCCAAATTAAGTATTATTGAATAACAAATTACACCACGGTGTGGAGATAGTAAGTCGTACGTACACACGCATGGTGATATTGTTATTCGTAGTATGGATAAAAGGATATATAATTTTGTCCCATAATTATAATAAAATATAATCATGTATAATATATTTTACTTCTTAAATTATTATGGAAACAACATAATAAGAGGAATTAGAAGAATAAAAGAATTTTAAAAGAGGTGATAAAATAATTACTTCTTTTTCAAGTATCTTCTTTTGTTTTTCAAAAAAGGTGTCATTAAGTATAATTTATTCCCAAAGTGTGGTCTCTAGAAGGAAGTAAGGGATTTTGTGATATTATTTGAGAAAAATTTGGATTCGCCAAGGGGCTTGAGAGGTGTGATTAAGTGGGTAGATGAGGTGACCTTTTATAAGAGGGAGGAGAGGCACTTTACGAAAGTCTTGAAATATTATTTTATTATAAATTTATTTTAGAATTAGAATAGCTAAGAAGTTATATATTGAGAAGATTATATGATTATAGTTATAAATAATCTCAATAAGTAGGTTTTGGACAAGATTATGTCACAAATTTAACCTTATCTTTTAACATTAACCCTTAGTTAAATAAATTAACTCTACCATGTCTTCATGTATTTTTTATACTAAATGGTTAATTTAGTTACTATTAAATGAAAATAGAACCTAAAGTGCATAATTAATTAAATTTTTAATAATATATAATACATTTTTCCAAATCTTATATTTTATGACTACTATATCATTTAATAAAAGACTATTTGTTTTAAGAACTCTTTTATGTCAGTTTTGACAATATTTTGTAATTGATTTTTTTAAAGTAATAAAAACATTGTTCATTATACAAAAATAATTATATATTCAAAAAAATATAAATTATATCCAAAAAATTAATTTATTGTCTCAAAAATAAAAAATTACATTTATTTTAATATTTATATTATCATTTTTTTCAATCTTTCATTAATAAGGTAATCACTACATTATCATTGTGTTATAAATAAATTTATTTATTTAATGTCTAAAAACTAAAAATAAAAAAACATGATATAGGAAATCTTTTTATATTTCTAATTATTATTTTTGGTAAAAAAATATAAGTTATATAACCCCATATTAAAATTTATTTAGTAAAAAGATACATGGTTATGTTCTATTTCACTTTACTTTAAATTAATTATTATAACATGTCATTATCACACCTAAGTGGCTATCAACAGCCAAATGTGCATCCCATGTATTTTTTGGTCTTAAAAACTCAAAAAATAGCATTAATAAAAGTTTTGAAGTGGTTTTATATTATTATAATAATATTTTTTACCTTTATTTACCTCATTTACCCTTTGGTCATGGTAAAAAAAATTACTAAAGTTATTATTCCTAATGTCTGAAACTAAAAGGCATCATTTTACATAATTTTAACCTCTTGATTCCAAATATGGAATCCATTTTTTCAAATTCAAAACAAACAATTTTTAGAAATTAATTTAAAATTAATAACCACTGTCAAAATAAGAAAACATGTTTTTTACGAGTAAAAACTATCAAAATATTGGCATGTGTTCATTTCCAATTTAAATGTGAAATTACTTACAATGACCAAAATTTTATTAAATAATAAAAAAACTAATCTAGTTACACTTTAAAAACAGTTTAAAATATAATCTTACTATATAAGTAAATTAGATGAAAAGGCAGATTTGAATTAAAATGCATTATTTCTACGATTCATTAAAATGTGAATTTTTCAGAAAAATACCCAATAATCAACCAAAGTAAATTTTTAATTCTCTATTCTAAATAATTTGTTTAATTTTTCATATAGAATATATAAATTTTTTAAAAATTAGATTTAAAATGGGGGCTCCATCAAAAGGGAAAAACTGTGTTTTCTAAAAAATACTTCTTTTATCCAAAAAATTTAATTTTTTCATGTATCATACATAAAAAATACATAGTATGAATGTTAATTTTATATAAAATTCTAAATATGGTAAATAATATTCATAAATAATAGTTTATATCCCATTATATAATAATATTTTAGTAATATATCATTTCTTAGTGAAACTCAGTATTGTGTACTATTCAAGCTATTGAGGAAAGTTTCTATTGCATGTAAGAAAGCCAAGTCAGTGTTGTGTTTAGTGCAAGCATCCTTTTTTGTGTCGTTTAGAATAATCCAAACATTTCTATTTAAAAAATTGAATAAAATCTATACTCAGTGTTGCGTGTATCATATGCCAACTCAGTGTTGAGTGTAACATATGACAAGTTGGTTTAGTGTGAAAGGAATATAGAACTTAGTGCATTGAAAGATAAAAATGAAAATTTTAATTTATTTGAAAAAATTGGTCCATAAAAACTCAGGGTTCTACATTATACACCCCTTAAAATATATTTCTCCCTAAAAATTCATCAGCGTTATAAAATTTTTACTACTTGAAAGCTTCTTTCATGGAAACTCACATCACAAAAAGGAATATTAAAACATCATTTTTAAAAAGAATGTTAGAAACATAATGGTTACCCAAATTAACTCATCACTGGGTTTCCACATAGGGGAACATGGGTGTTAAATGAGAACATGTATATCGAAGAAAAATCTAACGATCAGGTTATGATGGATAGTGATAGAGAACAAGGTCTATAGAAATTTAACAACTAGAAACCCCTAAATCTGTAATGATTTAAGGGACAATCTAATTCATCAGATAATAAGTTACTAAGATAAAAAAAAATCAAGACCCATTCCCTAAAATTGAATAACAAGAGAATAAACACTTACTTTATTTTATTATATTCTCACCGTTGTTTATGCCTTAAACAATTTCCACTCCATCTCTTATTTAATGAAATGAAGTTGAATTTGTCATTCTTGAAGTTTTAGTAGATCATGCGATCCATAAATAGAATGATTGCTCTTTCCATATATCTCAATAAAAATGTTAACACAAATTTTCAAATATTCATAAGTCCACCTATAGTGATATAATACATTAATATAATAAACTTTAACCGGGGTATAACTTACACTATCCTTAATTGTATAACCTTACAATCATTCTAAAAACTAAAAAACTGCAACTTTATAAAGAGGTGAACTAAATCAGTTTAACATTTATCTCCCATATCCTATAAGGTTTTTCTTGTTTTTCACATTCCAAACATGTGAATACCTTAATCATGTATTCTCGTTAGTCACGGTAATAACCTGAACTATAATATAACCTTGTTGAAAACATCCATGTTTTCTTATTCATAAGTCCAAAAAGTTTTAATCTTCATCTGATATAGAATAACCTGTATGCCAATAAATATTTAACTAGTTACAAGGTAACTCATATCATTCAATTTACTTATTTCTATCCAACATAAATTTATCCAAATATTATTACCTCAACATAATGTTCACGTTAAGGGGAATCCTTCCATAAATCATGTGTTTTCCAAAAACATATCCTTATTACCTCAATTACTTTTCAGGGTTACCAATACCACTCAATATATACTTTAAAATACATGTTTAAACCATAGTGGACCACTATATAAATATTTAATTATTCCATAATACCAAAAAATAGATTCTACAAAATTATTTTGGAATCTCATTACATGAACACTCAATTATTCAACCAATTCATTTTCATACTCTACATCACCAATAGTGATCGCATGTGATTTTCATTTTTATTTGGCCTTAAGAGGTTGTTTACATTTATTATAATTTATAAACCATGGATTTGGTAATTGTTTAGAATAATTACCCATTTCCTTTAACTTGTACCTTTGAATTGTGGGTGGTTCATTCTATGTATCCATTTCTCTATTCACATTATTAGCTAACTTTTTCTCATTACTCCGGTACTCAACTTCCTGATGACCTTCTATTACAAACATAAAATATTGTCTAGACACTTTAATACAGTCTCTACCATTATTTTTTCCACAAATTAATCATAAGAAAATACTCATATTTTTTCACCATTGTTTTGAGATTTTCCATTGAACACAATCGTTGATTTCTTATCAAAATCATTAGATTGATATGTAATACTAACTTACTTTTCTACCTTTATAGGACAATGCACAGTATCTTCATATAAACTAAAGTCTCTTATAGATAATTCCCTTTTAATAATTAGTTTTAAGCCACAAAAAGAATAAATCAACTTTACTTTCAGGTTGAATGATAAATCCAGAACCTAATTTGAAAGTCATGTAAAATTTTCTTTGTCTGTGCAGATGGATTAATTATCCTCTTTCTTAAGCTCAAGGAACTCCATTTCAATTTGTTTATAATAATATGAGGAAATTAATTATTGAAAAATAATTTCTTAAACTCTTCCCATTCTTTGGATTCAATTTCATCTTATTGCCTCGTATTCTTGATTATAGTCTACCACTGGTCTGCTTCGCCTTCTAAATGACAAACATCAAAAGGGAATTTTTCATGATCTAAATAGTATTGGATTGAAAATATATTCTCAGTGGTACTGATCCATTGTTCATTAATTAGTTGATCAGAATACCCACTGAAAGAAGGTGGGTGTTTCCTCATAAAGGACTCAATATAATGTTGTTCCCTTCTCTACACATTTGGAATTCCATAGTGATTCATAACTTATATAATTATAGTGATAATATGTTTCATTCTATATCCTGTAAAATTTGTTTTTTAGAAGGACAATATTTTCATTACCCATTGCATTGATCATTAACATAGTTCCTTCAAGTTTCAGCCATTGTCTAAAACCCAAAAAAATAGTTTGAGAAATAAAAATCAAATAAGGAATACAACATAATCAAGTGGTTGTATTTTCAATATATTACAACTTAGGTTTAATCCTAGGTTATTCATGTTTGAAATCATAATATTAGGACTATAACCTATAATTATACAAATCCTTAAGAAATCCCTTAGAAATATCTATAGGTATCTCACTAATGTTTTCACATCCTAGTTTCCAAATGATGACTAAACCTTTCCTCTAGTACCGACTAAAACGGCCCGAGTATGATGTATATGAATATTATATATTTTCATATGAATAGAAATTACATTTTAAAAATGCAATCCCAAGGACCGTAATAGTTTGTGCCTTTGGAAACATGGAATACATTATTTTAACTTGTGAATGACCTTTAACGTCTCCCATAGATCTTCCCCTTTAATTATACTACTTAAATGATTTATTTATAACCAAAGGAATGGAAACATAATAAATGGTTTTATTATATTCTCAATAAGTTTATTAAAATAATATATTAACATATTAATTTAAAAAAATCATGAACATAACATTTTAATATCAAAATCTTGATTCAGGAAATAAATCTTAGCAGTTCATAAGGCATATATCAGAAAAAATCACTGACCAAGATAACATAGAATTGGAATAAAAAATTCACTTTTATAAAAAGTGTATGTATATAAAATCACTTCCATATTATACAAGGATAATATCCAAGACCATCATAGTGGAAAAAGTCTATTACTGAATCGAGTTCACTCCTTGTTCCAGCCTTGTATTACTAAACCAGATATACTTTTCATTTTAGTCTGGTATTACTGAACCAGATTTACATGTCATTCTAGTCATGATTATCTCATGAGATACAAATCTTTACCCAATTAATTGGAGGGAGATATAGGTACCACATATCTCATAATGAAATCTTTCTTACATGTTCCAAAAAAACATAAACCATTCATCATAGCATAACCCAAGGAACAAAAAATGGGTTTTTAAACATCATTTCATCATATTCCATATAAAATAAAGGGATTTCATAAAACTAATTCCATAATAAAAACAATAAAATAAAATTAATAATATATATTGAAACATAACCATATTCAATATTATATGGAAAATTATTTTTATAAAATAATTGAAATTAATTCTTGAGGAAAATATATTCTCTTCTCCAAAAAAAATATTTTCTCCAAATGCCATGAAATTTTAAAAGAAAATAATTTAATTGAAAATAAAATTGAAACCTTATAATGGAATATTCATGGAAATATGTTTTTATAAAATCGTAAGAATCCATTCATGTCATATAAGTTAAAAAAAATCTCATCGTACTTTTGTCGAGAAAGTAAAAAAAAGTACATCATATCGAATAATGACAAAATATTTCTTTCATACAATTTATTAAAAATTCACCAATGGTTAAAATTGACATTAAAAAATTTTGAATAATATAAATATTTTTACATATTTTTTTAACATGGATGTTGATGATAAAAATAACCTATTAAATAATTTCATATAAACAATCTCGGATAATAATGAGATTTCAAAATTATCCCTTACCTTTGGTCTGATATCCTTTATATGTTTCTGAACCTCCTGTATAATTATTTAAATAATTTCATTGACTTATTAAATAATCATAATCATTTTTATCATATCATATATGATTATATTATCAAATCTTTGTTAGTAACAATTCTTTGTCACTTGTTATTCGGATATTAGCTTCTTTATGTTCTTATGCATGTTTTTTTAGATAAGTTAATATTCCACTTCTTAGCTTAGAGTTATATCATTTAAATGATGATATTAGTATAATATATATCATATTTATTCATTTTATTCATGTATATAATCGTGTTTTTATGAAGATCAATATAGAATGAATCGCATTACATCGTGGATACGATAGGTTGTACGTACGCACGAGCGACGATATCAATTACTTAATGGATAAACAGTATAGAATTGGATTATATATTAATTATAAATAATTATTATCATTTAATATTAATTATATATATCCATTATACTCATCATTATACCCATACTAATTAATTATTATTGAATAACAAATTACACCATGGTGTCGAAACGGTAAGTCATACATACGCATGCATGGTGATATTGTTATTTTTAGGATGGATAAAAGGAGGTATAAGGTTGTACCATAATTATAATAACATATAATTATGTAAAGTATTCTTTATTTATTAAATTATTATTGAAACAACATTTTAATATTAATTATAAGAATAAAATATTTTTCAATGAGATGATAAAATAATAACCGCTTCTTTGAGTATCTATTTTTTCATTACACAAAATGTCTTATTAGGATAGTTTTAATCCTAAATTTTAGTCTCTATGAATAATTGAGGGATTTTGGGATCTTATTTGAGCATAATTTGGATGATCCAATGGGCTTGTGAGGTGTGAGAAAGTGGGAAGATGTGGTGGCCTTTTATAGGAGGGAGGAGGGACACTTTAAAAAAGTCTTGAAACATTATTTTATTATAAATTTAATTTAAAATTATAATAGCTCAAAAGTGATATATTTCAAGGTTTATATTTTTATAGTTCTAAATTCTCTCAACCAATAGGCTTTAGACACTTTTATGTCACAAATGTAACCTTATATTTTAGTTATAATCTTTAGTTAAATAAATTAACTCTTGCCATGTCTTATTGTATTTTTATACTATATTGTTAATATAGTTACTATAAAGTTCCAACAGAAACTCAATTGGATCATTAATGAAAATTTTAACACAATATAATTCATTTGGCTGAATATTTTTTTTCTTATTATTATGTCATTCAATAAAATTGTATTTGTTTTAAAAACTCATTTATGTAAATTTTGCCACTATTTTGTAATTGATTTTTTTAATGTAATAAAAACTTGATTCATTATAAAAAACATTATCTCATTCCTAAAATTTCAATTATATACAAAAAATTCGTGGATGGCATCCAAAATCTCAAATTAAATTTATTTTAATAAGTATAATATCATTTCTTTTAATATTTTATTTATAAGGTAATCACTATATCAATACTATGTCATAAATAAATATATTTATTTAATGTCTAAAATTTTTAAATAATATATCACTATGTATGAAATATTTTTATCTTTATAATGACTATTTATAGTTAAATATATCAGTTATATTACCCACATTAAAAAAATTTAGTAAAAAGATACTTGTTTATGTTATATTTCTCTTTACTTTAAAATAATTATTATAACATGTCATCATGACACCCAAGTGGTCCCAAAGGAATAATATGAATCCCAAGTGTTTTATTGGTCTCTCATAACTCATAAAATGTTATTATGATATGTTTTAGGGTTTTTTATATTATTATATTCTTATTTTTACCCTTATTTACCTCATTTACCATTTAACTCTGGAAAATAAAAATAATTACTCATGTTAATATTCATAATGTTGAAAACTAAACAGAGCCTATTACATAATTTTAACCTTATGATTCCAAATATGGATTCCATTTTTCTAAATTTTAAACAAAAAATTTGAAGAGAAAAATAATTTAAAATTAATTATCATTGTCAATACAAGAAAACGTGTTTTTAAGAAGTAAAAACTATCAAAAGATTAACATGTGTTTATATCGAATATAAATGTGAAATTAATTAAAATGGAAAAAAAACTAATTAAATTATAAAAAAAAAATCTATTAAACTTTAAAACCAATTAAAAATATAATCTAACTATATAAATAAATTAAATGAAAATGCACTTTTGAATTAAAATGTTGTATTTTCACTAATCATTAAAATATGAATTTTATCAGAAAAATACAAAAAATTCAACCAATGTAAATTTTTATGTCTTACTTCCAAATAAAAAGTTTATTTAGTTAAATATAATATATAAAAGTGTTAAAAACTATTTTTAAAATGGGTGTGCCATCGAAAGGCGGGAAAATTGCATTTTTTAAAACATACTTCTTTTATCCGAAAAATTCAATTTGTTCTTATATACTAACTAGAAAATACATAATAATATTCATAACATCTATTTTATATCCTATTAATTAATAATATTTTAATAATATATCATTGTTTAGTGAAACTCAGTATTGTGTATAGTGAAAGCTATCATGGAAGGTCGTTCTTACGTGTAACAAAAGACAAGTCAATGTTGTGTGTTGTGAAAGCTTCCATTAGTGTAGCATATAACGTAATCCAAAATTATTTCTTTTATATATTAAATAAAATCTATACTCAGTGTTTCGTGTAACAAATGCTAACTTGGTGTTGCGTGTAACATATGACAAGACGATTTAGTGTGAAAGGAATGTTTGGATTGGTGGATTATAATATTTAAATGAAAAAATTAATTTATTTGAAAAAATTGGACAATAAAACATGGGGTGTTACAAGGAGTTTCACCACTAAGAAGTGGGTTAAATCAGTGGTAAATTTTTACAATTTTTTCCCTTTTGAAATTAACCGTTGTTGACCTATTAGGATTTGATCCACTTTTATTAAAACTAAATAAATCCTGGATGTATGAAAAATAAATGGCATAGGAATAAAAAAGGATAACAAGGTTCGGCCATAAAATGATCTTACTCTTTGATGTGATTGGTTATACTCTCCAATGACAGATTATCCACTATAATCATAAGTAGTTACAACATACATTTCTTCAGTTCAATAGATTCCCACAATGATTTCTAGAGTCCTAGTGGAACAATAGTTTCACACTACCATGTTACAAAAATGGTTACATAGAAACAAAATAATGAAAACATATGAATGTTAACTTATTCTACAAAAAATGATGAAGATATTTCTTTCGATCCTTTAGGATAAATAAAATAGTATATTCTAATAATATAAATAATTAAACTCGTCATATTATTCATAAAATATGCTTCTTCTTGACTTCTCAATTAGTTGTTTCTCAAATAGTATTATAAATTTTCTTTATGTGCATGAAAAAATTATCGGACAACATTAATTTATTTCAAAAAACTATCTATACAAAAATGTACTACTTCATGAATTGATCTCTGCATTCCAATATACTATCATATAATATCTATAATTACTTTTATTACATTGTGAGGAATATCTCCAGTTTGTGAGTGATAAATAATCTGAAAAAAATTCTCTATTTTGAAATTCATCACCACTTCTCACTACTCTAAGTGATTCTAAAAATATTTCACATGTATATGCACTCATTTCCTCTATGACTCAACTTGGTATTTATATGAAATTATACACCAGTTATTTTTTCAGTTATCATGTGAAAAAACTTCCATAATGAGTAGAAATTTAAATTGGTTCTTCAATATCTGCAATGCTACCTATAAAAAACTCATCCACAAACAACTATATAAATTGGTCTTCTCTGCAAAAAATTCTCTCATAGCATAACATCTACAAGATATGCACTACTACAATCATTATCAAGGGAAGCATACTTCTAGGCCACATCATTTACATTAACTATGAACTGAATCTATATACAAATAATAGTTCATTTCTGAATAATTTCACCCATGAAGCACTTGTCTGCAAAGAATCATTTACAAACCATACTTTATATATGAACCATTCTCATGAATCAACACCATCCACAAAGTACCTCAACCAAAAACATCATGGCTTATAGATTTATCTGTGAATCATGGAAACCCATGAAGTAATAACACCATAAACCACTATCTATAAAGGATCTTTACCAAGATGTACACCATCTACAAAGTAAGTCATTTTGGATGATCAAGTTATTTTTAGTCACTATGAATCATTCCCGCATAGTGGTATCTTCTTCATCTGTTAGGCATTATTCTCCACAAAGAACTCATCATCACAAACCATTTTATTACTTCACAATAACTTTCATTTTTCGATTTTCATGAACTTTTAAAAAATATTCAAAACTATCACATGGTAGATGATCTTTTAGGATCTCAATATACAGAACCCTTGAATTTGAGATGTTATAAAATGAAGGAATAACTCTTGGGAGGAAGTAAAAGATCTACCACAAGATCAAATGACACAAATTTGAATAGGGAAATAAAATTAGACACCTCTTATTTTGTATCTTAATTTAATCAATGGGAGAATATTACCCACATACTATCATCCCATAAAAAATCTACATAAAAATGAGATGTGGTTTATCAACCAATACCCGCCGCTTTCTATCCAAAATTTTATTCCCCCTCTTTGGGTACTACCACATACCGGTTCTTTGAGCCTACTCCAACACCCACCTTTCTTTTTATCCTTCTTTCCCAGTCTATTCATACTCCTTTAAGAATTCACCTATACACTAACATGCCACCCATCCAACTTCCTTAGGTAGGAATTCTTGTGGGGGTTGACCCATGGGTCCCCTTAAATTCAGTTTATGGATAGCACATAAAAAGTAATTTCAAACAAAAACTCATGCCACTATCAATTCCTAATTTCTCTTCCTTAAAATCTTCTACACTTAGTGTAAACAATGTGTCTAAACTAACACATATCTGAGACATTAAATATCAACACATTCAATTTTCACAATGGTAATACCAAGAATAAATATCCCATAATGACACCAAATAACATATAAATAATAAATAACCAATCATGGCATCCAATTCTATTCGATGAATTGAAAACAATTCTCCAGGCATCACCACTTCATCAATAAAAATTCTCTAGGCATCATCACTTTATACACATAGTGATGCACTTTTGAAAAAAATAATCACAAAGGATTAATAATAACCTCTTATTAGAGTACAGAAAGTGTAAATAACCAAAAAAAATGTCCATCACAAACAATCACAGTATGTATAAGTAATAAAAATGTATCTTTCGATATCAAATGGAATGAAACATATAGATTCATGGTCATTCCATTGTACAGTAACTAATTACCCACTGTCCCCTTAAAATATATTTATAATATGAATAAATAAAATAAATAAGGCTCTAATACTATTCCCAAATTCATCACAACATAGTATTCATGTCCCCACAATGTTATATGACTCGATCATGCTACACTTGGACTCTACCCTACTAAATCCTAAGATCATTGAATTTTGATCCTATACCCAAGTCATATAGTAACTTGAGTAGGTTTTTTGTACAACTTAGTTGGTAAATACCCATAGGGTACCCAAAAAACTAATAAATAAAGTGTATACATTGGTGATATTCTAAAAATAAAAAAAACTATGGGAGAATATAAAAATAAAAATAATCAATCCTTAAGTTCCAATATGATGTATGAGATCAATTATACCTGCTTCATCAAGGGTTGGAGTGTATCTACATATAAGGAAAAGCTGTGACACTTGTACCCATAGAACCTAATATTTATGTATGGGTAACCAACTAGGTAATTCAGATTAACCCATAGGCCAATTCCAAGGTAACCACCCAAAAAATCTACATAGACCCCTAGACAAATTTCTATGTAACCACCTAGGATATCTTGATGCATGAGGCATACTCGTTGGGTCCTAGGTAATATCCTATGAATCCTATACATATTATGTACAATCAATATAACCCAAGTAATATCTTGGTAATCCCATACATATCAGGTATGTCCAAAAAATCATAGAGAGTATCCTAGGTATCTCGTAATGTCAAGACAAAGTTCATGTCTTAGGGAATATCTTAGGAATACCATATATGAACCCATTAAATCCCAAGATTCATGAACTAAGAATTATATATAAACCTATGGTCCAAAACCCAGGTATTAACCTAGGAATTCTGCATATGAGGTGTATATACAAGATCCTAGGAAGTGTATCAAGAATCCCATATATTAGGATCAAAGGCCAGATCTAGGGGAGTATCTCAGAAATCCCAATAGTCAACATTCGTAAGTCTAATTAAAAATGATATCATGGGGATTCATTTACATGACTCAAGGGTAGTGCTTAACTATTTTAATACCTCATAAATCATCTATAATCACCTAAATCTGACACAATAAACCTATCATTTCAATGGTAACACACAATGTCAACCAAACCTACTCTCATAAACTAACCCTCACTAGGGTCAACATATTACATGGGCACCCACTAAGGCCCATAGGTCCCACCATGACATCAAAACCCTATATGGGATCCTCAATCTCAATATCATCTTCCAGACCAATCATTTCACTATGAGGTAATTGTCTCCCTCAGGGCCCTCGTAATCTTATTTCTAGACCACTTGACTCATTGGATAATCCATACATTCATCACTAAAGAGATATGGTTTAAGGCCCATCACAATTTCAAAGGTTATCCTAGGTTGGTTAACTCACCCAATTAATCATTTGTTTAATCAGAGTCTTCCCACATAAGTATTCACATTCTAGTGGGGGGACTCACCCCATGCACCTCTCAACTAAACTAAATTCTTATGGCATATCATGATTTCATATGGTTCTAATGGGGTCAATCACTCCAAAATCATCATATATCTCTACATTAAGGTCACCAAGGCACCAAAAAAAAGATTCACAATACATATATAATTAATTTACAATTCTATATGGTCCATGTATCTCAAGGAATATAATATTAACCAAGTCTTAAAACAATAGTGGTTGAGGTATCATGCCAGTACTCAAGGTTCCTTCATGGCCCTTAATACTTTATTCATTTTAAGGAACAATGTTTTAAATTAAAAAATTAATTTAATTTAAAGGAAAGTTGAATGAAGGTGGTGAGACCACATATCCTCTTCCATATAAAATTAATGTATAATACCAAAGGGTTATGTTCAATAAATTCCTAGCTGATACTACAAAAAATTATTTTAATCACATTACAACACTCATTAACTAATCTTGTCCAAGGATGTCACCAACTATGGATCACCCATCCCATACCCCAATATCCAATAATTAATTATAATACATTATAATTAATTATTAAAATTAATAATTAATTAATCATTTTAATTTAAATATACATAAGGACCAAAAACTCATTGATCCATAGTCTCTCATCAAAACCTCTAGAAACGGGGTATGGTCCACTCCTGAAGCACACATGATCCTAGTACACACAAAAAGACTAGTTATTATTCTAAATTCAATATCCAATTTAATTTACCTTGGGTGAAAACACTAATAAAATTCACCGAATGACATACCATCATTGAAAAATTATGCAATGACATGTGTTTATATTCTCAGGGTGTCCTCTGAAAACATCATGTAAAACACTCACCATATTAGGATGATTCCATGAGGATATATTGGAATCATAAACCAATAAACCCAGTCATAGAACTGAAATAATAGGATGAATAATTATAGAGTAACAATAGGGGAAACTACCTATATAAGTTGAATGAATATTATAAAACAAACAACCAAATTGAAGGGGATAATCAAAAAGTGTGAGAGGGGGATACCTTCCTAGTCCGCATTGGAAACGAGGAAGGAAAAAAGGGGTTGGTAATTAAATCCTAAATGGGTAGAAAGATAATTTCCCTATATTTAATGAAATCTATAAATCCGAACATTTTGGAATCTTTATTTTTAAAACCATTCGCCATCTGTGTGGATGGAACTATCTCATTTCATCCCTCTAGAATACTGTTTTCACACATATTTCCATACCATTCAGCAGCCATGTGAACCACCATTGAAAATTAATTGAATTTTTTCATAGTTTATCTCTAGCTGTGAGCTAACTATATACCATACACCTATACAAAACCACCTCACATGGTTTTCCTTCACAGTTTCCCCTAACCATGTGGAAACCATGAATAAGAAAAATATTCTGAAAAAATTCCAAATCCTAAGACAAAACCTTTTAAAATTAATATAAGAATCTAACGAAACTCTTAGTGCTCAATATATATCCAAAAAATAATCTTACGGTTCTAAAATTCTCATAACTCCAAACTAAATTTGATTCTCAAAATAACCCATGCTCTAAAAATCTATAAAATTCAAATTCACTCTAAATTTTACAATATAAAAAATTACAAGGTTTTAATATCTCACAATTATAAATATTATCATCATTGATAATTCCCAACATTCCTCTAATAATTATTATCAACCTATCCTAATTATCAATTCATACATAATTCACCATGTTTTATCCTAGAATGTCAAAGAAGCTGTTGTTGTGCAACATTAAACATGAGGTGTATTATCTGTCGAAACCCAATCCACCATCTTGTCACCAAAATTGATAATATAAGATATATCTTGTTCCATACCATATATCTTGAGATATTATGGTGTATTAAAATGATTTTCCATCCAGATCAATGATTTCCCCCACCATAAGTTTCATGTCATAAGTCCAATTTCAATCCATGGTGTTTCCTAATATAGAAATTTCCTAACAAAAAACAATCTCATAAATCCATAGACCCAATTGGTGTAGTTTCCATCTCATTACATCAAATTATTTAGGAAATAACCAGTCTATTATACTCTTTCTAATGTTTCACAAAAACGATTGGTTATATCTACTGACACACTATCTCCTCTATCAGATATGATATATTAAATCCCAAAGCAACCATGTGATCACCCAAACACATAATATGATGTTTGGACCAAACATTCAGTGTAATCTCATAGTTGGATGACTAAAAACTCCTAGTATTCATTATACTCCCACCCTGATCATCGTCACATCATCGATCTGATATACCCTTAGATCACACCCAAATGTCATCTTGGGGTGGATGCCTATGCACAAAATCTAAGGCATCCAAACTACACATTTGGTCTACACCCCAAAAAAAGATAAAACTAATTCATATTACATGCCAATATCCAAATTCCACCTTAATTTCCAAACTACTGGTCTCATTACACCTAAGAACACTAAAAAATTAACCTGTACCAACAAATATTTTGTGAAAGGTAATATATATGTTGGAATAAATGAACAATTCTAGTAGATATTATGTTTTGTTGAAATTAAATTTAATTAAAAATAATAATTTTCACCAACACATTAATTTTTTATTATTAATTGTTTAATACCAAGAAACCTATTTCCAATAATTAAATTTGTTACATTATCAAATTAATATCAGTTCTTTTTTTTGAAGAAATTGATAATTTATTATAAATCATTAAAACCAAAAAATGTCTTCCGCATAAAAATTTATAACTATTATTAATTCAATAAAAAAATTAATTTAACAAAAAAATATGTTCTATAATTAGTTAAAAAATTATTTAAAAAATTACTATTATTAAAAAAGACTAATTTATAAATTTATCATAGAAAATAATTTTTTTATTATCAAGAAAAAATTGGAAATGTTTGGAAAAAATTGAAAATTTGATCAAATATATATTATATTTGAAATATGATTTTAATTTAATTTTAATTAAATTCTATTTGGGATTAAATATGTTATCTGGGTTTAAAAAATTAAAAGAATATTGTAGAAATAATTTAATAAATAACTATAAATAAAATTTGTTTTTATGATTCAATAATTCATTCTAAAAAAACTGAAACAAAAATTCCCTCAATATAATCATATTTTACTTGTGCTTATCCTATACCCACATCTTTATCAACTATAACCCCCCCCCCACTAAAATTATAATGTCAACATATACTCATAGACCCAGTTAGTTATTGATACCCACACCCATAACCACACCCTCTCGATTCCTTAACATCAAAAACACCTACATTCTATCAATTCCTGATTTATTTTTTTTGACTTTTAAATAAAAATATTAGGTTTCGGGAGTATCATCGATATAAACAAATTTCTCATTCAATCATTTAATGATTGAGCCACTTATCAGGCATGTATATTTTCTTGTCAATTTTTAATCCATTAAAATCATTTTTATTTATTGTTTAAATTAAATAGCAGTTAGGGTATCAGTGAAATTCATATGAAATATGTGTTATGGTATTTTAGTGATTTTTTTTCGAATTACATACTTCTCTATATCAACTAAAGTTATTTTATTAAACCTGTACATTAATTCTCTTTTCATAGTTTTCTATTTTATTCACTTGTTGCAGAAATATAGCATTGAACCAGAGGAGTCAACTAGGGACATAATTGGATTCATCCCATACTATAATTTATAAAATTTTATATCAATATGTCCTGATTTTTTAGTTTATTTTTTAGTCCTTATTTCATTTATACATTCCGACTAATACTAAAAATATAACCAGGTGGATAGATAATTTGATAGATGGCCTATTAACATAATTTATACCACAATTTTTATTATTTTTTTCATATCTGCAATATAGATTGATTATTGTGAGTCATGATTTTTTTAGATTAAAAATAAAAATTAACAAACTATCTTGAGGGTGATTTAGTTAATATTTTTGATATTTCATCTATGGATATTATTCTTTTAAAAACTTATGAAAAGCTAGAATTATCACTCAAAAATAAACATTAAAGTTATAATTGTAGTTTTCTTTATTTAAATTGGAAATAACTATTTAAATATATAAATATTTTTACCTAAAAGTTTTTAATATTGATATAGTTTTATGACATAATTTTTTAGGCATGTGTTGTTTGTTTTTAGGAATCAAAAGACCATCATAAGGAAGAATAGGTTGTTAAACTAAAATGGGTCAATATTTATATTTTTCTATTAAATTATTGAAAATGTATTTTCCTATGATATCCTTACCCATTATTATTCTAATACTTGTTAATTTGTATAGTGAGATGTTACTTTTTCCATGAATGGATCTTGTTTTAGAATTTATTTTCATATTATTGGTAAGATAAATTAATTGAAAAATAAATTGGAGCGATTTAAGCTAAATGATTATATTTATTTTTATGGTTTTATTATATTCATAAATATAATTTTTGATTTATTATTGTGAAATACTGATTTATTCGACATTTATATCCTATAATAATCATTTTGTAAAAACTAGTGATGCATGTTTTGTTGATGGAAATCTTTCAAACATAAATTATTTAAGAAAACCACTATGTTATGCAAAAAAATTAAATAAAAAATATGAGAACATTCATTTAGAAAAAAAATTGCTTAGAAGTTATTTAATTCAGACATAAAAAAACTACTAGTGATCTAAGTTCAAACAGATCAAACCATCCCACCAGGAAAGTCACAAACATGAATTTTTATAAAGATTCACAAAAAAAAATTATCACCAAGTAATTTTTAATTTATAGATACTTTTCTCTTGACTGGTATGGAGGCCCATTTTCCTCTTATCCTAATAAAATATGCTTCCAAAAATGTATTTAAATTCCATAATATGAGGTTCTAGATAGCTAAAATCAGTACCATAATCCCATGTTTCTCTTATAAATAAGTAAATTTTCTAGTGTTAAAGAATGAAATGTGATAATAGTGACTAGAGAGTGTCTCAATTACAACCATAACTTGAATCAATATTTCATTATTACATATATGGTCAAAAATAACCCAATATTACCATATTATATTGCATCTAAACTAATTATTATTTCATGTTTTAAGAATTATTCTATACCCTAGTCAACATCAAGTGGGATATGGTATGTATTCTATACTTAGATTCACAAAATATTTCACTTTTACAACTCATTTTTGGTTAAAGCTTCCTAATGTACTCCCAAAAAATGAACCATTGTGTAATCCCTCAAGTGTATGGACACCCCAACCATTTAATTAGTTAACACCAAAAAATTTCATGTGATTCCTCTTTTAACAACTCTATTGTTATATTTCATGTTTTAGCCGCACATTCTTATACACTCTTTGATAAATTTTCTCAATAGATAACACTTACATGTTCCTGTAAATTTTTCATCACGGGATCTCTATATTATAAATATTATAATATAGAAGTAGTGATACTTTTTTTAGTTCTTTGACTTGTGTAAATGAAATATATTTGGAATTATTCTCTCCAAAAACCTTATTGAGTATAAAAAACCTTTTATAATTTTATGTTCATATGAACAATGGATTTTCAATGAAAGATATTCACCTATACCATTATAACAATAATCATCATCACGAACCCATGCTAAGGTGATGGGTAAATATGTATTTTTATACTATATTTCATGGGACGTAAAAGCATATATCTAAGTTCTAAGAACCAATTTCATATACAAATAAAATTTTTATATTTTTGTAACCCTTCGGTGTGTCAAAAGTATTTTAAAAGGACTTATTTTCATTTGAAGATAATTTTTTTAAAGATAATAAACCAAACTAGGTGAATTTCACTTCCCATTAGGCTTTACATGCATCAAATTTACATTCATTTTAGAATCACAAAAATATATAATCATTTATATTTTTTAATGTGATGATCTATCTATTGAGCATAAATTTTTAAAATCTTATAACCAATTACTATATCTTGATTTATGCAGAATTATTTGATTTAGTCATACAGATCATGGGAAGGCAATATTTTAGAGGTGGGGTTGGAACAAAAAATCTTTATAACATATAGTTTTATAGTTTGAGATCTATATTATTCCTTGTAATAAAAAATAGAATCTAAAAGTGTCTGATAATTTTCCTTCTCATTAAGATATCATCTATATTCAGATAATATTAAATGGTCCTTACAAACTTAATTATTAACTCTATCATAAAAATTTAAGGCTCTCTTTATACTAATTCCATTTTTATCTTTTAAATAATGAATCATTATGATTCTATGGTGTTAATACAAGAACATGAAATTTGATATTATAAACCTATATATTTCTTTTACTTCTATTTCTGTGGAACAATATTGCACCAAAATTTGTGAAACCACTCGACACCGTATAAAAGCCTCTGATTCAATGCATATATCAAAAGATACACAGGGAAAAGGTAAAGAATCAATAATTTTTCTTATATTGATTACAAATATATATATTTTATTTTTATCATTTATCAATCCTACATCTAATACTCAATAGAAAATATTATTCAGTTATATCAAATTCTCTCTTGATGGGAGGCATGTTTCTATTAAACCTATTATTTCATAATACATCTTACTACTTATTTACATGAACCTTATCCCATATACTCGTATCTATATGGGTCTGAATTTTCAATCATGGATGATCATCCTACATGTAAATTGTCAAATTATTGATATCATGGGTTTCTTATGTTATTTATCACTTGTAATGATCTAACTGAAAATTTAGTTTCATTAGTTCTATTTTTGATCAATAAATCTAAATTAAAAATAAAAATAACCAAATTATTTTATATAAAATTATATATTAGATAATAAATGTCTAAACGCATGTAAATAATCACTTATAAATGGTGATAAGTGATATAATAAGTTTTCATTATTTTTCTTCAAATAAATCCTTATTCCAAATAATTTATTCCATATTATTAATTTTATTAGTTTTTTTCATTGAATTTTTTCAAATATATCCTTACACTTTTTATAAGTTATGTATGTTATAAGTAGTTTTACGTAGGGAAACAAAGGAGAAAATGAATAATTCTAAGTACTTTGATAATTATTGATTTATTTCTAACATATTTCAAGTTCATGAAAGTTTTAAGATAATTTCATTAAAAATAAAGAACTATAAATTGAAATTGACTTACTCACTGGCCACTTTTAACATCAAGGAGAAATTTAAATAAAAACTATAGAGAATTTGGTAACCACTTGATGGGTAACCATCTAGTTATGTTTATAGGATTTTTTATTAATAGTAAAGATTCTATGTTTTGAAATTTAAATTTATTTTATAGTCATGTCATTTCCTTCGATTTAATGCCTTAGAAATATTAGGTTACTCAAAAATCATGGTTGAGTTGAGCCTTTATGATGATCATATAACCAGAATATTACATTTCTTGTCATGTTCTATATATAAGATTCTTTTCAAATACCTATACACTATAATTATTCTACCTACTACACTTTGAATTCAATTCAAATTATACAAATAAAATGAGAAATATAATTACCAGTACATGGAAAACATTTAATATTTTATTTGTAACATTTTTAATGTGTATGGTGATGATAAAAATGGTATGAAAAAAATACTGTTTTTACATGCATTTTTAATTGTTGACTCATATGAGGAGAAGTATTTTGTCAAATATGTTGAAAAGGGAATGCATTATTCTTTTTTTAAGTGGGACATAAATACTCTTAACACATTTATTCCTTCATAATGTGTTTCATTAAGTGATAACAAGTGTTTCCCCATCAATAGTTGGTTATGGAGTGTTTAGAACAGCCATGTCGCATTTTTTTAAGGTAATATATTGATTCCTTATTGTTTTTTTAATGATCACATGACCACTTAACACATTTATTGTTTTTTTGGAGTTATTTCATAAAAATTCCTTGATATTAATCCTATAAACATAATTATGACTTTTTAAAACATGGGACTCTTTTTATAACTAGTATTTTCAATGGTGATATATGGTGAAGTTGAGATTATTATATGTTGGGAAAAATGTGATCAATTAATCCCTTTTTTTAATCTAAAATCATATTTTCAAAAGATAATTACACATGAAAACATTTTATGTCATTTTTTTCTATATTTTTAAATGATTTATAGATGAACTTTGATATTTTAATATATACAATAACTATAGTGAGAAGATTATATTTAGTATATTTTTTTAATTGAAAAAATATCATATCACTTACAAAGAGTTTTTTATAGTATTTGTAATGTTACCCTTTCATAAGTTGAAGTTTTGGTTGTTATTCATGGTATAAAGGTAGCTAATTTCCCCCATAATGACTAATTGATTTGTTTTTCTTCAAAAAAATTAGATTATATTTTTAAATAAAGTGTTGGTGTTTTTAAAAAAAAGCACCAATCATCATTTAGTTTTTCTATGTATATGGTCTCTCTTGGAAAATATTTCTTGAAAAGAAAAGTAACAGCACTTGTTACTATTAATTTATATTATTCTACATGTGTAATAATCTATGGTCATTGGATGATAATTTGTGATAAATATGCATTATTTTAGGAAAAAATTCAATTTCATACTGATTTGTGTTGTAGAAATCATTACGCTCAACTATGTCTTCATCATCCTTACTCTTGGGTGTTCTTTGTCTTTTGTGTATGGTAACATTAATTTTCCCCTTCATCCCCTCATTTAAAGGTTTTTAATATTAATTAGTTTTTCATTTATTTATTGATTATATATGGGAGAAATTTTCTACTTGAAAAAATATAGAAGGATTATTGTTATAGTGAAGCATAAAATACTCATTTTGAGGGTGTATACTATGGGTGAAGCATGGTCATAAAGAAGAGGGTGATCACCCTTTTTCAATACATTCTACGAAAGGTGCCTTGTGTGGTGATAAATGGTTGTTGAAAATATGTTCTTAGTCACCTATTTTATATTTTCACTCATACACTACTAGACCACACAATAGAATCAAATTTTCTATCCTAAGCATAAGGACAATGTATCATTTTCCAAAAAGAAAATTTTATTGTTTTTTGTAACTTTTTTCCACAATTGTTTTCTGTTTTATAGAATGTTTCCCAAATAGTTTATGTGTATATTATTTTTTGGTTTTTTTAAGTTCATGAAAATAATAATTAAAAACAAAATTGAAATAGGTGAATAGATTTGTGAATATCTTATTTATTCTTATAAATCTTTTTCTATTAGAGAAGATGAAACCATCAATTTATAGTTTTAAATAACTCCAAAGTGAAAGAAAAAAACACTAAATTTTAAAAATATTGTGATAACCTTAATGATTTCAATATTCATAAATGTATATATGAATCATTAATCAAATAAATTATTCTATTTGAGTTGTGTATTTTCAATTATAGATGATAATTTTTATCAAATTCTCTATATATGAGTTATTTTTTAAAATTATAAATCCTTTATTATATATTAAGATGTCTTGGGGAATAAATTTACCTATAATTAGACATTGTATGTATATAATTTTTTTATTGATCATCTTGTAGGTCACTTCTACCAATTGTAATTTTTGGACCCTCTTCTATGGACATGGTTTGATGATATAAATTAGTATGACGTAAAGTATATATTAATAGATTTAAAAATGAGAACTTCATATTAAAGAATAATATAAAAAATTTCTATTTTATTATTCCATGTTATTGTTATTTATTTTATCATATTTATGGTATATGGTATCTTTTTAATTCATTCTTCTTGAAACATGTTTTTTGCATTTGTAATTTCTAATTTTGAGTTTTTATTTTCTTATTTTGATATTTTGAGTAGATTCTAGTTAGTAATACCAATGGATGATTATACTTCTAAAAATGAGGGTAAATGGTTGTGTGTTAGAGGATTGTGATCAATAGATATAATTAAGGATTTTCTTCAAGAAACAGACTATATTATTATGGTATAAAATTTTTCTTAGGGGGTGGGTTGGGTGAATCTATGGGTTGGTTTAAATTTTTTTTATAATATTTCTAGATTATAAATTAATATAAATTATGTAATTTTCATTTATGTATTGAATTATATTATTAGTATAATTAAGCTTTTCCTATGTTTGAATATGTGTGAAATGTGACTTTATTTTAATAATTATAATTTGTATATTTTGTGTGATAAATCAATTAATATAATATTAAATTTTACTAGAAATAAAAATATATTTTTTTTATTGAAAAATAATTTATAAATAGATATTAAATATTGGTAATATTATTTCAAATAAAAAAATTATCTTATAAATCAATTGAAAAATGTTTTAACCAATAGATAATTATATATTTATATAATTATAATTATAATATAATCATCTTATTAGTGGATATATCTTTTAGTTATAGATTTTTTATCGACAGTTTAGTGAAAATGTTATATCTATTGGTAAATGATTTTCCAACATAATATGAAATTTTATCAATAGATATATCCCTATTGAGAAAAGTTAAATATTTTATAGTGGATAACACCCACAAAAGCTTCATACCTCTATAGTACATGCTCTATCAATTACCAAACATAATCATTTAATGTAATTTTCATTCTCATAAAACAAAAACAACTCAATGCACCAAACATTACATGTCATCAGCTCACTAGGAACATCACCCTGAACATCGAAAAAAAAATTTCATCTGCATTGAGAGTAACCCCCCTCTAAGAGATAATGGTTCGCTCTTCTCTATATTAATTTCCTTATACACCACTCTTAGAGTTTGACACCCAATAAATTTTTAACATCACACCTACATAACCACACATTATAAGGTATACACCCGAGTACATTATACCATGGAACCTAGATCCATATCTGATTTCACCTCTCTCCATAGAGGGACATTTCCCATTTCATCAAAACTCTTGAAAAATAAATATTAAAAGTGTTTTATCAAAACCACTAGTTATCAACCCGCACCTAGTAATTCAATAATCCATAATACGAATGGAATCATGAGTAATCATCATGTACCGCCTCAATATCATCCAAACTAATAGGTGTACACATTCATACCACTATATACTCAAACCCAACTCACACTCCCAAAAATTCATATATCTTGGAATCTAGACTCTCATACATAAACCACTTACCATGATCTATAAAATGTAAATATCATCTAACCATAATCACATTTCTTCTTTTTTCCAATAAGCATGATATCTCCCACATGTCAAGGTTTTCCACATGATATTCTTCCATCCTGAGTGTTGTTCCAAATCTATAATCACATAACCATTTTATACCCATCCTATATCCTACCATTCATGATGGTTGTCTATTATCTCATCAGAAAACATTACCAACTTAAATAAGTCCAGAAATCCTACAGATCCTACCCTATGAAAAATTCCTCAATACGAAAGAATCTCTATTTCTTTTCTTTATAAAACACAAGAAATATCATACTCCTATACCCATCTCTCCATTAATTTTGTGTATTTCAAACCTGTCATGTCACAAGAACCACATGGGGTTTCATGTTCGTAATATCGAAGGAATTTCCATCCATATACCACACATATAAAATAACATATCATTCACTGATATTATATCCCAAAGCATCTACCCATGCTTCTAATATCTAAGGAATTTACAAATTTAGGCTAACCCCTCTCTTAGGTTACACTCATTCATATAACTCAACTCACTATTATCCTATGTTGCAACTCGAATGCACTAGAAACTACCAATTATCCTGTCAATCACATATCACATAAACCATAGCTCACAATGCACAACCCTACACCCACCTCTCATATCACCTAGAAACATACATTCTAAAACACCTGCACTAGGTTTCGCATATAAATCTTCTTTATAAATCAGGAATCACATTATAAGTTATCATCCCACAAGGAAACAAATTCTCATTGGGAATATGCATATGAAACTACCAACTTAAGGAATATGGTCCCATCTATCAACATATAACGACATCATAACATGATGATTTAGGTCAATTATTCCATATTCACATTTTTCATTTAAGTAGAATACCAAAAATAATCAATATTATAAAACACAATATATCTTCTCATTGACACTTTAAGTAACATAATTTCACACTAGGGGTCACTATACATCCCTTACAATAGTGAATGTAGAGTTTTCCACAAGGAGAATCCCTCCATAGTATCCATATGAACTATCATCAGAATAAAATATAATGTGGTTCAACGGAGTAAAATTCCACCAATATGTTATATAAAAAAACACCATATAAGTTTTTTTTGAAATTTTAAACAACCAAACTCTTATCATTACTGAAATCAATCATACACAAGAACACATATCTCATGTGAGTCCCATAAACAAAATATGATGCATTCACATAACAATATTAATAATATAACAAGATCTAAAACCCATAAATCAAAAATCTAAAAACCCAAGTGAGTCGCACTAGGTGATATCATATAGTTGTAAAAGAAAACACCATGAATAGATATCCCATTTACCTAATAACATGGTATTTTCTTAAAAAACGATGTCCGTGGTGCACTAATATAAGGTCCATCATACGATTTAAGACATCAATAATCTCTATCTACCGTATCCATAAATTGTAGAAAAAATAAAATATATTCCATAATATAACTTTTTAACCTCACCAAGATGGATACCATTGATCATTTTCTTGGTCGAAAACTCTACATGACCTATAGTGTTCATCCTCATATACTAGAGGGCCCCAACTAGTAATTATGTTTTAAGGTGTTACTATAGGTAGGATACAACTACATATCAAACTAAACATGGTGTAAATGACCAAAAATAATCCCTCACAAATAATCAAAGTGCACAGAAACAATAAAACAGATGAATGTTAAATGAAATGGAATGAAGCATACAGACTCATGTCATGCCAACATAAAAAAACCCATCTACCTCTAGTTCAATAATATATAGAAATAATAGTAAATAATAACATATATGAGGATATAATACAATTTTCATGCCTCATCACATCCCAGATATTATGTCCCCTTAGTGTTGCATCACTTGATCATGCTACACTAGGCCTTTACCCTACCTAATCCCATGATCAGTGATGTATTCTCAGGTACCCAAGTTTCATGTCCACCTTAAGAGGGTGTGACTAGAACTCAGTAACACATCATCAGTGGTTTCCCTAATATAACTTATTAATATAATTTATACACAGGTGATATGTTCATAATAAATAAATAAATAACTATGGAAGTGTAAATAAATAACCATTGTCTATCCTAAATTTATAACATGACATATGGGTTTGAATATACCTACTTCGGATAGTTATGGAGTGTCTTTATGTATATATAATAACCATAAAAATAATACTAGTAGAACAGGTGGATAATTCTTGGGTAACCATGTAGGAAATCAAGATATACCAATAGGTAAATTCCTAGGTAAACACTTATGCATCAACATATACCCATGAGTTGATTCCTAGAAAACCACGTAGGTAATATAGATACATGAGTAATACTCTTCTAATATGAGGTAATATCTTGGGCATCACATGGTCATCCGGCATTCTCATCAGATCCCATGTAATATCATGGGAATCCTATAAAATCATTTGTGCCCACCAAATCTTAGGGTGTATCCTAGTCATCTCATAATGTTATGCTTGAGGCCGAGTCCAAGGTAATATCCTTGTAATCCTATACGAACAACCATTGAATCTAACGTACTAGAACCTGGTCATTTTATATAGACCTGAGGGATGAATCCCAAGTATCAACCTAGACATTACACATTTGATTTTTAACCACTAGATCCTCATAAGTGTCTGAATAATCGCTCATATATTGCCCAAAGAATATATTTAGGGAGTATCCCAGGCATCCTAGTAGTCATCATGAATATTCCAAATCCAAGGTGATATCTTGGGAATTCATTCAAAATATTTGAGGGTGGTTTGACCCTCCAGTAATATGTCATCAAATCATTATAATCCCCTTCGGGCTCACATTTATTATGTTAATGTTCTAAGGTGACACCCAAATTTGACAACACCTTATCTCCTATATTAACCCTCACCAGGGTCATTATATCACAAGATCACTCGTCAAGGTCCCCTAGGTCTCATCATGGCATGGAAATCCTATATAGGATCCTTGATCTCAATCTCATCTCTCAAGCCAATCTCGTCACTCAAAGGTATTATCATCCATCATGTCACCATAATCACATACCAACCTCATTGGCCTCATAGGATATGATATACATCCATCACCCTAGAGAGATATCATGAATCCCATATAAAATTTAAAGGCCATCCCAGGTTTGTCCACTCACCTGACCCATCTTCATTCCCCCTAGGGTTTTCCCAACTAAAAATCTCATGTTTGTTAGGGAGGAACACTTTCCCCATGTTTTCCTCTACTAGCCTAAAGGATTTAAGGAAGCTCATGGTTATGTAAGGGCCTAATAGGGATAATAACTCCAAACCCATCACAACCTATTACTCAAAGGTCACTAAGGCACCTAAATTGTGGTATATTGTGCTTACATAGTTCATTGACACCCCTCTAATGTCCATGTATCTCATGGAATACAATATTAACCAATACCTTATCACTTTGTGGATGATGCATCAATTTCATTCCTAGGGTTCCTTTATGGATTTTAATATTTTTCATTTCAAGGAAATTCATTTTAAAAAATTAATTAATTTAACTTAAATGTCAATCACATGTAAGTGGTGAGGCCGCATATCACATGAATTATAAATTGAATTCTCGATACCAAAGGGGTATGCTCAAAGACTACGTACCCCAATCAAAACCATTTCCTTTTAATTAGATCTTAACACTCATATACCAAGAACCTATAAGTCTAACAACCACAATCATGCACATTTCTCAAGCCACAACATCAAATAATTATTTATAAAAACATATAATTTATTATCCAGATTAATTATAAAAAATCATAATTAATTTTTAATTTAATTTAAATTTTCCTAATTCCTAAAATCTCACTGAGCCACATTACCTTTCAAATGTCATGAGAAAAGGGGTGTGATCCACTATTTTCATGAAATTTAATCTAATCCACAAAATATCCTCAACTATTATGCCTAATTAAATAGATGCTTTCATTTACCTTAGGAAAAAACTAATAAAATTCATCGGGTGACGTACCTTCATCACAAAATCATGGAGTAACATGCATCCATTATCTCAGATGATCCTCTAGTTACACCATATGAAATCATCATCATATCAGGATGATTCCACCATACACTGCTGGAATCATCACCCCAAATTCATATCATAAAAATCAATATTAGAAATATTAAAAGGGGAAGAAGGATAAATGAATAATAGAGTATAAATCACCATAAACGCTAAAGAAATCTCCATAAAAAGCCCCAAAATTGAATGGTATATTAAATAAAGAGAATGAAATTCCTTTATAGTCTTTATTCATGAAGGGTAAGAGAAACGGGGGGTTTAGGATTAATTAATGAGGGGATAGAAAGTTTATTTCTTTATAATCAATGAAATTTAACAGTATTCATGGTTTGGATGAACAATTTTTCAATCTATGTGCCAATCGTGTGACTATCATTGTCTCAAGATATCCCTCACCTGTGTTTTGGCCCCATGATTTTCAATACCACAGACCTACTATATAAATCATCACTAAACATTAATTTTAGGTTTTTAATGGTTCTTTAGAAACCATGTGTGAACCAGGCACTACACTCCTATACAAAACCACCTCATATAGTTTTGTCACATGGTTTTACATAACCATACAATAGTTATTCATAGGTAAATACCTATTGAAAAATTCCCAATATCAATAGAATCCCAAAATTAATCATACTCTAAAAATTAGTAAAATTCAAATTCCCTCTAAATTTTATAACATAAAATTGCTCAGGTTTTACATGCATCAAAATACTATTACATGAAATCATTTATCGTGAGTGATTTTTTTCTATTTTAATCATAATTCCTTGTAAAATAGACATGTACACATCCATTAAGTACTATAAAAAATGGATATAACCATGGGGAAAAACATTTCACTAGATATAGTAGTTATGAAATGACCCAACATCAGAAAAATAAAATGATGAATATGGTTGCCGAAAGATCTATAAAAATTTGATATTATGGATCAATATATCTAGAATTGAGAAGTCATAAACCACTAATATGAACCATTTAATATAAAATAGACAAACAAAGTTGAAATTACATATAGAACAAGAAATAAATTGAAGTAAATCATACAATAATGTAACATATGGATTTTACATGGTTTGAAACAAATCATAATCCATAGGAAATAAAAAATTCCCTAAAAGAGTAAAATATATATTTCAATGGAAAAAAGTAACTCTGGATAATTAAATGATAATATATTAGGATGAAACCAAAACCATATGTAGTACCAATGACCCTACCACCAATTTATAGAAAACCATAATAGCTAAATTATGGTAATTTTAATTCCACCACCATTAAAAATTCTTTGAAAATTTACGACATGATCTCAAATGTAGATTGAATTCCACAACCTCAACCGAACTCCATATTGAATAGTATAGGCATTAAAACTTTTAAAACACATTCTTTGTACTCTCCCGATTCACGATTCCACTCAAAGGTGCATCGTACCCAGTTGTCTACATGGCCTCAAGCGCATCTCCCCAAATATGAGAGGCTATAGGCCAGCAGCGAGGGCCTAGGTGGGTCAGTGGTATACTATCCCCTCATTAGTAGAGTGTAACACAAAATACACATAATAATATTTCAATATAGGAATCCATAAACCATGCAATATTAATAAATAGTGGAATAATTGTAGTATTAACAAATCCAAATGTCATAACATACACATGATGATGTTATATATTAAATTTTTTCTAAGAAAATATCCAAAATTGGAACACAAAAATCATTTTCAATACAAGTCCCAAAATTAAACAAATTAAAAAAATAATCCTGGTATAATCGAAATCCATAGGTTGGTCACATTCTCACCTACTCCTAAGTTGCAAATCAAGTATCGATTAGAAGGAGATTACCCTTATCATTACTTGTAATCATATAATCTCTTTGGGTCCAAAATTTTAACCCAAATAGGGTGTGAGATAAAATACATGTAGGAAACCATCCATGGTATGTTCCCCATAGTTAGTGAGTATATATTATAGACAAAGTTCAATAAGAAAAGTAGTAAGCAAGGAAGTAGTCAAAAGTAAACACCCTACATGCACTGGTTTTGATTTACATACATTTAATTTAGTTCGTATTATATTAAAAATTAAATTACATGGAATTTATAAGTCTCAAGATCCGGATCAATCCCAGTATCCCCCATGTAACTGGAATCGCAACAGATGCTTCAGAAGTCCATCTAAACAATCCAATTCAAGAATGACTCCAAGTTTGTGCATTGGCATGGAGATGCTTCATAATTAATTTCATTTATAAAAAAATCATAACATGAGTCCTTACTTGACATTCTTATGTTTGAATTAATTTATCAATATAGGTGTAATATCAACCAAAACCCTAGAATACCATCCCTATAGAACCTCTTAGGAACCTATTATCGCTCTAGGTCATGTATAAAGTGACATCCCATCAAGTCTATCCTCGGAGCTTCACACGTAATATCTAGTATCACCCTAGGCATAAAATTCAAATTCCCTTTTACTCCATCAATGTAATTCTCCAAAGAATCCATGTATCACTAAAAATGTAATTCCAACTTCAATGAGTCCATTCATGGAATCCATCAATGGGATCCATGTATCAAAAGTGGCGTAATCATGGATCAAGGCAATGAATTCGTCAATGTCATTCTAATTCCATTCCACATATCACCCAAGGCATATAATTGAATAGATATAAGAGTCCATCCATGGAATTCCAATCTAGATCCATGTATCACCCTTTCCTGATAATCATTTAACTAATTCCATTTCATTTAAACTCTTTATTAAACATTCCATGGTCAAAACCAAAGTAATTATATATAACTCACCTCAAAATGGTGACTCACATAAGGACCAACCTCTATGGATTGGAATTTCTTTTACTCGCATGGGAATAACATTATAACGAGCTTCCCATGCATAATCAATCTATTACATAGCATGGTTTTAACATAACTCACATAAGAATTTTTCATATACAAGGCATCACATACATAAAGAAGCCATCACAAAGCATAAAATCACTTTAACTCACGTGGGATTAGAAATTCAAGCACAATTCAAATACTCACATGTCCATTTTTAAAACAAAAATCTAGGAAATCCTATCAATAAATCACATGTCTTGTTTATTATATATCTCACATGGGAAACTAATTATTAGAGAAATTCAAGCCAATTGCATCAATTCATGGCATGACCTCTACTTTAATCACATAAGAATGGTGAACAATATTTAAAAAAATTCATAAATTGGTCAAGGGAAAATTTATCCATCCCATACCCTTAATTAATTTTATTTAAAATTCAAAAAATAAATCAATTAATCTATTTGATTTATCTAACCACTCACAAATGGAATCACATAATTAAGGGGGGAAAGGCATGACTCATAGGCATCCAAGTCCAAAATCCATAAAGTCCCATTTCAAGACAAATCACCCTTGGGGTGGTACTTATTAAATTTATAAATCCAATGAAAAGAATTATAAATCCTTTCCAGAAACCCAAAACATGACTGATAATAGTAGGGTTCAACTTTATTTTTTTGGACACCTGAAAATTAGGTGTGTGGCCTGATGGAATATATAAACATCTAGACTTAAATTAAAGGCACAACACCAACTACCTTAGGTCTGTTCTACGTATCTCATCTAGTATTAGGATTTTATTTGACCTATATTGGATGAAATATTAATAATGGATGATGAACCAGAAATTATGGAATATGAGCCTAAATTCAAATAGTGCAACTAATTCATAGAATAATAGAGAACAACTCAAAAGGAAATAAGCCCTTCCCATTATGGATCCATGGAGATGATCCAAATTTGATTCTAAGTCTAGATAGAGAAGGGATGTGAATTCCATTTTTATCTAAAGGTGAGTTCTCAAAAATGGGACCCCTATTGTGCATGAGAGATAGAACATAAATTAGGTATATAAAAGTAATTTTAATCAAAATTAAAATTTATAAATTTCATAAAATTAAAAAGTCGCAAATTTTACCCACATGGGTTTTAATATTGTGTAGAAATCATGCATGGTTTCTTGTAGACCAAGGGGAACCCAAACAGTTTACAAACTATTTGGAGACCATGCAAAGATCCACTATCCAAATTTACTAAAATTTCAGAATTTTATGCACGGTTGTATGGCCCAAGCCCCACAATTTTCACTAACGATGTGGCCTCCTATTTTCATCAAAAACATGGGTTCTGATCTCTAGACCATCCCTAGACACCCCCAATCCCTGTATGACCCTAATGGGAATCTATATTGGTCCATATTTATGAAATTAAAGTGAGAAATAATAGAAAACAATGAATTTTTACCTCAAATATGAACCAGGTTCTTGAAAACTTTTCCCCTTATGGAAATTCATCCCTGAACTTCCCTTCTAATGGTAGTAAAGTATGATCTAAGTACTACCCCAACCACTGTGATCATACATCATCCTCCCTCTCCTAGGTCTTGTCCTGCAATCAGTCATGCTACCATAACACCCATACTATAATAATGGATTGACCACAAAGAACCTTCGTGCTACGATCCATAATATGTATGGGATTCTTCTCAAAGGACACATCTACCTATAACCCAACCTCCATGGTCAAAAAATCAGGAGACGGGTCTGAAAAGTAACGTCGCAGCTGAAATTCATGGAAGAATTCATGCATATCTTGGTACCTCAGAGGTAAATGTAACTGATATATAAGCATCATGTCTCTCTCCAGAATCTCGAACATCCCAACTTAACTTTGTGAAATCTTACCATGTCTCATGATCCTCCTATGTCCGAACCTTGGTGAACAAAAAAGGAATACATCATCCCTGACTTCGAACTCTAGAGGTCATCTATGGTGATTTATGTATTAGTTTTATCAATACTTTGAAGTATCCATCCACTTCTGAATCAACTACACCTTCTATATGGTCTCTTTAAAAATATGAGGTCCCAACTTAGCAGCCTATTCTACCTCTAGCCAACATAGGGGTGATTGGCATGTACTATCATACAAAGTCTCATATGGAACCATCTGAATTATATCCTAGAAGCATTTATTGTTGTAAAATTAAACCAGAGGTATATTCGTATCCCAAGGTCCCTCAAAATCTATGAAACATGATCATAGTATATCCTCAAGCACCAAAATCATGTCCTCTAACTGGCCATCTACTGGGGATTGGTATGTCATGCTCAGAATCACCTTTTTACATAACACCCTCTATATCCGTTGAGATAATTGATAAGTAAAATGTGAATAATTATATGAAAATATATTATGTTTAACCCCATGTAGTCATACAATCTCACGAATGTAAACCCTCATAATCTCATCAACACTAAAGGTTTCCTTGATTGGTAACAAATGTGAAACCTTCGCTAGCCTGTCAGCAATAACCCATAAAGCATCATTACCCCAAGGTGAACTCAGTAAACCAATCATGAAATCCATCACGACATAATTTCACTTCCACTCAGGAATAAATAACTACTTTAAAATTCTAGCTGGTTGCTGGTGTTCTACTTTCACTTGTTGGTAGGTGGAACACATCATGATAAATCCAACTACACCTCTTTTCATTACTGACCACCAATTCTGATGATGTAAATCTTGATATATCTTGGCGACACCAGGATTTACTACCCAAACAGAAGCATGAAAATCCCGCATCAACTCCTTGGACATTTTTGCAAAGATCCATATGCAGCCACGTACTCACAGGATCTCATCCTCACCTATGGTCCAACCAGGAGGAGTTTCATCATCTGCCACACTCTCCAATAGAACTAGGATAGTGTAATTCTATAGATACCTTATCGCCACTCTATGCAAAAATGTAGAGGTCACAGCCAAGGATGAAATTAAATTCTACTACTAACTGTCGTGAACCTCCAAGTAAATCTTAGAGATCAAATCCATAATCTTTCACCCACTAAAGGCATGTTGCACTACCTATATCTGAGTACTCTAGCTCAGTGCATTGACTTCTGCATTACCTTTACCATTCATATAGGAAAGCTAAATGTTGAAATACTAAAGGTATTTGGCCAAAATTCACTACCTCCGGTTCAGATCAATCTGTGTAAATATATACATGAGTCTATTATGGTCCATTTACACCACAAAACGCTCTCCCAATAAGTAATGTCTCCAACATCCTAAACTATTGTAGCTAAATTTAGATCAGGTGTTGGGTAATTCCAGTTTTTTGGCCTCATCTTCTAAGAATCGTATGCAATAACTTAATCCCCATACATAAGAACTACTCTAAACTTGATACCTGATGCGTCGTAGTACATAGTGTCACTTCTAGCCTTCTCTAGAAAAATCAGTATCAGCACTGAAGTCAATCTCCCTTGCAACTCCTAAAAGGTCATCTTATAAGAATCAGACAATATGTAATTCACACCCTTTATAGTCAATCCCACCAGTAGAACTGCTAAGCATCATAGATTATGTATGAAATTCCTATAGTGACCATTTATCCCTAATAAAATTAGCAACTCAAAGACATTATTGGGATACTCCCATGTAACTATCGCTCTCACCTTCTCTAGGTCAACTGATTCTCTTATCTCTAAGATAACATGACCTAGAAAGTGTATCTGATCCATCCATAAGTGGAACTTTGTGATATTATCATATAAATAATTCTCTCTCAGTTTATTCAAAACAATCTTATGATTTTTGGCATCGTCGTGTTGATTCTGAGAATACACCAAGATATCTCCCATGAAAACCACAACAAACTAATCAAGATATGTATGGAACACTCGGTTCATCAGTTCCATGAATACCATTGGAGTGTTAATGAGATTGAACAGCCTAAGAAAATATTCATATAGAACATACCTGATTCAAAAGGTTTAGTGAGGTATATATGATGGTGCAACATGAACCTGATGGTAACCAAATCTCAAATAAATCATTGAGAATACCAGAGCACCTCAAAGTTGGTTGAAGAGATCATCTATACATGGTAGAGTATATTGGTTATTGACCATCAATTGGTTCAACTTTTTCCAATCCACACATAGCATGAGGCTACCATATACTTTTTTCATAATATGGATCAAAGAAACCCAAGAAGAAGAATTGGGTAAGATGAAACCATTTTCCTCTAAATCCTCTAGCTACCTCTTGAGCTCATGAAACTCTATTGTAGCCATCCTATAAGGAGGAATGGACACTGATGCATCTCTTACACTATATCAACAGTGAAATATTCTTTTTATACCATAGGTAATCCTAATAATTCATCGAGGATTATATCCCAGAAATAATCAAACATTGGAGGGAAATCATTCTGACATGCCCCCAGATCATGCATATATAACCTCGCAATTTGGGATGTCATCCCACCTAGGCCGCGATGCTCAGGTCTAGTTTGACTTGTCTAGACATCTTATTCACCCTTTTTAATGAACTCTCTACCCATTGGGATGTAAATCTCACCCTCTGACAATAAAAATAAATGAAATAATTAAAAGGATCCAACTATTCCATCCTAAGAATGACATCAATGTCTATCATCTCGAGGATGTAGAGGTACCATACGAAGTGACACCCACCAACCTCAAGGGGAACTACCTGAAATAACACTCACATTCCTTCCTAATCACTAATGGAGTGTCATGTATCATAACACCATAAAAAGTATAAACACAAAGTCTAAGGCTCTCCATAATAAGAAAAGATATAAAACTATGACAAGATCCTATATATAAAAATTGTAGAATCTAAAGTGGAGGACACTAGAATAGTACCTATGATAGTAGGAGGTCCGGGATCCTACTCTGGATGGGTATGTTTCATTTCATATGTATGGATCGTACCGTGACCCTATGACACTTCCTAGATACCCTGAGATTACCCACCCTATTTTCTTTGTTGACTTGGGGTATGGATACCACAGCCACGACCACCACCTTGGCCTGATCAAACTATTTTACCCCGGCTACCTACCTGGTGAGAATTTTCTAACCCTACTCATGAATTTGGATTCAGTGAATAACCTCAATCACTGGCTACTGGTGGAAATGTTCTGCAGAAGCATTGTAGATGACCCATGCTGCCACCAAATCGGCACTCGACTGGGTTTTTCATGCACTTTGGTCTCATATATACCTGTCTAATGCACTAGTAGTGCCTCGTCTGGATACCTGAAGACATGTTATAACTACTATTATCCCCACATGTAAGCTATATATGATGCTTCCTACTACTGGTCGATGCAGTTCTAGATCTCGGTGTCGAGTCTCCAAGACTCACACCTCCAGATTCCCTCGGGTAACGCTCTATGATCAGTGCCAAATTTGTGATTCCAGAAATGATATTTAAATTGAATGCATTCACCTATGATCATATGATAGATATATGATCATCCTTGAATCACCTGGCTTTTAATAACTCATTACCCATCAGAACATGTGTGAAACAACGGAGCTCAGTAAAACAGACCGAATAGTCCATCACTAATAGTGCACTCTACTCCAGATTCAAAAACATCTAAGATCTATCTCCCCTTAGCGTATTAGAATAGAAATATTCATAGAAGGCAATATAATACTACATATAGGAAATCTCCCAATGATGATCAATTTGATTTATAACATCCCACTATCTCTTGGTGGAATCACACGTAGTGTACATAGTGAGAATCACCCTCTTCTAAAGAGGTTTCTCCATGTTCTCAATAATATACACCACGTCCTCTAGCCATGAATTTATTGACTAGTTTCCATAGTCCCTAGAAAATGTGGCTGGATACTATTAATAAAACTCACGCATCAACTCTTCTATATTCAGGGTAGGTCATGGTGTTAGTCGAATGGTTTTCATGAATCACATAAATCAATCACAGAACTGTACATCCTCACCTGCTTCCAGTATAATAGCTGGTGTAGTATCTTTCATGACTATAGGTTCCACTAGTATCCCATGTCCTTCCACCTCTAGAGTGTGATCATCACCACTCTACTAGCATACAACATGAGGTCTTCATGGTGGAATGGCTCTATAATACCAAAAACACACCTTAATTATAGGTCATTATTAAAGTTCACATGTCAAAAGCATGGATATTTAAGCAGGATAGGTAAGATATGTCCTCTATAATAACTCACCCCTCTGCATACCCCATGGGTCGGTTCTGGGTGTCAAAAAAATGATAGAAACTACCAAAATCCCACTACTAAAGTCGTGTCTAGTCAAGTTCACTATCATAAGTCATTTTAGTTTCATTTGTATTAATATTCATTTCAATTAAAAATGAGTTCACATTAACATTCACTAAATTGATAATTATTTCAAGATAATCATATTTCCTTTAAAAAGATAATTTCTAGAACCTCTAATTCTGATATGTGCGGTCCCATATACCCCAAGAATCAAATTATGGCAACCACCTATGAAACATCATAAAAAATTTCACTTTAATGATAAACCATGATCCACAAAATTCTGATCCAAGTGGGCCCATACAACTTAGGGACCAAATCTAGATGTCCATCCATTTCACACCATAATATCACAATATACCTAACACAACGACAGGTATATATATCACAATACATATCAAAACATCATGAAATAAATAATGCATCCTAAATGGTGCAGCATAATGCATGGAATATCGAATTTGGTAGGTTGTCATCGGATGCATGAGATGGAATACCCTCATCTCATTGGGTTGAAACACAATAAAACTCAAAATCATATAAAAAATAACAGCATAAATCAAGTGCATCACCAAAAGATGGAATCAATTCAAATGTATTATTCAAAATCAAAAAATAAAATCAATTCAATTCGAGTAATTTTTTTTCCTATACGTGGGTTAGCTACACCCTGGAACAGCTCATTACCAAATTCATATTTCTTTCTATACCTTTCTATAGTCGTAAAAAAGTAAAGAAACACATAAAATAAATCCTTTGATAATACTTTGTAACATCATGGTTATAGATTCCACTTAAAGGTGCTCTGTACTATGTTGGCCCCATGGCCTCTTGTGCATCTCCCAAAATTCCATAGGCTGCCAACTAGCAGTTATGGCCTAGGTAGGTGAGGGGAGACTATGCCCACATTAGAAGAGTGTAAAAAGTGGAAAAATAATAATATTTCAATTTAGTATGTCATAAAGCATGAAATAGTAATAAAAAGAGGAAGAGTGATAGTATTAACAAAGACATATGTCATAATAAAACTCGATGATGTTACATGTCACATGTTTCTATGAAAACATCCAAAATAGGTTCACAATAGTCATATACAATACATGTCCCAAAAGTAAAAAGAAAATCCAAAAGAATCCCAATATCATCACACACCTCTTCTTGGTATCATTCTCTCCTGCTCTTAAATAGAAATCAGGTGCATGTATGAGGTTGATTTCCCTTATCATTACCTGCAATCATATAATCTGTTTGGGTCCAAATTGGTGACCCAAATAGGTTTTGAGATAAAATTACAGTAAGAACCCAACCATGGTCTATTCCCAATAGTGAGTGAGTATATATGACAGGAAAAGTTAAATAAGAAAATAATTAAGCAAGGAAGTACTCAAAAGTAAACATCCAACATGCATCGGTTTTCAATTACATTCATTTCATTTAGTTCATATTCAGTAAACAATTCAATTATTTTGAGTTTATAATTCTTGAGATCTGACTCAAGCCTGAAATACCTCGTGTAAATGGAAACTCGATAGGTGCCTCAGAAGGCCATCTAAACAATCCAAGTCAATATTAACTCCAAGATTGTGATTTTTCTTGGAGATGCGTCATAATTCAGTTCCTTTATAATCAAATCAGAACCTCAAACCATCCTTTACATTCCTAATTCGGAATTCAAAAATCACTATAGGTGTAATATAAAACAAAACCCAACAAGAATCTCCCTATAGAACCTCTCAAGAACTCGGTGTCACTCTTTGTGATGTATAATGCCCTTACCAATCAAGTAAATCCTCGACGTTTCACATGGAAGCTCGAGTATCACCCTTGGCATAATAGTCAAATTCACTTTGAGTTTATCCATGGAATTCTCATAATATTCCATCTATCCATTATTATATATGTCTATCCTCAATGAGTCCATCCATGGAATATCTCACTTGGATCATTGCATCACCCATGTCTTAATCAAGGTTTAAGGCAATGAGTCTATCTGTGGAATTTAATGTGAATCAACGTATCACCCAAGGATTGTATGTTAATAGGAATAGGATTTCATCCATTTCAATTCAATATGAATCCATATATCACCCTTTCATATTAATCATTTATCAAATTCCTTTCATTTAAACAATTTATTCAACATGACAAGATCAAAACCAATGGAATTAAATATAACTCACCTCGAAAGGGTGATTCAAGGAAGGATAAACCTCTAAGGATTGGCCATTCATTTACTCATTTGGACATAACATGATAACAATCTTACCATGCTTAATCAATCCATTACATATCTCTGTCTCAATATAACTCACATAATAATTTTCATACACAATGCATCACATGCATAAATAAGTTATCACAAGGCATAAAATCCCTTTATCTCACACGGGCATAAAAAAATCAAGGGCCATTCAAATACTCACATGTCCATTTTTAATATAAAAAACATAATAATCCTATAAATCTGTCCCATGTATTATTTATCATATATCTCACATGGTCAATCAATTATTTGATAAATTCAATCCAATTGCATGAATTCATGTCATAGCCTCTTCTTTTCTCGCATTGGAAAGAAAAACATGCTTTAAACAACAATGGCATAAATTAGTCAAGGGGAAAATCCTCCATCACATACCTTTAATTCATTTAAATTTAATTTAAATACATAAAAAATTTAAAAAAATATTTATATAACCATTCACAAATTAAATCCGATGATCAATGGGAAAAAGTCTTGCCTCATAGGTATCCAAGGACAAAATCCATAAGGGTCCATTTCAAGACAACTCAGCCATAGGGTGGTTCCTATTCATGGTATACAACCTATAAAAAGCATTAGATATCTTATTTAATTACCCAAGACATAATTTTCAATAATAGGGTTCAATTTCATTTTTGGTGAAAATTGGAAATTGGGTGTGCATCATGAAGACATATATTGCTTGACTTTAAGAGAAAGGCACCAGACAACCTACCCAAGGTCCGTGCTAGATTGTTCATCCCGTATCAGGCTCTGATTCAACCCTGATTGGAAGAAATATGAGTAACATATGAAGAATGAGAAATTATGGAATATAAGCCTAAATCCAAATATCGGAATTGATTCCAAAAAGAACATATAACTACTAAAAATTAATGAAGTCTTTATAATTATGGATCCATGTATATAAACCACATTTTCTTCGGAGTCTACACAAAGAAGAGATCTAAAATCCTAGTTTAGAAAAATGTGATAGATCTTAAAGGGGGCCCCTAATGTGTGTGGGAGATAGAACCTAAATAAGGATTATAAAAATAGTTTTAATTAAATTTAAAATTTATAAGATATATAAAATAAAAGGGCCAAATGATTTACCCACACAGTTTCCCATAGTAAAATGGGAACTCGTTTGGTATACCCACACATTTTACAAACCATGTGAAAATCATGTGAATAGACACTATCTAAATCTATTGATATTGCAGACCTGGCCGCAAGGCCGTGCAGCCCAATCCGTACAGTTTTCACTAACCGTTCAGCCTCCTCTTTTCACCTAAAACATGGGTTATGGGATAAAGACTAGCCCCGAACACCCTCAATCCCTCTATGACCCAAAATGGGAATCCACATTATTCCATATTTAAGAAATTAAACTATGAATTTATATAAAAAAATGAATCAATATCTCAAGTAAGATTTGCATTCTTACATTCTTTTACTGATCCCATGTTCCAAAAAAATCTTCCATCATTCGCACTTGTGAATTTGTATGGATTAATCCAACTAGATATAATAATCCTATGTAGAACCTTTGACAGAAACATTATTCTGATATAGTCTCTACTTACATTGTCCAAACTCCTCATCATTGTTGTTGCTGGTTTCAAACTTTTGGTTCAACTTATACCTAACATATGGATCTAGTATAATGTTTTAGAAGTTACACCATTCTAGAAGCTTCAATAATTTACTAGATAAAATCTTCTCACACTAATACTAAAAATATACCACTTAAGAATATTTTTAGGCCTTTTCACAAAATCCTTGAGAATACAAGTACAATTTTTCTATAACTGTCTTCTCATGTTTATCTAATCCCAATCAGTCAAATATTCTAAGATCTTATGACCTTCAAGTTATCTAAGACAAACTAAATCATAACATTGTTCCATAATTTCTTGATCTATAACTTTAATAATCATGTTAGGATAATTTTTATTCACCTCAACATTTTTTATTCCCAACACCCCATATTCTATATTATTTTGGATGAAGTAGTATTTCATTTTAATGTACTTTATCCAAGAGTTAAATTTCCTATTTCTATCTAAGTGAATAATTATTTGGATATCTCAGTAAAACCTTTAATCTATTTATTTTTTCTTATCTATTATAATAGACACTAAAACCACAAAAACTCTTTCCCTACATCCATAATTACAATGTACTCAAATTTCTTTATTGATGGTGAAACTATAGGTTGTAACCAAGACATTCATCCCATGAAAAATCCAATAAAAGTAAACACAAAATGAACAATGATATTTTCTAAGTTTTTGTATCCCCCAAAGTTATAATTCTAAAACCCATATAAGCGATTTTGTATTCCAAAATAGTGAGAATGATCCACTGAACCTTTGAAATATCAAACAATCCATTTGATGTCTTCCTAGTTTTCCTTTTATTGAATTCCCATGAATATACTAACCAATTCTATCACTTTAGTAGTATATGGAGTTTTACAAACAATGGAATACATTAAAATTACCAAGTATGATACATACTAAACATTCACCATATATTTATCTAATTCATTTTTTTAGGTGTCTTGTTCTTTGAAATTTTAAAGTGTTTGTCCAAGGGAGTACTCCCATGCTTTAAAAATATCATTTTGGAGATTGATAGTAATTTCCGGAGATACTATGACTATGAAATATCAAAATTTATAGATCCCATTTTTATTTAGATCATCATCCCTATCATAAACTTTTTAGAAAAAAAATATCCTTCATCTGTAAAATTATAGAAAATTCATACATCAACTCTTCCAAAATCACCTTCATAGGTCCAGTAAATAGTATTACATTAAAATTGAGAATACTAATTATGAAACATCCATTTTTATATGTATTTTATTAATAGTAATGATTCATATTACTCTGGAAGAACTTATATTTAGTTATGAAGCTATCAAGCATCTGATTTTGTCATGAACCAGCATATTTTATCACTAGCTCAATAACCTAAATCTGTATGCGGAAATCCCCAAAGGTTATTCCTAATCATCGAAGTCACACCACCAGTTCTTGAAAATTAGTAAATTTCTTGGGTAATGGTTTTCTGAAGAAAAAAAAATTAATCATTGAAATAGAAATGATATCTCAAAGAAACTATAATATCCCTTATGGAAAATAAAAATCCATAAATAGAAAAAAAAACTAGTCTATAACCATACATTATGTGAATATAGTTGTGAGACAATATCCCATCAGAAAGGGTTATGTTTTTATAATTGATACTACAAATAAAAAAATTTACCCATCACTATGTGATATGTAGGTCAACCTCCCACCATGTCACCTATATCACCCTTTCTCTACTAACATGAGTTTCCACCACCTCTAAGATAATCCTTTCTTTTACCAGTGTTTAAAAAAAACATACACCTGATGGGTGTATATAGGGTGTGATAACATCTAGACCAATAGTATCCCACAAAGTGTCTCATTCAAAACCATTGTCAAACAAAAATAAACATTATGGTTTGAAAACAATTTATATGAAAACCAGATTTTATACATTTAAAATAAATAGAGGAACTAATATGAATGAGAAAAGATAAAAACTATGGGATATCCCTGTGGAAAATAATGTCGGGGCCTCATCCTAAGATTCAACTGCTCTTTATTTTTGATCCAAAACATACCAAGTGTGTGTGGCTACAAGATGAGAATTTTCATGTGATTTGTAGTGTGGATATGCATTACCGGGGAACCACATCCAATTTCAACATATTTAGTTATTGTTCTAGCATATTAAAAATCCTTGAGAGGGTTGGACTTTCCTAGAGGTAATTTTCTTAGTCATTTTACCTAGTTACTGGAAGTTCCCATGTGTTATTCCTTTTCCATTTAATTAAAATTACACATTCAATTCATCCAAAAAAATAAAAATTCAACCCATCACAAACTCAATATGAAAGAAAAATAATTTTCAAGCAACCAAACATATACAAATAGTTCTGAAAATACAATTTTATTCCTCAAAATAATTAAAACATGCTTTATAAATTTATGTAAGCAAATCTAGTTCATAAAGAAATGGTATATCCTAAAACCACCTACCTTAGTCACTTGAAATTACTAATAAACAATTTGAATCCAAAATCCAATAGGAGAGAAGACCCTATAGAGTAAAGAAGAAACCATAAACATAAAGGCTCATTCCATTTTTTTAATTAAACAAACCCTAGGGTTTTATAACCCAAGGGATGAGAGGGAATCCATGAGAGGAGTGAGAAAAGGACCATGAGAATGAAGAAGAGTATATTATTTAATTAATTATTCAATGATCTATTTGAAATCAACCATAAATAAACATTAAAGAAGGGATAGGGGATCCATGAAATATGGAAGGCTACATGGGTCGAGTGACGGGAGAAATAATAAAAATTGAGATTAAATAAGATGATGGAAAATTGAGAAAATGAGATTTTCTAAATTATGAGAAGATCGTATGGTTAGGATGCACAGTTTTTCTAGTGGTTCACTAACAATGTGGATCACAACTGATTTACCTAGGAACCTACATTGTTGGCCCATATGGTTAGGTAAATTCTATTCTAACCATACAAATACAAACTATTAAATATTGTTTACCAGATTGACAGTTCCTATAGGGTTACTCATAATGATGTGCTAACCACACAACAACACCAATTATTTCAAAATTTCAAAGGAAAAAAGTCTAGAAGAGATTGAAAAAATATAAAAATTAATAAATAGATATTCCATAGCATAAAATATCAACATGACAGTGATACTTCTCCCCACTATATCACTTTACTTCCTTAGAAATTCATCTGGAAGCATGATCAAGAAATATATTTGATCACTAATTCTTCATAAAGGATTCACATTCCCAAGTATCATGAGATTCAATGTCATATTTCCATGATACATGGAACACCAAGTAATATTTACCACATAACACTTTCTAATAGGATTCAATAACTCAGATCTATTTCTCAGTCATCGATGCATCAATTTCTAGTTTGAGAACTTCCCAATTCAAAACATGAAAGGAGTATAGATTATACATTTTCTATTGAGATATGTACAATACATCATTAATTTAAATTACATAATGAGGAAAATAATATCATTAGAAAAAATTCCAAATTCCCTTAAAAATTATAAAGGGATCAACATACCTAAGATAAAAATCCCCCTACTTCCCAGCTAATAGTGGCCCAACCAAGCTGAAACCTTTAAAAACACTATTTAACCAACTGATATTTCCAAGAGATGGAATTGATGATTGGAATAAGAATTTTGATGAATCTGAGCAGTTTGAAATTATTTTCGAATAGTATGAATTAAATTAGCCATCCCATGTATGACACTCAATCCTGTAAGTGAGGTCTCGACCACCTCAGTTTGGTAGAGAGGAGATCAAAATGGTCAATTATATGGAGTCTCAAAAGGATCCATCTTAATTTAATACAATAATTTATTATTATTGGTATTAAAACAATTAAATAAGGGTGTCCTTTAACCATTAAACTCTAAATAATCACACACACGATCATATCCTTGAATATTATGATTGCTTATTCTATCCAGTAATCTATTTGTGGATGATAGAATGTACACAACCTTACGTGGGATCCCATTACCACTGGGAGGCCTTTACATAATAGAGACGTAAGTCAGAGATATTTATCATAAATATTAGTATAATGTACCCTGTGTAACCTCACAATCATCTATACATACATATTTTCCAGATCATCCACCTTAGTGGTTTCCTTGATAATAATGAAATGATTAGTCCTGGTTGGATGATGAATTTTTTCCCATATGGAATTCCTTCACTGAGGGGTGGGTGGAAAACCAATGAATAAATACTTGGACATCTTTTCATACTCCCTGTAATCCATAATGATAGATTAACACAAAATTGTGGGCTTTAAGTTTTTAACATTTATCTATTAGAAAGTATTACACTAAGACACCAAATCCACTATACCACACCCCATTCCAAGCAACCAAAAATGATATTTTATATCCTTATACATCTAGGTGATTCCAAGATGAAAATAACTTAATTATATCATTTAAAGATATAGAACACTTATCAGTGGTCCCCCCCCACTATATATAGATTTCTAGACGTATTGGTACTCCTCATCCCCTACTGCTCTAAGTGAATGATCATTAGAATATAATTTATTAACTAAATACTAGAAAGTAACATACTTTTTCTTAATTTTTTAAATCCATGTGTATATGATAAAATAGTTCCATCAAATCTTATTCATACCTAAAATAATTGAGGTCCAAAGAAGGTAACATTAAATTGAGGGTATCAGAAACCACATTTCACATCCCTATAATGTGGTTTATGTCAAAATCAAATCCTTGATGATATTCTACCCATCACCACTACCAATGATTTAGCTCCTTTTAGAATAATATATTGATCAATTTTTTTCTAAGTAGATCATGAATCTCTCCCCAAAAATATATTGTGTAAACACTTAAGATAATGCATCAAAGTTATGAGTTTAAAAAATTACGGTTTCAGTGGTTCTTTTCATGTTGTAAAAGTTAACAAGAACTATATTCTACCACATGATCACCTCGTATAACAATACCCCCCACCAACCCATGCCTAATAAATCATAGTAAATGAAATAAACTTAACCAACCAAAGGTAAAATAAGATTTACATTTGAAGTCAGCCACTACTTTTACTCATCAAGAGAAACCTAACACTTAAGACTCCAAAATAAATTCACCACTTTCTATGTGAGAAATTACATGGGATGTAAAATCTGGTAGAAGTATTTAAAAACCATATGTAGTATCCTTCTATCCCCATGAATATCTTAATTTTAAAAACATTTTTTGAAACCACCCAAGACATTATGAACTTAAATTTCTCAATATTGACTGATATACCATATTCTGACACTATATTCCAATTATACTTGATCTCTTAAATCTAGAAACTACACTTGGATAATATATCTAAGATGTGGTGATAATGATATGTTCCTATAAAAAATCTAAAATTACTTGAATAATATTCCTTAATCATAGAGTAAACTAGAATTTCATCCAAAAAATACCAAAATGAAAATGTTGTGGAATTAAGGGAATATCCATTTCATGAGTTCCATGAAGATCACTGGAGCCTTCGTCTTCCCAAATGGATTCAATGGGTACTCCAATTTTCCATATATTATTAAAAACGTAGTATTTGGACCATTATCCACACTCTCCCTAATCTAGAGATAGACTGAATAAGTATTAATCTTAGAAAACTACCATGCTCCATTTATATGATCATATAGTTCATCAATACAGGGAAAAGGTTATTTATTCTTGATCATAAATAAAATAAATATTATTGTCACGAACCGAATCTAGTCACCATCAAAATTGGCACCTGACCCAGTTCGTGGAAAGACCCGAAGGGAGTTCCTCATCCCCATGGGTTGGCACAAGTTCCCGAGTATCATAAAATGAAGTTTGGGAACGATTTACCTGAATTCGTAAACATAAAATGACAAACGAAACCAAGAAACCAAAACTGGATTTTTCAGAACAAAACATCTTTTACTAAAATTCAGAACTGAATTAAACAATTTTACACAATTTATGAAGACCAGTACAAAGGTACAAAACCAAGAAAAGATAGCCCAAGAACATCTACAAGGAAAGAGGAACCTTCCTCAATCCATCACCACAACACTGTATCATGATGGACCGCTAAAAACCCAAACCAATGACATTAAACCTGTACCCAAACGTATGACACAAAATAAGAAAGTATACTTACACCCAATGGTGTAAGTAGGGTGTGAGCCAAATCCCAGTAGGATACCACCACTAAGAGATTCCATGTGATAAACATTTAAAGACGAAAAGCATTCATGTTTTCAAAAACATGAAAATCTAGTTACAATTTCTAAAAGATGCAACTTTGAATAAAAACAGTTTTCAAGTGGGATATTTTAAAGGGTTAACACTTTTAAAATAAACACCAAATCTACTTAATTTTCTAGAAAAATGTATTGTATGTCGACGGTAAGTATAAAGTAACTAATGATCACAAGAAATTGGAAATAACCCCTAGGCACTAGCTAGTTGTGGGTCCCAAGTACCTCGTATATCGGTGATAATAACCATCAAAAATATCCATTACCATGAACAAGACACTAGTAGGTAATATAACCATAACCTAGTAGTCCCCAGTCATCATCATCATTGTTTAGTTATAGTTGTAATTGCCAATCTTGCTAAGTTAAACGGAGGCCAAACCCCACGGATTCACTAGCATACTAGTACACGTCCACCCACCTAGATACCCAGGTTTTACCCTTGTGCTCAAACAAGTTAAACAAGTCAATAAATATACATTGAACGTGAAAATATCATTTCCACATCACAAATTCTCAAAAAATCCCATATGTATACCACACAAGTCACAAAATTCCATTTTTCATTCAAAATAATTTTGAAATCTGACTCACACAAAAATAGCCCACAACACATTTCACATTTCTTCGACACTTCCACAAAACCATTAAAATTTTTTATTAAACAATTATAAGACATTGAAACTCATATAAGATCCCACACACATGGAACATAACACTCCTTTCATGATCAAAAATTCATTTTTTCACATAACACTAACAAAAAACAGTCCACATCACATTCACATCTCTTTCACACCTCAATATCTCCTTCAAACAATTTAATAAAATATTTCCAAGATGATACATATCACATAACAGCCTTCTCAAAAATAAAATGGATCTTATAAAAATATAATCCTACCAAAATAGTTTTCTGATATAGTTTCACCTCTTACACAACTCAATAAACCATTCAAAATTTTCATAAAACAATTATTAGGAGTATACCCAATCTTTGAACATAAAACCCGTTTCAAAAACCTCTTTTTAATCCAAAATCACACCAATACCATACCAAAACAAAATTTGAATCCCAATAAACATGTAATAATCCACTTTTAAATGTTATATAATCACCTTGAACAATATCAAAAAAGATACACATGAGAACACACAAATCTATAAAACACTTTCAAGGAGTATAACAAGGTTATACACATAAAACACATTCAAAGACCCCCCTTTTTAGGCCCACATGACACTATATCATTACCCAACAAAAATTGGCAGCCCCTTTAAACAACTAATATATCACTTCCACATTTTACAAAACCACCACAAGAGATAACACATGAAATACATTTGAAAAATGCACACTTCAAGCAAAAATGTAACTTTAATACCAACTGCTTTAATATTGCTATCAAAAATGGTTTTTTCATAATGCACAACATATAAGGAACATGAAAAATTATTTAATAAAGAAAACTAACTCATCATTAAATGGTTACCCATGGAATCACCTATCGAAATTGTCGAATCCGTCAAAACATGGTGTGAAACATCAACCGCACCACCCCAACACCACAAGGATGATAAATCCAGACCTGGACCACAACTTTTCACCAAAAATACTAATGGTTAAACCCTAGGTAAGAACCCTAGGTTCTGGATACTTTGGAACTTCTGTAAATAGGGATGAAACCCTAAGGAAATGGAAGAAGTGGAAGGGAGGAACACTTACCTTGAAAAATCATGAAGCAATTACCCTGAATTAACCAAATGCTTAATCTCAAAGCAAGAAAAGCTAATAGTGAGGCTCTACTAATGAGGAGGAGTTCATGTGGGGAATGAAATGGGGGAAAAGAGTAAATATTGAAGGATATATGAAAGAATGAATTTACCTCTTCAAATATGGGCGATTTGATAAATTCATAGAGGAATCGCCCTCCTTCGGGGTTCAAATGAGCTCCAAAAATGCAAACCCGATAATGGGGGTGATCCTAGGGATAGTGGATTTTCGAGGGAGGTAGCATAACCGAAAAATATATAAAATTAAGGAGATATTAAATAATTAAAAATTATTTTTAATGTAGGAAATAGGCCTTCAGGCAGGCTCAATCCCTTAAATAAAAACTGTAATACACCATAATTATGGATTTCTAAATGGTCCAAATTAATGTGGTGGTGTTATTAGGTCAAGGGAGGAAAAGTATGAATTTGAATGGATAAAAAAATCTTGAAAAATAAATGATTTATAAAGGAAAAATAATAATTTTTAAATCTGGAATTGGGCTCATGGTTTGGCACAATCATGAAAACTCGCCCATTTCTCCAAAAATTCCTAGTAAACCCCCAAAACAAAGAAATAATGGAAATTAAATTAAAAATAACTTTAAAATAAGTTATTTATGTGACAATTATCACCACCATGAAAACTTTCCACCTCAGAAAGTCACAGGAAGGCCAATGCAATAAACAAAACCAACAGAGAAACCAAGTGGTACTCCCTTTCCAGGTTTCTCCCCCAAAGGCCAAAACACATCCAGTGATCAATTAATGAAGGAATAATTCACAACCAAAACATAATCCACTTTCCTGAAACAATCAAGCACATTAAGGCTTTATCCCAAAGTAAAACTCCTCAAACTCAATCAAAACAAGGCTCGAGAAATTTACCCAAGCAAACAACCACATCGAACAAGGTTACACCTATATTGATATAACTAAACCGTTGGGCACTCTCTAATACCAAAGTGTACCCAAGTAATATTTAGGTAGTTAGATATCTCCGAAAGAGACTACCCACTTCCAATCTAAGACCAAGGAAAAAACTAAGTTACTGGTAAAGGGAGACACAAATGGGATCCCCACCATAAGAGAAAACTTAATATTTTTTTTATGAGACAGAATCGGGAAACTAACATTGGGAGGCCCGAACATACTCTTTGGTACAAGGAGTAGGCTTCCATTAGACATTTACAAAAGAACATACATGAGACCCATGGTGGGTATCCCCACTGTAAGAACCAACCATCATAACTGACCAGCATGGGCCGACACAAAAAGACCCCAAAACTCAAAGAGTTGGGATGATCACAAGGTTAGTCTGCACAGTTTGGGAAATTTTGTGCTAACCATGTGGATCCTTATATCTTCATAGTTTTTTGGGGCACAGTTACAACTCACCATGTGAAAACCTTGCACTCAACCTTTCTAGCCAAATTTTAAACCATTCTCCAAAAACACAATGGAAACCAAATATGAAAGAAATGACATTGGGCAATAACATGGGGACGAGGCTCTCCATCTCTTTCTACCAAATGGGAACAACAGAAGAAAGATGACAACACCAAAGGTTTAAACTCTTCCCATATTTAATATTGAATGTAGGACATATACAAAGGTTTAAATGACCTTGGTATTTCCCATGAATACGCGCGAGCTTCTCTCCGGGACCTATGGATGGAGCTCAAAATATTGAAGCATCTTCGGCCTTGCAGTTAGGATTTGGAAACCCCTGTATGTAACTTCTTCTTTTAGTGCCACAAACAACAACATCGTATACCCCGATGGGTTCAACAAGAGATAAAATAATCCAAAACTCACTTTACCAAAACCTAACATTTCACTGATACAAGGGATTAGAAGATGCACACACATCACACCTTGTTTCTTCGGGTGATAAACAACAGAAGGGGAGGACAGATATAAAAACTTTTATCAATGATAAAGGATTTGAATTTTTGTTCCAAAGGGAGATATACTCCCAACATAATAGAGACCCTTAGAGGATTTTATGACCTTCACCTTTACTATCAAATGAGCACACGACATCGCAAGGTGTCACTGAAAATGACCATTGTAATTGATAGAAACAATACACAGAAAGGGACCTTATGGCAAGTCCCCAAACAACACACAATCCTAGAATATGTCCATAATGGCCACTAATGGCCAGATTTCTCAAATTGGTGGTTTAACATGAACTCATACTTTAAATATACTATGATGGACCAAGAGGACCTCTTAGACACCATCCAAACACTCATCCACAATAACAACCCCAGACCACTTCCACCTTCGACGAATCATGCAACTTAAGAAACTAAGGTCTCTTTCAAACTTCCAGGATCACTCTCCTATTACAAGAGGATCCAAAAATAAAATAAAGTAATGTGTGTATAATCAATCAAAAAATATTGATAAAATTTTCATATATTGATCAACTGGAGGATTTTCCAATGGAAAAACAATCTGTGTTTTACTTCGGTTGTGCACTAACCCTTAATGGGGGCGTACCTTATCCAATGAGAGAACCCAAGGACCCAACCAAGCTATTCCATTGGTAAAAATGTTCCAAATTCAGATCCAAACACCTGAAGGGAACCTCCATAGATGAATCTTGAAACATTTTTCAGAAGATACCACTAACCAACCTTTCTACCTAGCTTACCGACCGAACACCAACCCAAAAAATTGTTCAAATAGGAGGGGTTCTTGGACTCAAAATATCCCAAAACATCAACATTTTCAAAAATACATAATACAAACCATCCTAAACCAGTCATCAAGACATCATATGTCCTTTAAAAACATTTCTTTGAAAACAAACATCTCAGCGATTAGCATATCCATCAATGGTACCTCATAGTCCTCACACATGCATGTTTCTGTGCCACACTAGGCACCCTCCTCATATATATCTCAGCACTCATCTAGTAATTAAATTATCCATCCATCATCCCATATAACCTCATGCATGTGTTCTCTCATGGAAATACCAAATGTTAAAAAAAATTATTTCCACTTCTCAAAACCAAAACAGTCAACGAATACATCCTTTTTCTCAAGACTCATAACCACAATATAAAAATCCCAGTTTACAACTTAAAAAAACATGTCATGAAAACACAACCATTTAGATATGAATTCACTTTCATGTTATTCACATTAATCTCAAAACAAATCATCCCCATTAAGACACCTTTCAACAGTTTATAAAACTCTATTGGAAACACTTTTTCAAAAACAACTTTAATATACTTCCTTGTTTCAAAAGAAGTGTAAACACACAATTTTCCAAATTCAAAAAAATATATGAAATTTTAGTTCAACAATTTCAAAAATAAAACCCTTCCTTATTTATGTGAAAATAATTTCCCAAAAAACCATATGCTTCTTAAAACCATGTAATTTTTTCACTAAATCTGAACTTCTAGGATTTCAAAACTAAAGGACACAAGACAATGCGAGGGGGAACTAGATTTGGTGGGTGACATGGAAATATGGTTAGTGGCCATATACCAATCACTTAACCATCACAGAGAGTATTTTAGGGCAATATCCCCGGCTCAACATGGCTTTCCAGGCCCTACGAGCTCACTGAGACCATTTTCCCAACTCTCTTTTCATTTCCCCATATCATCGTCAAACCAAGAAAACCAAAGGACTCAGATGAATTATTACTTCCACTAGTGACTCAAATCACATCATGAGGTGTGCTGGCCAGGCACATAACCCATAAATATAATGTCAAGTCCCAATAATCCTAACTCCATACCATCCAAACTGCTCCCCAAATAACATGACCCAAAGTGTTAACAAGAACCTACTCTGATACCATTTTATCACGAACTGAATCTTGTCACCTTCAAAATCGGCACCCGACCCAGTCCGTGGAAAGACCTGAAGGTATTTCATGATCTCCATGGGTTGGAACAAGTTCACAAGTATCATAAAATGAAGTTTGGACATAAAATATCAAATGAAACCAAGAAACCAAAACTGGATTTTTCAAACCAAAACATCATTTACTAAAAGTCAGAACTGAATTAGAAAATTTTAAACAATGTATGAAAACAAATACAAAGGTACAAAACCATGAAAATACCGCCCAATAACATTCACATGGAAAAAAGGCACCTTCCTCAAGCCATCTCCACAACACTACATCACGATGGACCGCTAAAAACCCAAACCAATGACATTAAACCTATACCCAAACCTGTGACACAAAATAAGAGAGTCTACTTACACCCAATGGGGTAAGTAGGGTGTGAGACAAAGCCCAGTAAGATACCACCACTAAGAGATTCCATGTGATAAACATTTAAAGATGAAAAGCATGAAAGTTTTCAAAAACAATAAAGGCTAGTTACAATTTCTAAAAGAAGTAACTTTGAATAAAAACAGTTCTCAAGTGGGATATTTTAAAGGGTTAACACTTTTAAAATAAACACCAAAGCCACTGAATTTTCCATACAAATTCACCATATGCCGACGGTATGTATAAAGTAACTAATGAGCACAAGTAATCAGAAATAACCCCTTGACACTAGCTAGATGTGGTTCCTAGGTACCTCGTATATCGGTGAGAGTAACCATCACAAATATCCATTCTCATGCATGAGACACTAGTAGGGAACATACCCATAACCTATTGGTCCCCAATCATCATCATCAAAGTTTATTTATAGTTTTAAGAGTCAATCTTGCTAAGTGAAACTCAGGCCAAACCCCACAGATTCACTAGCATACTAGTACAAGTCCACCCACCTAGACACCCAGGTTTTCCCCTTGTGCTCAAACAAGTTCTACAAGTCAATAAATTTACATTGAACATGAAAATATCATTTCCTCATCAAAAATTCACCAAACAGCCCATATGTATACCACACAAGTCACAGAAGTCTATTTTTCATTCAAAATGATTTTGAAATCCGACTCACACCAAAATAGCTCAGAACACATTTCACATTTCATCAACACTTCCACAAAACCATTAACAAAATTTATAAAACAATTATAAGATATTGAAACTCATTTCAGATACCACACAAATGGTACATAACACTCCTTTAATAATCAAAAAATTCAATTTTTCACATCACATTCACACAAAATAGTCCACGTCACATTCACATCTCTTTCACACCTCAATATATTCTTCAAACAATTTAATAAAATATTTCCAAGATGATACATATCACATAAAATCCTTTTCAAAAATGAAATGGACCTTTTAAAAATATAATCCTACCAAAACAGTTTACTAATATAGTTTCTCCGCTTACACAACTCAATAAACCATTCAAAACTTTCATAAAACAATTATAAGGAGTATACCCAAGCTTTGAACATAAACCCCATTTCAAAAACTACTTTTTAAGACTAAAGCACACCAATCCCCTACAAAAACTGAATTTGAATCCCAATAAACATGTAATAATCCACTTTCAAATGTTATATAATCACCTTGAACAATATCACAAAAGATACCCATGAGAACACACAAATCCATAAAACACTTTCACGGAGTATAACAAGGTTATACACATAACACCCATTCAAAGACCCCCCCCCCTCCTTTAGGCGCACATGACACTATATAATTACTCAACCAAAATTTGAATCCCCTTTCGACAACCAATAAATAACTTCCACAATTTACAAAACTTCCACAAGAGATAACACATGAAATAAATTTGAAAAATACACACTTCAAACAAAAATGTATCTTTAATACCAAATGCTTTACTATTGCTACCAAAAATGGTTTTTGCATAATGCATAACATATAAGTAACATGAAAAATTATTTAATCAATCAAAATAACTCATCATTAAATGGTTACCCATGGAATCACCTACTGAAATTGTCGAATCCCTCAAAACATGGTGTGAAACATCAACCACACCACCCCAGCACCACAAGGATGATAAATCCAGCCCTAGACCACAAATTTTCACCAAAAAAGATTATGGTTAAACCCTAGGTATGAACCCTAGGTTCTAGACACTTTGGAACATCAAGAAAGAGGGATGAAACCATAAGGAAATGGAAGAAGTGGAAGGGAGGAACACTTACCTTGAAAAATCTTGAAGCAATTACCCTGAATTAACCAAATGTTGAATCTCAAACCAACAAAACATGATTCTGAGGCTCGACTGATGAGTAGGAGGTCATGTGGGGACTGAAATTGGGGAAAAAAGTAAATATTTAAGGAGATATGAATGAATGAATTTACCTCTTCAAATCTGGGAGATTTGATAAATTTAGAGATGAATCACCCTCCTTCGGGGTTCAAATGAGCTCCAAAAATGAACAACCAATAATGGGGGTGCTCCTAGGTATAGTGGATTTTAAAGGGAGTTAGAACCACTGAAAAAAATATAAAATGAAGGAGATATTAAATAATTAAAAATTATTTTTAATGCAGGAAATGGGTCTTCGGGCAGGCCCAATCCCTGAAATAAAAACTAAAATACACCATAATTATGGATTTCTAAATGGTACAAATTAATGTGGTGGTGTTATTAGGTCAGGGGAGGCCAAATAAGAATTTTAATGGATAAAAAATTCTGAAAAATGAATTATTTATAAATGAAAAAAATAATTTTTAAATCTAGAATTGGGCTCACGGTTTGGCCCAAATCATGAACACTCACCCATTTCTTCAAAAATGCCTAGAAAACCCCCAAAAAAAATCAATAATGGAAATTAAATTAAAAATAACTTTAAAATAAGTTATGTATGTGACAATAATGGTTTACCTACTCCATGAAAAAATATTTTTATTGTTGGATGAATATTAATTCCAAATATTTAACCAATTTTAAGTGTCAAAATAAAACTCTCAAGTGAATAATACCTTGAAAAATTTTCATTCTAAATTCTTAGGTTATTATGAATGAATAAACAAATCCCACCTATTTTGACTAGTTCCATCAATAAAAAATGTAGAATAATTCATTTTAATAGAACTAGTTATTTCAAGAAACATGAAGATCCACTCAATTATCTCTATCCAATACTTGGACTCTTAATAATTATTGATTTTTAGAAGAAAGGAGGCTATTCTTGAGAAATTCCTAATCTCGATCCTTCTCAAAAGATGAATTAGTTTTCACATATGGACAAAGGTCTAAACCCACTCCTTGTTTCATATCTCAAACATTATGTACTGAAACCTCAATAAGGTTCTAATAAACTAGTGTATTGTCTTGTGTAATGTTGTCCAAAACCACCTTCAATGGGTTCACCAGGGGTCATTTAAGAGGAAAGGAACTATACAAGAAAAATGAAGAAGGAATCCCATCAAAAAAATAGATCTAAATGACTCATACTAAACAATTATAAAACATTTTTTCATAAATAATTAAAAATATATTTCAACAATTACACTTCCATGACACTCAGCTCACGTTCATAGTCCATAACATGTTCACCTTACCTAATAAAAAATTCAAACCCAGTCCAAAAATTTTAAAATTTTCAATGATCCCAACATCCCATGGTGACTCAAGGTTTTTCATGATGAGTGTTTTCTAGACACCCCCTCACAACCTACCCATTAATTCTCAATAATACTATCTCCTAACTATACCAAATTTTTAAATGACATAAAATCAAAATAGGGTCCTATGATACCATTTTTCATGAACCAACCCAAGATACCCCTAACTCTAGCACTCAAGTCAGTTTATGGAAAGGATCAAAGGGAATTATGGTTCCCAATGGACTAGAATCTCATACATGGGAATCAATACTTTCCCTTTAAAATGGTTTTCCTAATTAATTAATCAACACAATATAAATCATATCTTAAAGACAAAATAACAAATCAGATGTAAAATAAACATCCAAACATAGAAAAACAATAACTAATAAGATTACATAGTTTACAAGATGCAGATCCAAGAGTCCATACAAATTAGAGTTAGGGTGCTACAGTTCAGATTCAAAATAAAAAAAATACCTATATCTGTGTGACATGAGGGTCTAGCTCCCACCATGTCACCTTCATCACCCAATCTCCGCTAACATGAGTACACACCTCCTTCAAGTGATGAATTTATTTTACCTAAATATGAAAAAAAATCTACACACACCCTATTGGGTGTCTGTAGGGTGTGATAAAATTTATTCTAATAGGATTCCACTAATTATTTCATTAAAAAATTGTTAGAAAAAAAACATGCTAGTTTAAAAATAGTTTAAATAAAGGAATTATTTTAGTATTTAAAATAAATAAAATAATAATTATTAAGGGAAAATTCAAGCATCGTGATATCCCTAGGGTAAATAAGGTTGGGGAATCAAACTAGATCCTTGTACTATCAGTGATCAATCGAATACATTATTATATAAACACATCTCTAGGGAGAGCATCATTATGTGGTGAATATCATTGTGACATAAGAATATTGTACCACATCCAATTTCCATATGTTTAGTTAGTCTTAAATAATATACCAAATAATAGGAATGGGGGACCTATCCCACCTAGATACATGGAGTTTCAATGGGTTATTCCCTTTAGATTAAATTAAAATTATACTTTCAATTCATCCCATAAAAAAACATTGCAACTTAAACCCATTTACGCCTTAATAAAAAATGAAACATTTCATAATTAACCATCCACGTAAAAATAGGTCTCAAAATATCCTTTTATGAATCAAAATAATTAAATTATTCTTTATTAATTTTGGAAAACACTTTTAGTTCATCAAGAAATGTTATATCATAAAACAGCCTACCTCAATCAATTGCAATCTCTAATAACTAGTAATAATCTAGAATCCAATAAAATATAAGACCCTATAAAAGAAATAGAAAACCATAAACACCAAGTATCACACTACTTGGTTTGGATTAATTAAACCATAGGCTTCCATATCCAAGGGGGAGAGAAAACCATGAAAGGAGGAAGAATGGCCCAAAAAAGAAATAGAGGTCTTCACTTTATTATTTATTTAAGGAACTTGGTGAGATCCACTCAAATTCATCCTCAAGGGGGAAGTGGGAGTTTTTTTTGAGAGGGAAAGGTGCATGCGCTGCATTAGGGGAGAAATTGGGAAAAGAGGGATCAAATTAGGTGAGGTTAAATTAGGAAAACCATTTTTCAAAATTCTGGGGAAAACATCATAGTTAGGCCATATGGTTTTCCTAATTGTGTATCAACCATGGGAATCACAACCACTTCACTTTGGTACATGCATTGTTGGTCCATGTGATTATGTAAACTATAAACTAACTATGAAAATTCAAATAATCAAAAAATATAGACATGATTCACGATTTCGACATGATAACCCATAATAGTGTTCTAACCTTATAACATCTCATTTCTTCCAAATTCTTATAATTTCAAAGGAAAACAATCCAAGAAATAAGGAATAAAATTAAATCCAAAATATAGACAATACATACCTAAAAAAAGACATCATAGGTGTGGCACTTTTACCTCATGCCTTCATTTTGTTATAGTACAGAACCTTCTAGTTTCTCTAAATGGTGATGTGTTTCGCAATAATAGAGAAAATGTCATCAAAATCCACTCCTTTAAATATTAGGAACCACTTCACAAAAATTCATAACTTATAAAAAAATCTATCATTTTCTTCTCCTTTAGATGATAAACACATTTTTTTAGAATATTCCCCCTTCCTTTTGGATGTTATATTATCTCCCACATATTAGAAACATGGAAGGAATTCAAATATTTTTTATTTATAATTCCCACTCCAATGAGTCACTCATACTTATTACCTCACAAAGGATTTAGGGTTCCTTATCATCTGACAGAATTAGATATTGAATTTAATAATCAAAACACTTCATTGACCTTTTGAACTAGGTAGAAAACCACAACTCTTAAGATTCATCTTCTTCTAGACATCATACTTTTGAAAATTGAACTTAACCATCTATTTTACATGATAATTATGGTACATAAGGCTCTGGTACTATTAGAACTTCTTACTAAATTCTATTATAGAAAATGGTTATTCCTCATAAAATTCATCTAATCTGATCCCAGAATAACTTATAACCACCCTAACTCTAAATATATTAGCCTCATATTTCTCTATTAGCTATATATTCTATGAGTATCTTCTTCTAGGTTTTGTATCTTTCCATAATATCTCCTCATTGAATAGGATTATTTAGACTCTAGAAAATTCTCTGTAGATTCTATCATGGAATCTTAAATAATTATTTTTATTATTATATCCACCAAATAGAAATTTCCAATACTTATATTCCAACTTATCCCAATCATTTACATCAACATGGGAATACACGATTCATCTTAAAATTTTCATTTTATTAAATTCCACCTTTCTTATGAACCATATTTACTCTATAAATTTATATGATAAAGTCTTGAAAAGTATATAATTCACAATATAATCCATATGTTAAACTTATTTAACCAAAAAAACTTCTAAAAAACAATAACTTTACCATATTATACTAAATCTATAATTTAATACCTTATTCATCCATTTTGAAACACTATTCTACAAAAGTGTTTTGAGAACAATCATCTCCATCTATATTTTATTCATCCAGAAAACATATTGAACCATATTCCTCCATTCCCACTATACTTATCATACTAATAGAATTTCACATTCATTATACTCTTAGTTTTTACCATGTATATCCATCTAATGAAATTATTAAAAAAACAAAATTTTATTTGATGAAAAAAACTCATACAATTTTTTTATAATCCTTGATTAATGTAATATAGTATAGTTCACCCCAATTAGATCGCATTGGTGATTCCCCATACATTCATATGAAGTAGATCAAGTTTTTTTTATTTTGTATCTTTCCATCTTCATTAAAGTAAACCTTCCATTGCTTTCCATGGAAGAAACCCTCATGTTTTCTGTACTCTATGAGATCAAACTTCAGTAATCCATTTTCATTTGGGGTCTATAAACTTTTATAAACAATGTGACCACAATTTTGTCTTATTACTCAACCATTTATTTTGAAAACCATAGTAAAAAACGTCATAATCACGATTTTTCAATAATTTCCTTTTTTTAATTTTATATCTTTAATAAATCATGATGTGGACTTCCTTATTCCATGGTGTGGTTATACTATATAGAAATTGTTAGTTTATATGGGGAAAATTTTCAACTTCAAGATCATAACCATCATTTATCCCTCATTTTGATAAAATATTTTATGAAACTAAAATTCCATCCAGACACTATCCACTCTATGGTTTCCTCCTACAATCCATAAAAACAAATAACTATATTAAATATCCTTTTGAAAAATTCCTACAAATCCAGACCTAATATTCCTTTACTTTCAATAGTTTCAAAATGACCTATAAACTAAAAACATATTATTTATCTTACCACTTGAAATATGGAATTTATAAAGGTCTATTAACTTTATTGGATGAAATTTCATATGTTTTTCTTCTATATAGAATATTAGCTTCATCAAACACTTTTTCAAAAACCTCTATATGAACTCCATTGGTTTTTCATGGACCCCCCATATTAAACACATGTACCCATAAACATAGAATTTCTATGGGTTACCCAACCAAAATCCTTCCAAATTTCTCAAAACTCCATGGATTTTCATATGATGATCATACAATATCCATATGAGTCATTTGATTTGTTTTCTCACTTATTTTTCAAAAAACACAACCCAAAAAATATTCACTTTGAGTTTTTGTAAAAAAATGATATTACATTATTATTATTTCATGGAAATACATGTTATGACACACTTAATGTCATGAACCCCACCCCCTCCACAGGTGCCCCTCCTAGAACATAAATGAAGAGGGTGTGACTCTTGAATCTCTCCTCCAATAGGCCCTAGGTTGGAAAATATCACCATTGGTATAAAACATGAATATGAGAGACATTACCCACATAAAATAATTTAAGTACAAGATATAGGTGGAGATCCCCTAATAAACACCAAATAATTTCCACTCAATAAATAAATTTTAACATCCTGAATGTTATTTGAATGTAAAATACATCAAATCAATAAGATCTATTCAATATGAACTCTAGACACCAAAATCTATATCAACTCAATCCATTCTATCCAAAAAACACCCCCAATATCCATGGGATTATCCACTAAACACTTTGAAAAATATATTGGGGTGATCACTTGGGAGCACACATTTGGCTCATCCTTCAGAAAAAAATCAGCATTCATGCGTAATAAAAATTCATGGGTAAGTAAGAGTGAAACAAACCTAAAAATCATAGTCAAATATATATTGGAAGATATGAAAAGGAATAAGTATATAAAGAAAAAAATAATTTTACTCTATGTCCCACACTACTATTACCATTTCTTATCTTTATAAAAATATCCCCATCCACTTCTAATAGACAAAAAATCAAACATGTGAAAAACCAAAATCCTTAAATATCATCAAATATTTAATAATTAACAAATCATCTTGAATCGTACGACCAGATATATCTACCACTCTAACTTTTCAAAAGTTCCATTACATATCCTAATAGTAGTATGATTATAGGATGACCTCTATCCATATTATATTAGGAACATAGTTAATTAATCCATCATTGATGACATATTATCAACTACCGTTCTTATCCAACCAAAAATCATGTGTCAACGCATCACAATGTCCCAACCAATAAGAGTCCCTAGACCCAGATCATGTTAAATAGATAAGTCTACATCTAAGTAAAGATAAATACTACACTCATGAGTTTCTTCTCTATCAGTAACAATCCTTTTGAGGAAGAAATAATCATAAAGAGGTGGAGCATTTGTTGGAAAATAATTGAAGTATTTTTGAATTCTTTAATATTTTGGAGACATCAAAGTGAATTGTGTTGTGTTTTTACTTGAAGTTCATTGAAAAATGGGATTCTAAAGTTTGGGACAATATATATGATAATTCTAAGTGGAAAGAAATTAAATTTTATCCAATCAAAATATTTATCCATATATGATTGTACTAGAGAACTATTATGAGTTTTTTTCTCCATAATGGTAACTAGAAAGTCATGGGGTATCTAAACCAGTCTGTTGAGATCATTAATTTCACTCTTGTGATGGTTTAAAATAAAAATTAGAAATCCTAAATGTTTTAAGGGAGACTTTAACTTGGCATATAATATCAGGTCTTTTTATTGATTCCCCTACCTATGCGGAAATTGTTTAGAAATCCATGAAATAAATCTATTTTTGATGTCAAGGATGATCTATGCCCCGCCCATTGTATTTAGAAGTGAATGTGTATTTTTAGAAAAGATTATGAATCAGGATGAATCCATAAGAGGTAGTAGTAGTGGCTTAAAACCCCCATTACATTCAGATTCTTTTACCATAATAGATAGTAGACCATTTATTTTCCATCATTGTGGTATGATTGTACATAAAAACTATCATTACAATAGGTCCCCATGACTTTTCATGCCTATGGGAATACCATCCATCATTAGAGTTGTAAAAATAATCCTAATCAAGAATTGGTGTGGGTTCTTTAGACATAAAAGTATCTCAAGTGTAGTTATATATTTCTAATGTAATGGAATCTTAACCACATGATAATGATTAAATAATTTGTTAATCCTATTGTTAAAGTTTTTCAAGAATAAGACTTGGGTTGGGGAGAATGCCTTGATCTCACTCAGAGACTAAGCAATTTCATTCCATAGATCAAGACCCAATGAATTACGAGGTAGGATCAGTGACTATGATAAGTATGATTATTATTTCCTCATATATAGTAACTAATTTATTTGAAATATGTGACTCTAAATCATTTATATCTTTATTTATCATGGATTTTTTGAATCTCTCATTGGATCTTATTTCATATATTGTTGAAATATCAACACCACTTTGGAAGAAGGGGTTTGGATTTTGATTTCCTTCATGTATTGTCTCTATATATGAGGTGGAGTTTCCATGGGACTTCCTTATTATCAAGATGTAACTATTGTACACTATTCTTAGGATGGATTATATGAAAAAATTTAAATCCCATATTGATTGTTATCAATGGCTAGTGGCATTCATAGCCCTCAATGCGATTTCTCATTTATTTCAATGATAATGAGATCCATGGTTTATTCAGGTCAACCCTCATATTATTTTGGTTAGTAGGTTGAAATTTTATATGTTATCTATTTTGGAAGAGGTCAATGTAGTGAAATTTGGGAATGATGTTTTTTAGTGGTTAGGGAGTTTCTTGAAACGTTCCTAGATAACTTCTCATGGTTATCTCTTAAGTATAAAGTTAATGTATATTTTGATATAAGTCCCAAAATACATTAAATTTTATTGCCTTATTAAAAATGGATCCATATAAATTGAATAAATTAAATAATTGGTTGGATGAATTAGAATTCAATGGATTCATTCTGACTAGTGTGTCTATATGGTTTGCACCTATACATTTTTTCAAGAAAGCGCATGGATCAATTTTCTTATGCATTAACTATAAGAAATTATATAATGTGACCATCAAGAATAAATACCCTTTACCACATATTGATTAATTCTTTGATCAAATTAAATGGTAACTATTTTTCATGATTATTGGTATCTATTCATGATATCACCAACTCAAGGTGAAGGAGTCTTATCTTCCCAATACCACTTTTAAAAGTAGACATGGTCATTATGAATACCCAATGATGCCTTTTGGTTTGAATAATGATCCTGAAGTATTAATTACTCTTGTAAATTGTAAATTTCATTGATATTGTGACTATTTAATCATAGTATTAGTATATGAAAACCTAGTTTATTCGATAATATAATGGAATCATGAAAATCACATGGGAATTATTTTGAGGACTCCCCATGATAACTGCCTCTATGAAAAACTATCAAAGTGTACATTCTAGATACAATAAGTAAAGTTATAGGAACCTAAAGTGTTATAAAAAGGCATTTAAATTGATATTTATATGTTTAAGGGTGTTATGACTTATAAAAAACCAAAGGGTGTTTTTATATATGTAAAATATTAGTTATATCAATATATTACCGATGATTTTTTAAGGAATTATCTAGTCCTGCATTTCCTTTGACTGTTCTCATATAGAAAGCGGTGATGAACCTATAGATCTCTGTGTGTCACACCTCTTTCAATGATTTGAATAAGTAATTTATATTATCCCCTATTTTGGATTTACCTATGACTAGGAATGGATATTTCATTTATTATGATGAATCGGGTTTAGTTTTTGGTTGTATGCTTATATAGTGTGATCATATGGTGGAACATGGTTCTCACCAATATTGTACACATAAAAAGAATTACCATATACATTATCTTGTGCTTGTGGAAATTATTTTTTCCCTGAAAGTTTTGTAACACTCTTTTTAGTGATAAATCAATGATTTATAATGATGATAAAATTAAGAAGTTTTTTTTCTATAAAAATTTATTGAGACTTAGGAAAAGGAGATATGTGTAATTCATTTAAACATTTGAATTTTACCTTACCTATAAAATAGAAAATATAATTGTGGTTTATAATTCTCTTATTAAGAATTTATCATTGAAATCTCTTAAATAATCTATTGATTAGTGAAATATAAACACACACTTTACTGAAATACACTTGGAGATGAAGTAAGATAAGTAGAATATGTTTCTTAAAAATTTTCAGTTGAAACATTGTCTTTTTTAGGTTATTAAATAGGATTAACCCAAGTATGATAATTTTAAGATCATTGGTATAATTATTTACAATGGGGAGGCCACAAATGTGTGGTAATTATTTTCTATTGGAATTATTTTCTTCTCAGGAACTGTAATGTGGCTCCTCTATCCTTAAGGTATGTAGTGAATAATTATTTCCATCACACTTAGTGAAAATAACATCCAGTAGCCACCAAGATGTACTATGACCTGATAAGTCAATATTGGTGGCTTTAAGTGATAGGTGGTATATAATAATTCATTTTGAAATGCTATGTTTTCCTCAAGTTAAAGTTAAGAATCATAATCCTTCATTTTTTTATCCTCTTCTTTCCCCCACCTAAAAATAAAATGAGATATCAGTAAATTTCATATTTCATTACCTTATACCCCATATTAGAACAATCAAATAAGTATTTTCATTAATAATTTCATTAAATGATTTCATTTCATTCAAATTAAAGGAAACACCAAGGTGGAGGATCATGTGAAGATATGCATACATGAGATAATAAAATTTCATGGTGACCTTATACTATCATTTTTTATAGAGATGCATAGTTTACTTATCCATTCTATAATGTATTTCTGGATATAATGGGATCCCAAGTGAAATTTAGGGTTTATTATCCAAAAATGGATGGTAAATGGATAGGGTTATCCAAATTTTTGATAACATGCTCCATGTTTCTGTATTGAACATATGAGGCTCATGGGATACTCATCTGGAATTGGTGGCATTTTATTATAACAATAGTTATTAGTCCTCTATCATATGCCCCTTATTAAAGCCTTATATGATCATCTATGAATGCATCTCTTCTATTGGACTAAGATGAATGTGGTCACTTTAGTGGGGCCAATCATTAGTTTGGTGACAATGGGTAAGAATTTGGTCATTTCGCAGTGAATATTGATGGATTAGAGTCACTATAAATCTAATTTAAATCATTATTATTATACATTTGATTTCTGTATTATTTATTATGTGTTCATAAATATATCACTTCATGAAATAATCAAAGTATCAATAAGGGGGGAATTATTCATTGATGTATGTGGTACCCTAAGATATCATTGAAAGGATTATGAATGTTTTTTATTAATTATAATTACCTCCTCAAGTGATTCGAATTCATAACATATTCCATTACTCTTAGTTAATGAAATATAATCTTGATCTCTCCCATGTGTTGAGTAGGTAAAATATGGGAGTTGAATCTAGATGTTTCAGTTACTAAACAACCAAAACGGATTGTTGAATCCTAGGAAAAGGTGTTGTATAGAAAATTAGTTTCATTTGTTCAAGTATTATTAAATAATGGAGGTTATATCAATGATACATGGGAGTGAAAAACTTTTATGAGAGAGAAATGGGCTTTTATTTTCTATGATCATGATTTTGGTTGAATTTCTGGGGGTTTAATGTGGAGTGGTGGGGAGAAATTTTACACCCACATTCCCATATTTAGGTACATAATTCATTATTTATTGACTTTTAATAGTATTTATTCTTTATAGGTTTAATTACATAGAAATATTTTAAATATTGGGAATCATGATAGGGAATACAGTTAGAACATGGTTAGTGTCAACCGTGAACCTAGACTATGTAAAGGGGTAGTGACTTATCTAGTAAAGTATGCATGGTTGGAACATGATTCTCTAAACCATGTATCTAAATCATTTGGAAGACCCTTATACATAAGGTACTTTTATGTGGATACCATATAGTAGTTTTATAGTTTCATAAACCATGTCTACAACCCTTGAACACTACCCGTACTTATGGGGGTTCCTTCATAGGTGCTAGCACATGGTTAGTACACGAATTCCTAAACCATGTAGAAAAACCATAGGGCCCTCCCAGGATATTCAAAATTATTAAATATATCTTCTAACTATGATCTATTAAACGCTTTTAGACTTATTTTATCCCCATTAAACCCTTATAGTACTATCTTGTGATGATGTTTTCCCATCCCTTTCCTAGTCTTGATTTTTTATTAGTTCCTTCATTAAATCATCTTTGAAATTCCAAGTAAGTGGGTTCTTTCTTATTCTTTGGTTATTTACCCTTCTTCTCCATTGTTTTGTTCGTTTAATATGTCCATGGTGTCCTAGGGTTCATGTTGGATTTTTTTAATGAAATGGGTTTTTATGTTAAGTATTTCTCATACTGTAAGATCTCATGTTTGTACAGGTTGAAATTTTTAGAAGGAATTTCAATTTCAATTAGTGGACTGGAATATTTTTATCAGAGATTTATAATGGAGTTTTGAGAGTTTGAACATATGAAAGTGATTTTTTTATAAATGTAATTGCGATAAAATATATATTTGGTTCTTATTTCGGACTCAGGATCTTCAAGTTATGTTTCATAAGTTTTGGAGGATATTTCCCAGGGAGAATGGTTTAGGGTTCCTGGTAGAGGGGAAACTATGTGGAATCCATAATGTAAATGAACATTCAATTAATTTTTGGAAGTATGATGTTATGGTCGCACATATAGAGAATAATTAAGGTTAAACATTGCAGGTTACAAATTAAACTGTGCAACTTAGTTTAGACTTGGGGTAATTGGCACCTGATTTTCACATGGTTATAGAAAAACCATCCATAATGTTGCAGATGTGTTGAATAGTTTTTAAATCCATGAAGAACAACATTTTGAGGTAGTTTTACTTTGAAATAAAGTATTAATGGAGGTTTAATGAACTGTAAAAAATTTTCTTGTTAAAAATGAGAAATATACCATTTTTATCACCCCCTCTAAATTGTTAAAATGGGGAGCCCTCGTATCCCCTCGCATTCCCTCACATGAGATAGATTCCATTTCCCATATTTCATCTCTCAAATCCCATTAAAGTGGGGTGTCATTGTGGATTTTTCTAGTGATTTTTGGTAAACATATTCCTCTGGTGACCACCACTTTCCTTCTCACTCTCTCAATATTAATTTTGAGATCTCTTTTTAGGATTTTTCATTCTGACTCCACCATAGAATGATGAAAAAAAATATTGATGATTGGGATTTCATTCTACCAAGGATGAGATCTTTGAGTGATTATTTCTACATCAGATTACTCATAAATTCAACAAAGTATTTCATAATTTGGAAATTTCATTGTTTTTTTAATAAATTTTAATTAAATTAATTATGTAATCAATGTCTTGTGTTAGGGATTTTTCCTAATTTGAGTTCAGCGCATGTTATGAGTCATTAACATGCATTTGGTTACATTTTTTATTTGATGGTTCTTCTAGTGAGCTTTTCAATGGATATAACCTTTTATAAGTTTATTCATAAATTAATTTTCATTGTTATAATTAATTTTTTGATGTCTTTTGGATTGAGTAATGGGGCTTCGAATGTGGTGTGACCTTAGACAATATTGGTTGGACCTTGGGTGTGACATTGTAGTTATTTATATGTCTAATACATAAATAGAAATATTAAAATAAAAGGTAGGATTTCTATACACTTTATCTATGGAAATAATGTTTTTTATGATAAATGGACTGTGTTGTCATACAACTTAGGGAATTGACTTATTTGACTAGATAGTTTAATTTAAATTTGATGCATAATTTGGGATGGATAAAGTTTCAAGCCCCCAATATACCTTGGTAATGGATAGTTTTTCTTATCCACCAATGGTCTAGGCCATAACTTGATATTTTATTAACCTTGGTGTGTAGGTTATAAGCTTTGATGAGAGGTTCAGTAAGTGGACTTTCCTATAGTGGTCATGATGGATGAGATGGGGCATGGACTATATTCATGACTATTGCCTATGTGGAGAATATCATATAGTTGGTGGCGTCATGTTACATTGATGATGATGTCATGGGATTTATTATTCCTAAAGAATCAATTGTTTACCTAATAACTAGATTGATAAAAAGGAACCATGTGAGGGTCCCTCTATTTTTTATGAACTAGGGGCCCTAGTGGGTAACCTGATGATAAACCATCTCTACGAAGGAACATATGGCTTGATTAATGATGGTATTGTCTATCACATTAAAACTGACTCCAAACATGAAATCCTGAAGGGGGTATGATGATGAGATTAGGTTTTGGTTTTGGTTAACCCCTAATATGTCTTTAGGATTCACCTATTTATTTTGATATAGATGTTACATCCAGAAGTAATTTCTATGTCTTGGCCTATGGTCCCATCATGATGTGACTATGTGAGGAATGCCCATAGGTTCTTCTTGGGATCCATCCTTGGCCCTTATCTAATATGGTTTTGAGATGGATTAGATTATGATTTAATAATAGATTCATGGTGTTTCTTAGTATTATTTTGATGATCTATGTGAATAATCCTTAAGACACTAAGATTCAGCCTCACGTCTATATGGTATGTCCAGGACACCATAGGTCCCTCTAATGCCTATCTTAACTAGGATCCATTTATATAGTATTAAGGAATTATTTTATTTTATTTTTGTGATTTTTATGTGATTCCTAGTTCATCCCCTGGATCTGGCCAGTCAATCCTAATGGTACCTCTTATTCTTTATTGGGATGCCCTAGATTCCTAGTATATGGCCTCTTGGAACGGTGAGTTGGGTGGATTTATTAAATGATTACCTAGGATTCAATAAATCTCCCTCAAGCTATTATTTTTACCTTGTGTTTGGAGATATTCTCAAGATTACTGGGATATGTCCATGGAGACATTCATGATTAGTTATTTTCAATTTTAGACTATGTATGAGGGTTACCTTGGTTACACTTGGATATGGTATTTTTAAGGTTGGGAATATACTATGATGTGCTCAAAGACACCACATCACTAGATCATGAAGGTATGGTCGATTTGGGTCATTATCCTAAGGAATGAAAATGGTATGGTTTGGTATAAGGTCCATCCTAGTCAATGAGATGTTCTCAATAATATTCCAACATCTATTCAAAGAACGTATTATTGGTTTTATTTATTTTTTTCAATAGTTTATTTATTTTTTTGAGCATGTCACATGCCTATATTAATGCATATATTGGAGGGTATGGTACAATTTTGGTGATACCCTAATGATTTTTTTACTCACACACTTCTCAGGATACCATTTCATGTGGGTACTTAAGCAGCTCTCACATGGTTATTGTAGTCATAGGTTGGGATGAGACCTAGGATATCACAATTGGGTAGAATGATCTAATGAGTTGTGATATTAGTATGAGATGAGGCATAGTGTAGTCATGGATCCAATGTGTTTTATTTATTTTGAACTTTTATTTATACCTAACCAGCCTAGTGGGTGGTTGGTTGTTTTATCACATGGTTGTTCATGACTTTATCAGTTTTTTTATTTCTCTTGTTTAAATTTATTTCTTATGATTTTAGTTTATTATTTATGATGATATTTAGTTATTTAGCAGACTAATACATACTCTGATAAATGGGTTATATCCTCCCCAAGTACCTCCTTAAACCCCTACTACTAGTCAGTATCCTCTGGCATTCGAGGGGGCACACCTATGGTATTATAGTGAATCAGGTCGACAAATAAGTTGAGTGGTCTCCTAAATAGAACATTACAAATTTTCATTAGAGTATTATTTTCTTGTTTTTATTTCTATTTTGTGATTTTTTATACTATAGATATACGAATGTGTCAGATATTGTGATGGAATCTAGACGGGTGCATCACGAACACCTTTCCATGTGGAATTCTATGTTACCATGGGTATGGGACTGATATTATTAGATTTTAATGTCAGCATTAATATTATTTTCACCTTTTTTGATTCACATGATGTTTGAGATTGATGATTTATTTTTTATATACTATGTCTCCTGGTCTATTGACAAGAGGAGCGGTATGTATTTTGACTCTTAGTCAGTAGAGAAAGTATAATCTCATACATCATATCAAGAACATACGATCCTCATGGTATAGTTCTTATAGTGTTACTATTTTCATTGAATACTGAGGTTCATCTATTTAAATTGCATTAAACTGCTCACATGTTGTTTTTATGTGTATGTAGTTGGTGGTATTATATTCATATGGTTAGACCTGTATATGTGTCTCCTTATAATGGAAGGTCATGTCAATATTATAGCCACTTGATTTATGTTGATGATAGGTATGATCTAGGCCCTTAATTTTGTAAATGGGAGACCCTAGTTGGTAATTTAGATTCTTTTATTTAAAGTTACAATAACAACTTATTAGGAATTTTTCCATATAGTAGGGAGTGGTACTCTAATTAACTAATCTAGTAACTATGTTTCATTGGTAATGGGTCACTAGGTTGGTGCCATTTTTTATGGAACCAATCACTAGTGAGACATGATTATTCATGTGATGACCATATAAGTGTAGTGACTACTATCTTATGAGTGATGGTCTTTCATGAGACCTATTTTGTGGTTCTAAGAGGGAGACCCTAATGACCCATGGGATGTAACTCAGACTTTAGTGATTTGGTGACTAGTATGATTGATGGATACCTATGAGAGGGGTTGGATCAAGATTATGAGTTCTTTGAGGAAGGAAGCATTGGTGAGTGCTTCAGGATATTTGATCAATGCATGGATGTGAAATAGAGTTTTTGGTATGGGCATGGTTATTCCTTATATTCCTTTGACAAGTCCCCTTAAGTGATAGTGTTTTAAGTGTTCTACTGAGAATGATGGGATCATGGATAAATGGTCTAGTCTTTGGAATAGTGTTGGGTAGTTTCTACTAATGTGGTCAATATAATAAATTAAAATTATAAAAAACTTGGTTCTTGATGTTGGCATATCATCTTGATTATGGGGGAATAAAACTCATTGGAATGTGGGTTGGGTTCAGTATTCGAGTGGTATGAGATCATATTTTTGTTTTTTTTCATATAAAATCTAGGTAGTGTGCATTGGGATCATGATTTCTATTTAATAATGGATTAGTAATTGACCATGTGTATTCTTAGGATCGATAGAATTTGATGAGTTGCTTGTGAGTGTGGTAACTTGAATCTTTATTTGAAAAAAATTAATATCCTTTGTGGTAAGGGATGTTTTGTAAATAGATCAGGTATAGTGATATAATTGATTAGGGGTTTTGGGAAGTGATCCCAAGGATGGATTGAGTGTGTCTCAAAAGGAGCGGCATGTGTTTTCCTATGATCAAACCAATTGAGGTTTCTCTTGAGGATGGGTATAAGGTAATCTATATAGTGAAAAGTACACCATCGGTTATTTTTTGGAATGTCCCTCATTAGAACTTGAGATTTTGGTTAAGTGCCATGAAAATAAAGAAACACTTATGGTGGGGAGTGAGGTATCATTTGCGGGTGTGTAACCCTCATGAGTAAATGGTTATGGAAGTGTAGAATCGGTCATTGTACGGTCATTTTTTCATTCAGATTCTAGTGGATAAATAGAATCTTGTACTTCGATATTCCATAGTGAATTTTGGGTATGAATTTTGGAATTGGATCAATTTGTGTCTAGGAATTTACATTGGTCTTGGGATGGTTTTATGGTTACTTGAGTGTGGTTGAAGTAGTCATGTGTTAGTGCTCACGATATGGCATGATCGTGAAATGGATGTGTTTAGTTCAACCTTGGAACATCACTTTTGGTTTGGTAAAAGATTTATTAATTGTTCTTTTATGATTATGGGAATCCTTTTTCATTAAATACATTATGATTGGGTAGTTGGTAACTTGTTAGCAGTTAGAGTTGAGAATTATCAAGAGGGGTCTGCCAAAGTAGGTATGACCAGAGTTTTTTATTATATGGAATATGGCGTGCTGAAAACTACATTGAGTATGTTGTACTAGATGATTAAGTGGTAATAACTCAAGATAAATATTTTTAATGTATTATCATATTATATTTTCAAAAAATTGATACAATTGTTGGCTCATGGTTTGGTAGCTTAAGAACCATAACTTAGAATTTTCTCTTTTGGAGTGTGTATGACATTTCAGGATAGGACTCATCTGTTTGGTAATGCATCAATGGCCCATTGTGGTTGGTATGTGGGTTTGGTTTAACACCAATAATTCTTGGAAATGTGAAGTGTTATGGAGAGGAGTTTGTAATATCCCTTATCCACATATTTTAAAAATTGCAGAAAGAATTTAAACATTCAATTGGTGGAAGCGATGATTTTTTATCATAGATTCAAAATGGAATTATGAGAGTTAAAACACCTTTAAATTTTATTTTTTTTTAATTGGGATCAAAATTTATATTAGGTTCTCATTTTTACCATTATAACTTCAGGTTATGTATCATAATTTTTGGAGTATTATTCCTAGGGATTATGGTATGGGGTGCATGGTTTAGGGGAAATCATGTGGCACCCTGAAACTCATTAAACATTCAACTAATTTTTTAATAAACATTATTTGATGAAATTTATTGTTCATGGTTAATTTAAAAAAATAATATTTCATAGGAATCCATTCAATATGTTTTTTACTTGGTGGGTATTGGTTCATGGTTGTAGATAACCTATGTGCAATTTTTCAAAAGTGTTTCATCGTTAGTGTACAGTTCAGAAGATTTTGTGAGGTGGGTTTCTTTAGGAAGTGAGGGATAGACAATTAGTGTTCATTTTTTCTAACAATGTTCCAAAACGATGCATCCTGTTAAAATGGTGAAATTTACCATCCCCCCCACCTTGAATTTTTAATAGGGGCATCCCTCTTCTCCTATATCCTTCCCTTACATGGGCTGACTCCCTTTCCCCTTCTTTGTCCTCTTTAAACACCATCAAGGGGGTTTTATTGGTATATTTATCTAATGAGTTTACATAACCATATTACTTTGGTTGTATCTACTCTCCTTCACTCTCTCTGAATTTTAATTTTGAGATCTATGGTTAGGGTTTTTTGTTCTGATTCCATCAGAGTATGGTAAAATCATATTTTGATGATAGGGCCTTCACTCTAACTTGGATAAGGGTTTTCTATATTTACCATGTCCTTTTACACATATCATCACATGATTTTAAGCTTGATTAAACATCAAATTACAATACAAGGATCATAAATTCTAATTACTTGGATGACTAGGTACATAAAACTGAAAACATGGGACTAAATAAAACATTTTGTTATTTAACATCCATTATGAGATCCTAACTTCCATTGAGCCCTTACATCTGTGTAGAATAACCTAGGGATAAAATGAAAAAAATGATGTGATAAAAATCCTAGTAAGGGAATAAACACTAAAATAAATCATAGAACATGGGTTATGAGTCATAACATAATGATATAAAAAGGCATGGAACATGATTAAACATAAGGAATCAAAACACGGGATCATAAAATAATGTATTCATAGTAATGTGTTAGAAACATAAAACATGAATTAATAACAATCCAATGATCTTTTCTCATATAGGATAATGATCCAAGTCTCATTTCACATAAAGGATCACAAGTCAAGGCTAACCACCAAGATCGTTTCACATGGAGCATGAGTCTAGGCTAACCACCAAGACCATTGCACATAACATCTCATGAGACTAAACATTACAAAATGAATTGAAGCACAATCTGAGAAAACACATAATAATATGTCCATTAATATTTGTTCCACATGAAGAGTCATATATAAGGAATCAAACATAAACTTAAGTATTACCCATAGTAAGAGTTGGGTATCATGATCTTGTCAAAAAGGCATAAAATAAGGAAATATCACAATGGTGTCCATGAAAGAAAGGATTTAAATCATAAATTAACATTCATAGGGTAAAATATGCATATATAATTATTATTTATGTCAAACATAAGTGATAACATATAAAATGAGTATTTAAGAAAAATTAAAATTAAAACATTTTTGTGCAGTTTAAGGAAAATATTAAAGAGAATTTAAAGAAGAAAAAGGAATCATATTTTATATAAAACCATAAGTAAAGAAATAAAATTTTCATAATAAAATGAGTTATTTTATAAAAAAATAATAGTGTCTTAAAACTGATTATATAGTTCACTTGAAATTGGGAAAGAATTCCAGAGGTTCCCTTAAATCGGGCTTGCTTATTGGGATGAATTGAGTAGGGAAACTTTTAAAAACATGTATATACCAGAAAAATAAGAATGAATGTATACTAATACATTATTATGGAACATATAAACATAATTTATAATATTTACATAAAAATAAAAAAAATCATTTGGGTAAAAATAGACAAAGACTAACCTGGAGAAATAATGAAGGTTAGGGTAGAATCTATTACCTTATGTGCGAAATGATTCTACACTTGATCTTAATGTCTTGAATAATCAAATTATATTCCTTAATTAATAACTATTGAACCATGTATACATTTATTTTATTTATTATGATGTAATTAAGTTTATTAATGGCCTTTTTGATGGGTTAATAGGTTCAATTTCTTTATTCTGGAACATTAGTTTCCTTGATTTTCATGATCATTTTACTTGTATATGTGTATGTAATATCATGTATATTGAGTATAGTTGTCTATAAATGAACTTATATGTCCTTAATTAACTTATGGAATATTAAAATATCGGTTTTTTCAGAATTGAGGATGATTCATTAGATAAATCATTAATGATAATCGTTTAGATTTTTTTAGATTTTTTTTATCACAGCGAACTCATTTTTTTATAAATTAATATTATGTGTACAAAATTATTCTAGAACATTATGTAATATATAATTCATATAATAAAATATGTTTCAATGGTAATAATGGTGTCATTACCATCCTTGAATATGTTTATGGAAATTGAAAACGCTGGTCTTCCTTGAATGTGATAAATTAACACATCACAGATGACATTTTCATTTTTAGTTATAAAAGAATGTTTAAATAGAGATGATGATGAATTATTCCATTATCAAAACAAGATAATAGTATATTTAATATAATGTAGTTATCTTTTCATTTTTATGATGGGATTCTAGGAGATAAAATTAAAAAAAAGAACATGAAAAGAAATTAATAGAAAAAGAAGAGGGTTTTTACTCTTGATTCCTTCTTCTTGAGAGCCTCATTAGGAGATTGGTTTTGGTGTTTTTTTAATAAAAAAAATATCATGGACATTGGGGGAGGTTTTGGAAGAATATATGGCATAATTGGGAAAATTCTCAAGGATTGAGAGGTGTAAGGAGAAGAGGTGGTGAGGGGTGGTGTTTATAGTGGTGGAAAGGTTTTTTCTTATTATTTAATTCATTAGTTTATTGTTTTTCTCCTGAAAAGAAATAGTATTTATTATTCTGACTAAATAATCTTACTTTAGAATGTGATTTCGAGATAATGGGCATACATCATCACTACATCACCTATGGCTCCATAATTCAAGTAGTTAGAATTTATCATAAATTATCATTGTAACATCCCAAGTAAGTAATGAATAATAGATATTTTTATCTATGTCTATTCATGAATTGGATAGTGTTTTAGAGGCTTAAAATGAAAACAAATCCAATCTTAAGCATGGAATACACTAATATTTTTAAAAGATTGTTTTACTGCCTTTTGATGGAAAACCATTTTTAAATCTATATTTTGACAATTTTATAATCTATGTTTGTCAAAATAAACTTATTATTTATGATTGGGACATCAAAATTTACTTTGTGTGAATTTTTGGTATTTTTCTGACAATGTTCATTTTTTTAATGAATAGTGAAAAATTCTGCATTTTACATCAAAACTACTTTTTAATCTAATTTATTTATATTATTAGATTATCTTTTGAATTGGTTTTAAAGTTAAATTAGAATATATTTTTACCATTTAATCCAATAGTGGTCATTGGAATCAATTTCACTTTGATATTGGACTTAAATTGGTGTCAATCTTTTGATACTTATTGTTTCATAAAAACACGCTATTTGTCATGACAACGGGAATTAATTATTAAATTACTTAATGTAACTTATATGATTTTAATTTTTTAAAATAGAAATCATTTTTGAATTCAGAATATCAAATATAGCTTAGGGTGAATTTTTGGTATTTTTCTAAAAAACTTCAATTTTTGATGAATAGTGAAACCACTAAGTGGTAGTTAAAGAAACTGATTTTTCGTTTAAATGAAACTTTGACACTTCTGTGATTTGATTTTCAAAAATATGACATACACTGTTGTCATTAAGAATTAAAATGTGGTTCAATGAGATTAAAATAATTTTTTGGTGAATAGTAACTTTTATGTTTTTAATCGCGATTAGAGGTAATTAGTGTAGTTTAAGGTAAAAATAATGTTATAATAAAATGATATGACCTAGACACATGTACTACCCTTATTGGATATGTAATGTCCGACCAAGAAAATACATGGGTCAACTTGGGGACCCCATGGAGCCACTTTGGTAGGAAAATGACATTAATATCTTTTTATTTATTGTTAAAGTAAAAATGACACAAACATGAGTTATTTTACTAAAATAATTTTAATATGGGGTTATACAAGTCATATTTTTTATTATAAATATTAATTGGAAATATAAAAAGATTTACTACATCATAATATTTTTTTTATAATTTTTAGACTTTAAATAATTTAAATTATTTATGACATCATGATGATGCAGCGATTACCTCATTAATAAAGGATTTAAATAAAATGAAATGATAATGTAAATTCTATGGCCTACACATGTCAAAAACCTATTGGATGGGTGGATTTCGAACCATTATCACCTTACACTCGAATTATATCAATGTGGGACCTTTTTAATCCGAAACTCATTTTAAAATAAAGTAACATTTCTTTACTTTCCAAGAGTGCGCCTCCTCTCCTCTTATAAAAGGCCCCCACCTCTACCTCCTTACCCACACTTCGAAAGCCTTTGGCTCGGCCAACCCCTGAACATTTTTTCTCTCCAAATCCCTCTCTTACACCTTGAAGCCTAACTTTGGGCAGAAGTCTTCCCAAGGAATCCTTTGAGCTCAAACCAAAGGGAGTTACCCGATTTTAAGGTAATGTCTTCACTTGAGTCCTTTTGTTTTATTTTGCTTCTCAAACCCCCTAAACACTTTTTATTCATTTATTTTGTAACAACACCAGTATCTTCCATATACTAGAATGTTTTTATAAGAATTATTTGAGCTACACTTACACACACCTACATCTAATGGTTAAAGAACATACTATTTTTGGGGATGGCGAATTTCGGCCTCCCGAAACGATGATAGTTCAACATTCTTTTAACACCATAAAAGGTGGAAATTAAGATGAAACTATATTTATATATGATATATAATATGTTTATTTTTTCCTTAAGCTTGTGTATTTTTCATTTTGGGCATAACTTTATGGTTTCCATTATGGGTAAACGCAATATCTTCATTTAAGGAAGTGCGGACTACCGCCCCCTCAAAGTGATTTGATTCGTTAAATACCATATGTGGGACGTATAAAGGATGGATTTATGATATTATATATGATATGAAACTATAATTATAATATACCTTTATATCATTATGATTCCATTCTATAAAATATGAAATAGAAATGAAAGTAGCATTCATGCGTACGTACGGCTTACCGTCTCCATGAACGGTGCATTTCATTTATTACCTCTAAATGATTGTGTAATATTATAAATGCATGTATATACAGGATATATATTATATATATGATATATACATCATGATTATAATTCTTGATAAAATGGATACATGAACAACTTGTAATTATAAAGGGTTTATTTTTGACTCAAGTACCAATGATCGTTAAAACGACCGTTATTAAATTAAATAATTACATAGTGTACATGACATGGAAATAAGTGATATAAAAGGAATAATGAACTTTAAAAAGGTTCTTAAACTATTATAAATTAACTCAAGTTTATTATTCATGAGATTAAAGAACGACCAAGTCAATTCGGACCCGAGGTATGGGACTTCATCTCAATCTCCTTTCATTGAGGCATATTTTGTTTTATAAAAAACCTTCTTTTATACGGTGTATAAACCCCTTTGACTTTTACGTTTATTCGAAAGGAATATATTTTATATGAAGCATTTACTAAACGAAAAAAGGGAATGTTTTGTTTGTCATACGTATGCGGCAACAACGACTTCTCCGCTGTCGTGACCATTATTTGAGTTTTGGCTTCCTCTACAAGCCATACTTTTTTTAAAGAAAAATAAATACCATGTTTTACTATTCTTTTATTTTGGTATTGAAAATGGTTTTCATAATGTTTTTATATCAATGTGTTGTATTGATATCTTGTGATTGAAAGGTGGAAATGTTATGTTTCCTTTATGCATGTTTTATGTGATACGATTATGTTGTGGTTCTTGGGCATTATTATGAAGCCGGGTGGTTCCGTGATAAACTAAGGGTGGGTGATCCTGATATAGCTCTCCAATGCATTGGGTAATGCGAAGGAGTGAAACATCAAGGTTTCTCCGAATATATTTAGGGAATATACTGTGATGGGTATTCCAAACGTAACCAAGAGGGTTACTCCCTATGTAAGAATGTTATGAATGCATCAAGTTACCTTTATGTCTTATGATTTCTATGATTTATTCATGATTTGATGAGGTATGTTAAAGTGATTATCTTTTATGGGTAAAGTATGATTTTATTCTTATGTATATATGAACTTATGTTTCCTTTCCATATTTTTATGACCCATACTGAGCTTTTTATGCTCATCCCAAGTTTTTTTGAAATGTTTTTCACAGGTCAAGGGAAAGGTACATGATATGATGATAGTGTCAAGGAAGTGTCAAGAATGAATCCATGTTTTATTTTAAATATGTTTCCATTGATGGGGAAAAAGAATACTATCTTTATGTAACCACTTTGTTTATATGTTGAATGTAATGAAAGTTTTATGATCTAATTCTCTAAAACTCTAAACCTGAAAAGATCCTCAATGTGTAATCTTGTAATAACTCATGATTAAGTGAGGTTTAAGGCTGGGGACTTATAGTTGGTTTCAGAGGTCATTTTAGATAACTTTAGAGTTAGAATTCTATTAAATGATTATCCAAAAATATTTTTTTATGGTCAAATTGAAATGATATAGCATTTGAAGATTACCATGTTGCTTCATCTAAGACATGTTTGTTCAGAATGGTTTCCGCAGAGGAAACAGGGAAGCAGTGATAGGAAGGAATACAGAAGGAAATAACCTTCCGAATCAGCATCTTGAGATGGTCGGAATTGGAACTGAACAGTTTTTTGCAGTAATGGCGCAGTTGACTCAAGCGATAAATGGTGGTGGTATCCATGCATGAGATCAGCCAGATCAACCGCAGAGGAACATGTCAGTGGTGGAAGATTTCATGAGGCAACATCCCCCATCATTTAGAGTATCATCTGACCCTATGTTAGCTGAAGGGTGGATTAAATCACTGGAGAATATTTTCTATGTCATGGGGTGTCCAGACAATCAAAAGGTTAGTCTTGATATTTACCGTTTGGAGGGTGAAGCAGATCAGTGGTGGTCGATGGTTAAAAATATCAGGGACGCCGATGAGATTGATACTCTTGACTGGGATGAATTCATAGGTATGTTTCTTGAGAAGTATTTTCCTAAGGCTGTTCGACTTAGGATGGAAAAGAAATTATTGGAATTTAAGAAAGAGGAAGACTCAGTGGCTACCTATGAAGAAAGGTTCACTCGATTGGAAAGTAATGCTCCAAATTTTATCCGAGACATTGATTGTAAAATAAATCATTTTTACTCGGGATTAATGCCAAAATATCGATGGGCATTAGCTTCTCGTGAGTTTAAAAGTTATGAAAAGATTGTTCGATGTGCTGAGAAGGTGGAAATGGAGTTTTCCGATGATCAAGTGTTCTATAACTACCAACAGAAGAAGAGACCGAGGTGGTAGGAGAAAGGGAAGAATTTTTCAAAAAAGTATGATGGTAAGAAATCTAAGTTTCCAGTTTGTGATAAATGTGGCAAAAGGCATGCTAGGGAATGTCTTCTGAATTATGGAAAGTGATACTGATGTGGTAATATGGGACATAAGGCTCGTGATTGCACTGAAAAAGATCAAGTTGATGGTAAGTTCAAATTTTATTTACAGTTAGTGAAATGTTTTAAGTGCAATGAGATGGGTCACTATGCAAACGAGTGTCCGACAAAGAGCTCGAGTGATGGGAAGCAGTTATACTACAAGCAGAAAGGGGTGGTGAAATAATTTGCAACTACTTCAGCAGATGTTGGGCCATCAAATGAAGTTGTATCAGGTACTTTGTTTGTTTTTTCAGATTATGACAGTGTGTTGTTTGATTCGGGGTCTACACATTCTTTCATCTCTGAAAACGTTTCTAGTAAAATGGGAATACCATCTCAAGAAATCACTCTTGAACTTTTGGTAAAAACACCTGGGGGAAATGTTGAGGCAAAAAGAATTTATAAGAATCTTCCTATCCTTAACTGTGGAAAGAACCTACTTGCAAACCTTATTGTTCTACCTCTAGTAGAGTTTGATGTTATCCTGGGTATGGATTGTCTCTCTATTTAACATGCTAAGATTGATTGTAGAGCTAAAGAAGTTTCTTTTCAGAAATACTTTCAGTTTGTATACAAGAATGAACCCTTACTGTTGATAACATATCAAGAGTCCGAGAAACTTGTAAAACATGGAAATGAATGTTACCTTGAACATATTGTTGAAAATAAAGGAACTGTTCAGATTAATGATGTGCCAGTGGTAAATGAGTATCCTGATGTTTTTCCTGATGAGTTTCCTGGAAAAATACCAGATCAGGAAGTTGAATTTACTATCAACTTAGTTCCTGATGCTAAGACAATTTCAAAACCCCCTTATTGAATGCCTCAAATTGAACTTTTAGAGTTGAAGGAGCAATTGCAAGATTTATTAGAGAAATGTTTCATTCGACCTAGCACGTCACCATGGGGTGCTCCTGTTTTATTTGTTAAAAAGAAAGATGGTTCTATGAGACTTTTCATTAATTATAGAGCCTTGAATAACATCACTGTTAAGAACAAATATCATTTGCCTCGTATCGATGATTTGTTTGATCTGCTCCAGGGAGCTCAGTATTTTTCAAAGATTGACCTGAGATCGGGGTACCATCAGCTGAAGGTAAAGGAAGTAGATGTTCCAAAGACTGCGTTTCGTACAAGATATGGCCATTATGAAATTTTAGTAATGCCTTTTGGGATAACCAATGCACCTGTTGTATTCATGGACTTAATGAATAGAATATTCCATGAGTTCTTGGATAAGTTTGTAGTGGTTTTCATTGATGATATTTTGGTGTTTTCTAAAAGTAAAGAGGAGCATGAAAGACATTTAAGGGTTATTTTTCAAATCGTAAAAGAAAAGAAATTGTATGGGAAATTCAGCAAGTGTGAGTTTTGGTTGCAACAAATTTCTTTCCTTGGTCACATTGTTTCTTAAGATGGGATAACTGTTGATCATGCAAAAACAAAGGTTGTTGAAGAATGGCAAAGACCCACAAATGTAACATAGATTCGTAGTTTCCTTGGTTTGGCAGGCTATTACCGAAGGTTTGTTAGAAATTTTTCACGGTTATCTAGTCCAATAACTAAGCTAACTCGGAAGGGTGTTAAGTTTATCTGGACAAAAGAATGTGATGATTGTTTTTGGGAGTTGAAAATAATATTGGTGAATGCTCCAGTTTTGGCACTTCCTTCCAGGAATGGTGAGTTTGTTATATACAGTGATGCTTAATTAAAAGGACTTGGTTGCGTCCTAATGCAGAATGATCGGGTAATTTCTTATGCTTCACGACAGTTGAAAACTCATGAGGTAAATTACCCTACACATGATTTGGAAATAGCTGATGTTGTTTTCTCTTTAAAAATTTGGAGGCATCATTTGTATGGAGTAAAGTTTGAAATATATACTGATCACAAAAGTTTAAAGTATATATTCACTCAGAAAGAATTAAACATGAGACAAAGGAGATGGCTAGAATTAATCAAGGATTATGATTTTACAATTCATTACCATCCGGGAAAAGCAAATAAAGTGGTCGATGCTTTCAGTCGAAAAAGTAATTCTTCATTAACAATGTTGCATTTGGAATGTGATCCTTTGGTTAAGGATTTGATGAAATTTGGCATAGAAGTTGTTGGAGCAGGAAGTTATTATGTTTTGTTTCAGGTATCAGTGAGATCATCTCTATCAGACAGAATCAAGAAAGCACAGAAGCAAGATAGTGAGTTGCAGAAAAAGGTAGAGCTGGTTCAGAAGGGTAGGTTTCCTGAATTCAACATTGATAATGATTGTGTTTGAGATTTGGGAAGAGATTGTGTGTTCCTTTTGATTCACAGTTGAAGAGATTGTTGTTGTGTGAAGCTCATAGTTCTCCGTTTTCAGTTCATCCTGGCAGTAATAAGATGTACAGAGATCTGCGGGAGTATTACTGATGGGATGGAATGAAAAGAGATATTGCTGATTTTACTATGAAGTGTTTGACATGTCAACAAGTTAAAGTAGAGTGGCAGTTTCCGAAAGGGATGCTTTAGCCTTTACCAGTGCCAGAGTGGAAATGGGAGAATATATCAATGGACTTTGTTGTGGGATTACCGAAGACATCTCGAGGTAATAATACGAACTGTGTTATTGTTGATCTCTTGACTAAATCTTCTCATTTCCTTCCTATTCGAGATACTTTCTCTCTAGATCAAATTTCTCGATTATACCTTAAAGAGATAGTCAGGTTGCATGGAGTTCCTATATCCATTGTATCTGATCGTGATCTCAGGTTTACTTCTAACTTTTGTAAAGGCCTTCATAAGTCGTTGGGTACTGAATTAAATTTTAGTACAGCTTTTCATCCTCAATCAGATGGGCAGTCAGAAAGAACAATTCAGACTTTGGAAGATATGCTACGTGCTTGTTCGATGGATTATCAGGGAAGTTGGGACCAACATCTTTCTTTTTTTGAGTTTTCTTATAATAACAGTTTTCATTCCAGTATACAGATTGAACCATTTGAGGCGTTATATGGGAAGCAGTGTCGAACTCCAGCTTTCTGGGATGAAGTGGGTGAAAGGAAGTTGATGGGACCAGAATTGGTAGAAGAGATGGCAGAAAAAGTTCAGCTGATTCAGAAACACATGAGAACAGCTCAGAGTAGGCAGAAGAGTTATGCGGACAACAGGAGGAAGGATCTCTCTTTTGAGGTAGGTGATCATGTTTTTCTCAAAGTTTCACCATGGAAAAGTGTGATGTGATTTGGTAAGAAAGGAAAGCTGAGTCCAAGGTTCATTGGACCATATGAAATTCTTGAGAGAGTTGGATCAGTTGCTTACCGAGTGGCTTTACCTCCGAGTTTATCTCAGGTACACAATGTTTTTCATGTTTCGATGCTGAGAAAGTATATGCCAGATCCATCTCATGTTTTGAGTCTAGAGGTAGTTCAGCTGGAAGAGAACCTATATTATGAGGAACAACCGGTCCAGATTCTTGACCATACGGAGCAAGTGTTACTGAATAAGGTGATTAATCAGGTAAAGGTTTTGTGGAAAAACCACATGATGGAAGAGGCAACATGGGAATCTGAAAATGCAATGAGGGATAAGTACCCCCATTTATTCGATAAGTAAATAAATTGCGGGGACGCAATTTTCTAAAGGGGGAAGGATGTAACATCCCAAGTAAGTAATTAATAATAGATATTTTTATATATGTCGATTAATGAATTAGATAGTGTTTTAAAGGCTTAAAATGAAAATAAATCCAATCTTAAGCATGGAATACACTAATATTTTTAAAAGATTGTTTTACTGCCTTTTGATGGAAAACCATTTTTAAATATATCTTTTGACAATTTTATAAGCTATTTTTTGTCAAAATAAACTTATTATTTATGATTGGGACATCAAAATTTACTTTGTGTGAATTCTTGGTATTTTTTGACAATGTTCATTTTTTTAATGAATAGTGAAAAATACTGCATTTTACATCAAAACTGATTTTTAATATAATTTATTTATATGATTAGATTATATTTTGAATTGGTTTTAAAGTGAAATTAGAATATATTTTTACCATTTAATCCAATAGTGGTCATTGGAATCAATTTCACTTGGAAATTGGACTTAAACTGGTGTCAATCTTTTGATACTTATTGTTTCATAAAAACACGCTATTTGTCATGACAGCGGGAATTAATTATTAAATTAATTAATGTAACTTATATGATTTGAATTTTTTAAAATAGACATCATTTTTTAATTCAGAATATCAAATATAGCTTAGGGTGAAGTTTTGGTATTTTTCTGAAAAACTTCAGTTTTTTATGAATAGTGGAACCACTAAGTGGTAGTTAAAGAAACTGATTTTTCGTTTAAATGAAACTTTGCCACTTCTGTGATTTGATTTTCAAAAATCCGACATACATGGTTTTCATTAAGAAGTAAAATGTGGTTCAATGAGATTAAAATAATTTTTTGGTGAATAATAACTTTTATGTTTTTAATCGCGATTAGTGGTAATTAGTGTAGTTTAAGGTAAAAATAATGTTTTAATAATATGATATGACCTAGACACATGTCCTACCCTTATTGGATGTGTCAAGGACGACCAAGACAATTCATGGGTCAACTTGGGGACCCCATGGAGCCACTTTGGTAGGAAAATGACATTAATATCTTTTTATTTAATGTTAAAGTAAAAATGACACAAACATGAGTTATTTTAGTAAAACAATTTTTACATGGGGTTAAACAAGTAAGATTTTTTATTATAAATAGTCATTGGAAATATAAAAAGATTTCCTACATCATAGTATTTTTTTATAATTTTTAGACTTTAAATAATTTCAATTATTTATGACATCATGATGATGCAGCGATTACCTCATTAATAAAGGATTTAAATAAAATGAAATGATAATGTAAAATCTATAACCTACACATGTCCAAAAACTATTGGATGGGTGGATTTCGAACCCTTATCACCTTACCCTCTAATTAAATCAATGTGGGACCTTTTGAATCCGAAACTCATTTTAAAATAAAGTAACATTTCTTTACTTTCCAAGAGTTCCCCTCATCTCCTCTTATAAAAGGCCCCCACCTTTACCTCCTTACCCACACTTCCAAAGCCTTTGGCTCGGCCAAAACGTTCCCATTTTGTCTCTCCAAATCCCTATCTTACTCCTTGAAGCCTCACTTTGTTCAGAAGTCTTCCCAAGGAAGCCTTTGAGCTCAAACCAAAGGGAGTTACCCGATTTTAAGGTAATGTCTTCACTTGAGTCCTTTTGTTTTATTTTGCTTCTCCAACCCCCTAAACTCTTTTTATTCATTTATTTTGTAACAACACCAGTATATTCCATATACTAGGATGTTTTTATAAGAAGTATTCGAGCTACACTTACACAAACATACATCTAATGGTTAAAGAACATACTGTTTCCGTTGATGGCGAATTTCGGCCCCCCGAAACAATGATTGTTCAACATTCTTTTAACACCTTCAAAGGTGTCCATTAAGATGAAACTATATTTATATATGATATATAATTTTTTTATTATTTCTTTAAGCTCCTTTATTTTTCATTTTGGGCATTCCTTTATGGTTTCCATTATGGGTAAACACGATATCTTCATTTAAGGAAGTGCGGACTACCGCCCCCTCAAAGTGATTTGATTCGTTAAATACCATATGAGGGACGTATAAAGGATGGAGTTATGATATTATATATTATATTACACTGGAATTATAATATACCGTTATATCATTATGATTCCATTCTATAAAATATGAAATAGAAATGAAAGTAGCATTCATGCGTACGTACGGCTTACCGTCTCCATGAACGGTGCATTTCATTTCTTACCTCTAAATGATTATGTAAAATTATAAATGCATGTATATATAGGATATATATGATATATATGATATATATACATTATGATTATAATTCTGGATATAATGGATACATGAACAACTTGTAATTATAAAGGGTTTTTTTGACTCAAGTACCAATGATCGTTAAAACGACCTTTATTAACTTAAATAATTCCATAGTGTTCATGACATGGCAATAAGTGATATAAAAGGAATAATGAACTTGAAATAGGTTCTTAAACTAGTATAAATTAACTCAAGTTTATTATTCAGGAGATTAAAGAACGACCGAGTCAAGTCGGACCTGAGGTATGGGACTTCGTCTCAATCTCCTTTCATTGAGACATATTTTGTTTTATACACAACCTTCTTTTATACGGTGTATAAACCCCTTTGACTTTTACGTTTATTCAAAAGGAATATTTTTTATATGAAGCATTTACTAAACGACAAAAGGGGATGTTTTTTTATCATACGTATGCGGTGACAATGACTTCTCCGCCGTCGTGACCATTATTTGAGTTTTGGCTTCCTCTACAAGCCATACATTTTTTTAAAGAAAAATAAATACCATGTTTTACTTTTCTTTTATTTTGGTATTGAAAATGGTTTTCATAATGTTTTTATATCAATGTGTTTTATTGATATCTTGTGATTGAAAGGTGGAAATGTTATGTTTCCTTTATGCATGTTTTATGTGATACGATTATGTTGTGGTTCTTGGGCATTATTATGAAGATGGGTGGTTCCGTGATAAACTAAGGGCGGGTGAGCCCGATATAGCTCTCCAATGCATTGGGTAACGCGAAGGAGTGAAATGTTAAGGTTTATCCAAAGAGATTTAGGGAATATACTGTGATGGGTATTCCAAGCGTAACCAGGAGGGTTACTCCCTACGTAAGAATGTTATTAATGCCTCAAGTTACTTTTATGTATTATGATTTCTATGATTTATTCATGATTTGATGAGGTATGTTAAAGTGCTTATGTTTTATGGGTAAAGTATGATTTCATTCTTATTTATATATGAACTTATGTTTCCTTTCCATATTTTTATAACCCATACTGATCTTTTTATGCTCATCCCAAGTTTTTTTGAAATGCTTTTCACAGGTCAAGGGAAAGGTATATGATATGATGATAGTGTCAAGAAAGTTTCAAGAATGAATCCATTTTTTAGTTTAAATATGTTTCCATTGATGGGAAAAATAATACTATCTTTATGTAACCACTTTGTTTATATGTGGAATGTACTGCAAGTTTTATGATCTAATTCTCTAAAACTCTAAACCTGAAAATATCCTCAATGTGTAATCTTGTAATAACTCAATATTAAGTAAGGTTTAAGTCCGGGGCCTTATAATCATATTTTACTAATCACAAAAAATTAAAGTATTTTAGAGCAATAAAAAAACTTCACAATAACCATTTTTTGACATTTAAAATTAAGAAATGTACTCAATTTTTTTTCAAATAATTTTATAAATATTAGAAATATAATTTTTAATTAAAATCATCATTTAAAAGGAAAATAAAAAATTTAAAATTAAAATTTATTTTCTAACACATTGAAATAATAATTAAGGTATCATAAATTTTTTTTAAAATATTATGAAATAAAAATATTAATTTATTAATAAATTTTACAAAAATAAATTTTTATTTTAAATTATTAAGTTAATCAAAAAATGTAATTAATTATTTATGATCTATAAAAATACCAACACTCAATTAAATATTTTTTAAATATTTTTTTACTTATACTATGATATAAATATATCACATTGTCACTGATAATATGGATAAATGTTATTTATAATTTTATTGGAGAGGTTACTATTCAATTAGTTTTTTACTATTCATAAGGGTCACATTATTATTCCAAAGTTCATGTTAATATTTCATCGCTATAGGTTCCTTAACTTTTAGAAATTCTTCTTATTTCATTAAGTTATCATTTATGAATATTTTACTATGTTCTCCAATGTGTTTATACTATATTAAATAATTATAATAATGGGATTTCTATTGATAAAATATTGGGTCATTAAAATTTTCAAGATATCTTCTGTATCTTGTTGTTTGGGGATTCGACAAGGTATGTCGCAATTTGGAATTTTTTATGTTTTTTACAAAATATTAATTAAATCAGTTATTTAATTGATGCTATGTTTTATGTATTTTTATTGATATCATTTTGGGGTTATTTCATTGGTTGTTATCATGTGTTTTGTTGTGTTTTAGATAGTACAAGGCCACTGGTGAGATTTTTTATGATTTTTATGTTTTTAAATTTAATTGTAAAATTAATTTTTAGTGTTATAATTAATTTTTTTATCTTTCATGGAATGATTTAGAGTCTTGGAATGCGGTGTGATCTTATAAAAGTTTTTTGGGACTTTGGGGATCCTTGGTAGATACATCCTACCTATGTATGTAAATATAGAGCTTCAAATAAAAGTTAGGTGGTTTAAATACTTTCTCTATGGAATTTGTTATTTGTTTATGATATATAGACATTTTGGTTATACCACATAGGGCATTTATGTACTAAATTAAATTTTTTAACTTAAATTTATGCCTAGTTTGGGATTCATAGAGTTCCATGTCCTAGATAGGCCTTGGTACCAACTGGTTCATCGTGGCTACTGATGGATGACGCCTTAACATGAAATATTCTTAGCCTAAGTGGATCAAAGAAAGAATTGAATGACGGGTTAGGTAGGAGGACTTACCTAGTGTGACCTTTAGGACTGAGATATGTCATGGGACATCTTCTTAACTATATCATATGTCGAAAAACCGTTGTAACTAGTAAATTTGTTCCACCACAATGATGTTATTAAAGGAAATAGTGTCCCTTGAGAATCAATTGATAACCTAATGCCTAGATTGAGATTGAGGACCCATATAAGGGTTCCTCTATTATATTGTGATCTAGGGGCCCTAGTGGGTTCCCTAATGACAAACCAACCAAAAAAGGGAATGTTCTCCTTGGGTATAGATAGTAGAATCTATCAACTAAGAAACCACACTGAACATCTAAGTTTGAATGGATTGGGATAGTGATAATGGGTTTAGAAATTCATCCAACTAGTCCCTTGTGTTTATGATTCACTATGTTATTTTTATCCAGCTATTATGTATATATGTGCATCTTGGGACTCAACCTTTGGGCCCAATGTGATTTTACAATGTGCGGAGTTCCCATAGGTTCCTCTTGGGATCCTTCCCTAGGCCTTATGTGATGTGGTTATGAGACTGACTAGATGATGATTTCATCATGGATGCTCGGTGCCACATAGGATCTTGTTTTTGATCCCCATAGAGAATTTCAGACACACTAGGTTTCATTATCAATTTTATAGGGTATTCCTTAGATTCTATAGTTCACTAGGATTCCTAGATTTATAAAGATCTAAGTGAGTAGTATTGGGAAAAAAATTGTGATTTTTTATGATGCATTGGTTAACCTTGAGATCCATCCTATAAATCTTGATGCTACCACTAATTCATGATTAGTATTCCCAAGATTTTCCGGATCTAGATGTATGGAAGGGTGATTTTGGGGAAGAATTTTATTCAGGGAATTCGTAGGATTTTTGGAATCATACTTGTACCGTTATTTATACATGGATTTTGGACAGATTCCCAAGATTCCATGAATCTTGATATGGAACCATTTTATATGATTTGTTGGATTGATGAGCCTGAGTATGAGGAACATCTAGTTTACACTAATATTCAGTATTTATATAATCAGCATGATATTATGTTGTTATCTAAGAAACCATGTCATTTTTTGAAGAAGGTATGGTAAATAAAGGTCATGGGCCTAAGGATCGACAACGGTATGGTGTGGTATGTGGGTTGCCATGGTCATCGGGATGTTCTTAGAGATATTCCAGCATCGGATCAAACCATGTATTGTTGGTTTGTTTTATTTTTTAGCAGTTTATTTATTTATTTTGATCATTTCACATGCACATATCACAATATATGTCATGTGATATGGGACCACATTAACAGTTCCTTGATAAATTGTTTACCCACATTGTGGTTGGGCCACCATTGTACCTTTTTATATGAGTTTCTCACACATTGTTATTGTAGGAACATGTTGGGATGAGACCCGAGATAGCTTAATTGAGTGGATATATCATATGAGTATTTATATTATGATTATGTGAGTCATAATGTAGTAATGGAGCTAACATATTTTATTTATTTTTTACTAGTATGTATATGTGACCAACTCGGTTGGTGATCGACTATTGTATAGTATGGTTGTTCTGGCCTTTTCCAACATTCATTTATTATCTATCTGGTTTATATTTGTTACTTACATTTTTAATTTATTATAGTCGATGGTATGTAGTTATTTATTCATCTAACATATAATCTGATAAAGGGGTTATAGCCTCCCTATAGTACTTCCTTAGACCCCTACTGGTAGTCGGCAGCCTTTGGCACTTGAGGAGGCGTTCAAGGGGTCATGTGATGAACTAGGTCTAGGAACACATCAAGTGGACTCCAGACAGAAATTTTACATAAACCATATGAGGATCCTACCTATGATTCTCTATTTGATTCACTTCATTCACAAATGGTGCCTTTGATCTAAGGTAGGTGACTCTGTGAGATTAAATTGTTTGAATAATCATATGTGATTAACTAAAAAAATAAAGTTTTAAAATGGTTTCAATGTATTATATGCTACTATTGAGGAATGATTTATTTAGGATGTGTAGTTTTGAATTTGTATCTTAAGATATGAGAAAAATTAATTATTTTAAAGGCATTTTTTGTATCTATAATTGGTGATGTTGAATACATGTTTGGTGAAATTATTATTTGAGTGAATGTGATTTGAAATGGTTATTCTTCATGAAAAATCTATGTTTTTAGATAGGGAACCCAGTACTAGTACCTTCATGGAATTTATGACACTCTTCCTAGCCTTGGTATACATCACTGGTTATGATTACACTCTGACTGGGATCTTACTTTACTTTATAGTGTAGGGTTTCACTTTGGCTAGTGGAATGCATGTAATTGGATATGATTCGTTTTAAATATAATATAGTATGAAGATATTAGTGTTCTTAGACCATATCAACCATATTGAAATCTCTTTATTCCATTTTTGAAATATTTTTTACAAGGCCTTTACTTTTATATTTTAAATTATTAAAAAATCTTTGTAGATGTTACTTTATTTAAAATATTAAAATTGTATTTTCAAATGGTCCTATTTAAAACTATCATGCTTAGATAATCTAAAAAGGTTTCTCATTTAAAATTTAGTGGTATTATTCTAGGAAAGTTATAATCACGTCGTAAATACACCATTTGGGTGTATGTAGACCTTGTTTTTACTATAACGGGTAATAGAAAGGAAAAACTAGGAGGTAGTGGATATTCATGCCATAAATGTTTACGTTCTATGGAAGAGATATTGTGAGATATTTCCCTCAAGTCATAGAGAGATTAATTGTGGATGTTTTTTTGTTTTTTTATGGTATTATCCTATGTGTCTCCATATCATATTCTTATCTCATTCCCTTTTTATTTAAATTTTATACCCATTTTATATACATGCTTGACATATTGGTTATGTTTGGAGATTATGGATGATCATGTTATGATACATGTTGTAATAGTTTATTATGAATCTCACTTATGTGGGGTCTTTAATGTTATTTTTGTTATGGTCTTATTTTTTTAGGTGCATGACTCATCAATATATGAGAAGGTCATTTCAGGTTCTTGATTGGGAACATCTTGATGGTAAATGGATTTATTGGGATAAAGCGTACCCAAAGGTGTGTCCTTTATGCCAAGGAACTAGTTATAAACCCATGGGGATAAGGAAAACCCTTCAAACCTTATCGTAAGATGGATTTGGTATTGGGTCAAAGGTATCCAGAATTTGTTTTAATAATATGGTTTTAGAGCCCATTTTTGATTTATGATATTTGGGATTTCATAAAGATTAAAGATAGGATTGGCGGGACCTTCGGGGTAGATTGTGAGTGGGTGTCTTGAAAACACTCAATTAAATGATCCCTAAACTGCCATGGTTTTCCATGATATTATTATTATCAGTGTATTTTAATTTGATTTTTAGATTGTTGAGGATATTTATGTTGAGTAAATAAATGGTGGGATTAAATTTTATGGCCCATTATCAAGGTGAAAAAGCTAAAAACCGTTTGACTAATACTGGATGATTCATACATTATACCATGCACACTCAGCACCCTATTTGTAAAACCATGAATCCAGAACCCATTCATCTAGTTATAAATTCATTGTTGGTGCATTATTTTTTAAATCGTACAACCAAACTATGCATGGTGGGGATTTTTTTGATTTATGTGTTTCCATTATTTAAATGCCTTCTTATGATTAATATAGTTATTTGGGGGATTTTTATGGTTTCAATTGATTTTATTTGTCTATTTTAATAGTCTTATTCATATTTATTTGATTACATGTAGTATCATTCCCCCTTGAAGACTCCCTATAAACCTTATAGAGGGATATATGGATAATATTACCTGAGATAATCCTCCTATATATCTCAATTTGATCGAGATAGTGGTGAGAACCATCTGATACATGGATCAAGGAGTGGGCCTTGACCCAACTTAGGATAAAGAGGTTAGTCCAGGTCCAGGGAAAGATAAACAAAGAGATCAATAATTTCTTAATCATCAATAACCCTAATTTTTTGGAGGAAATAATCCTAAAAAAGGAAAAGTATTACTTGTAAAATATTTAAATTCTTTTTTAATTCTTTGATACTCCTGATCCATCATAGTAGATTTTGAAGTGTTTATACTTTAAGGTCCTAACTAGAAATGGTGTGAGTCCATGGTTCAAGACAATATATATGATAATCTTGAGTGGAATGAATTTAAATTTATATTCACATAATATTTCTATCTAGATATGATGTAACTTTTAAAGTATAGAGAGTTTGTGTGATCCAAAAAGAAAATTGGATAGTAATAAGTATAAAAAAATATTTTTTGAGAACATTCATTTCACTCTCAAGATGATTTTGAATGATAAGTTGAAACCCCCGTGGTTTCAAATGGAACTTTTACCTAGAATCATATATAATATTTTCATATTGAATTTTCTCATATTTGAAAAGGTGGTGAACTAATTCTTACGGGAGGAAATAAACCAGGTTTGGATGTCAAGTATTACTTCTTCCCCTCCATTACTTCTGAAAGTGAATGTGGAATTTTAGAAAGGAATATAAAGTGTGATGAATCAAAAAAAAAGTTAGTTGGGGTGGATTAAGGTACTCATTATATAAATATTATTCTACCACAATGGGGAGTTGACCTCTTATTTTCCATCAGTGTTGTAGAGATATAAATATAAAACTATTTTTATTAGTGGCCCATAGGTCTTGTTGTTATTTGGGTCACATGGTCTATATTCAAAGGTTATGTATAAAAAAATTTTTCCTAATAGGTGGTGTTGTTTCTTCATCCCATAAATGATCATTAGTTCATTCTGATGTTTCAAAAGTAATGGTATCCTAAACGCATGGGATTGGGTATATAATTGGATCATAAAATTGGAATAATCATTTAAGGGATGAGATATAGGCTAGTTGGAAGTCTCAGAATCACTCAGAGACAGGGAAGTTGCATTCCATATAGAAATCCCCTACAAAATCTAAGGTTGTACCAATGAATATGAGATGGTCCATTATAATTACCTCATTTATACTGAATACTTTATTTGATAAAAGTTACTATCATTCATTTATATCTACTTGTTTTATGGATTTATTGAATCTACCATTTGAGCTTACCATGTATACTATTGAAATATCAACACCACTTGGGAAGAAGGAGTTTGGATCATGATGTCCATAATGTATTGTCTTTATATCCGAGGTAGAGTTATCATGGTACTTACTTCTTCTCAATAATGAACTATTTTATATTATTATCAAGATAGATTGGATAACCACATTTAAATTTTGTATTTATTGTTATAATTGAAATATTTCCTTCACTACCCCCAAATAGAGATCTCGTTTACTTCAAGGAGAATATGACTCATGTTCTAGTTGGGGGGAGATCATCTTCATGAGGTTGGATGGTTGATATATCTGATGTTATCTCTTTAAAAAATACTAATGAAGGGAAATTTGGGGGTGAACATCCTTTACTAGTCATGGAGTTTCTCAAAGTGTTTATAAATTAATTCTTGTAGATACCTTCAGATTGAGATGTTTAGTTATCCATTGATCAACGGCCAAGAATTCAGTTGATTTCATTACCTTTAAATAAAATGGATATAGAATAATTGAATTAATTAAACATTCTATTGAATAATTTTGATTATAATGCCTTCATTCTAACTATTGTGTCTCTATGGTCCATATTTGTACTTATTTTCTAGAAAACATATCAAAAAATTCACTAGTGTATTGGCTATAGGATGATGAATCATGTGCCCATCCATTATAAATACGCCTTTCCTCACATTGATCGTATCATTGATTAATTTAAAAAGGAATCCGGTTCTCATAGATTGATCTTCAGTCATTTTATCACCAACTCAGGTAATTTAGAATACCTAGTGATGAATTTTGTTTTAACTAATTCTCTTATAATATTCAAGAAACTTATAAACTATATATTTCATTGATACCTCAACTTCTTAATTGTGTTATTGGAGGATGATATCTTGGTTTATTCTAGAACAAAATAGTAGCCTGAGAATCACTTGGGTATTGTTTTGACAACTCTCAATGATTAGAGACTCTATTAAAAACTATCAAATTGTGGATTCATGATCGATGAAGTTACATTTTTTGGGACATGTGGTGTTAGAAAGAGTAATTTCATTTGAACCTAAAGAGATGAAGATTGTTCTGTGTTGGGAAAAACTAAATAATATCTTTGAGATTTATTCATTCTTGTTTCTAGCATGATATTACTAACAATTTATCAAGGGCTTATCTAGGATTTAATCATATTTGACTGCTCTCAATTATAAATGGGTGAATTTTATATAGAGCCAATAGTTTCAAGATTATTTTGGTTATTTCAATCATAAATAGACATCAGTATTTATTTTGATTCTACCTAGTACTAGATAGGGATATGTCATTTATTGTGATGAATAAAGTTTGGTTTTGGGTTTCATGATTATTTAGGGTGATCACATTATTTTATATGGTTCTCATTAATTTTTCCCCATGAAATAAATTAATTGACCCATGACCATGATCTCGTAGTGGTAAAATAATCCCTCAAATAGTGGTGGCACATTCTTTTAGTGAGAAATTCAGGATCTTTATAATTATCATAAGATCTTGAGGTGTAGTTTCTATAAAAAATAATTCAACGTTGGGAAAATGGAAGAGGTGGAATACCATTAATAAAATTAATTTGACCATATCTATGACCTAAAAATTGGAAATTTGGTTATTGGTACTCTTACTATGAATTTGTCATCATAAACCAAGAAGTAATCTTGAAATGATTGGAGCATGATGAGCCACTATTTTTAAATTCACATGGAGGTGAAGGAAGATAGTAAAAAAAATATTTCCTGATAATGTTCAGTTGAAGATGTATATTGATAAGATTATTTAATAGGAGAAACTAGCGAATGAGGAGTGTTAGTGAATTGGGATAATTATTCATTTTTGGGAGGCCACTAGTGACTGGTATCTATATTCTATGGGAATTATCTATTTTAGGAATCGTAATGTGGCTATACTATCCATGATTAAATAATTTATAAATTATTTTCATCAATATTAGTGAGAAGTTCATCCAAGATATACTAAGATAAATTGTGACATGAGACGTCATTATTGGTGGATTTACATGATATGGGAAAATATGGATTTTCTTTTCTGATGTTATACTTATTATTAGGTTAAAGGAAAGCATAATAATCTTTCCAGATCACTTCAGTATCTTCCCCTCCCCACATAGAAATGGGAAGAGATTTCCATGGATTTAATTATCGGATTACCTCTTACACCACATGGGAATAATAGAATAATGGATTTCATTTATCAATTGAGTAAATACACCCATTTAATCTAGATTTATGATGACATCAACGAGGGTGATTTTGGGATGCTTTATATATAAAAGATTCTGAAATTTCATGGAATTATTTCTGAAACCATTTTTTATAGAGATCTCTGACACACCTATGGATTATGGAAACTCCATCAAGAGGTGATGGGATCCCAAGTGAAATTGAGCATGAATTATCCCCCAAAAAGGTTGGAAAGATAGAGAAAGTGGTCTACATTGTGGAGTAAAAGATTTAATCATTTTTATCGGACATTCCAAGGTTTGTGCGATACTCATCTAGAATAAGTTTAGTTCATTTATAAAAATATCTATTATTACTCCATCAGAATGGATAATTTTGAATCTTTATTTGATCAATCATGATGGTCTATACTGTATTGGACTAGGGTGTATGAGAATACTCTAGTGGGATTGATCAATATTCAAGAAATGAGGGGTGAGGTTAAGGTCATTAAGAAGTGTATACTAATCGCTTAGAGTGGCTGTAAATATTATGTTGATCGTAATTGTCACCATTGGAGTTATCATTTGTTGACCTTGTTTTCCTAGAGATATCACCTCATTTGGGTCATCTAAATCTCTTTATGAAATGGAATCTCACACTAGGGTATGTGGGACCCTTTAAGATCATTGAAATGATCAAAAAAGTTACATATTAGTTGAAATTTCCTCCTCATCTGATTTAAATAAATAACATATTCAATGTTTCTCAATTAAATAAATATCATCCCTATCCCTCCTATTTTTTTAGATGATAAAATATAGTATTAAAGATGGATGTTTTGGTGACTAAGAGACTAATCTAGATTTTCAACACCAAGGATAAACTGCTATGTGTAAAATCAATTCCATTGGATCGAGTATTATGGAATTAGGGAAGTAATTCTCATGATTCATTGGAGTGGGATACATTTATTATAGATTATTATACTTGTATATTCTTTTATGAATATTCTAATTAACATTTTGAGGGTGTAAAATGATGTGGGGGGGGGGGGAATTTTCACACTAATTCTGTTATTTTAAGGTATAAGATTCATTATTTATTGATTTTTATTATTATTTATTCTTTAAAACTTTAATTCCTTATAAATTTTCGAAAATAGGGAATGAGGATAGGGTGCACAATTTTTAAATGGTTAGTTTTAACCATGAAACTAGATCTTAAAATTAGATATCAATTTATGTAGTGAAGTATGTGTTGTTTGTGCATGATTATCTTTTAATATCCAAACCATGTAGAAGACAGATATGTGTGGGGTATTTTGTGGTGTCAAGTTCACAGTTTCCTAACCCTTGTAAACAACTCATGTAGCCTACCCTTATGTATAGGGGGTTTCTTCATAATGTTTAGAACACAGTTGGAAAATGGTTTCCTAAATTTTGAAACAACACTATACGACCAAACCAATATATTAAAATGTATGAAATTTATCTTCTACTCGTACTTTATTAGCTCCATGTTGGCCTTATTTTCACTCAATTCAAAGCCTTCAGGCCTCTCACATGATAATAATTTCCTCTCCCTTCACATTTCTTTATTTATTATGGGTTTCTTAATCAAATCATCAAGGAAACTCAATGTAAGTGTATTTATTCCTATTCTTTGTTGTCTTTCTTATCTTATGTAGTTTTTCTCATTCCCTCTTGATATATTTATATATGGTTAATTTAATCTAATTTTTAATGATATGAGTTTTGATATTATATGTTTTTATTTCCTTTTAAGGATCTTTCCACGTATTATTTTGGTTTTCACTTTGTTTTGAAAAGGTCTGATTGATCTAAAGTAGGTGGTTGTGTGAACTATAATTTAAGAACCATGCGTCCTTGACTCATAAAAATAATATTTTCAAATTATTTTCAATTATTATATAATACTATTGAGTTATTATTTATTCATGATATGCATTTTTCAAATTTTTATTTTATGATATGATAAAAAATAGTGATTTAAAAGGAATGTTTTATATTTGGAATTGATGATTCCTATAACATGTTTTATGAAATAATTATTTGATTTAATTTGAATTTGAATTTTTTATGCTTCATTGTAACCTGGGTGCTTGGGTAGGGAACCTCGGACTAGTATATGACATGTGTTGATGAAACTCACCCTTTCCTTAAATTATATCATTAGAAATTATGCCACTCTGACAAGGATGTCACTTTACCTACTACTGTGGGATGAAACATTGTCTAGTGGCCAATATATGGTTGAGTATGATTGGTTTTGAATATAATATAGTATGAGGATATTAGTGAACATTAACCATAGATTCCTTAAGTAATATCAAAAGATTTTTGTTTTGAAATAATCATTTACATGGCCTTTACTTTCATATTTAAAATTATTAAAAATCTTGTTAAATGTTACTTTCATTTAAAATTATAAAGGATTATTTTCAGATGGTTTATTTTAAATCCAGCATATTTGGATTATCTAAAAAATGTTTAGCATGGAACACTTAGTGGAATAATACTGTACTAGTCATGATCACACCCTACATACATCCTTAGGTTGTATGTTCTCCTTGTTTTGACTGTTATAATAAATGTAAGGCACTGTTTGGAGGTGGTGGATGTTCATACTAGTTATGTTTGGATCTGGTGGAGGTGACAAGGAGAGATAGGCTTCGTTACACATGGAAATGGGTAGTGGTTGATTTGGTATATTTTGGGGTTTTTTGTAGACTCATCCTATGTATTTTCACATCATTTTATCTCCTTGTTTTCCTTTTATTTTAGTTTCAGACTCATTGTATGTACATTCATGACCTCTTGGTTATGTTTTCAGATTATCTATGATCTTATTATAATAATTTTTTTATGTTTTATTATTATTTTTACTTATGTGATGTTGTTAATGTTGTTTCATTTATGATTTTATTTATTCTAGGTGCATGACTAGGTAATATATGATAGTGTCGTATCAGTTTCTAAATTAAGACCCTATTGATGGTATATAAATTTATTGGGGGGAAATCATGCTGAAGGTTTTCTAATTGATTCTATGGAATTTGTTATTTTCCAATGGTGATCAGGAACACTGTTAGGTCCTTCTAGTTGGTTGGATCTATTATCGAGTCTGGGGTATCCTGAGTTGGTTCATGAAAAAATGTTATCATAGCACGATTTTGATTTATGATATCTGGGATGTCGTGGTGTATAGGATATTTTATTGTTAAAACTTTAGGGGTAGGTTTCAAGTGAGTGTATAACCGAAAATAATTGTAAAATTCCTTTAATTTCCATGGGTTCCTAGGAGAAGAGTATACTTAGTCTATTTTAATTTAATTTTGGATTCTGAGGAATTTTGTTTCATTGAATTAAATTATTATAAGGAATTTTACAGTGTATAATAAAGGAACATGAGCTGAATGATTTATATAAAAATGTGTAACCCATATTAGAATAAACCTAAAGTGTGTCTCGTACACATGGCATATAGTGTATTTGTACCAGTGGCCTATTTTTAACACCTAGGTTGGGGTGAATTAGGTATAGAAAAAATATTTTACCAAATTCTAACTTCTCTTTTAACCATTAATACACTTTGGTAATTAAACCAATATTTTTTTATGATATATTGAACTATTTATTTTTTATTTAGTTAATTTATCATAAATTAAACAACCATAAGAAATGTATTAATGTAAAAAAATATGTGGTGATTTTAAAAGGTTTGACCCCTCTCGGGAAACTTACTCTTTTTGGTTCCTGAGATATCAGAGTCATAAATTCTTCAATATAATATTATAATAAATAAAATTTTAGTTTCTAAGTGATTATACTTTACTCAACTATTTTTTATACACTTCATAGGGGGTCTCGTGTCATCCAAAAACCATTTTTAGGTTCAGTTCCCACTAGACTTGCAGCATCCCACTACACCTTTTCTCTAGAATAGTCTCACAAACTTCCGTCGACTTGAAATATCACATCTTTAACATAAGTAAAATATCCATTCTCACAATAATAGAGTCTTTTAACTCCTTGAAACTAAATTTATGAATGTATTCAACCCATTCACGTTTTGATATTACCTTATATATCTTTTAAAAAATATACTCATAGGATTCAACCACTAAAACATCAAGGCTTACGACTACCTATAGATTATTAGTTGGATAAATTCATGTTGTTCTTATATTTGTATTATTATTCTTATTTTATCATTGGTTTTATAATTTATATTATCATAGGAACTAATTACTATTATTCTTTCTCATCTTTGACTGGATGTACTCAAGGGAACCAGGTCGACTTCCACTTCATTAACCTCTACTTTAATACCCAAATGGTATATCTCCATTAGAACTAGATCAAGATCTTATTTTCTTTGAGATATATATAGGTTCTCTCAGAATCACTTTCTCAAACTCATCCACTCTAGATTTTATATACGAGCAATAGCTCATATATTTTCTTTTTGGAGTTTTTTCCCTTTTTTACGAAAATAGAATAACTCAAGGTATTTCATTTCATCTGGACAAAGATAAATTTTATTAAATGGGCCATGATATCTATTTAAATTTCTCTCAATGTATTTTATAAGGTTTTATCCCAGTATGTCCAATATTATTATCATAAATGGTTATCCCTGGTAAAATACCTTGAACACCCTTTTCATTTTACTTTCTCGTTTCTTTCTCTCAACTGAATAAGTCATCATCTACATTTTTCCATAAAACATCAAGAATATTTATAACTTACATATATTTCCAAATAAATACAAAAATAAATCATTTCTTAAGGATTTATTAAAATCATATAACTAAAAAAAATTAGTGTGACATAAACTCCCAACATCATTGTATTCAAAATAATAGTTCTTCTCTAGAATGAATCTCAAGACTACATATAGAGTCTAAAAACACTTATCAAATCATAAATAAAGTATTAAAAACATATTTGATGTTCATAATACTCAAGAAAAACATCAACATGTTAAAATTTAATTTCTATATTTACTTAATCTATAATTTCATCATTTCAATATTAATTAATTTATCAAAAAATCACCATAATTAGATATTCTTTTACTAATAAAACAAACTTGAATCTAATAATTTTTGGGATTTGAATAAAAACCCAGGATAACCACATAATTCATATATTTTAGTAACATATTTATCACTAATACTGGTTTCAAATATTCTCATTTGAAAATATTATAATAATATAACAGTAATCTTCTCATATTATCTCACACAATATTATTCACTTAAATATTTAATCAAGGATTCACATTGATTCATAATGTTTTAAAAATTATAAAAGAGTTGTAACATTATCCCATTTAATTGATTTTCTAGAATTTAAAATCTAAAAATTATTAGTTTTTGTAAAATTTGGATAACTCTAAATTCATACACAGTTTGCACAATTTTTCATTCCATAAGACTTACTAACAAGGTTTATGAATTTTCCCTAAATTTTTCAAATTTTCAATGAGTAGTTGATTATTATAATAATCTAAATGGATTATTATGAATCTAAAAGTCCTTGCCTTTTATAATTTTTTATAAGAAAATAGATATCTCATTTAACTTTAGAAGTATTATGAGGTCAAATATCAGGCGTGGCTTTTAATGCCTTATTCACATTATCAAAGTCATATGCCAGATCAAGTAAATATATACATGCATCAAAAAGTTTTGTAAACTCTCAAAATCAGTTAATTAAAGAAGTAATATGATGGGTTTATAATTCAGATTCTTGATCAAATTAGTATACAGTACTATAAGTCTTATGCCAATCATCAATATTCTTAAACAAACTTCAAATTATTATACATAGATTGAATTTTTTTTGTGGTTCACAATTTTTGTAAACATTTAAGTATCATGTGTGTATTAAGTCATGTAAAAAAATTCATGTGCACCCATATGAATATATTATTCATTGAAAAAGAGACTTATGATATTCTCAATACTTATATATTTTTCATATTCCAATCGAGAATTATATAATTCTTGAAATTAACTTAGAATCTTCTAAATTTAATTTGGTTCCTCTTCAAATATCTTAAAAATATGTTAAATAATTCCAAAATACTTTTAGGAATTTTTGAAAACTTCTTTGAGTCTATTATGAACTATTCATAATGCCATGAAATATATATACTCAAGATAAAATATTTTATGTACTCACTACACTTATAAATTTGTCTTAAAAATAATTCAATTTTTACCATTATCCAAGTGATTTTTATAATATTAAATATAATTCTTCATGCTAGATCATCATAGGATGGGTTCTCCATAATGCCTTACTTCAATCTCCCAATTCATCAAACCTCAATCTTGGTTCACAATAACTCTATAAGTTGTTTACATGGTCATGTTTTCAATATTTACAAAATATTACAAATAAATCTTCCATATATTTAGAACTTATCTTTGACATAAGTACCAACTCTCCAAACATCACTATTAAGTGCATCTCATGAAACGGTATTAAACTCTTCATCCTTTACCATTTATGATGGAAACATATTCATCCTTCTTCCATAGGATTATCACTCAACCACCCAAATTCAATAAGAATTAACTTTCTATAACATTTACATTAACAAAAAATAAAGCCATAATATAAAGGTAACTTCAATACCCCCCGTTGTATTTATTATCAATACTGAATTTATGTCCAAATTCATTTTATTTTCTATCCCCTATTGAAAATAAATTTCAAAGTCAATGTAGTGTCTTATCCCACTTACTAAGATTCCTTGAAAATAAAGGGAGGGCCTTCCAAAGGAAAAGATATGGTACCCATTTCTCTTCTAAATTTTAAAAATCATTTTCTCCCCCTTTTTATTTTCCCCCCTTTGTTGAGAAAATTTATCATTTACACTTGAGAGAAAGAAGGAACCATAATTTTCATATCAGTGTTAAATTAACTGATATACTCTATGTTTACTTTGGATAACCTCGTGTATAAAACAAGTTTTACCAATTTAGATAAAAACATATCCATATGCAAAACACAATGTTATACCACATAAAAAACACTTCTCTAAGGAGTGGTCAAATTAATTTTCAACAAGTTTAATGAACCTACACTCAACTAAAATATACAAATAAAAATATTTAAAGGGAAATTTATTTTCTCCACTATTTTATTAGAATGTATCTCTCTATTGAAAATCATATTCAACATAAATTGGTAATGTATTTAGAAGGGAGAAAATCATACCTAAACCTTCATTATTATTTAGTCTAACCAAAATTATTGATTTAATAAGAATAAATCTTTAGAGTTATAAATTATATTAGACCCCCATAAAAGGATTATCTCCATATTCTTTCATTATTATGTTCTTTCTCTATAAATAAGAATGATAGAACTTTTGAAAAAACTACAGTGGGTTGAATTTTAATCATAACACATAAATATCACAACATTCAACATTTATATTTATTTAATATTCACCTTCAATACCTTATTTATAGATGTACAACTGCAAGATATGGGAATAAGGTGGGTCTTTATTAGATTTTTAGAGTGAGAAATAGGGTTTTTACATGTTTTATATCCCATAAAATCTTTTCTTATATGCTCTAAAATGTATGAAACTTTTCATGATTTAATTACCTTTAGCTTTCCAAATCTAAACATCTTTGGGAGTCCTATTTTTCTTTCCATTTTCATATTTTTTATTAGCTAAAATGAGATTTTTTACATTATCAATTAGATAAATTTCATTTATTTTAGATTTATCCACCTTTGTAAACTATTACAACTGATTATGATATATGATTAAATAGTCTTTTAGAACATTCTCCTTCTTCCATTTATGTGTATAATCCATATTCATAATAACCTTCTTATTAAAAGGATACATTGGTGATTTTATTATATTCTTCAATAATTTATCATGTTTTGGTATACATTTCATACACTTCTAGAAATGGGTCATTTATTCTTAAACCTTATACATACCTCTTTAGTATTCCCTAGGTAGACTTTTTTTTGGTATCCTCTCAAGTTATACATTAAGAGTTTCAATTACCAATATGATTCTTCTTTCTCTTTCATGAATTCTTTATTTTATTTATTCTACCTTACTCCTATATTCTTGATTTTCAAGGAAATATTAAATTGGTTCATAATGTGACCATTATTACAATAACAAAATCTTCTTTTTCATATTAGTTTAATATTCTTAAAATCATTCTTCTTTATCATCTTGGAAGTGACTTTCCATAATTATCCTATTGATTATACCCCAAGGTATAATTTCCTATCAGTATTTTTTTATTCATATGTTCTACGAATCTCTTTATATCAACATAATATTTTTTTCATGGATGGTATATACCAAAAGTCTTCATGATTGTGTCCACATTTATTAAAATAATAAAATGTTTTATCCATTACATCAAAAAAATTATCATAGATAGATTCTATTTTTATGAAATTTAAATCTGTCTAGGTGGTCACTTATAAATTTCATATTTTATCTCATTACATCAATCCTTTTCTTAATTTCATACAATAACATGTTATGCTAGAAGTCTATGGTAATATGCTTAAACATCAAGTAGAACCATCAATGGCTAACAATCATGTTCCTTTTTCTTGTATATTAAGTCTAACTAGATATCAATGGTAGAAATTATTGGGTGAAAACTCCATTATTTTTTAATCATTTGGGGGATATTCTTGTCTTAGGAATGCCTATATTTACCCTTGATGATGTGGTGAATTTATTGGAATTTTCCACTTTCATATTTTTACAGTTAGTGATTTAAAATCCATGAAACAAGTTAAAATAGATTGAGTAGAAGCATATTCAACTAGGTTATTGGTTAATTTTTCACTAAGCTAGTTGTGGTTTGATAATGATATAATTCTAAGATATTCTTACCATTATTGTAGGACATATATAATAAAAACATTTTCAAAAAGTTTATATGGAATCATTAATTCTTTCATAAAATTTTTAGGATTATATATGGGTAACACTCATAATTATCACCATAAAATCCAACTCTAGACATTTTATACTAAGAAAGTAAATCTAGTATTCCAGTGTTTTCAATATTTCTTCACAATCTCTTCTCATCTTATTAATCTATTACTCATACATTTTTATTCTCTATAGTAAGGAAGTATCAAGATCTTACTTTCTTTATTAACTCTTATATGAGAATATTTTAAACTAACAATGTCTTTATATAATTTCCTCAATGCATGGATTGCTTTCTTTAAAACATTCCCAGATAGATCTTTCTTATAAATAACTCTTTGAAATTTTTCATTAGGTCAAAAATATCATTCATTGAAAAGTAACATAGATTCAACCTTTGATTTCATAAGTTTTTTGAGATTGTTGAAAAATCTCACCTTCTTTACTAATAAATAATCCATTGCATTATATTATTACTCACAATTAAACTTTTTAACTTATATCCCATTAATGTTATCAAATATATTTGGAAAACAATTAAAAAGTCTTCTTCTTCTAATAGCCCTTGATTTTAGAATAAAAATAACTAATTGATTCATTAATCTCATATTATTCACATATTGATCTAGATTAATCACTGAGTAATCAAATTTAATAGATTTAGTAATATTATTACCCCTATGGTTATGTAAATCTATGGGTTGATATTCCTTCATCTTTGATATTTTACTTAGTTTATTTTCCTATTTTTCAAAGTATTGGTTGAAAATTCAAATTAATTTTTGATGGGTTTGTTATTTAAATTTTTCATCTAAGGATCTTCTCAAAACATTTTGAATATGTGCTTCATATATTCCAATAAAAATATTCGGGACTACAAAATATATCCAACCAGAAGTAACCTAGTGATCACTAAAACTACTTTTGAGTCTCAGTGGAATGGTAAAAACAACTAAGATTGGGTTGAATCAGATGTGGAAAAATTATTTTACAAAATTATTATTTCTTGATTAAGATTTAACATCATTTGGTATTTGAATATCTATTGGTGGTTAAGATAGATGGATTTATTTTTTATTTTCTTCATTTTTTATAAAATATTTAAAAATAAAATAAAAATTAGTAAATGAAAGTAAAAAATAATATGCTGTGTTTTTATAAGGTTTATCCACAATCGAGACACCTACTATATTTTCTAATTGATATGTATAAGTAACATATTCTACTCTGTAATATTATAATCAATACAAGTGTATTTGGGAAGTGGTTATCCTTTAATGATGTTTTTCTCTACATTTTAGAGGGATTTATGTGTCATCCTAAAACCATTTTCATATCCATAATCCACCTAGACATGCAGTATCCCACAACACTTAATTCTCTCAACTAGTCTGAAAAAACATCCAACTACACATATATATTCACTCAACATAAGTAAGATATGCTTCCTTATATTCATAAATTATTTTACTACCTTGAAACTATATTTAATAATGTATGAAACTCAATCTATGCTCTCAAATGAACTTTATGAACGTGCATAGAATCTACTCTTAAGACTCGCTCGCTTAAAAATAATTGTTCATTATTTCCTATATATGATCATTTGTTTTCCATTCATTTTTTTCATTCTATTCATATTCTTATTTTCCTAATAGGTACAATAATACGGAATATTGTGGGAATTACTTCTTCTTCTGATATCTCAACTTTAATTGGATCTGATCAGGAGAACCATGTCAATTTTAATAACTTATTCTTATACTTTGATACCCATATAGTATATCTTCTTCAGCCTATGATCATGTTCCCATTTTTTTTAAGTTCTCTACAATTTCTCTTTTTTTCACACTCTCGAACTCCTCTAATCAATATTTTCTATATGAGTAGTGGCTCATTTTTCTGAGTTTTTTTAACTTTCACAAAAAATTGAAATATCTTAACGGATATCATGTAATCTATATAAAAAGAGTATCCATGCATAATTTAATTACTTCCATTTCACTTTTTATCAACTTCTTATGTGTGGGTGTCTTCGATGATCTACAATATATTTTCCTCTAACGATCATCACTGAAAAAATACCAGGAATAATCTTTTTCTTTTAATTTTTATTTTATTTATCTCTATTGGATAATGATTTATATACTTTATTATAGAAGTATTCATGAATATTTATCCCTTATTTGTCTTTCCAAAAAATCATTCATCAAGAACATATTAAAATCATACAGTTGTCTCATTTTTCAGCATGGAATAATCTCATGGCATGAGTACGACCAAAATAAATGTTCTTCTTCATATTAAATATATAAAATCTATATATAATATCAGTTCAATTATAAAATCATGAATCAAGAATAAAAACATATTATTTTATTTTTAAAACACTCAAGAACAACTCTATCATCTTTACATATAATTTATAGATTCAATTAATTAAGAATTTCCTCTTTCCAAAATTAATAAATTTATAAAACATTCATCCTATGTTGATCTTACTTTTATCATACATCAAAATTGAATCAAAAAACATTTATACAAATAATAACTATTTATTATCACATTATTGATAAATATTACTTTTATTTTTATCACTAAGACTGATTTTCAAATATTATCATTTGAAAATATTATAATAATATAAAAATGATATCCCCATCTTATCACATTCAATATTCTTATATTGACGCTTGAATTATGGATTCACATATCTTAATGATTTTTTTGGAGAAGAAATAATTTTTTTATCATCATTCCATTTAATTTCTTTCTATAAAATAAAAATTCAAAAAATTATCCATTTTCAAAAAAATGGCTAACTCTAAAATCATATATAGTCACACCATTTCTTATTTTATAATACTTCCTAATATGTCTTACAAAGTTCCTCTACATTTTACAAATTTTTCTATAATTAATGAATTTTAATAAGATATTAAATGTTTTATAATTTCTCTGCAATTCCATGTTGGCTCATAAATACAGACTCCCTTTATCAAAGCATCACATCTACTCATTTAAAGTCATATGAAAATTAGAATGTCTTATAGACTTTAAAAATGGCTAATTCAAGATTCATATGTGGTCTTAATAAGTCTAACACCCACTCAAACTCTTACATGGTACTCAAAGTCTTACACCATCTTTCAAAAGTATTACACTAGCTTCAATGTCTAATGAAAAAACTAAAAAAGCCTTAAAAAATTCTCAAATTCAAAAAACATTTATGAATTAAGCTCATATGAAGTCCTATAAGTAAATTTATATTCACCCATAAAAAATTATTATGTGTAGATAGTGAGTCTTATGATATTATTAGTACCTATCTATTTTTCATATTCAACTCAAGAATTCCAATTTTCTAGAAATTATCGCATAATTTTTTAAATTAATATTAGGCCTTTATTAAACATATCAAAAACACCTCAAAAATTATAAAATAATTTTTAGAATTTATCAAAACTTTCTTAAATCTGTTTAGCACTATTCCAAATATTTTTTAGTATATATACACACAATATATTATTATATTAACTCATTGTACTTACCACTTTATCAGTTAACCCATTCACTTTAAACCAATATCCAATTTATGTTTATCATATTGAACAATATATTTATTGTGGGATCATCATAGGATGGGTACTCTATAACTTTGTACTTTAATCTCTTCACTCAACCAACTTCTAACTCCATTAACAACATCTCTCCAAACTTTTTACAGAGTTGTCTCTTCATACCTCTAAAAAAATTGAAGAAAAAATTTTCATATCTTTAGAACTTGTCTTCGATATGAGGACCAACTCATTATTCATCAAAATTATGTTATTATCACAAATAAGCAGTCAAAACTTTATCCTTTTCCATTTATGATGGAAGTAGCTTCATCTTTATTTAGGTGGATTCTTACTCCATCACCCAACTTGAACATACATTGACTTTCCTCATAAATTTACATTAACATCAAATAGTACCATAATATAAAGGGAACTTCATAGTTTATAAAACCATGTGTCAAAATCGTGCAGCCAAATCCCATTTATCTAGTGAAACATGTAAGTTTGATGCACGATTTTTCAAAATGTGTAGCCTAACTATGTACAGTGAAAATTTTGATGATTTATGTTTTTTCCTTCATTTAAATTCTTTGTTATGATTCTTGTGGTAATTAGATGAATTTTTATGGTTTTAATTGATTCTATTTGTCTATTTTAATAGTATTATTCGCCTTTGTTTGATTGAAGGTACTATCATTCCCCTTAAAAGACCCCCTATGAACCATACATATGGACTTGTGGATAACTTTAATAATTTATGTTTGAATAACCCATCTAGAAATTATGGGAGTCAATAGTTAAGCCTAGTTTTATGATCATATCTTATGGACTAAATAAAAATTACTTTTTTTATTATTCAGTCACTTTTTAGGAAAAATTGAGAAACCATACATGACTTCAATAACTTAAGACACTCAATGCACCATGATACAAAATTTAAGTTCAATAAACACATTCAATTCCACAGAATAGCTCCTACCCAACATCATAAACATTGATCATTTTCCTCCTACTAAGCACTTCATGGAATGCAGTCCCATGCATGACTACACAGGCACAGAACCGATGTAAAATCTATACCATCTCTGACATCCAAATCCTGAAGAAAAAACTAGGTGAAAATCACTGCTCTGAACCCCATCTTGAGCACTTCCTTGAAAGATAAAAGTTCCAATGATTCTTCAAACCTCATAACGCAGACCAAAAAAATCCACCCTTGAACCTGATATCATCCCAACATAGTTGATTCCTTCATGAAATCACACAACATGACTAATCACATCCATATCCAAGATGACCCAGGGACTGACAGAATCAAACCAAGCGCCACACACCATTTCAACAGATCCACCATTCCAATAGATCCACCAAACCAACATAATCAAAATAGACCAAAAAAATCACCAAAATCAAACATGTAGAAGACCCACATGAATGCTAGAATTAGAACCAAGAAACCCTCCCCCCTCTACGCCACTCCGATCCTGACGCCGATCCAAGAACCCATGCCAATACCTCACTTGAGACTTCACTGAGCACACATGCCAGGGTTGATGAATCCTGAACTTCGCAAGAGCATACGCCGAGCCGAGATGAAGCTGAGATCTCTCAAGAACCTTCCCCAAGCTGAGTAAAAGCCAGAAAATAACCTTTGTAGCCGAAGCCAGAAGTCTACTACCCATACCACACCGACACTGAGCTGATGGATACGGACGCCGAGCCGCATGATCCATGCAAGATGAGGGAAGGGGAAGAATACTAAGACAAAACCTTATCCCCATGAAGTTGAGAAAGCATTGCCTCTCAGAGGTAATGTCTTGTGGAAAGAATTTAAAGTTATTTTTAATCAGTAGTTATATCTGGATATGATGTAACTGGAGTTTTATTCAGTGTTTTTCTACCTCTATCAAGTATACTAGATATTATTGTATTATACAAACTGGTTTCCTGAGCTCATTCATTTCACTCCTGTGATGGTTTCAAATTAAAATTTCAAAATTGGTGGTTTTAAAAGGACATTAAACCTAAAATTTTATCTAATGTATTTCTATTTAACCTTAAAACCTATACAAAAGTGGTAGACCAGTACCTATTGATGGAAATAGATCGAGTCAGGATATCGAAGAAGAATGATGCTACTCCCATGTCAAGTGAAAGTGAAGGTGGATTTTGGAAATGGAAGAAGAAGAATAATGAATCCAAAAGAGGTAGTGATGGTGGATTATGTATTCCATTAAATATGGTTTCCTCTACCCTAATAGGGATTAAGACACTTTTTTTACATTAGTGTGGTAGTGTTCTTCATATTAACCCATATTTTATGGAGTTCCCTAATACATTACATTATTATGGTAATGTGGTCCAACTTCAATGGTTTTTAGAACCAATAAATTTTCAAGAAGATGTATGGGTTCTTCATACCCAAAATAATCTCAATTTTATATAAAATTATCATGAACGCATGGTTTGAGGGGAATAATTGGTTCATACTTATGGGTAGTTTCAATTGAGGTCTAAGGCTTACGCTACTAGAAAGCCTTAGTATCACTCAAAGACTAGGCAGTTGCATGCCATGGAGCAATCCCCTATGTAATATGTGGCAGTATTGGTGACTATGAGAGGTGAAATTATTATTGACTCTTATATAAATATTGTTTTATTTGATAGGTGTTCCTCACATTCATTCATATATACCTAGGTCATGAATTTTTTGAATCTCGTAACTATGATTATTCTATATATTATGGAAAAATACACACCACTTGGTAAGCATTGATCCTTCTGATTTCCTTCACATATTGTCACTATATCTCAGGTAAATTTGTCTTAGGACATATTTATTCTCAATATAAACAAATTTAATATAATTCAAAAGTTATATTAGATGAAAAACTTTAAATACTTTATTGATTGTTATCATTATAGGGTGTCCTTCACTACCCCTGAGGGGAGATCTCATTTATTTCACAAATAATTGGACCCAAGTTCTATTCATATGGGACCTCCTTATTCGAAGGTTATTAGGTTGATATTTCAGATTTTAAATCTCCTAGAATAGGTTTATGAAGGGAAAATTGATAGTGATCATTATTTAGTGGTCAAGGAGTTTATTGAAGTATTATAAGATGAATTCTTAGGGTACTCTCAATAAAGAAGTCAAGTTATCTATTTATTTTAAGCCCATAATGGGGATAATTTCATTACCTTCAGATAAAATGGAACTAAATTTATTCAGGGAATTAATCATTCAGTTAGATGACTTGAATTCAATGGATTCATTTAGCCGAGTGTGTCTCCTTTGGCTATACCTATACTTTTTTCAAGAAATATGATGGAAATATTCACTTGTAAACTAACTATTTGAACTTTAATCATGTGATAATCAAGAATAAATACCCCTTACCTCACTTTGAAAACCTATTTTATACATTTAAACTGGAAATGTGGTTCTCAAATATTAATCTTTGATAAAGATATCACCATCTTAGAGTGAAGGAGTTTGATATTCCCCAGATTTTGTTTAGAAGTAGGTATGGTCATTACGAATACTTAATTATTACTTTTTGTTTAAATAATTCTAATTAAATATTAATAGGTATTATAAACAAGAAATTTTATAGATATCTTGACTCATTCATCATGGTATTAGTGGACAATATATTTTTTGTTCTAGAAAATAAGAGGAGCATGGGTATCACTTGGGGATTGTTTAGGTAACTCTCAATGATCACTAACTATATTCCAAACTATCTAAGTGTAGATTTTAGGTCCAAGGATTTAAGTTATTGGGACATGTGGAAGGGTAAAAATGAATTTCAGTTGACCATGTAAAGGTTAGGGATGTTATGTAGTGGGGAGAACCACATATTGTCTTTAAGATACATAGTTTCTTAGTTCTAACATTCTACTATCAATTATTTTCTAATGAATTATTTAAGTTTACATCACCATTGACTACAATCACTCATAAAATGGTAAATTTTATATGAATATCAATGTGTCAAGCCTATTTTTATGATTTGGAGTGATTATTTACATCATTACTATTTGGGTTTTACCTAAGACCAGATAGATCGATTTCATTTATTATGATGCATATAGTATTAGTTTGGGTTTCATGCTTATACAGGGTGATCACATGGTATCATATTCTTCTCTCTAACTTTTTCCACATGAAAAAAAATATGTAACCTTAGATGTTAATCTCACAATGGTTATTCATCCCCTTAAATATTAAAGGCACTAGCATTTTACTGTGAATTCCACATTGTATAAAAAGAAAAAAAAATTAGGTTTATTTTTTATCAAAAGTAATTTAACCTTAAAAAAATAAGATGTGTGTACTTCCATCCAATGTTTCAAATCAACCTATCTTATACACTAGGAAAAGTAAATGTTGTTTTTGATGCTTTCAAAAAAAGTTTCCATTAAAAAACCGGAAGGAAAATAGTGATTAGTATAACTTGATGTGACACTTATTAAGTTATATTTTAAGGAAGAAAAGTATAATATATTTATTAATAATACTTACTTAACACCTTCTCTTTTTGATCATATCTAATAAGAGAATCCAGGGGATTAAGAGTGTCGCCACATTGAGAGAATTATATATAGTGTGGTGACTAATGTTAAGTGGTATCAATCTTTTGAGGGAATTCCCTATTTTAGGAACCTTAATATGGTTCCTCTATCCATGTGTAAAGTAGTGATGAATCATTTCCATCACCCTCAATGGAAAGTTCATCCAGATGTCACCAAGATATACTATGAAAGGAGAAGTCGATATTGTTTCCCTGATATGCGATGTGAAATATTGAATTTTGTTTCACAATGTTATACTTTTATGTAGGTTAAATTCAACCATTATAATCGCTTAGGAATTATTCAGCCACTTTTTATCCCCATATAAAAAATGGGATGATATATCCATGGTTTTTTATTGGACTACATCATACCCTTCATGGGAAGAATTATATATTGGTTGTTATTGATCGGTTGACTAAGTTAGATCACATCATCCCAATCAAGGACATTGAAGCAAGGTAAATTTTTATATATCAATCATTATAAGGTATGTTTCTCTTTGATAATGTGAAAATAATCACTCTAGTCAAATTCTAGTTGATGGTACTAATTTTCGAGTCGATTATTTTTTATTTTTCTTATGAATGGGGGGTTTATTTTAAGTAATTAATTAAATTTATTTCTGAATGAAGTTTGATTTAATAATTTGATAAATATTAAGTTGATTTCATTATTTGGTATTCAATATTATTATATCCTTGATCATTGCATTATATTTCAATAAATTAACACCCACTTCATCAGATTGTTTTGATCAGAATTCCAAAGTGTTGAGGCTTTAACCCAAGATTTAACATAAATATGGTTATAATATGAATCCAAACCCATTTATTGTAGTGTATTTATGGTTCCAATATTCCATGGAATCCCCACATTAAACAAAACATTTCATTAATCCATTACATTTTATGTTTAACATAAATAATTCTAACCAAAATAATATTTAACGGGAAAAAGATGTCAATCAAATGACATACACAAATTATGACTCACCCAAATGGATGATTTAATCACCAATTGATATATTTATTAAATGGGTTTATTATTTTTAGTTTTATGAGTTAAATTTTCCAAAAAATAATAGGACAGGAAAAGAATAGTGCATCTAACACACACAAGAATGACAAAGGGAGATAAACCCACACTTTTGATTGAATAAGAAAGAAAAATAATGGAATGGTTTTCAAAATTATTTTAAAAAATTTAATAACATTATTATTAAAAAACATAGTTTGGATGATTATAATATATTATGATAAATAAACATGTATTAAAATTCAATTGAAATGAAAACAAACTTACATGATTACAATTGAAAATAATAGAAAATGAACATGAAATAGAAAGTGGGTTAGAGGTTTATAGGATTATCATATTGAAAAAAGAGTATAGAATGTCCCCATAAAAATTTAGAGAGTTTATGGGTATGAAAATTCTACATATTTTGTTCTTAAATTTCAACCTCTTTCTAGGAGAATATGGGAGTGTATTTATAGCCTACTGTGGTAGATTGTTTTCCTTCCAAAACACCCCATCAACTTGTCTCGACCATTTGACCATTTATACATATGAATCTCAAGAAATATAATTCTAAAAAGTTCTTGATATGTTTTTTTATATTTCACCCTCTAAATTTTGTAGTCATTTTACTTTTGCAGAAACATTTAGGTCTAGTTTCCTAAACCATGTGTTGTTTTCTTGTTTTATGTTGAATTTTTTCATTGTCTAAATGTGAATAAATTCATGGCTTTGAAGGTGATGTCAAATAATAACCATTTATTCTAAAAAGTTTTAAAAATATATCTTTAATTTCTTCTCAAAAAATTATAGATCAATTGGAATTCTATATTTGGATAAAATTCATGAATTTTTGAATGTTTTAAAGTACCAGATAGAATTGTGGCCTGGAATTACATGCATAAATTAGGTCCTTTATTGGTTGAATAGGGACTTGAAACTTTTATCCAAGTTATAATTTAATTTACCTTGAATTATCATTGAGAATAAAAAAAATTGGACATCCGGATTGAGCTCATAAAATATAACATCCCAACTAGTTCAATTTCATTGGCACTTTAATGGGCCTTCTTGTGTGGCCCATATGGACCTCTAAATGGATGAATCATCAAAAATTAAATTGATTTATTTATTTGAATTTGAATAATTAGAAATAAAAACAATAATAAAATAATATTTATATGTATATTAAAATATATGATCAAAACATTGAATTGTTGTGTAATTGAATGAATTTAAACAATTCTCATAATATATGTTTATAATCAAATCATGAACATTGTATAGAAATTAAACATTTTTACTAAAAAAATAATTTATGAGAGTAATGTAAAATCAAGAATTAAGATATAATATCAACTCCCCAACACTTAATATAATTCATTTCCTCGTGTAAATCAAATATAAAAATACAAAAAAATCATTTTCACTCAATTAAAAATATTAAAAAAAAATACCAATTTGGGGAAGACATGACTAGTTCACTCGTTAATAAATAATTCAACCACATTTTTGTTTACTGAAATCATGTTACAATTATTTTCATTTTTTATGTTCAAAATTTAAATTGGAATATTTTAGAACTCCAAACATAATTCTCTCATGATGATGCAAATTTATTCAAGGAAGTTCACTCATTCAAAAACCAAAAGTGAAATTCATAGAGTTTGTAAGAGATCTAAAATTCTATTAACTTTTCTAAATTGAAAAAGGATCAATAGTTTTTTTATGATTTTTCCAATATCTAAGGTATAGTAGGAATATAATGGCCAAAATATGGGAAAATAGGGGTAAATCATTAGTATGGAAAAATAAATGCACAATTTTTTTTAAATGATATATAGACGGAAATGGAAACACATATTTAAAAGTGAATGAATTTATGAAGTAAGACAAGAGATAGAGAGAGAGAAAAAAAATTAAATGGATGAAGAATATTAAATATGTAAAAAAAATTCTGAATGTTTCAACAAAACTTGATGCAAGTGTTCTTTTTTTCTTTTTTCTCTCTTTTTTTGGAATTTTCACATAGACCAAATCTAACACACATCTCCAAAACGGAGTTTGATCTCCTCGTGAAACTAATTTTAATAGTTATAACAAGGTCAAAGGTTTAGGAAGAGTGGTTATTGACTTACCCAAGATATAAACCAATTTTTGTTATTATTTTTTTTGTTTCTTTTTTTCTTTTTCTTTTTTAACACTTTTCTATAATATTTGTAAAAAATAACATAAACATGAATTCATTCCCAAAAATCATTGAATGAAAAAATCTACACTATACTTAAATTTATTCTTACCCTAATTAATGATATTAAAAGTTTAAAATAAATGAAATGGAACAAAAAATGAAATACATTCCCCTATACATAAATTTAAATAAATTATTTATGAAAATACATATAGATTTTGGATGGAACATGTTTTGGGACTTGTAATGAGGCTATCAAAAAAGGGTTTGCATGGGATTAAAAGGGATTTAAAAATGAGAGTCAATATAAGGGTAATGGGATAAAAATTGGATATTTTTATTCTAAAGTTGTTTAAAAATTACCCCTAAAATATTAATATATGTGGACATAAGGAATTCAGCTCGAAGGTCCCAAAACTCAAGACTCGCAATCAAGGTTGAAAACCCAAAATTTGAAAAGATGGTCATAGGTGATGTTGGTATTAAAGTTAATGTTGTTCCTCACCATTGAAGAAGAATCATTTTTTAAATCAATAATTGTTCATTCAAAACATGTTGGTTTTGAATTTTTTGATGAAAATAAAAAATGTATGGAATGAAAGAATGTCATTTGACTCTCAAAAATTGTTGTACAAAATTTCTAAATTTTATGGTGAGTAATTATGAATCTATTTTTTTGTATTTTTTTAGTTTTTTTATTTTTTTAAAATGTACACCCACATAAAAGAGAAATAGGAAGAAAAATTAAGAATAAATTGGTAAAAAGGAGAAAAGGTGTGAATGAGAGAGGAAGAATAAGAAAGAGAGACAAAAATAGAGGAGGTGGGGGAGGAGGAAAAGGAGATGGAGAGGTAGATAAAGGGAAAGATGTGTCCCTTGTTCGGATTTTGTGGGTCACTATTACTATCCATTGGCGGTATACTCCTATAGTTTCCGATGAAATTGAATTTGATTTGGTTTTTTAGAGGTGTGGCCTCTCATGGTGATGATTTAACCAATTCCCATTAACTTTGAATGTATTTTTGGAACAAGTGACTTGGATATTCATTGTACCAAATGGGTAAACATTATTAATAATAAAAGGACCTTCCCAATGAGAATTAGTCATACCTGGGTGAAGTTGAAATTGAGAATTAAAGAGCATTGCCATTTCACCTTCATCAAATACCTTTCATAGGATATGTTTTTCATGGATTAACTTATCTTTTTCATTGTAGATATTCTAATTTTAATAATAATCAAGTCAAAGATCCAAAAATTCATTCAATTGCAATAGTATATTTTCACAAGATTTTTCACAATCAAAATTACCTGTTTTCGCAACCCAAAATGGAATATTTTGGATTTCAACTGGTAAATGACATTCTTTAACAAAAACTATTCTAAATGGATACATATCAATGAGTTTTTTTATATAGAAAAATAATCCCAAAGTGGTTCGCTACGTCTTTTAAAACAGTCTTTTCTTATGGGATTAACAATGCTTTTAGGTACTCATTTTACTTCTCTGTTAGAAATTTCTTCCATTTTATTTGTTTGGGGTTGATATATAGTTGATGTTTTAGTTACAATCCCATTATTTTTTAAAAGATATTATATGGTTCAATTATATAAATGGGTTCTTGAGTCGTTTCCCAAGTAATGTGGAGTTCCAAATTGATGGAAGATGGGGGTTTGGAAGATATCACTAATTATATGTTCTTTTTGCATGCTAGTGGGTTTTCCTAGAATACCCTATAAACATGGTCTACTATAATAATATGTAAGAGAATCCATTAAAAGGGGGAAATGGTCCCATGAAATTTATACCCCAAACAATGATGATCTCATAGAACATTAAGGGATTTGGGGGAATTTAATTTCTCGGGTATATTATTCCAAACTTTTGGAAAGTGGAAAATGACTAATATAACTCATGTGAGTCCTTGAATAGTGACACACACTTTTTGTTGGTCGTGGAAAAAGAAAATTTATTTTTTAATGGAGCACAAAGGCTGACTAGGGCCATCTCACAAAAGGATCTCTATTAGTTGTTCACTTACTTAATCTAATTCACCTAAACTACTTCTATTTTTTATTTATGTTTTATGAAAATAGTGGAATTAAACAAATATATGCGATAAGAAAATTGAAACTAAAATGAACAAAAAATGATTTTATGCAGTTAGAAAATAAAGAATATGATTTTTTTAGTTTAATTTATGGGTTACATCACTCAATTTTTTGGTGTTTAAATTTATTTTTATATTTCAAACACGAAGTCTCACTTTCAAACTACTAATATTTTATTTAGTGGTGTGAAAACATTAATTCCTTAATAAATCTTAATTCCACCTCTCCTGTAATCAAGGTTGATGTCACACATCATTCAAAAGTGTGAAATCTTTAAGGACCCAACTCCATCTTATGTCATATCATCCATTGAATGGATCAACCCCATCATATTAAGATATTATATCTAGTATAATGGAGTGAACAGTTTTAAACAAAGAACATAAATCAGTTTGGGTTTAGTTTCACAGTGTAAAATACTTACACTCATGCAATTCATTCTTTATCCCCACAAATATAAATAAAACTTATGAATTTAAGCACATAATGAAATGGAAAATCCACTTACCTCTTTTAGGTTATCCCCTCATTTTTTAGGGTAAGAGGTCACTGTGGAAAATAAAATAAATAATATAAGAATAAAATAATAAATAAATATAATATTGTGATAGAAATAAGGACATAGATACCCTTGAATTTTTCATATAACATTACATGTTTTTAAGTATAATTATACATCAGAGTACAATCCAAAGATCGTTAAGTCTATTGTCTTGGAAGACTAGGTACATAAAACATAAAACATGGTGCTAAAACACTTCTTTATTTAATCTCCATAAAGATATCCTAACTTCCTTTGAGCCCTTACATATACATAGGGTACCCTAGGGAACACATTAACAAAAGGGATGAGCTAAAAATCCTATTAAGGTAATGAACATAAGAATACAGTTTAAGCACATGAGTTAGGAGGCATGACATAATGATATCAAAAGCATAGAACATATGAAATCATATCATATAAACATGTGATTATATAAACATGGAATCATATAAATGTGTAAGAATCATAAAAAATTCTCTTATTAAAAGTCAATACTGACCGTCAATCTCATTTCCCATAGTAGTATGGGTCAAGGCTAACTGCCAATCCTGTTTCCCATAGTATTACTGGTAAAGGCTAACCGCCAATCTCATTTCACATCAAATCTCAGGAGTCTAAACTTTACCCAATGCATTGTATCACTATCTAGCGACACCCATCTGAACATTTTCATGAATATTATTTCCACATAAACAATCATACATAATCAACTATACATAAACATAAGGGTACCTATGGAATGAATTGGGTACCACAATCATGACATAAAGCATAATCAAGGGGAATATCATAAAAGTTTCCATGAAACAAAGGGATTATAAAATACATGCATGTTCATAAGGAAAAATAGGATTATAAAATGGTAAGTGATGTCAAATAGAAGTTACAGCATATATGAAATGTATTTGATAAACCTTAGCAATATAACATTTTTTATCAGTTTTAAGGAAAATACTATAGAGCCTTTAAAATAGAAAATAGGAAAATATTTTATATAAAACCAAAATTGAACCAAGAATATTTTCATATCAAAAATACTGATTTTATAAATACAATGGTGGATTAATAATAGGTTAGAGTGCACATGAAATTGGGTAAAAATTTCGGAAGTTCCCTTAAAACAGTTTTTCTTATCGAAAAGTTAAAATGGGGGAATCTTTTAAAAAAATGTATATCCCCAAAAGAAAGTGATAAAGTGTCTTCATAAATGAATTTTATAAAACTAAAAAGCATTTATAATAAGTACATAAATAGATAAGATAAATCCATTTTGATATAATGAAAGATAAGCCAACCAGAAAGAATAAAGAAGGTTCAGGTGGAATTCATTACGGTTTATTAGCATGGTGTCAGGTGTATCTAAGAGGGCTTGATGAGATAGAAATGGGGTTTATCATCAATGGAGAGGATCCCTTACCATAAATATAGTGGTGTTCTCCACTTGTTATTAATGAACTAAATAAATAAATTAGGTTTATTAACTAATAAGTCCATAACTTCATCTATATGTAATTTATTTAGTATTAACTTTTTTTTATTTCATTCAAGACCTTTTTGATTGGTTATAAAGTCCAATTGCATTGTTAGTGTCTGTTAGCTTTCTTGGTTTTTAATGATCAGTTCATGTTCAGATAAACACATATAATGAAAGTGGTTATCCAGAATTTATGTTTTATGTTATTATTTAACATCTATGAGATTAAATGGTTATAATAATACATTTTTTTATTTGGAGTGGAGATGAATTATTACATATAACCTTAGTGATAACTGTTTGGGTTAATCGGGGGGTGTTGATTACAACGAACATGTTTTTCTTTATAAATTCATACCATTTGTAAAAAAAGGATTACAGAACCTTAACTAGAATATATTACATATATAATAATATGGTTCAACCATAACACAAATTGTTTTATTACCATGATTAAAGATGATACTATAAATTGATTAATCATTATCCTTGAATGTGATAAATCAACACATCTCAATGGGTGTTTTCATTTCATTCAAATAAAAGGTGGGAAAAGGATAGATAATAATAAAATATACCATTATCATAACAATATTACAGTACATATATGTTACTAGGGTTATCATACCATTTCCTTGAAAGGGGGTGAGGAAAGAAATAAGAAAAGAAAAGAACTTAAATAAAATAATTGGAAAGAGGATTTAACCTCTTGAGTTTATCTCCTTTGAGAACCTCTTAATGGGAGAGGTATGGGTATTTTGAAGATTCTAGAGGATGTTGGACGTGGGGTAGGAGATTTGGAAGAGATTTTGGAAGAATATTGGCAAGGAAAAAGGCCTGAGAGTAGTTGAGAGAAGAGGGAGTGAGGGGGTTATAGTGGAGAAGAAGAGGGTTTTCATAATTTTTTAAACATTAGTTTTTTAATTTCCCTCAAGACCACCAATAGTGATGATTCCATGACCAATAATAGTAATAAATGCATGTGAGTAAAAATCCAATTGGGATTACATCAGTATATCATCATCAATGCGTCAATAAATCCATTATTTAGTATTAATCGTAAATTGTCGTATTTTACTATTCATAAAAAATTTCAAGTATTTCAGAAAAATACAAAAAATTCACCCTAACCATTTTTCAATATTTATAATCCAAAAATGAAATCCATTTTTCAAAAAAATATAAATATGATTAATTTAATATTTAATTAAAATCACAATTTACTCAAAAAATAACAATTTTAAAACATTTATTTTCTTATTCCAAGATATATGTATATCGTAGTTTTACATGAATATTATTTATATACTATCATAGGTATGGTTAATATTCCTTAGGGTATATCACTATTCATAAGGGTAGGTTACTATTCATAAGGGTAGGTTACTATTCACCAAAAATTAAGTTTTCCTTGTTGGACACCAAATAACTTACTGATTGCAACAGTGTATGTTAGATTTTTGAAATTCAAATAACAAAAGTGACAAACTTATGTTTAAAGTAACATAGAACTTATTAGTTCATTATGCTGTGATTTTATGTGATTATAACATATGAAATGAATTTCCATTGAAAAACATTGGGTTGTTACTTTCTTCCCCCTTATGAAATTTCACCCATGAAATTTCATTTTACATTCTAAGACAAAAATAGGTGTATGTAATTTTCCTTCATTACCTCATCTAGTTCCCATGTTTCCTCTTCTTACTTGTGTTTCTTCCATAGTACTTTGACCAGGTGAGTAGTTTTGTTACGTAGAACATTATCTCAATGATATAAGATCTTCATTGGCTGCTCCTCATAAGAAAGAACATCCTTCAACTATACCACCTCTGAAGAGAGTACATGTGAAGGGTCTGGTATGTACTTTATTAAGATGGATACATGAAATACATGTTGTACATTGGAGGTGGAAGTGCTAGTCAATAGGCCACAACTCCGTCTCGATCAAGGATATCAATGGGGATGATGTACCTAGGACTTAACTTCCCTTTCTTTCCAAACCTCATGACCTTTTTCCACAGAGATATGTGTAGAAATACCATGTCTCCAATATTGAACTCAAGGTCTCATTGATGATTTTATACATAATTTTTATGTCAAATTTGGGCTTCCTTGATATGCTGGCGAATGGTTTTCACCTTCTCCACCATTTCTTTGACCATTTCAGGTCCTAGAAGCTTACGCTCACCAACTTTATCCCAACATGCAAGTATTCTGCACCTTTTCTTCTAAATGGATTCATATAGTTCCATTCAGATGCTCGAGTGGAAATTTCTATAGTAGAAGAATTCAACCAGTGGAAGATGTTGGTCCCATCCTTCTTTGAATTCCATAGAACACACTCTCAACATTTCTTCCAGTGTCTGAATAGTTTTCTCCTATTGGCCATCAATTTGAGGATGATAGGCCGTACTGAAGTTTAGTTTAGTGCTTATAGCATATTGGATACTTTTCCAGAACTTCGAGGTGAATCTTGGATCACGATCAGATACAATATATAACAATACTCTATGAAGTCTTACCACTTATTTGATGTAAATACATGCAAGTTGATCCAATGATAAGTCCTCTCAAATTGCGATAAAGTGATTTGCCTTTATAAGACGATCCATAATGACCTATATATTTTTGTTTCCTCTGGATTTCCTTGGAAGTCCACGGAAAAATTCCATGGTAATGTTCACCCACTTCCATGTTGGTACGAGTTGTGGTAACAACATCCCCTTAGACATTTTCCTCTCATCCTTTACATTTTGACCTACCAAGCACTTTGATATATATTCATCAATCTCCCTTTTCATATTGTCCTAGAAAAAGTTAACTCAAAGATCTCAATACATATTTATGCTCCCTAAGTGGATAGAGAAGGTTGAGCTATGTGCGTCGTTTAGAAGTTCCTTATTTATCTCTGGATCGGATGATACACATAATCGTGACCCAAATCCCACAACTCTTTCCTCATCAATTTTGAAATCAGAGAATTTCCCATTTTTGATAGCTTCCACCCTTTTCTGAATTTCCACATCTTTTCTTTGAGAATCCTTTATTCTCTCCCAGAGGGATGGTGGAGAAATAATTTTGGAAAGGATTGATGATGTTCATCTATTAATGATTCCTATGTCCATCCTCTGTAAATATAAGAAGATAAAATGATTTTCAATTCTCATGATTGATAAACATGCGGGATCTTTTCTACTTAGAGCATATGCCACATTTTTTTCCTTTCCAGGATGGTAGTTCATTGATCATTCATAATCCTTGATGAGATATATCCATATTAGTTGGTGCATATTAATCACTTTCTCAGTGAATATATATTTGAAACTCTTGTGATCAGTATATATCCCATAGTTCTCCCCATAGATATAATGTCGCAATATTTTAAATGAAAAGATCACCACCGCCAACTCCAGATCATGTGTAGGATATTTTTTCTCTTTAATTTTCTATTGTTTTTAGGCTTAGGAAATCACTTTAACATTTTTCATCAGCACACATCCTAAACCGTTCTTTAAAGCATCATTATACACCACAAAGTGTTCTCTACTTGTTGGGAGTGTGAGTACTGGTGTAGTGATAAGCATATTTTTCAACTCTGTGAAACAATCATCACATTCCTAAGTCCAAACAAACATTACTACCTTTCATGTCAACTTGGTCATTGGGTTTGAAAATAGTGAAATGTTCCTCACAAATCATCGATAATACCCATATTGACCCAAAAAGCTGGGGATCTCCATTACAGAAGTTGGCATGGGCCACTCTTCAATTTCCTTTGTCTTGTAAGGGTCCAGAGATATCCCTTTTATGGTGATAACATGCCCCAATAATGATACTTCCTCCATACAGAAGTCACATTTACTATAATTTTCTTACAAATTCTCCCATCACAAATTCTTTAACACAGTATTCAAATGCTCCTCATTTTCCGCCTTTCTCTTGGAGTATATTACAATATCATCAATAAAGACTACCACAAATTTTCCAAGGTAATATCTAAAGACTCTATTCATTCAATACATAAAAATTTATGTATAATTAGTGAGTTCTAAGGGCATCACTATGAACTCATAGTGTCCATACCTTGTTCAAAAGGTTGTCTTGGTAATATCTTGCTTCCTCACTTTTAATTATTGATATCTCAACCGAAGGTCAACCTTAGATAAATAACTGGCCCCATAAAGCTGATCAAACAAGTCATCTATCTGTGGCAAGGGATACTTGTTCTTTATCATGATTTTATTGATCTCACGATAATCAAGGAAGAGGTACATTGATCCATCCTTCTTCTTGACAAAGAGGATAGTCTCACCCCACGGTGAAGCACTCAGGCATATAAAACCCTTCTCTAGATTTTCATGTAACTACTTCTTTATCTATTCTATCTCTACGGTGGACATTATATAAGTTTTATTTGATATAGGAAGAGATCTAGGAATACGTTAAATTGATAATTCAACCTCACGATCATAAGGAAGACCAGGGAACTCTTCAAGGAATACGTCAGTGTAATCCCTCATGATGGGAATGTCTTCAAGCATGATTCTCTCTTTTGTCTCAATCATTTGAGCTAGATATTCTTGCTCATAAAACAAAAATATGCACACTTGAGATGATGATTCTAAAAAAGATTCATATTCCTCACTACACTTGTAAACAATCGTAGGATGCTTTAGGAAGTGAATAGTGATCTCCCTTTTCTGACAATTGATATTGGACTTGTATAAAGATAGCCAATCCATGCCCAAGATTGTGTTGAACTCTACTAAAGGAACTATGAAAAGATTTTATGGGAGGTTTAGTCCACAAAAATTAACATGGGAGGTGTTATAAACCATGGACATAATACCCATTTTCTTTTATCACATATAACTTTTCCTTCAAATTTTGAGGTGGTGTTTGAATAGTCTTACAAAACATGCAAAATATGATAGAATGCATAGAACTAGAATCAAATTCTTTGTTCTCTATTCTTGAATGAATAACTAGAGTACCTGTCACCATAACATTTTCCACCTCCACCTTAGAAATGTTGATAACATAACCCTTCCTTGTTTTCATGGAGGTTGTTGCTGATTTCCTCCAACAAACCCTAGCTTAGGGAAATTTCTCACATACTACCCATGATACTTGCAGTTATAACACAATAATACAGGCTGAGGGTTGATCTGAACCTTCTTTTATTCTTCTGTATTAGCGGGATTCTTCATATATCATTGGCATTTTTTATCCAAATGACCAATATTTCCACATTTGAAGCAATTCTTGGTTCCCTTTAGAAAGTTCACAGGATGCTTCTTCCCATAACTTTTATAAGGGAAAAATTCATGCTTCTTTCCATCATAGGATTTTTTTTGTCAAACCACCCATTTTATTGTCCATTTTTTCTTCTTTTCACTGGGCCCATGAGACCACTGAGATTATCCAATATCCATTTCAACCTTGAGGTAATAATGGACAATCTCTTCATAATTGTCGATGTATTGAATCTCCAACACTTTTCTTAGACATAGATTTACTCCTCTAAATAAGTTATCCAATTTTCGTTCAGTATTCAATTCAAAGCCAGAGGCATACCTTGCAAGACTTTTAAAGTTTTCTTCATATGCCCCGATAGACACATCTTCCTTATGCTTGTGTCCAAGGAACTCTCTTTCCATCTTTTTATGGAGGGTTCAAGGAAAATATTTATTGAAAAACATCCTATGTAATTATTCCCAATTGATGGAATCAATTTCTTCTTGGGACTTTATATTCTTGATCAGTGTCCAAGACTAATCAGCTTCCCCATCAAAAAAATAAACCGCCAGTACAACTTTCTCTTCTTCTGAGCACTAGAGGATGAATAATATCATTTCAATGGATTTAATCCATTGTTCTGCATGGAGGGGATCAGATGATCCGCTAAACATGGTAGGCCTCTTCTGTATGAAGTATTATATGGAAACTTTCTCTTTCCTTGGAGGAGGAGTTCATTCAAAATGATTCATGTTATTTTTCATAACTTGAGATAGCTAATCAAGTACTATCATGAAGTTTTGAGCACCTTTTCTCATCATATCAGTCATATTATTAGGAAAATCCCCACATTTACTATCCCATTAATTGTTGGAATGTGTTATTCTATTTCCCACCATTAACAAAGAAAAAAATGTATAATTATAGGGATTGAATACTTAGGTATTGAGCATAAAAAAGGAAACTTTGAACCTAAAATGATAAACTTGTAAAGGAGAAGTATATCTTAACTTGTGATTACTTATGTTTAAATCTAGTTTATCCTCGATCTGTTACATAACTTATTTTCTTATGTTATTTTTTCACCCTTAATAATGGTTTTTACTAAGCTCGTGAATCTATAAAATCATATCCCTCAGGAGTTTCAATACCAAAAGTGAGGTAAGGCTCGTTATCCTTTATTGGATACCTCAGGTCTAGCCCAAAACTCCATGGAGGAGTTTCCACTCCTATGTACATCTGTATAGAGCCACCTCTACCTATTTGTATCCAGACATGGATGTATTTTCTTGATAAACCACTTACTCTATACTTACCAAAATTTAGGGGTGTTTTCTTATACTTAGTCTCATCCTTGAGGATATCAATTAGGTGCTCTATTCCTAATCTCCAAAAATAACTAGACCATCCTATGATACCAACTATAGTTACCCTAGCCTTTTTTATATAACATTACATGTCTTTAAGCATAATTATACATCAGAGTACATGCCAAGGATCATTAAGTCTTGTTTCTTATAAGACTAGGTACAAAAAAATATAACCTGGGGATAAAACACACTTCTTTATTTAATCTCTATAAAGATATTTTAATTTATTTTGATCTCTTACATATACACAAGGTACCATTGGGAACACATGAACCAATGAGATGAGCTAAAAATCCCATTAAAGTAATGAACATAAGAATATAGCTTAATCACATGAGTTAATAGGCATGACATAATGATATTAGAATCATGGAACATATGAAATCATATCAAATAAAAATGGGATTATATAAACATTTGTTTCTTGGTTCCTTGAAACAGGTGTTCTAGTTTTAAGAAACACTATTTCTAGGTGGTTTCCATTAGATTTATTTAAGGAACTGGAAACTTCCAACAGTTCTTTATACAAAGGGGACCTTCTTTCCAAAGATAGGCATTCATTATGTTCAAACTTTAGGATACTTAAGAATGTGAATTGGTTGAGAGGATGGGAGGTCAAACTCAACACACCCTTCTGGGGGAATTATTATCTATTATGGGACTCTCTGTAAATTTAAGATATTTTCATGAATCCTTATAAATTCACCAATTATATCATAAGTATAACTTAGAATTTACAGTCACTTATTAACATGTGTAAAATTTAGAATTCTCACTATGCATTCAAGTTTCTTCGTTAATGGAAATATCTGTATGTACTTGAGGTTTTCCATCAATGGAATCCTCTAATATACTACTTAGGGATTATTTTATTCATCATTTGTGACGATACTGGTTTTTAAGACACTCAATGGGGCACTCTGGAATTTTATTGTCATCTAGGGAGATGAAGGTTTAGTTTTCATTTTGGGATCGTGCCTATAATATAGGCTGCCTACGTATCCATGTGTAAGAAATCAGAACCCTCTTAGTTCAGTGCCGCTTAATTGGACACATCATACATTTTAAGTTCATGTGATAAAGACCTCTAGTCAAAAGATTCTTGGTCAAATCATAGTGTGGGACTTATGCTGATGCAGCCCAAGGAACTTGGAAAAGATATGGGTTTCCAAGTAAGATCAGACATTGTTGGGAATATAGCTTAAGGAGAACAAGTTTGATTTGAAGTTTTGGGTTTGAACCTTTAGGAGGCTTCCTATGTATTCCATATATATGGGAATAAAATCCCACATAGTTCGATAAGTCTTATAAGAGATTATGGTCCTTTGAGAGATATGAGTTTGGGATTACTTCCTGAAAAGGATTCCTTGATGATTTGGTGTTTAATTTGGGTCTTATTTCTAAGGAGGATGCCCAAATTAAAGAAATTAGTATTGGATTCTTGAGGAGGATGTCCAATGAGCTCAGGCATTTAGATGGCTTCCTACATATCCCGGTTATTGTGGGAATCAGAGTTCTCATAGTTCCTTCCAATGAGTGTTTGTGCACATGTTGTAACCATAAAGTACCTCTAAACCCATGTGATTCATGCTCGGTGTGAAAAACAAGAGGATGTGAAAGATTCAATAATGAAACTTCACACATGTCCCCCTCCACCAATGGAAGAGGGCACGTCAACCGTGGAAGAGGGCGAGGTGACAAGCCTTCCCTCTATTTTATTTACATTGGACAAGGGTATAATGTAAGGAGGAAGGGATGATGGTGAGGGGCTTACACCAGGATGGCTTCCCTTTTTGGGTTGGTTGGGGCTAACTCCTATAGAGGATGCCCATTTTGAATTTAACCAGGTATTGGAGTCAGGTGATGTAGTTTGAGTAGTTTCTTGAGGAGTGTATCTACTCAAGGCACTCGATTGATCCATAAGGAAATTCCAAACTCGTAAAATTTGAAAGGAACCAAGAGGAGTAATTGAACTCAAGGAAATTCATTGAGTGTGATTGAGTGTCTCAAATCATGGTATTTGAAGGATTGAAGTTGGGACACATAAAGGGTGTAGTGAAAAATTTTATCGACTAGATCTGAAATGTTTGTGGTGCGACTCTCCATTTTTCATGGAGGTCTGTGATGGAAGTGAAGGGACCAGCTCAGAGGGCCAGGACCGGATCCCGGAACTGAACCCGAGCAGGGGTGTGGGGGCGCATCCCCCGTGGAATGGACTATCAGGGTCGTGAAGGTGCTCCTCCATGCTGCGTCGTGCAGGTGCTCCGCCATGCTGCGTCATTCAGGTGCTTCGCGCAGGTGCACCATGTAGGCGCTCCGCACAGTTGCTCCACGCGGCTCATGTGTTCTAGACCGTTATGGGACTTTGAACCATGTTTCCCAATTTAATTCTCTATTCTATCAAGTTTTAGAGAGATACTTGAGAACAATTGGGGGATCTTGGAAAAGGTTCTACGCAATGGGATCTTTGGGAATTATTCCAACTTTTTACCTCTTTCAAATGGGGAGCCCAAGGTTCCTATTTATAGGTAATAAGGGGACCTGTTCGAAGGGAGTTTGTACGCATAGGTCATCTGCGTAGGTTCTTTGCGTAGGTCTTCTGTGTAGGGTGTGAAAATTCATTTTCCTCATAGGTCCTCCACGTAGGTCCTTTGTGTAGGGTGTGAAAAATCATTTTCGGCATAGGTCTTCCATGTAGGTCCTTTGCGTAGGTCCTACACTTAGGTCCTCCATGTAGGTCCTCATCGTAGGTCTTTCACGTTGGTCCCTTTGTAAAATTTATCCATCTTCCAAGTGCCATAACTTTTGATCCGTAAGTCTTTTTTGGCACTGCGACCAGTCAAATTGAGGTCTTGAAGAGAACTAAACTTCTTGAGATGGTAAATACACCATGTTTTCACAGAAGAAACTCTAAAATTGAATTTAATGTGTTGACACCTTTCTATCACCGATCTGGTAAATCCACTACATACTCCTAGATGGGGAAATTAGACCACTTATCCATTGGTATGGAGTAGTATTTTGGAACATAGAAATATAGCTTGAATATTCTTTTTTCCTGGTGAAAACATCTTTACTCTTACTTTACATTTTTTTCTATGTGAGAATGAGATATTCACTCTACGAAAAAGTGCATAGAACCCATTTTATGTTGTATACAACATGGTACCATATAAATGTGGGAGAATCATAAAATATGTCCTTAGTATGAGTCAAGTCTAACATGAAATCTCGTTTCCCATAGTAGTACGGGTCAAGGATAACCACCAATCCCTTTTCCCATATTAGTATGGGTCAAGGTTAACCACCAATCTCGTTTCACATTGCATCTCCTGAGTCTTAACTTTACCCAATGCATTGGAGCGCTGTCTGGGCACACCCATCTCAACATTTTCCGGAATATTCCTTTCACATATATAATCATACATAATCAAAAATACATAAACATAACGGTACCCATGGAAAGAATTGGGTACCACAATCATGACATAAAGCATAACCAATGGGCGTATTATGAAAGTTTACATGAAAGAAACAGATTTGAACATACATGGGTGTTAATAAGGTAAAATAGGCATATAGAATGGTAGGTGATGTCAAATAGAAGTGACAATATATTTGAACTATATTTTATAAACATTATCATTAAAACATTTTTGTGTGGTTTTAAGGAAAATACTATATAACCATTAAAATAAAAAAGAGGAAAATCGTTTATATAAAACCAGAATTGAACCAAGAATGTTTTCATAATAAAAATATTGATTATATAACGATAATGGTGGATTAAAATAGAGGATAGAGTGTACTTGAAATTGGGTAAAAATTAGGAAGTTCCCTTAAAACAGGTTTGCTTATCGGAAAGTTCTAAGGGTGAATCTTTTAAAATCATGTATATCTCCAAAATAGAGTGATGAAAGGCTATTTATAAATACATTTTTTAAAACTAAACATAATTTATAATAAGTAAATAAATAGATAAGATAACTCCATTTTGATATAAATAAAGATAAGGAAACCTGAAAGAACAAAGAAGATTTGGGTAGAATTTTTTACGGTTTATCGGCATGGTGTCGGGTTTACCTAAGAGGGATTGATGAGAGAGAAAATTTGTTTCTCATCACATATACATCTTGAGTGAAGTATGGGGGAGGTTATAAATCATAACCCATCATTAGTTATTACACATAAAATGGCAGAGAGTATAGGATATCTTGATTAAGAGTAAAATGGAGAGGATCTGTTACCTTAAATCTAGTGGTGTTATCCACTTGTTATTAATGACCTGAATAAAAAAATTAGGTTTATTAATTAACAATTAAATAAACTCATCTATATGTAATTTATTTATCATAACCTTTTTTATTTCAGTCAATACTTTTTTGATTTTTTATAAGGTTCAATTTCATTGTCCGTGTCTGTTTGCTTGCTTGGTTTTTAATGATCGGTTCATGTTCAGATAAACAAGTATAATGAGTGTGGTTGTCAAGAATTTAAGTATTATGTTATTATTGAACATCTAGGAAATTACATGGTTATAATAATTCATTTTTTATTGAGATTGAAGATGAATTATTACATAAAACCTTAGTGTCAGTGGGTTTTGATTACAACGAACATGTTTTTCTTTATAATTTAATAAAATTTGTACAAAAAGGATTACAGAACCTTAAATAGTATATATTAAATATATAATAATCTAGTTAAAACATAACACAAATGGTTTCATTACCAAAATTAAATATGATATTAAAAGTTGATAATCTTTTTCCCTTGAATATGCTAAATCAACACATCTTAATGGTTTTTCATTTCTTTCAAATAAATGGTGGGGAAAGGAGAGATAATAATGAAATATACCATTATCATAACAAAATTCCAGTACATATATGTTAAAGTAGTAATCATACCATTTGGGTGAAAGGGGGTGAGGAAATAAATAAGAAAAGAAAAGAACTTAAATAAAATAATTAGAAAGAGGATTTCACCTCTTGAGTTTATCTCCTTTGAGAACCACTTAAGGGGATAGGTTTGGGTATTTTGAAAAGGATAGCAGATGATAGACATGGGGGGATGATCTTGGGGAGATATTTGGGAATAATATTGGCAATTAACAAGGCTCGAGAGTAGTGAATAGTATAGAAAGTGAGGGGGGTTTATAGTGGAGGAGAGGAGGGCTTTCATAATTTTTTAATCATTTGGTTATTAATTTCCCTCAAGACCAGAAATAGTAATGATTCCATGACCAAGAATAGTAATAAATTCATGTGAGTTATAATAAATTTGTCTTACATCATCATATCATCATCAATGACTCAATAAATCCATTATTTCACATTTATCATAAATTGTCGTATTTTACTATTCATAAAAATTAAAGTATTTTAGAAAAATCCAAAAAAAATCACCCAAAATTTTTTTCGAAGTGTAGAATTCAAAAAAATATATCCATTTTCCAAAAATGATTTTCTAAATATGATTAATTTAATATTTAATTAAAATAACAATTTACTCAAAAAATAAAAATTTTAAAACATTTACTTTCTTATTTCAAGATATAGGAATACCAAACTTTTAATTGAATATTTTTATATAAAATCATAGGTAAGTTTACTATTCATTTGGGTATATCACTATTCATAAGGGTATGTTACTACTTATAAGGGTAGCTTACTATTCAACAAAAATTATGTTTTTCTTATTGGACTCCAAATAACTTATTGATCGCAACAGTGTATGTTAGATTCTCAAAATTCAAATAACATAAGATAAAAAGTTATATTTAAATTCACATAACACGTATTAGTTCATTATGTTGTGATTTCATGTGATTTTGACATATTAATGGAATTTTCATTGGAAAAAATTCAGTCGTTACAAGGGATGTCTAAAGAGAATAAAATAATATAATAAAAAATAGAATAAGAAAGTTAAACACATAAAAATAGAAGGATAATATAGAGAATAAAAAAATAAAATAAAGAGAAAATAAATTTTTCATTATTGATGAACTAAGAAAAAGAATAAAATTAAAAGAATAAGAAGAAATAGGAGGAGGAGAAAAATAACATGGTTGGTGGAAACACTTTAAGAAACAATACATTCACCAAATTACATTAAGAAAACTAAAATGAAAATTACATTTAACTCAAAACTAATATTAAATGAAAATAAAATAAAAATAAAACAAAGAAACAAAGGGAGAAATTTCTCAGCCTAGGCAATGGCCATTCCTCCATATGGTGCGAACTCCCCCCAAAAGTGGCTAGGCATGGCCTTTTTATAGAATCATGTTGGAGACTTGGAATTATCCTTAGTGTTAAAGGGATATATTCATACTATATATAGGGATCTCCAATTGAAATATCACCTATGAGACCTGGGGGTTGTGAGATTTAATAGACCCTTGGATATCAGGTGTTTATATTTTGGCAGTGGACCAAGTCCATGGGGGAAGCTGACGTGGACTTGGGGAAGAACCAAATTGGGTCATGCATGTTTCATGGGGTGTTGGATGACATGGTAGCATTATTGGTAGTGTTCCATTGTAGTGGGAGCCTCCTCCTTTATTCAGCCTTCAAATTGGTCGGATAAGGCTCAAAATGTCTTCAGTGTGATTGGATGATAGTTCCTAGAACGAACAATGTTTCTTCTAGACCATTACAGGGGATATTATCTAAAGACTGAGAAAATAGTAGTCTAAAATACTATTTTCAATGGTGGCTAGAAATGAAGAAGGTGGTGTTAGTGGTGGAGCACAGTAGAGCTGGGTGTCTAACGATGCTCAGGCCTGAGTACAGCGGGATGAAACCATTTTTTGTAAAAATATGAAAACTAATACATTAAAATACCATCCCACATAGAAACAGAGATAGTTTTTTCAAGCCTTTATAATGTTGATCATGGGATTAGCTGTAAATGAAGTCAAAATGGGGGTCATAGGACCCCTGATGCTACCGCACACTACCCTATTTTGGTGAGGCTTTCCTCTCACGTCCATGTCAGCCTAACCATTAAATGATCATTAACTAATGGGCTTTGTCCCATATAATTGCCTATGGGATCCCCTCTAAGGGCCTAATACCCATGTTCGGCTCTTTCGGTTGATTTTGGTCTTCTAATTAGTCCACCGTGGTCGGTCGACCCTCAATGGGAAAGCTTGGTGACATAGTGTTGGTGGTTAAGGGTTGGCCAAGGTTGGCTAATTTTTTATATAAAATCCTGAAAAATGTTTAAACCATAGTTAATTTCTCAACAATATATTCAAAATTAAAATAAATCATTAAAAACAATATTTTAATCCATTTAATATACTTAACTACAAATCCCCATATATTCATAAAACATGGGGAAATGGGAATTATTCAATTAAATTCATTTAAAACCATTGAAATGTGATTAAAAATATACATGGAATTTTTGTATGTCAAATACCCCCACACTTAAACCAATAATATCCTCAAACATAAAATCTCAATAAGAATTTAAGGGGAACCAATGTAAATAATATTCAAATTCCAAAGTAATAAAAGAAAACAATTTTCAATGTCAAATCATATTTTTCAAAAAGAAATAGACAAAAAATATCAATTCAAATTACAAATTTTCAAATAAATAAAAAAATAAAGTATGTTACTCATCTCTATTTTAAAATAATGGTAATTTTCCTCTCATCTATTCAAGTTCCTTAATTCAATATTATTAAACATTCCAAGTAAGGATCTACCTATTATTAGAATTTTTTCACTCATATCTTGTGATATAATACTAGTAGAGTTCTGGTCAGATCATGCGAACATGCCCCCTGAAAATATTCTTGTAAAGGAACTACATTCTCCACATTATAAATACTACTGACACATAAAATTTTTAGGGATTTTCAATTAAGGTTCAAATGACTATGAGGCTTAAGGTTGGTTGGAATTTATGTTTCTAAATTAATGCTCAAGGAGTAGGTTTATCTCTTAAATCATAAATCATGATATAAAAAGTAAACGTTTAATGAAATTCTCACCCTAAAATAAAAACCACTACCGCTTTCTCCTTAAACTTAGAGTAAGGTGATGATCAAATTGAGGCATAATGAATTATTTTGTGGAACCTCTTGAAATTATTTTTTCAATTTTCTTCAAATAACTTTTTCATTTTTTCCCTTTTTAAAAATTTATTCTTATAATAAACCTCACATCCACCACCTAACCACATATGATAAAAATCATAGGTCTAGTAATGGTAAATTGTTTTCCAAAATCATAAAAGTTTTTTTTTCATTTTTATGGTTTGTTTTTTCATTTTCTTCTTTTTCAAGAGGGGAAAACAATAAAGTGTATAATTTATGAATCAAAAACCATTCTCTACCCCCAAATGTAGAACCCCAAAACTTATTCCTTAAAATTTAAATCATCTCTTAATTCATAACTCCCTTCACCCCCACACTTCAACTTTAAAATATCATTCAAAAACTAAGAGGAGGTTAAGAATGGATAATAATATATTTAAACATGGATCATCCTTTACAAGGAAATTCATGGTTTATCTGGGCCAATAAAATATTGATTTGAAGGTTATTTTAAAGGATAAGGTATTTCCAAATGATGATTCAATTATATTTAATGTGTTTTTCACAATCATAGTCTTGATAATATCAAATTCAAGTTCTATGAGGTTCCATGTCCCATGATCACTCAAAAAATATACTAAATAATAAATATAAAGTATTTAGTCTAGTAATACTCTCGAAAATGGGATATATAACATTGTAAAATCACTTTAGGAATGACTAATAACAACAAATCAATTCACATGAATTTCATAAATTCAAAGAATTAGTTTTTTTAGGAAATTTCATTTACATGATTAGACTAATTCCCTCAATTCATGAGCCCTAATTTTAATCTCCATGATTCAGTGCAATCATAGAATTCTCCATTTTACTTATTCAGTCTTATAAAATTGAAATCTAAAACATGGTATCATAAAATTCATAAAAAACTCATGTATCCTAGATAATTCTATTAAAGAATGAATTCAACTATGGGCATGAAATTTCCTGTTTAAAATCACAAAACATGTTTTTAGAAATAAAAAAATTATACAATTTAAAATATAAACATAAAAGTGAACTCTCATTCCCATGAATCTCATTTTTCTTTCCTCCATGGTTGTATAGGACTGCCTTGTTCCATCATGAACCTATAAAAATTACTAAATTCATCATAAGTATCATATCATTTAATCTCAAAAAAATAAGGAGTGGGATACTTGCTGGACTAATCATAAAAATGAAATTTAAATTTAAATTACTAGAATGAAAATAGTAGGATACATCTTGGTATGATCCCCCAAGTGGGCCCTAATTTTTTAATACCTCCAGAGGGTAGTACCAGATATTATCCAAAGTCTGGTGGTGGGTGGATCTTATTTTACTTAAACCACCACATTTTCACTTTCACAGATTTTTCTTCTTTGTTGGTGATGAGGAATGATCGATGGATAGAGTAAACTAGATCCTCTCCCTTCACAATTAGTTATAGATTTCATGGTGGGGGTTCCATGAAGTATGAATTATCCTATTATTTGGTTTCCACTTGTGCAACTATTTCCAATGTTTTTGTCAGGGCATGCACAATCGTCTTTTCTCGGAGGATGAGGATGCGTTGACTATTTCCCCTCATTCCTGATTTCCAAAGGGGGTAGAATCTGTCACCTGTTCTGGGACATTAGCTCCTTGATCGAAATGGTATGATTGGATGTTGGTTCCTCCTTCCGCGGATTCCTCTTCAGAACTCATTACCTTGTCCAGGTATCCCCTATAGATTAGGACGTTGTTCATGAAACTTTTCCTGGTTCCATGTCTTCATGGCCACTGGTTAATTACACTACTTATGTCAGGACATTCCAAGGGGTCTGGTCAGGTCATCAACCTTCGGTCGAGGGAGTAGTCATGTTGGACATCACTGGCATGTCTGGAAACTAGAACACTGGAGTGTCTGGGTTTCTTCCCCTTATGATAGGGCTTCTCGGGGGCGTGGAAGCCCAAGTCATCCCATGTTTAGTTTGGGTAATTATATTACATAGGAATGTCTCTGAGGTTTTCCTCAACTTCCCATGTTTAACACTGGGTATACCATGAGTTTGACATCTAGTGGAGAGAGATCAGACTGATGAGAACACTGGCTGGAGTGGATCAGATGGGTGAAACCCCTGGAGGTAACACTGATGCTATGTATAACATGTGGTTAGTTACCCAAGTGATGCTAAGAGAAGTGAAGAGGTGAATTGGTATGATCTCACCAGGATGTGGTGACCCAGGTAAGAATCAGGATAGATGATGGACAGTTAAAAGAAGTGGTGGGGAAATGAGATGAAACCGTCGTGAATATAATTGTAGTGTTGGGATTGAGACTTAAATAGACTTTCTACATATCCCTTTGGTAGGTAATCAAAGTCCACATAGTTCAGTGATGAGGTTGGGACACCTAAGGGGGCAACTCGTATGGATGGGACTCGGAGGAAGTGGAACCTCTGAGTTGGAGCATGACCTTCCCGAAACACATAGGCTCAAGGGAAAGGCCAGGATGATACATGGGAAATGGGTCTTAACCTTAGGGAGGCCTCCTACATACCATGCCTTGTCAAGGATCAAAGTCTGTGTAGTTCAAGATGGGGGCATAGAATCTTGGTGTATGTAGAGGACAGTGACCCGATGATGTATTAAGGGCTTACGCATGGTTAGCATCCTAGGTTGGTCTGACGCCAATAGGTTGGACCTGATACATGGGTCTCAACAAAGGATACTACAACTTCTTACCATTGATTTGAGAACACGAAAAATTACCGTCGATTGGGGTTGAAAATGGATTACTATTGGTCAGGGAATACAATGACTTACTGCTGGTCGGGGAACACAATGGCTTACCCCTGTTCGGGGAACAAAATGGCTTACTACTGGTTGGGGAATAGTTTAGTGTCATGTAGGATAAAAGGGGTATGTATTTTAATGTCATGTTGGATGGGGGTGGACCGAGGTGAAGTGTTTGGGACTGATGGGAGTTGGGCATGAACCTTGGGGAGGCTTCCTACGTACCTTTCCTAGGAATGGATCAAAGTTCTCATAGTTTGGGATGGTGTTGGTGAGCCTCCATGAAGTTGTTGGGACTAATAGTTGTTGGGATTGAACCTCATGGAAGATTTCTACATACCCTTTATTGGAAATAATCAAATTCCACGTAGTTTGGGAAGTGTTGGTGAACAGATGTGAAGTGGTCGGGAAAATGGTTGTTGGGATGGAATCTCAGAGAGGCTTCCTATGTACCTTTCCTTGGAAAGGATCAAAGTACACATAGTTTAGAGAGTTGGTGAACCAATGTGAATTGGTCAGGACCAATAGTTTTTGGGCTCAAAACTCAGGGAGGCTTCATACGTACCATACCTTAGCAAGAATCAGTGTCCACATAGTTCAGGATGTGGTGGGGATTACATGCTAAGGTGACCCAGAGAGGATGTCATGGTCGATTCTTACTCTAAGCCCATGTGAGTCATGCTTGGTGTGAGAAATAAGAGGCAGCAAAGACCTGATAATCACATTGCAAAAGGTGCATCCAAGGGAAGTGGAGTGGGGATGACACGTAGTTAACAGTCCAAAATGAAAATAGGGGCTTACGCATGGTTCACAGCCTAGGGAGATGGAGATTGGGACTTACTCCCAGATGGATGCATGGGTGGCGACAAGGCCTAGTGGGGTTTGGAATGAAAGAGAGGAGGGTTCTGGTTCCCATCCCCCCCCCCCTAGTCCTTGGTACCGAAAAAGAAAAGAGAAGTAAGGATACTACCTAATGCAAGAAAGCTAGGGGATTGCACCAAGATAGTTTACCCTTCCCGCAGATAGGCATAGGTCAGGAAAAGAGGATCTCAATCCATGTGAGGAATATCACACACCCATGGAGACGAGTGAGCGTAGAAAATTTCTGAGACATGGTTCCCCGTGTAGAGGGTGCAGGGTGAGGTCACAGTTTGACTTCATTTGATGAGGAAGATGGCACTTGGCAGTTTAACATCATGCATCTTGAATGAGGAGGGTTCACTCCTCACACCTAGGACTTACATAATGGATACCCATCCACCCTTGGGTAAGGGAAGGCATCATCAATGCTATAGTGAGGGGGTGTCGTGGAGTGATCTATTGAGGGGCCCATGTTATCATGGCTATGTGAAGAACATGTATCCATTAGCGTGCCTATGAGAATAAGCATGAGGTGAAACAACACAATGGGAAGCACCACCCAAGGGACTTTAAAGTTGGTTCGTACAAGCCAGTAGGGTCGTACAGGAAAGGGGTGTGTAAATAATTTGGTCTTAAAGAGAGGTATTTTTCCAAGAGTATGTGCTTCTCGAAGAGGCTGGTCTTTGTGAAGAGGTTGATCTTTGCGAAACGACTGGTCTTTACGGAGAAGTTAAACCTCGTGAAGGGAAAAGACCACTAGCATAAGAGTGGTTTCATGAAGGAAAAAACTTCGTGAAGAGGTGTGTCTTCACGAAAGGATAAGGATTTGAGAAGTGCTACCATTAAGGGAGTAGGGATCCACCTTAGAGAATTTATCTTAGTTTTGGGAGAATTTCGCAAAGGCTTTACACTTTTTGAAACCCTGAGCACCCCGAAGGGGATCCTTCCTCTGCGAAGGGTATGAGACTTCACAGTGGGCTTCTCTCCCATAGGCGGAGGATGAAAAGGAAGCAAAGGGCAGTAGAACGCAAAGGCCAAGTACCTTTGGGAATCCATGTGAAGGCTTTGTGAAGGTCTACGTGAAACAGGAAGGTGAAAGGTTAGAGTAAAAATGGTTTGGGAGAGGTGGTGTGGATTCTCTTTATAGGAAAACCCCAGATAGGGGGTTCCGATCTCACTGCGGTGCCACAAAAAAGAGTTTGTTTTTCGACCCACAAAGGGAATCGTGGATGGGGTGAGACGAGGCGCAAGGCTCGGTGGATTCGGTCATCTCCAAGAGCCTCGGGAAGGACCTCACGCCACATAGGGGCATCGAAGAGCCGCTCCTACTCTCATAAGGAAGGGGCGCCGTGGAGCCGCTCGGGGAGCTGTCTACAAGGAACCGGTATTTTTCACGTGGAGGGCTTTGCGTAGGGACTTTTAAAGATAGGTCGGGGCATCTTCCCTACTTATTCAGGAGGGATTTTTCCAATCATATTTTTTGAACTTGTGGTACGGGTTGGACATAGGTTTGTTTTAAGTGCCAATAAATGACCCCCTCAGAATTAAAGCTGATGGAAAGAGATGGTCAAATTTTGAGAGACAATTTCCGAACAAACTGGGAGGATGGAACCCGTGGTGAAACAAGAAGGTAGGGGAAAAGCTAGTCCACTGAGGTAGACTCCATACTCTTCTCGAAAAGCGGTCTTCGCAAATTGGGCGCAGAACACACAGGGAAAATGAGGGCCATAGAGCGCTTCTGTATAGGCTCTCCTTTCATTGGTTGCGCCGTGAAGTGGGAGGGACACTGTGGAGCCAGGGGAACCACAGAGCCACGGGTGCCACGAAGGGAGGGGCACTGCGAAGCCGAGGGAGCCACGAAAATGGGGGCACCGTGAAGCCAGGGGTTCCGCGAATCTGGGGGCTCCGGGAAGCCGGGGTAACCGTGAAGCCGGGGGTGCCATGAAGCTGAGGGCACCGCGAATCCGGGGGTGCCATGAATGCGGGGGCACTGTGTAGCTGGGAGCACCGCGTAGCCCTGTGCCTCTTGCACCTATATATATCGGCTCAAATGTTATTTTTTCTGTACTTGTATCTTTGTGAACTATGGTGCTTGAGGCCTCTTCATGATCGATCCTCTTCGAGAACACTTTAGCGAACAGAATTCTTTTGGTGCGGTGCTTCACGAACGCTTTTAAGCGAACCGAATTATCATGAACCACACCCTTTTTTGGCGATTCATGCCAAACCCCCACTTCTCTTCGCGGTGAAAAGAGGGGAGTGGTGGTCTTCATGAAGGGAATTTGTGAACGCTCACTCCCAAAAAAAAATTCTGAAGTCCTTCTATTTAATGGCTGCTCAGGAGGCCGCGTGAGAGGTTTGTGGTGAGTTTGTTTGGAGGGAGGCCATGGACAATAACCAAAAAATAGGTGAGTGAACCCATAGTAATTTCAATCATACATCATTTATGGAGTGGCTGATAGAGGTGTAAAGGGAATATTTGTTGTGAAAAAACCTTCCATTATATAGTTTCAGTTTGCGGGGCGAGGCCTTTATTCATGAATTCAGGAGAGATGAGCCAGCCTATTGGTTCAGGGGGACTCCCAAGAAATATCAATAGAATAGGTCCACTGATGGGCACATTAGGAAAGATCATACCCTGTTACTGTGTATTTTCTGTACAATCACGTTAGTAGCATCGATGGAAGGGTACCGGTGACGGAGACGTCCCCACCCCTATATAAGACAATCCTCAAGGATGGGCTTGGAAATCCAGACAAGTGGTGGATCACAAGATGGGACTTGTGCTAGGGTGGCACCTTTACATATGACTGGGCTTGGGCCTACTAGGCATGCTCATCCTGTGAGGAGTTTGAGCATGTCTTGAGGTAGATTATCCAGTATGAAGCAGCATGTACCTCCTAGTTCAGTGTCTCTCAGCTGAAGGAATTTATACTGGAGTTGTTAATCCATTGGTTGACAAATACCAACACATTCCACCTACACCATGGGGAGTTTGACATCATCCTTTGGGATATCCACCAAATTTCTGGCATCCCGATCCTGGGGGAATGTATAACGAGTTCCTCCATGCCGCGAATGCTTGGGGAGACGGGGAGAAAATGTCGCCTTTGGCATTGGCATTGCTAAGACATATTCCAGGCACATACGAGGACTAACAAAACACCTGAGATGTCCACCTCTAGCAGTGGTTTGGATACTTCATCGATTTCTCCTTAGAAGAGGGGACACTACCGGCAAGGCCCCGTATTTGTCTGCGAGGAGCTCAACGGGAAAAAGAGGGTTTGTACTAGTGGACCCTAGAAGACAGTCAGTGGAAGCTATGGGGATACAGTGTCAAGACAGAGCAGTGGCCTATAGTCAGGCTTTTTGGGTTTATCTCAGCACTGATCTGTGGGTGGATATTACTGGTAAGGGATACCCATATGGAGGTGAAGCCAAGCACATTTATCATGGAGGCTCATCTGGCTTATGGGAATCACATCAACATGGGAATACCAATGCTGGAAACATTGTACCATCTTCTAAGGCGTGTTAGTGAGGGAAAGAGGTCACTACGAGTATGCGGGCCATTTTATTTTTTGTACAGCTGGATCGCGGTACACATGGGGGTTATGAATACCTCAACCCCATTTCTCCACTAGGGATACATTCTCGTCGATCAATTTTGAACATTGCAGGGAGTGCCCCGTTGAGGCTAGATGTCTTGATCATGTTGGGTAAGATGTGGTGAGCAGAACATATTATCTTTTACCCCTTCCCTTTTCCAACTGGGGACTATTCTGACAATGTCACAGATACGATAGATAAACAGTCGTATATGCTATCTTTTTGTGCTGGTGTTCTAGTGGAACGAGTGGATTGAGAACCCATATGTGAACCATACACCCCACACCAGTTTTCCCAATAGTTCTACTTCCTGCAGAGGCCGACTCCCCGAGTGTATACAGTCATGGCTATGAGAATCACCTTTGCGTGATGCAAAAACTCTGAAAGATGTTTACAAAGGAGTATGGTAGAATGTTGAACGAGCTTCCCCCATCTAATGTTGCATTCAGATTGGTCTATAAGTATGCACAAAGATGGGAGGCTGCTTACCCTGGAGAGATGTTGAAGCAAGTGACCATATGAGCCAGAAAGTTGGTTCCAACACCATGACGTCAGACAGTGGTGACTGGGGGACACCGAGAAGGTAGTGCAGACATTCTCCAAGGCGGCGAAGCTATGAAAATGGGATCATTATGCCATGAACCTACAAATCTAGGGTTGCTGTTGACTGGGGATGATGAGGGTGAGGGGACAGTCCCAGGCCTAGTGGCTCCACTCAGGAGACCCTAGGAGGGAGGCAATTCATCTTGAGGCTTTCACAGAATCGCCCCTCAAGCTCTTGGGAAGCATCTGTGTCTGGTATCAATACCTTATGATGTCATCTTCCCATAGGCATGGAAGGACTAGGAAAAGAGAAAATAATTCCTTCGAATTAACGGTTTATGGACGAACCTGAACACGCACGAAATGTTGTTGGGAGAGCTTGGCCTTGTGAAAGGAGGCTTCAATGAAACTCCTACTAAGGGGAGAAATTTTTTTAATGGAGCTAGAGGAGGTAATACATTCACGTGGAAACAAGAAACCGATGTTGCAATGGACAAGGGTGTTTCTGAACATGACCACTCCAGAAGAGCTAACAAAAACCCAACTGGCGGAGTGCTTCTCCGTGCTTAGCCATGTAGAATAATCAAGGCCTTGAGAAGCCAACATGGGAGAACCCCATCGAGTAATGGAGGGGGCCTCCAGGAAAGCCTCTCCTGAAGAAGGTGAGATACCAACCCTAGGGAGGGGGGATATCCTTTGGCGAGTTTTCTACAACTTTGGAAGTAAATTCCTACTTCCTTTTAACGTACTAATGTGATCCATGTCTTTTCCAGCTTTCTTTACTAATACGCATCTATGCAGGAGAACCTTCATTCGGTCACCCTCGCTGATGAGGATGAGCGTGTGTCAGTCGTAGAAGACCTAACGCTAGAGTCCACAACCGAGGAGGTGGTGGTGGTAGAGTCCAGCGATGCTGGGGAAGCAGGGGCAACATTCTCAGAAGCATCAGAGCCCGCAATCATATACGAGGGACCGCGCCCCAGCCTCCCAGCGATGGTAGACCCGAGGCAATACCAAGGGGAAGACCATGGTTGTAGCACCCCAAAAATTTTATGCTATGTTTCTCTTAAAAACACTATATTCATTTGATAACTTCTATTTTTGAATAACTGAGCCTCTGTGGAAAAAAACATGGTTACTTATTAGAGATAGCCAAAAAATAGCGATTAGACTTAAATTTTCTAGCTCTTTGATTTGAATTTTTAAAATCTAAGGTACAGGGTTGTGTTCAAGATGATATTCAGACTCTAATAGAATTAACTTAATTTTCAGCGAATAGTAACTTACCCTTATGAATAGTAACCTACCGTTATGAATAGTAACTTCCCCATATGAATATTAGTATGACACATATGAATGGTATCTATACCCATGAATGTATATATAAATTTAGGCACCTTTAAAAAAAGATGAATATTTTAAGTGTTTATATATTTCTTTTAAATAATGATTTAAATAAATATTTATTTAAATATTTAATTAATCATGTTTAGAAAATTATTTTTGAAAAATTTACTTCATTTTTGGATTCTAAACATTGAAAATGGTTACGGTAAATTTTTGGGATTTTTCTGAAATACTGGAATTTTTGGTGAATAGTAAAATACATTAATTTACCTTATAAATACATTATAATTTAAATTAACTATTCATAGAATCATGATTTATGTAAGAACCCAAATATTGAACTCACATGCATATATTACTATTCTTGGTCATGTAATACTAACTATTTCTTGTCTTGAAAGGAAATAATAAATTAATGATTATAATATTAAGAAAACTCTTCTCCCCTCCACTATATAAACCACCCATCACCCCCCTATTCCTCCCACACCACTCTAGCTTCAATCCATGCCTAAATTCTGCCAAATACTCTTCCCAATCCCTATACCCACGTCAAAGATCTTTTTTTCTCACCAAAAGGCCAAAAAAGGTTTTAAAGAGATTCTCAAGGAGGAGTACTCAAGAGGTGAACCTTTCTTCTATTTTCTTTCAATTTCTTTTACAAAGTTCAATTATTTTGTTCTCCATTCTCACCTACCATCATAAGAATTCCATGATAATTCCAATACCTTACTTATACAAGATTTTGATTATGTTAATGGAATATTTCATCATAATCTCTCTTATTCCCCTCCTTTTATACAATAAATAAAATCATCTTCTGAGATGTGTTAATTTATCACACTCACAGAAGACAGGTTTTCAATTTTCATCACTATCTTAAATACTGGTCATGAAAAAATTTAAATGGTTCAAAAAAGTCATAATATATTTATTTTATCTTGATTAATGTTCTGTAATCCTTACATATTCATAATATTCAATAATAATACAAAACAAGTTTATTGTGCACAAACCGCCAAGCCAAATCCAAGCGTTTATTTTTAACTCATCGAATGAGTCATCCTCATGGTATATAACCAGAATCATTATATGATAATTTATATGTCTTTAATGTCACTAAAAATGTATATTAGAAATTCTGTACGTTTAACCATATTTCAAACAAACATCCATTCGTGAATACAAGTACACGTATCATGAAAACCAAAGAAGAAAATGCTACCAAAACAATAAAATTGAATCTCTTAATCCATCAAAAAGGAAATTAATGAACCTAATAATGCAAAAACATAGAAAATAAATTTTTATGAGGTTCTGGACTTATTAATTAATGAAGCTAAATTTGATTATTTAGGTCGTTAAGAACCATCGAGAACACCTTCAAGCATAAGGTAAGGGATCATCTCTCTCACATTTGTTCAAGAATCTACCATATGTTGTGCTCTTTTATTTTTAATACCTAATGATGGGGTATGTTTTCTCACATCCCCAATACTGTAATTATGATATATAAATAATTTTATACCCCTTTACCTCTCATTAATCCCTCACAAGAACACTTGTTACCATGCTGAAATGTTTGTAAGGGGTTTTCTCATCTTACTTTCAATTCTGTGGGATTTCCATTATTCGCCTCTTATTTATTATATGAGTTATAGGTGTACTAACATTTGATATATATTATCATTATTCTTTTTATATTCATGGTATTATTTGATTCATTTTGTTGTTATTAACTTTTGGTCATAAGACTCAATTGATTACAACAAGGTAATGAGCTTTGTCTCTATTTTCACTTCATTGTGACTTTCTTAGTATAGTGCACCTAATATTTCTTATGTGTTTTACCTACTACCCATTTGAGATCATATATCAATTGAAATTATATTCCATTGAAATTTCCATATTCTCATATCATGGATATGATTATTGTCTAAGATGTATACCATTTTACATACGGTATTTATTTTGAATGTTGTTTTTACTGTGGAAATATTGATGAATCTGTATCCTCTATTCTATATGGATAATGTCAAGGATTATTGATCTTGTGTTGAATATATGTATAAATAATTTTCTGGATACAGAGGTGGGTGGGGCCTGCTATAGCCCCTCAATGCAACGGTAGGTCTCATGAGACAAATCAGTTGGCGACAAACCCTTCGAGGTTATTTCCAAAAATTAGATGGGTTTCTAGCCACAGAACTAAACTGTTTTTACAATATTATGGTATCATGTTCTAGATAAATGAATTCCAATTAATAATCATTATATTATTCATTATTATTTATTACTATCAATGAGGTTTTCACTATGACAAAATCTATGGATGCAGTTTTATTTTCAGTTTATTAAAGTCGTGATTTTTTCATTTATTCACCATCCCATATTGATTATGTCAAATTGTTTACAATTTAGTTATTATTGATTCATGATTCTACTATTTTTAACCCTTAATGATTGTTTTATCTCACCACTTTCATTTTATACATTCAACCGGTGATGAAGAGGATATCATTTATTGATTTCTTGTCGACGCAGTTTTTAGTTTTTGTTACATATTGTATTTTCTAACCTTTTCCAATGTAATTTGAGTTACGCCTATGTATCTATATTATTCAATACTACTAAAATAATATTTCCTTTGGTATATTTATTCCTTATAACCATGAAAATGTACTTATTAATGCACCTACTCTAGTTCAGAGGGGTCGGGGTGTTACAGTTGGTATTAGAGGAAATTTAGTAGCAAACTTAGAAACAATATTAGAAAATGTAGATTAGGGAACAAAACCCTAAGGTAGTATTTGAGGATGAATGTACAAGAACATATAGGTATTTTGGTAAGGAAGATATTATGTGAATCTTCCTAGAAAATGCATTTATGTCTGGATACAATCAGGTAGAGGTGGATCTTGAATAGATGCACCTATGAGTGAAATCTCTGACAAGGAATTTTGGGATTGACCCAGGGTATCCTGGTACATGAAAAGGAACCTTAATTCACTCTTGGTTATGAACCTCCCGGGGGAAATTATTAGGATGATTCATATTTTCATTACAATCCATTATTAAGTATTTAAATGTAAATTATTCCTCAAATAAATCATTTTTTTGATTATGGGATTAGTCATGCGTATGATCTCAAGTTATGATAAGTATTTTATATTATGATCCATACCCTAATATAGTGTGTGAAATTATTTATAAATGGTGTCTAATGGAATAAGGAGAGTCAATACTCATGGGAAATGTAGGGATCTCTCCACTGAGTAAGTCAACACAGTCAATATTGGAGCAGAACAGATCATGACCATATTGGGACAACTTACTTTGGTTGTAATGAATAACCATTCCACAAGTGTGTTGGATCATTTCATTTGGTAGAAGACCCCATATTTTAGTGGTACTACTAATCCAGTGGTTTCTGAGCAATGGATCAAGTCCCTTGAAAAGATATTCATGGCATTAAGATTCAATGAAAATGAAAAGGTAGCACTGGAGGTATATTGTCTAAAGGGTGATATTGATCAATGGTGGTCCATTATTCATAATACCATGGAGGAAGAAGAAATAGAAGATATGGAATGGAGGACTTTTAAAAAAGTATTCTCCAAAAAATATTTCTATTGTGAGCAACGAACCAAAATGAAGAGGAAATTCCTTGTCTTAAAGCAAAGGGAAGAAGACAGTGTTGCAGAGTATGAGGCTACCTTCACAAGGCTGGCCAGGTATGTCGTAGATTACATATGTGAATCAGTAGACAAGATTGATTGTTTATTTGAAGGTCTTAATCCAAGTATTCTAATGGAACTGGATTATCAAACATTTTCATCATATGATGAAATTGTATCAAGTGCCATCAAAACAGAGAAGAAATTTACTAGATCAAATTTATTCAAGGGAAACCAAGATAAGAAGAGGTGCACTGATAACCAAAGAAAATGTTGAAGCGCTAAAGAAGAACAAGGTAATGAAGAAATTCCCATTATGAAAAAACTATGGAAAGAATCATCTCATGAAATGATTAAAAGGCATGGGAGTCTGTTATAAGTATGGATAAAAGGGTCATCTATCTCATGAATTCAAGGGGGAGAAACAATTTGATGATGTTGAATGCTATAATTTTAGAGACATGGGACACTATGAGAATGATTGTCCTAAGAACCAAGTAAACATGCCTCAGAAAAAACCAAGAGAGAAAGGGATAGCTTATGTGATTACAACCGTGGAAGTTGAAGTTCCTAATGATGTGGCGGTAGGTACTTTAATTGTTTCCTAAAACTTATCCACACACTTTATTTGATTCTATATCATCCCATTCATTTATATCTTCCCATTTTTTCAAGAAACTTGGACATGTCCAATTTGATTTAATAAAGGAGTTATCAGTAAAATCTATTAGGGGATGCATCATTTCAACAAAGTCATGTAACCAGTCCCCCTCATGACACACAAATGTGCTTTAGTTGAAAACCGTATCATCATTCCAATGAATGACTTTGATGTTAATCTCAGTATGAATTAGATATCAAACTATGATGTGAATAATTGTTGCTGGAAAAAATAAGTTACAATTCTAGAAAATGGTGTAGAATCTCTTGTCTTTAGAGAAGATACCTCGCAATTTTATTCTTATCTAGACCCACCCCCAATAGTTCTATTGAATACAATTCTCAGAGAGGAAGATAACCTAATATCTATGGTTGAAGAAAGAAATATTCAAATTGAAGATGTGCATATATTGCAAGAATACATTAATGTGTTTCCAGAGGATTTACCTCGACATCCTCCAGGGTAAGAAATTGAGTTTTCCATTGATTTATTTCTTGGTGAAAGACCTATATCAAACACTCTCTGTAGAATGGCCAACAAGGAATTAGTAGAGCTAAAGAAACAAATAGAGGAATTGAGTGAAAAGGGATTTATTCAACCTAGTGTTTCTCCATGGGGAGCCCTTGTCCTCTTTGTCAAGAATAAATAATGATCCATGAGGCTATGTATTGATTATAGGGAAATCAATGTTATTACAATAAAGAATAAGTATCATCTTCCCTAAATTGATGATTTATTTGATCAGCTTCATGGAGCTCAATAATTTTTGAAGATTGGCCCCTGATCCAGATATCATCAGCTACGTGTGAGGAAGTAATATATTCCTAAGATAGCATTTCAAACCAGGTATGGGGATTATGAGTTTGCAGTGATGCCTTTTGGACTGAAGAACGAACCATTTGTTTTCATGGATTTAATGAATATATTTTTCAAGGAATATCTTGATAACTTTATTGTGGTATTCGTCAATGATATCCTAGTATACTCAAAAATCTATGAAGACCACGAGGATTACTTGAGGATTATTCTGAAAACTCTTAGAAGAAATGAATTATATGGGAAGTTTAGCAAGTGAGAATTCGGGCTTCAATCTGTTCATTTTCTAGGCCATATTTTCACTAATGATGGAATACTATTAGATCATGCAAAGAAAAAGGCAATCCAAGAATGGCCCATGCCAACAAACCTAACCAAGGTACACAGTTTTATTGGCTTAGCATGTTACTAATGGCGTTTTGTTCAGAATTTTTCTCGATTGGATAACCCGCTAACCAAGATCCCATGTAAAGGATTTAAGTTTGTGTGGACAAAAGAATTTACAGAATTCTTCGAGGAATTGAAAATAAGATTGTTCAATGCTCCAATTTTGACTCTTACATTTGGAAGTGATGGATTTGTAATATACAGTGATGCATCAAAGAATGGATTGAGTTGTGTCCTTATGCAAAATGATATTGGTATTACTTATGCATCAAGACAGTTGAAGACTCATGAGAAAAAGTATCCAACTCATGATCTTGAGGTAGAAGCTGTAATCATTGCTCTGAAAATATGGAGACATTACCTCTAAAGAGAAAGATGTGAGATTTATACGGACCACAAGAGTTTGAAATACATTTTCACACAAAAAGAGCTCAAAATTTGGAAAAGGAGATGGCCCAAGTTACTCATAGATTACGATTGTTAAATACACTACCACCCAAGAAAGGAGAATAAGGTGGAAGATTCATTAATCCGGAAAGATCATGGACTTCTGATTCAAATGGGGGTTGAGAGAGATCCTATATTTTTTGATCTACTAAAGATGGATATGAGAATTGTTAAGGAATGTGAAACATCTTTCCTATTTCAAATTATTTCTAAACCATATTTACTAGAGAAGATAAAAAGATCTCAATATGATGATGAAAATATACACAAAAAAAATATTTTTTTCAAGGATGGGAGATTGGAGGACATCATGTATTAGGAAGGAGGTCTGAAATTTGGGAAGAGGTTATGCGTTCCATCATTACCTAAGATAAAAAAGAGAACTATTAGACAATGCTCTTAGCTAAAAATTTTATATGAACCTAGGTACCACCAAGATGTATAGAGATCTGAAGGAATGTTTTTGGTGGGATAATATGAAGTGGGAAATTGCTGACTACGGGTCAAGGTGTCTAGTTTGTCAACAAGTAAAGGTAGAGAGACAACGTCCCAAAAAAGTGATGTAGCCTCTGCCTATTTTTATGTGGAAGTGGGATAACATTATGATGTATTTTGTCACTGGACTACTGATGACACCTAGAATTAATGATGAAATATGGGTAATTATTTATCTTCTCAAAAAATCAGCACATTTACTTCTAGTAAGAGATGATTTACCACTTCAGTGCCTAGAAAGACTTTATATTAATGATGTTTTAAGACACCATGGTGCACTTATATTGATTGTTTCCGATCGAGATCCCCGATTTACATCAAAATTCTGGAAAATTCTCTAGATGTATTTGAATACAGAGCTTCGTATGAGTACTACTTATCACCCCCAAACTGACGGATAGTCTAAAAGGACTATTAAAACTAAAGAATACATGCTTGGATCATGCTCTTTTTATTTCCAAGGTATATGGGATCAATACTTGCCACTACTAAAAGTTTCCTACAATAGTAGTTTCCATTATAGTATTCAAATGGATCCGTATGAAGCATTATATGAAAAGAGATGTCGAACTTCAACTTGTTGGGACGAATTTGGTGAGAGGAAACTTATTGGCCCAGAACTTATTGAAGAGGACCTGGCAAAGGTGAAGATAATATATGCCCATATTAAAGCAACCCAAAGTAGGAAGAAGATTTATGTTGACATCTTGACAAAGAATTTGGAATTCCAAGTGGGAGATCATGTCTTTCTAAAAGTATCTCCATGGAAGGGTGTCTTAAGATTCGGTAAGAAATGGAAATTGAGCCCTAGGTACATCATACCATTTGAAATTTTCGAAAGATTCAGAGTTTTAGCTTACCATTTAGCAATGCCTCCTAGTCTCTCTAAGGTTCATTATGTGTTCCATTTGTCATTGTTGAAGAAATACATGCCAGACCCAACGCATATACTCACCTATGAAGAAATAGTAATGGAACCTGATTTGTCATACTGTGAAAAGCCTATCAGGATTCTTGACACAAGGGAGTAGGTATTGAAAAATCGAATAAATCATCTACTAAAGGTTCTTTGTAGGAACTGGAATATAGAAAAAGAAACATGGGAACCTGAGAATGTTATGAATAATAACCACCCACATCTTTTTGGTGGAATTTATTCATAAAATTTTGAGGACGAAATTTCCGAAGGAGAGAATAATATAGCACCATAAACATTTTATGGTATGTTTTTCTTAAAAACATTGTATTAATTAGATAAATTATATTTCATGAATCACTGAGCCTCTGTGGAACAAAACTTGGTTAATTATAGGAGATAACCAAAATCTAGCCATTAAACTTAAATTTTCTAACTCTTTGATTCGAATTTTAAAAATCTGACATACATGGTTGTGTTCAAGATGATATTTAGAGACCGATGAAATTAACTTAATTTTTGGTGAATAGTAACCTGCCATTATGAATAGTAACCTGCCCTTATGAATAGTAACTTACCCTTATGAATAGTAATGTGACTCTTATGAATGGTATCCATACCCATGAATGTATAAATAAATTTAGGAATCTTTAAAAAAAGATGAATATTTTAAGTGTATATATTTATATTAAATAATTATTTAATTAAATATTTAATTTATCATATTTAGAAAATGATTCTTGAAAAATGGACTTCATTTTTGGATTCTACACATCGAAAAATGGTTAGGGTAAATTTTTGGGATTTTTCTGAAATACTTGAATTTTTGTGAATAGTAAAATACATCAAATTACCATATAAATACATTATAATTTAAATTAACTATTCCTAGAATCATGAGTGATATAAGCACCCAAATCTCAAAAAAAACATTTATATATTATTATTCTTGGTCATCGAATACTACCTATTTCTTTTTTTGAGAGGAAATAATAAATTAATGGTTATAATATTAAGAATACTCCTCTCCCCTCCACTATATAAACCACCCCTCACCCCCTCTTCCTCCCACACCACTCAAGCTTCACTCCTTGCATAAATTCAGCCAAATACTCTTCTCAATCCCTATCCCCACGTCCAAGACCTTATGGTCTCACTAAAAGGAAAAAAACAAAGGCCTTAAACAGATTCTCAAGGAGGAGTACTCCAGAGGTGAGCCTTTCTTCCCTTTTCTTTCAATTTCTTTTACAAAGTTCCATTATTTTGTTATCCATTCTCACCACCCCTCATCTAAATGCCATGATAATTCTAGTACATTACATGCACTTTATTTTCATTGTTCTAATGGAATATTTCATCATAATCTCTTTTTCCCCTCTTCTTTTTTACAATAAATGCAAACACTGTTCGAGATGTGTTAATTTATCACACTCAAGGAAGATGGGTTTTCAATTTGCATTACTATCTTCAATACTGGTCATAAAACCTTTTCAATGGTTTAACCATGTCATAAAATATGTATTTTATCCTGATTAATGTTCTGGAATCCTTACACATTGATAATATGGAATAACAATACAAAACAAGATTATGGTTCACAAACCGCTAAGCCAAATCCAAGCATTTATTTTTAACTCATCGAATGAGTCATCCTTATGGAATATAACCATAATAATTATAAGATCATTAATATCTCTTTAATGTCACTAATAATTTATATTAAAAATTCTATATGTTTAACAATATTTCAAACAAACATCCAATCTTGAATACAAGTAAACAAATCATGAAAACCAAAGAAGAAAATGCTACCAAAACAATAAAATTGAATCTCTTAAACCATCAAAAAGTCCATTAAAGAACCGAATAAGGTCATAACATATCAATTAAATGTTGATGAGGTTCTTGAATTATTAATTACAAAAGCTAAATTTGATTATTCAAGCCATTAAGAACAATCAAGAACACCTTCAAGCATAAAATAAGGGATCCTCTCTCTCACTTTTGTTCAAGAATCTCCCCTATGTTGTGATATTTTATTTTTAATACCTAATGATGGGGTTTTTTCATAATCTCTATAAGGAACCCAGCGGGCCTAAAGCCCGATGAACTCGGCCATTCTCGAGCCCAGCCTTCTGGCAGATAGCAGACCCCCACCCCCACGGGCAGATAACAGGCCCCCACTTCAGACTGTCCCAGATAACATGTGGCGAGAACTGTCCCTTATCTGACGAGGATTTAAATCTCCTCCCCAAAAACTCGAACCGGATACCACAGGCTTAACAGCCTATTGGGATCATTATGAGTACCAACTATTTTTTTATGTAATGAAACCAGTGGTCCTAAATCCCAACGAAGTCAGCCACGCTCAAGCCCAGCCCTCTGGCAGATAGAAAACCCCCACCCTCAGGTAGATAACAGGCCCCCACCTCAGACTATCCCAGATAACACATGGCAGAAATTGTCCCCTGCCTGAAGTGGATTTAAATCACCTCCCCCGCAACTTGAACTAGAGACCATAGGCTTAACAGCCAACCGAGAGCGTTACATGTACCAACTGAGCTATGGCCCAGTTGGTACTCATAACCCTTACCGGTTGGCCTTTAAGCCTGTGGTCACAGGTTCGAGTTGTGGGGGAGGCATATTAAATCCTCGCAAGGTAGGGGACAGTTCCTGCCATGTGTTATCTGGGACATTCTGAGGTGGGGCTGGTTATCTGCCTGAGGGTGGGGGTCTTCTATCTGTTAGAGCGTTGGGATCGGGCGTGGCTGAGTTTGTTGAGATTTAGGCCCACCAGGTTTGTTACAATTCATATATGTAACATAGTATGTGATAATGTCTTAAGAGTGGATATCACACTAAAAGGTCATATCAGTTCCTTGCTATGATGAGAACCTAGAAGTGCTACAACACTATTCTTAAATATATGTTCTATATCCAGATGATATCATTTTAGGTAAACAACTGATATAGAATATTAGGGGTGGTGATTCATAGTACTTTTAGTCACCTTCACATGGTGTACTCCCTTGGTAATATCCAGTGTAGGATATTATGATAACAAGACTCGATAGTAGAAAATCCAAATTTATATGTGTTATTGGATGTTCCTATCTATGGATGTATGAATTTATCCTTATACATTAAAATTATTATTATTGAGTATTTTGAGTCACATAATTTTATTTTTTGATTAAAACTATGATGATATATGTTTGTGGTGAGGTAGGATATGTTGGGTGTTTCATGAGTAATATTGCATTAATGAATAATGCAAGAAATGATTTTTCATTTAGGTTATTTAATGGAAGTTGATATATTAGTCCCTTTGATGGAAATGATATAGCCTAAATAAATCCATGGACATGGTGTTCTATAGGTAAGTTAGTTTTTTGGGAAGTCAAAGAAAGATACATCGAGCACATAGGTTGACGGAACCAGCATACAACCTTCATTATTAGAGATATATTGATAAGAGGTTATATAACACATTAAGCATCAGTATGACGTACTATATCATTGTCGTATTAACTTATTTCTTTATGGGTTCCTTGGTGTGTCACTAGACGCTAACCCTGGACATTAGGCTACTTGTCCTAATTACCCTTAGAAAGAGGCATAGAGTGTCGCATGCAAAGTGTATCTAGAATCCCAGTTAAATTATAATACTATTATTTTTTATTTGACAGGTTGAATACATATTATTCCTTCACATGGTTTAATAATTATTAATGTTTAATTGACCCCATATATTATGTCACCAGTTATTCGAGAGAATATAATGTGTGTAGAATATTTTATAAATATTTATTTTATATTTAATGAATATAATATTTATTTATTTTATGGAGAATAATGTAGGTATATTAATTTAATAAATAAAAAATTATCATTCAATCCCTGATAAATATTTTGTAGGAATGGAGAATCGAGTTTAATGGACCGATGAGAGATAATCAATATTGAATATTATTTAATTTAATAATATTTAATTTAATTCACAAGTTAAGCACATGTTGAGAAATAAGAATATCAATGTTATTATTTGACATGGGGTTCCACATGGATTAAATAAATAATAAAGGGATCTTTTGTGATTATTTTATTTTAACCAAAGTAGTATATAAACCCAATTATATTATTTTCCAACATATCCAATTCATTTGTTTTGTTATACCCAATAGATTTGAAGAATCATCTCAAAACCTATAGATCTTCCTTCTCTAAGAATTATCCCAACAACTAAGAGTGATTTTCATCTACCTACCACTCTCAAGTCAAAAGAGAACAAGGGGAACTCTTAGGAAGTAGTTATCGATGTGATCAATGGTAGACAACACAAAAGATATGATCTACCATGATAACACCAGGATATTCCTATGATGATGTTCATATATTTGGGGAACATGTGTCGATCACCACTACAGGGAATTTACACTTGATTACTACAATTCAATAATGATTTAACATAGATTTTTTTCAGATCCATCAACTAATAAATAATTCCAACAAGGTAATTCTATAATTAATTAGAGTTATTATAAATAATATGTGATTATCCTCTCCCTGGTTCCAACATTATTTCTTTTTTCAATATTCATTTATTTAATTTTTTTTATTACGATGTTCAACATTGTGTAAAATCTCATATTAATAATCAATCTTGTAAAAAGGAAAAGTTGGGCATGACCGATGTAATTCTTCTACTGCACCTGAAATATATCATTAATATATTTTATAAAGAATTTTTAGAGTATGAGTGGTTCAATAATTCATCATGTGATGATATATATGAATATTAAATATTTGGGAGGTTTTTTGGAAATATAGAGAATGGGTCATGAATGTGACATGATTTTCAAAAAATAAGGGTTATCTCTATAAGATTGAGTACAAGAATCATTCAAATATCATTAGAGTTCCTTTATAAAGGTATATATTTTTCTTCTTATATCTCCTTACCAAAATGAGTAACTAATACTATTTAAATTTTGGGGAGATATTCTTAAAGATTTATAGTAAATTTAACATTGATTCATGTCATTGGTGAATTCCTAAGAAGGAATAATTAATTTGGTTAGATCTTGTGATTTTCAAAAAATTAATGAATAAAGGAGTTCACTAGGGAAACTTTAATATATATATATACATATATTAAAATTATTTAAAAATTTTACGTTAATCTCTAAGATAATAATACTGTGGTATGGGTGTATTTTCACTAGTTTTGGGTACAATAGATTTTATGAAATCCCAAGAAAATATGAATTTTGAATATTTATAAAGGAAAAAGTATAATGTATATGTTCAAGCCTATACTATATATATGACAGGTATGCTACATAATAGGATAGAACAATTTTATGTTGTAATTATGAATATAAAGAAACATATTGATGAAGTTAATACCTAAATCTATAATTATTAAAATATTTTTAATTATATTTCACCATGTATGATTCACCCATGATTATACTATATGAATTGGATTTTAAGAAGAAATATATGATGCAATATTGGTTAATCAATTCTTCAAAAACAAATAGTCTTTAATTAATTAACATATCATTAGATGATGCATCCATGGGATTACATATAAGTAAATTTGGAATTTAAAAGTGAAATATTCCTGGAGATTGATCAGTTTTTAAAACATAATGTCACAAAAGGTCAGTGTTTGGTTCACTAATTATATAATATTTGATGCACTTCACAACTCCTGAAAAATTACTTGATTAACTAATTAATTCCTATAAAAATAAGATATCATTCGTAATGGAATACCCACAAATTACTCAAAAATTCCTTAGTTGAAGCGATGTCACTTATTTTAGCACCCCAGTTTAGGATATGTTATAATTATTTACTATTTAATTATATTATGATTTAATTGAATAAAATTTTAAAATTTTTATGCTTATTTGGAGTTATATGGTTTGGTTTATAGTCTAGAGACTATGCATCCCAGCCTTTATAGTAGATATTTTGAGATGTTAAGCATAGTTTTAGGTTACCATAAGTTCATTCACTTAAAATAGATCCAATGAAACTTTGGTTTAATGTTAAGAGTCTAAGATTGGTGTGAATTAAGTGTCAAATTTTCTCTTCAGTTGAATAAGAACCATGAATATATTTTTATATTGATGACATCAAAGGATAGTCCATAAATTTGGAAAACCCTCTAGAAGGAATTATCTCAAATGAAGAATCTATAGTTTTACTAATTCAAGAAGTTGAGGTCAAAAGTGTTACTGGTGATCAATAGTTACAATTCCACTTGGGGGATCTCCATGAATGTGTGATGGTGGTGTTACTGGTAAATTGGTTGGTGTTTCCTATAAAAGGAATTGTGGACTAGCCCTAAACATTGAAACCTAACCAGGAATAATAAACATGAAAAGTATGTGATCACTTAGAGGATTAAAATGTGTTAATAATTTTTAATAGGTTCTATTGAATATTTTTTCAATTGATTATAATCTTTATACTTTTGGTAATATATGAAAGTCTTGTTCATTCCTCTTATGCACATTATACAAATTATACGAATCAAATTGATATCATTATATCTATTAACTTATTTATGTAATTTTATTGCACAATTTTACATTTATTTTATGTCGGTACTGAGGTACATATAAGATTGACTAAGTATAGTGGATAGGGTGTAGTGAATTACTAATTATAGTATACTTATTCAAGGAAAAGTTAAGTTTAATAGGTTTCTTTTTTTATGACCTGATATGTGAAGGAAATTTCATTGGTTCTATGAGATGAATTTACAATGGTTTCACTATAATCTTAGGCAATAAAAGGTTCTCGAATTCCTAATAAGTGGTATTAAAGTGGGACAGACCACACTGGAAACAACTCAGGTTTGGAATCAAATGAATGAAAAATATAGATTGATAAATTTTATGGATTAGATTTTGGATTTTAGAGAATTAATATTTTAGGTAACCTAACTCAAAAAAAACATTGAAGTTATATTGTTTAGAGTTAATCGAATTTTGATGGAGAATAAAGAATGGGAATAGTTGGATAAGAAGGCACTAGGATTGGTAAGGATTCCTTGAGCCAAAAGCTTTTCTTTAAAAATTCAATAAAATAATAATACAATGGTTTATATGAAGGTATTGGATGACACATATGAAAATACGATGAATATTAAATAAGTTTTCATGATGTGATGATTGTTTAGATTAAGATTTCTGGTAGAAAACCCAGTATTATATCATCTAAATGACTTCAATATGATCCATGGAAAGATATAATTGTTATAGGTAACTTTTACTAATGATGTATGGGCATTGATTCTTCTATTTCACTTTAAGAGATATGAGATGATATGGTTATTGCTATTAGTAACTCTAGTGGAAAAACATATTCAGTGTTTTGTGATATTCAAAATATGATATTCAATGAATAACTTCGGTGAAGGTACATTCATATAGTGAATCGTAGTTCCCTTAACAATGATAGAATGGGAGTATTTCCCCATCTTATATACAAAAAGAAACCAAAGAAAGAAAATTTAAATGAAATACTTTAGGGTAAGTAGGCTGGTCCTAGTCTTATATAATTGAAATATATAAGGAATTGACATATTAAGAAAGACTATAAGAGTTATATAGAGGACACTAGAATGGTACCAATTTAAAGTAGTTTGGATTCCATTATCCCAATAGAAGATACAATGTTTTATTTGTTGAATGTTAATAATCTGGTAGAATCATGGGTGATTTAATCTAGATAATCCTATATTTCAATTGGGTATCAAATATGCATTGTGATTTATGTATATGGGATGTTTGGAAAATTTAATTAGGTGGTTAGTGAAGCTCTAGAAGTTATTGTTAAATGTGAATTAAATATTTGAATTAATAATGGGGGATTTTTGTTGTTTATATAAGTTCATCACATTCCTAGTTTATAGAGAATTCTTATTTCTATGCGGAATCTTAATGAAGTAGGCATTGGGAAAATGGCTCATGGAAGGTTTCATAAGGATCAATGATAGTTTCAAAAGGAGTAAAGGATGAGACTCTTTACTTGACCAAAAGTCGAGATAGAAATGAAGTTTCCAGAAGTATAACTTCTGATGATATAGAAGTATGGTTTTGTAGGTTTAGACACCACATTGAGAATAATTTGGATGTTCTCCAATCTAAGGGTATATTGAAACTTGATCACATGAAAATTGTATAGTGTGAATGTTTTGTGTTGGGAACTAAGAAAATAGTGTCCTTTAACATAGATAGTCAAAAGACCATGAATCTAAAGATAGATCTTGTACACTCAAATGTGTGGGGACCTACCCTATTTAATCATATTGTGGTTTCCTATATTTTCTTACTATCATTGATGATACTCCTATAAAATTTTGGGTTTACTTTTTGAAACATAATTCTGATTTATTTTAGGTTTTTTACTATATGGAAAGCATTGTAAGAAAGAGAATTCAGTTGGATGTTGAAGTGAATATGGATGGATAAGGGTAGTGAGTAAACTAGACACAACTTATAGAACTTCCTCTATAAGGAAGGAATAAATAATGAGAATATGGTTCATGAAATTCCTTAGAAAAATAGATGAGCTAAAAGAATGAGTAAGACTTTCATAGAGAGATCTTTTAACATGAGGTTACACTTAGTAACTCTTAAGGAAATTTGGGTAAAGGCACTCAAAAAAGTAGAATATCTCATAAAAAAAGTCCAGTATTAGAAATTAGGCTAGAACTTCTAGATAAATTATGGTCTTCAAATCTATAATAAGTTTAATATGTAATGTTTTCTATAATTTATCATAAATTTTCCATGGCAAAAACACCTACAATAAAGATGAGTTATATATATATATATAAAGAACATTAATATTTAGTTATTAGAATTTTAATATATATAATTATATATACTCATTTAGACATCGTATTTTTTAGTGGGATTTATAAGTATATTTATGTCTAACCCAAGAAAGGAACATTGGGAAACTATTTAGTGGATCCTTTGGTATTTTAAAGGATCATAATATCAAGTCCTTATTTTGAGGGATATGATCTATTTCAAGGTATTTTTGACTTGGGATTCATGGGAGATTCATATAGTTTGAAGTGAATGAATTTTTTTTACTTAAAGAGGAGAAAAAATTAATTTGTTGTTACAATTGCATAAAATTATTACATTAATCACAAAAAAATTATTATATGTTGTGATAATGAAATATAGAAAGGATATGGTTTTGTTGAAGAAATTGATGAAGTAATTGTGAAGAATATAGTAAGGATGGATTGTTTTATATGATAGTGAATGTAAAATACACTTATCTAAAAATATGGAATTACTTTCAAGGATAAAGCACGTCAAGTTTAAGGATCAATTCATTTGGATCATGATTGAAGATAAAGTATTAGATTTATGGATGATCTCTAGTAGAAAAAATAATGTGGACATGTTTACTAAGAATTTACCTCTTGAAATTATGTTGTAGTATCTTGCCTTTGTAGGTATTTCGTGAATTGAAAGTTTTATAAGAACACTACACACCATGGAAGATGCGGGAAGGAAATTTCCTAAAGAGTTTCATTAAGTGATTACCCAGAAAAAGTCTTTAAGTTAGAGATTATTAGAATTTAATGTCTAGTTTTAGATCCCTAAAAGTTCATTATCCATAAATATTATCACTGTAATTTTCAATAAATGATAGTATTCTAATATAGATGTTAAAATAATTATGGTTCTTCTCTTCATCACTTGTAGAATTATCAAAAGAACATTCTACCAATGAAATTAATGGATGGTCCAGAATTTTGGAAGAATCTCTAGAAGGAAGTATCTCGAATGAACATTATATATGTTTTATAATGAAATAGGTTAAGGTAAATATTTTTACAAGTGATCAATAAGGAAAATTACACTTAGGGGTGCTCAATGAATGTGGGTTAGTAGTGTGACCGGTACAACTGGATGGAGTACCTATAAAAGGATATAGGAGCTGACCCTGAATAGTGCATACTGACCATGAACATTTAATATGAAAATTACATAGTGAATCATATTATTATAGTGTTTTAATCATTTTTTAATAAGTATTTACTTATTTTTTAAGTTTCTTTTAATATCTGTGCTTATGGAAATATAATAAAGTCACAGTGGCCCCTTTGATACATGTAAGATAACTTATCCAAAGAACATCAATCTCATTATGTTCATTTATTTATTTATATACTTATGTTAAATGTTTTTCCATTGCTTTATATGTTTGTTTTGAGCTGTGTGAAATATAAAACTACTTGGGTGGGTAGGGTACACTAAATTCAAACACATTGTACACTTAGTCAAGGGAAAGTTAAGTTTTAGAGGTTCAGTTTTTCCACTACACTGATCTATGTAAGAAATTATAGTGGATTAATGAGTTAATGTTTTTATGGTTTTATAATAATATCTATAGATAAATGTTTCATGAGTTACCAATAAGATTTTTGGGTAGTTATAAATGCATGTCCCTGTACAGACCCACATAATATACATGGTCACTGTAGATTATTAAATTGTCACAAAACGTTGTTTTTCAGTTCAAAACATCTCAAGTATTTTTGAAATTATTTAATGGAGTCAAATTTAGATATAATATATCTATAATAATTGATATTTGAGTCATGGATTAAGTTTTTATTATTTTTGTATTTTATTCACAAAAAAGAGTTATATTAGTTATAAGGTTTATTTTTTATTATTAAAATGGTATAATAATATTAATTGGATTATTATATAATATATGACTATTATTAAGTGTTATATATATATTTTTATTATAATATTTAAGTAATTTCATTAACTATTTACCATATTTTTGTATTTAATATTTTAATTAAATTTTTATGTAATTAAAAATGAGAATTAAAATGAGGGAGACTCATCCCTCCTCCTCAATTCTTCCCACACATGATTCCATAGAATGTTATGCGATGATTCCTTCTACCATAATTTTCATAAAAAACATAGGATACCACTTAAATTGTACCCAATTTGGACCATGATAAGTCTTAAAGGGCATTACCAATCCCCATGATCTGTAAAATTGTTTCCAAGCATCAATGACACACCTTTGAGAGTGATTTTGCTCAAAAAATCAATCTACCATAAAGAGGTTCCTAACTAACTTGACATGAACTCACTATATATTAGTGATTCATAAACCTAGATAAATAATATTATAATAAAAATAACTTTAATGACATCACATAAGTGAAATTGATAATAAAACATAACAATAATTATCATTAAAAAGATCATCCATAATATCAAAACATAACCAAAAGGTCAAGCATGTATATATAATGGATCCAAAACTGGAATAAAAAGAGAACCATATGGGAAAATAATATGGAAATGTATAGGATGATTCACAACAAAAATAAAAACAAAAAACATACCAAAAAAACCACTACCCATCCCTATGTGACATGAGGTCCATCACATAACATGTCACGTCCACTAAACCTGAACATAACCAGTATGAATATCTACTACCTCTCAGTGGTGCCTCTCATTTTCCTATAGTATATAGAACAAGTTCTACATACACCCAAAGTATAGGGTGTGGGAGTAATTATCCTAGTGGGATACCACTGAGTGTTCCATGTTCCACCTATATAAGATAGTCTAGGAAATATGGTTTGAAATTAAACCACATAAAAAATACACATTTAGAATTTTAAAGATAATTACCATGTAAATATATTTTTAATTTATTTTAATATATATATATATATTTAGAATGATAACTTTCAATAAAAGAAAATTCTCCTTTATTGAATAAAATCACGGTTACAAAAGTCTAAATGAAGTTTTTTTACAATATTCATTATGCTAAAAAGATAAAAGCACATCAGAAACGTTATTGCACAAATTAAAATAAATAATAGTAACCCCTTTATTATAAAGTCTATCATCTAGATAATCTTCCTCATGATATTTTTTTGTGATGATATAATTCAAGGGTGAAATCTCATCCCTGAATTTTCTTCATCTTGAAGTCAATTTCCAAGATAAATGAATGACGCCATTCTTGATATCCTAAACCATGATGGTGGAATCACACTCAAGCCACAAGTCGGTAAAACCTCACCACTTTAAAATTTTCACCCCATTGATAATACCTATAATTTTTTCATCAAGTGATGTAGTGATACCAAAATGTCTATAAAATTATCCAATTGGTTTAGCGCAATGATTTCAAAAATTCGCACCATAACTAGAAGGACCTAGGTTTCCTCTTGACACACCATCCATGTTGCATTTCAAGAAAACTAGAAATGGAGAAACCCACATGACTTCCAAGGTCTTGTAATAAGTATTATAATTAAATACAATTATAAAACAATTAACCATTGAAAATCACGAATTTAGTTATCAAAAAATCCATTTTTCTCTTCATTCATATATTTCACAGTAGAGAAAATAAATGCCAAAGTCGAATGAATATTGAAAGAAACCCCTCTAGGAATCATATTATTCTAACTATTCCATATAGAATGAAAAAAATTCCAAACTGTAAACAATGGATTGGTTTCAAATATTCTTTGAAATATTCAAAGAGATGCAAGAAAGAAGATGATCCTAGATTCTAACTCTATTGGGAATTTTGATTTTAAAAAATCTTCTATTGCGGTCTATAGAGAAAAGTAATTTAAAATAATAATAAAATATGACCAATCTATTCTCTTTGTTTATTAAATATAGAACACCTGTAAAAAATAATAATACCAAAAACCTACAAAAAATCATCAGTGTGGTGTTTTTAATACATGATTCTCCAGACAAAAGAGAATTTGGAAGGAAAAATGAAACTTCTGTTCAATGCCTTATCCCAATTTCTAACATTCCCATTAACAATATCATGGTAAAAATATTTATAATAATGTATCTCATTGGAGTTAGGTTTCCAAATGAGAGTATCCTCACCTTTCTTGAAAACATAATTTGAAACCAACTCCTTAATCTCAAAATGGAGTACACCCGAGGAAATTTTCAATTTCTATTTCATTGAAATATTTGTACCAAAATAAGTAACATGAGAGTTAATATAGTTGAAAATATGCATACTTTTAAAATTATTTAACAAAAAAATCAAGAAATGATTTATTTTTTCTAAAAAAATAGAATTAAAAGAGATAATGGAGAAATAATTATTAAAATTATTCCAAATAGAAGAGTCCAAATAATTAAAATTCCCAACTTTGAGAATGTTTAAAAATCTAGATCTCATGAAAGAAATAGAATATGAATTTTCATTAATATATCTCCACATAAAATTATTCTATAAAGCATCATTTAATTTGAATAGATTTTTAATTCCAAACCCACCTTGACTAATTGTTTTGCAGCATTAACTCCAAAAACCCATTATAAATTTTATAAATAATGCTTCTAATCTAGATAAAATTTTTGATGGAGGAATTAATACTATTGATAATATCCACTAGCCATTTTTAAACCATAAAAGAGTAAACAGATTTTGATATGTTCACAAATTTGACACGGCTAACCCTCCCAACAATTGAGAGAGTCTTACCTTTCTAGGAATTCAGTTTTTTTCTAATGTGGATAACAATATGAGACAAATGTTTGATACATGGTTTTCCACAAAACATGGGGACACTAAGATATATGAAATGAATCATAATATCTCTTATAATCAACTCTCTAATGATGTCAATTTTTAAAGCAGGGGTGATATCATTTCCAAAGTATAAAAAAGACTTAACCTGACTAATATCCTTCCTCGATACTATCTCATAAAGAAGAAGAGTTGTTTTTATGATCTTGATGTTTATTTTTTCACCTTGTGTGAAAAATTATGGCATCAACATAAAATAATCATGTATAAGAAAAAAGGTTTTTAGAAGCTCTGATGGACTTGAGATTGTTATAGTTATCCATATTAAGAAAAAGTATTCTTAAGTAGTCTTAAATAATAGATAAAATGATGGATGAAAGAGGATCATCTTTCTTGACACCCATGGTATATGTAAAATAAACCTCAGGGGAGACATTCACAAGAAATGATATGTGTACTGAGCCAAGGAGAGTGAAACCCAATTAATGAAGATGTCATCAAAGGAAATATTGATTAAAAAAAAGAAAATGAAACCCCAATATAATATATAAAAGTATTTTTAGACATCAAGATTAATAGAAATATTTCCACCCCTAATGGGTTTCTTAAGAAGGTTGAGGAATTCAAAACCATTTATAATACAATCCTGAATATTTATCCCTTTGATGAAACCAAACTGATTCAGAGACACAATTCAATTGGTAATACTAGATAACCTATTTAAAATAATTTTAACAACGATTTTATAAATGGTATTAACAAGATAAATATGAATGAAAAGGTGAATATCATTTTTATTTTCCACTTTGGGAATGAGTGAAATATATTGAAAATTAATTCTAATCGTTAACTACACACCTTTGAAAAAATGAATGACAAAAATTCAAAGATAACAATGAATAATTTCCCAAAAAAATGGGAAAAAGAGTCGGTGATCCCATCTAGGATATGAGAGCTACCAGAGTCCAAAGATAACATCCTTAATATCAAAACCAAGGGTAAGAACAATGAGGATAGATTTATCCTCGTGTTTTACTAGTCTATGAATAATACCTTCCATAAGGTCAATATTATCAATGTTCCCATCAAAAATATTCTTGAAGAAACAAAAAACATCAATAAACAAATCTTCTCTATTATCAATAATCACGCCATTATCATTGAGAATATACAATGGTTTATGAATCTTTCTAATTATTTGAATAGAGTTAAAAAATTTAGTACTAAGGCCACCTTCCTTGATCCATTTTACTTTAAAATCCTCTCTTTTAATGCATTCTTTGATATTTAAGAGATTATTGAGATCATAAATAACTTTGTTCTCCTACTAAAGACCTATTGAAAAATAATCACAAGTATCACTCTCTTAAATAATATAAATAAAGTATTCAAGATGATTAATATTATCCTTCAGATGGATAAAGTTCTCATTGACCCAGATTTTTTATTTTTTAATAACTTTGAGCTTAATAACATAAGATAAGGCATCATTATGGTAATTTAATAAATTACTTGTATCTTAAACTAATTTTTTCATTCAAGAGGAAATGTACAAGCATTATTAAATATTAATGGGATATACGGTTTATCTTATCTAGTAATAAGATTTATGAAAATAAGATGATGATCTGAGTTAATTCAAGCTAGATTAGAGCAAGTGATTGAATTCCAAGCATCAAGAGACTCCTCCTTAACAATATCCACATACAGTTTACTAGACGCCAAATTATTTATGTTCTTCCTATAGAAATTATATTTATCTTCAATAAGATTAAACTCATGTAGATAACTATCCTTTATAAAAGCCTTAAATTCCATAGTTTAAGTAGAAGAGATAACAATGGATACTTTTTCATCCAGATTTAGAAAATAAAATTTAAACATTCAAGAAGAAACCAATGATCATTAATTTTGACACTTAAATCAAGGATGTTCATCCATAGAGATCTACTTTCTTGATAATCATTGTAGGAAGAAGTTAATGATAAATATTATGTCATTTCCAAGAAATTATAACCAAGGTTAACCAATTTATCTCAATAAATATAATGGAATACATTATCTAGTTTAACATGAGACAAAACTAAATCCTTTTTGTGCCATTATTAGACTAATTAGTACCAACCAGCTGGTATCCCAACTTGGAAATAGCACCAAATTTTTCAGAAAAAAATCCTTTTGGGAACAGAAAGAGAAAGAAGATCATGCATGTGTTTATTAACAAAAATCTTAAGAGAGATAAATGTTTTAGGGTTAGATAATACATGTTAATTCCAAAACATAATCTTCATTTAGACTTTTGTTTCAACTTAAATTACATTTTTTTCTAACCACCAGATTGTTTATTCCTATTTGATCTCCTAAAAGTAACCACTTTATTACCATCCTTACCTGTGACAACATTATCCTTTGAAGAATTTTTTGTATTGGAAAAACTCAATTCCCTTCCTTATTCTGATACCAAATTACAAATTCATTTTCGACTATTTTCATGAATGGAACTCAAACTAATAATTGTATGAGAGGTAATAGATTTATCACCATTCAGATTAAGAATATTTGTATTAACTCTTGGATTAACAACAGAAGTAGAAAGTTTCTTTAATATATCATCATTCATTGAATACTTTTTAAAATTAATAAACTTATATTGTGTACAACCCTCACTATATAAGATATCATCATTTTCATTAGGTGATTTGGTTAAAATTTCCCTCCTCAAACTATCATAAGATAGCTTAATCCTCTCAGGTTTCTTAACTATATTCTAACCTTTATGGATAATTTCTATATCAAGAGAATATATTTCATCCAGATCATGTTTGAAAATAATTCTATTGTCCATATGTATAAATAAATCATAATTTATTCTAAGATTAACAACATAATCATTTTATATATTTCCTATAATTAAAGTATCACTAGATAGAGGAGTCTTTCCAGGATTATTTGTAAAACTCATTCTTGCAGTATCCATTAAGAGTGGTTCCTAATTTCCAAGAAACCTTTCACTTTTCTAATTCAATAATGAAATAATAAGAGACAAAATTTATTTTGAAAAATCAAAAAATATGGACTCAAATTATTTTTTCATAAATCCATAACATTCATTTTCCCATTAACATTCTAGATAACAACACCTGATGTGTTATTACCAGACTTGTAGGTTACAACTTGAGAATGTTTAAGAGATTTAACATTAAAAGGATTAACATGAAGATAATTAATAAAGCACACAATATCCTATGAAATTTCAATAAAAAGAACATAATACACATAATTTGAAACTCCGTCATGTGTAAAACCATCATAAGGACTTTGTATATATATCCTAGTGATGAGATGAGATAAATCAGTATCCCCTTCTTCTTCCACAACAGGAGAGTCTTAAGATTTACCATTGATGTTTTTAACATCATAAATACTTGATTTTTTTCACCCATTTACTAGGTTCCTATTTTCCAAGTGGGTCATTTTTCTACAGGGAAATGGCTTTCCCATTATTTCTCTTATCAACCTATTTCCATGAATTAACATCATAATGAGGTTCAAAATTCTTTTGACTAATTATGAAATTTGTGATTTTGTTTCCAAAAATTCTCAATTAATCACCAAATAGGGGAATATATTCATATTGAAACTTAAAAATAATCTTAAAATCATTAGACATGAAAATTATAGAGTTTTGTGGCTTGGTATCAAAATCTTCATCAACCAAATTTCTGGCATATAGTCCACCCTCTCCATGTAGAGTGGGTTGATCCAATTTCAGAGCAATTCTGATGCCGGAAATGATATCATTCAAAATTTTGGGGTGCTAATAAACACAATTCAGGCCATGTAATCTAACTCTGATTTGATCCATTTAAATACTCTAGTTGAAAGGATTGAAGTTAATATTACAATCATATATTCTTATAATTCTAGGCTTCATATTAAAATTTTCAATCTTCCACATAGAATCGAGGTCATCCTTGTTCTTCATTGGGATATGGAAGAATCATATTCCAATTGAGATCATCCTCTATTAACTAGATCCTCAATAATGTGAGATCCTTCATTTATGTTATTCATTATACCATGGTTTTTCTCCTCTAGAATAAAAAACACGTCCATAAACTAATAATTTACATGGAATGAGTCTTTGTTGAAGAGATTATGGATCGTCGGTGACTGAGAAACCACCGTCATCTAATTTTTTTAAGTAGGGAGGTATGTGTAAGTCATCCTTGATGATATTAACACTATGAAACACATCCGCAATGGAAATTACTTTTCTTAAAGATATTGAATCTCCTACAAGATTTAGGTTTTCAATTGAATGTTTCTAATTTTTTGAAGATTCACATAATAGATCCTTATAAGAGTGCTCCCACTCAAAAATAAATGCAACAATGATCCTAAGGAAAGTTATAGTGAGAATGAATCATTATATTGATTCACTAGAAGACATTAATAAATTTTTGTGTGCGTCGTCTTTCTAATGAGAACGAGTTCCATTATCATTCTTTATCCTTTTAGGTGTTAAACTGATATTATACACTAAAAAATTAATATTAAAGAAAATTAAATTAAAATAAATATTTTAAACAATATTAATGAGATATGCTCAAAGGAATCTAATGTTAATAAATACTAATATCCTTCCACTATCTTATATTAAAAATTAATCACATCCAACTATGTGCATTATGCTAGCCAAAGTGGCTCCCCACACTAGCGGGTAAAGTGATATCCTTATTAGAGTGGAATCAAACTAGAAATTTAATACAAGTATATGAAGAGTGTCATCAGTTATTATAAGGTAATAGTTCTAGCTTTCCTACCAAATAAAATAGTTTCCATGAAGCATAACCATATAAAATTAACATTTAATCAAAGAATCATTTCATCAAACATTTAGTAGGAATAATTAGATCCATATATAAAAATGACTTTTAAATCAAAAAAAAATCTCATATCACATGAGAATGATTTAGAACATGAATATAATGAATAAAATAGTCCCAAATAATATCATATAATACTTTGAAACCATTTAAAAATTTCATTTTTATGATTCAAGCACATATGGTTCTTCAAACAAAGGAATTCCACGAAATCACCTACCTTAGATCAATGAGACCCATATATAATGAAGAGAATATCTTAGAAAATAGGAGTATGAATCCTTAAAGTAAATAGAAATCCATAAAATCAAAAATTCTATCATTAAAAAGCATCCAACATGAACCCTAGGCCACTATGGCCATAGGGAATGAGGAAAACCATGGAGAAGAAGGGGAATGAACAAAAGAATATGAAAAAATCAACTTACTTGGAGTATCCTTGATTATTTAATACATAATCCCATAATAAATCAAGACCAAGGATGGTAGGGGAAAGGAAAATTACATGAGATACCTAAAGGGTTTTAATGGGGAGAAAATAAGGCCAAAGGGAGGTTAATTCATCAGGAATGGAAGATACATTTCATACTATTTAAGATCCTTAGAAATTCACATAAATTTTTAACACAGTTTTGGAACCATGTACTAACCATGCGACAACCACTATGAAGGACCCCCATATGTAAGGGTAGTCTACATAGGTTGGCCACATGGTTTAAGAAACCATTTGTAAATTTTTTGATAGTTTCTGAAAATACCCCATGCATAAGGATATTTGACATGGTTTGGCTTCATGGTTTAGATAACTATGCACTAACAATGCCTACATCACTAGAGAACTCCCTAACCCTTATAATGGTATGTATATAGGGTTGAAACTAACCATGTGTTGACCATGCACCCTTTACCACTTCTTCATTTTTAAAAATTTCAAGGTAATTCAACCTACAAAAAAGAAACCATAATAAAAATCCTTAAATAATGAACCCCGTACCTAAAAATAAAATTATGTGTATAATAATTATCCCCGCCACATCACTTTTTATCATAAAAAAGTCAACCTTAATATTGATAATAGAAAATATAAGGTGCATTTTCCCTCATAAGGTATTCTATCTCTCATGCATCATTTGAATAACCCTATTGCTGCCATAATACTCGAACTTTTGGAACTGATTCTCCATGATTCACATTATCCTAGGATTCAAAAAATCAGATATGTTACTCAATTATCAAAACATACAACTCCAATCCCTGATATTCCCAAATCAAAACTTTGGATGGACTAGGATGATATTTATTTAACTAATTAAAATAGAATATATTATGATTTAACATTGTCCTATGAAAAAAATACAACTAATAAAAAACTTTCCTGATACTTTCAGGGATATCAATGAGCCCTATATACCTCATTGTGAGATTACCTTACATAGAAAGATGTCAGTGACCCAAAAGTGGTGATATATTTTGGAACACCTAATCACCAACTGAGAACTTTAAGGTATGAAAATAATGTTCGATATAAGATTTATGGTGACTCTGATTCATTTGTAGTCACCAATATATGACCATAATCTGACATGCCTTCTCCAGAATGCTACTTAGTCCCACCAGATAAGTATTTCCTACATTAGTACAACAAAGGGTAGAATACCATTTCTGATCATATAAGGAATTTAAGATAGCAATTCTGATAAAGGAATAATAAGTATTATTAGAATAAAACTCAATAAATTATATATAAGTATCCTATGAGCCTCTAAATCCATGAAACAATCATGGAGAATGTCTTATATATTCAATATCACCCATTCCATTTTCCTATATTTTTTTGGATGATAATATATTCTCTATTTCACTTGGGATCCCATCTCCCCTTGAAAGCCTTAACAAAATCTTTAGGTGAATCTAGGGTCTCTTTTAGAAATTATAGTAAAAGGAACACTATAAAATTTCTCAATATCTTGAATATATAAATTCCCAACATCCTCCACCTTGTTGTCTAATATTTTTTATTCAGTTATTATTTTACATCACTCTCATAAATTATTTTTTACTAAAAATGGTTAATTTCTATTCAATGTTCATGATTTGATGACAAACACATATACGGGGAATTTATTGAATTCATTCAATTATACTATATTTTAATGTTTTAATCATATAATTTAATATAAAAATTCAAATTTATGTGATTATTATGTTTTAGTTCTCCTTATTCATATTCCAAAAAATAATTCAACTGAATATTTCACTAATTCGGCCATTTGGAAGTTCAAATGGACCACACAATAAGTATCATTAAATCTACCAATAAATCTTGAACAACTGGTATTTTATATTTTTTGGGATCAATACAGAAGTCCAAATTCACTGATTCTCCACCATTAGTCTAGTTTCAATACATTTCAACTAAGAATAAAAATTTCAAGGCCCAACTCAACCAATAAGGGGCCTAATTGATGCATTAAAGTCCATCCAAGAATTCTATATAGGGTTTGAAAACATCCCATAATTAATGAATTTTCTCTAAATCTAGAAGTCCAATTAAAATATAATTTGATGGAGGGAAATTGATGGTATAGGTTTCAAAATTTAGCGAATAAATGGCTCATATTTAAAGGAACCTTTATTTCCATAAATTCATTCACATTTATACCATGGAAAAATTCAACACAAAATTTGATAGAAGAGCATGGTTTATAAAATTATCCATGATTTGGATTCAAGAAATCAAACGGATTCCAAATTTGGAGGTTGAAATTTGAACATCTATATCTTAAACTTTTAAGAATTATATTTCTCAAGATTAATCATTATAAATGGTAAAAATGTTTATTATAGCTTGAGGTGCAATTTTGAATGGAAAACAGTCCATCACCTTGGGCTATAAATACACTACCCTCTTTTCCTTGCAAGAGGTTGGAACTTTTGAACCAAATGGGGAGAATTGGAATTAAAATAGCCTTTATAAAGGCTGATTACGAATTTCCATACTCTATTTTGAATAAGATAAACCTATCACCCACTTTCCATTTCATGTACATTTTCACATATTTTCAACTATAATCATGTAAGTTTTTTTCATTTAAATTTAATTTTAATGCATGTTTCTTAATAATAATCAATTATACTCATCCATAATCAATAGTGTAATATTATAGTTTTTCAATAAATTTTAAAAACTTTCCCATATTTCACTTTCTTAATCAATCAAAAGTGTTCATTTAACCCCCTTCACCGTTTGTGTGTGTGTTCGATGCACTACTCTTATCCCATCTCATTATTGTTCTTATATTTTTAACTCATATTTATAAGAAAGAAAATTAATAACCATATCAATGGATGAGTAAATCATCCATTTGGGTGAGCCATAATCTTGGGATGGCTAGTGATTGAGATATTTTTCTCATTAAATATTCTTTAGGTTAACATTGTTTATGTTAAACAAAAAATGTCATAGATCAATGAAATGTTTTGTTTAATGTATGAATTACTGGGATTTTTGGAACAATAAATACACTACCATAAATAAGTTTTGATTTATATTATAATCATAGTTATGTTAAGTCTTGGATTAAATCCCCAACATTTTGGAATTCCGATCAAAATAGTATTGTGCAGTGGGTGTTAATTTTACAAAATATAACTCAAAGATCAAGGACATCATAAGTTTATATCCCAAATAATGAACTATCCCAAATATTTATCATGTTTTTAAATATAATTTCATTTATCAATTAATTTAATTAATCTTTTCAAACAATACTCATTCAAAATACAAATTAAAAATAATCGACTCCAAAATTAATACCATCACCAACGATTTGATCTGAGTGTCACTATACACATATAGCAAAGCACCAGACCATTGAATGGTGGATATAAGACTATATAACACGATTAAAATGGATTCATTTCTAGGGATGGTGTAAAAATTAGTTCATCATTCTTTATTTTTTTAATAAACAAAAAATCACAAAAAATATAAAAATAAAAAAAATAAAATATCTAAAAATACACTAAGAAAAACCCAGCTTCCACATCCTTCCAAAATTTATTTGAATGCCCCATATCCTCCCAAAAAATCCATCATAGTTTTTTAGCTTTGAAATAAAGTAAACTCTTTTCCAAAAAAGCTAAAATTTTATGGATAATCAAAACACTACTCATCCAATTGATCTAGATATGACCAATCCTAGGGAAAAAATACATAATGAACTCTCTTCCCCTGATATGAATTACCAATAAATTGGTATTAAATATCCAAAAATTAAGGCTAATTTCAAACTAAAATATGGATTGATTCATATTTTTCTTAATTTTAATAGGATATCTTGTGTATATCCACATCTTCATCTCAAATAGTTACAAGTGGTGTGATCTATCAAGAAGCCTCAAGGGGTTTCCAAAGAACAAATAAATCATTGAGCCTTCCCTTTATCCCTAGATAAATATTCCATGTCATGTATCTATTACCCTCCTTATTGGTTATATAAACACATGGAATGTCATGAAGTGACTATTCTTAGATAAATTCTTCCATCTTCTCAATTTTCTTCTATATGAATGGAAATTAGTGGTATCCTTCAATTCCCCAATGAATCGCCCTATGAGTAGTGGGAGAGGTTTAGAAAGCATGTGGAAACTTTCCCAAACCATAAAATCCTTGAAAAACACTTGATCCAATACTTATATGATGGTTTATTGTCTATGGGGAGAACTATGATAGATATCACAAGCGGTGGTTCTCTTATTGAAAAAACCCTCATGACTGCACATGATCTGATAAGAAACATGTATTTAAAGATGAAGCAATTCCATACTTGATCAAATTATGAAGTCAAAAAAGTCTAAGTAATCAATCCATAGATTCCAAAAATATGATCAAGTGTATGATTAAACTTATAGGTCTTTTTCAATAACTAGTTGTGGATATCAAGCCCCGACATCATATTATCTTCATTCTTTGTTCATTGGACCATTCAAAAATTGTGGAATTTATAACTCACCAGTTCATACAACCGACACATATCCACAACTACAAGATGATCGATCAAATTCATCTGGACCAATGAATCTCAATGAATCATATTCATAGTATAACACCAAACCGCAACTATGAGGACAATTTATTAGAAAATCCAACCAACCCCACTCTGATTCATTATCTTCTACATATAACCCAGGCTTGAGGTATGGTAATCTTGTATATCATCCCCCTCAATTCCACCCTCAAAATAAAAAACAATTATAATATGATCAAGGTGGTTATAATTTAGAACAACCTTATCCTTTGGCTCCTCAACATCAAAGGATAAATCCTTATCCTACTCTTCCTAACTTACACTATCATAATGAGCCTTCTCAATTCTCATCCCAATATCATAACGTTCCTAAGAACCCAAATCAAAGAAATCATAATACCAAAATTTCCTCTTCTTCTAAGAAGCCATGGGAAATAACCATGGAAGATCTTATCTCCTCCGTTAGTTCTTGCCTAATAATTTTGAAAATAAAAATTTTAGACTCTTATTCCACCTAATCTAGAAGCAATAAAAAAATCATTCCCAACTCTCAACACAACCATTAACCAACACCAAGGGTAATGTAAGTGAAATTGTATTTTGATCTGGAAATTAAATTTTTATGCCTCGTGATGAATACTTTAAACCCCTATAAATTTTAATATGGAAATACAAAAGAACAAAAATAAAGAAAAACCAGCTGAACCCACTCCCTCAACTCCTTTTATTCCACTAAGAAAACCAATTACTTTTCCTCAATCCATATCTAATCGAAAGAATCCATTTAAACTTAATTCTAAAATGCTTGAAATTTTTAGACATGTTGAAGTCAATATTCCCCTATTAGATTACATCAGAAAATTCCCTAAGTATGAAAATTTTCTTAAGTAATTGTGCACCCATAATAAAAAACAAAAGACCATTGAAAAAGTATCAACCCAACAGTCCATCCCCAAGAAGTTGAAAGATATAAAAACATTAATTGTTCCTTATCAAATAGGCAGTACCAACTTTGATTATGCACTCATAGACCTAGGATCCTTGATAAATGTCATTCCCAAATCTATCTTATCAAACTTTTTTTAAGTCCCTTTCACCCAATAAGTATTGTCATCTAGTTATCTAATAAAATCACTACTAGTCCTGGGGGAATAATCAAGGATGTACTTTTTTGGTTCAATGATCTTATCTTCCCATATGATTTCTATGTCATGGACATGGAAGGTGAAACATATTCTTCCCGATCTCCCCTAATTATAGGAAGACCATTCCTCATAACATCTAGAACTAAAATTTATGTATATATGGGTATCCTACCCATGGAATTTTGTGACCAACTGGTCATGTTCAATATTTTTCAAGCCATGTGATACCCAACAGAGGATCACTCTGAATTCTATGTCCATACTTATAAGGAATATTTTGAGAGTATATTGAATCATGTTCTATCATGTTCTTCCTATTCTAATGATAGTGTAGTTTTTTAAATTTTCACCATTATTAGACAAGTCATAAATAGAGATATTGATGTTAACCTTTCATTTATAAACTCCATAAATCTAAAGGATATTGAAAAATCTCTAGAATCCCATTTCACCATATATCTATACTACTCAAACATGGAAAATATTGAGGACAATTAGTTAAAACCAATTAGAATAACTTTATCAGTTCCTAAGTTGTTTGAGCCACAAATTAAGGATGAAATTGAGTTGAAGCCTCTTCATGCATAGCTGAAATATGAATTCATTTTCCATTATCACTCCTAACCTGTCATTTTCTCTACTAAACTTACTAAAAATTATGATTCCAAACTTTTTCAAGTGTTAGAGGGAAACAAATAAGCCTTAGGTTGGAACCAAGATGACATGCCAGGCATCAACCATACCCTTTGAATACATCAAATACATTTGGAACAATCATCCAAACCAATAAGAAAAACTAAAATAAGACTCAATACACTCATAATTGAGGTAGTTAGGTAAGACATCACAAATATTATTCAAGCTAGTATTATCTACCCTATTGTAGTTGGTTAATGGGTTAGTCCAATTCAGGTGGTACCAAAGAAGGGTGGGATAAATTCCATCACAAATGAACACGGATATGTGGTCACAACTTGAGTGAAAAAAATGGTGTATATGTATCAATTATCTAAAATTGAATGCTAAAACATGAAGATATCACTACCCACTTCCATTACTTGATAAAATGCTAGAATGACTAGATAAAAAGTCACATTATTGATTTCATGATGGATATGTTGGCTACTTCCAAATTTCAGTCACACATCAGGACCAATAAAATAATACATTCACTTTCCCCTTTAGAACATATACACATAGAAGAATGAATTTTGGTCTTTTCAATACTCTTGAAAATTTTCAGAAGTGTATGATGAGTATCATTTCGAAAATCATTGATCATTTCATGGATTATTTTTGGGTTTTTTTACCATTTATTTTGATTCATATTAATCTCACTTTCATTCAACATCTATGGTCATAAAAAAGTTTTTAAAATGAAACCCTATGTTAAATGTTTTAAAATTTAATTTCATGGATTCAAATGGGATTGTTCTAGGACAGATAATTTTTCAATATGGTATTCAAGTCGATCCAGCTAAAACCATGGTGATTAAATAACTTTATGGACCCACATCAGTTTGAGACACCTGTTAATTCCTTGTTCATGTGAGTTTATATCAAATAATCATAAAAAAATTAGTATGATTGTACTCTTACTCACTCATATACTCAAAAATGGTATTATATTCCATTTCTACGTGGATTACAAGAGATACTTTATTGAAATCAAAGATGTTGTTATGTGTTCCATGATAATCCAACCCACATATTGGCCTTACCCTTATAATTGACCAGTGATACTTTTTATAGGTCCAATGGGGATTTTATTTGAAAAATAAGAGAAAAAAATTCCTCAATTCATCTATTATGCCTCAAAAATGTTGGATGATACTCAATATCACTACACTGTCACTAAAAAGAAACTTTTAGCTGTGGTTTTTTCCTTGGATAAATTCTAATCCTATTTATTTGGCACCAAAACCATCATCTTCATAGAACAATCAAATTTAAATTTATTACTCAAAAAAAGTGATTCAAAATTGATTCTAATAAAAAGGATCCAAATGCTCCAAGTGTTTGACCTTGATATAAAAGGTAGAATTGGAAAATAAAAACCCTATGGATAATCACCTGATCAGAATTTATAATTATTCTTATTCTAAATTCATTGATCCTAAATTTACCACTGAACACCTATTATATCTCACTCCAAAGTTATGATGGTATTACCTAATTTTAAATTACTTGGTTTCTGGTGTTTTTCTTGAAAATTTTATAGTAGAACAAAATATAAAGTTGAAAAGTGATTCAAAATACTATTTTTTATAAGATAATAAACTTTAGAAAAATGGGGATTACATGGTAGTTTGAAGATTTGTTGATGAAGATGAACATTCCTCCATCTTATAATTCTTCCACTCAATGCCTGGTGGTGGTATTTTTGGAAAAAAAAGTAAATCTCGAAAGGTATTTGAATTTGGATTCTTCTGGCCATAACTCTTTGAAAAAAAACGTTTGTGCATATTTTTAATCACATTTCAATGGTTTTATATGAATTTAAATGAATAATTCTCATTTTTTTCATATTTTTTATGAATATATGCAGATTTTTAGTTAATTATGTAAAATAGATTAAAATGTTTCTTTTAATTATTTATTTTAATTGTGAATATATTTTTTATAAATTTACTAAGTTTTGAACATTTTTTTAGAGTTTATTTAAAAATTTATCAAAGCTTGTCCAGCCCTCAACCACCAGCACTAAGTCACCTATCTAGTACATGGATGGATAAATGACCATGGTGGACCAATGAGAAGGCTATAACTAGATAGCAGAGCTAAAAAGGGGAATCATTCCCATACAGAGGAGCTCATAGGTAGTTGTGTGGGACAAACTCCCTTAGAACATTGGCATTCAGTGGTAAATACCACATATCAATGGGAGGAAAACCTCGCTGGCACGGGGTAGTGCAAAGTGGCTTTGAGGGTCTTCCGACCCCCAGTTTGAATTCATTACCAGATACTCCCACACTCAAAACTATAAAGGCATATAGAACCTTTCATAGTTTCATTGTGGTATAGTATTTTAATGGGTTATTGTTCATAATTTTACAAAAAAGGTTTCATCCCACTGTATTCATGCCTTATGTCCCTCGAACACCCAAATCCTCTGAGCTCTACCACTGATGTCACCTTCTTCCTCACCAACCACCACTAAAAATGCCATGGTTGGCCACTATTTTCTCAGTCTCTGGCTAATATTTTCTATAAAGTCCAAGAACAACCATTTTTAATTATCTGGACCCTTGTATGATCACCCTGGAGATATTTAGACTCTCATTTATCCACTTCAAAGGCTAGATAAAGGAGGAGGCTCACCCAGACATTCCACACAACCAGCACCACTTCTATTTCAACCAACACCCATGTACCCTTCAAAACGTGCTTCCTTGAGTCGACCTCGGTTTCCCCAATAGACTTGGTCCACTACAAAAACATAAACACCCAAGACCCTTGGGTGCTTTAAATTTTAAAACCTCATGGGTCTCACAGGTGAGATTTCAATTGGTTATCCCCAAAGATATTATGAAGATCTCTTTTAACCACCAAGGAAAAGGTTGATTCTCCTCCCTTCCTCTATAAAATTCCTTTCCTTTCCACTGTTGAGGGAGTTTTCACCCCACGGAGGAAAGGCCACTTCCCAGGATGAGAAGTTTCTCCCCGTGTTTCTTTGTTTTATTTTTATTTTATTTTCATTTAATTTTAGTTTTAAATAAAATCTAATTTTAATTTAGTTTTCTTAAATGAATTTAATCAACGCATTGTTTCTTAAAGTGTTTCCACAAATCATCATCTTTTTCTACTCATTTTTCTTTTATTTTCCTTCTTCTCCTTAGTAAATTGATTATTCATATTTTATTTTATTTTTTTATTTTCTATTTATTTTATTTTCTATTTATTCTCCCTCTTATCCTTCTATTTTTATGTGTTTAACTTTATTCTTATATTATTTTATTATTATTTTTTGTTTTATTTTTTTCTATTTTTCTTCCCTCTCTCTGTCTTCTATATTTCTAATATTTTATTATTATCTTCTTTATTTTCTTTTACACAGTGACCTCTTAACCTATAAAATGAGTGCATAACTAGATATGTGTCATGTGGGTGGTAGGTGGTGTTTCCATTCCATTATTCAATTAAATTTATAAGTTTTATTTACTTTTGTGGTAAGGAAGAGTGAAGTGTATGAGTGTGTTGATTGTTCACTATGACACTGAACTCAAAATAATTTCTATTATTCATTTCAAACTTTCCCCTCCATTATACTGGATAAAGTATCTTCATATAATTCAGTTGATCCATTTAGTGGACGAAATGACATATGATGGAGTCAGGTCTTGGAAGATTTCACACACACGATTGAGTTGTTCCATCAACCTTGATTATAGGAGTTGGAATTAATATTTCTAAAGGTATACAATATTTCACACCACTAAATAAAAGAAGAGTATTTTAAAAGTGACATTTTATTTTTTTTAAAGGTCCCCCAGCCAAAAGGGAAAATAATTTTTTCTTGAAGAAAGAAAATCAGAATAAGAAAAAATACATAAGGTTTTTACAATCCTATTAATAAAAGGTATAAAATCAGCCAAAATAGAATCAGACCATGTGATTTCCCCACCAAATCATTTTTTAGAAAGCCCATCTACCATCATATATGCCTCTCGATAAATTTTTGTGACTATAAAGTGAAGGCTCATTAGCATATTGAAACATTACACACATCGAGTTGTAAGTCTCCATGAGAGATGCAAAGTTCCATTTCTAATAACCTTCACAATAATAGTGGAATCACTTTCCAACCAAATATTATTCCAACCCTTAATTTTATCATAATAAATAGCATGTATTATTCCAAGTTTCTCCACTTCTAATGAAAATGTAACACCAAATGATCTATAAAAACATCCCAAATATATTTTCAGAATGATCGTGAAAGACTGCTCCACACCTCGAAGGCCCCGAGTTCCCTTTGGACGCACCATTCGAGATAATTTTGATCCAATTACGAAAATGGGGTAAAAAAACCATAAAATCACACATTTTCATTTTATAGTTTCTAAGAATCTCCAAATTCCTCAAAATATTAATGTCTTACACCCTATTATCATAGAATCCCATCATCAATAGGCTTGATTCATTGATCACAACAAAAATTTACAACAACATAGATTGAGTACCAAAATTCTGACCATCATGAATAAATCATTTTGACCAAACCAAATGGTGTGCAATAATTAAACCACTACAAAATGGAGCAAGAAGTGCAAGTATGTGGAGTGAGTGAGACTATTATAGAACTGAAATAGAGAATATAGACCAGGAAAATTGAAGATTTTAAGATCACTCTCCAGAGTGACGATGTAGTGGCATAGCTGAGGAAGAGGTGATCCACATCAACCCTATAACGTCTTTCCACTTATCATTTGATTGATAGGGTTGTGAGACATTACTAGTCCTTAAGAGACATCCCCAAGACACCAAATGCTACCCATAAATGCCGAATGGATTCAATACATGTGGGGGTAATTTTTCCATCAAAAATAAAACCACTAATCAAACAAACCATAAACAAATAACCATTATATAATGCATTATAACAATTAGAGACAACTAAACATCTCATTAATCAAAATCATACCAAATTCAAGTGTCATGGCTAAAGACTACAATATCAAAGTAAATAGTGAAATAAAAACTATCAAACTCAAAGACAATGACAAGACTCCCAACTCTACAAGCTCTAGGATCCAACTTCATCAAACAACCCATGTATCAAAATGTTGTTCTAAAACCGTGTGATACTTTACCTTTTCCCATGTACTGGTTGATGCCATCTGAAAAATAACCAAAGTGAAAAAGCATGGGTGAGTACTAAAACTAAGTAGGTTTTCCTTAATGACTTCCATACTCATGCCAATATGATAGATAAGTTAAAAACATTTATATAAAATAGTTCATATAAAATTCTTTCCAAACAGTTTATAAAAAAATATTAACATGGTCCAAAACCAATTCTCAGACCAAAGATAATTTGTAAAATAAAGAAACAAAATAATGATTTAAAACCATTTCAAAAGATCCCTTTGGAATAACCATTCCATTTCTTACATCACCACACCAACTATTCATGATTCGTTATAACATCTCCATACTCTTGAGCTGTCTCTCATCGATCTAAAAAATTCATCACAAGGTAAATATATCCCAAGTGTCTTTAAACCTTTAGAACTGATCACAAGTTTATATGTCAACCAATCCCCATAAATGCAATATGAACACACACACCAATTATGCCCAAAAAATAATGCCAAAAACATTCCAATAAATCAACCCTTTTATTGAAGAACTTCTTACATCAAACCATTTTAATGCCAACCCATTTCAATAAACAAAACTTTTATTAAAAAAAATTCCCATAAACCTAATCAAGAAATTATTTTAAAATCATAATTTTAAAATAATTTATCAAATCACATTGCACAACCAAATACCATAATTTTACCAATAACCATAAATAACCACTAAATAGAATTTATAACATATTTTAAACCAAAATTTAATAATAAATTTCATTCCATTAAATCAATTTAAAACTAATCCAATCATTTATATCAAGAGGAGTCAAGAGTGAAGCCACCTACCTCAAGAGTTTTGGTGAAAATGATAAATGGCATGAAAACGTCACAAAATTGGGTTAAATATCCACAAAACCACCATATATCTCCTACCCTATCATAAACATGGACAAATATAAACATATTTTTCATCCAAAACCTTAGATCTACCCACAGCGGGCATAGATATAACAAATCGAGAGGGAGATGGAGAATTAGATATAAGAAAAACATCAAGAATAAAAAAGAATGATCACTTACCATGAGGAAATTACTTCTAATCATCAAGGGACGACTTTGGATCACCTCTGGATTGATAGAAGAACCTTTTTTTACCTTTGAAAGAGAAAAATTACAATTTAGGGCCCCATAAGGGAAAAACGAGGGGTTAAAACCTTAATCTGATTGAGATCCACTTTTTTAAGGATCTTGTTTTTAACCACACACAGTATAGTCCTACAGTTAGGCCAAACATGCACTAATCATGAATTATCCACTACCTTAAGGATGAATCTAATATAGTCATCTCACACAGTCTCCAAAATGTGCTCCAACCATGCTGAATCCTGAGCCTCAAAATGATAATATCCATATATTAAAGTTCACAGTTCTCTTTAGTAGACGCAAGGTTTAGGAAAACCATGCTCCACCTAGGATCCATCCCTCTTGACCTCGTCTCACTATGCACTATTTTCAGTAAGTGTTTTATGGTTTTCCCAAACCGTGCATCAACCATGAACTTATAGGAAAGCCCCAAAAACTCTCCAAAATTTCTCCAAGATCTCCCAAACTATACCCATATACTTTATATACATAAAAAGAAAAATTAAAGGGTTACTTAATTGAAATAAGGGGTACTATATTCTCCCCACCATTTTTATTTCCATACCTAAAAAGTAGAAAACCATTTGTGTTTTTAAAGAGTTTTTTCCTTGATCTTTCATATCCTTTTCTCACTCCTATGTCTCTTCTTGAACGTGGCCATGTTGCTAAAAACCGACACTAGAACAATGATTTTTCCCATCAAGGATTTCTCTTTCCTATCAAATATATGTACCAGTATATGTACCAAATAAGCATCTGGATCGAGGTCAATGTGATCCCATCTGATCACATGGTCAGGATCCAGATGATACTTTTTCAACTAAGACACATGAAACATATTATGCACCGCACTAAACCGTGGTGGCAATTCCAAAAAATATTACACCTCACCATCCTATTCCAGTATATAAAAATTACTTATATATCAAGTATATTACATTCCCTACTTTCCAAAATTTCAATGTCCAAGCCTTTAAAAGATTCTCAAAAACACATGATCACTCACTATGAATGAAAACGATCATTTATTATGATACATATAATATTTCTGATGACTCTGAGCCATCTCCCTCCTCATTCTGATCAACTGAATCATCTCTATTGTTTCTTGGATGAGGCTCAACCCAAATAGTTATGTCTCACCTATTTCCACCCAAAAAAGTGGAGAATGAAAAGAAAACCCATACAAATCTTCAAACTAAGCCGTACGTATCAATTCATGATAGATGTTGTCATATGAGAACTCCACTAATGAAACGTTCTCTTCCTAGATGCCCTCAAAATTTATTACAAAATACCTAAATATATATTCCAATGTTTGTATCATCCTTTTGAATTTCACATCCATCTGAGAATGATATTCTGTACTCATCATCAACTAATCCCCAAGAGATTTCTTTAATTATTTTAAAAAATGATACATGAACCTCATATCTCTGTCTGAAGCTACTGAAACTAGTATTCCATATCTCTTTACCACTTTTTGGATATATATTTTGGATAGATCCTTCGTCGTATGAGTTTCACGAATATGGATGAACTGATCATATTTGGTGATCTGATACACAATCAACCATATGGCATGGTGTTTTCAAATCATTCCTGGTAGACCTATTAAAAAATCCATATCCATATAGTCCCATTTACACACTGGAATAGGTATAGACTGTAACATACCATCTGGTCTCTAATGCTCTTCCTTAACATGCTGACAAGGTAATAATATTGTAACAAACATAGCCACCTTCCTTTTTATCCCGACCCACTAAAACTATGCTTTCAATGCCTTATAAATCTTTTGTATTCTCGGATGAACATACCATCCTAAATGTTTGTATGTATAAATAAGTTACTCCTAACAATCCATAGGTTTGGCCATCTAATTTTTGAACCAAAAAACTGAACTCTCATTTATCCTTCAATGCACAATGGTCTCCCCACCATTGAAATCATTTCAACACATTCTGTATCAGATGTCTGTGCCTCATTTACCACATTTACTAATTCAGGAACAAGAGAAACTGGAAATAAAAATAGAGAATTATATCTGTATTCACAGTCCACATGCATGTTAGTGAGAAATTACATCAAATTTCACTCATTTGAAGATTCCTTTTCCAATTGAGCATACAATTTTTTTCTTAATGCATCAGCCACTGAATTTTTTATACCCAGGGTATACATTATCTCAAATTCAACTTGGAGATATTACATCCATATTATTTGCCTCAGATTAAAATATTTCTGTGATAAAATATTCTTCAAGCTCTTATGATCTGTGAATATAGTGAATTTCTCACCAAAGAGATAACAATTCCAAGTATTTAATGCAGGGATGAATATAGCTAACTCCAAATCAAGTGTTGGGTATTTTTTCTCATGAAACCTTAACAAAATTGGTCTATAAAAAAATGTGGTCTCTTTTCATGAGAACACACCCCAACCCCAATCCTGAAGCATCACAACACACCTCTTACCATTGTCCTGATTCTATACAAATAAATATTGGTGCTGATGTAAGGTGAACTTTCAACTCTTGAAAGGATTTGTGGAATTCTCCAGTCTATTGGAAATGAATATTCTTCCTTTTCAATGCTATCATAGGTGAATCTAGTCATGGTATTTCATGAAAAATGTGTCAGTAATAACCAGTTATACCAAGAAAATTATATATCTCAAATAAATTCTTTGGCGGTTGCCATGAGAAAATATCTTTTATATTATTCGGATCCACTGAGAAACAACTTTCATAAATTACATGTCCCAGAAAACATACCTCTTGTATCCAAATATCACACTTTGATAATTTGGAATAAAATGGATGGTATCCTAAGATTTCCAACACTATCTCCAAGTGTTTCTCATGCTCATCCCTTGTCCTTGAATACAAAAATATGTTATCAATAAAAAAATAGATATCACTAAAATATCCAATTCCTCAATTCTATAAATACTACTGGTGAATTCATAAGACTGAAAGTCAATACCACATATTCATAATGGTTATATCTTCTTCAAAAAACTATTTTCAGAATATCCACCATCAATACTCACAATTGGTGACATCCTAATCGCAAGTTGATCTTAGAGAAACACTATTCCCCCCTAAATTGATCAAATAGATCTCAATTCATGGAAGTGGATAACTATTCATTATCATAACTTGGTTAATATTTTGATAATCCACACACAACATTAGAGTTACATCTTCTTCCTTCACGAAAAATATCGGTGCTACCAACGAGATATGCTAGACCGAATGAAACTTTTGATTTCCAACTCTTACAACTACACTTTCATATCCCTTAATTCTTTTGGTTCCATTCGATAATATGGAAGTGAAATAGGATTGGTCCCTGGTAGAAGATCAATCATAAACATCACTTACCTTATTGGTGGTAACTGAAAGAAATTTTCATGAAACACATCAGGAAACCAATCAACCACTGTTGGAAAACTATTATTATTAATATCTTCCATTGATTATAAAGTCATCACTGCTAACTAGTATGAGATCGTTTCAACTAATGGTGTCATGAATCTCGTTGCAGCTATCTTTACAAACCTTTCTCCTCTAAAGAGATTCTCGACACCATTATCAGTCTTTAAACTAACAGTTCTATTATAAAAATTGATGTGAGCCTTAAAAATTGTCAGTCAATCCAAACCCAAGATTACATCATAGACATCTATCTCTAATATTGAGAAATCCCATTTTATCTCCACTCCATCAACGATTATAAAACATTATCGATAGATAAATGCTCTAAATTCTATTTCCCCAGGAGGAATTTGATGTTTTATTATAGAATAAATCATTTAATGTTTTTAAACATAGAAAATCAACAACATGAGAAGAAATAAAGGAATGTGATGAACCAATATCAAAAAACACTTATATAAGGGAATAATTAAAAATACTTGTACCTCTCAATGTAAATTTTTCATCCTAATCATCCATAATCACCTGCTCAGCTCCATATAATTGCTTCATCAGTACGCTTTGTTATTTTTTGCCTTGTTGATATTGTACAACCTGAGGAGTCATGGTATTCCTAGAATCACCATGTCCAGCTTTGTTGTACTAACAAGATTTATTTTTTCATCCTCACTCCATCGAAGAATATGACGCTTATCTGAGAAGTGTCTCAAGCACTTGACCTCGGAGCACTACAACAATAGCACTAAATATGTCCCATCTTTTTAAAATTATGGAATGCCATTGGTTGTTCCATACACGCTCACTTTATGTGGTATAAATAACCACATTATAAACATCTATATTTTATCATGGGTCTTGGAGGAATATTTACCTATCCCTCTATTTGACCTCGATTCAATCCCCCACCTTGGAATTTGGTGTCCATCTTCCTCTCACTCCCAATATTAGAGTTCCCACAGTTTCTCATAGGTATTAATATAATTCCTCCTCCCATATCTCTTGAGATGTCCTATTCAACCACCATCTCTCTATTGACGATATATGTATAATCAGTAATACAAAGCACATCAATATTCAAGAAAATCCCCTATCTCATCCCTGATTCAAATATTATTTCCTTCAAGGATACAGTAATAGTAAATTTGGGTGAAAAGTTCACTAAATTCATGAATTTAGCTGCATACTCGTCGACAGAGGGATTTTATTGCTTTAGGCTGATGAATTCTTTCATTATTTGAATCTTGAACATGTGAGGATAGAATTGTTCTTTCATCAATTCCTAAAAATCCTCCCAACCAAGGCCTTGATCCACTTTAGATTGCATAGCTTGTTCCCACCACTGACTGTAAGATCCTACATCATATATATTTCCATCATGACTTTCAGATATACTGGTGTGATGATGAAATCGATGATATGATTCATCCTGTTCAGCCACACCTCTGCCTTTTTTGGTTTAGAATCACCCTAGAAGATGGATGGATTATTCTTTTAGAACTGGACAGAATGATCCACTTGTCTTTGATCATCCCTCTAATTCTCTGTGTTTGCATCTTGAAACCCATGGACGATGCTCTAAACCAATTGTTGGTTCACCTATGGTTTAGGTAAAACCACATTCTCTACATCTTCTTCTGGTTGGTTTCTATGATGCATATCAGGTTCCATTTTCTAAAAAAAAATCTTCATAAGTCCCACTCTCTAGAAACTGAAGGCTTACTATTGCAAATTCTACAATTTCAACTATCACAAAAATTCTTTCCAAAATCACCTTTTACCATGTTCAATAACTTCTTTGAAAATTTTCAAATTTATTTTGAAAATAAAACCATTTCCAAAATACCACTACCATGCACTTTTTCAAAATCATTCATTTGAAAACAATTTCAAAACATTCAATAAAAGAAACAACAATTTTGGAAAAAATCATAATTCATTACTCCAAATGATGTATGAAATCCAATTTGGAATTCATTCCTCTCATGCATGGAATATGTGTCTTATTGGATAAACCCATTCCAATTAGAGTTCAAAATCCTTTAAGTGTTTCCATAATTCTTATGTACCCGACTCCCTGTTAAGTTTAAGTTCAATATAAAAAGGTTAACTATGTCTTTTTATGCTCAAAATTTCAAGTCCCAACAATCCTATTCCATTATTTGATCCCAACTCAAGGAATAGACAAGAATGAATTCCACTCTAGGGCTAATAAAACTGATGATCTCTTATTCCACAAGGAATGACAAAACTGATACCACTTGTCTCGTATAGATTTTTTTTGGACAGAACAAAACTGATACCATTTTTCTAAAATAGGTTTTTGGACTGAGACTGATACAATTTGTATAAAATAGGATTTTGGATCTAAATAGATACCATTTATAATGTTATGCCCCTTCTCATTTCCTTGAGTGGGTGGTGAGATATTACTAGGCCTTAATTGACATTTCCCAGATTCCAAAGGCTCGCAATAATTACCGAAGTGCTTCCATACATGTGGGAAAAATTATTCCGTTTAATAATAAAACCACTAACCAAAAAATCCATAACCAAAAAACCATTTTATGATGCATGATAAAAAGTAAAGTCAACTCAAAAATTCATTCATCAAAATCATACCAAATTCAAGTGTCATAACAGAAGACTACAATATCAAATTAAACAGTGGAATACAATCTATCAAACTCAATGGAAATGATAAGAATCTAATATCCACAAGCTCCATGCTCTAAAATCATAAAATGGAACAAGTATCATGGAGTAGTGCTAAATACATGTGATACTTTACCTTTTTCCATGTCTGGGTAGATAAAATCTGTAAATTCACAAAAGTGACAAACATGGGTGAGTACTAAAATGCAGTTGGTTTTTCCCAATGAATTCCCTACTCACACCACCAGGCTAGAAAACTTAGCAACATTTATATAAAATAATTTATATAAAATAATTTCCAAATAGTTTATAACTAAATATAAACATGCACCAAACAAACCAGATTTCTAAAAAAAGATAATTTTTCAAAGAAATAAATCAAATGATGCTTTAAAACCATTTCACATGTTCCATTTAGTATAACAATTACATTTATCACATCATCACAACCAATCATGCATGCTTTATTATGATAGTTCCATAGTCATGGGAGGTATCTCATCGATCTACCATGTCATCACAAAGTAATTATATCCCATGTTCTATTACAGCTTTGGAACATAGCACATGTTCATATTTCAACCATGCCTTGTAAATGCAATATGAACACACACACCAAGTACGCCAAAAAACCATGCCAAAACCATTTCAATAAATCAACCATTTTATTGAATTTTTTTCATCAAACTATTTCAATATCAACTCATTTCAATAAAAACCCCTTTTCCTGAAAATTTTTTTCAATAAACTATATCAAGCGATACTTTTAAAATCATCATTTTAAAATCATTTATCAAATCACATTGCACAACCAAATAACACAATCCAAAAATTTAACCAAAAACCATAAATCATCACTAAAGAGGATTTATAACATGTTTTGAACAACAAGTTCACAATAAATTTCATGACATTAAATCAATTTTAAACTAATCCAATCAGTTCTAGGAAGAGGATTCGAGAGTGAAGCCACTTACCTCGAGAGTTTTGGTTAAAATGATAAACATCATGAAAAATGTAACAAAACTGGGTTGAATCTCCATAAACCCTCCTTATATCTCCTCACATATCATAAACTAGTCCAAATTTAAACATATTTTTCTTCCAAAAACATTGATATATCCATGGAGGGTGTAGATATATGAAACTGAGAGAGTGGGAAAAGTAGATCTAAGAAAAACATCAATAATGAAAAATAACTATCACTTACCATGAGGAAACGACTTATAATTCCCAAGTGAAGCCTTCAGATCACCTGTAGATTAATGTAAGAACATTATTTGACCTTTTAGAGAGAAAAATTGAAATTTAGAACTACATATGAGGAAAAAAGTGGGGTTAAAACCTTATGCCTACCTAGATCCACTTTTTAAGGAACTTTTTTTTAACCGCGCATGGTTTAGTCACACAGTTTGTAAAACCATGCACTAACCATTCATTCACCACTACTTTAAGGATGAATCTTTCACCATTATCTCGTATGGTCTCCAAACTGTGCTCCAACCATGCCAACTCTCCTACATTAAAATGACCAAATCCATTTTTTAAATTTCATAGTTTATCTTCAGTAGAAGAGTGGTTTAGGAAAACTGTGTGCCACCCGTGCACCATCCCTCCTTCCCTGGTCTCACTATGCATGGTTTCATGTTCATGGTTTTCCAAAACCGCGATCCTATAAGAAATCCCAAAAAAATCTTCAAATTTTCTCCAAATTCTCCCAAACTGTACCCATATACTTTATATACATAAAAATTCAAATTAAATGGTTAATTACTTTGATTTAGGGGTACTACACTCCTTGTGCTGATGACACATGACATACATGGAATAGAGATAAATACCAAATGATTGTAAGACACAGTCAGTGGGGAGATGATTTTGTGCCAATATCTAGATAAGTAAATTCCTAGAAGGCCTAAAACCATATTTATTGAAGTCCTTAATCCAGTTGAAATAATAATTTGATCCTTTGGTTACATGAAGATAATAACCATTACAATTCAAGATACCACTTCTAGCTATCTCCCAGACCAAAAAAATGATTTCCTTAAACAAAGGTGTTTCCATTAATGATACACTAAACATCATCTTGTAAAAGAGGCTGAGGGTTGTTAAAAATTACATTATAGAAATTTGGGTATCAAAGTTAGGATCAAGAGGCTAAAAATCATCAAAGGGGACAAATCGCGTCCACCTATCCAATAATAATTTGAGATAACACTAGTTAAGATTCCATCTTGAACAAGTCATTATACTGTAAAAATAATCTTTATCAACCGGAAAAAATTAAGGATCCATAAAAGAATCATTTCTTTGTTTTAATATTTCAATAAATCAAGCTCTAATAAATCCCAAAGAAGCTAAATTACTATGAATGATATTCCAGGTGAACATTTTCTAGAGAGAGTTTTTAAAATGAATGATGTTCTTGATTCCCATACCTCTATTAGAAAGATACTTTCAACAACTTTTCTAAAGGATGGTAACAAATCTCTATTCATGAACACATCTTCTCCATATTATTTTTTTAATAATTTTGTTCACAAGATTAATCAATCCACATGGACATTTGTATACTATAAAAGATTAGAATAGTTTACATATAATAAAAAAATTCACTAAGCTAATTGTTCCAACCATAGATAGATTCTTTCCCTTATATACTGAGACTTTTCCTTTAAAATGATAAACAATTTCAGAAATATAACTAGCCCCTGGCCTCCCCTAAAATAAATTTACACCAAGATACATAAAATTCCATGACCCTTTTTCGATTCCCAACTCCGTTGTGATAAATCTCTTCCTTGAAATAGGGGATCACTTTCCAAAAAATGTAACGGATTTTGCCCAGCTAAAAACTTGACCAAATATAGACTCTTAGTGTTGTAAATCCTATCTAAGCATATGAATATTCTTCTTTCCACCCTACAGGAAAAGAATTATATCATCAGTATATAAAATATGAGTTAGACAAAGGTGGGAAATTTAGGGCTGAATTAGATTTTGTTTCCCATTTTCCACTGAATGAGAGAGAAGATAAATGAGATAATCCTCAGAAATCGAGAAAATAAATTTTGATATAGGATCACCTTGTTAAACTTCTCTAGAGAATTTAAAATACTCTTTAGTAGAGCCATTAATAAGAACTGAGATATGAGCATATCCAAAAAAGATAAGCAACCCAATTGATGAAAATGGAACTGAAAACAAAGCAATTAAGCACCTTGTACAAGAAATTACAATTCAAACAAAAAATGATAATTTATTTCTTTTCTAATCACATAATTTCATTACATGTTAGTTTTCGTTTCAATTTTTATATTTCATGACATTTCAATTACTTTTTTTCCAAAAACATAAGACAGTAAAAATAAGTATTTTAGGTGATTTTTATTAAGTAATTGAACAACTAAGAAAGATCCTCAAGTGAAATGACCCTAGTTAGCCTTTGTACTATATTAGGAAAATAAAATTTCTTTTTCCATGACCTATGATAGGTGTGCATCAAAACTGACCATGTTTTCCAAGATCTAATCAGTAGTTTACTGTGCTTTTTCTATTTTTACACATTAGATAATTTTTCATTGTTTTCCAAATAAAAAACCCACATTTTTTTAGGATATATCACATCATGCCATATCTTTGTTCATGGAAAAACTACTCACAGGTTCCAGATAAACAAGAATAAGATATATACTATGATAAATTTTAGGTTCAATAACTTCTAATATATATAGAACAACTAGAGGGTAAAATGAAAAGAGAATTTGAATATGTTCATATATTGTTTGAGAAAACATAACCTGAGATAAATGTGAGAGATAAACAAGATATGAATTACTTTTGGAATTAGTGTGAGTAATAACTTGATCTCCCCCAAAATGAAGAAGATCCATTACCATTGAAAGAATACACTACCCATTTGATAGAATTATAAGAAACACTTGAGGATCCTAACTACCTACCTCTATTCAGAGAAGATCAAATCCAAGAGGTTCTTTCTAATGAAGAAGAGATTCAAGAAAAAGTAACTTAGGGAGATGATAAATTCCTAAACTCAAAATCATTTAATTATATTGAAAATGATTTGAGAATCAATCCTAATTTTTTGGAATTTTAAAAAATAGGTAACTATTATTATGCCTCGGTGGATGATGAATAAACAGAACATGAACCTATTTAGGAACACATGGATCTTTGTAATTTTATTAAACATACATTTTGAGGAAGCCCGTAAAAAATTTCAAGTTGATAATACTGAGGAAATCAATATATAAGCTTCTCACTTTGAGAGGTGGGATTCTGATTTACAATATTTATATTTAAATTCTATCAAATAAAAGACATATTCAAACCCTACTTTTAAAATTTCAATTCATGTAGACCATGTTGAGACAATACTAGAAAATGAAGAGGAGGTTGTTGTTGGCATTGGAAACACACCTGCATCCAAACCATCCCTCAATCTCAACAAATATGATTGGACAAACCCCTCTTGAAAAAGTCAGGAAGAAGCCCTGACTTGTCTCAAAAAGGCCCTTCAAGAAGCCCTCTGTGCGGTGGACGTCGGTTCCTCGCGAACGGCTCTGAAAGCAGCTCCATGACTCCCATGCCCGACGAGAGTCCGAGCAGCTCTGCTGCACCCATGCGCAGCGTCAGGTCCTTCGTGAGGTGCTCAACGATGGCCCCATACTCTGAGCCCTATGTGGCATCTCACCCCCTCCGCAAGGCCCTCCGTGGGTCAACGAATTGACACATTTCTATGGTTCCATGTGGCTCCATGGTGAGATCGGCTCCCCCTATCTGGTGTCTGCCTATAAATAGAAGGCACACCCCCTCTCCCAAACCATTGTTACTATGACCTTTCACCTTCTTGTTTTGAGTAAACCTTCATGAAGCCTTCACATGGATTCCCAAATGTACTTAGCCTTTGCGATCCATGACCCTTTTCTTCCTTTTCAACCTCCTTCTATGGGGGAGATTCCCTTCAAGAAGTCTCATTCCCTTCGCAGTGGAAAGATCCCCTTCAGAGTTCTCGGGGTTTTTCAAAGCTTAAAGCCTTCGCGAAATTCTCCCAAAACTAAGATATATTCGCTATGGTGGAGCCTTGACCCCTTAATGGTAACACATCATGAAGCCTAAGCCTTTCTAAAACACTCCCCTCTTGAAAAGTGGTTTTCCTTCATGGATCCCCTCTTCTCCTAATGGTCTTTTCCTTTCATGAGGTTAAACTTCTCTGTGAAGACTAGTCTATTTGTGAAGATCATCCTCTTCGTGAAGACCAGCCTCTCCGAGAATCCCATCCTCTGGGAAAAACACCTCCCTCTAAGACCAAATGATTTACACACCACTTTCTTGTGCGTCCCTCCAAGCTAGTACGAAGAGAATTTAAAGTCCCTTGGGTGGTGCTTCCTATTGCATTGCTTCACCTCATGCTTCTTCGCATAGGCATGCTAATAGTTATTGATTCTTTGCAAAGCACCACTAATGTGGGCCCCTCAATGGATCACTCCATGACACCCCCTCTCTACGGAATTGCTGATGCCTTCCCTTCCATAAGGGTGGACGAGTATCAGTTGTGCAAGTCTGAGGGGTACGGAGTGAACCTGCCTCATCCGAGCATCGGGACGTTAAACTACCAAGAACCATCGTATTCAGCACAAGATGTTAAACTGTGACCCCACTGCACTCCCTCTATGTGGGGTACCCCATCTCAAACATTCTCTATTCCCAATCATCTCTATGGGAGTGAGATATTCCTCGCATGGAATGAGATCCTCTTTTCCGGAGTGGCGCCTGTCCGCGGGAAAGGGAAACCATCTTGGTGTAAGCCCCTAGCTTTCTTGAAGGAGGTGGTACCCTTACTCCTACTTTCTTCTTCGGTGCCAAGGAACAGAGGGGGGATGGGAACCGGTACCCTTTTCTATTCCATGCCAAACCCCATTGGGCCTTGTTTCCAACTGGGCCTCCATCCTAGAGTAAATCTCAATATCCATCTCCATGGGCTGCAAACCACGTGTAAGCCCCTATTTCCTCTTTGGGAAGTGAACCACGCATAAGACCCTATATACCTTTTGGTCCACTTACCACATTTAATCCTCATTCCACCTCCCACAAAAACACCTTTTGTGACATGATCGTCAAGTCTCTACTGCCTCTGGTTTCTCACACCTGGCATGACTCACGTGGGATTAGAGTAAGCATTGACCATGGAATCCTCTTAGGGCCACCCAAGATTGTAATCCCCAACACCCTCCTGAACTACAGTGAATTTGATCTTTACCAAGGCATGGAAGGTAGGAAGCCTCCCTGAGTTTCAATCCCAACAACCATTGGTCCTGACCACTTCATTCGGTTCACCAAATCTTCGGACTATGTGGACTTTGATCCATACCAAGGAAAGGTTTGTAGGAAGCCTCCCTGAGGTTCAAGGCCAACAACCATTGGTCCCAACCACTTCACATCAGTTCAATAACACTTCCCAAACTACGTGTACTTTGATCCTTTCCAAGGCAGGGTATCTAGGATGCATCCATGAGGTTCAATACCAACAACCATTGGTCCCAACCACTTCACAGAAGCTCACCAACATCATCCTGAAATACAAGGACTTTTATCCTTTCCATGGAAAGGTACATGGAAAGCCTATCTGATGTTCAAGCCTAACTCCCATCAGTCCCAACCACTTCGCGTCGGTCCACCACCATCCTAAATGATGTTAAACTGAACGCCCTTTTTTCCCACATGACACTAAATTGTTCCCCGACCAGCGGTTAGCCATTGTGTTCCCCAACCAGCGGTAATCCATTGTGTTCCCTGACCAGCGTTAAGTCATTTTAAACACCAAACAACGGTAAGCTATCGTGTTCCTTAATTTATGGTAAGCCGTTGTATTCTCCTTTGTTAGGACCCACGTCTCTGGTCTACCCCAGTGGCATCAGACTAACCCAGGATACTAACCACGCGTAATCCCCCAGTATATCTTTAGGTCTCTATCCTCTACGTACACCCTGATTCTATGCCCCCCATCCTGAACTACGTGGACTTTGATTCTTTCCAAGGAAAGGTACGTAGAAATCCTCCCTAATGTTCAGGCCCATCCCCCATGTCTCATCCTGATCTTTCCATCTAGCCTATGTGTTTCAGGAAGGTCATTCCCCAATCCGAGGTCTCCACTTCCTCCAGGTCCCATCCATATGGGTCACCTCTTTAGGTGTCCCAACCTCCTTAGTGAACTATGCGGACTTTGAATCCCTACCCTAGGGATACGTAAGAGGTCTCTTCGAGGCTCAAGCCCAATGCTACTGTCACCTTCACGATGATTCCATCTCATTTCCCCACCACTTCATTTAACCCTCCATCATACATCATGATTCCTACCTGGGTCACCAAATCCCGGTGAGATCATGCCAATTCACCGATTCACTGCTCTTAGAAGCACTTGGGTAACTAACCACGTGTTATCCCTAGCATCATTATTCCCTCCAGGGGTTTCACCCATCTAATCCACTCCAGTTATTGTTCTGATCAGTTTGATATGTCTCTGTTATATATTAAACTCGTGGAATACCATGTGTTAAACATGGGAAGCTAAGGAAAAACTCAGAGACATAACTAGGGAATATAATTCTCCACATTCAATGTGGGATTCCTCGGGTTTCTATGCCCTTGAGAATCCCTATCATAAAAGTAAAAACCCAAACGTACTAGTGTTTTAGCATCTAGATATTCCAGTGATGTCTAACATGACTACTCCCTCGACTGAAGGTTGATGCCTGGGCTAGACCCCTTAGAATGTCCTGATAGAAGAAGCGTAATTAACTGGTGTCCCGGAAGACATGGCACCAGGAAGAGTTTCACGAACAACGACTTAATCTATAAGGGATACCCAGACTAGGTAACGAGTTCCGAGGAGGAATCTGTGGAAGGAGAAACCGACATCCCATTATCCCATTTCGATCAAGGAGAAAACTTCCCTGAATAACTGATAGATGCCACCCGCCTTTGGAAATTGGGAATGCAGGGAAACAGTCAGTGCGTCCTTTTCCTCCAAAAATTGACAGATGTACGTGCCCCAATTAAAGTGTCAGAAACAGAAATGGTGAACCCAACATGATTTTATTCTCCTCAATGTAGAGATTATTAGAATTCGAGACATCAGTGCACTAGCGTGTCACCAGATCCAGTTATTCAGTGTTAGGACTCCCCAAGAAAATAGTGGGCCTAGTGTGAAACTCACTAGAAGTCAGGGTAGTTGAAATGTTGGGCATCTCAGTATGCGATGTTGTCTGTATGGATCCTTTTTACCAACCATGGAAGACATAATGGCATTGGGGCACTAGACGTTTATTTCCTTGTTTCAGCACTAATGGTTTAATCTCCCTGCCTTGTAAGACCCATGCTGTCTTAATAGGAAATTTATCACCACCCACCCACTGACTCAGGGGAAGGGGCAATGTCAACGTGAAAACCCCGCATGACTCCACTAATTTTGTGACCGTATCCACGTCCATAATTTCTGGGCACCCATACCCCATCTCCCCATCTGAATTTGTTTAGTGATGGGTGATAAATGACCTCATCTGCCAATACGAGGAGGAAAGGATTATAAAGACTTGGGATATGGCCCTCTAGAATTTAGATGCATATATTCCTCGATGTCACCACCACCCCCAAGGGTTTCATAAGGATCCACTACTCCCCACTCCGATGCACAACTGTTTGGGAGCCTCTCTTCGAAACGCTTTAATGACTCTCTCCCCTATTTCGATGAGGTGGGGTATGTCCGGGCTAGTCCGGTCGGGATCCCATTATAGGGGATCCCAAGGATCCCCCCCCCCCAAGGTCGCGCTAGTTCTTCCACCCATCCCCATAGGCCGAGGAGCAGGTAAGCTCTGCGCCTTCATCGCCAGCCCTAGTCTGGATGACCCGACACCAGCATCGGGCACAGGCCGAGGAGGACGCCTTCCAAGGTGTGTCAACGTCAGAAACTATCATGGCTCATGCCACAAATGACATATAACATCATCTCCATGTCTATGCTGAATAGGGAAACTCATAAACTCGGCCCGGATTGAGACCTGAACTGCCCCACGGGTAGGCGGGGTCGACTCTCCTAGTTGCCGACATAGGTAGCGCCCGCCTCAGGCTGACCCGCAGCAACGACACCTAGTACAGAGGTCATCCTCATACCACCACCATTGAGAACATGTCTCCTCCCTACCTCCAAACTCGGTGTGGAGGTCCATACCATGCCAAATTCAATCTAAATGAGGGTCCTCCCCATAGTGGTGACACTCAGTACGGAAGCATCTTTCGTGCTCATGAAATTGGGTGAAGAGTCATTCCTCTTTCCACAGGCTGACAATGTGGAGATGTCACACATATGGTCAATATACAGTGTAGGGGCCTTTCCCATATCCTTACAGTGGTCAGCGAAGGTCCTCCTCACCCTTGCAATCAGAGAAGTGAAGATCATCCTTGCTTCAATGGCACCCAACACAGAGGTCCTACCTGTGTTCAGCTTGACCAGTATGAGGACCCTCCTTGCATTGATGCTTCCAGAAGAAATAAGCATGTAGTCCCTACCCATGATCTTACCCACTTCATCACTTCTTGTGTAGACCATATTCACACATCAGCACGTGGACATGGAGGTCCTCCCCGTGTTCCTTTTGATAACTGTCAAGGTGCTCCTCACACCCCATATCATTTAGGTGAAAGACCTCTCTGTCCCATCACCAGTGCGGTCGAAGGTCCTCCTCATTCCAAAAATCTATCATGTCCTAAGGATCTATCCTAGGGTATAAATTTAGGTCATCACTGCTATAAAAAGAATTCTGGGAAAATTTATACTGAGATTAAACTTTTCTACTTCTCATATTTTGAGGTGGAATATGACTCGGTAATGATACCCTCGCCTAGATCCTCCGTGTCAAGGGTCGGGGTAGGAACAAGTCTCATCAGCCTCATACTTCTGAAATGAGAGGTCCACCAGATCCCTGCCTCTCTCTACAAATAAAACCAAGAGAACTAAAATTTGGAAACTCCCTAGGGTTTGCCCATGCAATCTCCACATCATCACCAAGAGAATTCTCTACCTCAACTAGAGATCACAGTGAGTTATTCTGGGGGATGATGGAGAACGAGAAAAATCATGGTCCACTGCCAGTATCCATAGTCCCTGAACCAGAAACCATGGTCACCATCCCGTATTATCACAATGTGGTGGCCAAGTCACTGAAATCATTGGAGGTTAGCCCAATATGGGCGGCTTGTTAGCCTGCTCGTCATATTCTCCACTTTCCAGCCTACCATATCAGTGATCTTCTTCAGTACCTCTATCGGTTCCCTAGCCACCTACAGTTTTTTAATGGTGCAATGAAGGACTAGACCTCAAGTCTAGACCGAGGAGGTTGTGGGACATTCTTGAGGCAGACCATTTGTTGGAGATGTTTTGTCCAATCGCTGCACAAACTTCAGTAAACCAGAATCACTCACCCAGGAGGAAGTTCGATTCTTTCTCCAGACCCTCTGGGTGACGCATTTCTATCTTATTCATCGACAAGTGGCACACTCTAAATTCCATGCATATTTTTAAGAAATTGTCTAACAATACCATCTAGTTTATCTGGATGCACTTCTCATGGCCTAGTGCCATGAGTCACCTGGATTCCATAAGAACCTACTACAACGATGGGTCCATAGCTCTAAATTGCTCCGCAGGATTATCAAGGAGGCTTCCCCCCACATGAAGATCCATGGATGGGGGTAGTATGAAATCCTCCACTTCAGTTCCATCTAGAGCCAGCCTGACTTTCCAGGCGATGTCGAGGATATGCCTCCAAGAAGAGTCATGGTTAACATATCAAATCTATAGGAGGAAGAGATGAAAGCAAAACTCCTTGGGGAAAACTTACCCCCCAGGGGAGTGCCACAACTTTTGGACCCCTTATAAAGAGTTACTCACCAGTAGAGAAATATAATGGGTCTTCCCATACCCACCGAGGCATTGGCCCTCATCCAAAACCTCAACAAGGGTAAGGAGCACCTCAGAGCCGTCAAACCCTCCGATCCATCTGGTTCAGTAAAAAATAAGGAGGATGGTCTCAAGAGATCCACATTGCGTTAACAACTCACAAAGAATAAGAATATGATCGATGCCATTCTTTTTGATTGTTTCGCGAAGCGGCGTCCAGACTACGGTGATCCTCGGCTGGGGCACCAGGGGCATAAACAGCTTCCTCCCGATGAATTACCTCTAGGGGACCCTAATGATCTTGCCCATGCAGACAGGGTTGATTCTAGAAATTACGGAAATAGGGTGCGATATGTGTCTCCAAATCCACTTGAGGGACATGAAAACACTAGGGACCCAGCTCAGGTTCCCCTAGATACTTTGCAAGTCTTCCTACCAGCCCCTCTACAAGACCCTAGTCTGAGTTATCATGTTGAAGAACCCTCCAACACACCAGTGGTCATAGATCCCCATCAAAACAGGAACCCCTGCCCAGGTGATCCCATGGCAGTGATCATTTCCCATCTTGATGCAATGGAGATGCGACAAGTGGAAATCCCACCTGATGTAAAGTTGTATCTGGTGTGGGTGGATGATATTCTAGCACCCCCATGTTTTAGAAATCCCACCTTATCTACCTTTAATGGGACGGGTGACTTGCTGCAGCATCTGTCCCATTTCATTTCAGGGTGTGGAGCCATGTTGGGAACCCTAGTGCAGCAGGAAGCCACCAAACTCTGATGCTTCGTACAGACCATGGAAGGACCTACAATTTTTTTGTACAACCAGTTACCCATCAGATCAGTAGCCATCTAGTAAGATCTTCATAGGAAATTTATTTACCATTTCAATTAAACTACTTGGAATACTAGTATTTCGGACCTCTTCAAGTGCAAGTACAGGCATGATGAGCACATTGCAGGCTTTGTCGCCTGGTGGAAAGGGTTCACATGCTCCCTTGACATGCCACTGACTTAGAAGAAACTACTGATAGTGTGTGTGGGAAATGTCAAGATGGAACTGGCCCGCTCTCTAATCACCCATAACAATTTGGAGGGATTATGAGACTTCTCTGATAAGGCACAGTTCCGAGAAGAAGCCTTACAGCAGGCCAAGCAGACACGCCCATTGCCTCCTGTGATTCCCGCAAGAAGGGATGCTAAGGCTGATCCCATCATAGTGGCATAGATAGTGGCCCCAGGAAACTAGATTTGTTACTAGTGGAGCTAACTTTACAACCTCGCAGAGGCCCTCCACCTCTGGCGCAGCCTCCAACCCAGCAGCGCCCACCTCAGAACTGGTAGGCGCCCCTACAAAACGTGTCGGCACTACCCAGGCGAGATAACCAGGCTCTACCTCCTCGACAGGATCCTCCAGCCCCTCTTCAGGGTTAGGATCCAAAATACCCCTTCCTAAATATAAGAAACTAGACCAACTCATTTAGTGTGTCTCAGGTTCACGTCTGTTTCTGCATTTCTCTAAAATAGAGGATTGTACGTTTACCTGAATGTAAGAGACCAGAGGAGGCAGATCTCACTAATCACCCCAAATAATTCCCCTATCACCGAATCCTGGGGCACACCCTCAAACAGTGTTATGTGTTTAAATATTGTCTTCAAGTCCAGGTTGAAAACAATGTAGTCAGGTTGGGCCCAGATTCAACACACGTAGCGTGTCTATTTGTGAAGCTCGATAGCAGCATTGAAAGCAACGGTGAGTGGCATCGATTTTCTAACTGTGGGTCCCAGAATTATGATTATTGGATGTCTTGTAAAATAATTGCACATGACCATGGTTTTATTTGTGCATGCCTAAATAGACTAGAGCCTTCAGAAGCCGCAACTACTACTTTTCGTCACCGTCTCAGCCATCCCTTTCTTAGAAGAGAAAGAACCAGTGATGCAAGGTAAAACAAATTCCCCCACTAATGTCATCATCATCCCATACTCATGGTTACTTTATGCCCCCAGAGATGGAGATTCATCCCAAGATCTGTCTAGTAGTGGATGATTCATCAAGTGAAAGTCAAGGGTATGCCTCAGTTAACACCGTAGATCTGGTAAACCCCTACATGATTTTTGATGGAGAGGAGCGCTAGGTGGATCCTCCCAATGTTCCCAGCCACTTTCAGCGTTGACAGAGCCATGAAAATATGGGTCGTCAGAGTGCCTTGGTTAGTATTTTCAGCCAGGCTATGCATGCCACTGAAACCAAACAGTAGGCCCAGTGCAGATCTCAGCAAGCGCATCCTTCTCATATAGTGTCATTAGATCCGCCTTCACCCCTCTTTATGTTGCTTGATCAGGAAGATCCACCTTGACCACAACGTGATCAACCACGCTCTACAATGAACTATTCATAGTCCTCTGTCCCTCATCTGATAGTCACTCTATAGGTTTCGACTAGTGAGAAATGGGATATTCCTAGCACCAGTCAGCTGCCAGTCCAGCTGGTAGGGCCCATTATACCTCCTGTTACACAGAAACCTCCTGTAAGAATAATCTCACGCTCGTAACAAAATTATGATGCCTAAAAACATCTCCCCATCATTCCAGAAAGGATCTCTATTCTTGAGTCCCTTCACCTATCAGCAGATATGTGTGAATCCCTTGCTGAAGCTTTAAGAAGCCCCCTCCAATTTGAGACTGAGGTAGCAGTTTCAGAAGCCTTCCATACTGAGGCGATCAAGCATGTTTAATTCCAAGCCATCATCTCATTATCTAGAGAAGATGAAGGCTTTCCCATACAAGGGAACATTCTCCCACTGTATATAATCAGAAAGTTTAATATAATGGAGTTTCATCACTTTCTAGTTCACACAGGATCTAGGATCAACCTAATCCCGACTCAGACACTATGAAAATTGGGGTTTACTGAGGATGGTCTGATTCCCAAACACCTAAAAATTAAAGGATATGATACGATGGAATAGAAATTGGTCAGCAAGATCCTCCTAAAGACTCAGTTCAGTGGCCTAGTTTCAGCACTGAGTTAATGGTTGTTTCATTGGACATTGCTTAAAACACATTGATGGGTAGGTTTTGGCTCATCCTGCATGTGGTAGTTCCTTCATCATATCACCAGTGCCTCAAGTAATCCCTTAATGGTCGAGTGGTTGTACTTCAAGGTGACGCATCCCCCTTTTCCGCTTGTGAAGCCCAATATATGGATGAAGACTATTACAAGAGTAAATAAAAGAAAATTTAGGCTAATGAGGTTGAGCATACTATGGTTGCGATCGACCCATGGTTTGATTTGGATGATGCCTACATCATTCCAATCCACTGATTGGAGGCTACATCCCCGGACATGAGACAATGATTCGTTGTTTATGGAATGAGTGGGGATCACATTCCTAAGTCTAAGAGATGCTAGAAGATCACCTCATACTCCTACAAAAATCAGGCTTGGGTAGTCCCGGAGATCCCTACTCCTATAAGGTATCGGGATGTCCACCCCATGGCGACAACAATACGCCATACTTTCTTGTTTTGTTGGGCTGGGATAAACTATCTCAAGCCAACACTCAACTTTTTCTTTGATATCATCAAGAGTGGCCCCTTGGGCTGAAGACCGGATGGGATCAGATCAAAAACCATCATCTCTATGGTTTCTACAGCACATGAGTCCCCCAATGTAGTGCCCACTTTTGTTCAGGCTGGTACCGACCTCCCATCAGGATATGTCGACTCATAGGAAACTCATCCTACTAAGGATACCTCCTTCATAAGTGAAGAAGAGAAATTAGAAGATTGTCCCACCACCTTTGAAGAGGGAATCTATACCACGATCGATGAATTGGTACAAGTGAACCTCGGTAGCGAGATGGAACCAAAACCCACATTGATAAGTGTCCGCATGCCCCTCGAGGATAAATATCAGTATGTGGAATTATTTAAACAATAGTGTGATGTATTTTCCTGGATTTATGATGAGATTCTAGGAATAAATCCTCATGTAGCCATCCACCACCTTAGTCTCCTGGAAAATCATCGCGGGTTCAATTAGCAACCTAGAAAGATACACCCTTCTCACGGGGCCATGGTCAAGGCCGAAGTTGATAAGATCATCAAAGACAATTTCATTAAGGAGGTTCAGTACCCCAATTTTCTATGAAACATTGTGCCAATTAGGAATAATAATGGACATATCAGAGTCTGTTTCGGCTTAAGGGATCTCAACCATCATTGCTCGAAGGATTATTTTCCCCTTCCTAAGATAGAATTGTTGATTGATTCTATTATTGGGTTCTAGAACCTCTCTTCTATGGATGGATACTCTGGGTATTACCATATCATAATGGCTCCCAAGGATAAAGATTCTATGACCATCAGGGTACCACAAGGTGCTTTAAGTTACCAAGTCACACCCTTCGGTCTAAAGAATGTAGGTGTCACCTATTAGCAATCTATGCATCTTATATTTAAGTCGATCCTTATGACACTGGTGGAATTCTACGTGGATGATCTAGTGGTCAAATATCACCATCACTGGGACCATCTCAAGGACCTTGAGAAAGTGTTTGGCTTCCTTCGTTCCCTCCACTTGAAGATGGCTCCATTGAAGTGTGACTTCAGGTTCATCTCTGAAAAGTTTCTCAACTTCATTATCAGATACAAGGGCATTGAAATCGACACAAAGAAGATAAAGGACATCAGCCAGATGTCACCCCCAAGAAACCTTTGGGAGATTCGAGGTTTACAAGGACACTTAGCCTACATACGTCGATTCATCATGAACATGGATGAAAAGTGTAAGCCCTTATCTTAGCTCATGAAAAAAGGCATTGTCTATGAGTGGGATGAGTAATGTCGGATTTCTTTTGAGGAAATCAAGAAGTATCTGCTCCAACCTCCGGTCTTAATGCCACTTATCTCCAGAAATTCGATGGTCCTTTAGGTGACCACCCTGGAACAATCTCTCGGCACCCTTATTTCCCATACGAACAATGAGGGAATAGATAATAGTCTCTACTATCTCAGGCACATGCTACTCAATACAGAGACTACATACTCCACTATTGAGAAGATCTACCTCGTGCTGGTATTCGCAGTACAAAAATTGTGGCATTACTTGTAGCACCATGAGGTGCATTTGGTGTCCCGAGTGGATCCACTGAGGTACATCCTAAACTACCCAATATTGACAGGACTTCTAGATTAGTGGGAAGTAATCTTTCTACAGTTTAACATCAGGTTTGTCCCTTAAAAGAATATTAAGGGGAAATAATTGGCAGATTTCCTCGCCACCCATCCAGCTCCAGCAGACCAGTCCCTAGACCTTGATTTTCCTGATAAGACAATTCTCTTGGTAGACCAATCTGTTTCGTGTTGGAAGATGAACTTACATGGTGCCTCCCAGAGCCCCACCGGTAGAAGGCTCAATGACCCCAGGCTGAACAGAGTAGTCTCGGGTGTTGTCTTCATAACTCCAATGCAATCCTTTCAGTCGTATTCATTCCTGCTATTAGAAGGATGCACGAACAATGAGGCGGAATACTAGGCTCCCATTACTGGCCTCGAGTTGGCCCCTGAGATTGATGTTCCCCACTTTCATGTGAAAGGGAATTCTGAACTAGTCATCAAACATATAAATAGTGGTTATGCCATTCGAAATCCAAAGCTCATACCACTATTAGAACGCACCCTCAAGCTGATGACCCAATTCCCATCTCAGCCAGAAGTTACTAATGTCCCTCACTCTCAGAATGGTCGACCTGACACCTTAGATATCCTAGATGCATCAATTGTGGAGCCTAAACATGATGATTTGATTATCCATGTGGCACACCGGATAGTCATCGCTCCCATCACTTCAGATGACAATGAAAGCCCACAGGTTAGCCACCTTACCCCCGAAACCTCCATGTCAGGACCTATAGGTCCCCGGGATGTAGCGATTGAGGTCAATTATGACTGAAGAACCTCCTTTGTCAAATACCTCCATAATGGTAATCTCCCAGCAGATCGAGCTGAGCATGAGCAAATCCAACGCCGTGCATTACAATTTTTCCTCCAAAGTGGTCCCGGTCTTGAGCAGATCCTATAAAAGAGCAGGTTTGAGGGGATTATCATCTGTTGCATTCAAGGAGCTGAGATTCCTTAATTCATGTACGAGGTTCATGCAAGTTCATGTGGGACTCATCATACCGTTCTGAAACTATCTCACCAGATATGGAGACTGGGATATTTTTTACCCTCCATGATCTGTAACTACATCGAGTTTTCCAAGAGGTGTCATGCATTCCAAATTCATGCCAAATTTGTGCATCCGCAGCCAGAGACTCTCCACACAACCAAGTACTCTAGGCCCTTTTCAGTCTAGGGAATCGATGTCGTGGGACAATATCCACCAGTGATAGCTCACCAATGCAAGTTCATCCTGACTGCTACGGATTTCTTTTCCAAGTGGGCAGAAGCATTTCTGATCAAGGAGGTAAAGGCCCATTCTATTTTCAAATTTGTGATCTCCAATATCATCTACCAATTTGGAGTCCCTCACATTGTCCTCACCGATAACAGCACCAACTTCTAGGCAGCAGAGTTGAATAAATTGTATGCCAATTACAACATTTGTTCTAACCATACCTCCCGCTACCACGCGCAAGTAAATGGGAAGATTGAGGTATTCAAAAAAACCCTCTCTAAAATTCTATAGAAAATAGTTGGTCCGAACAAGAAGATTTGGGCATAAAAGATCCCCAATGTCCTTTGGGATTATTGGATGACGACTCGTAATTCCACACGGGTGACCCCATACTGCCCGGTGTACGAAACAGTGGTCGTCCTATCCATCAAGATTCAGTTGCCTTCATTACACATGGCTCTCTATGGTCAGTAAGCACCATATAAGGTAGATTAAATCCATTTGGATGAATTGGAAGCACTTGATGAGAACAGGCTTCATGCCCTGTACAATCTGGGAAGGCATCATAACAAGATAGCTAGAGCTTTCAACAAGAAAGTTCACCTCCACTCTTTATTGAATGGTGACTTGGTGTTGGCCTTGAGAACACCAATGATACCTAGAATAAATCCACCCATGTTGGAACCCATGTGGGAAGGACCTTACATTATTCACAAGGTTTATCCTAGTGGCGCATGATTTCTGGTTTCCATGGATGGTGAGCATATAACTCCTCCCACCAATTCCAAGTTCCCCAAGAAATAATGTGCCTAAGAAAATGCATTCCACCATGACATTAAATTGTTTGGTCCTATATGACCTTAAACATTCCAGTACTACATGAACTTAAACTTTCCGGTCCTACATGACCTTAAACTATTTGGTCCTACGTAACCTTAAACTCTTTGGTCCTACATGAACTTAAATTTTCCAGTCCTACATGACCTTAAACTGTCTGATCCTACATGACCTTAAACGGTCCGGTCCTAAATGACCTTAAACTGTCTGGTCCTACATGACCTTAAACTATCTGGTCCTACATGAACTTAAACTGTGTGGTAATACATGTCCTTAAACTATCCGATCCTACATGACCTTAAACTATCCAGTCCTTCATGACCTTAAACTGTCGTGTCCTATATGACCTTAAATTGTCAGGTCCTATATGACCTTAAACTATCCAGTCCTACATGACTTTCAACTATCCAGTTCTATATGACCTTAAATTGTTTGATCCTACATGACCATAAACTGTTATGTCCCACATGACATTAAACTGTATGTCGTCCCACAGGACGTTAAATTGTATCAGGTTCTACACAACCTTAAATTGTTATGTCCTGCATGACGTTAAACTTTATGTCATCATGAAAGAAATTAAACTACAAAAACGACATATGGATTGATTCCCATCCTCATGGGATACATAGGAATTCTCGAACGCTTCGTCTTGAGTCCAACCCCCAGTTTCCTCTTTCACTCTTCCCCTAGGTATAGTTCTCTTGGAGGATCCTATATGGTGTCGTAGTGGCTTCTTTGTCCCCAATCATGTCAGTACTATGATGATCGTACCATGTTCTCCTCTCCATGTTCTTCTATTCTCCTGCATCCTCACTGCACGACGCTAAACTACATGGCCTTCAAGAACTACGTATGGATTGATTACCATCCTTATGGGATACATAGGAACGCCTGGACATTTTGTTTATTATCCCAGCCCCAACATCAAAATACCCCCTCGAGTCAGAAAACATGGTGTGGTTCCATCTTTTTTCCTCCTTTACATCAGTTTCATCTTGATCGCACCATATATCCCCTTCCCTAGAGATCTCCACCTCTTTCACCATCCTACTTGACGTTAAATTCTACGGGCACATTTATGCTCCACACACTCCATAATTTTGATTTCCATCACCTTTCACATCCAAAAGGGCCCCTGAATGGTTCATATACATAGACTAAGGGATCTCCTATCATTTCATGATGACACCCTCGAGGACCTCAAATGAAAAGTTGATATAAGTCCAGCATTGTGAATATGGTTAGTGGTCGATGCTCATTTTTTCTCCCATTTCAGGTCACATGATATGGATGTTGTGTTTTGAACCTGGTCAATAGCTATCCTTTTCCACTGTCACCACCCCCATATGTCTCAAATATTGGGTGTAGTGGTTCATTCTTCCCCACTATCTCTTCAATCTTCATTCTGCCTTGGGTAGGAGTGTGTGTCCGGCTATCGTACCCCTATATGTTGGGGAGAGCCTGGTACTACTCTTTGTTTCCCACACTGAGCATTGATCACGCAGGCTTAGGAGCTATGGTAAGGAAATAACCGCATGAGGGGTCATATGAATACAATTGGCTAGGACTCCCAGCCTCAGGTCCCTCAAATCTTTTGGCCCCTAGCCCAAGTTCTCGTCTAAGATTGTGTGGTGTGGTATGGACTCATGTCGTCATTCATGTTGGTCTATTTTTCTATTCCACGCATATCACCTTAAGACATCCCTCCACCTATCATCCTTTCCACAATAATAGGCCCCTCCATGCTTTATGCACCCATAATTTGGGTTTCCATCATCTTTCATATCCAAAAGGACCCCCGATTGGAATGGATGCTTAGCCCAAGGGATCTGCTACCATTTTAGGCCAATGTCCTAGATAATTCCAAATGACAAATTGACACAAGTCCCATATTGAGAATACAATCAATAGTCGATGCTCAATTGCCTTCCCCCAAACCCCGGTCACACAAATATGGATACTGTTTTGCCAACATGGTCAGCGGTTATCTTCTATCGTCGTTTTCATTTTGTGGTTTTCCACAAGCACAATGATTCTACCTCTCCACAAGTATGTACCATGCATATGAAATTAAACTAGGAATCTACAGTCTAAGACCTATGAACTTAAACTAATAGCACCATCGTCCTCACCACATGTCGTTAAAATACGAACTAGTTGTGACGTCCTATTTCAGTTCCCTCGACCTTTTTGGCCCCTTAGCCCAAGTGTTTATTCAGGATTGTATGATGTGGTATGATATTATGCCCCCAGTCACCTTAGGCTACTCACCATGCAATACACATCCCTCATTGCGGTACCTTTTCCCATTTTGCATCCTTGCTGCATGAAATTAAACTACACATCATCCTTCCTCAGAACTAAGTGTGGCTTCATTCCTATCCTTATGGGAGACATAGGACTGCTTGAACATCTAGTCTTCTAGTCCAGCCCCATCTCTTAGAAACCTCCTTATTATTCTGGCCTCTTGGCTTGAGTTCTTCCAGGGGAGGGGTATGCGGTGTGTTATGGGCTTATGTCCTCATTCACATCAGATTTGTGACAACTGCACCACATACCTCTCTCTCATAAGCACCCTTCACTCTATTTCCATGTACTCATGTTTTCAAGTAAGCATTTCTTAAGTTCCCCCCCCCCCTCCTGACCCTCTTTGGTGATTCACCAATGTACCCAGGAGTACTCTGGTTCAGAACCTAGAGTGTATGATTCTACTTGGACTTGCTTTCACACATTCTTCAGGCTTAGTGTTTCCCTTCATTTGGGCTTTCATTATCTTTCACATCCAAAAAGACCCCCCCCCCCACACACCGAAATGTCATGGATGCTTGGCCTAAGGGCTCTCCTACCATTACGGGCCAACGTCCTCAAGGGTTTCAAACTTCAAGTTGATATAAGTCCCCCGGTGTGAATATGGTCAGCGGTTGACACTCATTTGTTGTTCCCATTCTAGGTCACACAATATGGATACTGTGTTTCGAACATAGTAAACAGTCATCCTCCATCTTCATGACAACCCCATAAATCCATAAATGTATGTCACATAATTTACATCATTTTCCACCCCATCATGTCCAAGTGGAATTTCAACACTCTTGGTACTATATTTCAGTGGGAATTTTCACGTTAGGAGGACAAAGCTACAGTAAGGCGTCATTCAGTGATCCACACCAAATTCCCCTTTACGTGTATCCCATGTGTTGCAAAGACCTCTCCCACACTTGTTTCGCACACCGAGTTTGACTCATGTGGTATTAGGGATCAGATCAAGGTCTGCGCTCACTTGGAAGAGTTTCACTTCTCCATGGTCTGAGTTCTAAGACCTTAAGCTAATATCTCCTTACACATCCTCTCCTTAGAACTACATCTATCTTGATTCACATGCTCATGGGATACATAGGAATTCCCAGACATCGTGTCTTTGGGTCCAGCTTAGGTTCCACTAATTATCTTCTATGTTTAGACTTTTAGGCCCTGAATATTATAGGATTATGTGGTGTGGCTTGTGTGGTCTTATGGCCTCGTTCATGTCAGTTTTTCAATATTCATACCACGTACTCTTATTCTAGGAGCTAGTCCCTCATACCTCATATCCCGCATGATATTAAATTGTATGTTTTCCTCAATGACATTAAACTATATATGGTTCTACATGACCTTAAACTGTTATGTCATGCATGACATTAAAATTCCATTCTCATAACTATGTATGAATTAATTCACATCCTAATGGGATATGTAGGAACACTTAGATGTTTCATCCACATGTCCAGCCCTATATTTTCTGACCTCTACTGTCCCCTCGGCCTAAGGTTTCTTCTTTGGGATTGTGCATGGTGTGATTTGGACCTCATCCTCATTCACATCGGGTATGCTTTATCACATCATGTGCATTCCCCCTATGGTCCCACATAACATTAAACAGTTGTGTCTTTGTTTCATGATGTTAAAATGCATGGTTATTCCTACCACATGACCTTAAATTGTGACATTATCGTCCTAGACATGCGACGAAAAATGTCACTTCATCGTGGTGTCCTCACTCGAGGGGAGATCATGTTGGGTATTGGTAATCCACCCTACCATTTTTCAATTCTTATATATGGATTGATTCCAGTAGCAATACCATGATTCTTTGTCTTAGGTTTATCTCTTCACAAAAAAAACACGCACATCTATCCTAAAGGACAAAAAATATCTATCAAATACCACTTCTTTTGGTGTGAGGTCTAGACCTGTACGACCTATCCCTGGCACTGGTACCTTACCATGATAACTCTAGAACTACTTATGGATTGATTCCCATTATCATGGGGTATTTAGGAATGTCTGGAAACGTTTCCTCAAACCCATCCTAACCTTCACTTTTGGTCCCTTGACCTACAAGTTGTTTACGGAACACATTATGGTGATAAGGACTTCTGCTGTCCTCATTCATGTCGGGTTTAATAATTACTCACCACGTGTCTCCCTCACTCAGTTCTATCTATGTTCTGATCTCTATTACCATAATCTAAGACCACTTTGGGTCCATGACTCAATATGTTAAATTTCATGACATATTTGAGAACTATGTATGACTTGATTCTCATCCTCATGGGATATGTAGGAATGACCAAACATCTTGTCTTCCGGTTTATATCCATGAATCTTAAATATTGACCCATATTTTTCGGCCCCTTGGCCCAAACACTTCTGGGAACATATGGGGTTCTGAGAACCTCTTATGTCCCCATTCACCTCGGGTTTTGAAACAACCTCACCATGTGCCTCCCTTTTCTTTTTTCAATCTAGTCTGAGTTCTATGACCCTAAACTGAGATCTCCCTATGAGAACTATGTGTTGGGTTTGATTAATTCACCACCATGTGCACAGTACAATAAATCAAGTACCGCCTTAATGGTCCACCCTATGATCTTAAGCTAGAATCATGCAACTCCAGGACCCTTGTCCTTGTAAAGGGACTCGACTCCCTCTATTCAATATGTCTTATTGTCATACTTAGCTGCATTGTTACAAAGAGCCTGAAGTGTGGAATTTTTGCAGGGGCATTCCCTCATTCCATGTCCATGCTTTGTGGGTCCGTTATTTGGATCTGCATCCTCTTCCATGTCTAAAGGGACTCCCTTTACAACCCAATCCCATGCCACATTGACTTACCTACCATCTGGGGCCAACATCCTTGAGGACCTCAGACAACATTTGTGACAGGTCTTGTGTTTCTAACATGGTCAGTGGTCGACCCTCATTTTTCTGTTGCTATTTTAGGCTAATTCAAAACGGATACTATGTTTCAAAAATGGTTAACAGTTTTCCCTCATTTCCATGTCACTATCATTGTGGTCCAAATCTCAAGAATCATGATTCACATCTTTACACTCTCTTTTGTTTAAGTGGAATTTCAACATGCTCAGATTTACCCCTTCTCACATTTAGGTGCGTTAAGTAGGCAGGTCGATATTATTGGGATGCTATTTACCTAGAATCCCATTGCCACTAATGTGTGCCTCTTAATATTAGGAAAGTCCCATCACTACTCTTTGTTTCCCATATCGACCATGAATCACTTGGGCTTAATGGTTTTGGTAAGATGTGTACTTGTATAGTCGATCTATACATTCCTTTATTCATCCTGCATGATGTTAAACTGCACTCTCAGAACTACACATGGCTTGATTCACATTCTCATGGGGCATGTAAGAATTCCCAAACAACCTTTCTCAAGCCCAACTTGGTTTTCACCTTCGCCCCCTTGACCTAAATATTTTTTCTGAGGGCGTGTGTTGTGGCATGGACTCTTATGGTCCTCATTCACATCTGGGTATGTACCACACCACACATTTCCTTTCTGGGTAGCCATGTCCTCGACGCATGACATTAAACTATGGCCCCTACCTTGAACAAGTTCTGGATGCCCCATGATAATTATGGTATGCGTCAACTTCTTTACCAGAAAGGATTCCCCTACCATCATTGGTCTCTTACCATAATGTTCTCAAGAACTACATTTGGTTTGATTCTCTTCTATATTAGATACATAGTGGTGCCCAGGAATTTCACCTCGGGCCTAGCCTCAGGGTAATTAACCCTTCTGGCCACTCGACCATGATATTGGTCCAGGCAGTATGACCTTTAAACTATGTGCACCATCCTCACCATGTGATGTTTAAAATACGTGTTTGTATTTTTTATTGGTATTACATAAAACTAAAAATAATTCTAGGTCCTTACTAGAGAGGTCCTATTCGGAAGTAGTTATGATCCCTAATCAGACTAATGCGCCCACCTAATGTGTCTTCACCACGGTAGCGTAATTTCAAGAGTGTTGGAATCCATTCGAACAACTCATCATTCCACCCTCCACATTTTTCATACCCTTTATTTGGACCCTTGTCCTCTTTAATGTCTAAAAGAACCCCCAAATAGTATGGATTCTCATCCTATGGCTCACCTATTGTCCTGGGATAACATTCCAGAAGACTAATGGATGACATTTTTAGTCAAACCCCGTGTTTCGAACATGGTCAGGGGTCGTCCCCCGTTTTTTATCCCCATGTTAGGCTAGTGTAATAAGGATGTTGTGTTTCAAACACGGTCAACAGTTATCCTTCATTTCCATGCCACCTATATAGTGTTTCAAATTTAGGGTATCGTGTTTCACACTTTCCACTCCCTTATGTTTGGATCGGTTCTAACACCCCTAGAGTTACCCCGCTCATGTGCTAGAGCACATTGGAAAAAAGGAAATTCGACTGTTCTAAGAACTTTTTCCCCCAATCAAGCCCCCCTCTTTCTTCCCATAAATTTGGATTTGTAGTTCAAACCTCGGATGCCCGAAAAATTGGTCGAAACCCTTACACTTTGATGGAATGATGAGGTGGTCACCCCTGGTTTCTCACATCGAGCCCGACCCACATAAGCTTAGGGATTGATCGATGGATATTCCATGAATGTAAAAAGTATTTGGTGGAACAAAAAAAATAATAGTACCCACACATGCACCCGACATAAACATGAAAAGCATGAAAGTACGTTTTTGGGTTTACATAAGTTACGGTTCCTAAGGATCAGCCCCTCCCATGGATGGGTTAACATCTTCAACGATGTGTTTCAGCTAATCCACCCTCTGACTTGTGGAGTCTAAGATCCACTACCTCCTATTTATCTCATGTTCATCTTCGGCAGCAAGAGGGCATAGTTCATCAGCCTCAGTCAGGGCCCGGTCTTCGTCATCTAGGATAGTGGCAATCTTTTCAAAGGTGTGCTTCATCCATTCTTTTTCCCCTTCCAGTTGGGCATTCAGGCATGATTTGAGCCCTGACTGGGCTCGAGGAAACTAGAATACTCATTTTCCTATGACCTTAAATGATGTAATTCATGTTCAGCCTCTCGGACCCTTTGAATGTTGACAGTCCTTCTCCACTTCCAGCCGACACTAAGACCGCGTGCGTCCTCCCGCTCCCTCTTAGTAAGGTAATCCCGAATAAGTGCATGAGGGTGTTGGGAATTTACTCCTCCATTGCATAGTTCATGAAACCAAATATGAATCCTCCCCATATAATCTACCCATTACATTTGTGGGGTCTCCATGATAAAGCGATGGATCAGCTTCCATCATTGTTGATGAACAGACTTGTTGTCCTCTTCATTAGAGGCAGTTCCATCCCGATCCAGTGGGTCGGCGGGTTCGTATGCGGGAAACACCTCCAAGAGATCAGCAGCATGGTCTTCCTAGAATTGGTCCTCATCACTGTATTCCACTTTGAGGATGTCCACTCGGTCCATATTGGATTCTGTCCCACCAGTGACATCTCCCTCTTCCGTTGGCCATTCATTGGGAACTATGGCTTGGTCTACTAGGGTGCTCAACGTGACAGGGAGTGGCACCACAATTTAGAGTAGAGCCTCAGATATCCTATCTATCTTCATTATTAACGTATGCACCATCTTTGAAATAGTGTTTGTAAATGTCATGTTATCCAGTTCGACCGACTGAATGATGAGTACAATTCTGGAACGTGAGACTCACCTTTGTAACACCTCGACCCCTCTAAATCGGAGTCAGTGCATTACTATGTACATTCGAATGGTTATAAGGAATTAAAATGCCAAAGGAACGATTAGTTTAGTAGTCTTGAAAAAACTATATACATAGACATAACTCAAATTACATTGAAAAAGGTTACAAAATACAATACATAACAAAAACTAAAAACTGCATCCACAAGAACTCAATAAATGATCGCCTCTTCATCATCTTTTGAGAGTAAACAATGAAAGGGGTGAGATCAAACACTTTGTAAGAGTTAAAAATAGTGGAATCATGAATCAATAATAACTGAATTATAAAAAAATTCATATAATCAATATGTCATGGTGAATAAATGAAAAACTCACTCCATTAATAAACTGAGAATGAAACTGCATCCATAGATTTTTTCATAGTGAAAACCTCATTGATAGTAATAACTGATAATGAATAGGTGAGTGCTTATTAATTAGAAATAATGTTTCTGGGACATTCTACCATAATATCGTAAAAACGGTTTAGTTCTGTGGGTAAAAACTTGTCTGATTTTTTGAAACAAACTCGAAGGGTTTGTCACCAAATGATTTGTCTCATGAGACCTACCGATGCATCAAGGGGTTGTAGCGGGCCCCACCCACCTCTACATCCAAATAATTATTTATACATATATTAAGAAGAAGATCAATATGCCTTTACATTATCTGTATATAATAGAGGATATAGATTCATCAATATTTCCAGAGTCAAAACAACATTCAAAATAATATCATATGTAAAATGGTATACGACCTAGACAATAATCATATCCATGATTTAAGAATATGGAAATTTAAATGGAATATAATTTCAATTGAAAATTGATCTCAAATGGGTAGTAGGTACACCACATATGAAATATTAGATGCACAATACTAAGCAAGTCACAATGAAGTGAAAATTGAGACAAAGCTCATTACTATGTTGTAATCAATTGAGTCGTATGACCAAAAGTTAATAAACACCAAATGAATCACAGAAGACCATGAATATAAAGATAATCATGATAATATATATCAAATTTAATTAAACTTATACCTCATATAATAAATTATAGGCAAACAATGGAAATCCCATAGAATTGAAAGTGAGATGAGAAAACCCCTTACAAACATGTCAGCATGGTAACGAGTGTTATTGTGAGGGCTTAATGAGTGGTAAATGGGTATCTAATTATTTATATATCATAAGGGGGGTATTGGGGAGGTGATAAAACATACCCAATCATTAGGCATTAAAAATAAAATATCGCAACATAGGGGATATTCTTGACCAAAAGTGAGAGAGAGGATCCCTTACCTTATGCTTGAAGGTGTTCTTGATTGTTCTTAACGACCTGAATAATCAAATTTAGATTCATTAATTAATAATTCCAGAACCTCATCAACATTTAATTGATATTTTATGACCTTATTAGGTTCATTAATGTCCTTTTTTATGGTTTAATAGATTCAATTTTATTTTTTGGGTAGCATTTTCTTCTTTGGTTTTCATGATCCGTTTACTTGTATTCATGAATGGATGTTTGTTTGAAATATGGTTAAACATACATAATTGTTAATATAAATTATTAGTTACATTAAATATATATAAATTATCTTATTAGGATTCTATTTATATACCGTGAGGATGACTCATTCGATGAGATAAAAATAAACGCTTGGATTTGGCTTGGTGGTTTGTGCACAATAAACTTGTTTTGTATTATTATTCCAAATTATGAATGTGTAAGAATTCCAGGACATTAATCAAGATAAATTACATATATTATGAATTGGTTCAACCATTTAAAAGTTTTCATGACCAGTATTGAAGATAGTAATGAAAATTGAAAACCCGTCTTCTGTGAGTGTGATAACTTAACACATCTCGGACGGTGTTTGCATTTATTGTATAAAAGGAGGGAAAAAGAGAGATTATGATGAAATATTCCATTATCACAATGAAAATACAGTACATTTAAGGTAATGTAAGTATCATGACATTTAGATGAGGGGATGTGATAATGTAGAACAAAATAATGGAACTTTGTAAATGAAATTGAAAGTAAAGAGAAGAAAGGTTCACCTCTTGAGTACTCCTTGAGAATCTCCTTAAGGCCTTTGTTTTTGAACTTTTGGTGAGACCAGCAGGTCTTGGACGTTGGGATAGGGCTTGGGAAGAGTATTTGGAAGCATTTAGGCAAGGATTGACTCTTGAGTGGTGTGGGAGGAAGAGGGGGTGAGGGTGGTTTATATAGTGGAGGGGAGAGGAGTTTTCTTAATATTATAATCATTAATTTATTATTTTCTCTCAAGACAAGAAATAATTAGTATTCCATGACCAATAATAGTAATATATGCATGTGAGTTCTAGATTTTGGTTCTTACACCACTCATGATTCTAGGAATAGTTAATTTAAATTATACTGTCTTTATATGGTAAATTAATGTATTTTACTATTTACCAAAAAGTCAAGTATTTCAAAAAAATCCCAAAAATTTACCCTAATCCATTTTTTGAAATTTAGATTTCAAAAATAAAGCCCATTTTTTGAAAACAATTTTCTAAATATGATTAACTAAATATTTAATTAAATCGTTATTTAATAGAAATATATAAACACTTAAAATATTCATCTTTTCTTAAAGGTGCCTAAATTTATTTATACATTCATGGGTATGGATACCATTTATAATATCCATATTACTATTCATAAGGGTAAGTTCCTATTCATAAGGGAGGTTATTATTCATAAGGTTAGGTTACTATTCACCAAAAATTAAGTTATTTCTATCAAACTCTAAATATCATATTTAACACAACCGTGTATGTTTGATTTTTAAAATTCAAATCACAGAGCTAAAAAATTTAAGTTTAATGGATAGGTTTTGGCTATCTCCTATAAGTAACCAAGTTTTATTCCATAGAGGCTCAGTGATTCATGAAATATAAGTTATCTAATGAATACATTGTTTTTAAGAGAAACATACCATAAAATGTTTGGGGTGGTACATTATTCCATCCTTCGGAAATTTCATCCTAGAAATTTTATGAATAAAGTCCACCAAAAAGATATGGGTGGTTCTTCTTCATAACATCCTCATGTTCCCATGTTGCTTCCTCCATATTCTGGTTCTTCCAAAGAAACCTTACTAGAAGAGTTGTCTGATTTCTCAATACCTACTCCCTTGTGTTAAGAATCCTGATAGGCTTTTCACAGTATGAAAAATCAGGTTCTAGTTCTATTTCTTCATAGGTGAGTACATGTGTTGGGTATAGCATGTATTTCTTCAACAATGAAACATGGAACACATCATGAACTTTGGAGAGACTAGAAGGAATTTCTAAATGGTAAGCTACAAATCTAATTCTTTCCAAAATTTAAATTGGTCTGATATACCTAGGGATCAATTTCCCTTTCTTACTAATCCTTAAGACACACTTCCATAGAGATACTTTCAGAAAGACATGATCTCCCACTTGGAATTCCAAATCCTTTCTCTAGTTGTCAGGATAACTCTTCTACCTTCTTTGGGATACTTTAATATGGGCTTGGATTGTCTTCACCTTTCCCGTGGTCTCTCCAATAAGTTCTGGGCCTATATGTTTCCTCTCACCAACTTCATCCCAACAAGTTAGAGTTCGAAATCTCTTTCCATATAATGGTTCATATGGAGCCATTTGAATACTAGAATGGAAACTATTATTATAGAAAAATTCCACCAATGGAAAGTATTGATTCCACATACCTTGGAAGTCAAGAGAGAATGATCTCAGCATGTCTTCAAGAGTTTGAATAGTCCTTTCAGAATGTCCATCAGTTTGGGGGTGATAAGTAGTACTCATACTAAGCTCAATATTCAAATCCTTCTAGAGACTTTTCCCGAATTTGGATGTAAACTAGGGATCTCGATCAGACACAATCGATATAGGTGCACCATGAAGTCTTACAACTTCATTAATATAAAGTCTTTCCAGGCACTCAAGTGGTAAATCCTCTCTTATTGGAAGGAAATGTGCTGATTTTGTGAGACGATCAACAATTATCCATATTTCATCATTCTTTCTATGTTTCCTAGGTAGTCCAGTGAAAAAATACATCATAATGTTATCCCACTTACACATAAGAATAGTTAGATGTTTCATACCTCCTTTGAAACTTTGTCTCTCTACCTTCACTTGTAGACAAACTAGAAACCTTAACACGTAGTCAGCAATTTCCTACTTCATATTATCCTACCAAAAATATTTCTTCAGATCTCTATGCATCTTGGTGCTACCCGGGTGCATAGAGAAATTTGAGCTATGAGGATCATCTAATAGTTCCCTTTTTATCACAGGTACTGATAGAACACATAACTTCTTCCCAAATTCCAGACCTCCTTCCTCATACATGTAGTCTTCCAATCTCCCATCCTTAACAGCAATAATTTTCTTGTGTATATTTTCTTCATCAGATTGAGTGCTTTTTATCTTTTCTAGTAAAGATGGTTTGGAAATCATTTGAAAGAGAAAAGATGTTTCCCCATCCTTAACAATTCCCATATTTTTTTATTTTTTTAAAAGGTGGTGGTGTCTCAGTCAAAAATCGAGACACAATTTATTATCAAAAGAATAAAGAACTACATGAGTCTGAAATAAGGGATCTTATTACAATATTTATCCTAAGAACGAAGAAGATCAACTGGAAATATGTAATTCCATGTAATGTAATGGCTTATTCCTTTATTAGAAAGACCATCACCAACCATATTCGCTTCCTGAAAGGCGTACATGGAAATGTAATTGGTCCCTATAAGAGAATCAGGGCAGTTTATCCATCGGGTGGTCAGAGGCCATGAAAGATGCACCACACCCTCCCAAATAGCTGTATAATAATGGTTGAGTCACTTTCAATACAAATATTGTTCTATACCTTTTTCTTGTCAAATCTGACGATGTGTATCACACCCATAATTTCTTCCTCAAGAGCCGAAGCAGTACCACAGATTCCATAGCAGCATCCCAGACACTGACCTAGGTAGTCTCTGAAAATTCTACCCCATCCCGCAGGTCCTGAATTTCCTTTATAAGAACCATCCACATTCACTTTTAACCATCCTGGAATCGAAGCTTTCCAAAAAACATCAAAAGTGTGCTTCGGTTGTTTGTAGATACCATCAATCTTAAGCCGCCGGAGAATATCAAAATCACCAACAATGTTATCCCAAGTAGCTGTTTGTATCAAAGCAGCATCCCTAATGGCAATAAGAATTAGTATCTTACCTTCATTGAGATTAGAAGAGGAGTTGTTGTGAATAAGAGCATTTCTATCCTACTAAATCACATGAATTAGTTCAGCAACTGCAGTGAGGAAGAGGTTATTGATTTAGTTTATCCAAATATAGGGGATCTCTCTCAACCGTTATTTTAGTCAGAAGTCCATGATCCTTCCTGCTTAATACATCTGGAACCTTATTCACCTTTCCTTGGTGGTAGTGTATTGAACAATTGTAATCTTTGAGTAACTCAAGCCATCTCCTTCGCCTCATGTTGATTTATTTTGGTGTGAAAATGTATTTCAAACTCTTATGGTCCGTATAAATCTCACATCTTTCTCTATAGACATAATGTATCTATATTTTCATAGCAAATATTACAGTTGCTAACTCAAGATCATGAGTTGGATAATTTTGATAATGAGTCTTCAACTGTCTTGATGCATAAGCAATAACTTTATCATTTTTCATAATGATGAAACCTAGTCTATTCCTTGATGCATCGCTATATATTACAAATCCATCACTTCCAGATGGAAGATTCAAAATGGTAACATTGACCAGTCTTCTTTTCAATTCCTAAAAGCATTATGTACATTATTTTTTCCATACAAACTTAACTCCTTTATGTTTGATCTTGGTTAGCGTGTTAGCCAGTCGGGAAAAATTCTGAATGAAACGCCAATAGTAACCTACTAATCCAATAAAACTATGTAAATTGGTCATGTTTGTTGGTGTGGGACATTATTCGATTTCCTTTGTATTTGTAGGATCAACTAGTATTCCATTCATAGAAAAAATATGTCCTAGAAAATAAACTGAATGAAGACAGAATTCGCACTTGCTAAACTTCCCATATAATTCATTTTTTTAAGAGTTCTCAGAATAATCTGAAAGTGATCCTCATGGTCTTCCTAGATTTTTGAGTACACCAGGATGTCATCGATGAGTACCACAAAAATTTTATCAAGATATTCCTTGAAAACACTTTTCATTAAATCTATGAAAACAAATGGTGGATTCTTCAGTCCAAAAGGTATCACTATAATCTCATAATTCCCATACTAGGTTCAAAATGTTGTCTTAAGAATATCTTCCTTCCTCACATGTAGCTAATGATATCCGGATCAAAGGTCAATCATTGAAAAGTATTGATCTCCATGAATTCGATCAAATAAATCATTAATCCGGGGTAGAGGATACTTATTCTTTATTGTAAAAGCACTGATTTCCTTGTAATCACTACATAGCCTCATGGATCCATCTTTCTTCTTGACAAAGAGGACATGGGCTCCCCATGGAGAAACAATAGGTCATATAAATCCATTTTCACTCAATTAATCTAGTTGTTTATTTAGATTCACTAATTCCATAGTGGCCATTCTATAGGGAGTATTTGATATAGGTCTTTCAATAGGAATTAAATCAATGGAAAACTCAATTTCCCACTCTGCATTATGTCCAGGTAAATCCTCTGGAAACACATCAATGTATTCTTCCACTATATGCACATATTCAATTTGAATATTTCTTTCCTCACCCATAGAAATTGGGTTCTCTTCCTCTCCATGAATTGCATTCAATAGAGATACTGGGGGTGGTTCTAGATAAGAATCACATGGTGAGGTCTCTTCTCTAAAGATAAGAGATTATACACCATTTTTAAAAATTGTAACATTTGTTTTCTTGCAATGAACATTAGCATCATATTTTGACATCCAATTCATACTGAGAATTATATCAAATTCAGTCATTGGTATGATGATAAGGTTAGAAACTAAATCACATTTATGTATCTCGAGGGGGACTAGTTGACATGCCTTTGTTGCAATGATGCATCCCCTATGAGTTTTGACTGATAACTCCATTATTAAATCAAATTGGACATGTCCAATTTTATTGGCAAACTGGGAAGATATAAATTAATAAGATGATCTAGAATCAAATAAAGTGTTGGCTAAGTTTGAGAAAACAATTAAAGTACCTGCCACCACATCATTAAGAACTTCAACTTCTGTGGTTGTAATCACATAAGCTAACCCTTTCTCTCTTGTATTTTTTTGAGGCATGTTTCCTCGGTTCTTAGGACACTCATTTGTATTTTGTCCCATCTCTCTATAATTATATCATTGAACAACATCAAATTGTTTATTCTTCTTGCATTCATGAGATAAATGACCCTTTTCTCTACACTTATAACAGACTCTCATGCCTTTTATGCTTTTACCGAGATGATTCTTTCCACAGTTTTCACATAATGGGAATTTCTTCATTCCCTTGTTCTTATTTGGTGATTCTCCTTTCACTTGGTCATCAGAGTACCTCTTCTTATCTTGGTTTCCCTTGAACAAATTTGATCTAGAAAATTACTTATCTGTTTTGATGGAACTTGATACAATTTCATCATATGATGAAATTTTTTGAGAAGTCAGTGCCCTTCGAAGACTTAGAATAATACATTTAAATAAATGATCAATCTTGTCTGATATGTCATGTACGTAATCTATGGAATACTAGACCAACCTTGTAAATGTATCCTCATACTCTACAACACTATCTTTTCCCTTTGATTTAAGCCAAGGAATTTCCTCTTTATTTTGGTTCATTTCTCACAAGGGAAATATTTTTCAAATAATATTTCCTTAAAAGTACTCTATTCCATATCTTTTATTTATTCTTCCTCTGTGGTATTCTGAATCAAGGTCCACCATTGATCAGCATTGCCCTTGAGAAAATATACCACCAGTACTACCTTTTCATTTTCATTGCATCTTAATTCCATGAATATATTTTCAAGGGACTCGATCCATTGCTCAGCAACCACTGGATTAGTAGTCCTACTAAAAGATTGGGGCTTTTTCTACATGAAACGATCCAACACAGGTGTGGAATGGTTATTCATTACAACCTGAGTAATTTTTTCCAACATGGTCATGATCTGTTCTGTTCCATCATGGACTATGTTGACTTGCTCAGTGGGGAGATCTCTACATTGACCATGAGTATTGATTCCCCTTCTTCCATTAGACACCATTTCTAAATAATGGAACACACTAGATTAGGGTATGAATCATAATAAAAAATACTTAGCATAACTTGAGATCCTACACATGACTAATCCCATAATTAGAAAAATGGTTTCTTTGAGGAATAATTTACATTTAAATCCTTTATAATGGCTTGTAAATAAAATATGAATTATCCTAAGAATATCCCCCTAGAGTGTATTAACCAAGATTGTATCAAGGCCCATTTTTGAATACCAGGATACCATGGGTCAAGCACAAAACTTCTTATCAGATCTTTCACTCCAAGGTACATCTGTGCGAGATCCACCACTACTTACTCGTATCCCGCCAAGGATGTATTTCCTAGAAAGATTCACCTAATATATTCCTTACCAAAATAAAAAGATGTTCTTATATTTTCATCCTCAAATACTACCTTAGGGTTTTGTTACCTAATCTACGTATTCTAATCTAGTTTCCAAGTTTGCTACTAAACATCCTCTGATACCAACGGTAACGCTCGGATCCCTCTAAACCGGAGTCGGTGCATTACTATGCACATTAGCATGGTTAGAAGGAATGAAAATCCAAACGGAATGATAATTTTATTAGTCTTGAAGAAACTAGATACATAGATGTAACTCAAATTACACTGGAAAAGGTTATAAAATACAATACATAACAAAAACTAAAAATTGCATCCACAAGAACTCAATAAATGATATCCTCTTCATCACCAGTTGAGTGTAAACAATGAAAGGGGTGAGCTCAAATGATAAGTAAGGGTTAAAAATAGTGGAATCGTGAATCAATAATAACTGAATTGTAAACAATTTGACATAATCAATATGGCATGGTGAATAAAGGTAAAACTCACGCCATTAATAAACTGAGAATGAAACTGCATATATAGATTTTTTCATAGTGAAAACCTCATGGATAGTAATAACTGATAATGAATAAGAGAATTTTTATTAATTGGACATCATGTATCTGAAACATGATACCATATTACTATAAAAATTACTTAATTTTGTGGGTAGAAACCCGTCTGATTTTTGGAAACAAACTCAAAGGGTTTTTCACCAACTGATTTATCTCATAAGACCTACCGATGCATCGAGGGGCTATAGAGGGTCCCACCCACCTCCACATCCAAATCATTCTTTATACTTATATTCAACACAAGATCAATATGACTTTACATTATCTTCATAGAATAGAGGATACATATTCATTAATATTTCCACAGTCAAAACAACATTCAAAACAAATACCATATGTAAAATGGTATACAGCTTAGACAATAATCATATCCATGATATGAGAATATGTAAAATTAAATGGAATATAATTTGAATTGAAAATTGATCTAAAATGGGCAGTATATACACCAAATTAGAAATATTAGGTGCACAATACTAAAAAGTCACAATGATGTGAAAATAGAAACAAAGCTTGTTACCATGTTGTAATCAATTGAGTCATTTGACCAAAGGTTAATAACCACCAAATGAATAACATGATACCATTAATATAAAGAGAATCATGAGAATATATATCAAATGTAAGTTCAACTATAAATCATATAATAAATAAGAGGTTAATAATGGAAATTCCATAGAATTAAAAGTGAGATGAGAAAACCCCTTACAAACATTCCAGCATGGTAATGAGTGTTCTTCTGAGGGCTTAATGGGAGGTAAAGGGGTATCCCATTATTTATATATCATAAGGGAAGTATGGGGGAGGTTGTAACGAACCTGTTGGACCTATGTCCCAATGAACTCATCCACGTTCGAGCCCAGCCCTCTGGCAGATAGCAGACCCCCACCATCAGGTAGATAATAGGCCCCCACCTCAGACTGTCCCAGATAACACGTGGCAGGAACTTTCCCCTACCTGAAGAAGATTTAAATCGCCTCCCCCATAATACGAACCAGAGAACATAGGCTTAATGGACAACCGGGAGCGTTACGAGTACCAACTGAGCTATGGCCCTATTGGTACTCGTAATGCTTTCTGGTTGGCCTTTAAGCCTCTGGTCATGGGTTCGAGTTGTGGGGGGAGGCCTATTAAATCCTCTCCAGGCAGGGGACAGTTCCTTCCACATGTTATCTGGGACATTCTGAGGTGGGGGCCTATTATCTGCCTGAGAGTGGGGGTCTTCTATCTGGCAGAGGTCTGGGCTTAGGCATGGCAGATTTCATTGGGCTTTAGGCCCAATGGGTTCATTACAAGAACAATAGTGATTTTATAAGTAGTTAATTAATATTCAAAACTATGAATACATATCACCATAAAGTACACATAAGTTGGTTATAGGTAAAAAAATCCAATAGACTCCCACATGCACTAGAGAAAAATGCTAACATCTTCATCCCACTAGTTATCACATTATACTCATACTTCTAAGGAGATAGGCATTTATTCAATGGGTACACCATATTCTCTTCCACGGGTACTCTACTTACTGCAACTTCACCCCTGTAAGAGAAATTCCTCAAGAGGTGAAACTTTTGAAATATATTCTTTGTATGTTGGTGCTACCACAACTCTTTTGCAAGAGCCTCCACTATAGTATTATCACAATACAATGTGATATGGTCTTCAACAATAGGTACTACATAAATCTCTTGTAAAATGATTCATATCCAAAAGGCTTCATTGGATGTATCATAAGCCTTTTATATACTTGTAGTCATCTATAGAATCAACAACAACTGGATGTTTTAAACTCTTCCAATTAATAGCTCCTCCATTGAGATAGAAAACATATCCTGACTATGACTTCATATCATTCTGATATATCTAAAAATTAGAATCAGTATATCCCCTGATGACCAGATCCTCATCTTCTCATTACCCTAGAAACACATCCTTAGTTCTTCTCTGATACTTAAGGATAGCCTTGACAACAGACCAATGTTGTTCTCCAGGATATTCATGATATCTGCCTACCATGATCAATGTAATGGAAATATCAAGTTTAGTATATAACATGGAATACATGATTGATCCTATCATTGAAGTGTATGAGATATTACTCATTTTCTTTTTATCATGTTGTGTTTATAGACACATTTTCCTAGAAATATGTAAACCATGTTAAATTGGTACCAATATCATCTATTATTGTTCTATACAAAATATCTTTAGTATCTGGTTAACAAACATACATTTACATAGTCCAAGAAACCTCTTGGATCTATCATGAATGATCTTTATCCCTAGAATATAGGATTCTTTACCTATGTCCTTTAGGTAGAAACACTTCTTTAACTAGTCTTTAATAGACTGTAGGACCGGTATGTCATTTACAATAAGTAATATGTCATCAACATATACTACTATAATGATGAATAAATTTCCACTAAACCTATTTTAAACACATGTATCAAATTAATTATTAATGAAACCAAATTCATTTATAAATTCATCGAATTGAATGTTCCATGAACTAGATGCTTTGTTCAGTCTATAAATAGATCTTTGAAACTTGAAAATACTTTTAAAAAACATCTGGAGTCAGAAACCATTTTGTTTGTGTCATATAGACATCATCATAAAGGTTCCCATTAAGAAATTCAGTTTTTGGCATCCATCTACCAAATCTCATAATCATGGTAAGCTTCTATAGAAAGTAAAATTAAGATGAAATTAAACATGGAAACTGGTGAAAAGGTTTTATCATGGTCAATTCCTTGATTCTATTTAAAACCTTTACCCACTAGAATTGGTTTATCAGTATTTAATTTACCTTCCATGTCTATTTTTCTATTGAATACCCATTTTCACCCAATAGTCTTTACATCAACTGGTGCATTGACCAGAACCCAAAATTGCTTATGATATATGGAATCCATTTAAAATTTGTGACTTCTTTCCATCTTGTAGCTTCTAAGCTCAATACTTACTCTTTGGAAGAGAGAGGTTCATAATTTTCAACCACTAATTATTCTCCATATTTGTTGACTATAAAATCATATCTCTTTAGTTATCTTACCTCTCTTTCCATCCTATGTAGTAATTGTGTTTCAAGAACTACTTCTTCCATAGGGACCTATGGGAATTTTTCCTATACCAAATCTTGTATATCTTCTTCATCAACTTCATCAAATTCAATATTTCCACCACTATCCTTTTTTAGTATGTGATCCCTCTCAAGTAATATGGATTTTCTAAAAATAATCGCTTTCTTTTCTAAGGGGTTGTATAGGTAATATCTCTTTTTTTATTTGGGATACCCCATAAAAATACCCTTTATGCCTCGGGGTGTGAGTTTTTTTCCTAAAAAGGACTTAACAAATGCCTCACAATCTCATACACATGCATGTGAAAAAAATGGTTTCTTTACAGTCCATAACTTGAAGGTAATTTCATTTGCCTCTTTAGTTGGTACTCGGTTTAATGTTTATATTGTAGTTTGTAATGAATATCCACAAAAGGATAATTTAAGATATGCATGACTTATTATCGACCTTACAATGTCTAAAAATTTATGGTTCCTCCTTTCAATAACACTATTACACTATGGTGTATAAGGTGGAGTGACTTGAGATAGAATCCCAAACTCCCATAAGAAGTTGATAAACTCTTGGTTAAGATATTCACCACCTTGATTCAATCAAATCTTATCTATCTTCTTACCAATTGGATTCTCTACATCATTCTCAAATTCCATGAATTTCTCAAAGGAACAAAAAATACACCTCATCAAGTAGATATATCCATATCTACTCAAGTCATCAGTAAAAGTTATGAAGTAAGAATATCCTCCTATAGCTTCTACTGGAAATGGTTCACACACATCAGTGTGTACTAATCAAATAATATCTATGGCCCTTTCACCCTATCAATCAAATGATGGTTTGGTAATTTTTCTTTGTAAAGAATCATGAAATCTATCAAGTGGTTTTATCTTAGAAGAGTCTAAATAACCATATTTATATAGATTTATAAAAATAATATCATTTACATGAATAATATGGTGATTTCATATCTAGATGTTATATGAGTTGTGTGAACATAATTCCTTATCAATTTACAATACTTGGTTTTTTTAATTTAATACATAAATACCATTATTTAAATGTTTCATACTATAACATATGTTATCTTTGTAAATGAAACAACTTTTATTTCCAAAATTGAAAATAAACCCATTTGTATCTAAGAGTTATACATAAAATATGTTCTTGGTGACTGGGTACATAATAACAAACTTTTAAAACCAAAATAATTACAGGTGGCAAAGAAATGTGGTAGTCACCAATGTCTAGAGAAGCCAACCTCGCACCATTGGTAGCTCGTAGATCCACCTATCCTCTATAAATATTTTTTAATCTACTTGGTTCATGTATCTGGATACATATGTGAGTAGAGAAAACTATATCTAATACTTGATGCATGTATATTGAAAGATTGCACTTGACAATGAACACGCCTTTAGCTTCCCCTTGCATTTGGGTGCATTTCCTCTTCCAGTGGCTAGGCTTTCCACGTGAAAAACATACCACCTCAATTTTCTTACCCTATCTATGGATATTACTCTTCTTGAAAGGATGTTGATTGGGATATTTAGACTTATTATGATTCTTAGGCCCCTTTTCTTAGTTCTTCCTTTTTTTAACCATAAGGATCATGGTTTTATCACGCCTCGTGTCCTTATCCAGTTGGTGAATCAAAGTAAGAAGTTCTAAAAGACTCTTTTAATTATTGGTCATATTGTAATTAACAATAAAACTAGATAAGGTCTTGCGAAGTGATGAAGGTATGATATTTATATGAAACTCATCCATGAATTTAATCACTAATATTTCTAAACATTCAATGTAGCCAATAATCTTGACAACATGAGGACCATATGGTGTAGACATTCCAAGATTAGTTGTAAACAAAGTATTAGAGATCTCATATCTCTATTGTCTTTCCTTCTCTTGATATAAATCCTGAAGGTGACACATCATTCTATATGAATTCATTTCCTCTTGTTGCTTCAAAATCACATTGGTTATGGATGATACTATGAAACATTAAAAATATGTGGAATCATTCAAATTTTTATCATAAAGTTCTAACTCTTTATCACTTACCTCATTAATAGGTGCATCAGAAATTGGATCTTCCAACACATACAATTTCCTTTCATGGCCAAGGATAACCTGAAAATTCCTTTGCCACTCTTAGAAATTTGTATCTATGAGAAGGTTATCCTTATCATGTATAGATCACAATGATATGTTTGAATTCATTTTAATTTTTTCTACATAATAATATGGTCATAATTTTTTATAATTTATCTGATAAAATCTAAAAAAATAAATAAATATTATATTTATTAGTCTCCCACTATTTCATCAAAACTCAATCACCCTCTCCATTAGATTAGAAATATCATGTTGCTTGGAAATTCTATTAAAAATGATCTATATTCCACTTCTCATTTCCCCGACATTGTTTGTTCAATCAATTTAAATGGTTTTGGTTTGGTATTCCAAATTCCAACTTTATTAACTCACAATTACTTGATCTTTGAGTGGACTCACCAATCCTAAAATTCTTAAATTGGATTTCCTTAACACTTTCCTCGCAGTTACACCATGTTCTACATTGGCAGTCAACCCTTGATGTGAAATAAGTTAATCCAACCTAAAAATTCAAGTTAAAATTCCATGATAATTGAAAGAAACCCAAAATTTGTTGGTCAATCACTTTTAACTATGGTTTTATTTTAACTGAAGTAGTGGAAGGCTATAATGACTTAATATATACAATTGAGGGATTTTATCCTTTTATTCATAAATTTCCAATTATTATCTTTATTGCATGATTTTTAATTTTAATGGGATTTACTTAAGTGATTAACCATGTCTTAGATAATATTTATTAATAATCTAATTTAGTTTAGTTCTATCTTACATGCTCATTAATTTCATTAATTCATGTGATCATGAAAAAACATCCATAACGAAATAACCAAGAAACTTGATAGAAATAAAATAATAAAGTGGTATGATCCTGAGATTTTACTAATGCTTAGTTTATTTAGCAGGTGATAGGATAGCCATTGATCTAGTGTAAAACACCTTGAACCAATTAAGGTTTGTGTTGCGTCTTTATACCTATCCACCTATGTATATCTCTTGAATTGGTTTTTCCTCAGCTCCAAACTTGAACTACTTCCACTAGCATGGGGGATTCATCCATTATATATTATTTTTCTCACACTTGGTTGAGGGAAATAATGGGTTTACATAAAAGAAACCATGGACTTGCAATACCTTACATAATAAGATAAGATAAGATACATAGGAAAATAATTTAATTTAATAATAAGTTAAATGAAACCAATCATATACAAATTTATGGCCTATGATCATGGTCATCCACATTCATGGAATGAATAGTGAATTTTACAAAACTATAATTCAATTATTAATTATTGTTTTTTAAGATAAATCATACTCGAATCAATTAATTATCTTCTTTAATTAATCAATTATTTTATCTTAATTATCATCCAAATTTCCTGGATATTTTCATCCATCATACATTTAAAAAAAATTAATAAATTTATTTCAAATTAACTATGCACATAAATGTAGAATGGAGGAAACAAGGTGAATACCCATCTGAAACTATCCAACGTGTATTATACTCATATATTGTTTACTCTTGTGCCATATGGAATACACAACTTATCACATACATTCATGACGTGTACTATAAACATAATTATTACATGAATTACATGATTTTTGGGTTATGTGTTATGCTTCAATGCACGTAGAGTGACAACTGTGATATGAAACATACTTGATATGAAAATATAAACATTAGAAACATTTTAAATAAATATTTGTATATAAAAATTAAAACCTATCCCATGGAGAGTCCTGCCAACTTAATGGCCACAATAAATTGAATTTTGATAATTTTTATATACTATAATAAACAAATTTTAATTCTACATAATTTTTTATAAGTACATGGTGTGTAAAATAATTCCACATGGTGTGTACATATCTCACCATCTATCCGATGCACCTACCTTAGGACTTAGTGTGTAAATTGTGCCTCATAAAATTTTGAGTACATAGCATGTATAAGGGACTACATGGCATGTGGTCTCTGAGTTACACAGTCACTAGTTAGGTTGTTTATATATGGTAATAGATATCCCATCTATAACTCAATGGGACTACATGCCGTTTATGTGGGCGAAACAGCATGTAATCTGGTTGATTGTATGTCAGGTGGTCCCGGTTAATAGGCATATTATAAAATAAATGCATTGTGTGTTATCAATGCACACGGTTTGAATAAAATTCCAAATTAATTCATGATGCATTAAAGACCAGTACATATTGTGTGACTCCAGTTACACGGTTTGTAGTCTTGTGTTATCATGCAATAATCCTCATCACCTCTAGATGAGATCTTATATTTTATTTTATTTATAAAATTAATCTTTTTTATCAGATCTATGAGAAGAAAAGGAAGAAGAATTATATCTCACAATTAAAATTAAAATGATGATTAAACTAGAATTTAAAACTAAATTACAAATACATAAATCATCAATAATCTTGAAATAATTATAAATAATTATGTGACAGCTCTAATACCACCTGTTGGTTCTGGGTGTAGTGCAAGTGTTCGATGGATCATGCCCAACTTTTATTTTTTCCATGATCGGTGATTAATACAATATTTTACACAATGTTTAATTTCATGATCAAAAAAATTAAATAAAAGAGTATAGATAATGGATAGAACACCAAAACTAGAGAGAGCATCATCACATATTATTTATTATCAATTTAATTTATTAAAGAATTACCTTGTGTGAATTATTTTTTCATTGATGGACCTGATAATATATATGTGTTGTACCATTATTACATTGTAGTAATCAAGTTCATATTCTCTCTAGAGAGGATCCACATGTGTTCCAAAAATATTTGAATGACATCATAGGAATCTCCTGATTCTTGCATGGAAGATCATATCACTTGCGTCGCCAGCCTTTGATCACCTTGGGAACCACTTCCAAAGAGTTATCCTTGGTATCTCTTTACTTGAGATTGTGAGGTGGAGAATGATTTCTCTATGTTCATGGGAGAGTTTTTGGGGAAGGGATCTCTCTAGGGTTTGATAGGATTCTACAAATCCATTTTTCACGACCAAAAACATGAATCGGTGCTCTTAGAATATAATATAATTTGGTTTATATACTACTAGGGTTAAAATAAAATAATTGAAAAAGTACCCTTTATTATTTATTTAATCCTTGTAGAACCCCATGTCAAATAATAATAATAATAATAATAATAATAATTCTCGACATGTGATTATGATGCAAATTAAATTAAATATTATTTACTTAAATAATATTCAATATTTTTTTATTTCTCATCAGACCGTTAAACTCAGTCTACTATTCCTATACAATATTTATTGAGTCCTGAATAATTACTATTTATTTATTAAATAAATTTCACTACATTATTCACCAATAAATAAATAAATATTATATTAACTAAATAGAAAATAAATATTTATTAAATATTCTACACACACTATATTCTCTCGAATAATTGGTGTTGGAATATATACAATCAATTAAACATGAATAATTATTAAACTATATGTGAGGATAATATTAATTAAACTTTTTAAATGATAAATATTCTTATTATTAATTAACTGAGATTTTGGATACATTTATTGTGTGGCCCTCTAGGCCTCTTTCTTAGTGGAAATAGGTGAAGTAGCCTAAAGTCTAGGGTTAGTGTCTAGAAACATGCCAAGGCACTCATAGATAAAGAATTTAATTCTAAAATGACATAATTCCTCTTACAGGCACTTACTGTGTAATATAATCCCTTTATCATGATATCTCTAATCAAGCAGGTTACATGCCGGTTCCATCAACCTATATGCTCGATGTCTCTTTCTTTGACTTCCTGAAAAACAAACTTACCTACAGAACATCATGGATATGGATTTATTTAGGATATATCATTTCCATCAAAGGGAATCAGATATTAAAATTCATTAAATAACATAAAACAAAACCCCTTTCTCGCATTATTCAATTATGAAATATTACTCGTGACACACCCAATGTATCCTACCTCACCGTGAATATATTTCATCATGGTTTTATTCAATACAAAAAATTAAATGACTCATAATAGTCTTTAATAATAATATTAAATTATAAGGATCAATACATATGTCTGTAGATAGGAACATTCAATGATTCATAATTTTGGATTTCTTACCGGCGTGTCTTATTCTCATAATATCCTACACTGGTTATTACCAAGGGCGTACACTGGGAGAAGGTGTCTCAAAGTCCTATAAGTCTCCACCCATGATATCCTATATCACTTGTGTCCCTCAAATGATATCATCTGGATATAAAACATATAATTAATAATAGTGTTGTAGAACTTCTGGGATCTCATCATATCGAGGAACTATTGTGACCCTTTAGCATGACAACTAATATTAGGACATTATCACAAACTATGTTATGCATAAAAAAAATCATGATGTGATAATTAGTTTATTAATATTCAAAAATATGAATACATGTCATCATAAAGTACAAAAAAATGGTTCTAGGGAACCAAATCCAACATTAAACACATAAAGTAAAAAATACCCCTTGAACTTCCACTGTTATGTTATCATATAATATATAAAACTGTTTAAACATATATATCTCTTCATGAATTATCTTATAATTCATGTTCCTTTGTAATTAATAAAGAAAGAGAAAGAAATAAACACCCACATAAAGTATATAATATTGGAATTACACCTTAGAAACATAATATTATCCAACATATTTAAATATCATATATTCATGGTTATAATTAATTAATCGGCTTTATGATTATAAACTAATACATGAATCAAGTTATGGGTTGTGTGACACCCCGAGTTTTTTTGAATTATTATTTTTTTAAGAAATTAAATTTATTTGATGGATTGTGTTGTACTCCATACTAAGTTAATCTTGCACTTTACTCAACACCAATTCAAGCATGTTCAACACACAACATTTTCATATCTTTCATTAAATGCAATACTGACTTTTAACACAATCATGGTATATTATTACTATGGTTATTTAAATATGGTCATTATAAATTTTTTGATAAAATTAGTAACATAAATAGTAATAATTAATTTTTAAATATCATGTATAATTGTTTTATATAATAAGAAAGTATTAATAATAAAATAAATAATTTATGGTAAAGTCATTTTATTTTCAAAAATAATATTTTCTCAGAAAAAATTATAACTTTTTGTGAAAAATAGTAAAATTAATTTTTTGCACTTTTAGAAAATTGATTTGATTAAATAAATATAAATTTTTATTTCATAATTTCAGTACTATATTAGGGTTAATTTTTGGGATTTGTTTATTAAAATTTTCATTTTTTGGAATGAATAGTGAAAACAACTGAATTTTAATTGAAAATTGTATTTTCATTTAATTTATTTATATGGTTAAACTATATTTTAAATTCATTTTAAATAAAATTTAGTTCATTTATAAATACATTAATCCAATTTAGGTCAATTTAATATATTTCATCTTGAAGTTAAATATAAAAATCTTTTTGGTCTTTTGATCTTTTTCACTTTAAAAACTTGCATTCTTGTCACGTCTATGAGATTAATATTAAATTAATTTTTTACAACTATGTGAATAGAATTTGAAAAAATGGATTAATTATTTGGAATAATAATAATTCATAGTTTATAATATTTCCAACTTAATTTTTGACCAAAATGAAAAGTGAATCTAGTAAAAATCAATTATTGCGGATAAGGTAAAAATGGGTTTACTCGGGGCTAAACTAAAAAGATATAGATAAAAATAACATATAAAGTTGTATAAAAATGATTTTATTACCAAATTTTGTCTATTACAACAATTAGGTTTTATTATGGTTAATTTTGGACTCTTTTGACATATGCAAAACATGGGATCACTTATTTCTTTTCAAAAATACCAAGTATTTCCTCTCCCCCACTTATAAAAGGCCACCCCCTATCCTCCATTCTTTAAACCTTCACATCTATTTGGTTCATCCAATACCTACCCTAATCACTTCCCAAATTACATCCCCGAATCCTATAATCCTTATTTTGTGCATAAATCCATCCTAGGAATGATTTTAGTGTAGACCAAAATAGGATGCTTGAAAAGGAGGTAATGTTAATCAACGAGCACTTTTATTTTATTTATTCTTTTACCCCATTAAATTATTTTTATATAATAATTATATAATAACATAAATATATTAAATATAATAATATGTTATTTTAATTTCATCATACACAACCTTATCCACTTTCATTAAATGGGTTACGAAAGCATCGTCCGTATATACAGTGGACTACCGCATCGCAAACTAATGTCATTTATTTTCTCATTAAAACCTATAATGGATGGTAATAATGATTTATTTATTGTTTATATATGATATATATTATATTTATGATTTTATTATGATTCTATAATTATTATATCACACATACCTTCATACTGTCCAATTTTTGGGAATACGATTGTAACACCCCGACCCATCTAGACCGGAGCCCGTGCATTACTTGTTATATTGGTCGGGTTAGAAGAAATGAAAGTCCTGAATTAAGGATCATTTTAGTAGTATTGAAGAAACTATATACATAAATTTAACTCAAATTACATTTGAAATGTTACAAAACAAAATACATAACAAAACTAAAAACTACATCCATAGGTACTCAATAAATGATCTCCCCTTCATCGTCTGTTGAAGGAAAACAATGAAAGGGGTGAGCTCAAATGCTCAGTAAGGGTTAAAAATGGTAGAATCATGAATCAATAATAACTTAATATTAAACAATTTGACATAATCAACATGGCATGGTGAATAAATGAAAAACTCACACCATTAATAAACTGAGAATGAAACTGCATCCATATATTTTGTCATAGTGAAAAAATCTTGGATAGTAATAACTGATAATGAATAAAGATAATTCTTATTAATTGGACATAATGTATCTGGAACATGATACCATAATATCATTAAAATGTTTTAGTTATGTGGTTAGAAACCTGTCTGATTTTTGGAAACAAACTCGAAGGCTTTGTCACCAACTGATTTGTCTCATGAGACCTACTGATGCATCAAGGCGCTATAGCGAGACCCACACACCACTTCATGTCCAAATAATTATTTATATGTTTATCCAATACAAGAGAAATATTCCTTTTCTATATCCTTATAGAGTAGAATATACATATTTATCAATATTTCCATAATTAAAATAACATTACAAATAAACACCGTATGTAAAATGGTATACGGTTTAGACAACAAACATATCCATGACATGAGATTGTTGATATTTAATATAAATATAAATTCAAATTAAAATTGATCTCAAATGGGTAGTAGGTACACCACATAAGGATTATTAGGTGCACCATACAAAGTTAGTCACAACAAAATAGTAGTTGAGACAAAGTCTCTTACCATAATGTAATCGGTCGAATCATATGACCAGAACATAATAACCCTAACATGAATCTTATAATAAAATTAATATAAATAGTATCATGTTATTATATATAAAATTTTATTACACATATACCACATACAATAAATAAGTGGCGAACAATGAAAATCTCCCATAAATGAAAGTGAGATGAGAAACCCCTTACCGTATGTTCGAGTGTGTTCATCATTTGATTTAATGACATGAATAATAAAATATATCTTCATTAATTAATAACTACAAAACCTCCTATACATTAAATTTATTTATTATAACCTTATTAGGTTCATCAATGTCCCTTTTTATGGGTTTAAGAGGTTCAATTTTCTTGTTTTGGAAGTATTTTCTTCCTTGGTTTTCATGATTTGTTTACTTATTTTCATGAATAAAAGTTCATTTGAATTGTGGTTAAACATAAATAATTGTTAGTATATCTTATTAATGAAATTAAGGTGATATAAATGGTCTAATAATAATTTTGGGTTATATACCATGATGACGATTCATTAGTTAAAAGTTTTTTATAAATATTCGGATTAACTTGGTCGTTTTGTTCATAATGAACTTGTTTTGTATTATTATTTTATATTATGAGTTTATAGGGATTAAAAAACATTAATGGGATTAAATATATATATTATTATCTGGTTCAACCTTTAAAATGGTTTCATGACCAGTAATGAAGGATAAAGTGAATAACAAAACTCCGTTGTCCACAAAGGTTATAAATTGGAACCTCATGTATGTTGATTTGGTTTATAAAAATAAAAGGGAGGGAGTAAGGATATTGATGATAGTTATTCCGTTAACATGATATAATTACAGTATATATATTATAATTTAGTTTATCATGTTCATTTGGATATAGGAGGTGTGGAGAGAAAAAGAAAAGAGATAAACTTGAAAATAAAAGAAAAGGTGAAAGATCCCTTATGAAAATTCGGCAGCCTAACAGTGTCGCTTAAAATTTCATAAAATAAAATGATGAGATAAAAAGGGTATATAATCATATTGAAATAAAAATTAAATTAATAATAACACATAAAATTAAACCCCAACATATGATAATGGAAAATCAAATAGATATCATAAAGGATGTGTCGACTAAAAAAGAGAATGAAGGATTCCCTTACCTTGTAGAGTAACTCCTAGATCTTGAAGGATGGGATCTTGGGGGCTTAAGGATACCTTGGGAGGACCCATAGGGAGGTAATATCACCATAAATTTGAGGATATTGAGTTTGGAATGAATGAAAACGAAGGGGTTGGGTGGGTATTTATAGAAATTAAGAGAGTTTTTTATTAATCAAAAGGGACACCTTGTTAGTGGTTTTTGCAAAACCATGGGCTTTCCCATGGTATTTTCCCATGTTTTAAGACACTTGGGACACCTCATGTCATAATATACAGTAATAAATTCTATCATCCCTTTATATTAATTAATACAACATTATTATGTCATTAAACTACTGAAAACTGAAATCTGTATTTTTACTATTCATGAAAAATTCAAGTATTTTAGAAAAATCCCAAAAATTCACCCTAACCATATTTCAATGTTTAGAATTAAAAAATGAACTCCATTTTTAGAAAATAATTTTCGAAGTATTTTTAATTTAATTTTTAAATAAAATAAAAGTTAATTTGAAAAATAACCTTTTAAAGGTATAATTAGTTTTGTATTACGCTGAAAAATAAATTAACTTATCATTATCTTATTACCATAAGAAATAAAAATATAATCATTATTTACTATTTCTAAGGGTCATATTGCTATTCATAACAGAATGTTACTATTCATCAAAAAATCAAGTTGGTTCTATCAGACTCTAAATGACTTACCGGTCACAACCCTAGCTGACCATTTATTAAAATTCAAAACATAGAAGTGGAAAATATATGTTTAATGGATAGCTTATTACTTTATACAATAATGTTTTGGTTCACAAAATCCATATTGCTTCATGTAATATATGTTATCTAATGAATATAAAGTATTTAATAAGAATATACCATAAAATGTTTGGGGTGTTATATTATTCCCTCCTTCGAAAATTTCATCCTCGAGATTTTATGTATGAAGCCCACCAAAAAGATGTGGGTGGTTCTTATTCATGAAATCCTCTGGTTCCCATGTTTCTTCCTCCATAATTTGGTTTCTCTAAAAAAACATTTGCTAGAAGAGTTGTCTGATTTCTCAATACCTGCTTCCTTATGTCAAAAATCTCGATAGGGTTTTCACAGTATGACAAATCAGGTTCCAATTCTATTTCTTCATATGTGAGTACATGCGTTGGGTCTGGTATGTATTTCTTTGACAATGAAACATGTAACACATTATGAACTTTAGATAGATTTGGTGCATCGCTAAATGGTAAGCTACAGCTCCAATTATTTCTAGAACTTCAAATGGTCTGATGTACCTGGGGCTCAGTTTCCCTTTCTTACCGAACCTTAGGACACCCTTCCATGGACTTACATTTACAAAGACATGATCTCCCACTTGAAATTCCAAATCCTTTCTCTGGTTGTCATCATAACTCTTCTGCCTACTTTGGGATGCTTTAATATGGGCTTGGATTGTCTTCGCCTTTTTGTGGTCTCTTTAATAAGTTTGGGGCCTATAAGTTTCCTCTCACCAACTTCGTCCCAACAAGTTGGAGTTCAAAATCCCTTTCCATATAATGCTTTATATGGAGCCATTTGAATACTAGAATGGAAACTATTAATGTATGAAAATTCCACCAAAGGAAAGTATTGATCCCAAATACCCTTGAAGTCAAGAGATAATGACCTCAGTATGTCTTCTAGAGTTTGAATAGTCCTTTCAGACTGTCCGTCGGTTTGAGGGTGATATGCAGTACTCATATGAAACTCAGTATTCAAAGCCTTATAGTGAATTTTTCAGAATTTTGATGTAAATCGTGGATATCGATTGGATACAATTGATAGAGGTGCACCATGAAGTCATACAACTTCATTAATATACAGTATTTCTAAGTGCTCAAGTGGTAAATCCTCTCTTATAGGAAGAAAATGTGCTGATTTTTTTGAGATGATCAACAATTACCCATATTGCATTGTTCCTTATAGTTTTCCTCTGTAGTCTGGTGATAAAATCCATCTTAATGTTATCCCAATTCCACATAGGAATAGGTAAGGGTTGCATCATTCATTTGGGATGTTGTCTCTCTGCAATCACTTGTTGAAAAACTAGACACCTTGACATGTAGTCATCAATTTCCCACTTCATATTATCCCACCAAAAATATTCCTTTTGATCTCTGTACATATTCGTGCTACCTGAGTGTATAGAGAAATTTGAGCTATGGGAACCATCTAATAGTTCCATTTTTTAGCCCAGGTACTGATGGAACACATAACCTCTTCCCAAATTTCGTAACTCCTTCTTTATACACGAAGTCAGCCAGTCTCCCATCCTGGACAACATTAATTTTCTTGTGCATATTCTCATCATCAGATTGAGATCTTTTTATCTTCTCTAATAAAGTTGGATTATAAATTATTTGAGAGAGAAAAGATGTTTCCCCTTTTTTAATATTTCCCATATCCATCTTTAGTAGATCCAAAAATATATGATCTCTCTCACTCCTCATTTGAGCAAGAAGTCCATGATCCTTCCTACTTAATGCATCTTCCACCTTATTCGCCATTCCTTGGTGGTAGTGTATTGAAAAATTGTAATCTTTGAGTAACTTAAGCCATCTCTTTTCCATCATGTTGAGTTATTTTTGTATGAAAAGGTATTTAAAACTCTTGTGGTCTGTATAAATCTCACATCTTTCTCTGTAGAGAAAATGTCTCCAAATTTTCTAAGCAAATATTATGGCTGCTAACTCAAGATCATGAGTTGGATAATTTTTATCATGGGTCTTCAACTGACTTGATGCATACTCAATAACTTTATCATTTTTCATAAGGATGCATGTAACAACCTGAGATTTTATAAGATATATTCTTTTTAATTTCTTTCATATCTTCGGTTGTACGTTACACCAAGATTATCTTGCGCTATACGCAACACCGTATTATCTTGCAGTATACGCAACACTAATCTTGGATCGTGTTACACACAATTTCAAGTTTGTTTGATAGTAGTTATTCTATGCAACATTGAGTATATATATATATATATATATTCAATGTATAAATGAAATATGGTTGGATTTTGTTATACGCAACAATAAAGGAGTCTAGCACAACACGCAACCCTGACTTGGCTTGCATTACACGCAATCGCGTCTTTCCTCGATAGCGTGTGTTGTACGCAATATCAAGTTTCACTAAACAATGATAAATGGTTATAATATTATTATGAACTAGCCGTTATGAATAGTAATAACCACTTTTTAAAATTTTATAAATTTTATCTTTCAAAATTGACTTCATTTTTGGATTCTGAATATCGAAATCAGCCTAGGGTAAAATTTTGGTATTTTTTTCAAAACTTTCAATTTCTGATGAATAGTGAAAACACTGGATTACTATTTAAAAACCGATTCTTTATTTAAATAATTATTTATTTTATTTAAATTTATTTTAGGTAAAAATTGATACATAATACCTATATAAGTTCAATGCAATTCATTTGAGTCATTTTATAATAATTTTAGATATATAAAAATTTTATTGAACTTTTCACCGTCTTTTACCCACCTCTTAGGAGAATTTGCAAATTTACATAAAACTTAATTTTACCGCTTCTCTGAATGGAATTTCAAAAATAAGAGAGACACGGTTGATTTTAGTAAGTAAAATTTGGTTCAATGAGATGAAAATAATTTTTGGTGAATAGTAACATTTTACTTTTTTTACCACGGTTAAAAGTAAATAGGGTAATCAAGGGTAAAACTGATATTATTATTACCCAAACACATGTCCTAATCCTATTGGATAAATGTAATTCGACCAAAAACAACCTTAGGAATAAAATATGACCATTTAGGCCAACTTGGATTAGATTAGGACATTTAATATTAATTTATTTGAAGAAGGGTTAAAATAGTTAAAATCAAAGTTTAATAAGTAAATAATTTTTAATTTAGGGTTATATATAAGATAAATTTGACAATTAGTATTCATTATAAAGATAAATAGATTTCCTACATAATGGTATTTTATTTGAAATTTTTATACATTATATAAGTTAATTTATTTATGACACAATGATGATGCAGTAATTATCTTATTAATGAAATTTTGACATAATTGATGTTATAAATACCCAAATAAATGTAATTTGAGAATTTTTATGAATTAAAATAATTTTCTAGGTTAATATTACATTTTAGTATTGATTTAATTAATCTTTTTCGAACTAATCATTCTGTTATGATTTTCACAAAAATAAATTACCAAATAGTGTCAAAATTGACATAAAATAGTTTTTAAAACAAATATTATATTATTAATTTTTATTTTATTCCTAAAAATATAAGGTTCTTCCAAATGACTTATATAAGGTTTTATATATTAATAATAAACAACTTGGGGTTATTTTGTCTTGTTATAGTATGTTTATTAACCTTAGAGTGTAAGAAAACAAGAAGACATGGTAAAAGTAAAATTATTTAACTTAAAGTTAAATCTAAATGATAATGTTAAACTGGAACCCTAAACTTGTATAAATTATATTGTATGAGAGGATTTCGACCCATACCCAACTTAGCTTCTAAATAAATCAATTTGGAGTTATTGAAAACCGAATATGGCTTTATAATAAAATAATATTTTTAGTTTTTCCAAAGGTGCCCCTCTCCTCCCTTATAAAAGGGCACCTCATCCCTCTCTTCCTCAAACCACTTTGAGCCTTCAAGCTCAGAAACCCCTACCAAATTCTCTTCTCCACTTCCCTAGAAACATCCTAGATGTACTGGTCTTCTTCAAAGACCAAGTTTAGTGCCCTAAGAGGAGGTCTCAAGGAGGGGCTTCAAAGAAGAGGTAATGTTTGTTCCCGATTCTTTCAACTTTATTTCTTCTCCTACTTCTTCTTCTTTAGTTGTTTAATTATGAAGTAATAACATCAGTATAACTAATATACTGATATGTTATTATAAATATTAAACAACCCCATTTCACCTTCTATCCATCCTACGGAAAACAAAATCACCGCGCGTGCGTACGTACGGAATACCGTCTCCACGCCGTGGTGTAATCTGTTTTTCCACCAACACCTTACATTGATGGGTATAATGGTGTAAAGAATAACTATATATGGTTATTATAACATAATACTGATTCTTATATATTATACCATTCACTCCAATTCTATTCAATAATTATGGGAACAATATCATCGCCCGTACGTACGTACGGACTACCGTCTCCGCGACGTGATGAGATTCATTCTCCATGTTAACCATACATGAATGATCATAAAGTTTATATAATGAATAATTATGAAATATATGAAATAATAATGCTAATTTATTTATATATATATATATTTATTTATTTCATCTATTTAGTTTCATTCAATTCAATAGGGAAACGAAAACAACGTTCATGCGTACGTACGGCCTACTGTCCCCATGAACGGTGTATTTCATTACTTTTATAGATCTATAATATATATGTATATGATGAATATATATTATATATAAATCATTTTTTACATTCTGGAATTATGTAAATCAGGATATAAGTAATAATATCAAGAATGACAAGTCGAAACACATACGATAAATAAAATGATTTTACCCAAAACGATGCTTTAACATGGAATTTACAAAAGAACGGGTAATATAAAGTCATAAGTGAAACATATATGATATCATAATAATAAATATTATTATTTAATAATTCAGTAACATTATTTAAATCATTATACAGAAGGTTCGGATCCATACAAAGCATATCAGACCTAAGGTAACGGATAATTATTCCAATCTCATTCTTATCCGAGATTGTTTATTCGTAAGTATTTACTGGGGTTATATTTATCATCAATGTCCCTGATTTCTAAGAAGGGTTTCATATATTTTTAATGTCCTTTTTACCCTTTTTTGACTTTTACTACATGGTATGTAAGGAATCTTTCTTTTGTTTACGTTATGAGGAACTTTTTTGACTTTTCTGGCAAAAGTACGAGAAGAATGTTTTTTTTAACTTATACAGCATGAAATGGTTTTTACAGTTTTATAAAGCCTTATTTTCATGAATCTTCCTTCAAAAGATTTCATTACTATTTCCTACAAAATATCTTTCTTTAAAAAATGCATGCCATTTTGTGAAAAGAAAATGATTTTAAAGAAGAAAGGATATTTTCCTCAAGAATTCATTTCACGTGTTTTATCAAAACCATTTTCCATATAAGATGACATTATTTCATATGTTTATGTTTCAAGTTTAATGTCTCTATGATTTACATGGTTTAGATTTTCTTATAATGAAATATCCATTTGTTTTATATGGATTATGTGATGATGGGATGATGTTTATGAAACCCATTTTATTCTTGGGGTTATGATGAATGTTTTAAGTTTATTTTGTGGCACAAGTAAGAATGATTTCATTATGAGATGGGTGGGACCTATATATCCTTCCAATGCATTGGTTAAAGATTTATATCTCATGAGATAGACATGGCTGGAATGGTAAGTTAATCTAGTTCAGTGTTACAGGACTGAAATGAGGAGTGAACTCGATTCAGAAAGGGACTTTGTCCACTAAGATGGTCTTGGCAGCAATGCCTTGACTACTATGGAAATCCTAACATGTGCTGAATAGTTTCCACAATTACATGTTTTATTCCCATTATATTTTATCATGGTTGATGTTCCATTATGATATATGCCTTATGTACTTCCACTATTTATGTCTTTGCTCAAGATTTTGATGTTTAAATTTCATGTTCATGTTTTTGCTTTCAAATGTTTATGGATTGTTTTATGTTCTCTATGTTTTCCCTTACTAAGAATTTGAGCTCACCCTTTTTATGTTTTCTTTTCCCCTAGGATTAGAAGAAAGATTTTAGGTAAGGAAACAAAAAGAGGAAGATATTTATGGGAGATGTTGAAGATCTTTCATCACGATTAGAAGATTATTTTTCCAAGTTTCCAAAGACACTAAACTATTACGGTCCTTGTGTGTCTGTTTTCATTATGTATTAAGTATTCCGAAAAAGTAATGTAATGTATATGTACATCAAGCTTCGAGTCTCTACATTTGGTATCAAAGGAAAGGTTTAGTTAACCTTTGGAAACTAGGATGCGAAAACTTTAGTGAAATCCCTAGAGATATTTCTAAGGTATGTATAGGGATTTCCCTAAGGTTAAGTATATGTATAGGTTATAGTCCTAGAATTGCACTAATGATCATATAATTAAACCTAAGATGTTAGATATTGAAGGTACTCCCCCTTTATTATGTTTTTTTCCCTAGCATGATTTTTTCCTCTCACAGAATTCTTTTTGTGTTTCAGTCAATGGAGGGAACCAGAAGGAATTAGGTTAACATTGAATCCAATGGACAAATTGGTGACTATGAGCAAAAAAATTGCATAATGCCTAGAGAGAAAGATATTGTGATTATGCCGAATCAGTCATCGCGATATATGATTAACAAGGTGAAATTTAGTGGTTTGCCTAATTCATCAAATAAGAGGAAGATAGACTTTTATGCACGTTCGCATATTGAGGAGCATAAAGAATGGAAGATTGAGATTTCTAAAGAAGGGAAGAAGAACCTTGAGGAATACCTCAAATGGAGGGATAGATGTTATCTGTGTGGAGAAAAGGTTCATAGAGTGACAGACTGTTATGGAGTTCAATGTCTTATTTGTGGAGAACATGGGCATTACCCAACTCAATGCCCTGACCTAAAAAGTTAGTTTTAAATCAATGATGGACTTATTCCAGGACAATCATTGAAGAGGATGGATTTAAGTGTTTATGTATTGGTATTCAAGAATAATGTTGTTGAGGTACTTTTGTGGTGTATTAGAATATTTTTGTATTAGTCTATTGTGGTTTTCAATAATTTTATGGTACCGGTTACCATGAAAAGTGATTCAAATATTTTGGAAAGAAAATGATATGCGCATAATGAAGGGATAAGAAGATAATGGGATGTTTTATTGTATTCATGAGCTCATTATTGATATAAGGACTAAGTGATATCATGGTTTGAGTATATAGAATTTTGAGGATTTTGGTATGTGGAAAGTGTTAACTTTTAACTGCATTCATGTTTTCACTAAGGTTCAATGGGTATTCATTCTTCAAGAGAATACATGATTAAGGTATTCACATGTTTGTAATTTGAGAAAAAAGATATATCTTATGATATATGGGGGATAAATGATGGAATTCACATGATTGTTATGTGACATTTAAAGTAATCATTTTCTTTATACTATGATCTTGGACCGAAGTATTTTAGAAAATCCTAAATATTGGAATGGATTATGTTGGACATAAGTTAGTATTGTTTAAGGATAGAACTTTTTTTTCGATATTATTGATGGGATGTTATAGTAATGTAGTTTTAGAAAAAAGAAAACCTGTAGGACGTGCGACAGCCCATCGTGTCAGACAAGGCTATAGGAATCGAACCCACAACCGAAGTGCGCCAGGCCTTTATCGCCTACCACTGGCCTACAGGAAGTATCTGGTTAGTAGAAACTAGTTTTATTTTACTAAGAGGCATGATAGATTAAGTATAAGTTCATTTTTGGAATCGTATACGATTAACCTCACCATATATGGACTTATTTATATTTGATAACTTTTGCTAACCTTTTGTTTGAAACAAATAGAATGACCGATCATTCTATCACATGATCTGTTAACACTTCACGAATAACAAATTCAACTTCATTTCTTTAAGAGATGAAGTGGAAATTGTTCAAAGCAAGAACAACAGTGAGATTGTACCAAAATCAAGTAAGTATTTCTTTTAATTCAAAAATTCTTCAACTTTAGGGAAATAATCTTGAATACAAAAAAAATTTTGTCCTAGTGTCCTTATATCCGATGAATCAGATGGTACCTTAAAGTATCACAAATTTATGGCTTTGTGATTGTTGGCTTTTTCATAGCCATATTCTCTACCACTCTCTATCAGAACTTGATGGTTAGATTTTTCGTCCATATATATATATTCACCTATGATCTCTTATATAGAAACTCAATGATGAGTTACTTTGGGTAATCGTTAAATTTCATACTTTAGTTTTTAAAATTAAGTTTTAGTATTCCTTTTTACGATGTGGGTTTCAATGAATAGTAAACGATTTATAACCCCGACGAATTTCAAGGGAGAAATTCATTTTAAGGGGGGTAGAATATAACAACCTGAGAATTTATAAGATATATTCTTTTTAATTTCTTTCATATCTTCTATTGTATGCTACACCAAGATTATCTTGCGCTATACACAACACCGTATTATCTTGCAGTATACGCAACACTAATCATGGATCGTGTTACACACAATTTCAAGTTTGTTTGATAGTAGTTATTCTATGCAACATTGAGTATATAAATATATTCAATGTATAAATGAAATATGATTGGATTTTGTTATATGCAAAAACAAATGAGTATAGCACAACACACAACCCTGACTTGGCTTGCATTACACGCAATCCCAACTTTCTTCGATAGCGTGTGTTGTACGCAATATCAAGTTTCACTAAATAATGATATGTGGTTATAATATTATTATTAACTAGCCATTATGAATAGTAATAACCACTTTTTGAAATTTTATAAATTTTATCTTTCAAAAGGGACTTCATTTTTGGATTCGTAATATCGAAATTAGCCTAGGGTGAAATTTTGGTATTTTTTTGAAAACTTTCAATTTTGATGAATAGTGAAAACACTGGATTACTATTTAAAAACCGACTCTTTATTTAAATAATTATTTATTTTATTTAAATTTATTTTAGGTCAAAATTTATACATAATACCTATATAAGTTCAATTCAATTCATTGGAGTCATTTTATAACAATTTTAGATATATAAAAATTTTATTGAACTTTTCACCGTCTTTTACCCACCTCCTAGGAGAATTTTCAAATTTACATAAAACATAATTTTACCGCTTCTGTGAATAGAATTTCAAAAATCCGAGAGACACGGTTGATGTTAGTAAGTAAAATGTGGTTCAATGAGATGAAAATAATTTTTGGTGAATAGTAACTTTTTACTTTTTTTACCACGGTTAAAAGTAAATAGGGTAATTAAGGGTAAAAATGATATTATTATTACCCTAACACATGTCCTAATTCTATTGGATAAGTGTAATTCGACAAAAAAACAACCTTAGGAATAAAATATGACCATTTAGGCCCACTTTGATTAGATTAGGACATTTAATATTAATTTATTTAAAGAAGGGTTAAAATAGTTAAAATCAAAGTTTAATAAGTAAATCATGTTTAATATAGGGTTATACATAAGATAAATTTGACTATAAATATTCATTAGAAATATAAAAATATTTCCTACATAATCGTATTTTATTTGTAATTTTTAGACATTATGTAAGTTAATTTATTTATGACACAATGATGATGTAGTAATTATCTTATTAATGAAATATTGACATAATTGATGTTATAAATACCCAAATAAATGTAATTTGAGAATTTTTATGAATTAAAATAATTTTATAGGTTAATATGACATGTTATTATTTATTTAATTAACATTTTTCGAACAAATCCTTCTGTTATGATTTTCACAAAAATCAATTACCAAATAGTGTCAAAATTGACATAAAATAGTTTTTGAAACAAATATTATATTATTAATTGTTATGTTATTCCTAAAAATCTAAGGTTCGTAAAAATGACTTATATAAGGATTTATATATTAATAATAAACAACTTGGGGTTTTTTTGGCTTTTTATAGTATGTTTATTAACCTTAGAGTGTAAGAAAACAAGAAGACACGGTAAAAGTAAAATTATTTAACTTAAAGTTAAATCTAAATGATAAGGTTAAAATAGAACCCTAAACTTGTATAAATTCTATTGGATGAGAGGATTTCGACCCATAAAAACCTTAGTTTCTAAATAAATCAATTTGAAGCTATTAAAAATAGAATATGGATTTATAATAAAATAATATTTTTAGTTTTTCCAATGGTGCCCCTCTCCTCCCTTATAAAAGGGCACCTCCTCCCTCTCTTACTCACACCACTTTGAGCCTTAAAGCTCGGAAAAAACCCTGAAAACTTATCTTCTCCACTTCCTTAGAAACATCATAGAGGTCCTGGTCTTCTTCAAAGACCATGTTTAGTGCCCTAAGAGGAGGTCTCAAGGAGGTGTTTCAAAGAAGAGGTAATGTCTGTTACCGATTCTTTCAACTTTATTTCATCTTATACTTATTCTTATTTTGTTGTTTCATTATGAAGTAATAACATCAGTATCACTCATATAATGATATGTTATTATAAATATGAAACAACCCCATTTCACGTTCTATCCATCCTACAGAAAACAAAATCACCGCGTGTGCGTACGTACGGAATACTGTCTCCACGTCGTGGTGTAATCTGTTTTTTCACCAACACCTTACATGGAGGGGTATAATGGTGTAAAGAATAACTATATATGGCTATTAAAACATCATACTGATTCTTATATATTATACCATCCACTCCAATTCTATTCAATAATTATGGGAACGATATCATCGCTCGTGCGTACGTACGGACTACCGTCTCCACGACGCGATGAGATTCATTCTCCATGTTAACCATACATGAATGATCATAAAGTTTATATAATGAATAATAATGAAATATATGAAATAATAATTCTACTGTATTTATATATATATATATATATATATATTTCATCTATTTAGTTTCATTCAATTCAATAGGGAAACGAAAACAACGTTCATGCGTACGTACGGCCTACTGTCTCCATGAACGGCGTATTTCATTACTTTTATAGATCTATAATATATATGTATATGATGAATATATATTATATATAAATCATTTTTTACATTCTGGAATTATGTAAATCAGGATATAAGTAATAATATCAAGAATGACAAGTCGAAACACATACGATAAATAAAATGATTTTACCCAAAACGATGCTTTAACATGGAATTTACAAAAGAACGGGTAATATAAATTCATAAGTAAAACATATATGATATCATAATAATGAATATGATTATTTAATAAGTCAATAACATTATTTAAATCATTATACAGTAGGTTCGGATCCATACGAAGCATATCGGACCTAAGGTAAGGGATAATTATTCCAATCTCATTCTTATCCGAGATTGTTTATTCGTAAGTATTTACTGGGGTTATATTTATCATCAATGTCCATGATTTATAAGAATGGTTTAATGTATGTTTAAAGTCCTTTTTACCCATTTTTGACTTTTACTACATGGTATGTATGGAATCTTTATTTTTTTATGTTACGAGGATCTTTTTTTACTTTTCCGGCAAAAGTACGAGAAAAATGTTTTTTTAACTTATACGGCATGAAAGGATTTTTACTGTTTTATGAAGCCTTATTTTCATGAATCTTCCTTCAAAATATTTCATGACTATTTCCAAAAAAATCTCTTTCTTTTAAAAATGCATGACATTTTGTGAAAAGAAAATTATTTTAAAGAAGAAATGATATTTTCCTCAAGAATTCATTTCAAGTGTTTTATCAGAACCATTTTCCGTATAAGATGACATTATTTCATATGTTTATGTTTCAAGTTTAATGTATCTAGGATTTACATGGTTTCACTTTTCTTATGATGAAATATACATTTGTTTTATATGGATTATGTGATGATGGGATGATGTTTATGAAACCCATTTTATTGTTTGGGTTATGATGAATGTTTTAAGTTTATTTTGTGGAACAAGTAAGAATTATTTCATTATGAGATGTGTGGACCCTATATCTCCCTCCAATGCAATGGGTAAATATTTATATCTCATGATATAGACATGGATGGAATGGTAAGTTAATCCGGTTCAGTGTTACAGGACTGAAACGAGGAGTGAACTCGATTTAGAAAGGGACTTTGTCCACTAAGATGGTCTTGGCAGCAATGCCTTGGCTATTATGGAATCATAACATGTGCTGAATGGTTTCTACAATTACATGTTTTATTATCATTATATTTTATCATGGTTGATGTTCCATTATGATATATTCCTTACGTACTTCCATGATTTATGTCTTTGCTCAAGATTTTGATGTTTAAACTTCATGTTCAAGTTTTTACTTTCAAATGTTTATGGATTGTTTTATGTTCTCTATGTTTGCCCTTACTAAGAATTTGAGCTCACCCTTTTTATTTTTTCTTTTCCCCTGGGATTAGAAGACATATTTTAGGTAAGGAAAAAAAGGGGAAGATATTTATGGGAGATGATGAAGATCTTTCATCACGATTAGAAGATTATTTTTCTGATTTTCAAAAGACACTAAACTATTACAGTCCTTGTGTGTCTGTTTTCATTATGTATTAAGTATTCCAAAAAATTAATTTAATGTATATGTACATCAAGCTTCGGGTCTCTACAACGCATCCCAACCCATTCTTTGATTCATCGATGTATATAAAAAATCCATCACTTCTAGATGGAAGAGTCAAAATTGGAGCATTGACCAATATTCTTTTCAATTCATCGAAGAATTTTGTACACTCTTTTTTCCACACAAACTTAACTCCTTTATATGTGAGCTTGGTTAGCGGGTTAGCCAGTAATGTGAAATTCTAAATGAAATGCCGATAGTAACCTGCTAATCCAATAAAACTGTGTACCTCAGTTATGTTTGTTGGCGTTGTCCAATCTTGGATTGCCTTTGTCTTCGTAGGATCAACTAGGATTCCATCCTTAGAGACAATATGGCCTAGAAAAAAACTGATTGAAGCTAGAATTTTCACTTGCTAAACATCCCATATAATTCATTTCTTATAAGAGTTTTCAGAATAATTTTCAATTGATCCTCATGATCTTCATAGCTTTTTGAGTATACCAGGATATCATCGATGAATACCATAAAAACTTTATCATGATATTCCTTGAAAAAACTATTCATTAAATCCATGAAAATAAATGGTTTATTCCTCAGTCCAAATTGAATCACTGTAAACTCATAATGTCCATACATGGTTCAAAATACTATCTTTGGAATATCATTCTTCCTCACACGCAGTTGATGATATCTAGATTGAATGTCAATCATTGAAAAGTATTTAGATCCATGAAGTTGATCAAATAAATCATCAATCTGGGGCATAGGATACTTATTATTTATTGTAATAGTATTTATTTCCCTCAATCAATGCATAGCCTCATGGATCTATCTTTTTTCTTGACAAACAAGACCAGGGCTCCCCATGGAGAAACACTATGTCTAATAAATCCTTTGTCATTCAACTCCTCTAGTTGTTTTTTTAGCTCCACTGACTCCAAAGTGGCCATTATATAGGGGGTCATTGATATAGGTCTTGAACTAGGAATTAAGTCAATGGAAAACTCAATTTCATGCTCTGAAGGATGTCCAGGTAAATCCCATGGAAACGCATCAATTTATTCTTGCACTATATGCACATATTCATTTTGAATATTTCTTTCCTCACCCATAGTTATTGGGTTCTCTTCCTCTATAATAATTTCATTCAATATATCTATTGGGGGTGGGTCTAGATAAGAATCAGATGGTGAGGTCACCACTCTAAAGATAAGATATTCTACACCATTTTCAAAAATTGTAACTTTTTTTCTTGTAATAAATCTTCGCATCATAGTTTGACAGCCAATTCATACTGAGAATTATATAAAATCTAGTAATTAGTATGATGATAAGGTTAGAAACTAAATCACTTTTATGTGTCATGAGGGGAACTATTTGACATGCCTTTGTTACAATAATGCACCCCCTGGTATTTTTTACTAATAACTCCTTTATTAAATCAAATTGGACATATATAATTTTCTTGGAAAACAGGGAAGATATAAATGAATGTGATGATCCAAAATCAAATAAAGTGTTGTCAAAGTTTGAGGAAACAATTAAATTACCTACCACCACACCATTAGGAACTTCAACTTCTGCGGTTGTAATCACATAATCTCTCCCTTGTTCTCTTGGCTTTTTATGAGGCATGTTTCTTTGGCACTTAAGACACTAATTTTAATATTGTCCCATCTCTCCACAATTGTATCATTAAACATAATCAAATTGTTTCTTCCCCATTCATTCATGAGATATATGACCCATTACTCCACACTTATAGTAGAATCCCATGCCTTTTTAGCATTTCCCAAGATGGTTCTTTCCACAGTTTTCGCATAATGGGAATTTCTTCATTCTCTTGTTTTTCTTTGGCTCTTCACCTTTCCCTTGGTTATTAGAGTCACTCTTTTTATCTTGGTTCCCCTTGAGAAAATTTGATCTAGAAAATTCCTTCTCTGTTTTTATGGCACTTGATACAATTTAATCATATGATGAAAATGTTTGGGAAGCCAGTGCCCTTCGAAGACTTGGCTTAAGACCTTCAAAGAAATGATCAATCTTATCTGTTGAGTCTTATACGTTATCTATGGAATACATGTATAGCCTTGTGAAGGTATCCTCATACTCTGCAACACTATCTTCTTCCCTTTGTTTTAAGCTAAGTAATTTCCTCTTCATTTCGGTTCGTTGCTCATGAGGGAAATATTTTTCCAAAAATATTTCCTTAGAATTCCCCCATTCCATATCTTCTATTTATTCTTCCTATGTGGTATTCTGAATCAAGGACCACCATTGATCAGCATCGCCCATGAGACAATATACTGCCAGTACTAAATTTTCATTGTCATTTCATCTTAATGCCATGAATATCTTTTCAAGGGACTTGATCCATTGCTCAGCAACCACTGGGTTAGTAGTCTCGTTGAAAGATGGGGTCTTCTACTGTATGAAACAATCCAACACATGTGTGGAATGGTTATTCATTACAACCTAATTAATTTGTCCCAATATGGTTATGATCTGATCTTCTCCAACATTGACTATGTTGACTTTCTCAGTATGAAGATCCCTACCTTGCCCACGAGTATTGATTCCCCATCTTCCATTAGATGCCATTTGTAAATAATGTAACACGCTAGATTAGGGTATGATTCATAATATATAATCTTAAATTAAAAAAAAGTAATGATAAATTGAGATTCTATGCATGGCTAATCCCATAATCAGAAAAATGGTTTCTTTCAGGAATAATTTAAATTTGAATCATTCAAAATAGTTTGTAATGAAAACATGAATTATCATAAGTGTATCCCTTGGGAGTGTCATAACCAAGAGTGCATCAAGGCACATTTTCATGCACTAGTTCCTATTCTAGTCTAGCTCAAAGCGGTTTTTTTCAGGTTTTACCCCTAGATACATTTGTGCCAGAGCTACCTCTACCAACTCATATCCAGACAGGGATGCATTGCTTGAAAGATCCACATAATCTATTCCTTACCAAAATACCAAGACGTTCTTGTACATTTATCCTCAAATAATACCTTCGGGATTTGTTTTCTACAATATATTTTCTACTCCAGTTTCCAAGTTTTCTACTAAACTTCCTCTGATACCAACTGTAACACCCTGACCCCTCTAGACTGGAGGTGGTGCATTATTTATGTAAGAACCCGGTTCTTATTTTTGTGATATGGTCTTCTTCTTTTCTCTTTTCCTTAAGTGTTTTTTGAGAAAATATGGAAAATGGGGGAAAATCCTAAATTTTGGAACTACACACCGTGTACTTTATCCACACGTCGTGTACTTTTGGTCGTGTTGGGATGAGTACACGAGGCATGTGGCCATGTCAGCGACGAAGGGTGTAGGAACCGACTACACGCCGTGTAGTGGTATTTTACACACTGTGTAGTCAGTCAGCAGGCCTAAACAGTAAGGAAGTGGTGTAGCCACTAGATGGGTGATAGTACAGACCGTGTACTTGGGAGTACATTCTGTGTACTCATGTCAACGGATGAACAGTGTGGTGGTGACGCTGGAGGAACAGTTAAATGAAGGAAGTACACGTCGTGTACTCAGAAGTACATGTCATGTAATTTGTTTTTTCATATTAAAACAGGCAGTAGCCTCCTCATTTGGTAGAGGGGGCATTTGAGCTGTTTTGGAGTCAAAGGAGGACGGCCGAACCTTTTAAGATCCTCCGAGTGTTCGTCTGGAATCAGTTTCCGCCTCGGATGACCTCGTTGGAACCGCACGGGTAAGGGCTTTCATCTCCTTGGCTAATTCTTACCAATTCTTCTACTAACAGGAGTTATTTGAGGTTAAGCGATTTTTGTTCTTTATTAGATCTCCGTCGTTCTTGGGAATTTCTGGAGTCTTCATTTGGGTATAACGTTTGTTGGCATATAAGGTAGGTGGCTTGGTGTTAATTTTTCCAATTGTCATGTGTTCTGTGCATTTTTGTGCCACGAACCCATGTTCGGGTGCCGTGTGGCTGAGGCCATTGCTATATTTAACATCCATAAATTATTAAGTATTTAATTATGATATTAAAATGTTGTTTGGGATCATTTCTTGGATCCAGGACCACCCCAGGGGTGTGTTCCACTGTTTAGCCATTTGGACAGGATACCCGAGGGTATGCCTTTAAAGTAGTACTTGTAAAATTTCCTCGAGAGGAATTGATTGTTTACTGTATATTTTAATGTTGGGAATGACCCGGTTACCTGTTTAGCCTGAGGGCGTTGTTGTGATTATCATGTGGGCACTGCATTGTATTAGCCTAAGGGCGTGCATGTATTAGCCTGAGGGAAACATCCTATTTCACCTGTGGGAAACCTTTCGTGCCTGAGGGCTTGACTTCTATGCCTGAGGGCGACACTTCCTACACCTGAGGGAAATTTCTGTTACGCCTGAGGGCAATACCTGCGGGTTGGATTCTGTATAGCCTGAGGGAAAGATTGAGGGCATGGTTTACTATTTAGCCTGAGGGAACGGTTCTGGTTGGCCTGAGGGCTTGGTGCTGTTGAGCAAAAAAATGTTACTAAATTAAATGAATTAAATGAATAACCAAATGAAATTTAATTGTTAAGTTAGTTACTTTTTAGTACTTCTTAATTTATTGCATTTTACTATTGCACACTATTGTTGCATGCTTACACGCATTTGGGCACGAGCCTTTGGTGGGTGCCTACTGAGATATATTTCTCACACCCTGTTTGGGTCACGCTTTTCAGCCTAAACAGATTACGTTTCTGTAGGTTTAGATAGGGGCAAGAGTCCCTATACAGGTACTTGACTGTTGCTGAGGAGTAGGAGGGCATGGGACCGAGACTAGGATCGCGATGTTGCTGCCTGCTGTTTGCTTTATTTTGTTGTACTGTATTGATTTATAACATGCTCTAGCTGTTTTCTTAGTACTTGAGGCATGTAGCATCACTATTTATTTATTGTTGATTATTTCTATTGTGTATGGTTTACTGCTTTCGCTATTCGTTGTATGTTTTATTTTTTATTCCGCCGCGCTACACTTTGACATATGAGGGCATAGTTTCCCCACTATCAGACCTGGGCCCTCACTGCTAGTCGGCAGCCTCTGTCGTTTGGGGAAATGCACTTGAGGTTACGTGACGAACCGGGTTCGGGGCACCCATTGAGTGGCACCCGGAACCAGGACTTTACAACTTGTTATATAGGCATGGTTAAGAGGAATGAAATACCAAAGGAACAATCAGTTTAGTAGTCTTGAAGAACCTAGATACATAAATGTAACTCAAATTACATTGGAAAATGTTACAAAATACAATTTATAACAAAACTAAAAACAACATCCATATGAATTCAATAAACGATCTCCTCTTCATCTCCTGTTGAAGGTAAACAATGAAAGGGGTTAGCTCAAATGTCTATTAAGGGTTGAAAATGGTGGAACCAGGAATCAATAATAACTAAATTGTAAACAATTTGACATAATCAACATGGAATGGTGAATAAATGAAAAACTCACGCTGTTAATAAACTTAGAATGAAACTGCATCCATATATTTTGTTGTAGTGGAAACCTCTTGGATACTAATAACTGATAATGAATAAAGAGAATGGTTATTAATTAAACGTCATGTATCTGACACATGATACCATAATACCGTTAAAACAGTTTAGTTTTGTGGGTAGATACCTATCTTATTTTTGGAAACAAACTTGAAGGTTTTGTCACCAACTGATTTGTCTCATGAGACCTATCGATGCATCGAGGGGATATAGTGGGCCCCAACCACTACTTCATGTCCAAATAATTATTTATACATTTATCCAATGAAAGAGAAATATTCCTTTCCAATATCCGTAGAGAGTAGAATATACAGATTTATCAATATTTCTATAATTAAAATAATTTTCCAAATAAACACCGTATGTAAAATTGTATACGGTTTAGACAACAAACATATACATGACATGAGATTATGGATATTTAATATAAATATAATTTCAAATGAAAAGTGATCTCAAATGGGTATTAGGTACACCACATAAGTATTATTAGGTGCAATATAGAAAGTTAGTCACAACAAAATAGTAGTTGGGATAAAGTCTCTTACCGTAATGTAATCAGTAAAATCATATGACCAGAACATAATAACACTCAAATGAATCATATAATAACATGAATATAAATATAATCATGTTATTATATATCAAATGTAAGTACACATATACCACATACAATAAATAAGTGGCGAAAAATGAAAATATCACAGAAATGAAAGTGAGATGAGAAACCCCTTACCTTATGCTCGAGTGTGTTCTTCATTTGTTTTAATGACCTAAATAATAAAATTTAGCTTTATTAATTAAAAACTCCGGAATATCCTATAAATTTAATTTATTTATTATAACCTTATTACATTCATTAATGGCCCTTTTTATGGGTTTAAGAGGTTCAATTTTCTTTTTTTTGGAATCATTCTCTTCCTTCGTTTTCATGATTCGTTTACTCGTTTTCATGAATAAAAGTTCATTTGAAATGTGGTTAAGCATACAAAATTGTTAATATATCTTATTAATGATATTATGGATATATAAATGGTCTTATAATGATTTTGGGTTATATAACATGATGATGATTCATTAGTTAAAATTTTATTACAAATATTCGGATTAACTTGGTTGTTTTTTTCATAATGAACTTGTTTTGTATTACTATTTTATATTAAGAGTGTCTAAGGATTACAAAACATTAATGAGATTAAATAAATATATTAATATCTGGTTCAAACATTAAAGTGGTTTCATGACCAGTAATGAAGTATAAAGTGAATAATGGAACTTCGTCGTCCACAAAGGTTATAAATTGGATCCTTATGGATGTTGATTTCATTTATAAAAATAAAAGGGAGCGAGTAATGATATTAATGATAGTTCTTACATTCACATGATATAATTACATTATATAGATGATACTGGAGTTTATCATGGTAATTTGGACAGATGAGGTGAGGATAGAAAAATAAAATAGATGAACTTGAAAATAAAAGAAAAGGTGAAAGATCCCTTATAAAAATTCGGCAACCTAACAACATCGCTTAAAATTTCATAAAATAAAATGATGAGAGAAAAAGTCCATCTCATCATATTAAAATAAAAATTACATTAATAAGAACACATAAAATTAAACCCCAACATATGAAAATGTAAAATCAAATAGATAACATAAAGGAAGTGTCGACTAAAAGAAGAGAATGAAGGATTCCCTTCCATTGTAGAGTAACTCCTAGATCTTGAAGGATGGGACCTTGGGGGCTTAAGGACACCTTGGGAGGACTCCTAGTGAGGTAATAACACCAGATATTAGAGGATATTGAGTTTTAAATGAATAAAAAAGAAGGGTTGAGTGGGTATTTATAGCAATTAAGAGAGAGTTTTTTTAATTAAAAGGGACACCTCGTTAGTGGTTTTCGCAAAACCATGGGCTTTCCCATAGTATTTTCTCATGGTTTAAGCCACTTGGGACACCTAAAGTCATAAGATACTATAAAAAATTCGACCATTCCTTTATTTTAATTATTACATCATTATGATGTCATTAAACTACCGAAAAATCACATCTGTATTTTTACTATTCACAAAAAAAATCAAGTATTTTAGAAAAATCCCAAAAGTTCACCCTAACCATTTTTCGACATATAGAATTAAAAATTGAAGTCCATTTTTATAAAATAATTCTCTACATATTTTTAATTTAATTTTTAAATAAAATCAAATTTAATTTGAAAAATAACATTTTAAAGGTATAATTAGATTTGTATTACATTGAAAAATCAATTAACTTATCATTATTTTATTACCTTAAGAAAATAAAATATAATAATTATTTACTATTTATAAGGGTCATATTACTATTCATATTACTATTCATAAGGGAGTGTTAATATTCATCCAAAAATCAAGTTGGTTATATCAGACTCTAAATGACTTACTGGTCACAACTCTAGATGATCATTTTTTGAAATTCAAAACATATAAGTGGAAAATTTATTTTTAATGGATAGCTTATAAATTTTTCCTATAATGTTTTGGTTAAAAAAATACTTATTTCTTCATTAAATATATGTTATCTAATGAATATAATGTATTTAATAGGAACATACCATAAAATTTTTAGGGTGTTATAATGATAATGTCATTTGTGTGTACATCAGACTATCACCTCGCGAAGCGATGTGATTCATTCACTCTTTACATGGAATGTATTTAGAATGGATTTAATATTAATTTTTTATGTATATGACATAAAAATTATTTTTTAATGATAATATATTTCATTAAAGTTTCTTTTTTTAACCCAAAAAATGAATAAAAAATAGTGTTAATGCGTATGTATGGCTTACCGTCTCCATGAACGGTGTATTTTATTTTTTTCCCACTAAATTATATGGACTAATAGAAATACATATATAATGAATATATATGATATTTATATAATATTTATCATTCTGTATATTATGAGACCATGATCTAAGAAAGAGGACCATAAGTATCAAATCAAATCACACATGAAAAATAAAGAGGTTATTGCCTGAAAGGTAACTTTAACATAAAATCGTTAATAAACGATTAATAAATGGTCATAAGAAAATTTTATAAAGTATTATATATATGAATATAGTTCACTAATAGTTTTATAATAAATTTATATATATTATACATGAGTTTTTAATGAGTATGATGGAAGTCAATACAAAAGGTAATGGATTTTTCTCTCAAGTTGCCATCTTTGAGACGTATGTTATGTTATAAAACTATATTCTTTTAAAAGGTGTATATACAGCCCCATTCACATGGAAAATAATAAATTTATTCAACATCATGATATTTTATGTTTCATTTTATTTTATTACTTCATGGTTCTTATGATTCGATGTTACTAAAGTTTTGATGATCTTATATTACAATCTCATCATTTATCGGGATTGTTTATGATTAAGTCACCAATATTGAAATATCATGATGTAACTCTCAGAAAATATCATTAATTTTCTTATCTTATAGTTATACATGATATAATAAATTTATTATACCATTTTTTCACTCTTTGGTACTTAAAATAATAATAAAATGTTTTTATGAAAATATGACATTATTTCTATCTTCGGTTGGAAATATATTCTCTTCCAAAACAATGTTTTCTAAAAAAATCAGTTTTTTTAAAATATATTTTAATCTTATTTTCAATGAAAATTATTTTGAAAATCATTTATGTATTAAAAAGTGTTTTAAATCATTTTCAAATATTCCATTATAATTTTTCAAGGTTGTTTTTAAATAAAAAGGGTATTTGTAATGTTGTATGTTTTAAAAATAATTTTTTTCAAATTAGAAAATATGTTTTCCTAAAAAAATGTTTTGAATGAAATATAAAAAAATTATTCTATCTAAGATGACATATGTTGGTTTTAACTATTCCTTACTTGGGATATGATCCAAGTATATCATTCATTTTCTTTCTCAAAATGATTTATGTTTATGATGAAAAGTTATTTATGAGACCTATTTCTATTCCACAGGTTATACCATGATATAATTCTTACGAAACCCACTTATTTTCATAGGTTATGATATGATGAGATGATTATGAAACCTATATATTTTCCATAGGTTATTATATGATAAAATTTTTATGATACCCATTTCATTTGATGGGTTACGATAAGATGAATTTTTATGATATTGTAGTGAGAATAATTATGGTTTTCATTATGTGATGGGTGGGACCTATATTTTCCTCTAATGCATTGAGTAAAGATTTATATATCATTAGATAGATAGTAATTTAATGGGGAGTGAAACCAATTCAGTGGGATAGGTTTGGAACAAGGAGTGAACTCGATTCAATAAGACAAGGCTGGAATGGGGAGTGAATCTAGTTCAATAAGAGAGAGTTGGAATGGGGAGTGAACCTAATTCAATAAAGGGATTATCCACAATTATGGTATTGGTAGTAATACTTTACTAATATTTAAATGATTTTATATACTTATTTGTATCCTACAAATTTCATGTCTTATTCCAATTTTATGCTCTCATGGATCATGTTATTTGATTTCCTTATGATTCATCCATTATAAACTGCCAATATTTATACCATTACTTGATATTGTGATATTTGACATAAAGGTTATGGTTATAAAATTTTATTCTCATATTCGTATACTCTTATGTTCATGTTATGCTTATGTATCTCCCTTATTTACCCTTTTTGAGCATCTGGTCTCACCCTTTTCTTATGTTTCATTTCCCTATGTTATAAAGATATGTATTTTGGATGGTATGTATAAGAAGGGTGATAATTTTTAAAAAATTAGTAGGATATTTCATAACTCACTTATGGACTAGTGTTTAGGTTTCTAAGTTTCCAAAGTCAATAAACCGTTAAGATCCTCAGCCATGTGTTTATGTAATATAAGGAATATTCATCAGAAATGATTTAAAGTCTATGTATGTTAATCATGGGTCAATATAGATGGTATCAGAGCATAGGTTTATTTAACATTTGGAAACTAGGATGAAAAAATCTTAGTTATTTCCCTAATGAAATGTATAAGGATAATTCTAAGGATGAGTCAAAGTATAGGAAAATGTCTTTGAATATTGGTAAAGGATGGAGTGAGTGGTTTCCTAGAAATACATACCTGTGTGGATACTAAAAGGGGGTGTGTATCAGGCATAGATTAACCTAGGGAAAACAATACCAAAACACTGTATTGAGATAAACTCGATCAGTAACTATTGCATGACAATGGTCCTTGCTGAACACTTGGTTTGATACTCCTGGGAGATATGCTTTGGAAATTATCAGACTATTTATGAACCATAATAAAGGATTTAAACTGAATATGAATATGAATGACCTAATGTGAACCTATGTTGTCATAGATTAAATATTGGTTCATGATTTAGACATCCTATAATTTATTTTTCAAGATAATTTGGTTCCCTACTATGATTAGTGTTTCTAACACTATGATTTTTTCATTCAATGGTTAGAACCCAAAGGAATCACGTTAATGTTGAGTGTGATGGAAAATTCAATGATTTTTCTCCAGAGAATCCCAATGTTATTGGTGATGGAATAAAAAATATTATTTCTATACTCACACAACTTTCTCAAGCTATGAATCATGTTAGACTTCCAAATGAACAAATGGGAGAACAAAATTTTATTTAGACCTTCGTGAGGAAACATCCATGTTCTTTCAATGGGCCATCTGATCCAATAGTTTTTAAACAATGGATCATTACCATTGAAATTTTTTTTACATTATCCAGGGTTCAAAACATGAAAATTTTATGTTCATTGTCTACCATTTTGAAGTGGAAGAGAATAAATGGTGGATTCTAATCAAGAATATGAATCAATAATATGAAATTGATTCCATGGATTTGGATTAATTCAAGACCTTATTTTTCAATAAGTAATTTCCTCTTATTCTTCATACGAAGGTAGAGAAAGTGTTCCTTGGGATAAGGAAAAAGGATGATGATTTTTCTGGTACCTATGAGGCAAATTTTACAAGACTTTCAAGATACGCTTCAGGTATTATCATCTATCCTGAATTTAATGGTGATCAATTATTCATTTCCTTAAAACCAAGTCATTGAAGGGAGTTATACATAATATACTTTGGTAGATATGAAAAAAAATTGATGTGTTATCAAAGATGAAATTCAGGTTGTAGTTTCATATCAATCTCATGTTTTTAACAAGAAAAGGAATATGGGGTACAAAGGAAAATCTAAGAATCATGGAGAGAATAATATGATCTTTCCTTTATGCTCAACATTTTGGAAAATGAATAGAGGAAATTTTCTTATGGGGATGATTAAATATGTTACATATGGAAGGAAAGGTCATCGAAAAATTGATATCTGATGTGATGGGAAGAATTTAGATAACAATGTGAATTAATAGAAAGCTATATAGAATGAACATCCAAAACTTCATTTATTAAAGTGTAAGGATAATGGTAATTATGTTAAACAGTTTCCAAACATGAGGGTTAATGTTGATGATCAAAATTAGTAACCACTTAATCCAAGGGACAAGGAGAAATCACATGTGATCACTATTTCTAATGAGGGTGTGAATAATGGTGTGATGAAAGGTACACTTACCATCCACTATAGAACTACTAATGTCATATTTGACTCTATATCTGCCCATTAATTCATATGTAAGGAATTTTATATGGTTATAAAGATAGTATCCAAATAACTAGATGTGGAATTTATAGTCAACCCCCAAAATGGTACGATGGTCACATCACAATTCTATGATTCCTATCTAATTGACGTTGGTAGGAATGTGCTTCCTAAAATTATTTTCATTCTTTCTCTATTGAAATTTGATGTTATTCTAGGCATGGATTGGATTTATCTAGATAAATCCCACACCAATTTATGATGAAAGGTAGTTTCATTTTTTATTTCAAATAAACCTATGAACATTTATCAATTTTAAGATAATTATGAACTTTATATAGAGATAAAATTCATTGTTTGGATCATAATTCCAATTCATAAGGGGTGTTTGTCTAAAATGGTCGAGGATAAACTCAACATTGATTATATGCCTATTGTTTGAAAAAAAATTGGTTTCTTTTCAGAAGTGTTTCCTAGTGTTCCACCAAAATGTGGTGTTTGTTTCTCAATAGAACTCATACATGGTGCCACAAAAATTTCAAAGACTCCCCATAGAATGGGCCTGATTGAGTTGTAGGAATTGAAAAAGAAACACCAATATAACCTTGAAAAGATATTCATTTGGCCAAATGAGTCACCTTGGGGTGCACCTGGTCTTTTTTTTAAGTAGGATGGATCAATGTGACTCTGTATTCATTATCGTTTTATAAACAAGATCACAATTAATAACATGTATCATCTTCCCCATATTGATGAATTGCTTGTTCTAATTCATGGAGCTCAATACTTTTCCCAAAATAACCTTCGTTTTGGATATCATAAATTTAGGGGAAAGAAGGTTGATATACTCATGATTGCATTCCATAAAAGGTATGTAAACTATGGATATAGAGTGGTTCCTTCCAGTCTTACTAATTCCCCTACCATCATCAGGGATTTAATGAGTATATTATTTAAATATTACCGTGATTGGTTGTTGATAGTCTTTACATAAGATATTATTATCTATTCAAATAGTAAATAAGAGAATAAAGATATATTTATAATTGTACTAAAGACCCTAATGAAGGAGAAACTATATGAAAAGTTTACAAAGTGTAAATTTTGGATATAAAAGGTTTCATTTTTGGGTCATATAATCTTAATATAGAGTATATCAGAAGATCCATCAATGAAGGGGGCTATTGAATGTTGTCCTAGACCAACCATGGTGACTGAGATCCATAGTTCTCTTTGTTTATCTAGATATTATTGATGATTTTTTGAGAATTTATCATGAATATATAATTATATGACCAAGTTAACTCATAAGGTATCCAAGTTTGTTAGGTCCACTAGGCTAGATACCCTGAGAGGGGGGGTGAATCAGGGTATAACAAATTAAAACAATAGTCCCTTTTGATATTGTTTTTTTGTTAGACAAAACCTTACACACTCTCTCTCTTTCCTATTGCATAGTATGAATGAATCTTAAAGCATGCACAGGACACAACAATTTTACTTGGTTCACCCTCACTGGGCTATGTCCAAGGAGCATACACCGTCAATGTGCTGATGTACCAAATCCAATATCAGTTCACTATTGTTTACAAGTTTGAATCGGACTCACTATCCCTCCTGGTTTACAACCACTCACAATATGAAAGCTCACTGCTCTCTCAACTGAAGTGTTCGCACTGCATCTTTAGAAGATCCACTCAGTTTAAAGACTTGTAGGTCCCTTCATTATCACAAATGAATGCATCTTCCTCTATATGTAGATGCTCTATTGAAGTTCCAATTTCATCCCCTAATGAATACAACTTTACCATGGATGTACCAGGTAATCTTCCAAATTTCCCACAGCCCTAAAATAATTGGTGCGCTTCTCTATGCTTGGCGTGCTTCTCTATGCTTTGGTGAAGTTATTCAAACATGGAGCACAATTGTCACCAAACCACTTACACGAAACCCCCTTCTTCAAATCTGAACATGGGATACTCACACCCTTTTAACACCAAATCAATATTGGCGTGCAACTATCTACTGGCGCACAACTTCTGAGTATCTTTATACTTGTGTGACCAAACCACCACTTGCGTGACCAAACCACCTGCACAACTAGAACTCTAACTTTCTATAAGTGTTGAAATCTGTCAAAAATGATGAGGTGTAGCCTTCTATTTATAGGCATTTTGGGTACCCTGAGCACCAGTGCGCAAGTCCAGCCGCCCTAGTCTTTGTCGCCCTAGTCACTTGTGCATCCAAACCAAAACTTGGGTGCCCCTCTTTCCTTTTCTATATTTTGATGTTCTAATCTTGAAAAAAAAATTATGTCAAACAAGTTTCCAAGCCTCCAAGACACTGGCACGCAATTCCCTTTACCAAAAACACTTTTCTCCATTTTTTGATTTTGACACCCAAAGAATTGGAATACACTGGAAAACGACACCATCTTGTATTTACTCTTTTTATACCACCTACAGATCATCTATTCCTTTGTCTAGGTTCTTCAATAAATCATGGATTGTTAACAACATCCCTTGAATTTTACATGTCACCATGAAAACCCCCTTTGTCAACAAATTTATACATCATGGTCTTCTTTGTCAATAAACACAACATTGAGGCCCACTTTGTCAACAAACACAATCACCTAAAAAATGCAACAATGATACCCTGAGGTATTTTTGCCCAAAAAAATTTCTTATAGATAGATGAATGTGATGAAAATTTAAAGGAACTAAAGAGAAGATTAATCAGATCACCTATGATTAATTTACTCTATATTGGAAAAGAGTTTATAATATAAAGTGATGCATCCAAGAAGGGATTGGGAAGTGTTCTTATATAGAATAATATGGTTATATATTATGTCTCACAAAAATTGAATATTCATGAGAAAAAATACCCAAATAATGATTTGGAGTTAACCATGTAAATTTTTTCATTAAATATATTGAGGAATTATATCTATGGATAAAAGTGTGATTTATATAGTGTCCATGACAGTTTAAAGTATATATTCACATGGAAGGAGTTGAATATGACCCAAAGATGATGGTTAGATTTCATTATAGATTATGATTGATTAATACATTACCACCTTGGGATGGTGAACAAGGTGGCTAATGGTTTGAGTCAAAAGGATCGGGCTAGATTATTCATGATGAGTGTCAAAAAAGATCCAATATTTATGAATTTACAATGGATGGATAAGGAAATACTAAATGAAGGGGAAGATTTTTATCTTTATAAATTTAATTTTCAACCATCTATCAAAGTAATGATTAATGAGGTGTAGGAGAAAGATATATATCTGTAAATGAAGGTTAGAAATTTTCCTAATTTTAATCTTGATCGTGATGGAATGATAAGATTTAGGAGCCATGTATGTGTTCCATCGATAACAAACTTGAATAAGTATTTGTTAGAAGAATATCGTGGTTATTTATTCTCTATACATCTTGAAATTATTAATATGTATAGTGATTTGAAAGAATACTTCTAGTGGGATGTCATTAAGAGAGATATCGTAGAGTTTGTATCTTGATTCATGGTATGTCAAAAAAATTAGGTTGAAAGGAAAAAGTATAAGGGAATGTTTCATCCATTACCAAAACCAAAATGGAAATGGGAAAACATCACTATGGATTTTTTTGTTGGAATCTCCAAAATGCCTTAATGGAATAATTCTATATATGTTGTAATCAATCAACTTACTGAGTTAGCACACTTCATTGTTATCAGATAATAGTTCTCTCTGGATCATCTTTCTAGGATATACATTAATGAAGTGGTAAGTTTTCATGGATTACCACATTCCATTGTGTTCGGTCAGGATCTGAGGTTTACCTCAAATTTTTGGTGAATTATTTATCAATCTCTTGATAAGGATTTGAGTTTCAGAACTATGTATCATCCTTGGATAGATGTTCGGTCTAAAAGAACAATTTAAACCCTAGAGGATATGTTGATATCTTGTTATTTGGATGTAAAATGTGGTTGGGATAAACACCTTCCTCTATTTTTTTATTGCAATAATAGCCTTCAATCAAAAATTATGATGGATCCTTATAAATCCCATTATGAAAATAAATATAGAGCTCTAACATGTTGGGATGAAGATGGAGAAAAAAATCTATTGGGACCTAAGATAGCTAAAGAAATGGAAGAGAATGTTAAATCCATTTAGAAACACATCAAGATAACTTGGAGTTAGAAAAAAATTATTCTTAAAATCATTGGTGTGATATAGAATTTTAATTTTATGATAAGGCCTCTCTAATAATTTCTCTATAGAAGAGGGTTTTGAGATTTGGGAAGAAAGGGAATCTAAGACCTAGGTATATCGGTCCCTTTTAAATTATTGATCATATCAGGATGGTATCCTATCACTTGGTTCTTCCACCAAAAATCTCTCAAGTACATGATTGTTTCTATATACCTTTCTTGAGGAAGTACATACCTGACCGTTTACATCAATTAAAATTAGATATTGTACCACTGGAGAAATATCTATCTTTTAAGGAACAACCAATAGAGATTCTAGATCATATAGAATAAGTTTTATAAAACAAGAACAATCACCAAATCAATGTTTTGTAGCTAATACACTAGTTTTCGGAAGCTATGTGGGAACATGGGGATATAATGAGGCAAAATTATCCTAATTTGTTTGTATTAGAGTAATTAATTTTGAGGGAGAAATTAATTTTAAGGGGGGTAGAAAGTAACACTCTCAGAATTTATAAATTATTTTTTCAAATAAATTAAATTTATTTGGTGGATTTTATTTCATTATATATAAATTTAATCTTGTTTTATATGAATCACAAATTTAATCATACACTGCAAGCAACACTGGCTTATCTTGGGTTACACTCAACACTAAATTTTAACAAAACCATGATATATTATTAATATAGTTATTTAAACATGACTGGTATAAACAACCTATTAAATTTAGTAACATGAATAGTAATAACTAATTTTTAAATAACAAGTACAATGATTTTATATAAAGAAAATAAATTAATAACAAAATACATAATTTTTTGTAAAGTCTTTATATGTTTCAATAATACTATTTTAAAAAAATTATGTGTTTTTTGTGAAAAAAAAATTAATTATGGAACTTTTAGAAAATTAATTTTATAAAATAAAATTTATTTTTGAATTCATAATGATAATAATAGATTTGGGGTAATTTTTTCTATTTTTTTTGAAAGGTGTCATTTATTGATGAATAGTGAAAATACTAAATTTTAATTAAAGACTTTCTTTTAGTTTAATTTATTAATAAAGATAAAATATATTTTAAATTAGTTATAAAGAAAAATTAGTTCAATTATATATACATTAATCCAATTTAGTTCATTAGAATGAATTTTATACTGAAATTGGATATAATTTTTTTAATCTTTCGATTTGTTTTCTCATTAAAACTCTCTTTTCCATCATGTCTATGGGATTAATATTAAATTAATTTTTGTCACTTATATGAATTTAATTATTAAAAATGGAATCTATATATTTAATCATCATAATTTATAATTTCTAAAAATTTCAACTTAATTTTTTGCTCAAATGAATAGTGAATGCAGTAAAAATTTATTATCACTGTTAAGGTAAAAATGGGTTTAATGTGGGGTTAAAATAAAAAGATAAGGAAAAAAACAAACTATAAAATTATCTAAAAATATTTTATTGTAATATTTTGACCATAAAACCCCAAAATCTGTATAATAGTACATTATTTACCCTTTTGACATATGAAAAATTTGGGAGTACTTATTTCTTTTCAAAATACCAAGTGCTCCCTCTCCCCTACTTATAAATGACCACCCCCACTACACCCTTATTCACACCTTCACAACTATTTGGTTCAAAAAATAACTACCCAAATAAATTACCAAATTCCCTCCCCTCATCCTATAATCCTTATTTTGGGCATAAATCTATATTAGGAAGTATTTTAGTGTAAACCTAAGGAGGATACCTGAAGAAGAGGTAATGTTCATCAATGATCACTTTTATTTTATTTCTTCCTCCTCCCAATTAAACTCTTTTTATATCATGATTATATAATAACCATAGTATCTTATATATACTGAAACATATTAATTTTAATATAATTATCTAATTCCATCTCATCTTCCATCAAATGGGTTACAAAATCATCATCGTGTGTATGGAGGACTACCGCCTCGCGAACCGATGTCATTCATTTTTTAATTACCACTTCTCATGGTAGTTCATAAAGATGATTTTTTTGTTTATATATGATATATATGATATTAATTATGTTATTAAAATTCTGTAATTATTATACCACACATACCTTCATGCTCTTAATTTTGTGGGAATACGAGAACGTCGTTTGTGTGTACATCGGACTACCGCCTCACGAAGCGATGTGATTCGTTAACGATTTACATGGAATGTATTAAGATTAAATTTAATAAATATTTGTGATATATATAATAATAAGTATTATGTAATGATAATATATTTCATTTTTTTTCTTTTAACCCAATAAGAAAATGAATAAAGCAGTGTTGATGTGTACGTACGACCTACCATCTCCATGAACGATGTATTTTATTTTCTATCAATAAATTATATAAAATACTATAAATACATATATAATGAATATATATGATATTTATATCATTTTTATCATTATATATATTATTTAACCATGATCTAAGTAATACGACCAAAAGTAACAAATCAAACCACACACAAAAAACAAAGTTGTTATTACCCAAAAGGTAACTCTAACATGAAATCATTAATAAACAGATAATAAAAGTTCATAAAAAAACATATATAGAACTATATATATTAATATTTTTATTTAGTAAGTTTATAATAAAATTATATTTATTATACATGTGGTTTTAATGAGTACGATATTATTCAATACTTAAGGTGAGGGATTTTTGTCTCAATTTTCCTTCATGGAGATGTATGTTATGTTATACACCTATGTTCTTTCACAAGGTGTATATAAGGACCCTTTTACATGTAATATCATGAATTTAGTCCTCTTTATGATATTTTAGGTTTTTAATTTAGGTTTCTTATGATTCTATGTTACCAAATTGGTTATGATTTTATGTTACAATATCATCATTTATTGAGATTGTTTATGATTAAGTCTCCAATTTTGAAATATCATGATCGAATTATCAATAATTCTAATGAATTTTCTTATCCTATGGTTATCCATTATGTCATAAAGTAATGGTACTATGTTTTCACTCTTTGTTACTTAAAATTATTAATAAAATGTTTTTATGAAAATATGACATTATTTCTCTCTTCAGTCATAAAATTGTTTTCTTCCAAAACCATGTTTTTAAAACTAATTTTTTAAAATGAAATTTTAAGCTCATTTTCAAGGAAAAATATATTCAAAATATTTTATGTTTTAAAAACTATTTTAAATTGTTTCTAAATCTTTCTTAAAATGTTTTATGTTTATTTGAAAAGAAAAAGGGTTTTCGTAATGTTTTATGTTCTAAAAAGAAATTTTTTCAAAGAGGAAAGAATATTTTACTCAATAAATGTTTTAAATGATATTTGAAAATTATTTTATATTTAAGATGAAATAATTTGATTTTACTTATGCCTTATTAAGGATATGATCCAAGGATTCCATTCATTTTCTTTATCTGAATGGTTAATATTTAGGATGAAAAGTTATTTATGAAACCCATTTTTATTCCATGAGTTATACCATGAAAAAATTCATATTAAACTCACTTATTTTAAATGATTATTATATAATAAAATTATTATGGAACCTATCTATTTTACATAGGTTATGATATGATGAAATTTTTATGATACCAATTTCATTTAACAGGTTACGATGTGATTAATATTTATGATCTTGTGGAACATATAGGTATGATTTTCATTATGTGATGGGTGGGAAAAATATCTACCTCAAATTAATTGGGTAAATATTTATCTGTCATAATATAGATAGGACTAGAATGGGGAGTGAACTTGGTTCAATAAGACAGGGCTAGAATGGGGAGTGAACCATGTTCAGTAAGACAAGGTTGGAATGGAGAGTGAACCTAATTAAATAAAGGACTCTGTCCTCTATGATGATATTGAAGTAATCCTTGACTAATATGAGAATTATTTTTTATTATTATGTGTATTCCACAAATTATATTTCTTATTCTAATGTTATTCTCTTATGGATAATTTTCTTTGATTCCCTTATGATTAAATTCTTATCAACGTCCAATATTTATTCCATGCCTTGAGATTATAATCATTGATATGTAGGTTATTATTATAAAATGGTATGATCATATTATCATATTATCATAACCTTATGTTCATGTTATGACTAGGTATCTCCCTTGTTTAACCTTAATGAGAATCTGATCTCACCTTTTTCATATATTTCCTTTCCCTAGGTTATGAAGATATATATTATGTATGATATGTCTAAAAATGGTGCCATTTGTGAAGAATGTAGTGGTAGATAATGTATATCTCTTATGAGCCAATTTTTATGTTTCCAAGTTTTTAAATTCACTAAACTATTATGGTCCTCAGGTGTGTATTTATGTAATATAATGAATATTCATTATAAAATATATTTTTGTTTATATACATTAAGTCTAGGTCACTATAGGTTAGTACTTGGGATAACCTACTATTATAGGACCCACTAAGTAATATACCTTGGGAGGTGGTAAATCTAGGTATGAAAATTAAAACATTACTCTATAATTATTTTGTTCTATTAGTTAGTAGAAACTCGTATCTCTTTATCTGCACATATGAAAATAGTAAAAGATAGGGTACAAAATTTTTTACTTGGTTCACTAAAAATAATAAATGTTCAAGAGTATAAAATATTCAATTTTCTACCAAATTTACTAGAGTTCATTTATTATTAAAAATTTAGAGTAGATGAACTATCCCTCTTGGGTTATAACCTCACAATTTTAGAAGTAGTATTTCCCTATTTCATGAGTTATGGTGAACTGTCAAAATAAGTGAATGAATAAATCTTTAAAAATAAAAATAAAGAATTTTATACCTTCATTGGTGTATCAATTATATCTATCATCATCATGGTGATGATACCTATATTTTATTTCTTCTTATTCTTATTGGAAAAAATATATCAGTGAGTTCCAATTATCTCTTTATTTTCACAAATATAGGTCTATAATTTCTTTACATTTTCCTAGATTGATATTAAAATAATGTATATTATTAAAAAGATATTTAAAATTAATTTAAAAATAAATTTATTCTCTCCAACATAAATGTACAACAGAAACCATCCAAATGGACCTTTAAAATCTAATTTAGATACATCATTTAAATTTTATATCCATCCATTTTTTGAAAGTGATTGAAATTTTTAATTTTTAACTGGAATATACTAAAATACAATGTGTTTTCCCAAACCAAAACATGGTTTTTATTTCTCAATCAATGGCTATTAAAACCCCAACTAATAAAAAACCATATTTGTTTTCATCTTTTAAATTTTATATATTTCTAAAACCAAAATGTCGATTTCATCCATTTAGGATGTGGGTTTTCCAATAAAACTCCAATATAATATCTATAGAAAACTTTTGGATTCATGACCATAACAATGATTTGTACCTGATTTTTATCATAGATTGTGTAAATAAAAAATTACTCCATGACACTAACTATTATAAGGTTTTCGCCTCAAATTTATAGAAATAAAAAACTCTATGAAAGATCCTCATTGAAAATTCCAAGTTTTCATGGAATAATCTTATTTATTTGTTATTAGTATCAAATTCCCTGGGAACCGGGAATGTGTTTATCCAATTATTATCTCAAAAAGAGATTTTATAAATATTTATTTAATTGTAGGGACAAACTATTACAAGTTTTTATTCATGGGGTATATTGCCTTAATTAAAAATTTCTATAGTAACCACCACTTAAACTCTAACCATTTTTTCCAAACCATGTGATCATCGAGGATGTAGTACCCGAACCTAATGCTTGGTTGGTGGTTATTAAACAAAAATCCTTAAAAATTATTTCAAACTCCATTGATCTATATATGATGATTTTTTAATATAAATATTATTCTTTGAAGGATTTCCATCTAAATTTATCAAAAAATAAAATCTCAAAATTATTTTCTTGGGTTTTTTTATAACAATACCCCACTTCGTGTTTTTTGAAAACTATTTTTCTTTATTTATCATCCTTTACCACTTAAAATATTTTGTAGAAACCTTTGTATTCATGAGAATGTCCGTTGTAGTTTTTTTTATGAATAAATAATCATTCAATTTAATACCCCATGAGTAAATATCATTATTTGAAATAAGAGTAAAATTAAATAGTTATATAAAACATAACTTTACTAACTTCATGATCCTATAAAATAACTCCCTCTTTAGTTTAAATAATCCTATTAAATTCTTTATTCCATCATAAATGGGTTGTTAAATCTTCTTTAGATCCACCCCCCCCCAGTGTCTTCTCCCCATTAAGTACGCATACCCTCCTATATTATCCCCCCCCCCTTCTTTAAAAAACAACAAATATATATCACCCAAGCTCTTCATTCCATGAATATTAACATTAAATTGTTTATCCCCCTTTGTCAACAAAAACAAATATCAATTCTTCAATATTTTTGTTATAATTAATAATTCATTGATTCCACTTCATAAAACACCACTTTATATGGATTTACCTTATCATTTAACACTTATCTATTAATAAAACTTACTAAAAAAATTATAAAGAGTACCATATATAGAAAATCAATTATGGAATGTCAAATACACTTATTTTGTATCCAATACAACATGAAAAAAAACAATTAGGGTGGTGGTGGTATATTTTAAACCATCAAGTGGATGGAGATGGTTAAACACTAAGAATCAATTTTTTTCTTCTCAAAAATTTCCTTGGGTAGTCCCTTTTTCATAATGTCCATAACTTAATCTCTCAATGGTATATGATCTAATTTTTTCACTAATTACTCAACTTTCCCCTGGAAAATGTGATTCTTTGTCTAAATATTCATTGATCTTAAATGATGCATTATTTTTTTACTCAAATTGATAGCACTTTAATTATTAAATTTAATTGAAATAGGATAAAATACCACTTCACCATGACATCAAATTGTTGTTTCATCCATAAAAATAGCATTCAAGCTTGAGTAGTGGCTATATATTTAGCATCTTCCACGATTATTTATATATAATAATACTTCATATTTAACAAATAAATATGAAATATTTTAATATAAGACACTCCTCTAAAATTTAAATTCCTATCATTCATCAAACCTACTCAATCGACATCCATAAATCCCAATAACTCTTAATCTTTTTGTTCCTATGTTGAACGATCTAAAATACATCATGCCTTTGTATAAAAAGTGTTATTTTCACTGATAGAATGTAAATTTTTTGGAATTACTTTTATATTTTGGTACGTGAAAAGTGGTAAAAAATATTGATCTTGACAATGTTAAATATAATATAATTATAATGATTTCCCAATATTATATGATATTCATCAATTTTATACCTTTAACTTTTAAAAACTTCACCTGGGTTTCTACAAATGTAATCATTGGATAGATATCTTTTTTTTATGAAACTTTTTATCACATTCCTTATATACTTAGATTATGAAATGAAAGTTTCATATTTTATATGTGTAACCTATGATATAAGGAAAATTGTAAACTCACCAATCATGGACATCTCGAACTTTCTATTCATGAATTTAAGAAACACTTTTCAATAAAACTCACTTGAGCCTCCAAATATTATGTCATTTACATATCTGAGAACCATCATTATTTGATCATACTCTATATTTATATAGATATTTTGATAAAATCCCTTATCATTGAAATCTAAGATTCTTAAAAAAACCAATCAAGCTATTAATACCAAGCACGTAGTGCTTATTTTTACCTATAAAATGATTTATTTAGTTGTCATACCTTTTTCTTTTCTTCATGTTTGATAAATCCATCAGGTTATTCAATATGAACTTCTTATTTAAGGACACCATTTAAAAAAATATAACTTTACATCCATTTTAAATACATTTGATAAATTTTTTATTATGATAGCTAGTAATAACTTAGTAAAATATATTATAATCTCAATGTGGTTATACAACACTAAGAGGGGGTGAATTAGTTTTAGTATACTTTTATTAAATTTTTCTTGTATTCCCTAATCACCTCTTCACTTGTTCAGTGAACGAATCTATCTATTATTTTGTCTCTTATTTGTATGGCCTATATATATAGAAATAAACAAAAAAAATCAACACAATATCACTAGGAATGATATCGGGTTTCTCCACCTTGTGTATGGGAATGTCCCCAAAGTATAGTGGTTTTTATCCCACTCAAGCACAACTTCCTTTTTATTATCAAAGAAAGAAAAAGAAAGGGTATGAAAATGTACTTATTATCCTAGCACCAACTAGTAAAAAATAATGTTTAAGGATTATTGTAACTTTGTACAATATAATGGGTTTGTACTACCTTGAAGCAAGATCACTCATGACTGATTAAGTCCCTCCTTGATTATGGTTTTATTTTCTCCCTCTTCTATAAAAATAATATGGTTAACTACATTATTCTTAAAACTTATAAAACATATTTTTATATTGTAGGTTAGATACTCAGTCTTATGATCTTGGATATAATATCCAATATATGTATACCACGCTTCTTTTCCTCTTCTCATACCATTTATATTTCTTATTCAATTCCTGTAATGATTCTTTTTTTTTGCAGTACTGGTTCTCATTTTTCTCTTTCTTAGATACTTTAGAATTTTCACTAGATGTTTTATTGGATATATTTCTTGACATGAGAGTTTATATTCAAAATAAAGGTGTCAAATACAATTTTATTCTCATTCCTATTATATATATATATTCAATATATGTGAAAATTATTTTAATTATTCATTTTTTCATAAATTTTCATATTAAAACTTATTAAAATATCAAGAATTCAATTACATTGGATAAAATTCATAAAATATATCATATATTATTTTGTATTCAATTTTCTTTTAATCTTTCTAAATAATTGGTATTATTTAAAGAATTAAACAATCATTTAATTTAGTTTCTTATTCAAAACCTCATTTAAATCCCCCTACTAGTCCCCTATAAAATCCGGCTTCATTTCTTCTTTATTTTTTCATGTGGTATTTGAATACCCATGATCATAGCTTCCACAGAATCTGAATAACTTAATTTTCTTATTAATATATATTCTATAAAATTTGTGATCATATTATTCATTTAAACTCACCTGAGAATCAAAATTATATTTTCACTGTGATGTTTAGATATCCATGGAATTTTACTTTACTCATCCACATATTAAATGTACAAGATACTTAATAAAACATTTAATAACACAACTTAATCATAAAAACTCTTTTTTATTCATATGGATAACACTATCCATAACTGCTCCATTTTTCTTCCAAGATCCAATATGTTTCATTTCTATAAATTGGATTATATATTCTTCATTTTTAGGGCATAACCTAACTATAATCTAATACACACATCACACTATATAGTATGGTATTATCACATTTATTCCTCTCATAATTCTACTAGAGTCATGATAGTAACATCATCAAGATTTTTCATTCATTAATTCTTGGTATATACATCATTATAATCACTCCTTCATGCCACTTAACTAGATTTCATGCCTTCCCATTAAATTCATGTATCACAAGTCTATAAACATGACTCAATTGTTTCTACGGTCACTTGTCTAACAACCATGGTCATTCCATCATGGAAACTTGGAGTCTCAAGGTAGGTTAGTGTGTGTTTAATGATCTTATCTCACAGTATCTTGTATATATAAAACTCACGGTAGTCTCTCTATCTTGATGTCTACCATGTGAAACACTAAAAATATGTCGATATACTGTGAAGACTCATCTTACGGTATGTCTCCTCATGTAATATGGTCTATTGATACACCATGCCTTATGATCTATTAGAATATTCACAATAGGACTCTTTAGCTTCATATATTTAGTTCTATGATTTAGGTTACATAAACAAAAATGGTCCAATTCATTATTCCTATAAGATATTTATGCTTGAAGGTCCATGAAAGTATTTATATGGAAGCATAGAATCTCATCTATTGTGGAAATCACATCTTGGCATAATCATAGTAGAATGTGATGGTTTTGGGTTTTCTTGATGGCTTGATCAATGTAAGAGGTTCATCATGATCATATTGGGAATACGAATACAATTTTGATGGTTTCCGTTGACAAAATAATATCAAAACATGGTCAATATAGAATGGTGTTGATCTAAAAAATCGAATGATGCACATTCTTTCCATGTTTTTAATGAATGATAATAGTAACCACAATTCTTCTTCCCACATCATAGATACACTTGGAATTTCACCACTTAATAAAAAATATTATGGCATCAGCTCTTTGTCCATGGTAATAGGTTCAACTCTTGAATACACCTTACACACACATGCTTCTATGTCACCCCCACACGGTGGATAATTCTCCCTATATGAATTATTTTCATGTGTGTTCCCTTTAATTCATTTTTTAGTATCCCTACCTCCATAATTAACCATTCCACCATGGTATATCCATTAATGTTGGCTCCCACATAATTGAGAATAGCTTCTATATGTGTGGTTGAGTTGGCCCCTTAGAGTGTTAGGGGCTGGTCAATTTTTTACTAAACACTTTTAAATAGAGTTAGTAAATCCTTCATATAATTCCAATTTGATATCATATAATCTTATAACCCTTTTATTAATTCTTAAATATCATTATGTAATTTATTACATTTTTTCACGGTCTTCAATTTTTTCATGGAAACTCTTAATCAATATTCAATGCATGTTTCTCTATATTTAACTTGAAAACATCATCCATTTTTATAATTTAGGATAAAACACATAAAAAGTTGGTTTCATTAGATTTAAACATAGCTCCATATCCAATCATCATTATCACATGTTACATTGATCATTGAATAATAGTTCAACAATTGTCATAATTTATTCCAAATTTATCCATGTATATATTCAAATGAACTTTTTACTTCACAAGGATAAAAATTATTAAATTTCTATCTTCATAGAGATATTATAATCTTCATATAGATATAAGAATTTTAAATATAAAGTAACTATGGAACAAAAAACCATAAAATACCATTTTTATTAATGATGAATTGAACTTAAAATCTTCAATGACAAGAACTTATTCAACTTATCCATTTTTCATATAGATTATGGAAAGAAACACAAACCATCTTCCTTTTTACCATTATTCATGTAACTAAAATATATTTACACGAACCTATTATTCATCACATATTGAACCACATGGATAATAAATATAACACAACACAAGGTGGGTTCAGTAATCTCCCCTTTGTATTTTTTTCAATACCTACCCAAAAAAATCATGTCAATGTGTTCTTCCACTATTCATAAATAATTTTTCTTCATCCCTTCTTAGACATTTATTATTCTCATATTATTCTCTCTCTCTATTACTTATTAATAATAAATATAAATTATAAAATAGAGGTTATAATTAATCCATTCTTAATCAGTGTTCCATAATTCATCCCACTCAAAGTCTATGTGAGCCTTGCTCGATATAGAAAACATGAGGTTTCAAAATAGGACAAAAATTTATCCATAATACCATGAAATTAGTACCAACTAATTTTTATTTAATCGCTGCATTGATGGGGTTTTCATGTACCATTAGGATTAATTCGAATAGATGAAATTAATAACTCTTTTTTGGAATATTAACCTGATATCATGTACTCATCTCAACACATAGGTTTAAATCATCCAAGAACATGCAATAAGTTTTAAAAAAATCCCGATAACACTTATCCATTTTTTATACTTTTAAATCCATTTATAAAAATATATTTCACCCCCTTAATACCTGAATCATTTATCAAAAACCAAGGATGAGAGAGAAAGTATTCATATCTTTTCAATGAAATATTATTAAGAACCTTCCATAATTCATATTTGTATGAATTGTAATGTTGTGGAAGTTTATCAAGAAACTCCCCCTCAAGGGATGAATTATATCTCCACTTCATCAAGGTAAATCCTAACATAATTTTTTCTTTAGAATGTAAGTTGATGAATCATACCAAGTTGGTGGATTATTTTGATCTAGAATAGTAATTCCAGATTACTCCTCTTTTTTAGTTCTTCATTTGAGAACTAAATTCAGATTTAGTTCCCAACATGTTTAGAATAAAAATACCAAAAAAGTAATAGGAGATTAAGTTAGAACCTTTTTTAGTGATAAAAACAAGGATGATAACATATTATCAACCATGAAACTCATTTATTTTAATCTTTATCCTTGATAGTTTTCTTCAAACATGATCTTTTGTTATTAAAATTTCCATCCAATTTAGGCAGCAAGGATTATATTCCTCTCTCTTTATTCGCGGTCTTAATATATTCCATAAAAACACATGAATCACCTATTGATTTCTTCATATTATTTAAAATTTACACTTAAGATACTATTATTGTTATACAATACATGTAATTATAGACATCCTACTTTTACCCCCCACAAAACTCCTCATGAGATATATGGTTCTCATCTCTTAAAAACCTCTCATTAAAATTGAATTCAAATTTAATTGGAATGTTTTTCTTTCCTTTGTTTATTTCCTTATCTTATCCTCTTCCAACTTCATTTATTTTTTTATATCAACTAGAAAAATAACCAAACTTTATTTCAGAATATATACTATACTTTTGAAAGTGATAGGTGTAATTTTGTGAATTGGCTCCTCTATATCAGTTATTTTGTTTCCTTCATAAGCTAGTTTTATTATCCATTGATCAATATTTCCATATTTAATTTTATATTACATGTAATTATTGAAATAATAGATGGCATACCCACTCTTTCTAAATAATAAGTAGTGTATTTTTCTATGTGTGAAGTCTTCTTGATCTTCCTGGATTTTCTTTGAAGAAATATTACTTTTTTATTACTATCCAAGGATGAGACATCATCCTTTTTCACTGACATATTAGGAATTTTCACTTTTTAAATTTTATTAGAAATATTTCTCAAGGTAGGATTTCCTTCTTTCTTAAAATTGTGTGGTTCTTTATTCTCAATTATTATAGTTTCACTCTTTAATGATTTACATTTTCATATCTCTTCACTGTGAGAACATCCATTGAAAATTCCATTGATATTTTTCAAACTTTCAAATCAATTTGTAATAGTAAAAATCTTCTTATACTTCTATGGAATTTTAATATTATAATTATTTTTCTCCTAATTAATGTAGGAAGACTTTTAACTTCATATTCTTATATATTATAGCAAAACATATATTCCCTATACACAAATCTATTAAAACACAAACACTATCCAACAAATATTTGTCTCTTAATTTGAATTGTAGTTTGGTCAAATTTTAGTTCGTGTTGTTTTTATGCATTTTAAACCTTTACATGGTAGTGTTTTGGGGGAACAAAAAATTGTACTTATTATTTTATCCACCCTAGATGTAATGTTGGGATTGTCACCATTTTTCGTTAACCATATTTTATTAATTTTGGGTTTAAATATTTTCTAGTTGTTTTGGATTGATCATAAGATAATATCAATGTATTTTGTCACTTGGTAGAGGTATTTTAGGATAATAATCCTCTATAGTAGTTTTTGTGGTAGAAAAATTCTTTTAAAATTATTATGAAGACATTGCTTCAACTGATTCTGTATTCTTTATTTCAATATAAAACTCTGATCATTTCATATTGAGAATTATTTTATCATAATCCAACATTTTTAGTTTTCCTTCTCAAGTAATTATTATCTCTTCAATTTTTTATTCATTAATTTTATTATTTTATTGTAGAAGATGGTCAAACTCTTTTTTCTTTTTAGCATTAACCTTAAGTTAATCAATTTTTACTGCTATTACTTCTTTAGATGCATGGATTTTTTCTTCAAGATTTTTCTTCGATTATTCTCTCTCGTGAATTTTAGTGATCCATTCATTCTAAAAATTTTAGAAAAAACTCTACATTTATAGTATTTATGGACCCTATCTATTTATAATGATTAATACAGGTTTTCATTATTTCTTCCTAGGCCATCTCCATTATTTAATTATCATCTTCTAAGTAGGTGATCTCTTCATACATGCTTCTATGGGTTCCACAAACATATGAAATAATTTATTTAGGGACGTTGTACAATATTTCTTTCCAAAAACTAATTGATTCATCATCTAATTAGTTAAAATTGTGATCTTTACCATTTATAATTGGTTTATTTTGAGAAAAAAAATTGATAAATGAGTTTGGTTACCCATTTTTATTCTGAATATGATTTAATACATGGGCAAGAATAAATGTAAATATCTCTAGTAGATGATTCCACCTCTATATCTCCTTCTTTCACATATAACTTCTTTTCAAGAGAATTGTTTCATGGGGAAACTAACACATCTTCTTCATTATATAATAGGAATGGATTCTCATTGCTGATTTTATTAAGAGATAGATTATAAATAAAAATTTAGAAATGAACTTAGCTTTAGTTAACTTCAATTAGTATAGAATAATTATTCTACCCTTTAATAGATGAGGTCATTCTCAAGTTTATTCCTTCTCTTTTCTTTTTATTATTTATAGTCTTGGAAGTTATATCTTTTATGATTTATTTGATAGGAAACTCACAATAATAATAAAATATACACTTCATATAGTATTTTTAAATAGAAATTCAATTCATTAAATACTTAAAAAAAATGACAATCCAATATAGGTGTGACAGTTCACCTGATACCAATTCTTAAAATATAAATAATATTATGCAAAATTGATAGGGGTGTAATCTATGTTGGTATAATTTTATTTAATTTTAATTTTAATCTCTTATTAACACTTCACTTTTTTAGTGAATAGATATCTATATTCTTATATTTATTCTTTGGTTGATTTTCATGAAGATATAAATAGAAAATAATCAACACAATCAAACCTAGATTTGATAATGAGGTTCAGCTCCTTGAGGATGACTACATGCCCAGTGTATGGTGATTTTTTTTCCACTCACACACAGATTCCTTTTTATTATAAAATAAATCATGATAAATGGTATGACCTTGTAATCTTTATCCTAGAACTAACCAAGAAAAAAATAAAGTTTATGGATTTTAATCTCTTTTTACAATAGAATACACTTGAAATACCTTTGAGAAATATCACATGTGATTTATTGAGTCCCTAATAGACTATATATTTTGATATTATTTATCTTATACACTAATCAGATGGTCTGCCTCAATATTCTTCAGAAATATATAATATAAGTTTATATTGTGAGATGGATACTCAGTATTCTCATATTGGATATAATATGTTATATATTTATTCCACACTTCTTATCTTCTTATATATAATTTTTTTACTTCTACTTCAATTCCTATAGTTATTCTTTTATATGCAGTATTGGGTCTCATTTTTCTATTTCAATGATACTTCTTAATTTTCCCAATATTCTGTATTGAGTCTATTTCTTGGAACAAGTGTTTCTCATCAAAATAAAGGTTTTGAACACTAATTTATTCTCATTATTATAATATATATATATATATATATTAATTTTATGTGAATATTATTCCCTTTATTCAATTTTCCCATAAATTTTTATATTTAAACTTCTTGAAATATCAGGCATTCAATTGCATGGGATAACACTCATAAAATATCTCATATAGTCTTGAATATTTATTCCTCCTTTTGTATTCCTCAAGACTCAATCTCATTTAAATCAGTCAAAAATATTTCAATTAAATTTCTCATTAAAAACCACATTTAAATCCATATCTTGGTTCTCTATAAAATCAGGCTTCATTCCTCTTTTATTTTTACATTAATTAATTGAATACCCATGATCACATCTTCCAAAAAATATATATAGCTTAATTTTATTATTAATATTTATTCCAAAAAATCAATGATCATAATACTCATTTAAAACTATGACTAAAATTGAAATTATCTTTTCATTTTGATGTTTATATATCCATGGATTCTTATTAATTTTACTCATCCATGCATGAAACATTAATGATACTTCATATAATATTTTTAGGCATGAATCATCCATCTCAACTAATTTTTTATTTATGTGGATAACACATTCTTTATCTGCACTATTTTTATTCCAGGATACAATATGATTAATTCATGAATCATGGCTCATAGAATCTCCCATTGTAGTGAAAATCATTCCTTCATTCTAATCCAAACAGAACTCTATACAACATTGGATTCTCACATTTATTCCTATCATTAATTTTATGGAATCATTATAGAATCCTTGTTTTTTCTTACAAAACTATTACATTATTTTATAGATAAACAAAATAAAAGTGTTACAAAACCATGATACAAATGTTTAGTGTCTTGGGACAATTAAGACCATACATAACTTTTACATAATAAAACATAATTATTTATTTAATTCTCTATTCTCTAGCTTCTTACAGTCCATAATATTTTTCTTAGTTCATGTTTTCACCTGAGGATATACATCAAAAATGGGTGAGCTAAAATCCCAGTAAGAGGATGAATAAAAGACAAGAAACATGGGTGATCAAAAAAATTATCATCATAATATAAAAAAGGATCATAACCATAATCATGAGGGTAAATATTAGACAAAGGTATGAAATGTGTCAATGTATAAAAATGAAACATCATGTCTTAGTGTTCGAATACCAAACATATTTTTGAATAAATCTAGCATCATTTTCATTCATATTTCACTTTATCTCATGATATTCATTAAATTACCCAATTCATTGGAGCTCTATAGAATTACAGGTGCACCCGTTACATCATAAAATTAACATTATCATGCATGCTACATAGAATGTACATTAATCGTAGACATAAAATGACCCATGGATAGGAATGGGTTTATTTCCTAGAGAATACGTTCATGAATATAATTTTGGGTTCCCAAATAAAATAATTAATATCATACTTGGTATAATAATCATCAATAATGAGTGAAGAAGAGACAATATCATAAGAAGTAAAAGATGTATTTTTTGAAAGAAGAGTTCTTTTAGAAAAATCTTTTCATTTATTATAAAACTAGATTGGAAACATGTATTTTGCAAAAAATAAAGGTAAGGGAAAAAAGAAATCATATTTAAGTAATATTAATGTAATATATACACTAAAATGGAGTGAAAGAGGGAAAACCCAAATAAAGAGAGTTGGGTTCAAAAATCCTCATACCTTATGACTGAATGCCTTCTTCACATTAATATCCTTGATAATAAAATTAAATTCTATAATTTAAAAAAATCCAGAACCTTGTATACATACATTTGATTCATTATAGTTTTATTAAGATCATTTATGGTATTTCTTATAAGTTATAAAGTTCAATTTCATCATTTGGGAGTGTTTATTTTCTTAGTTTTCATGATTTGATCGCTTGTATATATGAATGGAAATTCATATAAAATTGGAATAATTCTCCAAAATTGAAATTATAAGTTGTTAATGACCAACCAAAATTTTAAATATTTATATATATAATTTGTTTATATTTTATGAGGATGAATAGTTAGATAAGACATTATAGATAAGCATTTAGATTATTATGATGGTTTTTGATCAAAAAGAACTCACACTACTAGAAAATAGATTTATCTCCATGCATCTATACCCACATTTATTTTAAAACCATGGGTAAATATTTTATCTATTACACACTTTTATTGGGCTTCCCCTCTTGATTTTGGATTTCCATCGGGCTCTTCCCTCGTAAACCCCTCTCCTCTTTTCCTCAACCTCCACCTCCTAGCCCTCTCCTCCCATCCCCATCCATGACCTCCCACCATCCGCCTTTGCCTCAATTTCCTAACGTCCACCTCCCTACCCCCATCCCCTATCGGCTCCCCCTCCTCTAGAAACGTCCCCCTCTCCTCTTGGCTCTCTCTCTCCTCTAGTGATGTTCCTTGCCCCCCTTATCCTATCTAGTTGCATGCAAGACCACCCACGACCGAACACCCCATGAAATGTCACCCACTATTGGATCCCTCTCCTTCCTCATTTTCTCTCAAATTTTTTGAGGTTTCTTGGTCAGTACTTTAAGTTATTCAATCATCTTCTTTAATTCTTAAATTTCTTATATGTTTCCTCTCTCCCATTGCCTGATTTATTTTTACAGAACCCTATGGGTTTTGAGGTTCCATGATTAAAACTTTGATCCTTTTTTCTAGGGCTTATCATGGTTCTCTTGGGACCACTGTGTTTTTTGGCATCCACTGCCAATGGCAAAGAGGTTTGGATCATCTTGGTTCATCTACCTCCATTTGAGGTTGGTTTATTTTTCTCTCTTTTTTTCCCAATTTAATATGGGTCTTTTGGTGATTTTTGTTCCTATAATTATGAATATGGAACTCAAGTTTTTATGAGTATTTTTCATTGGTGAAGTGATCAATCAATTGAATTAAAACGATAAATCTTCACTTTTAATCCTCATTATATAAAGTTCTATTTGGTGGGGTAGTGCCTATTCTTCTAGAGATGGAGGTAATAAGTCTAATAGAGATTAAACTAGATTGAGTTCCCACATATTCTCTACTTTATATTTCTTCTTTTACTGATTCCAATTGCATTGACTATTATAATATTTATATGATTATATTTTCTCCATGAACTTCAAATAGATAATTGGGGTCACAACTGGATAATTTAGTTGTTCCTTGTGTAAATCATTAATTTTAAAGGAATGTTTCATAGTAAGCTATTAAATAAATTTACAACGGTTTTTATCAAGAATCTCCTTCCACTAACCTTCATCCTATGATGGAGTTGTAGTGACACAACTCACCTATATTTGGGGTTTATCCAAATTCACACTCCCATGGTCAATCATCTATCATATTATATTCTTAAAGAGGAAGTGGTCATATATGTTATTATCTAACATTCATTGGAAGGGATAATAATATATGAGATCATTCAAACTGGTAAAATTAGTTATATTAATCTTTTTAAATTTGAAAAAATCCTTCTCTAGATAAAATATTAAGAAACCTAATACTTGTTATTTTTTAAAAGGAAGAGATCTTATTTATTCTATTTTCAAAATTTGGACAACATTTCTCTTTCTTTCACTCCTGTAGTGGGTTTTGTTGTTGCTCTTGCAGTTTAGGAGGAGGCATAACATGATAGTAAGAAGGATTCAAAATTTTATCTAACATCAGTACTGGAATAAGCATGATATCTATAGTCTCTACTCTACTAGGTTTATTACCTTTTATTGTAAGAGTTAGTTGAGATTTTTGTTTGTAGAACCAAATATTATCTTCTAGGTATTGAGATATGACATGAAACTCTAAGAAACCACTAGTGCATATCAAGAGAAAAAGTGGTGTTTGGAACTCATCATAGATATTTTATATATAAATAACCAATATATTATCTTAGGTAAGCATCATATTTAGTGATTAGGATAATACTTTCCACCTAGATATAAACTCCAAAATCCTCTTGTTTTTGAACTATTTCAAATTTGAGTGGTTAATAAAAATTTTCTTATTTATCATGGAGCTAAATTGTTAAAGGAAGTACTGTCTATGATTTCCCCATATAGTGAAAGATCTAGGTGGTTAGAACCTATAACAAATAAATACTAGCCTTTCCATGTTTCTCTTGAAACTTATAATCTTCATTACCTCGTGTTTATCTAGTGTTCCCATATTAGGGGAGCATCAAACCATGAATTCCATGAGATAATATTATAGATCAGCCATAAAATTAAATATTAGGATTGTGGGATTCCAAATGTTAGGTGGAGTTAAGTCCATCTACTTAGGGTATACTTTTCTTTTTGGATACATTGATGTACATCACCCCTCCATGGATTCAATCCATGTAACAAGTTGCTTAATGAATTCAACAATTTTTTGTGGACCAATATCCTAGGTCAATTCCCATATAGAGGTAGTGGATGGTAATATATAGGAATGAATTTACTTTAACTGTTGTTTATATCCATCTTGAGTCATCCTAGGGTAACTTTCTACAAATTTTTTTATTTTTTTCCTTAGAAGATTGAAGTTTTCATAATCTATGACTATCAGGGTTAAGCAGACTTGTTTTTGGGTCCCAAGATGGCCAAATAATAGATTCTAACTTCATTTATTGAGAGGTTCCTGAATTCAAAGGGGGATTTAATAGAGGAGATATATTTACCTCTGTGTGTGAGTTTCATTCAGTGGGATTATTTTCCCAGAACAATTCTCCATTGATTCACCCCAATTTATCAAACTAAACATCATGTCGATAAATTTTCAATTTATTTTAAATGGTCATAAATTATTTGTGTTTCATGTGGTCTTATAGATATATCCACACCTTTACCTTTATATTTAACTGAATCCCATAAAGTGGTTATAGAAGATTTAGTGGATCTCACAGATCCTAAGACAAATTTTTTCATGTATACATTCCTTCATGGCATATTTCAGTTTGAGCCATGTTTTGAATTGATGACACCACATCATGTTCATCTATATTAGTTCCATGCCCATTATTATATGTGGGGATAACAGTGATAACATTTAGTAATGAAAATCAATTACATGCACATCATTCATGTTCCCCCCTCCCACCCCATCCCCCTACCTACAGCAGCCCCCCACCTCCTCCCCTCCCCTCCCCCAATCCCCCTGTAGGTGCCTACCCCCTCCCCCTCCCCCTCCCCTTTCCTACCCCATGCATGCATGCATCCCCCCCCCATTCCCCTACCCTTCCTATAGATTCCCCCTCCTTCCATGATTGTATCACCCCCTCCCCCTTTCCCCCCACCCCCAAGCCCAGCCCCCTTCCTGCAATGCACCAACACCCCCCCCCCCCCACCCCTGCCTACAAAGTGTCTTGAGATATTGTACATACATGAGGATGTATGTATTCCTGAATTAAAACCTTATTTATAGAATAATTTAATCAGATGATGTGTACCTTATTATTCATTGTGGTTCCTCATCCTAATCTCCTAAACATCTTCATTATCTCACAAAAAATTCATGAAACCATTATTTTAGATGATCAGTTTTTCATCTTGTTCTCTATTTAACAGAACCTCCTCTTCGAAGTTGATCATCCAATGAAAAGAAATCATTAAAAAGTGTAAACTAAAATTATAGTTACATGAGTGATCTTATAAAACTTCTATATGTAGCTGATATTAATTACTCATGTGGTTTATCTTCTTCTATTTTCATGGTTGGATCAGAGATGGGATAACAACATAAAGTTGGTATAATGCAACTCATTCATCCAGTCAAACTGAGAATGATCAATCCAAATAATATTTGATTGAGATATGTAGCTTAATCAGGTATTCAATTAGTAATAGGTCATACAGTCAATTAGTAGTAGGTAATATGGTCAATAATCCTATAAATGGTCAATTGAAATTTGTTGTAGTCTATCTAAGTGTTTTCATTTCAAAATTATTAAATTCATATTATATATGTTTATTCAAGTTTTCGTCTTCCATGGATTAAGGAATATTTAGAATATGTAACTTCTAAATCAACAAATTGAAATTCCTTGACTCAGTATATTCTTTGGAACATATAGGTTAGACTCACTATTACTCATATAAATATGAGGCTTGTTTTGGATTGTTACATAAAAGCACTCCTCGTTACAGTGGCCAATTACATTATAATTTCCATAGGGGTTATCAAGAGATTCAAATTTTTTCTCTATGGACATATCCTTATTATTTTGTGGTTTTTTTATATCCATCGTGTTTTTTTCTTTACACATATTCTCTCCATTTTGATTTAGGGATTCTCTAATTTCTCCATGATGTCAAGTTGTGACAACAATCAATATCCTTGTGCACAAACTTCCAACAGTTCTAGCACATATCAATAAATCTCCCTTTTTCTTTCACATGTAGTCTATTCTATTTTATAGTTTTTTAGTGGAAACCATGACTTTTTGGGATACATTTGAGGGTAAATTTTTCTTATACATGAAAATCTACATCCTTCATAATGTGGAGGAATTATTGTAATTTATATTCCTATATATTTATAATATATTTTATTTTAAATATATACAACCAGTTGAAATAGATTTATCAAAAATAGATTAAACTTGAAAGTGGATTACCTTGTTATATTATTTGGATTTGGATGCCACCCTATATGATTTTAATCCCTTCTATCCTTAACTTTGACTCTTTTTTATGAAATAATAATTTCAATAGTTTGGGTGGTCGTATCTTTCTTTATTTAAACAAACTAGGAACTTTCAGCTTGTGTGGCTTCAAAATGTTTCAACTTGCATGCCAGCTCAAGGCACTTCAGGTTCAAGGTGAAATTACCATCCCCAAATTATATTATACTACCTTATGAATCTCTATTCAACTTCCATACCCAATCTTCAATATGTTTTCTTAAACCTTCAAATAGATCTTTCCTTGAACCTTAAAATAGATCTTCAACTAATGGGATATGATCAAAAAAAACTTCATACATATTGGATCTTTTCTTTAATTATTTTCACTATGATATTGAATCAAATTAGACATAATATCTTCTATGAGTCTTGATGTACAGGATGAAAAAAATTCAAGAATATTGGACACTAATTATCTTATCTATTTCACTATATAGGAACTTCATAATGTAGTGGTATTCTATTTCTTTAATACCCAATAAATATGCATGTGGTAGCAGTACTTAGTTCTTCTTCTTTGAAGGGATTTCATATGTATATAATTGTTTCAACACCGAAGGGTTTCTTAATTTTTCAATACAAAATAATTTTTTCATCATTCCTGTATATGTATATTTATATAGAAATATCACAAATATCCATTGAATTTTATTATAATAATATTAAAACATTTTATTCTCCTAAAACCTTGATATATTATCCTCATATTTGAAATCATTTTCTACATATACATATTCAAATTTCTATGTTAATATTTCTATTAATTTTTTACCTTGAATTATCCTACATATTCATTCTTTTAAAATCATTTAAAACTATTATTATATTTGATATAATATTTCCTAAAGAATTGGATAATAAATCCCACATTACCTTTGAAACTTGGATCTATTTCACCCTTGTTTTTAGGAACATGATTGGACCCATAGGGAAATGTGGTTCTTATATGTTGGGTGGTGACTTGTTTAATCACAAGATATAGGTATGTTGTATTTTAGTTTTTATTTTATTTTCTTTATCACATTGGTAACTTAGGAAGTTTACCAATTTCTATAGATGGAGGGTACTTATATTCTGTGAAGGGGTCCAAAAGAGCACTAGAGGTGGCTACACAGTTTTCTTTGTATGGGAGGGAGGTTGGGGTATTTGAGGAATTAATTGTGTGCTTAATTTTTTTCTACTTTTACTATGTTTATTCTATTTATTTTTTTTACTTCTGTGTGGATTTCCTATATAATTATGGGTAATGAAAAAAATTTATTTATTTTCCATGGTTTTAATTAATTATTTTTGGGAGAAATCGTTCCTAAGTGGTGATTCCCAAACTGGAGCTCATGAGAGATTACAAAAGAAAACTAACCCTAAATGACCAAACCATCAACCAAATTCATGGGGATAAACCACTTCACCCAACAACATTTAAAGGGGATAAAAATAAACAATACTTTAAAAACCCCAATGAAGAACAATCTAATTTCACACTAGATCTTTTTGAGGGAAGGGATCATATAAAACAACATGAGACATAGACCCTTATGTGGTTATGTACCTAAAATCCCACCATGTTGTCCCTTTATAAGAGACAAAAAACACACATTATTTACTAAAAAAATAAAGGTTTAATAAAATAAACTTTTTGAAAAACAAAGAACCAATAAAATAGAGCCTTCTTTTATCCAAATCCAAAAGGAAATCATTTCACAATTTAAACCATAGGACCTTACGTGACATGGTTATATTAAAACGTATCTAAACTTGTTTTCAAAATAAACACCACTTTTTTTAAAAACCAAAACACTATTAATTATATAATAATAAGTCGAACAATTCAACTTATATTTTTAAAAAAAATTTCAAATTATTTACCCTTTTAAATACATTCACTAAGGGTAAAATTTCAAACACACTGAAAAATTCAATTTGGAAATACCTGGTCACCCTTAATATAATACAACAACAAAAAATTATTTTTATTAAACATAATTTAGAGTACAAAAAAATTAGGGGGCATATATTAATGTAGGCCTAGAGAAACACTAATCACAAACTCTATAGTCCCAAGGGGAGAGAACCACAACTATCAAACTCCTTGAATGGAGCCTCTGGAGAAGCCTTTGAATCCAAAAAATTAGTTATGCAATTTCTTTTGCACCATATATGTAATAGATCAATATCAAGGGTGGGAATGGAATCTTGTGTAGTAGATATGTAATTTCCCATGGCATAGAATAAATACCTTTGAGGGAGCTCCATATAATCCTTGAATCTATCTCAAAATCTTCCAAATACTTTTTTTATAAGAACAAATTTGAAGACCGATAAATATGACCTCTACCTCCATCCTGAGAGAATTACCATCCCCATGAAAATAACTAAAATTGATAATAACCGATCCTATGTTTTCATGAACAATACCACTCCCTCTCATATTTCATTGGATTCATGGACTGTCAATATTTAGTTTAATACCAAGGGAAGGAGGATTGAAACTCACCCAATGACCCACCAGCCATAAAACACTTGGGAGAGGTAACTACATCCCACTAGTTTTAAATACTAACCAGGTCCATCACCAAGAACATAGTAATAACACATTAAATATCCTTCCCACTTATACTTAACACCAATAATTTAAACCAGATAAAAAAATGAAGCATATTCACACAATGATTTTACTTGGTTCACCATTGAGGGTTAATATAAGGAGAATACACATGATGTTTTTCTATTGTAAAAAAATATAAAACTACTCATTATATGTGTTATATATAGATTTGGATGGTTGTAGTGTCGATTAAAGAAATCCTTTTCTTTTATAAAATAGGATGTCTCTATTCATTCATCATAGGTCGCTAAGATACCTTGCATCTAAAAATCTAGGTGATTCTATACTAAGTTATACCTTTTTTTTCCTCTCTCTTTCTTCTTTATATCTTTTGTTTTCTATCAATCACAAAAAAAATGATTTATTTGTATGAGGATAATTCCAATGTAGAATTATTCCAGGGAACATTATTGTCTTCTACCCAAATGTTGCAATAGAACCCTTTCACTCTTCTCCCAAACCTCTTCTTCCCAAATAGAACTAGATACAGTAATGGTATTCCTTTCTAGTTGTTGTTCTTATTCCTCTAAACTAAATCTATTAGTATTACGCTAAGTCATATTTCATCCTCCTATCATAAATTTTGATATATTATTTTTTTCATTAATTTTTTAGAAACATTTAAATAAATTTTTTAAGAACATATTACATCCATTCCTTTTCCATAAATAGTGCAGATAGAACTTTGTTCATCTAGGATCTAGGATCTCACCAAGTTCCCCACATGAATTTATTATGGTCAAGAATTAATTTTCAATTATAATAACATTTTAGGATATTTATCTATGATTTCCACCTTTGAATTTAATATATCTCATTTATTTTCTCTAGGTTTCAGTTCATCATGATTTATGATCCTTCATTTCACAGTAAATCTAAAAAATTCCTAGTGGATTCATCCTTATGATTTTCCATGAATATTTAAGTGTGTTCCTCAAAATGATGAAACTGTCTAACCATGGAACATTTATTTAATTACCAAATCATATATTGCTTCTAGGGAAAATTCCCTTAAAAATACCTAGCACCACACCCACTTAGTCACTTTAGCTTCAAATCCAATACGCCTAACACCCACTAATCCTAGAACTATGGTGGTTTGGTTCTCCTATTACTTTTAAAGAATATACTTGAACAAGTCCTCCATGGAGACCACTATAGTGTGGTCTCCACCAACTTTTTTTTTATTGTGCACCTTGTCTGGTATATTTTTTACTATGACCACTAGAATGACCACACTATCATTACCCATTTTCTATAAGGTAACCCCCAAATAAAAATTTCAATATTTATGGTGTAGTAATCCATTAATTTACCATTTCAACTAAGCATATGAGTTTACTACCATAGTAACTTTCATTTTTCTCCATGGTGTTGTATACTAAATTTCTACTTTACCAATGTTTTGTGTTCCATTTTGGTTTCCCTTATATATTTCTTTATCTCACATAAATGAATCTCAAGATCAGACCTCTTATTTCTCATCCTAAATTCTCCATGGACAATCATTGTCCTATCATTGTGTCAACAAACACTAAATACACTATTTACTTTCATAGAACCAATACTTACTTCATTTTAATTCTTTATATCCCATTATTCTTAATTTACGTTCCACTATTGAGCTTGGTTGTTTCCTTAGGTGGGTGGATGCTCCAATAGTGTTGTAGTGTTGGACCCCCTTTTTCTACTTTCACCCCATAATTTTAATTTCCTTTCCAAATTTTTATCCTAGAATTTTATTATCCATGACTACCATATCTTTCCCAAGGGCGGAAGAGGGGGTATGTTCTGGGAGCTATGAAGGGGGCTGGAAGGGGCTATGAAGGGGTTGGAGGGGGATGTGTAGGGGCTATTGGGGACTATGAAGGGGGATGAAAGGGGGTTGTGACAGGGGATGGAGGGGGCTATGAAATGGGCATGAGGGGGCTAAAGGGGGATTGAGGGGGCTATGAAGGGGGTGGAGAGGGTTGTGAAGGGGTTTTATGGTGGATTTGAATGGGGAATGGGACCTATACCCATGGTTTAAGGAACCATGGGTATAGGTTTTTTTCATTATTAGTTATACAGTTATACCCACAGTTCTCCAAACTGTGGGTATAACATAATTTCTAGGACCTATACCCATAGTTTGTTAAAAACCATGGGTATAGGTCTATATTAATGACTCATTACTCCATATTTTATGAAACCATGGTTATATCCTATAACCATGGTTTTAGGGGCTATACCCACAGTTTCAAACCATAAATATAGGTTAGTTTTTTATTAGTTTCGTTTTATTTCATCATTTAGTATTATATAAATATGTTACTTCTAGAACATAAAAATTCCTATAACATAAAATTTACAATTTTTGTAACCATTAAAATAGTTTCATGACCATACTTAAAGGATTTAAGGGAAAATGAAAACATGTTGTCCTTGAAGGCGGTAAATCAACACCTCGCGGATGATGATTTCATTTTAAGAATAAAAGGGATAGGAAAAGGGGTTCGGTGATCGATTATTCCATTATCATAATAACATTACAGTATATGTAAGGTACTTAAGTTTTCATTCCATTTATATGAGGGTAGGTGAGGAGATAATAACAAAAAAACATGAAAAGGAATTAAAATAAAAGAAATGGGATCTTACCTCTTGAATCCTTCTTATTGAGAACCTCATTATGAAAAAGGGCTTGGTATTTTGTTGAGACTAAGAGTTCTGGGAAGTGGGGGAGGATTTTTAAAATAATATTGGTAAGATTTTGGACAAGGATAAAATCTTGGAAGGTGTGAAGAGAAGAGGTTTTGAGGGGTGGTATTTATAGGGGGGTAGGGTGTTTTCTCATTATTTTATTCATTAGTTAATTATTTTGGCTCAAGAATATGAATAGTTTGAGAATTATCAGTAAATATATTAAAATAATTAATGGTATTTATAGATTATGGTTCTTAAATTATAGATTATTTAGGGAATAGTTTATTTAACTTATAATTTATATATACAATAAATTACCATATTTTACAATTCTCCAAAAATTCAAGTATTTCAGAAAAATCCCAAAAAAATCATCCTAACCATTTTTTGACATGCAGAATCTAAAAATGAACTTCGGTTTATAAAAATAATTATATAAGTATGATGAATTTAATTTTTAATTAAAATCATCATTTACTTAGAAAATACAAATTTTTAAATTATAACTAATTTTATAACACTTTGAAAATTTAATTAAGGTATCCTAAAATTATATTATAATCATAAGATAAAAAATATTAATTTATAATTACATTTTATAAAAATAAATTTTCTTTTAAATAATTATATAAATTATAAAATTGTAATTAATTATTTATGACTTATAGAAATACCAACACTTAATTAATAATTTCTAATAAATTTATTTAATTATAATATGATATAATTATATAATATTACCATTTATAGGATTCTTAAATTTTTTATACTTTCATGGGTGAGGTTACCATTATATTGGGAGGTTTACTATTTATAAGTTCCATATTAATTTTTAAAAGGTCAACTTACTATTCAATTGTTATGTGTTCCTTAACTTGTATGAATACCTCTTATACTATTCATTATACATTTATAAAATTTTTATTGTGTTCACTAAGTGATTTTATGTGATTTATATTATATGAAATAATTATAATATGGGAATTTCTATTGATAAAATTTTGGGTCGTTATATTCTTCCCCCCTTATGACATTTTCCCTCAAAATTTTGTTTTACAAACTATGTTGAAAATAAGTGAGGGTAATTCTCCTAAATCACTTCCTCCAGTTCCCATGTTCCTATTGAGTCAATAAGGTTTTCCTTATGACTTTTCCATTCCTTCTGGTTTTGAAAATCACAAACACCTTATACTTAAGCAAATATATATTTTACCTCCATAAGGAAAATTTTCTTCTTTAAGGAAATTTACCCTAACCTAGATTTTCTAGTATATAGAAATATTTTTCTTAAGTATAAAAATCGGATTCATACCCAAAACCCTAGAATCATATAATTTCAAGAATTGGATTATTCTTTTTTTAGGATCCGAATTCTTGATGTGAACCATTATGAAGTTTGACTCTGAACTTTCATGAGTTCGACTCTGAACTCTTATGAAGTTCGAATCCGAACTTTCATGAGTTTGGCTCCGAACTCTTATGAAGTTTGACTCTGAACTTTCAAGAGTTTGACTCCGAACTCTTATGAAGTTCGACTCTGAACTTTAATGAGTTCGACTCTGAACTCTCTTGAAGTTCGACTCTGAACTTTCATGAGTTTGACTCTGAACTCTTATGAAGTTAGACTTAGAACATTCATGAGTTCGACTCCGAACTCTTATGAAGTTCGACTCCGAACTTTCAAGAGTTCGACTCTGAACTCTTATGAAGTTCGAATCTGAACTTTCATGAGTTTGACTCTAAACTCTTATGAAGTTCGACTCTAAACTTTCATGATTTCTACTCTGAACTCTTATGAAGTTCGACTCCGAACTTTCATGAGTTCAACTCCGAACTCTTGTGATTTTCGACTCTAAACTTTCATGAGTTTGACTCCGAAATCCTATGAAGTTTGACTCCAAACTTTCATGAGTTAGACTCCAAACTCTTATGAAGTTCGACTCCGAACTTTCATGAGTTCGACTCCAAACTTTTATGAAGTTCGACTCCTAACTTTTACTAGTTTGACTTCGAACTCTGTAAGTTCATATTCTGAACTCTGGTGAAACTAGACTCTGAATTTCCTTAGAAATTCAGACTCCGGACTTCTACAGATTTCAGGTTCCAAATTTCCTAAAACAGAATCTGAACATCTTTTTGATATAGACTCCGAATTCTATTTTGATTAGACTCCGAACTTTTAATTTGCTTACACTCCGAACTTTAGCATGGATTTTTCTTACATATGCTTCATTACAAAACAATGTCATGCATTCAGTTATACATGGTTTGTTATTAAATTATGTCATCCATTGTGTTTCTAATTAACTATTTGTTTAGTGATGCATGTACAGGTCCCTTAGAATTTTAAGGAAAATATGACCGTGGGAGAGGGAGCCGACCGAGCCTATAAATAAGAGCTCATTTGAAAGAGTTCAATGTCGAACAAGTCGATCGATCTAGAGACAACACACTGTTAAGTTGATTTATAGAGAGAGAAGATTTTCATGCTTTGTGCGTACTGAACTGCTCGTTCATATTGCTTCGTGCGACTCTGAATGTTGGTGATTACATTCGAGGACTTCTGGGGATTGGAAGACAGAGGTGCCAACTACCTTGAAGTTTGAGGGCTTCCTTGCTGAAGAAGACAGAGGTTCCAACTACCTTGAAGTTGAGGTCTTGTGGGGATAGCAAGACAGATATTCCTATATTCGTATCGAGGGTTTACCCTGGTGTGGGTAAGACAGACTTGCTTGAAAGTATAAATCAAGGGACCTTTATCCAAGGTTGTTGGATAACCTTTTCTTTGGGTTAAAAGACTTATATCTTGTTACTTGTAGTTTTACTACTTGTTTTTTCCACTGCATTGTGTATTTTAAGGAAAGTATAACCTTCCTATATTTCCTTACACTTGTACTCTGATTAGTTTAGATTCTATACGCTTTGAGGTAGAATCTCATATTGTAAACTTTAGTTCCAATTTTCCAATTGGTATTAGAGGTGTTGTGAATTTTCTTAGTTTAACTTTGTTAAAGTCAGATTTTTCCTTGTCTAAAGAAATTTTTAAAGTATAAAATTCACCCACCTCCCCCCTCTTGTATATTGAGCATCTACATCATCATTTTGATCCTACAGTTCCATCTTCGTACTTATGGTTCCTCCATAGCACTTTGACAAGGTGAGTATTCTTGTTGCGTGTAACTTCATCTCTAAGGTCCAAGATCTTCACTATATTCTCCTCATAAGAGATATCATCTTCTAAATGTACCACCTATAGATTTATTACATGTGTGGGATCTGGTATGTACTTCCCCAAGAGGTATACGTGGAATCTATCATGTACTTGAGACATGGTTGGTGGAAGTTCCAATCGATATTCCATAGCTCTGACTCAATCAAGAATCTTGAAGGGGCCAATGTACTTGGGTCTCATCTTTCCATTATTCACAAATATCATGATCTTATACTAATTATATATGCAGAGGAATACCATGTCTCAAAATTTAAACTCAATCCCTTTTGATGATTTTATGAATAGATCTTCTGTCAAATTTGGGGTTCCTTGATGTGTTTCTGAATGGATTTCACCTTTTCTACCATTTATTCAACTATTTGATGTCCTATTAGTTTACATTCACCGACCTCATCCCAACATACCAGTGTTCATCACATTTTTCCATAAAGGGATTCAAATTTATCCATTTGGATGCTCGAGTGGAAACTATTATTATAAGAGAACTTTTCCATAGGAATATGTTGGTCTCATCCTCTTTTTAAGTCCATGAAACATTCTCTCAACATTTCTTCCAGTGTTTGAATAGTTCACTCAGATTGGAAATCAGTTTGAGGATGATAAGATGTATTTAATTTCATCATAGTGTTTATATAATGTTGGAAAATTTTCTTAATATTAGAGGTGAATATCATATCTTGATCAGATATGATTAATAGTGATACTCCATGAAGCCTTACCACTTCTCTGATGTATATCCATTCAATTTGAACTAGTGAGAAGTCCTCTCAAAATGTGATAAAGTTATCTATCTTTTTAATATTATCCACAATCACCCATATATAATTGTTTTCTCTAGATTTATTTGTAAATATAATGAAAAATTCCATGGGGATGTTTTCCCACTTCCATGTCAGTATGGGTAATGGTTTCATCAGCCCCTTAGACTTTTTTCTTTCAGACTTCACTTTATAAAATACTAGGTACATTAACGTATACTCAATGATCTCCTATTTCATATTTCCCCACAAATAGTTCTCTTATAGATCTCAAAACGTCTTTGTGCTCCTTTGGTGAATAGATATGGCTGAGATATTTGCATTATTTAGAATATCCTATTTTTATATTTGGATTAGATGGTACACATAGTCATGACCCAAATCTTACAAATTTTTCCTCAACAATTTTAAACTCTAAGTATTTTCCCTTTATCATAACTTCCACCTTCTTATGAATTTCAACATCATTTCTTTAATCATATTTTTTTCTCCATAAGGGATGGTTGATCAATAATTTGAGAAAGGATTGATGATATTACTTCTTTAATGATTCTCATTTCCATACTTTGAAAATATAAGAATATCGTATCCTACTCAATTCTCATCATTGATAATGTTGTAGGATCCTTTCTACTTAGAGCATCCGCCACATTATTCACCTTACCAGGATGGTAGTGGATTGAGTATTCATAATCCTTGATGAGATCTAACCATCTTTGCTGGAACCTATTTAGCTCCTTTTGTGTGAATATATATTTGAGGCTCTTATTATCAATATATATTTCACACTTCTCCCCATATATATAATGCAGTCAAATTTTCTATTCAAATATCACTGGTGCCAAATCCAAATCATACATAGGATAGTTTTTCTCATGACTGTCCATCTTATTTATGGATTAGGCTATCACTTTATCATTTTGTATCATTATATAGAATAAGACCTTTTTAAATCATCGTTGTATACTACAGAGAGTTCCTCACTTGTCAAAATTGTGAGTATTGGCATTTTGATAAGACTCGTTTTTAACTCTTTGAAGTGGTCTTCAAATTCACCGACCTAGAAAAACTTTTCTCCATTCCAAGTCATCCTGGTTAGTGGATTTGAAACTCTTGATAAGTTATTAAAAAATTTCTGATAATACCCATCTAGACCAAGGAAACTATGGATCTTCATTATATATGTTGTCTGAGGCCACTCCTTGATTACCTTTGTCTTGGAAGGTTCCATAGATATTCCTTTTCTTGTGATAACATGCCCCAAGAATGATACTTCCTCCATCCAAAACTCATATTTACTATAATTTTTATAAAGTTTCTCCCTTCTAAGAGTATTTAACATAGTATTAAAATACTCCTCATATCCCTCCCATATCTTGGAGTATATAAAAATTTCATCAATAAATACTACAAAATATTTTTCAAAGTGATGTATAAAGACTCTATTCATTAATTCCATAAATATTTTTGGATCATTAGTGAGTCCAAAGGGAATCATTATGAACTCATAGTATCCATACCTTGTTCAAAAGGTAGACTTTGTAATATCTTCCTACCTCACCTTTAATTGGATATATCTCAACCAAAGGTTCACCTTTGAGAAATACTTGGAACTACATGTTTGATCAAACAAGTCATCTATCTATGGAAAGAGATATTTTTTTATTTATCGTGATTTTTTTGGGCTCACGATAATTAAGGAAAATGTTAGCTAACCCATCCTTCATGAAAATAAGACTTGTGTACCACATGGTGAAGCACATGGCCATATGAAACCCTTGTATAGATTATCTTGTAACTACTTATTCAGTTCCTCCAACTCAATGGTGGCCATTCTATACGGTGTATTTGATATAGGCATAGATCTAGGAATAAGTTCAATTGTGAACTCAACCTCTTGATCAGTAGGAAGACTGGTAAATTCTTTAGGGAACACATCATTTTAGCCCCTCACAATGGGCATGTATTTGATCATGATTCTCTCCTTTGTCTCAATAATTTGAGCAAGATATTCTTTCTCATAATGTAATAATATTCACACTTGAGATAATGGATCCAAAAAAGATTCATCCTTCTCATTACATTTTTATAGAATTGAAGGATGCTTTGGGACGTAAAGATTGATCTCCTATTTCTGATATTTGATGTTGGATTTGTATAAATATATTCAATCCATGCCCAATATAGCATCAAACTCCACCAAAGGAAGAATGGAAATAATTTTTGGGAGGTTTGGTTCACAAACATTAACTAGGTAGGAGATATATACTTTGGATGATATAATTTCCCCATTTTCTATTCACACAGATAACTTAACCTCCTTATTTTGAGGTGGTGGTTGAATAGTTTTACTAGACTTGAAGGATATGAAAGAATGTGTATAACCATATTCAAATAGTATATTCTCTATTCATCAATGAATAACCAGCATGCCTATCACCGCATCATTTTCAGGATCCACCTCATCAGTAGTGATAGCATTATCTTTACCTTTCTCCTTTGGCTTTGGTGGTTGATGATGTTGATTACCCTCGAGGACTTGAGGTTTAGTGCACTGGTTTTCATAGTTCCCTTTCTCCCTACAGTTGTAGCATTGAACCATAGGTGTTTCTCTCCCTTCCTCCAATACATTTTCCTACATTCTCATTTCTTTTAGATATTCATGATCTTGGAGGCCTTCTCACCTACAATTATAGTATTTCTCTATCCCTTTCAGGTAATTCACATGATGATTCTTACCACATTTTTGACATGTGGGTGGTTCAGTTTATTTCCACCCTTCTCATTGGATCCCCCAGCTTGAAATTCCATGTTTAATTTCTTATCACTATATCCATGGGACCATTATCCAAACTCTGTCTCCACTTTGAAAGAACATCAAACAAATTCTTCATAACTCCCAAAGTATCAAATTTATAAAGCCTTTAAAAGGTGTGGTTTTAAACCATAAAATAATCTATTAATTTTTTAATCATTTTTTATAACAAAATCCAAATCATACCTTTCAAGACTTGTGAAATTTTATTTGTAAGCCATGACAGATTCAATTTCCTTTTTCTTCATCTCTATGAATTATCTCTCTATATTTGTACAAAGATTTATAGGGAAATACTTGTTAAGAAACATTATCTTAAAGTCATATCACTCCATATATTAAATTTCATCTTTTGGCTTAGCATTATTAATCAACACCCATAATTGGTTGGACTATCAATCTAGGTGATAAATGTATAGCGTCACATTCTCCATCTCAAAATAGTAAATTATGAAAAAGATCTTCTCCATTGAGTTGACCCACTATTCCACAACTAGTGGATCAGAAGACCCACTAAATTTTGATGGTTGTTACCACATAAAAGACTTGATATCTAGTTTCTCCCTCTTAGGTGAAGGAGGATGTTCCACATTATTCCAGTAATTATTCATAACCTATGACATCTAAGTAATCATCGACATAAAATTTTGAACTCCACCTCCTAAAGCACTGGGGATGTCATCCGAGCAATCAATGAAATGTCTCTCACATGGGTTTTTGTCCTGGTTTCCCCTGGTTCCCACCATTATCTAAAATATAAAATTCTAGAACAAAACATAAGTCAATAATTCATGAATAAATAACTTATTCTTTTATAAAATAAAGCCTAAAGGCATATCTTTTAGGATCCCTATTTTTAACATTTTTCTAAAACAAAGATTCTGGGGTTCTTACTTATAATTTTTCTCATACTAATGGTTTTAACTAAGGTTCTCTAATCCTAATTCCCAAATTAATTAATCCATTCTATGATACCAACTATAGTATCCCTTCTTTTTTCTTATAAAACTTTACATCATTTTAAATATAAACAACATAAAATCATCACAAAAATAGAATACAAAAGTTTAGTGTCTTGTGAAAATTAGGACCATAAATAAATTGTATAGAATGAACCATAAAAATTTATTTAATTTCTTCTTATATATCTTTTTACTAGCCTAAATTTTCTTCTTAGTGCAAGTTTTCACCTGATGATATACATCAAAAAGGTGTGAGAAAAAAATCTAAGTAAGAGGATAAATAAGAGACATGAAACATGGGTGATCATAATCATTATCATACTAATATAATAAAAGGATAATAACCATAATTATGAGAGTAGATATTAGATAAAGGCACAGAATATGGTAATGTATAAAAATGAAACATCATGTCTTAGGGGTCAAATACCACACATAATTGTGAACAAAGCTACCATCATGTTCGCACATATTTCAGTTTATCTCATGAGATTCATGAAATTACCCAATAAAGTAGAGATCTATATAATTCTAGGTGAATCCGTCACATCATAACATTTATGTGCACTATATAATTCTAGGTGCACTTGTCACATCATAACATTTACATTATCATGCATGCCACATAGAACGTGTATCAATATTGGACATAAAAAACACATGGTTAAGAATGGGTTTAATTTAATAGAGTATAAATTCATGAATAAAATTTTTTATTCCCAAATATAATAGGGAATATCATAATTGTTATAATAATCATCAGTATTTAGTAAAAAAGAAACAATCTCATGAGAATAAAAAGATTTATTTTTGGAAAGAATTGTTATTTTGGAAAAATATTTTCATTTTTCATAAAACCAAATTGGAAAAATTTATATACCAGAAAAAAAAGGAAAGTAAATAGAAATTATATGTAAAAAACATGAAATGAATATCTACAATGAAAATGGAGTGAAAGAGTGAAAACCCAAAGAAAGAGAGTTGGGTTGGAGAATCCCCTTACCTTATGCCTGAATGTTTTATTCACTTTAATATATTGAATAATAAAATTAAATAAATTAGTTTTAAAAAATATAAAAGTTTTTATAAATTAATTTTATTCTGTATATTTTTATTAAGTTCATTTATTGTATTTTTGATGAGTTGTAGAGTTCAATTTTATCATTCGGGAGTGTTTGTTTTCTTGATTTTCATGATTGGTTCGCTTGTATATAACTTTGGAAATTCATTTAGAGTTGGAATAATTCTCTAAAATTGAAATTTTATGTTATTAATTATCATATAGGTGTTTAAACAGTTATATATATCATTTTTATATGGTATAAGGATGAATCATTATATAATACATTAGTGATAATCATTTAGATTGTTATGGTGGTTTTTTATCACAAGGAGTCCGTTTTATTTTATCATTTATTATTATGTAAATATGGTACTTCCAAAACAAAAAAATGGTTATAAAATACACTTTAAATTCTATTTTAACCATTAAAGTGGTTTTATGACCATCATTAAAGGCGGTAATGGGAAATGAAAACATGTCTTCCTTGAAGGAAATAAATCAACACCTCACGAACAAAGATTTCATTTTAAGAATAAAAGAGAGAGGATAATGGGTTCGATGTTGTATTATTCCATTAGCATAATTAAATTACATTATATTTAAGGTAATAGATTTATTATGTCATTTTAATGAGGGGAGGTGAGGAGATAATAATAAAAGAAAATAACACGAAAATAAATTAAAAGTAAAGAAAGATGATTTTACCTCTTGAATCCTTCTTATTGGGAACCTCCTTATGGAAAAGGGTTTGGTATTTTGATGATACCAAGAGATCCTAGACATGGGTGAGGTTCTTGATATGAGTATTGGGAAAATTTTACACAAGTCTCAAGTCATGGATGGTGTGAAGAGAATAGGTGGTGAGGGGTGGTATTTATAGGGGAGAAGAGGGGTGTTTTCTCATTATTTTATTCATTAGTTTATTATCTTCACTCAATACAATAAATAGTTTTCTAATTATCAATAAATATATAAAATTAATGAGTAGGAGTTCAATATTATGGTTCTTACATCAGTGATGACTCAAGTAATAGTGTAATTAACTTATAATGTATATATACCATAAATTAAAATATTTTATATTCACTAAAGATTCATTTATTTCAGGAAAATATAAAAAAATGAACCTAAACATTTTTTATGTGTAGAATTCAATAATTAACTCGTTTTTATAAAAAAAAATTTCTAAGTATGAGAAATTTATTTTTCAATTAAAATCATCATTTCCCTGGAAAATACTGATTTTCAAATTATAACAGCTTTTATAACACTATGAAAAATTAATTAATGTCTCATTAAATTATCTTATAATAATAAGAAAAGAAAATATTAATTTATATATACATTTTATTAAAATAAATTTTCTTTTAAATCATTATATTAACTATAAAATTGTGATTAAATATTTGTGACTTGAAAAAATAGCAACACTTAATTAATTATTTCTAATATATTTATTTACATATAAAATGATATAATTATATCATATAACCATTTATAAGATGCTTAAATTTTATTTATACTTTCATGGGTGAGGTTACCATTTGATTGGCTAGTTAACTATTCATAAGGGTTATATTACTATTTCAAAGTTCAAGTTTTTATTCCATTTTTATAGGTTCCTTAACTTCTATAAATTCCTCTTATACCATAAATTATTCATTTATAGAGTTTGTATTTTGTTCTATATGTGATTTTATGTGATTTATACTATATGAAATAATTATAAGAAGGTAATTTCCATTGATAAAATTTTGGGTCGTTATAATCATGATATTAATAGAATCATAACTTTTTATTCATAAAAGCTCAACATAGACATAATCATACTTAAACCTTCACACAACTTACCTAGAAATCTTATCTTCTTATTGAATCCACATATCACATATTTGTAAAATCCGGACCTTATTTTCTAGGGTCACATTCCCAATAATAATGTTCAATACATTATACAAACTCAGAGGATCAAGGTAGGTCATTGTGTGGTTGGTGACCTTATATCTTGGTAGCTTATATATCTCGAAATTTTGGTAGGTTCCTCATATTTTGGTCAGTAATGTGAAAATCTAACGGTAGTTTATGGTAACTCTCTTCATGCCACATAGTTGATTAGTACACATTACCTTAAAATCAATTAGAATCTTTACGGTAGTTCACCTAAACTTCATATGGTTGGTTCAAAGAAACACAATGGATCATCTCACATGGAAGGTCCATGATGTTCTTCAAAAATTATGATTATTCATGAAAGGTTTTTGAAATTCATCAAATAGAAGCATGTAATCTCATCTTTCATTATGATCATATCTCTACATAATCATAGGAGAATCTAATGGTATTAGATAGTCATGATGTACTGATCAGTGGGAGAGGTTTCACATGATCATGATGACAACATTAAACCAACGGGTAAGGGTCAACATTTACCAATGAATATGGAAAAAAGGGAAATATAAAACTGTTTGGATCATATCAATCAAATGGAAACTATTCTTTCCATGATTTTAAAGTTTGATAATAGTAACCAATATTCTATATCCAAAATTAGAGATATTCTGGGCCTCACTCTTCTTAATAAATAATCTCATGGAATCAACACTTTAGCCATAGAACTGGGGTCAGCTCATATATACACATCTCACACACATGCCTTTGTGTCACCCCATATAGTGGCTCATGTTCCCTCTACATATACTTTTCATAAATTTCCACCCACCTACTTTCTATAGGCGCTTTTCTGCTACAATTCACCATACCACATTAGGATATCCATATAGGCCAGATCCCACATAGTTGAGAATAGATTCCACATGTATAATTGAGCTGGCCCCTTGGCTTACTTTGGGATAGAAAATGTTTTAATAAAAATTTATAAAAGGATTTAGTAAATTCTTCATATAATTACAATTCCATCTCAAATAATATTCTTCCACTGTTATCACTTCTCAAATATATTTATGAAAAAATAATATATATTTTCATGTCCTTCAGTTTTTTTATGGAAACACTCAATAAATATATAACACATGTTCTTATGCATAAAACTTGAAGACTTCACCCTCCTTTGAAAATTCATGATGCTTCAAAGGATGGTTCATTAATGTTATAAAGATAGTTCCATCTCCAATCACCATTATCACATGTTTATATGATCATTGAATAATAGTTAAACAATCATCATAATTTATTTCTACTTAATACAATTATATATTCAAATTATCTTTGTGTTGAGTCAAAAAATTTACATTCTACACTTTCTATAGTTAGTTTTTAAAATCACAAAACACTTTATTAAAACTATGCTTTACTAACTTTATATTTCCCAAGTATTTTATAATATTTTTTGTAGAAAATTTTTTATTCACTTGAGCATTGAAATATTTCTAAACTGATGAATATAAATTTTTTACCCAAAGTCTAGTTCATTTGACTAATGAAATCTAGTCTATCGGACTGATTAACTATAACCTATCATACTGAATAAGTATTTTCCATTATACTGATTGAGTTTATTCTATGGGAGTGACCTATTTTACTCTATCAGAATGACTAAGTTTAGTCCATTATATTAACAAAGTTTATTCCATCAGAGTGACCTATTTTATTATATCAGCAAGACTAATTTTAGTCCATTGGATTCACAAAGTTTAGTTCATCTATTTGATGATGTCTAGTCCATAATATTAAAAAATTCTTTTCTATAATATTTATGAAGTCTCATCCATAAAACTAATCCATTTTTTGATCCATTGGACTAAACATAATTTATTACATTGGAATAATAATTTTTATAAATGTATTCTCAAAATCATTTATACCAGACAGAATACTTATATATAATTGTGATGATGTTATCAAAAAAATCATAAGAAGACCCAAGATCAAATCCAAATAGGGAAGAATTTTTGGGTACTATAACAGTATTGTAGCAGGGGGAACTATAGTAGTGTTTTAGCAGCGACAAAACTATAGCAGCGATGACACTAGAGTGGTGGAGGCACTGTAGCAGGTATTGTAGCGGCAATGGTACTGTAGTAGGTACTGTAGAAGTGCGGGTACTATAGTAGTACTATTCACCGAGGGGTCCTTTGAGCCAAAAAAATGGGCTTTCAAGCCCTGTATTAAGGCCACTTGGCCTTGGGCCTTCGGGCTATGTAATGGGTCTCCCTCTACCCAGTCTTAAAGAGGTATTTTCTTTAAATAATAAATTAAGGCTTTGACCCCAACCTTTTAAAAAAATCAGATGAATATATAAAGAACATGCAAAGATATCAAGGTTAATCTCATCTGAGGCTATTAAAGCCCCTTCTGAGAATCATGGAATATGATTGGTGGATTTGTGCCTATAAATAGAGGTGAATTAGAGGAAGTGGGAGTTGATTCTTTTTCAACTCAACCCATCTGAACTTTGTCTATTGTAACATCTTGTGGCTTATGATTTGTAAATATTCATATAGTTTTTGTTCTAAGGAATCTGAGTGAGGATTATAAATTACTTATAAAATTTTGAATTTGTATTAATTATTTATAATTTGGGTTTAGATCAAGGTATTCTAGGGATAGGAATATTTCTGATTCCAATCAAGCTAATCGAGGGCTTCCAGGATAGGAAGACGGATCTGATTCTGATCTTTATGATCGAGGGATTTCTTATTGTATAAAGACAGACCACACAGTTAGGCTACAAACTAGGGATACCCAGAGTAATAGTTTGTGACTTCATTAACTATAAATGATAAATATTATAAAAATTTTATAAATAATTCAATAATTAATTATTACTTTTGTATTAAGATATGGTTTTATTTTTTTGTTATAATAAGTTATTATTTTCTATTATGCATTTATATTGAAAATTTATTTTACTGAACATTTCTAAACTCAGAGTTTCTGAATGTACTGTGTGTCTATTATAGAAAATCTGATCATCATAAGATATCTAATTTTGATAAATCATAATAAATAGGTTTTTTTATTTATTTTATGTTTTAACTATAATTCACCCCCCTCTTGTATCCATTGATATACTTTTCAATTTTACACTTTTTTACTTCACATGTATGGAACTTATTCATTTGTATTCTTAATAGATATATAATAATGTTCATTATATAAATTCTCTATGGAATACCAAATCATCAAATAATTTTTACCTTCAAAAATGAATACAGTTGAAAATATTTAAATATAAGAACTTCTTCAAATTCATCCTTTTTTCATAAAAAAAATATGATAAGTAACATAAAGCATTTTCCTTTTAACCATTATTCTTGGGAACTTCAAGATAATTCTAAGAACCTATTCTTATTCACATACTGATACACATTGAAAAAAACACAACACAACACAAGGTGGGTTCATCACATCTCTATCCTTTCCATAAAATAGAATACATCATTAGTGTTAATGCCCTTAATTTGTGCATATCCCTTTAAAACAATTCATAAATTATTTCAAATTAAATTTATATTTTAATTAATTTTATATAAAACCCATTTGATCCTGATAATGTTATTATTATTTGTCCTTAAGAAAATCACTCATGCATAATTTTTCTCAATACAGTCCAACTTATCATTCATGGATTTTGCTAAACACAGATATTGAACAACTTATTCAAAATTATTTGGATCTAAAATATATATTATTTATGTTTGATGATGAGACTTCATCATTCACATTTTTACTAGATATTTGTTTCCTACAAAAATGTTTTGATCATCATTTTTAGTGCCAGTTCTTAATTTTTGAAGTAAAAAAATTGAATGAGTATCATCATCATCATTTTTAATCATCTCTAAATCACTATAAATCTCAAATTCTACACCTAAACTGTTTAATTCAAATACTCATTCTTCATGAACATCATAATTTATTTTTAAAATATGTTCATTTTCTATTATAGTAACACCTATACCATTAATTAATTTTCTAATTATTTTATTATAAAATTTATAAGCCTTTATTTTTTAATAATATCCATGAAAAATACATTTATCCCATAAAAGTATAAATTTTGTATGAATCCTATTTTTTGAGAATAAACAATTTAATCCCAAAGATTCAGAAATGTTTCAATTTTAGATTCCTTATATGTCATATCTAATACATTTTGTACTCATAACATTGATAAAAATTATCTCTTCATGAATTATATCATTATGAAAACTATTTCCTTTTAAAAAATTTATGGTAGGTTTTTTTCAAAAAGAATCATCTGAGATATATTAAAAATCATAAGGTTTCTTATTTTAACAACTTTATTATATTGAGAAGTTCTCATAACTAAAAATCAATATATTATTTCATGTTATTCAAGAAAATTTTCATAATACTATTTACATTCATATTCTCAAAAAAATATCTAATAAATTGTAATGAAATTAAGCACCAAAAATTTATGAGTGATCTCTATTATCCATGAAATCTAACTATAATCAATAATAAATAGTATATATTACCTCCTTAAATCAATAGCTCTTCGAGTGATTGACCCATAAATGTCTATATGCACTAATTCATGATACCATAAGGACTTATTTTCCTTTATCATGTATGTATTTCAAATAATTTTTTCTTTATAAAAAACATAACATGTGTGATCATGATCTATTGAAATCCTAAAAATATCTCAAGAACCATCATACCTCACTAAGTATTCCAAGGATCATTAGCTTAAGTGGTTAAGTCTTTTGTTACAAAATTTGTTTTTATCTCCCTTGATAAGAAAAAAATGCATTATTCCTCACATATAATGTAGATATTTCCCTTTTTCCAATTTTCATTCATAAATATTGTTCAATATTATCCTTTGACAATGCATGGCTTATTAGTAAAGTTAATGGAATTTTTTGATCCATATTATTGGCATATTCTTAAAAATGGTGACTATGACCTTTCACTACTAGGAAGTCTATCTTACTCATGTACTTTTCTCTAATTTTGGATTAAATTAATCTGATGATCTTTAATCATTTAGCATTACCAAATCACATGAATCCTTCTTTTTTATACGTAAAATTATTCAAAATATTCTTGTTCTTGATCATGGGGGAAGTACAACCACTATCATGAATACAAACTCCAACTTGATCATCTACTTTTAGAGGAATATATACCATTACATCCTTCTCACCTCTCTTCTTATTAATCTATATATTCTAATTCACATATTTTTATGACTAATAATCTTGTTATCTCTTTAGATATGATAGATCTTCCTCATTTTTAAAAGTTGTAAATATTTATTGAACTTCTATATTGTTATATGTATATTTGGGTTATAGATTAACACAAAAAAAATTCCTTAGGATTTTTCTTTTACTTATAGGATAAGAAATATATAGGTTTATGTATATTCCCTATATAAAAAAACATCCATTAAAAAATTACAAAATTTTTCAAATCTACTCATCTATTTTAATTTTTCTTATTCCTTGAAATTCATTTTTCTATGGAACATATCTTTTAAGAGAATCTTATCAATATAAATCAATATGAAAAAAATCTAGGTATGTTCTTATGTGCCTCTTTATGTGGAATTTAATACTTTTAGGTCTCACCCAAATAAATAGTATTGCTTAGAATGGAAACTTTCTTTCTTTCTTCAATTTTGATAGAATTTTGTTTAATATCAAGTCTGAAACATACCTTTCATTCATGATGATATCAATGTTATAGTATGAAATTCTCAAACATTCTTGAGTAATATACATTTCTATCCTTTAACTTCTAAACTATGTGAATGAGGCAACATCCTAATGTCATTCTGGGTGTCATGGATATTTATTGATCATTAAGATTTCTCTAAATGAAAATAATGTTTCCTTTTAGCTCACTTCTCTATTAATATGGTAGTCGTAGCATCAATTATTCAATATTGATCCTCTAATTTGATTATGTGATCTATTATTTTCTCTAATTTCATCAAATGAATAAATTTAATTTTTTAATATTATCCTTCAAATTATACTTTTCGTATTTTTTCTATTTTATATAGAGTTTAGAGTCATGTTCCATATATTTTACTTTCTTCGTCTTTGATTTGTAAACATTTATCTCCCCAATTGTATCCACTATTATAAATTTGAGGGATATAACACCCAAAACATAAACTTTATCTCATACATTATCCTTTTTAATTTTTATATTGTAAAATAAAACCAAAATTACTTCTTTATTTAGGTCCTTCCAATCCTCAATTTCCTTCACTTAATGTTTTTATGAGCCATTATCTTCTGGTAAGAGAAAGTTATTCTTTTTTAATAATATAATTTTTTTGATTATCTTTTCATTTAAATCTATTTAGGATTTATTCATTGGTTGATCATCCAACCCCTCATCTTAAAGCTTATTTATACACTTCTTGGTGAGGTATAAAACCTTTCGACGTCGAAGTAATCTTATTGGAATCTTCTCCCTTGAATTTTCCTTTTACCCTTTTTAGATTTGAGTAAAAAAGTGACATCACATTATCTATATCCCTATCTTTTGATTCATTATCTAGTGTAAGTTACTTTATCAACTTTAAGGATAATTCCTTTTACATATCATATACCATAGTATCATTAGCATTAATCCTTATCTTGAATACTATAAGGATTCTTTATAAATCATATAAGGATACAATTTTGGGATCTCATCCCAAAATTATTGAAAACTTCATTTTGAAATGTGGATTAATACTTCATAGTATATATTTCATAATACACATGTCTTGGAGAATATATCTAGGTGTGATCATTTCCTTCATAAGTCCATTCACCTAGTCAAAAAATGAATCAGTGTATTTTTTGGTTGAATCCTCAAGTCTTTAACTTTTTTACAAAGATTTTAAATCTTGAAATCTTTCACCTTTTATTTTCCATCAGAAATATTTAATAATTAATCCCATTTAGTATTAAAGTGCATACACTGCATTACCTTTGGGTATATAGTGTTAGATATAAATCTCATGGAGTATTGATTACTTTGTCATTGTAATACCCCAACCCCAAACCATTGATCAATGTTTGGGTTAGAGAGATACTATGATATAAAGTGTTCCTCCATTTATGATAGAGGTTGTTAACTATCAGTGAGGGTATTGGGTGTTACCATGGGGAGAATATACCCTTATATTAGAGTAAACATAGTGGAAATATCCAAAAATCATCCGTCACAAACAATCAAAGTACACATAAGTAATAAAATAGAAGTATTTTATATCATATTGAATGCATAATATATATCCATAGTCATGAAAGGGTAAAATAAATAATTTCCCACTATCCCGATCACATATAAAAAATATGAATGAATAAATAATGTATGATATACTGTTACTCACAATATTTATCACATCTCGGACTTCAAGTACCCTCTAATTTATTCCCATTGATCATGATATATTGGGTCTCTACCCTACTAGAACCTAAAATCCATGAAGTCTACTCTGATACCCATGTTTCAAGGCCTCCTAAGCAGGGTGTTAGTAAAAATTAATAGAGAACCGCCAATGAGGTTCAAAATAGTACTAGTAAATATAGTGTATACATAGGTGATATTCTCAGAATAAGTAAAAAACAACTACATAAGAATAAATAAATAATCACCATCAATCCTTGGGTTCCAACATGACACAAAATATCAATTATACCTACTTTAAATGGTGTTGGAGGGTCATTGGGAATATTTCATAGTCATTCCACTAGTACCAATATGCCTCGATGTTGATTCTTGGGTAAGAACCTAGGTAATCTTTATTTTCCTATAGGTGGATTACTAGGTAAGCAACTAGGAAATCCACAGAGACCCATAGACAGATTTCTAGGTAACCAGCTAGGAAATCTTGAAGAATGATGCATACTCACCAGATCCGAGGTAATCTTCTACGCATCCTATAATCATCAAGTATACTCACCATATCCCAATTAATATCCTATGAATCCTATACATATAGAGTGTGTCCAAAAAATCCTAGGCAGTATCCTAGTCATCAAATAATGTCAAAACTACGTTTGGGTCCTATGGAATATCCTAGGAATCCCATATATGAAATCATTGAATGTGATGCATCATGAACAAGGAATTCCATATAAACCTATAGGATGAAACCCAGGTATTAAACTTGGAATTAAATATATGAGGTGCATCCACCATATCTCGAGAAGTTTCTGAGGAATATCATATATTAGGCACAAATTTCAGATCTTGGAGAGTATCTTAGGCATCCCAATAGTCATCATGAATAATTTGAATCCCATTTGATATCCTAGGGACTCATTTATATGACTTGATAGTGGTTCATACCTCTTATAATACCTCATCAAATCATCACTAACCACCTCATTCTCACCCCATCAACCAACCTGTTCTAAGGTGACACCCAAAGTCGATAACACCTTCTCTCTTTCACTAACCCTCACTGGGGTAATCATATAACTAGGGAACCCAAAGAGGTCCCTATATCTCATCATGACATGTGCACCCCATATGGGATCCTTGATCTCAATATCATCTCCAAGACCAAGCCCATAACTCTGAGGTAATAGCATCCCTTGGTGTTATCATAATCACATTTATACCCCATGAGATACATAGGATAAGTCATACTTTCATCACTCTAGAAAGATAGTGAAAGGCCCATCCCAATTTAAAATGACATCCTATGTTGTCACACTCACCCAATCCAATATATTTCCACCCAGGGTATTCCAAAAAAATTAATCATAAGATATTTGGGAGACACTCACCCCATGCTCATCTCAACTACATAGAAGTATTTAAGGTATCTCATGGTTTTATAAGGGTCTAATGGGGTCAATCACTCCAAACCCATCATATACATCTACTCGAAGGTAACTAAGGCACCTACATAAAGGGACATTATACTTATATAATTAATTTACACCCCAATAGGGTCCATGTATCTCAAGGAATATAACATTAACTAATCCCTTAATCATTAGTGTTCAGGGCATCAATCTAGTGTTTAAGGGTCCTTTGTAGCCCCTAATACTTAATTAATTTCAAGGATCTTTTTTTAAATAAAAAACATGTAATGTAAAGGTTAGTTTCATTTAGGTGCTCAGAACACATATCATATTCCATATAAACAAAATTCATAATACCAAAGCGGTATGCTCAATAACCATTTAGCTAAATCGAATCCATTTCCTTTTAATCACAGTACAACACTCAATTTCCAAGCTCGTCCAAGTCTCACACCAACTCCTGAGCACCCATATTAAGAAAAAATATTCAATTATTAATTATAAAAACTTATAATTAATTTTTACAATTAATTATAAAAAATAATAATTAGATTTTCAATTTAATTTAAATCAGTATAATGACTAAAAATTCACTAAGAAATAATAACTCATAAAAACCTCAGGCAATGGGGTGTGGTCCACTCCAAAAACACACCTGAACCTAATACACATAAAATATCTAATTATTATACCCAATTTAGTAGCCAATTTTATTTACTTTAGTCAAAAACCCTAATAAAATTCACCAAGTGGGGTACCTTAATTGCAATGACATTTGTTTGTCTTCTTAGGGTGTCCTCTAGCAACATTATATGAAATGCCCATCATATTAGTATGATTAAACTATGATATATTAGAATAATCACCAAAAACCATATCCATATAATTTAAATTATAATGAGAATAAGAGAATAATGGTGTGGGAATAATAGAGGTGAAATCACCATAATCTTTAAAGGAATCGCACGAAAAACCCACTGAATCGAAGGGGGGATCAAGAAGGAAGAGGTGGGAAGACCCTCATAGTCTACATGGGTGAGGGGGAAGATAAAATAGGGTTGGGGCATAAATAACTAATGGGTAGAAAGATAATTTAGAATTATTTTATGAAATATAAAAGGTTGTATTATTTTTCAAACCATGCGACAACTGTGTGGTTGAAACTATCTCAAGTTTTCCCTATAACAAGGTTTGTCCTCATGAATTTATAAAACATTTTTAACCCATTTTAATCACTATTAAAGTGGAATTGTAGGTTTTTCATGGTTTCTCTACAATTGTGTGCCACACCCCTAAATAAAACCACCTCGAATGGTTTTCATGTGTAATGGCCTGGAGCTTCCAATCCATTAATTTATAAGAATATGATGGTGGAGGTGTCTAGGTAAAATATTGAGTAGTTTGGACGTTAAGAGGAGGAGATTTTATATAAAGTTTTATAGTGTGTTTTCCATGTTTTCTCCATAGAGGAGTGGTAGCTGCAATGTGGCGAGGTTGGCAGCAAAACAGTGTCCCAAGATGGAGTTTTCGGTGCTTCTTCCATTAAAGGTATGGTTACTACATGGGGAGATCATGGTATGGAGGTTAGTTTTCACCTATGTGGCTATAGTGCAGGAATATAGATATAATATAATATTGGTGTTCACTATTTCATAAGGGGATCAGGCTATGTCATAGTTTTATGAGGGGTAGTTTGGTCAGTTCTTCCAAAACAATACACCCTATGGCACGTTGTAGCTGCCGCATAGTACCCTTACTAAAATATAATATCTACTCTAAAATCATCTCCATGTTATTTGGAAGACAATTTGATTGTATGGTATATGGTGTGGTATACCACTTTTCACTATAGTCCCTTTAGTTTCAGTTTTTTTTATATCATGGTCCTATGGGTTGTGTCATGGTGTTATGTTTTTCAAGCATGGTATAAATTCCCAAAGTCACTTGAACCCAAACATTCTTTCAATATTTATCTTATTGATTGTGTGACCTAAGTTTATACTAATAGGTTCTTTCTTCTCCATTTCATTGGATTTCAACCTCAACCATGTTGGATCAATCTTTGGTGGTTTTAGTGAGTCCCCCTATCATCTTCCCCCTATTTTTGTTATGTTTATTCATTTGGGTATGGGATACTATTAGGGAAATTATTGGTTTTGGTTCTTTTTAGAAGGTAAAATGATGTTATTGTTATGTTTTATGATGTTAAGGGTGATATCCTTCCTTTTGGTTCTTGGTGGTGGCCTTGCTCTTATTCCAACCTTGTGTGGTGGATTGGAAATATCTATTTGAGGTAGGTTTCCTTTGTTTCTCATCTAGTTGTGTCATGAAGGAGGGGTTATACTCTTTTTTACCAATGTAAAGATGGTTTACACTATCCTAATATGTATAATTAAATTTTAAATTAAAATTGAAGGGTAAGGGGGTGACTCTTATGCCTTTAGTAATTTTGATATTATCTTGATATTGTTATTATACAGGCTTGAATGTCTACTAAAAATTGTGGTCATTGGGAGCTTTTTTTGTTTTTATTTGACATGTTTTCTAGAACCTTTTTGTGTTTTTTTTGTTGAAATAATTTTAAATTTAATTATGTAGTCACTTAAATCTATTTAATGAAATGGCTTCCTAGTTAGATTCATGGTTTCTTGAGAATTACCCAAAAATAACGAATTAGAATTGGTGAAAAATTTCCCCATCCATAAATATGAAAAATTTTAAGTTGATTTGATGTGAAAAAGTGTTGTGATGTGTGGTTTTAGTGTGTGGGGATGATCTGTTGTGGTGTGGTCATGTTGTGGAGTGGTGATGTGAATTTGTGATGTTGTTAGTTTATGTGATTAGTTTTGTGGTCATTCTATGGGTTGGTTGTAAAGGATAAGTAATTTTGATGTATATATGGTAAGGAGAAAGTGGATTTGGAAGTGAATGGTGGTGGTGTGTGTCTAGTTGAATTTATGATGATGATGGTTGTTTTTTTTTGTGTGGAAGTGTGATATTCTAGTTCCCTAGGTAGTAATATAATTGTTTAATGATGATCTGAAATTTCATGGGCCATTTTGGTTAATGGTTTGAATAGATAATGAATAAATTAAAATGGTAAGTATGACTTAAATGGTTATTACATAATGTGAAATTAGATAGGTAGAAACTTTTTTGGGTTAAATGAATGGAATATATTGAAAATATCCAAATTTTAAAATGGAATTTGTTGAGAAAGATGATGAAATGTGTGATGTGGCTTGTGTCATATTGTGTGTCATCATACATTTAGTGGTGGTAGTGAAAGTGGTAGTGTTCTAAGGTTGGGTGGTGATGTTATGAGTTTGTTACTGATTTTTTGGAACTCATAGGTTTGGTTTCTATGTGGATATATATATACACCATGTATGTTCCTTGTGATTTTCTATATTTACTCCACCTATATAGATCACTATGTGATAACACCCATATATTTAGGAGGTGTTTTTTCCAAAATTATAGTGGAAAGTATGGACAGATGGATACTTGATCTTTCCTGCTCTCTCTTCCATGATATGATAATTTACACATGGTATGATGGCCAGAAGTTAAAATTACCCTATAATGATGTTTTATGAGGTTATGATATGTCTTGTGGTAAGGTTTGTGTATAGTAGGAGGAGGTTTGAGGTTCATGTCCTTCATATTCATGATACCATACTACTCTAGTAATAGTTATGGATAATATATGATGTGATGGACCAGGTGTCTTCATATGGGATGTAATGTGATGGACCAAGTGTTTTTGGGTGATATGTGATGTTATGGATCAGGTGTCTTTGGGTGAGATGTTATGTGATAGCCAATTTCACATGATATTCTAATAATGATGTGATTTTTAGAAGATATGTGATCCTTATGATGTACAATGTTGGGGTGTGAGAGTGTTAAATCAGTGGGAAAATGGTGTGGAGTACCCTTTATCAATATGATTCTCATTATGTTATTATACCTGGATGTGTTATTTAGTGATTTTTTTCATAGTGAGTATGGGATTGATTAGTTGACCTGTGTAGGTGTTGTTGTTTTTCTTGTTTACTCACTAGTGAATTAGTGTTTTCTTTTCATATGTGCATGAGAGACTTCAGTTACCCTACTGAGTAAACTTGTATGATCACCCTATATATATACAAACTACTTTTAGGTTTCCAAGAGTAATTCATGGACCATTCTGGAAATTTCTAGCACGGGATTTGGAGATGTTGTTATGAAATTACCTTAGTATTTATTTTGGGTATTTATTTGGATACTTTTATCAATATATTCTTTATTTATATAAGTATTGTGGGATGATTTTGGTTTATTTTTTTATATTATTTCATGTAGTTTCTTGCAGTTGATTTATCCCATCTATTGGTCCTAATATTCTAGAGGTTTATACCTCCCATTTATGATATTTTTTATGCCCTTGATTTTTGTCACCATCCTACAACCAATTAGACGTAGGACTCAGGGGGCATTATCTCTCTTCCTTGTTTTCCATCCTAGTAGGGGTACCTTTAGAGGGAGGGTTCATGATAGAGTCATATGAGAGCTTATAGTTGGGGGATAGGATTGAGTTTATAGTTAGTAATTTTGATTATTACATGTATTGATGATACAACAATGTCATTTGATCTTGGTACGTGACATAGGCTAGGGAAGACTAGCTAGTTCATAATATTTTAGGGCCACCAAGATCTGATGCAAGGAATTTGAGCCTACAGAATGACTAAGTGAGGTGATACTTATTGTAGGGTATATACCTAGTAGATGTAAATGCATCATGATTGGATTGTGTTCTTATTTGAATTGGGTGTTTGGGGAAATTTTAAATAAGATAAAATGAGTTAAATAAATATTAATAAAAGTTCATACTACTAGTCCAGGGAAATTTTTGTTTCCCATTTAGTTATAGCTGCTAGTCATCGTCTTCATGTGGTTCAAAAAGTGTAGGTTTATCAGGCTGATATAGATGATCATCGAAGGGTTGATCCAGTTTGAGTAGGATTATTAGTGGTACAAAATGTTTCACACTTTTCAGTGGAATTATTTGGGGAAGTATGAGGGAAGAATTTCTAGTCTAGAGATAGAGAGCTAGTTAGAGGAGATCGAGAGAACTTTTAGTTTAATTCAGTCACCAATGGAGTACTAGTTCAAGATTATAATCATTCAGATATGAGGAGAAACACATTATTAGTGGACACTATATCTTATTGAGTTAAAGTAGGATGATGTTTCATTGGATGACTTTCAAAAGGAGTTCTGAGTAGAGTTATTGTCGTCAATCATGAAGGTGGTGAAGAGGTAGGAGATACTTTCACTTCAATAGGGGATTTTATCTGAGGGTTCTTGGGATCAAGTTCAAGGATCTTATTCGTTTTTTCCATAGACCTTTTTCTAGATGATTAGTATCGGGCACAAAGTCTTGAGGAGGAAATCCATCCTTCTATCTAGTATGTAGTTACTCATTTTATATTTCCAATATATTTAGAGGCTCAAAAGAAAGAAAAGGTGATTGAGTGGATACACTCATGAGGAATTCTATCATGAGAGCATAACCAACAGGGTTAATCAAGGAGAAGAGTTTCCAGTAGTAGGTTTTAGGCACCGGTTCCTTCAAGGTTTCAGCTAGTAGGAAGTCAACCTCAGTAGCTTTTCTTCTAAAATTATGGGTCTAGTGGTTTTCATTATTTCCCTTGGGGATTTTAGCTAGTGTGTTTTGTATATAGGGTTCATGAACATTAACAAAATCAGTGCCCATTATTTCTTCGATCTCAATTTGGTGGTAATGTATATGTCAAATGTCAGCCTCAATAGCAGCTATCATGAGACTATTTTAAAAACTGGGGTAGCATTATTATACCCTACTGAGAGGAGATATAGTATTCAAGAATTATCCTTAGGATTTACCATATATTCAGGGTCCCCAAGTTGAGTGTGGATATGGAGGTGGTTTTCAGTAGAGATAGAGGTGTTAGGAATTGTTAGTTGCATGTAGTGGAGGTGGTAGCTCTAGAGGGGCCAGAGATCATTAAAGGTACAATCATTTTATCATATAACATTTTTTCCTTGTTTGATTCAAGATCTCCACATTCATTTATTTCACCCACTCTATTTTGTTCTTTAGGACTAGTCAAAAAGAGGATCATCATTCCCACGTTGTTGTCTATGCTAGATAGTGGCTAGAACAACTTGTTTGATGTGTATAGGCAGTGTAGAATGATGATGGGATAACATCAGTCCTATGGGGACCTTTTCTTACTACATATATAGTCATAATATGTTATCCTCGTCATCAACTCGTTGTATTTCATGCATGATGTTGTCGACTACTTTCAGATAATATTTTTTTCTCAGATGTGGATATTCAACATGTAATTTTCATTAGTGATAGAAGTTATCAGGTGGTTAGTAGATGTATGGATCCCCCTATTTCTTTGGTGGATAATTTATCCATGTAATAAAAAGATGCTAGTATGTTTTATGTTTCCAAAATTTTTGTGGGTTTCTAGATAGTTTTCTTGAGGAGGTTATGGTGATACCCCCTCAATGTAATTTTTGAGTTCTAGATAGACTTCAACCTGGTACTTATCTAATTTTGATATCTCTTTATTAGATGGAACCTTATGAGTTGTGGAATTTGAGGATTCAAATAGATGATCTGATGAATAAGGGTTTCATCTAGTCTAGTGTGTTTCCATGGGGTTCTCTAGTGTTATTATTCAAGAAAGATAATGGAAATATGAGGTTTTGTATAGACTACCAGAGTTTGAATCAGGTGGTGATCCAGAATCATTACCCTCTACTAAGGATTGGGGATACTTCTTACCAATTTAGGGGAGCTATTTGGTTTTATATGATCGATCTATAGTTTGGGTATCACCAGTTGAGGATGAAGGAGGGTTATATCCCAAAGACTAACTTCAAATGAAGTTATAGGAACTTTTAGTTCAAGGCCATGTCGTTCGGTGTTATGAACACGCCAAAAATGTTCATGGAGATCATGAACTCTGTGCTCCATGAATTCCTATACCATTTCAGACTTAGGTTTATTAGTTATATATTAATCTACTCAAAGTTAGAGGAGGAGAATGTAGATCATATCAGAGCTATATTACAAGTTCTTTGATGCCAGCAACTCTTTGAAAAATTTTCCAAGTGTGATTTTTAGGCATAATAGGTTCATTTACATGGGAACGTAGTGTCTCAACAAGGTGCAGTCATGGACCTTTAAAATATTGAGGTAATTTTTTTCTTGGGTAGCACCATAGAATTTTTCAGAGGTTAGTAGCTTCCTTGGTCTTGTGGGATATTATCATTGGTTCATATCTGTCTTCTCATGGATTTCATCCCCATTTAAAAATTTGACCAGTAAGGACCATGCTTTTATCTAGAATAAACATTATCAAGAACTATTTGAAAACTTGAAGAGGAATTTGGTCAACTATTTTATTTCTAAAGGAAAGGGTGATGTTTGAGGTTTTTTGGGACACTTATTGTCTATTCCAGGGATGTGTCATGATGTAGTAGAAAGTGTTAATCTCTTGGCCTATGTATTTATGTCCCCCTGATCATAACTATGGTACCCATGATATGGAGTTTGCATTGATTATGTTTGAACTAAAGTTTTAGTGACATTACCTCATTGGGGAGTGATTTTTAGTCTTCTCCAATCACAAGGGCTTAAGGTATATCTTTTCTTAGAATGATCTGAATCTATGATAATGGAGATTCACAGATTTTCTTCGGAACTATGAATTCAATATCTCTTAAACCTCAGGAAAAGTAAATTTTTTTGGCCGACACTTTAAGTAAGAATTTGTGAAATGATATTTTTTATGAGTATACAGATTCTTATAGAAATATGGAGGAGTTGGAATCCCTATATTTAGATGACAGGGTGTTTTATGGTGTTGTTTTCTTATTTTAGATGGTGATGTAGTCTTCTCTGATGTATTATGTGGAGGATTCTCAGTTGGGAGACTTAGATTCATATGTGATGCATGGTTGTGTTGTCTATGATGATGCTATGGAGGGATGGATGGATAATGATCATAACCATATATTCTTTTGAGGAAGGCTATTTGATATAGTGGCGATGAATAAGGGATTCCTTCATAAGTTTTATATATCACATTTGGTGGTACAACTGATATTTTCTAAAATGTACCACGGATTGAGGATATAGTTTTGATAGACAAGGATGAAATGGTAAGTGGTTTAGTTTATGGCTTAGTGTTTGTTTCTTTAGTAGGTAAAGTCTAATCATTATTTTCATGGTGGTTTTTTACATCCGTTGTATTTTATTGAGTGTAAATGGGAAAATATATCGATAAATTTCATCATAGGGATTACCCATGCTCAGGGATGTTGTGATGAAATCTAGGTAATTATGGATCAGTTGATGAAATCATCCAACTTCCATGTGATCAAAGATTTGGATGACATTTATATTTTGGAAAAGAGGTATGTGGATGACGTAATGTGGTTTCATGGATTTTAAAGGTCCATTGTCTGGGATCAAGATGCATGTTTTACCTCAAAAATATAGAGGGTATTTCACCATGATTTCAGAATGTTGTTGTTCCTTATTACTGCTTTACACCCTCATATGGATTGAAAGAGAGAGTGGACTATCCAAACACAAGAGGATATGGTGTAGGCCTGTAACATGGACTTCAGCATATCTTGGAAAAAAACACCTACCTTTGAATGATTTTTATTATAATATATTCTATCACTCATGTAACGTCTTAAAATTTCCATGTAAATTTTATTTATTTATATGGAATTGTTTAGGGACTGTGAAATTTGAAGGCATGTGATTCCAAGGTCCTGAGTTCCCAGAATGGAATTTAAAACTTTTTTTAATGTACGTTTAGTAAACGTGAGAGTGGGATTTTCTGTCTTTTGAACCATCACTCGGATAAAAAAATATGAGGGCACTATTAAGTTCAGAACATTGGGATTCTCTTAGAAATGACTTAACTTCAGTCGGTAAGGGATAAGCATAAAAGTTATTTTTCGAACATTTTCGAGAAAAATATTATAAGAATTATTTTATTTTCCTTCTCACTTTTGGGTGGTGGACAGCAACACTACGAGGCGGTGATAAGTCAGAGACGATGTGCATCAATGAGGCTCACCAATGGCTCATTAAACTCACAACATAACGGTGCTTTAATGGAGTGTAACAGCAATGTTGTTTCTTAAATAAAACAGTGTAACGACGTGACATCTCATTATAATGGGAATGATGTTATGTGATCTTATTTATAGTTCATAGTGTTGGGGAAAGTATGGATTAAAAATTTGGAGGATTTTCTGGTAAACCTATGAAGTAATTCCACCCAAGTGAAGAACAAAGAATTTCGGAGGAACTTCATCTTCTTCATCATGAATTTTTAAGATTGGATATGAGAAGCAATGATGATGTCTTAACCCCTCAAGGATAAGCGAGCAGTAATGAACATCAAAGAGGTAGGGGTTTTTTCATTTGTTATTCTTCCTTGTCCTTTTCTAGAAATGAAGAACATGGGTCAACCCATGAACAGGTTGACCCATGATTCATGCATTTATGTGGTAGGGTGTTTCATTCTTGGGTTTTTATATTCGGAGTTCAAATCTTGGCATGTAACGATTGAACAGAGACTCCCCAAACATCCCCCATCTTTAAACCTTCTAACGCAGAGGGTAAGGGGCCGATGCGAACAAAGTCTCAGACCCCACCATTTCTATTCACATGGTGAATGATTTATATGAAGTGATGGCAAGGTGTCTTTGAAGGCTTTGAGATAAAGAGGATTCTCCCCATAGGTCTTAGGAACAAGCGGTGTGGAAAACGGACCACTGGAGCATGTACGGTGGTCCGCTGAAGGATCTTTTGGCACATCGGTGTCGGCAGTGGTAGCATGCGTCGGAGGTGGCGGCACGCACCAACCGCGTTCTGGACGAAAAGAGTAGGCCTTACGTCGTGTCGGCTTCTAGGTGGAGCAACACGCTGGTGCATCAGAATCTGTAGCCGATTGGGTCGTAGCGTGCTGGTGCAGCAGAAGCTGCGGCCGATCGGGCCACAGCGCTGGAGACCTGCGGCACCAGCATAACAACGTGTTGAATGGGTTCAACCCACAAACTGAGTCTATGGGTGATTTGGAGGGTGTTCGGTCATCACCATCCACAGGTGAGTGAAGAAGAGTCCCGCCGCATCCCAAGCACACCCCACCAGTCGTTCATCAGACCAACGGGTCGCCCCACCCCCCCCCCCCAGCGGGCCGGACCCGAGCTCCGCAGGCCGGACCTGTGCCGGCGGGTTGCACCCACGTTGTCAGGATGCACCCCCACCAGTGGGCCAAAACCACACCAACAGGTCGTACCAATGCCCCTTAGGTTCGTTCCGGAATAGACCGCATCGTCGGGCGACCCGGTGAGCTGGACCCTCGGCCAAATTGGGTCAGGTCCAGCAAGGCCTATTGGGAATGGCCCACTGGCCATGCCGAACTAGACTGACCTTAACCCATACTAGGTCAGGTCAAGTCCATCTAAATGAACTGGGGTATGTGGAACCCTCAGGCTAAGTTGGTTGGACCGGGCCTCATCACAATCAGTCCCCTTATTATTAAAACGCTTGTATCTTGCAGATAATCCATCTGATTTGCGTTGTTGGGACCCTCTTTATGAGGTATATATTTTTTCATAATTTGTGTTGAATTTCATGGGCGTTGAGATGCGAAAAATGGTTGAGGAGCGGTTCTCCCAAGAGGGATACATATGGAACCCTGCGGTTGGCTAAGACCTGAAGACTGGTCGACAACGGCCCAGTGGGAAGTAGCTCTGTGTGACCTGATAGGCCCATGGTGGAGAGCAGTTCTGTGTGACCCGAAGGAGCCACGATACTTGACAGGATGAGTACCTCAGTTTGGCCAAGGTGGGAAGCGGCTCTGTGTGACCCGGCAGGCCCATGGTGGGGAGCGGCTTTGTGTGACCCAGCATACCCTTGGTACTAATCAGGGATGACTACCATAGTAGTTCAAGGTTAGTGGGAAGCAACTCTGTGTGACTCGGTAGTCCCACTATACTCGATAGAGGAGTATTCCTCCATCGGTCGAGGAGTTCAACTTTTGTGACTAATGATGCTACTGTTACTACCCTAGAATATACTTGGTGTGAGATGTCTTTTGTTTCCCACTTTACTTTGAGGAATTGTTGTGTGGCCTTTCCTTTTTTTTGGGGGTCCCTACTGAGTACTGTGTTACTCACCCCTGCATGGGCCTCGTCCACATGTGTTGTGTCTAGTGCAGGCAACCAACTTTTTGACAAGGGTGCTTAGGGAGAAAGGACTAACAGACAATTTGACGGTGGAATTGGAGGCCTAGGACCAGGCAGGGCCTAGTAGAACTGGGTGGACAAGACATACTACTTCAGATTCCATTAGCTTCACTAATATAGTGATCACGTGGGGTTTACTATAGATTTCCATCAGAGTTTCCTTTTTTTTACATGTTGTTTTCAGTTCCTTGTTGGGTTTGTATTCTGGACCACTTACTTTCAATTGTACTTGCACTCATCTTTGTTTTAGTGGTACTTGTTTCAGCTTTTTAGTTTTTTGGGATGTGGTTGGGTGTGTGTGTGTGTGCATGTAGGTACTTAGGAAAATGCCTCCCACTTGCAGGTTGACGCCTTCTCCACTAGTTGTCAGCCCATGGCCTTCGGGAGGCGGACTTTGGGTAGTCACATCACGGGGCCCAGGGGATGGGTCATGAAAAAGTGGTATCATAGGGCGGTCAGTTCCTCCTCAAATACTGGGAGTCTGATTTTTTGGTTTGGGGAAACATTGTTAAGTGTTGCAAGTTTAAATTTCAGATTTGAGAAGTGCAGTGTTGGTGTGGCGGCTGGCGTATCCATACACCAGGACCTTGAAAAAAATTTTCATCTCAATACATGAAAACATTGGTTGTATAAGTGTCTCCTTATTTGTTAATAAGATTCATCTCACTGGGTATAACCTTCTAACCATGGTACATCCTGATCTATCTTATGATGCCTCCACGTGGATGACCAGCCAAGATCCTGATATGAGGTCGTGAGGGCAGCCCGCCTAGCAACGAGGTGTCCATTCTAAGACCAGTTCTAGAGATGTCTTTATCGGGTTATACACCAGTGATACCACCACCTAATGGATAGCATCTACTTATGGAGGTTCCCGGAGAGTATGTTCATAGGCTCAGTGCCCTACATGAGTTTCAGAGACAGAGACCTCTCAGGTTCAAGGGAGAGACGGATCCTCAAGTCATCGAGGACTGGTTGGAGGTTGTTACGTGGGTCTTCCACTTAGTGAGGACACTTCCTGACCAGATGGAAATCTTGGCGGTGAGCCTTCTATAGGGCTCGGTAGGGAGATGGTGGAGCTTGACCATCTAGACTCATGATGCGGTGACCCTCACTTTGGTTTACTTTGAGAGGATTTTCTGGGAGGATTTCATACCCCATGATGTTGCGCTCTATGCACATTTAAGAGCTGATTCACCTACAATAGGGTAGGATGACAGTGGCTGAGTACTCGAAAAGGTTCACAGATCTTTCCCGCTACTCCACAAACATGGTGTGTGACCCTTTCATTGGGACTCTAGCCTTAAAGTAGGGACTCAGGTGGGAGATCATGGCATAATTATTGTCTCTTAGCATCGCAACCTAGGTTGGGGTACTGGAGTGAGCCCTTCTTGTGGAGAGATTTTTGGAGGAGCAGGAGCCGGCAGCTTGAGCCGGCAGCAGACCCCTAGTGGTAGAGTCTTCATCGAGAAGCATACAGTAGATGCATGGGCCCAGGTGGGCTAGGTCTTTCAGATGAATACCCTAGGACTCGGGGTCGGTGGTGAGGGGCTCCCAATCTAGAGGGAGTAGGCATGGATCCAGGCAGTGCTACGCACACGGTGGGAAAGGACACATGGCACGTCACTGCCCGACCCACCATACAGATGACCGTCAGACAGTCGAGGGGCCGCCAAGGCAGCAACAGTGGTTTGAATGAGGAGGTCTACTTGGTGGTGGACGTGGTGTGGGAGCTAGCTGATCGGTAGGCGGTGGGTGACGGTGTGAGATGTTATTTCCACCACCCTTAGGTGGTCCACCCTGACCTCAGGGAGTAGAAGGATAAGGGTGAACTCATCTTCAGGCAGCAGAGGCTTACGACCACAGTGCTCCAAAGATGATTCGAGGTAAGATATGTGTCTTCTACACCCTAGGTGCAGTACTTATAGACATAGGTGCTCGTCTCTCCTTCCTTGTCACGGCTCTTGTTCGGATCTTGAAGATTATGGTGGAGCCATTGGATCGATCCTTATGGATTGAGACTCTAATGGGAGAAAATTCGACGATTACACACTGGTGCCTGTAACATGAGCTTACTCTAGGAGGTGAGATCTTTGGCTAGGATCTCCTATTAGAAGCATCGAGGCCTTATGATTTCATCTTGGGTATGGACTAGTTATCCACAATCCATGCTCAGATCAACTGTTTTAGTCATACAGTGTGGTGTTTCTACACAGATGGGACCAGGTTTTCCATCACCAGAAAAAAAGGAAACCCTTCCAGCGCAGGACGGACTCTCTCGGAGGAGGGTTTATCTGATCACTCACTAGTTGGTTAGCCTCACCCTCGGTGCAGTAGAGGAGAGGAGTCAAAGTTTTCTTATATTGGTGGATGAGTATGAGGATTTTTTTTCCTATTAAGGTTCTAGTACTCCCTCCTCGTAGAGAGGTAAACTTCTGTATCGACCTGTACCCCGAGATGACACTGATATCCACATTGGCATATCGAATGGCTCTTGTAGAGCTTCGCGAGCTGAGGGTATAACTGGAGGACTTGTAGGATAAGGGGTTCGTAATACCTAGTGTTAAACCATGGGCAACCCCGGTGCTTTATTCAATAAGGCAGATGGGAGTTTGAGGTTTTGCATGGATTTTCGGAGCCTGAACTAGGCAACCATAAAGAATAAGTACCCGCTGCTGAGAATTGATAACCTCTTTGACCAACTGAAATGGGTGAAGTGGTTCTCAAATATAGACCTCAAATCAGGCTACTACTAGCTTTGGGTACGGGATGAGGATATACTAAATACGACCTTCAAGTGTCGTTACGACCACTATGAGTTCTTGGTGATGCCTTTCGGTGTGACAAATGCCCCAGAAGTGTTCATGGTTCTCATGAATAGGATCTTCCATCCCTAACTTGATTGATTCATCGTGGTCTTCATCGATGACATCTTGGTTTATTTAGCGTCAGAGGAGAAGCACGTTACACACCTATGGATAGTCCTGGATACACTCTGAGAGCACCAAATTTATGATAAGCTCTCGAAGTGTTAGTTCTGGATACAGGAGGTCCATTTTCAGGGACACGTCATCTTAGAGGTTGGAGATTTAGTAGATCCGATGAAGATAGAGGTGGTTCTTTCTTGGGATCCACCCAGGAGAATGAATAAGGTGCGGATCTTATTGGGGTTGTCTGGTTACTATCATAGATTCACGCTCGACTTCTCTAGAGTAGTAGAACCCTTGTCAGATTTGACATGGAAAGTATAGCCCTTTTTTTATGTGGAGAAATGCCAGCAGAGTTTACATGAGATGAGGTGGATACTGACTAGTGCCTCCATCATGAGACTACCTAAGGAGAGCGTGGGGTATATAGATTACTCTGACGCATCAAGGACCAGACTGGGTTGTGTCCTGATGAAAGAGTGAGTGGTGATTTCCTACGGCTCACGACACTTGAGGCAGCATCAACAGAACTATGTGACCCATGACCTGGAGTTATTAGAAGTGGTATCTTCCTTTAAGACATGGAGACACTAATTGATGGGTGTTCCATTCAGCATTTACTCCGACCACAAGAGTCTTAGGTATTTCTTCTCCCAGAAGGACTTGAACCTGAGACAATGGTGATGGTTAGAGTTCCTCTGGGACTATGATTTTGAGAGTCTATAATCCTAGAAAATATAATGTGATGGAAAACTCACTCAGTGGGAGGACTGGGTTGCAGCTGCTAAGTGAGGTGACAGAGCAGTTATCCATGATGAAAATATCCCTCGTAGAGGATGGTGAAGTTTTTTACCTCCATTCGATGGTTGTTACTCCCCCACTCGTATAGCGAGTCAGGGAGGCATAGTTGGGGGATTTTGATAGTGAGGCCCAATGTGCTCAGATACCATCAAGATGGGATCTTGATGGATTTTCAATAGGTTGGGGGCACATCATCCTTTTCAGAGGGATCACCTTAGTACTAGTGGAATTGTGAGAGGAGGTGTGAAGGGAGTTCCATACGTCCCCTCTGGCAGTACATCTTGATGTGGAAAATATGTACCAGGACCTCCAGCATCAGTACTGGTGGAAAGGGATGAAGAGAAAAGTTATTGAGTTCATTTCACGAGGCCTCGCTTATCGGTAAGTAAAGGTCAGGCACTAGGTTATGGTAGGATTGACTCAACCACTTTAGGTACTGGAGTGGAAATGGGATGGTATCTCAATGGAATTCATGATGGTGTTACCACGTAATTCTATATTTCATGACTCTATTTGGGTGATCATTGACCAACACAACATTTTGGCTCACTTCCTACCCATCCGGAAGCAGGGAATGGTAGAGGTCTTGGGATACCTATACATCCAGGAGATAGTGCGGCTTCCCGGGGTTCCTTAGATGATCATCAAATCATGATTCCCTCTTTAAATCCCGGTTGTGGATGGGATTACAGGAGGTGTTCAAGATGTAGCTATGTTTGAGCAAAACTTTTCATCCCCAGTCGGATGGTTAGACAGAGCATACCACATAGACCTTGGAGGACATTCTTTATGCTTGTGTATTTGACTTTAGTCATAGTCAGAAGGATCACCTTCCACTGGTGTAGTTTTCATACAATAATAGCTATCACTCCACCATTGGCATGGCACCGTTTGAGGCCTTGTATGGGTTGCCTTGAAGATCACCCATATGCTCGAAAGACCCAGGGGAGTCGGTACTCACGGGTCCATAGTTGGTATGGGCTACCAAGAAGGTGAAGATCATCTAGTAGAGGATGAGGACTACACATAGTAGGCATAAGTCTTATGATGGTAGGAGAAGAAGACCCTCCGAGTTTGAGGAGGGAGATCATGTGTTCCTTCAAGTCTCACCCCGACAAGGATTGCAGAGATTTGGCCAGGGTGATAAGCTATCTCCAAGTTTCATTGGTCCTTTTTAGATCCTGAGCAGAGTTAGCGAGGTGGTGTACTGCCTAGCTCTTATCCCACATATGAAACGGTTACATGATGTTTTCCATGTGTTGAAGTTGAGGAGGTATGTGCATGATCAATCGCACGTCGTCAACTAGGGAGATATAGACATTGATGATGGGGAGAAGTTTGCAGAGTTCCCAGTGGAGATCAAGGATTGAAAGAAGTGGGTCTTATGTAGATAGGTGATTCCTCTAGTAAGCGTCTGATGGAAGAACGGGAATCTCCAAGAGAGAACATGGGAGTAGGAGGCTTAGATTCATGCTCAGTACCCCCATATTTTTGTTTAGTAGTTGTTTTGGCTTTCGAGGATATAAATCCCTAAGGTAAGGAGAAAAACATGTCTCACAATTTCCATGTAATTTTTTTATATGGAATTACTTTGAGACCGCGTTATTTGACGGCACATGATTCCAAGGTCCTAAGAGCCCAAAACGGAATTTTGAACTTTTTTAAGGTATGTTCAGTAAAAGTGTGAGTGGGATTTTCTATCTTTTGAAATGTCACTCATATAAAAAATATGAGGGCAATGTTAAATTCAGAGTGCTGAGATTTGCCTATAAATGACTTAACTTTGGCCAGAAAGGGTCGATCGAAAAAGATATTTTTTGGAACCTTTCAAGAAAAATAATAAAAGAATTTAAAAGAATTATTTTATTCTCTTTATCACTTTTGGGTGGTGGACGATGACGCTGCGAGGCAGCGACGATGCGCATCAACGAGGCCCATTAATTTCCCATTAAACTCACACTGTAATGGTGATTTAATGACACATAACAGTGACGTTATTTCTTAAATAAAATAGTGTTATGACGCGGCATCGCATCATAATGGGAACATTGTGACGTGCTCCTATTTATAGTTCAATGTACTGGGAAAAGTATGGATTAAAAATTTGGAGAATTATCTGGTGAACCTCTGATGGAATTCCACCCCAGCGAAAAATAAAGAATGTTAGCAAGACTTCATATTCTTCGTCACGCCTTTCGAAGGTGAGAGCTGAGAAGCGACGCTGATGTCTTAACCCCTCGAGTATGAGCGTACAGCAATGAAGTTAAAAGAGGTAGGGGTTTTTGATTTTTTGTTTTTCCCCATCATTTTATATAAATGATTAACACCTTTCAACTCACGAACATTTTGACCCATGATTTGTGCGTTTATGTGGGAGGGTGTTTTATTCTTGGGGTTTTATTTTTGGGGTTCAAATCTTGGCATATAACGATTGAACAGAGACTCCCCAAACCTCCCCCATCTTCAAACCTTCTAACGCAGAGGGTGTGGGCCGACATGAACAAAGGCCTGGACCCCTCCATTTGTGCGCACCTGGTGAATGATTTTTCTAAAGTGACGTCAAGGCGGTTCTGAAGGCTTCGTAGTAAATAGGGAGCTCCTTGGAGGCCATAGGCATAGGTGGCGCAAAGAATGGACCACCAAAGCACAATCAGTGGTCCGTCAAAGAATTTTTCGGCACACCAATGCCGGCAGCGGAAGCACATGATGGCAGCAGCGGCACATGCCAACTGCGTACCAGATGGTAGGAGTAGGTCGTCGGTTGTTACAGCGGCCAGGTGGAGCAGCGCACCCCGACGGTGTGCCAGTATGGTGGAAGTTAGGCCGATCAGGTCGTGGAGCTAGGTACCCATGGTGCCAGCATGGTGTCTTGTTGACTAGGGTAACCCTGTAAACTAAGTCCACAGGTGACATGGAGGGTGGTCGGTCATCACCGGTCATGGGCACATGAAGGAGAAGCCTGATCCATATGGTATGCGCTCAGACAGGGAGGGACGTGGTGGTCCGATGTGTCCTAGGTGCACCCCACCAGCCGCTAACGTGGCTGGTATTCAGACCAGCGGGTCCCCCCCCCCCAGCGATTCACGTCGCCCAGTGGTCCGAACCCGCGCCCGTGGGCTATACCCGCACCAGCGGGCCAGACCCACGCTGGTGGGCCGAACTCGCACCGATAGGCTGGACCCACACCCCTTCAGGTCTGGCCATACTAAATCAGGCCGCTAGGCGCCCTGGTGGGCTAGACCCTTGGCCAAATTTGGTCGAGTCCAGCAAGGCCAATTTGACCTGGCCCACTGGTCAGGCCGAACCAAACTGGCCTCGACCCATACCAGGTCTGGTCAAGCCCATCTAAATGAACTGGGGTATGTGGAACCCTTGGGCTGGGTTGGTCGGGTTGGTCTGACAAAGTCAGACCGGGCCCCATCGCAACTAGTCCCCTGGTTATTAAAATTATTGTATTTTGTAGACCGCGTGTCTGATTGATAGGTCATTTGCGGCATTGAGACCCTCTCGAGGTGTCAAATCTTTTTTCATGCTTTGAGGTGACTTTAATGGGAGTTTAGATGCGACAAATGGATTGAGGAGCAGTTCTCCCAAGCACGCTACATATGGAACCCTACGGTTGGCTGATATCTAAAGACTACATGACGATGGCCTAGTGGGAAGCAGCTTTGTGTGACTGAGCAAGACCATGGTGGGGAGCAGCTCTGTGTGACTCAGCAGACCCACAGTAGTCGACAAGAGGAGTACCTCAGTTTGGACAAGGTGGGAAGCGGCTTTGTGTGACCCAACAGACCCACGATGGGGAGTGGCTCTATGTGACCTAGCATACCCATGGTACTAATCAAGGATGCATACCACAACAGTTCAAGGTTAGTAGGAAGTAGCTCTGTGTGACCCGGTAGGCCCACTGTACTCGATAGAGGAGGATTATTCCAACGGTCTAGGAGTTTAACGTTTGTGACTGATGATTCTACTATTACTACCCTATAATATACCTGGTGTGAGTTGTCTTTTGTTTTGTGATTTACTTTGAGAAATTATTTTTTGGTATTTAATTTTTGTTTTGGGGTCCCTACTAAGTATTGTGTTACTCACCCCTGCACAGGCTTCGCCCACATGTGTTGTGTCTGGTGAAGACAACCGACGTTTCAATAGGGGTGCTTAGGGAGATGGGACTGACAGAAAATTTGATGGTGGACTTGGTGTCCTTGGACCAAGTGGGGCCCAGTAGGACTAGGAGGACAGGACATACTACTTCAGATTCTAATAGCTTCACTACTCTCGTGATCAGGTGGGGTTTACTGTAGATTGCTATCAGAGTTTCCTTTTTGTACTTTCTGTTTTCAGTTCCTTGTTGGTTTTATATTCTGGCCCACTTACTTTCAGTTGTACTTGCACTCAACTTTTTTTAGTGGTACTTTTTTCACCTTTTTAGTGTGTTCAGATGTGGTTGGGTGTGTGTGTGTGCATATAGGTACTTAGTCAAATGTCTCCCACTTGTAGGTAGACGCCTTCTGCACTAGTCGCCAGCCCCTTGCCTACGAGAGGCAGGCTTGGGGTAGTCACAACACGGGCCCTGGGGGATGGGTCGTGACAACTCATACATCGGTATAACCCCATTTTAGGTTATAAAATCCCATAATTTTCATACATGGATATCGCATCTTAATATATGAATATTAATAATGATCCATGTCATAATCATATAGTTCTAGTGTCTTTATAAACTTAGACACATAAAAAGATGGTCCATAAAATATCTACATTATCTCCCACTAAGTTTTTCATAAATAACACCCTTCTTAGACATATCATACTCAGTACCTTTATTTATAACGTGGGGAAAGGAAAAAAATAAAGGGTCACCTCTAATGCTTAATAAGGGTAAATAAGGGAGATATCAATTATCACTTGATCATAACATGAACATATGGGTATGATAAAATGGGAATAACATTTTATAATAATACCCTTCTTATCATAGATCATAATATTGATTCATGGTATAAATCTTAGTGGTTCATAATACATGAATCAATAAAGAATAAAAGAAATTTATCCATGAGGGCATAACATTTATCATAAGACATAAGTTTTTATCATACACACAAGCATACAAAATCATTTCCTTGGTATTCAAGGATCATTTCCAAGTCTATCATAGTTGAATGGGTTCACTATCTAAACTATCATAGTAGTCATGGTTCACTCCCAAGACTATCATAGTGGACAGAGTCATTTATTAAACTAATTTCACTCCCCTTTTATGTCCTGCTTATCTCATGAGACATCAATCCTTACTCAATACATGTAACACCCTGAGATTTTATGAAGAATATTATTTTAATTTCGTTGATGTCTTTTATTGTACACTACACCAAAATTATCTTGTGCTATACGGGACACCGTATTATCTTGCAGTATACGCAACACTATTCTTGGCTCGTGTTACACACAATTTCAAGTTCATTTTGTAGAAATTATTCTACACAACATTAAGTATAGATTTTTTTTAATGTATAAATGAAATAAGTTTTGAATTATGTTATACACAACACCAAAGGAATATTTCACTACACACAACCCTGACCTGGCTTTCATTACACGCAATCGCAACCTTCCTCGATAGCGTGTGTTGTACGCAATACCGGGTTTCACTAAAAAATGATATATGGTTATAATATTATCACGAACTAGCCGTTATTACTAGTATTAACTAAACTTTTAATTTTATAACATTATTATTCATCTTAATAATTTTCTATAACATGGTATGAGAATAGAATAATTTTTTCGGGTAAAATAAGTATTTTTAAAAAATGAAGTTTTGCCACCTTTTGATGGCGCACCCACATAAAATATAGTTTTTGACATGTTTATAAGTTAAATTTTACAAAATAAAATTATTCTTTGGAATCAGGATATAAAATTTTACCTTGGATAAATTTTTTATATCATTCTGATAACATTCATATTTTAATGAATAGTTAAAACACACTATATTTTAATTAAAAACAACTTTTTTTATCATAATAATTTATGTGGTTAAATTATAATATTTAATGGTTTTAAAGTATAAATAGAATATATTTTTACCATTTAATATAATTTATGTCATTAGCATTGATTTTACATTGAATTCGTAGGTTAAATCAATTCATTCTTTTGCAATGTTTTAAACAAAAAACTCATTTTCTTTCGACGACGGGATTAATTTTAATTTAATTTCTGCAACTTATGTGTATTTAATTTGGAAAAATGGATTCCATATTTGGAATCAGTGGGTCCATATTATATTAATAGACTACTTTTTATTTTTGGGCATTATGAATAGTAACTACTAAAAATTTTATTTACCATAGTAAAAGGTAAATCAGACAATTAAGGGTAAATATAATATTATAAAATTACCCTAACAATTGTATTAATACAATTGGATGATTATATTTCATCCTAAGTCATATTTGGGTCGAAATTGAATCCATTATAACCCACTTGGAGGTGATTAAGATCTTAAGTTTATTTTATTTAAAGGAAAGTGAAATATGTCTCACTCAAACTTTAATAATTAAAGTATTTTTAATATAAGTTTATACAGAATATAAATTCGGTTATAAATACTCATTTGAAATATAAATTTTTTTTCTTTATCATGGTAATTTATTTGTAATTTTTAAGAGTTATTTAATTACCTTATTATCTTATACATTAATGATGCAGAAATTATTTATTTAGTAAAAAAATCAATAATATTGTTTTTATTGAAATAGTAATACATATTAAAGGGCTGAAAAACCTGAAAATAACTTATTGTTAGTATATATATACACCATAAGAATCCAATTACAGAATATATGACCGTTTGGAGTCTTATAAAAGTGATTATGGCACTTATATTATTTTATTTTATATGATGTCAAAGTTGTCACCTTCATAATTTAATAAATATAACATTTTAAAGTTTGGGTATTTTAGAAGATAAATCTGACTAAATGTATTATTATGAAAGATATAAGATTTATCTTCATCTTAGTATTTTATTTTTAATTTTTATGTAACAAATAAGTATATTTAATAATTATAAAAAATGTTGTAGTAATTATTTTATTAAGATAAATATCAAATAAATGGTTTTACAAAGAGTAAAATAAATATTATATGAACTATTTAATGTTCTCCACTAATTTTCTGGAATAATATGACTTTTTAGGAACCTATTAAATATTTTATTTAGAATATATACTCCGTGTGGATTTTATTTAAATTCAAATAATTAAATAGTTTCAAAATTCACACTATTGTTATTATATAAAAATAACATATTATTAAATTGTTTAAAAATCACAAAAATATTTAAAAATTATAAATTGAAATTTATATAGTCTAAAATTACATAAATTATATAATTATGGATAATTCATAGAACATAAGTAATTATTTTTAACAATTTATAATTTATAATTTTATTACCATAAATAAAATTTAATAGATTAAATAAGGATAAATCAAGTTGATAATGATTAAAATAAATTTACTACATGTATAAATTTTATTGGTTGATGATATTACAACTCTATCACATATAATCTTCAAATATGAGTCATTTTTGGAGGTTATTAAGTGGGGTTAAATTTATTATAAATTAATATTTTTAAGATTTCCAAAGGTGCCCCTCTCCTCCCTTATAAAAAGGGAACCCCTTCCCACTTCTCTTCACACCCTTTTGTGCCTTGATGCTTGGACAAACCCTGCCCATTTACCTTATCCAATTCCCTAGAAACATTTTAGAGGTTCTGGTCCTCTCAAAAGACCAACTCTACTTCCTTAAAAGAAGGCTTAAAGGAGGTGTGTCGAAGAAGAGGTAATCTCTTCTTCCAATTCTCTCAAGTTTCTTTATTCTTATACTTATTCTTCTTTAATTATCTCATTATAAAGTAATAACATATGTATTAATTATATACTGATATGTTATTATAAATATTAAACAACCATATTTCACCTTCTATCCATCCTACGGAAAACGAAATCACCGCGTGTGCGTACGTACGGAATACTGTCTCCACGCCGTGGTGTAATCTGTTTTCGACCACCACCTTACTTGGATGGGTATAATGGTGTAAATAAATAACTATATATTATTATTGTAAAGTGATATTGATTATGAAATATTATACATATGCTTAAATACAATTCCACGATCATGATATTGATATCATCGCTCGTGCGTACGTACGGACTACCGTCTCCACGATGCGATGAGATTCATTCTCCATGTTAACCATTCATGAATGATTATAAAGTATATATAATGAATATTAATGAGATATATGACATAATAATGGTAATTTATTTATGTATATATATATATTTATGTCATATACTTAATTCCATTCAATTCAATAAGGAAATGAAAACAGTGTTCATGCGTACGTACGGCCTACCGTCTCCATGAACGGTGTATTTCATTCAATTTATCAATCTATTGTATATATATTATATGATGAATATATATTATATATAAATCATTTTTTACATTATTTAATTAATTAAATCAGTATATAAGTAATAATATCAAGAACTACAAGTCGAAACACGTACGATAAATGAAATGATTTTACCCAAAACGCTGCTTTAACATGGAATTTACAAAAGAACGGGTAATATAAAGTCATAAGTGAACCATATATGATATAATAACAATTAATATGATTCTGTAATAAGTCAATAACATTATTTAAATCATTATAAAAAATTTTCGGATACATACGAAGCATATCGGACTTAAGGTAAGGGATAACTTTTCCAATCTCGTTTTTATCCGAGATTGTTTATTCGTAAGTATTTACTGGGGTTCTATTTTTCATCCATGTCCATAAAATGTTTTTCATAAAGTGTTTAATATTCTTCCATGTATGTTTAAAGTCATGTTTACCCTTCTTTTACTTTTACTTTGTGTTATGGATGGAATCTTTCTTTTGTTTACCATACATGGTGCTTTTTGACTTTTCCAACAAAAGTATGAGGAGAATGTTTTTTTAACTTATACGGAATGAAAATATTTTTACGGTTTCATAACGCCTTATTTTCATTAATCTTACTATACAAGATTTAATGAATATTTTCAACAAGAATCCTTTTCTTTTAAAATTTCATGGAATTTTTTGAAAATAAAATGATTTTGAAGAAGGAATGATATTTTCTTAAAGAATTCATTTCAAGTGTTTTATCAAAACCATTTTCCATATAAGATGGCATTATTTCATATGTGTATGTTTTAAGTATAATTTCTCTATGATTTACATGGTTTTACTTTTCTTGTGATGAAATGATATTCATTTTTTTGTATGGATTATGTTATGATGGGATGATGTTTATGAAACCCATTTTATACTTTGGGTAATGATGAATGATTTTTGTTCATGTTGTGGCACAAGTAAGAATGATTTTATTATGAGATGGTTGGGACCTATATCTCCCTCCAATTCATTGGGTAAATATTTATATCTCATGAGATAAACATGGTGTAACGGTAAGTTAATCTGGTTCAGTGATATAGGACTGGAACGAGGAGTGAACTCGATTCAGAAAGGGACTTTGTCCAATAAGATGGTCTTGGCAGCAATGCCTTGGCTACTATGGAAATTATATCATGTGCTTAATGGTTTCCATAATCACATGTTTTATTCCCATGCTATTTTATCATGATTGATGTTCCTTTATGATATATGCCTTACGTACTTCCAAGATTTATGTCTTTTCTCAAGATTTTGATGTTTAGATTTTATGTTCAAGATTTTTCATTCAAATGTTTATGGATTGTTTTTTATGTTCTCTATGCTTTCCCTTATTGAGAATTTTATCTCACCCTTTTTATGTTTTCTTTTCCCTAGGATATAAATAAAGGTTTTAGGTAAGAAAAAAAGGGGAAGATCTTTATGGGAGATGTGGAAGATCTTTCACCACGATTAGAAGATTATATTCTATGTTTCCAAAGACACTAAACTATTACGGTCCTTGTGTGTCTATTTTTGTTATGTATTAGATATTCCACAAAAGTAATGTAATGTCTATGTACGTCAAGCTTTGGGCCTCTATAGTTGGTATCAGAGAAAAGGTTTAGTCAACCTTTGGAAAATAGGATGCGAAAACATTAGTTAAATCCCTAGAGATATTTCTAAGGTATGTCTAGGGATGTATCTAAGGTTAAGTATATGTATAGGTTGTAGTCCTATATCTACGGTAACAATATTAGAATTAAACCCAAGATGTTAGATATTGAAGGTACTCCCCATTGATTATGATTTTTACCTCTCACGCTATTCTTTTGGGGTTTTAATAAATGGAAGGAAACAGGAGGATTCATGTTAATGGAGAATATGATGGAAAATGGAATGATATTCTTCATGAGCAACCAAATGAAACGGGATTTGGATGTCCCAACATCGTTATTATGCCTAATCAGCAATCTAATAATATGATCAATAATCTCAACTTTGGTAAGTATCCTGACTCATTTAATAAGAGAAAGATGGAGTTTCATGATGATCATAGAGGAAAGAAAGTTCAATGTCTCTCATGTAAATCATGTGGGAAGAGGCATCAAGGAGAATGCTTTAAAGGAACTGGAAGATGCTTTGGTTGTGGAAAGGAAGGACACAAATCCGATAAGTGAAAAGGAAAAGGTTCAGTTAACACCATGGACAAGGATAATGGTATTGCTACAACATCAACAGTGATTAAATGTTTTAAATGTGGAATGTACGGGCATTATGCAAAACAATTCTCTAAGGGAAAATTTCATGAAGAGAATCATCATGGTCATATGGGTAGTATTTATGTTGATGATGATGATGAGACTACAAATGATATATGAGATGAAAGAAGTGTTGAGGAATAAAATGATGAATCTCTGTCAATGGTTTTAGAAGGTAGTGGAATGATTTTATGTTTATCAAGAGTTGTTTTGTATAGGTAATTTAATGGTACTATGGAATAAAGAATCATCTAAGGATTGTTAAACTATTGTTTTTTCTAAGGTATTTTAAAGTATATGTTGAATGGTACCGGTAACCATGAAAGTTTATTCAAATATTTTTGGAAGGTAGATGATATATACATAATGAAAGGATAAAGAGATAATTAAATGTTTGATAGTATTAATGAGTTCATGAATGATATAAGGACAAAGTGATATCATGGTTTGAATATATAGAAATTTCAGGATTTTGGTATGTGGAAAGAGTTAACTTTTGGTAGCAGTCATGTTTTCACTAAGGTTCAATGGGTATTCATTTTTCAAGATAATACATGATTAAGGAATTCACATGTTTGGAATGTGACCAACAAGATATATATATCTTATGATATACGGGAGATAAATGATTGTATTCAATGCTTGGTAGATGACCTTTTTGGTAATCGTTTTATTTATACTATGATATTGGACATAAGTATTTTGGATAAACCTAAAGATTGGAATCGATTAAGTGAGACATCATATAGTATTGTTTAAGGCTAGAACATTTTGATATTATTTTTGGAATGTTATAATAGTATTGTTTTAGAAAAAAGGAAAACCTGCAGGACGGGCGACAACCCATCATGTCGGACAAGGTTGCGGGAATCGAACCCACAACCGATGTGTGATAGGCCATTATCGCCTACCAATGGCCTACAGGAAGTCCTTGGTTTGTAGAAATTAGTTTTATTTTATTACATGGTATGATAGATGAAGTATAAGTCCATTTTTGGAACCATGTACGATTAACCTCACCATAGATGGACTTATGTATATTTAATATCTTATACTCACCTTTTATTGTGATAGAGACAGATGGAATGACCTATCATTCTATCGCGTGATCTTATAATACTTCAAGAATTTCAAATTCAACTTCATATCTTTCAATAAGAGATGAAGTGGAAATTGTTCATGGAATGACCAATGATGATTTTACATTGAAATCAAGTAAGTATTTATCCTTATACAAAAAATCATCAACATTAGGGAAATGATCTTGAAAACCAAAAATGTTGTCCTAGTACTCTCATATCCGATGAATCTGATGGTACCTTAGATCATCACAAATTTATGGCTTTGTGATTGTTGGATTTTTCATAGCCATGTTCTCTACCACTCTCCATCAGAAATTGATGGTTAGATTTATCTTCCATATCCATATTTTTCACCTATGTTCTCCTATGTGGAAACCCAGTGATTAGTTAATTTGGGTAACCGTTATGTTTCATAATTTAGTTTTTAAAGATAAGTGTTTGTATTCCTTTTTACGATGTGGGTTTCTATTAAAGAAACTCTCAAGTAATAAACCATTTATAACCCCCGACGAATTTCGAGGGCGAAATTCATTTTAAGGGGGGTAGAATGTAACACCCCAAGATTTTAGGAAGAATATTATTTTAATTTTGTTGATGTATTTTGTTGTACGCTACACCAAAATTAGCTTGTTCTATACGCGACACTGTATTAGCTTGCAGTATACGCAACACTATTCTTGGCTCGTGTTGCACACAATTTCAAGTTCATTTTGTAGAAATTATTCTACACAACATTAAGTATAGATTTTGTTTAATGTATAAATTAAATAAGTTTTGAATTATGTTATAAAAAACACCAAAGGGAGATTTCACTACACGCAACCCTGACCTGGCTTGTATTACACGCAATCACGACCTTCCTCGATAGCGTGTGTTGTACGCAATATCGGGTTTCACTAAACAATGATATATGGTTAAAATATTATCATGAACTAGCCATTATGAATATTATTAACTAAACTTTGAATTTTATAACATTATTATTCATCTTACTCATTTTCTATAACATGGTATGAGAATAAAATAAATTTTTCGGGTAAAATAAGTATTTTTCAAAAAATGATGTTTTGCCGCCTTTTGATGGCGCACCTACATTAAATCTAGTTTTTGAAATGTTTATAAGTTAAATATTACAAAATAAAATTATTCTTTGGAATCAAGATATAAAATTTTACATTGGATAAATTTTTCACATTATTCTGATAACTTTTATATTTTAATGAATAGTAAAAACACGCTATATTTTAATTAAAAACAACTTTTTTCATCATAATAATTTATGTGGTTGAATTATAATATTTAATAGTTTTAAAGTATAAATAGAATATATTTTTACCATTTAATATAATTTATGTCATTAGCCTTGATTTTACATTGAATTCGTAGGTTAAATCAATTCAATATTTTGCAATGTTTTAAACAAAAAACCTGTTTTCTTTCGACAATGGGATTAATTTTAATTTAATTTCGGAAACTTCTGTGTATTTAATTTGTAAAAATGGATTCAATATTTGGAATCAGTGTGTCCATATTATATTAATAGACTACTTTTAATTTTTGGGCATTATGAATAGTAACTACGGTAAATTTTATTTACCATAGTAAAAGATAAATCGGGTAATTAAGGGTAAATATAATATTATACAATTACCCTAACACTTTTATTAATACAATTTAATGATTATATTTCGTCCTAAGTCATATTTGAGTTGAAATGAAATCCATTGGAACCCACTTGGAGGTGATTAAGACCTTTAGTTTATTTTATTTAAAGGAAAGTGAAATATGTCTCACTCAAACTTTAATAATTAATTTTTTTTTAATATAAGGTTATATAGAATATAAATTCGGTTATAAATACTCATTTTAAAGCTAAAATGTTTTTATTTATCATGGTTATTTATTTGTAATTTTTAAGAGTTATTTAATTACCTTATTAGCTTATACATTAATGATGTAGAAATTATTTATTTAGTAAAAAAATCAATAATATTGTTTTTATTGAAATATTAATACATATTAAAGGGCTCAAAAACCTGACCAAAACTTATTTATAGTATATATATACACCATAATCATTCAATTACAGAATATATGACCGTTTGTAGTCTTATAAAATTGATTATGACACTTATATTATATTATTTTATATGATGTCAAAGTTGTCACCTTCATAATTTAATAAATATAACATTTTAAAATTTGGGTATTTTAGAAGATAAATCCGACTAAATGTAATATTGTGAAATATATAAGATTTATCTTCATATTAGTATTTTATTTTTAATGTTTATGCAATTAATACGTATATTTAATAATTATACAAAAATGTTGTAGTAATTATTTTATTAATAGAAATATCATATAAATGGTTTTACAAATAGTAAAATAAATCTTATATGAACTATTTCATGTGATAAACTAATTTTATAGATTACTATGACATTTTGGGAACCTATTAAATATTTTAGTTCGAATATATCCTCTGTGTGGATTTTATTTAAATTCAAATAAATGAATAGTGTCAAAATTAACACAATTGTTATTTTATAAAAATAACATATTATTAAATTGTTTAAAAATCACAAAAATATTTAAAAATTATAAATTTAAATTTATATAGTCTAAAATGTCATAAATTATCTAATTATGGATAATTAATAGCACATAAGTAATTATTTTTTACAATTTAAAATTTATAATCTTATTACCACAAATAAAATTTAATACATTAAATAAGGATAAATCAAGTTGATAATGATTAAAATAAACTCCCTATATGTATAAATTTTATTGGTTTATGATATTACAACCCTATCTCATATAATCTTCGAATATGAGTAATTTTTGGAGGTTTGTAAGTGGGGTTAGATTTATTATAAATTAATATTTTTAAGATTTCCAAAGGTGCCCCTCTCCTCCCTTATAAAAAGGGAACCCTCTCCCACTTTTATTCACACCATTTTGAGCCTTGAAGATCTCCCAAACCCTTCCCATTTCTCTTATACAATTACCTAGAAACATTCCAGAGGTTTTGGTCTTCTCAAAAGACCAACTCTACTTCCTTAAGAGAAGGCTTAAAGGAGGTGCGTCGAAGAAGAGGTAATCCCTTATTCCAATTCTCTCGAGTTTCTTCCGTCTTCTACTTCTTCTTATTTAGTTGTCTCATTATAAATTAATAACATAAATATTAATTATATATTGATATGTTATTATAAATATGAAACAACCCTATTTAACCTTCTTTCCATCCTACAGAAAACGAAATCATCGCGCGTGCGTACGTACGGAATACCGTCTCCACGCCGTGGTGTAATCTGTTTTCGACCACCACCTTACTTGGATGGGTATAATGGTGTAAATAAATAACTATATATGATTATTGTAAAGTGATATTGATTCTGAAATATTATACATACGCTTCAATACAATTCCACGATCATGGGAATGATATCATCGCTCGTGCGTACGTACGGACTACCGTCTCCACGACGCGATGAGATTCATTCTCCATGTTAACCATTCATGAATGATTATAAAGTATATATAATGAATAATAAATAGATATATGACATAATAATGATACTGTATTTATGTATATATATATATATGTTTTTCATCTACTTAATTCCATTCAATTCAATAAGGAAACAAAAACAGTGTTCATGCGTACGTAAGGCCTACCGTCTCCATTAACGATGTATTTCATTAAATTTATCGATCTATCATATATATATGTATATGATGAATATATATTATATATAAATAATGTTTTATATTTTGGAATTAAGTAAATCAGGATATAATTAATAATATCAAGAACTACAATTCGAAACACGTACGATAAATGAAACGATTTTACCCAAAACGCTGCTTTAACATGGAATTTACAAAATAACGGGTAATATAAAGTCATAAGTGAACCATATATGATATAGTAACATTGAATATGGCTCTATAATAAGTCAATAACATTATTTAAATCATTATACAGTAGTTTCGGAAACATACGAAGCATATCTGACATAAGGTAAGGGATAACTTTTCCAATCTCGTTTTTATCCAAGATTGTTTATTCGTAAGTATTTACTGGGGTTCTATTTTTCATCCATGTCCATAAAATGTTTTTCATAAAGTGTTTAATATTATTCCAGGTATGTTTAAAGTCATTTTTACCCTTCTTTTACTTTTACTTTGTGTTATGGATGGAATCTTTCTTTTGTTTACCATACGTGGTGCTTTTTGACTTTTCCAACAAAAGTATGAGGAGAATGTTTTTTTAACTTATACGGAATGAAAAGATTTTTATGGTTTCATAATGCCTTATTTTCATGAAGCTTACTATACAAGATTTAATGACTATTTTCAACAAAAATCCTTTTCTTTTAAAATTTCATGGAATTTTGTGAAAAGAAAATGATTTTGAAGAAGAAAGGATATTTTCCTAAAGAATTCATTTCAAGTGTTTTATCAAAATCGTTTTCCATATAAGATGGAATTATTTCATATGTGTATGTTTCAAGTATAATTTCTCTATGATTTACATGGTTTCACTTTTCTTATGATGAAATGATATCCATTTTTTAGTATGGATTATGTTATGATGGGATGATGTTTATGAAACCCATTTTATACTTTGGGTAATGATGAATGATTTATGTTCATGTTGTGGCACAAGTAAGAATGATTTCATTATGAGATGGTTGGGACTTATATATCCATCCAATGAATTGGGTAAAGATATATATCTCATGAGATAAACATGGCTGGAATGGTAAGTTAATCTAGTTCAGTGATATAGGAATGGAACGAGAAGTGAACTCGATTCAGAAAGGGACTTTGTCCACTAAGATGGTCTTGGCAGCAATGCCTTGGCTACTATGGAAATCATATCATGTGCTTAATGGTTTCCAAAATCAAATGTTTTATTCCCATGCTATTTTATCATGATTTATGTTCCTTTATGATATATTCCTTACGTACTTCCAAGATTTTTTTCTTTGCTCAAGATTTTGATGTTTAGATTTTATGTTAAAGTTTTTTCATTCAAATGTTTATGGATTGTTTTATGTTCTCTATTCTTTCCCTTACTGAGAATTTGAGATCACCCTTTTTATGTTTTCTTTTCCCCAAGATATAAAGAAAGGTTTTAGGTAAGAAAACAAAAAGGGGAAGATATTTATGGGAGATGTGGAAGATCTTTCACCATGATTAGAAGACTATATTCCGAGTTTCCAAAGACACTAAACTATTACGGTCCTTGTGTGTCTGTTTTTGTTATGTATTAGATATTCTTCAAAAGTAATGTAATGTATATGTACGTAAAGCTTTGGGAATCTACAATACATTTGAAGGATATATAGGTCCCACATTTCATAAAATTAAAATCATGCATATGTGTTCCATAATATAATTAAACATTCATCATATCTAAACACAAGAAAAGAAATGGGTTTCATAATTATTCTGTCCTTTAATTATAGAATAACCCACATAAATAGAATGAATTTTATACATCACTTTTTATAATAAACATAATTCATCTATAAAAATAATAATTATGGTATCATTGGTTCATATACCAAGTAAATAATAATTGAAATAAATGGTTTTTATCTTTAAAGAATAGTAATACCATTAAAATATCATTAAAAATTATTGAGGAAAATATCCATTGCATTTTGAAATTAATTCATTAAAAATCACTTATAAAGTAAAAAAAATTCTTTTAAAAGTATCTTGTAAACTTTTAAATGAATTATTAAAGAAAAAAATTAGTCATGATAGCAGGAAAAGTTTTTCATGTCGTATAAGTTAAAAATACATTCCTTCAACATTTTTTTCAGAAAATTCACAAAGTAACTCATTTAGAAAATTACAAAAAATATTCCTTTAAAATCATTTTATAAAAATTAAAAAATGGGTATAAATGACTTTAAACTGGTCGTAGGATAATAGAAAAAACGTTCTTCAAATAATTTTTAGAAAATATGGATATCAAAGAAAAGGTTTTTTCAACCAAAGAGAGAAATAAAGTTGATTTTTCTTAAAAAACATATTTTTTCTCTCTTGAGTACTTAATATAATAAAAATGAAAGTAAGGCATGTATTTTAAAAAATAACCATAGGATAATAATATTTATATGTTTCTTGAGAGATAGATTATAATATTTTATCACTAGAAACTTAATCATAAACAATCCCAATAAAAATGAGATTATAACATAAAACCCTTACCACTTCAGTAAATTTTGAGTCATAAGCCCCATGAAATAATAACATCAATTTAAACTTTAAATATCATTAAAATAAGGATAATAATTATATAATATGTCAATGGGGATAGTATATACACCACATAAAAGAAACCAGTGGTTAATTTGGCATAAGTCTCCTAGAAATAAAAGTTGAACTATAAATACATTACCTCGATTTCACGTTATCATAAAATAACTCTAAAATAATGTATAATAAATTTAACTTTATTATATTTCTAAAATTTAAACACCCATTTTATCAATGATTACTTAAAAATGTTATTTCTAGGTGTTAACTGTTTCGTTTATCTTGAGTATTTCAGTTTGATGGTTCTGGTCAATGTACATTGATCATATTTCCATAATCTTAAATATTTTAATAAACATATAAATATAATATATATTCAGTATATACATATTTAGATTCATACATAAAATTTATAGATTGTAAAATGAATTATATCATTCATAGAGATGGTTTGTCGTACGTGCGCATGAACGCTTTTTTTATTTTTCAACCGATGGAAAAAAAAGGTAAATATTAATTCACTATATAGGATAATTATTATATTATATATATTCATTAACTGTAACCTTATTTACATCCATGTAAAATTAAATTTAAAAATTAATCACATCTCTTCAAGGAGGTGTTAGTCCACATAAAGGTATAAGCGACATTATCGTTTTAGAACAGATCGGAATATAAATAGGTAGATGTTATATTATAACTAAAGAAGTATAATTATTTCATAAATATCATATATAAACATTAAACAAATAATAATACCCATCCATGAAAATGGTTATGAAAAATGAACTGTATTGATACGTGGAGACGGTAAGTCGTACATACACACGAGCGATACTTTCTTTTCTCATTTGATGGGAAAGAGGGAGTATAATTGTGTTTTTATAATTAGAAAAACATTTTAGTATATTTTTTATAACTATGTTATTATTTTATGATAAATAATATATATTTAGAGGAGTTAAATAATAATAGAAAAGAAGTGATTAGTTAAGGAGACTATTTATTCTTTAAAACGACTCCTTTATATCTTCCCTAAAGGGATCTAAGGTTGGTATTTTGGGAAAAATAGAACACTTTAATGTGTATAGTAAATTTTATACGCGAAATTGGTAGATTTTGGTTGATCTAGATGGATCAATGTGGTTTGAATAAGTGAGGTAGGACGTTCTCTTTTATAATTAAGGTGAGGGGCACTTTTGAAATTTATCAAAAGATTAAATTATAATAAATTCATTCTTAATAAAAATTCTTCAAAAATTATAGGTATTCAAATATAAGGTATTATAGTGTTTTAATCCCATAAACTAATAAACGTTTTATAATTTTTTGTGTAATTTTAAACCATATCATTTTGATTAACACTTAGTTAACCAATTTTAATTTTAACTACGATAATAATTTATTCGATATTAGAGGGTGTAATATTTACTTATTAGGTAAAAATTGGAACATAAATGAAAAATTTATGAAATTTAGTAACCTATAATATCCACCTTGTCTTATTTCATGATTTTTATGATTTTTAAATAATTTTATAAAATATTACTTTCATAAAATATCATTATTTTTAATTTTTGACACTATTCATTTAATTTGATGTAAAAGACATAAATATGAAGTTTTAATTCAAATATAATATTATAAAACAACAATAATATGTAATATTAACCTATAAAATTCATGTAACACTATAACTTACTCAAAATATATCACCTTTAATATTTTAAATATCATTTATTTTATTTTTCCACTAATTGAATAATTAATGTTTTGGAATTGTGAAACCATTTAAGGTAATTATATAATACCTTAAAATTATAAATAAATTGACATAAAAAAAATAATTTAATTATTCATAAAATTACTGTTAATATTAAAAGATAATTACTTTTTTCCCCTATGTTAACACATAATAGATATTTATAACTAGGAGAGTGACTTTTTGTAACTTTATCTCATTTAAATAATATGTAAATAATTTTCTTAGATAAGTGTACATTAAATAAATACATTTCTACATAAATAAGGTTAGGTTATAATTAACTTCATAAAATAATAATTATGATGAAAATTTTTGTCCTTGTCACTTATTTTTTATCTAAATTAACAAGATTTACCCTATACGAAGGTGAAAAATTGTAACACGGTAACTATTCATATTGACTGAAAATAAAATGTGAATAATTAACATATTTTAAAATCAGAATTACAAATATTTAATTAATTTTATCTAATTAAATCCCTATGAATTTTATAAATTCATTTTAAATTAAGTGCACAAAATGTTAAAAAATAGCTTTTTAGAAAAAATACAGTTTTAAGAATAAAACTAGATTTATTCTTATCTTATGAATTTTAAAAATATTAGATGGATTTAAAAACTTTTTAATGAATATATAATATAAAACTTTCATTAAAATAATTCACCAATATTGATTAAATAAATTTTTTAATAAAAAATTACCTTACATGCATAAAAAGGTTTTTTATAAAAATAACTTTTTTGAATAAATAAATGTTTTTATTCCAAATTAAAACATAAAATTGATTCCAATGAACCAAGTAGATTTTTTAAAAAATTTAAGAAAAATAATTTTAATTTTAAACCATTTTATAAAAAAAATTAACTTTTTACATGCCTGAAATGAAAATAAAGTTTTCTATAAAAATATTATTTTTTAATATTCATTAAAAATCATATTTTTTAGAAAATTTTAAAAAACATATCCTAAGATAATTTTGACATTTTGAATTAAAATATTATATCATTTTTATCAAATATAATTTCTATATGTTTCAAAAATTAATTATAATATTTTTTCCACAAAAAGAAATAAATTCTATGTTTAAAGAAAACGTGTTTTTAAGAATAAAATGGATTTAATAAAAATTGATTTCTTATTTCATAATAATTAATAAATAAACTTATATTGTAAAGTAAATTTATATTTATTTAATAAATTATTTAATTCTATTTGTACCCACCAATTTTAACATTTATGTTATAATAGTCACATGATATTTTAAAAAGAAATACTTTCTAAAATATTGGGATGTTAAATCCCCCTCCCCCATAATAAATTTTAACCTTTCAATTTTAATTTTTTCTTGATAATAAAAGGTTTTATATTTTAAAATTACTTTTTTGAAAACAAACATCATAAAAAGGATTAATAAAACTTCTCCTTAAAAGAGGGAAAGCTAAGTATAAATGTCACTAGAAAACTAGGTTTTAAAATAGGATAGCATTAGTGGTAAGTGAAAATATTTACATGGAAGAAAAAACTAACACTCAAGGACTAATAAAGAGTGATAGATAATATTATGAGGGGAAAGTTAATATCCACAAAACCATAAATCAATTAGGGATTAAAAGTCCATCAATTCATCTTAATTTAAGGTTATAGAACAATTTTTTTTCTTAAGATGATTTTACTAGAGTTGAGGAATACCATTACCATCTAGACTAAGAATATAAGGAATATACTTAATTGACAAGTATAATTTCTTACTTTAGTCAATTTTCACCAAAATATAATCTATTTCTCCCAAGTGATGAGTATTCAAGATTAATTATTTTTTACTTGGAGCATTAAAATCAACTTCTGATGGATCAATAAAGTATATCAAGATATCCCTCCTATATTTAGGCATTAACAATAAACAATTTTTTTTCACAAGTTAATATAATTCCCAAAATTAATAGACCATCATATGAAGGAATACATCATTAATCTAAAAACCCTTAATTTCCTCAATAACCTCAACATTAAAAAATATTTTCATGAAAAATTCTATATCATACCCTTTAGCTTAAATATTCAAAAAATAATAAATTCATTCTTCCCAGAAAATATTTCATGTTAAATAAATTTTTAAACCTTAGGTTTACATATACCTAAAACCAAAGAAACAACCCATAAATATCATTAATCACCATGAGAAAATACTATATAATATTGAAACGTAGTGAAATTAACCAAAATATCATGAATTAAATTTAGATACTAACCTGAAATGTAATCTTTAAGTTAACCATAAATTAATCTTAAAATATTTTCTTATCAATTAATCACTTTTAAAACATCAAGATTATTTATATCATACTATCCATTACTTTATAACTAACTTAAAATTAAATCATATACCACCCCAAATGGTATTTAAACCACAATACAATATCAAAATCCCATCACATAAATCATTAAAAATGGGGTTTTGATTCCTTTAAACATATGACCAACATTAATTTTATAAAACCATATTTTTATTTATAAAATTTAATTTAATATCACATAGAAATATATATGATTCTAAAAATTAAAATAATTATTCTTTAAATAAGTTCACAAACTATTTAATATCTTCTATAAATACAAAAAATCAATAAAAATCATAAAGTATGACCTAAACTACTTTTTCATCAACTAATAACTTTTAAGGTCACCAATACTATCAATGAAAATAATCTATTTATCCAAAATAACCATTATTAACTCCACATGAGAAACATATTAAGGATTATCTTTCCATTAATTATGTGTTTTCAAAAATTATTACATTACTACTAAATCACTTTTAGTTTTTATTATTACCATTCAAAATATGTTTTCAAATACTTAAAGAAAAAATACTATGGAACAATCCTTAGATGTTTCCTGATTTTATAACCATAATATCATTATTATAACACTTATACAACATAATTATCAAATTAAAATACATAAACACTTCAATCATCCCACTTCATTATTAAACCATTAAATAAGCTCCATCATATTATTCCCCAATAATGATTTCCTACAATATGAAATATGAATCATGTATTAATATTCATCAACCTCCGTTTAATAATGATTCTTATTTTTAACATAATCAATATTTTAAAAAAATCTTCTACCTTTTATATATCATTCATAGTCCCTTGATCATCATCGATAAACAATTACTCATAAAAAATTTATAATTATTTTATCTAGATTTCCCCCTAGGACATCAATTTACATAATTATCATACTTTCCATATTTAAAACACTCAATCATCAAGGATACCTTATTGAAACCACTATTATTGACCATTGTGTTAACAGAACATTTCATTTTTAAAAATAATTAATTTATTTTTTTCGCATATTTTCTTTACATAAAACATCTTCATGTTACTCTAATACATTCATTTGATTGCTTGTTACCACATTCTAGACATGTTGGAAATTTCATCTTCTTTCCTCCATGTTCTTTACAAAACTTTGTCATTCTCTTATTAGGTGTATCAAGAAACTCTCCAAATTTGAGATTGTTGATCATATGACAAGATAGTTAATTAACCATAATCATAGGTTTTTTTATTCAATATATTATTTAAATTGGTTTTTTATGAGTACAGACATTCCATTGATTATCACATTCAACATTGACGTTATTACTTCAGTTTATATCCATTAAATAAAACCAAAAATCACTGTGTGAGTAATAATAATCATAGTGAGAAACCACATAATCATGAAAAATAAATTTAAATGATTTATATATCATGAAACCTCCTTTTTAATCTATTAAACCTTAGGTTTTACCTTTTTTTATCTATTATCATTCCCAAAACATTAGGATTTTATCCTATAATTAGAATTATCCCTAGGGTTGTTACTAAATTTTTCTCATCCTTGTTTCTAAAGGTTAACTAAACCTTTCACTGATACAAACGATAATGACCCATACTTTTAATAAATATATATCACATCTTAATAGATGAATATTCTTAATGGTCCATACCATAGTTGTATAGTTTAGTACCTTTGGAAACTTAGACACATAAAAAACATGTTCATAAATGATCTACATTGTCTCCCACTAAGTTCTACATAAATATCATCATTATTAGACATATCATACTTAGTAACTTTTCTTCATAACCCGGGGAAATGAAACATAAGAAAGAGTGATCTCATATACTTAGTAAGGGTAAAAAAGTGCGATATCAATGATCACTTATGCATAAAATGAAAATAAGGGTATGAGAACATGATAATAACATTTGAAAATCATACCCTTAATATCATAGATCATAATATGAATTGATGGATTAAATCTTGGTAGTTCATAAGACATGAATCATAAAGGAATGAAAGAACATTATCCATGACATAAAAAAATTGGCATACGACATAAGCTTGTGGCATAAACATAAGAATAGAAAATCATTTACTTATTATTCAAGGATCATTTCCAATCTTATAATTATGAAATATGTTCAATACCCAAAACATCACAGTATTCAAGGTTCACTTCTAAGACTATAATAGTGGACAAAGACTTTTGCTGAACTTGGTTCACTCCATATTTCAGTCCTGTTTATCTCATGAGATATCAATCTTTACCCAATTAATTAGAGACATATATGGGTCCCACCCATCATATAATTAAAATAAGACATATGTATTCCACAATATCTTAAAAAATTCATCATATCATAACCCATTAAAATAAATGGGTTTTATAAACATTTCATCATTTAATCAAATAATAACACACAGAAAAAAACAAATTTCAAATAAATATTTTTATCATAAACATAAACCATCTAGATAAAGAATAATAATGGTATCCTTGGATCATATACCCATTAAATCATAAGGGAAATCAATGTTTTTTGTATTTTATGAATAGAAATACCATTAAAAGTTCATTTAACATTCTAAAGGAAAATATCCTTTCTATTTTGAAATCACTTATTAAAAAAATCATTCACCTATAAAGAAAAATTTGTTCTTTAAAAATAAACATGTAAAATTTAAAATGAAACTTAAAATACAGGATTATTCATGATGGTAGGAATATTTATTCATGTGGTATAAGTTAAAAAAATATTCCTTCCATATTTTTTCAAAAAAGATAAAAAGTGCCTCATTCGGAAAATGAAAAAAATATTCCTTTAAAATAATTTTTTAAAATTTTAAAAATGGGTAAAAATGACTTTAAAAATCATTGGATAATAGTAAAAACCTTATTTCAAACATTTATTAAAAATATGGATATAGGAGAAAATGGTTTTTTGACCGAAGAGATAAATAAATTCAATTTTTATTAAAAACATATTTTCAGGATATTGAGAACTTGATATGATGAGAATGAAAGGAAAACATTAATTTTAAATAACTAAAATATGATAATAAAATCCATGATCTTATTTAGAGATATATCATAATATTTCATCATTATAAAATTAATCATAATCAATCCCGATAAACAATGATATTTTAACATAAAACCCTTACCACATTGGTAATTTTTGAATCATAAGCCCCATGAGATAATAACATAAATTTAAACTTTAAATATAATTAATATAAGTACAATAAGAATATATAATTTAAATCATGGTAGTACATACACCACATGAAAGAAATCAGTGGTGAATTTTTCATAAGTTTACGAAAAATAATAGTAACACTAGAAATCCCTTACCTCCCCCTTATTTCGAAAGCACTCAAACCTTATATATAATAAATTTAAATTTATTATAATTCTATAAAACCATAATAAAATTACTTATAATATCATATATTATCCATTTATAAAATTTCAATACCCCTTTTATCAATAATTTCTTAAAATCGTCATTTCATGGTGTTAACTATTTCTTTTATTATGAGTATTTCAGATTGGTAAATTCAATACATATACATTAATCATAGTTCCATAATATTAAATATTTTAATCAGGTTATAAATATAAAATATATTCACTATATAAATATATATATTAATAGTCATTTATAAAAGTTATAGACAGAGAAATGAATTACACGGTTCATATAAATGGTAGGTAGTACATACGCATTAATGTTGTTTTAATTTTTTGATGGATGGAATGAAATAAAGTTAAATAATAATTCAACCTTATAGGATCATTATTATATAATATATATTATATATATTAAATAAATATATCCTTATTACCATCCAAGTAAAATGGAAATGAAAAACGAATCACATCGCTTTGTGGAGGTGGTAATCAACACGTACGCATGAGCGATGTTATCATTTTCCAATGGGTTAGAAGTAAAATAGGTACATTTGATATTAGAACTAAAGAATTATAATTATTTCATAAATATAATATATATAAATTAAATTAATCATAATACATATCCATAAAAATGATGACGAAAAATGAATTGTATCGCTACGTTGAGATGGTAAGTCGTACGTATGCACGAGTGATGCCTTCATCTATAAATTGATAGGAAAGAGGATGTATAATGGTGTATTAATAATTATAATAATATTTAATAATATTTAGAATACTTAATTTCTTATTTTATTATAAATACCATAAATTTTTATGATTTAAATAAGTGTATAAAAGAAAATGATTGATTCAGGTGATTACCTTGTCTTTGAAACAACTCATGTATATCTTCCTCTAAATGGCACTAAGGTTGGTAGTTTGGGGTGAATGTAACATATATAATGTGTATAGGAAATTTGAGAAATTTTTTTTCATATTTTGGTCAAGTTATAAGGCTCAAATTGGTTTGAATAAGTGAGGGGTAGATTTCCTTTTAAAATTGAGGTGAGCGGAACTTTTGGAATTTCTCAAAATATTAAATTATAATAAATTTATTACCAAGAAAAATGACTCAAAATGGTTAGGTATTCTAAGATAAGGTATTATAGGGTTCTAATCCTATCACCCAACATAATTATATAGGTTTTGGTGAAATTTTAAACCTTATCATTTTTATTAACAGTTAGTTAACCAATTTTAATTTTAACTACGTTAACAGTTATTTCAATATTAACGGGTGTAATTTTTACTTATAATGTAAATATTGGATGATAAATTTCCAATTTATGAAATTTAAACTATATCATATCCAAATTTTATTATTTAAATACTTTTTTTATTTCTAAATAATTTAATAAAATATTATTTTGAAAAATATCATTATTGTTAATTTTTATATTATTCATTTAATTTGACTTAAAATACATAAAGAAAAAGTTTTTATTATAATATAATATTTTAAAACAATAATAATATGTCATATTAACCTATAAAACTATTATAGAACTATAAATTAATAAAAATATATCACTTTTAATATTTTTAATAACATTTATTCTATTTTTCCATTAATTGAATAAATATTGTTTTGGTATTGTGTAAGAATTTAAGGTTATTAATAATACCTAAAAATAATATATTAATTAGGATAATAAATATAGTTTTATTATGTATAAAATTAATATTAATATTCATTCATAACTATTTTTCCCTATATAAACACATAAAGGACATTCAAAACTAAAAGAGTGACATTTTGTAACATTATTTGATTTAAATAATATATATATTATTTTTAGGGAAAATTTTATATTAAACTAATATATTTTGAACATAATATTATAAATACCAAATTAAATTCATCCATTAATAATTATGATGAAAAAATATTCCCTTATCACTTATTTATAATCTAGATTAACCCAATTTACCCTTTTCCAAGGTAAAATTTCTTACAACTGTTATTGTTCATATTGAACAAAAATAAAAGGGGACTAATTACCAAATTTGAACCTCATGATTATAAATATTTAATTAAAATTAATCTAATTAAATACATTTAAATTTCATAAATTCCTTTAAATTTAGTTCCCAAAATGCTATAAAACTACTTTTTATAAGAAAAAAACATTTTTAAGCATAAAACTGGATTTATTCTTATTCCATGTATTATAAAAATATTAAATGGATATTAAAAATTTTTATTGAATATATAATAAGCATATTTAATTAAAATATTTCACCACTAGTGATTAATTTAATTTATTAATTTAAAAATACATTATGCACATAAAAACAGTTTTTCAGAAAAATGCCTTTTATATATAAAAACGTTTTTATACTAAATTATAAATTAAAATTGATTCCAATTAAATTAATTAGTTTTTTTAAAAAATATCTAATTTTAATTTTAATCCATTTTATAAAAAAAAATATAACTTTGTACATGCTTGAAATGAAAATACAGTTTTCAATAAAAATAGGTATTTTTTAACATTCATTGAAAAAAAATACTTTTCATAAAATTATAAAAATAATAATAATCTAATTTTTACATTATAAATTAAAATTTATATCCTTTTTATAAAATATAATTTATAAAAGTTTCAAAAAATAATTATAATATTTTTATCAAAAAAAGTAATGAAACCCTTTTTTGAAGAAAACGTTTTTTTAAATAAAATGGATTTAATAAAAAGTAAGTGTTTATTTCCTAATAATTAATCAATAAATTTATATTTAGTAGGATATTTATATTTATTTTATAAATTATTTAATCATATTCATTACCTTCAATTTTAATGGCTTGGTTATAAAAGCCACAAAATAATTTAATAGTATATTGTGGTTGGTTTAAACTCAATGTCGTGTATAGTGCAAGCTGTCGAAGAAATAAAATTATTTAAAGGTAAATATTTTCTAAAATATAAGGTTGTTACATAGTATTTTTCTAGTTGATTGTTTCGTTCTCCTATGTGCTTTACCATGGTTTTAGAGTCATCGTTTCTCGATCCTGATTTGGTATAGATCTTGATAAAGAAGGTTCAAGTTTTTTATGAAAGGATGGAGGTAGTAGTGGACCAAAATAAGTCATATACCGATCACAATAGTATTATCTTATATTTTTAGGTTTTATACCATGTTTTCTTAAAGGTTCCCCTCAACATGGATAGCGGAGGTTTAGAAGGGGGAGTAAGATCTCGTGCTAGTTTTTTTGTCCTTTTGATGTGTTATGGTGTGCTGGTGAGGTGGATTATCAGTCTGAAATCCCACGACGACTAGACCAGATTTATGAAATCTTCCACATATATCAGTTCAATTAGTATCTTCATGATTACTCTCATCGACTGGGGAGGGTTGTATATCGAGGATGACGTAACATTCATGGAGTGATGAGTGGACATCCAATATCATAGGGAGAAGGTGTTGTGAGGATGGACCATTCCTTTGAATCATGTGTTGTGGAGGCATGGTGTCCTTGAGGAGAGTAATTGGGAGTGAGATACACTAATTCATTCCTAATACCTTAATTTTTTTTGATCATTTATTACTGCACCATGTTTTTTCCTTTACGATGTGATTTTTGAATCTTTTTCATTTATGATACATCCTTCTTCCTTATTGATGTGATATGTGTTTTAAATATTAAAGAATATATAGAGGAAGATACCTAATTCCTAATTATTGTGTGTTATACTTTGACAAGATTAAAATCATGCATATAAGTTAGTTCCACCCAAATCGGATAATATCTTGACATGGAAGATGAAATTCATTGAATTTTGTGCTTGGGGATATGTTGTTTGGTGGTTGTGGTGATTTTTATATTGGGATATATATAGGTTGAGATGGTGTTATAGTTATCTATTTCAAAAATGTTGGTATTTTTCGGTTGATTTGAAATGGTGTGGTATTATACCTAGTTTGGATGACAGTAAATTAGTGTGGTGATGTGGCAGTGAGGAATGTTTGGTTAACATTATTAGATGGGTTTGGTACATTTGGTTGACGTTGTTTTTATGTTTGGTCTGTAAAAATATATTTGAGAGGTATCTATATTGATGGTTTATTGGAAATATTTTCCTATTTATTTTGGTTTGGTTTTGATTCTCCAGGGTGAGAATAGTTTAAGAGGTATCTAATGTAACAACTTGGACCTTCCAACCCATTACTTTGAGTGAATCTGGTGGTGGATATTTCTAGGGGAAATCCAAATTAGTTTAGAGGGTAAGAGGGGGAGATTATGGGCAGATCCATATGGTCTGTATCTTGGGGTTATACCATGGAGGATAAGAAGTTATGGCATAGAGAGGTAGCTACGTGAAAGTGTCCCAAACTGTATTTTTTGGTGATTCTTCCATTTAAGGTAGGGTTTTGATGTGGGTTGAGCCTACGACATAGAGATTATTTCTCAGCTAAGTGGATACGTCATAAGAATTTGGGTACAGATTAGTGTTGGTGGCTGCTATGGTGTAGGGGGTAAGGCTGCATTGAGGTGCTTCGATGGGTATTTTGTCTAGTTCTACTAAAACAATACCCCTTGTAGCATGGTTTCCTCAGGTTTTGAATGGTCCTATTACTAAAATATAGGATCTATGTCTTGTTACTCACTATGTTATTCAGAGGATGATTTAATTGGCTAGTCAGTAGTTTTCTATTTCCCAATGCATTATAGTTCCATTAGTTTTCATCTGATCTGCAGTGTGGTCCTATGGGTTGCACCATGGTCTTATGTTTTTTAGGTTGGGTATAAATTAGTAGAGTCCCTTGAACCCAACTATTCTTCTAGTGTTTACCTCCTTTCTTGGGAAACCAATTTTCATCCCAATAGGTCCTTTCAACAATATTTTATTGGTTTTTGAACTCATCCTTGGAGGATTGATCCATGGTGGTTTCGGTGAGTTCTCCTCTCATCCTCTCCCAATTTTCCTTATATTTCTTTATTTTTGGATGATATTCTGTTTGAAAAATCAATGGTTTTAGTGTTTTTTTATGATGTAATGATGTGGTTGTCATGTTTTAGGTTGGTAAAAGTGATCTCATTTTGTTGCTTGGTGGTGTCCTTTCTCTTTTTCAAACCTTGTGCATCGGATCGATAATTTCTATTTAAGGTAGGGTTCCATCATTTCTCATTTAGTTGTCTCATACAGGTGCGGTTATACTATTTTTTATCAATGGAAATATGTTTTACACCATCCTAATAAATATAATGAAATTATTTATTAAAATTGAATGGGAAGGGAAATTATTTACATGACTTTATAGATTTTGATATTATCTTGATATTGTGATTGTACGGGCTTGATTCCCTGTTGAAAAAATTATGGTCATTGGGGGATTTTTTTTGCTGATTTAGTATGTTCTATGAAACCTTTTTTGCTGTTTTTTTGAAGTAATTTTAAATTTAATTGGCCAATTTATTATATTTGGTTAATGAAATGATTACCCTAGGAGATTCATGGTTACATGAGAATTCCCCTAAAATAAAGAAGTGGAATTAATAAAATTCCCCTTGGTAAATCTGAAAATGGTTATATCGAGGTGATATAAAAAGTTTTATGATGTGTGGTTATATTGTGTGGGGGATGATGTGTTTTTTTGTGGTAATGTTGTGGGGAAATGATATGTAGTTATAATAATGGGTGGTTAAGTGATTATTTGTGCGGTCATAGTATAGGGTGGTTGTGATAGAAAATTATTTGTGATGTTTGGTAAGGAGTAAGTGGATGTGGCTATGGATAATAGTGGTATTGGGATGGTTGGCTTGATGGGTATGATGGGGTTTTTTCTCGATGTAATTGAGATTTCCTAGTTGTCCAGGTAGTAATGGAATTTTTTAATAATGCTCTGGAATGAAATGTACTAGTTTGGTTAATGGGTTTAATGGATAATGAATAGGTTAAAATGAGAATTATAGCTTAAATGGTTGATACTTAATGTTAAATTAGATGGGTTGGATAATTTATTGGTTAAATGGATGTAATTGGTTAGAAATATAAAATCTTAAAAATGTAATAAGTTGATAAAGAAGATGAAATGTGAGCGGTGTCTTGTGTCTTGTTGTGTGGTGTCATGCATTTAGTAGTGGAAATGAAGGTGGAGGATTTTTCAGGTTGGGTGGTGATGTTGGGAGTTGGTTAGTGCTTTTTTATAACTCATAAGTTGGGATAGTGTGTGGATATATATATATATACCAATATATTTCTTTTGATTTTCTATAAAGACCCCACATGTGATGAGTACAATGCACAAACACCCATTTATTTATGCGATGTTTTTTCAAGCATCCTATTGGTGAGGATAGATGGATGGCTACCCACTCTTTCCTGCTATCTCCTCCAAGTGATGATTAAATGAGTGGGCTACAACATCCTGATGTCAAAATTGCACTATATTAATATTTTATGAGGTTAGGAGATGGATTATGGTTGGGGTTATGTGTGTTAGGAGGAGTGAATAAGGTTGATGTCCTTTAGATTCATGATACCCTTCTACTCTGGTTACGATTGTGGATGAGATGTGATGTGATAGTTGAGGTGTCGTTGGGTGAAATGGGATTTGATGGCCTAGGGGTCTTCATGTGAGATTTGATATGATGACCTAGGTTTCTTCAGGCAATATGTTAAGTGATGTCCAGTTTCATATGGGGTGTTTGGCATTATTTCATGTTTATAAGAGATATGAGCTCTAGGATATATGAATTTGGGGTGTGAAAGTAGAAAATCAGTGGGAAAGTGATGTAGGGTACCCTTTATCAATATAATTATTGTTATGTTATTATAACTAGATGCGTTATCCAGTGATCATTCCATGGTGATTATGGGCTTGGTTATTTTACTTGTGTAAGTGTTGTTGGTTCTACTGTTTTCTCACTGGTGTATTAGAAAGCAGTTTTCACATGTTCATGAGAGACATAGGTTACCCTACTGAGTATACTTGTATGATCACCCTACTTATATTCCAAATACTTTCAGGTTTCCAAAAAGGCTTCATGGACCATTTTGGAAATTTCTATCTTGTTATTTAGAGATTTTGTTGTGTCACTGCCTTAGCTTTTCTATCAGGTATTTATTTGGAGAATTTTGTATGTATCTATTTTATTTATACATACATTATGGGATGGTTTTGGATTCATTTTTTATATTATTTCATGGAGTTTCTTGTGGTTTATTTATCATATCTCTAAATCCTGTTATTATATAAGGTAATGCCTCGGATTTTTGATATTTTTATACCCTCGATGCTAGTCACTAGCTTGGGTCCTACTGGGGGTGGGACTCGAGGGGATATTATCTCTCTTCCTTCTTTTCTATCCTAGGAATTGTAACAACCCAGAATGTTATGAATAAGATTCCCCATTTTGATTTAATTAAATGTATTATGGTTATATAAAACACATGAACTTATTTTTTTTATTATATCCAATTGAATTTTAGTGACCATTATGTATATTTACCATTGATAATATATTCGTTGAACAACTATCATAAGATTCATATAAATATAAGGTTTTACCAAATCCAATTGTCTCATACAAAGGAAGTGATGTCATCAACTAGAAGGATTGTACCCTATGAAGCCCACTTATCATAGCTTCTGAGGGAGATATAATTTTTGGGCTTTCACTATACCAATCCCAAGATGTGATCCAACAACTTAAGAATTAGTGAAACCATTATGATATAATTTCAAGCTCATCGAGATCACGGCCCAAACAATGCTCGTTGAACGGCCACATGAAATCCCCATCATCATGCACCTTATTCTTAGGGGGTATGTTGGTGTATTAAAGGGATATGTAACAAGACCCTCTAAATATGAATATGTACATTATTTTTTATATAATAATGAATATATTTTCATCCTATTATCATTACTTTATAAATGATTTTTATTTTGATTTATTAAAACACAAATAGAATTTTAGGTTAATATTCAAATTTAATTAAGATATCTATTTTTATGAATTGAGGGATTTTTTTATAATAAATAATATTTTAATAAAATATTATTATTTATTAATTTTTATTAAATATAAATTATCATAGAATTTTTATGAAGTAAAATGTAATTTTTAAGGGTTCAAAAAAATGTTATTGTCAAAAACCTGTAATTTTTAATAAATTTCAGTTTTTATTTGAAAAGTAAAAATTCAAATATTTAAAAAATCAATTATATAAAATGAATATTATTTTGGAAATCAATATTTCAAAATTATCTAAGGGTGAATTTTTCATAATTTTCTGAGACAGTTGAAGTTTCTAATAAAAATTAAATACCATATAAATATAATTTGTATTTTATGACATTAAAATGACCTTAAAGTGATGTAATATGTAATATAAATAGTATACACAACCAAATATATATTTTCCATTTAAAATAATTTTATTTTAAGTTTATTTTATTTATTTTTTAACTCAATTATGAATCCTCCAAGACTTATAATATATTTTAAGATGTTAAAATCATTTCTTTAAGAGTGTGACTTACCTCCACATCACCAATGGTAATATTTTAACAAGTTTGTCCATTTACATTATAGAATAATTTAAACAAATATTATTTGTTAGAACCCATGGGAAAAATCATGGGATGGTTTGTGGTTTTGGATATTTTATTATGTTGTGTCCAAAACAAAAATAATAAAGAAATCCCCCATTTTCCCTATATAAACTGACCCAAGATCTCATTTCTCTTCAATAAAACTCCTTGTAGAACATAAAAAAAATTTCCCTACACTCCCCATAGTCCTTCAAAATCTCCCCTAAGCCTTTTTAGTCACACATTCAAGTAAGGGACTTTCCTCTCCTTTAGCCCGAATGGCCCGAAGGCCTTTATTTTTATTGATTTTTGAAAACCCCCTTTCAAGGGATGAGGGGGGACCCTTAAAAGGCCCGTAGGCTCTGAGATTACAGGGCCCGTAGGCTTGAGGAGATTAAATGACCCGAAGGTATTAGGGAATTCAACCAGACTATCTACAAGGAACTGTCCCTCCCTATCATATGCCTTATGATAGTAGCTCTCCACCTTTTCATGGTCGTCTGGCTAGGCTTCTCATGCAAGCACAGTCTAGTCCCAATGTCATATCCATACCCTCTCATTCTGAAAAATCCATTTGGCTCTACTCTGGTGAGTACACCTGCTCTGAATCCTCTTCTGGGGCTGCTTCTTTTTTTGTAGAGTCTGTCTGGGGAAACTGCATGTGGCCTGATGGCCTTCAGGTGGACCAAAGGACTTAATGGTGTCTTGAAAGCCCTAATGACCTGAAATCCTAGGTGGCCCAAAATCCTTAAGGACTCCAAGCCCAAACCGGTGGCTCAAGGTGAATAGTTCTAACTGTTACAGTACCTGCTACAGTAAACGCACAGTGTGCAGTTCTGCACAGTGCACAGTATGATACAGTACTGCACAGTGTACAGCGCACAGTGCACAGTGTACCTACATAGTGTGTAGTGCATAGTGTATAGTGCACATTACTATACAGTGTACAGTGCACAGTGTTCCTGCACAGTGTACAGTTCTATGAGGGATTCTCGCCTTCTCTTCTTTATTCAAGTTTCGTTATGAACGTATTCATTGTATTTACATTTCCAAATGTTGGGACATGTATTTTCATGCCCTTGTTACTTTAAATTTTATGTTTAAATGATAATATAACCCTTTCACTCTCATCATCCATTTTTATTAATTTCTATGTAACATTGTTATGCTACTGAAATTTCACCGTGAGTTTTCATGACAAAAAAATTATATAGTCAATACCATATCCATTTTTATATAAAGGGTATTAACCTTTATTAATATATACTTATTGATTGCAGACTTACATATATTTATTACACACTTTTTAATCTTTTAATAAATTATGATGATGAATGAATCTATATTTTATGATATATGTGGAACACTTAAGCATGAGAATGAAATGATTAAGATGGGTGCACCCTGACAGCACTCCAATTCATTGGGTAGTGTCTAGTATAATGATATTTCATGTTGGGATAGGGGTGTACATAATTAATTTATGGGACTTTTTCCACTGTAAAGACTTGGTAGATTTATCCTTTACTTGTGTTTATGATGTAGTGTTTTATGTTTTTTCCACATTTACCATGTTATGATTATCATTCTATAGCATGCCTTATTATTCATGTTCCTTTTTTCCCATTGATATTTCTATTTTATAACATGTGTTATCTTATTCATGTTATGCCTTTTATATTCCCTTACTATTCTTCATATCTCACTCATTTCTTCTGATTTTCCCCAGGATATCCCATGTAGTTTTATGTATGAAGAAATATTATGAACATGTTAAGGAGGTTTTCAATAAAGTTGATGTGTTTAATGTTTTAAGATGTTATGTAACATAATTAATTCCAAAATAAACTATACTTATAGATATTTTGGTTTGTATTAAGTGTGATTTTATGTAATAAAATATGTATTAATGTGAAATAAATATCAGGGTTTTATAGTTGGTATGAGATCCAAGTTTAGTTATTTTTTCTATTATGATTAGAAAACTATAGAAAAAGCCTTAGGGATAATACTAAGTATAATAAAACATCCCTATATTTTTCTAAGTTTAGATTAAGTTTTTTATCAGGAAAATACATCCTTATCTAGATACTATAAGTGGAAGTGGTTTTATTATAGATGTACCTAGGAGTAACGACTCTGAAAAGGTCTAAGGACCCAGCATTAAAACATTAATTAATCTTGAATTTTAGTCAAGAAAATACATTATTACACATTTAGGATATTTTTGGGTTTATACTTTTATATAATTATGATATCTTATATACATAACACACCACATTCATACAAAGAGGATACTACTAAAAACAGTATCCATTTTTTTCAAAATATAAAACATTAAACTTAAAACATGATTTATTTGACAACACTCCATATCATTTATAAATAATCCCTTATTTCTATTACCCATAATTATATACTGTGAAAAACATTTTTAAATCTAGGTATAAGTATAAAACTCAGTAAGGGATATAAATAAAGAAATCGTTAGTCAAGTGATAATATAAAAACCAATAAAACCCATAATCATAATAAATCATATGCATAGAAACATCTTGTACTTTCCTTGGGACATATTTACCATATAACTCTTATATTCACATTTAAAAATAGAATAACCTTTTGGTCAACTTCCATATCCATAGTAACCAATGCATTAAAGAGCTATAATGGGGCTAACCCATCATATCTTGAGCTATAATGGGCTCAACACAACATATCTTGATCTATAATGGGGATCACCTATCATATCTTGAGCTATAATGGGATAAACCCAACATAAATAATTTCCAAGGAACATACCATGAATAAAACACTTCATAACTCATTTACACCCTTGAGAAAAACACATTCACATTTCAAAATACCTTTTTTTGTAAAAATCACTCTTAGAACATAAACACTACACAAAAGATAATGAAATATTATTATTCAAAAAACATATAATTGAGAAACTATGGTGATATAACATCATTAAATCATAATATTACACTCGTTTCATATAAAAAATAACATTCTCTTTTGATTTTATAAAGGAGACATTTAAAACGTTTTTAAGATAAAAGTCCTTTAAAAATACCATAACATTGAAGTGCGAATTGATTAAATTAAGGGAATATGTATATAAACTGTAAATACACATAATAAAACATAATATAATCAAAACTCGTCACAAAAATAATTTTAATACCATATAAATAATTAAGTATAAGGTAAACCCAAAGAATAGAAATCATGTTAAGAATTCCCTTACAAAATTTTGTTATGGAAATGGATGGACATGGGAGGGATTAATGAGATATAAATTAGGTATCTCATAATTAATATATCATAATATAATTATGGGGGAGGTTAAATAACATGAACTATCATTAATAATTAAAAATTAAAGAGCATAACATAGTGGAGATTCTTAAATAAAATTGAGAAAGAGAGAATCCCTTAGCTCAGGTTTGAATTTCCTCAAACGTGTTTAAACCTCCTGTATGAAGGTTAAAATAGTGTTATTAATATTTTAAAAAAATATTCATGTTTTTAATACCTTTAATTATCATTTTATAACATCATTCAACCCATTCATTAATAATATTTTTTTAATTCCATTGTTTTCGGGCGTGTTCTTCACAAGGTTTCCATGATCGGTTCATGATGGATATTATTGTAGATTGGAAGTGAATGGTATTTAAATGTTTCTAGAACCATAAATTATACCATTTATAATTTTTAATTCTAAAATGAGGATGATTCATAATTTAAAACTTTATTGATATTTTTTTAGGTTATTTTGGCGATTCTTCGATCACAATGAACTCATTTTGTTTTATAAATTAATAACATGTGTAAAAAATGATTCCAGAATCTTATATAAGATATAATACATAAATTATAATCTGGTTAAACCATACAAATGGTTTCATGACCAGAATTTAATAAATTAAAGGAAATTTAAATCACATCATCCATGATGTCGGTAAATCGACACATCACGGCTAGTGTTTTAATTTATTGAATAAGTGGGAGAAGAGAAGAAGTATAATGGTGAATCTTCCATAAACATTATAAAATAAAGAATATGTAAGATATTGGATCATTCATGGATCTTGGATAAGGGGAGGTGAGGAAAGTAGAATAATTGAAAATAAAATAAAAATAAAAGAAAGAAAACAAAAGAGGATGTCTACCTCTTGATATATTCTCCTTGATATCCTTCTTAAGAACTTTGGTTTTGGCCTCTTGGTGAGACCAGAAGGTCTTGGGGGAGGGGAAGGGTATTGGGAGGAATATTGGGAAGAAATTAAGCAAGGATCATGGCTTGATAGGTGTGGTAGGAAGATGGGGTAGTGGGTGGTGTTTATAGTGGAGGAGAGGAGGGGTTTTACATTATTTAAATCATTAGTTTAATATTTTTGCTCAAGTATATGAATAGTCTTGATTAATGTTACCAACAATAGTAATAAGTTCATGTGAGTTCAAGATAAGTTTTCTTACATCATGAAAACATCATACATGACTCTATTAATCAATTATTTAGCTTAATTTTTAAATTATCATATTTCACTATTCATCAAAAAACACAATTATTTCAGAAAATTACCAAAAATTAACCCTAACTATTTTTCGACATGTAGAATCAAAAAATGAACTCCATTTTATCAAATTAATTTTCTAAATATAATAAATTTATTTTTTAAATAAAATAATGTTTTATTCAAAAAATAACAATCTTAAAACATTTATTTACTCATTCCAAGATATGGGTATATCATATTTTTAATAAAATATTATATATATACTATCATTAGTGAGGTTACTATTCATAAAGGTATGTTACAATTCATAAGTGTCAAATTACTATTCATAAGGGTATTATTGATGCCGAATTTTAGATAGGGCTATCATTGGGAAGATAAAGAGCAACAAATGTATTTGGAAGAGAAGGAGAAGATTCTACAACCCAGGAGGTAGGTGCACGCAAGATTCAAGGGATGCGTGCAAAGGTCCCTCTGGTACGCAAAATCTTGTACGCCCAATATGATGTCACGGGAATGCTTCCGCGGTAACCCCTCTGAAACCACCAAAGGAAATGGCATGCAAGAATGTGGGGTTGCGGGTAACACTCCTCCCCAAGCGCAAAAGCTTGCACACCCAATGTGACATCAAGGGGGGCCTTGTGAGTCAGCGCGCTTGAGAATCTTTAGGGCCTGATTGCGAAGGCACTCAGCGATGTGAAAAATATTGTGTGCCCAATGTAACGTCAAAGGGGCCCTTGATCACCCCATGAGATTCCAAAGGAAGGATTTCACAGTGACCCCCCAGAAATCTCTAAAGGGGCCGGTGTGCAAAAAACTTGGAAGGTGCACCAACTTTCCTCCAGCGCACAAATTCTTACATGCCCAATGCGACGTTAAGTGGGCGTTTACATGCAGTGCCCCTTGTGCACAGCCTCTGAGTACTTTGGATATAAAACGAAGCATCCCATACTCTTGGGGGACAGTGATAGAAGACAAAACGACACTCTACTGTGTGAAAGACATCTCTTCTGCGACCGTGTGGAAAATATTATGGCCTCAAGGTATTAGATCTTGCGTGACAGATCCTCCTAGGGTCCTCCTTTGGGTGGGCCCTCTTGGGTGTGATCCTAGTCCATTTCCTTTTACCTCAAGTCATTTGTTCAAAAAATATGCTTCTTGAATGCAAGTTCCCCCTTGCATCAGACCACTTTTGCACGCTACCGTTCCATCTTGTGAACAGCCTCTCATTTTGCATGCACCCTTTCAGATTGCGCACGCACCTTCCATCTTGAGCGCAGCCTCTAATCTTGTGTTCCACCCTCCTTGTGCACTCCATGTTCCATTATTACCTTAAGGAACCATGTCCTATACCCTCATAGGTGCAACACATCGGTGTCGCGCGCTCTTTTCTCATGCGAACCTCCGGGTTTACACGAAGTAATTTCCAGATCCCTTGAGTGGTGCTCTCCATTATGTTGCTTCACCTCGTGCTTCTTTTCATAGGCACACTAATGTATATTGGTTCTTCGCATAGCAATGCTAATATGGACCCCTCATTGAATCACTCCACGACACCCCTTTCAAATGGCATTTTTGATGCCTTCCCTTCCCCAAGGGCGAGTGGGTATCAGTTATGTAAGTCCTAAGGGTGCCAAGTGAAATCACCTCATCTGAGATGTAGGATGTTAAAATTCCAAGCACCATCATCCTCAGCACATGGATTTAAACTTTGACCCCACCCCATACATCAAACGCGGGGTTCCCCATCTCAGACATTTTCTATGCCCACTGGTCTCCACGGGAGTGAGATCTTCCTCGCATGGAATGAGATCCTCTTTGTTGGAGCGGTGTCTGTCCATGGGAAAATGGAAACCACCTTGGTGTAAGCCCCTATAATTTCTTGCAGGAGGTAGTACCTTTACTCCTCCTTTATTATTCAGTGCCAAGGACTGGAAGGGGGGATGGGCACCGGGACCTTCATCATCCCATCCCTCTCCCTCCAGGCATTGTTGCCACCCAGGCCTCCATCCTGTAGTAAGTCCCAATCTCCATATCCTTGGGCTACTAACCACAAGTAAGCCCCTATTTTCTCTTTAGGTTGCGGACCACGCGTAAGCCCCTATTTCCATTTTGGGTTGTTAACTACCTTTTAGCCCCACTCCACTTCCCACAGATGCACCTTTCGCGATGTGATCATCAAGTCTTTGATACCTTTTTTTCTCACATCGAGCATGACTCATGTGGTCTTAGAGTAAGCATCAACCATGAAATCCACTCTGGACCTCCTTTGCGTGTAAGCCCCACAACATCCCTAACTATATGGACTTTGATCCATACCAAGCCAAGGTACGTAGGAAGCCTCCCTAAGGTTCAATCCCAACACTCATTGGTCCTGACCACTTCACGTCAGTTCACCCACAACATCCCAAACTATGTGGACTTTGATCCTTTCCAAGGAAAGGTATGTAGGAAGCCTCCCTGAGGTTCAAACCCAACACCCATTGGTCTCGACCACTTCACGTCGGTTCCCCCACAATATTCTGAACTACATGGACTTTGATTCTTGATAAGGCAGGGTACGTAGGAAGCCTCCCTGACGTTCAAGACCAACACTGAGTTATTCTGACCCCCTTTATGTCAGTTCACCTTCGTCCCATATGACGTTAAACTGCATCACCCATTTTGTCCCACAATATATTAAATGGTACCTACTCAAACTACGAGGGATTTAATCCTTGTCTCCATGACAGGGTGTGTAGGAATCCTCAATAAGTTTTAACCCCATTATGTGGTAAGCCATTGTAACCTCATCCAGTGGTAACCCATTGTGATCCCCATTCAGCGGTAACCCATTGTAAACCCCATCCAGTGGTAATCCATTGTGATCTCCATTCAGTGGTAAGCCATTGTCAACCTAAACCTAGCGATAAACCGTTTTAGTCCCTTCTGTTGGGACCCATATCTCTGGCCCATCCCAGTGGTGTCAGACCAACCTCAAGCTGCTAACCATGTGTAATCCCCCTGTATATCATCAGGTCGTTGTCTTCTGTGCACAACCCAATCCTATACCCCATCCTGAACTACGTGGAATTCGATTCCATACCACGGTGATGCATAGGAGGTCTCTTTGAGGCTCAAGCCCAACATCACTATCGCCATCGATTAGACTCTATCACATTCTCCATCCACTTCACTTAACCATTCATTATTCATATTGATTCTTACCCAAGACACCACATCTATGTGTGATCACGTCAATTCACCTATTCACGTCTCCTAGTAGCACCTACATAACTAGCCACACATTGGCCCCAACATCAATGTTCCCTCTAGGGATTGAACTCATCTGATCCACTCTAGTCAGTGTTCTGATCAGTATGATCCGTCTCTTCTAGATGTTAAACTCATGGCATACCCTGTGTTAAACATGGGGAGCTGAGGAAACCTCAAAAACATTTCCATGGCATATAATTCCATACATTCGATGTGAGATGCTTCGGGCTTCCGTGCCCTCGATAATCCCTATCATAATGGGAAGAAACCCAGGCATGCCAGTGTTACAGCATTCCAATGTGACTACTCCCCTGACCGAAGGTTGCTGCCCTAGCTGGAACCCTTGGAATATCCCAACAGAAGCAGTGTAATTAACCAGCATCCATGAAGATATGGCACTGGGAATATTTTCACGATCAACGAATTAATCTACAAGGGAGACCTAAACTAGGTGATGATTTCCAAGGAGGAATCCACGGAAGGAGGAACATAAATCCCATCATCCTGTTTCTATCAATGATAAAACATCCCTAAACAAGTGGCAGATGCCGCCCACCTTTGGAAAGCGGGAATGCGGGGCAATAGTCATCGCGTCCTCGTCCTCTGAAATAGAGAGATAGATTCACCCCAGAGAAAGAATTGTAAATAGAAATGGTGAACCCAATGTGAAGTTCTTCTCCTAAATGTGGATATTAGTAGCGTTCAAGGCATCAGTGGATTAGCGTGTCACCGGATCCAGTTATCCGGCACCAGGTCCCGCCAAGAAAATAGCGGGCTTGGCGTGAAACTCACCAGATGTCGGGGCGGTTAAAACATTGGACATCTCGGTCTATAAAGTTGTCAACGTTGATCCTTATTAGCATCCATGGAATACGGAATGGCACTGGGGCACTGGACATTGATTTCTTTGTCTTAGCACTAATGGTTCAATATCCATGCTTTCCAGGAACCAAGCTGCTGCATCAAGAATCTGATCGCCACCCACCCACTAACGCAAGGGTAGGGGAAGTGCCAACACGGAAATCATGTGTGGCTCCACCACTTCTATGACATATTCTACACCCACAGCTACTGGGTTCCCACGCCCCATCTCCCCTTTTGAGTTCATTCAACGAAGAGTGATAAATTACCTCGTCCTTCGATACGAGGATGAGGGGAACATCCCAACTCGATATATAGCTCGCCAGGATCTAGAGGCATCTATGCCTCATTGCCACTACTGCTCCCAAGGGCTACATAGGGAGCCACTTCTCCCCACTCCAATGTACAATTGTTTTAGGAGCCTCTCCCCAGAATTCCTTGATGACTTCCTCCCCTACGCCGACGAGGTAGGGGATGTCTGGGTCGGCCTGGCCAGGATCCCATTCTAGGGGCTCCCAAGAAGGGCCCCCACTAGGTCGCGTCAGCACCGCCACCCATTATCATGGGCTGAAGAGTAGGTAAGCCATGTGCCTGCATCATCAACCCCAGTTCGGCTGACCTGACGCCCGCGTCGGGCACAGGCCGAGGAGGATTCTCGCCAAGGGGTGTCAACGTCAACAACTACTATGGTTCAGGCCACCTCCAACATGTATCATCATCCCCATGTATATTTTGATCAGAGGAATTTATATACCAAACCTGGATCGAGGCCCCAACCACCCCACGGGTAGGCTAGGTCGAATCTCTTGGTCGTCGGCGCAAGTAGTGGTCGTCATGGACTGACCCGCAGCAACAACACCCAGTAAGGATGTCCTCCCCGTACCGCCACCATTGAGAATGAAGGTCCTCCCCAATTCTAAGATCGGCATGGAGGTCTACCCCATGCCACCTTCAATTCGAATGAGGGTCCTTCCCGTGGAAGCAACACTCAGTACGGAAGCTTCTCTCGTGCTCATTACATCAGGTATAGAGTTGTTCCTCCTGCCTCAGGTCTCCGATGTGGGGATGTTACACATCTGGTCAATCTTCAATGTGAAGGACCACTCCATGTCATTAAAGTGGTTGGTGAAGGTCCTCCTCACCTCAAAAATTAGAGGGGTGAAGGTCAGCTTCGCTTCACCAGCACCCAGCACGGAGGTCCTACCCGTGCTCCTATCAGCTTCAGTGGAGGTCCTACCTGCTCCATCACTTTCCACAGAGATTCCCTCTGTACATCACTCAATGGAAATGAAGGTCCTCCCCATGTTCCCTTTGATATATTTCCAGGTGCTCCTCACACCCCAGCTCACTCAGGCAGAAATCCTCTTCGCCCCAGCACCAGAACGGCCAAAGGTCCTTCTCACGCCAGAAATCTACCCTATCCCGAAGAACCATTCCTGGGAAAAAAGTCGGGTCATTGATAGAGTTAATATTTTCAATATTATTAATATTTTTTCAATTATTTAATCCCTCTAAATTATACAATTTGAGTTTATTTTCATCAATTATGTGTTTTTGGTATATTTTGGGCTTAAATGTGAAAATGGGGTAATTCTGTAAAATTGACAGTTTTATATAGCTTCTGTTTTTTGGGTATAACATTTATAATATTGGTCCAATTGAAGTGAATAATTTTTTTAGGCTTCATATGCTCATCGGATTCAAAGTTTCCTTCTGTACCAAGACCCAATTCGAAACCCAATGGTACAGAAAAATCCATCAATTAGAGAACTCAGTTTGGCTGGTAGAATGGACCCCACCGCATTAAATCAACAATATCTAATTAATCCTAAAGTAGAATGTGGTTATTATAGCTTTTTTAAATAGAGTAAATTAAAATTATAGTTTATAATAAATTTCATAAAATATGAAGCTCATCAAGGCCTCTTTTTGGTGCGTTCAAGTGGAGTGGGTGAAACAGTTTTTGGCGACCAGAAAAGTAATGGTCAGTGATTCGGACATATCATTCTTTACACATGTCCAATGACTCTAAAATTTTTAGGGTCTATAGAAAACTGCATTTCCAATATTATATAATAAGGGACCTTAGTGATGTTCGTCCTTCTGTTTGGACGAACAGAGGAAAAATTATGGAGGATAGATTCTGGAGCATCAAATTTTCTAATCTTTGTTTTCTTCCTTTTGTTCTTCTTAGCTTTGTAATGAATTCTTCTTCCCCATTAAACTTAGTTACCATTACCATGGTGGGGTAGATATTTTGAGTGATTTGGTAAGGGTAGGTTTCTCCTTTTGAATTTCATGAGTTCTTTCTATTAATGTTTTAAAATCCTCTTTTCTCTTCTGTGAATCAATTTCATTTTCTTATAACAATTTTTATTATCATGTACAATTGTATATGATTTTAGATTATATTGTTTATTCATATTTTGTCAATGATAAATATCTCCCTCCACTAGGTTCTGGTTTATAAATGATGGAATAGACCAGGACTTAGTGGTGAAGTACTCGGTGATCACCGATACGTGTGTGAGGAGTAGGGAATGTTCTTGATTGCTTGGGATAAACAAGACCCAATTGGGAATTGGCTAAGATAATTGGGGGTATTCGCTACAACTCTATTACACATTGGAAGGAGAGTAGACCAATCTGATGTTTTAGTAAGGTTTATTCTCACATTTTTATTTTACCAAGGGAGTGAGAAGAAACGATTGTGGATTCTCACTCTTAACGATTTAACAGAAGAGAATTGGGTAAAGTGAATTGTGATAGAATTAAAATTGGAAAACCGACCCTAACATGATCACCATTCCATATCACTTATTTAAATCGCATCATTTTTCAATTTGTTTTTAAACTCTCACTTAATTTCTTTACTTTATTTATTTCTTTCTTGTATTTTCCAAATCAAACAATTTCAAAAACAACATCACTTCTTTATCTTATTTTAAGTGAAAAACACTATTGTTGAGAACTCCTCTCTAGAGACAACCTAGGTAACCCACTATAATAAATTTTAACTTAGGTTATATCTATTTTTTCCACACCCCACTATAGGCATGTTTCAAAGCATGGCGCCATTTCCGGGGAGGTAGAGCCAACATTTATTTTATTTTCTTTCCTTTTTTTCATCTTTTATCTTCAAAATTGCATGACTCGAACCTCAAAAACTAAAACTTTACCCATAGATCATGATATTGAAATAACCTTGTTGAATTGAATTAGAAACATTAATTTGGAATCTGAATTTGAGGAATTTCCCCTTGTAGACTCAAGTGAAACTTCTAGTGTTCACTCTGAGCATGTCATCATGGCTGAAAATCAAAACCAAACACTTAGAGGCCTTTGTGCACCATAATTCCTTAATCAAAATAATCAACATGTCATGCCAGTGTTATAAAATGATTTTGAAATGAAACCTAACATGATTCCTTTGCTTCCAAAGTTTCATGGTTTGGCAAGTGAAGATCCAAACAAACACATTAAAGAGTTCACAAATGTTTTCTCAACTTTCAGACCCTGTGGAATTACTGAGGAGCAGGTTAAGTGGAAGGCATTTTCGTTTTCATTGGATGGAGCTGCTAAAGAATGGTTGTATGGCCTAAAACTAGGAGATGTACATGACTGGAATGACCTGGTAATATGTTTCAGGCAAAGATTCTTCCCCACCTCTAGAAGCACAACCATTCGGAAGGAAATCTATGCCATACGACAATCATATAGAGAAACCCTTTACGAGTACTGGGAGAGATTTAAGAAGCTATGAGCTAGCTGTCCACATCAAGCCATTTAGGAACATAAATTCCTTGTCTTCTTCTATCAAGGACTACTGGACAATGACAGAAACCTTCTTGATGCACCATCTAGAGGTGCACTGATTGAGAAGTCACCAGAAGAAGCCAAGGGCTTGATTGAGAAGATTTCCTAAAACTCACAACAGTTTGGAACAAGAGGTATTGGAACAAGAGGTATTCATGAGGTACACACTTCTTATCCATCACCCTTATTAGAAACTAGGATTGAAGATCTTACTGGTTTGGTTAAACAGATGGCCTTGAAGTAAGTTAGTGACCAACAAGCACCAGCTAAGGTATGTGGTTTATGCTCATCACTTGATCATTTCACTGACCAATGTTCTGAAATATAGGGAATGGAAACATGTGCAGAAACCTTTTATCCAAGACAGTTTCAAAAAAAATCAAGGATGGAGAGATCCTAACCAAGTTCAATATGGGTTTGGAAATCAGTAGAATCAAGGTAGACCCCCATACCAAAACCAGTTTCAAAACCAACCACCATTCAAGAATCAATTCCAAAACCCACCGCTATTTCAAAAAAAGTAGTATTATAACCAGACATCATACCAAAAACCACCCACTTTCCAAATACCCTATGAGCAGCCATCCACTAGTGCACAACCTACAATTCAAATCCAGTAACAAAAATCTGAGTTTGAGGGGTTGAAGGGAACCATTAAAGATTTGTCCAATTAGTTTGAAAGTCTCATGGACTTTCTGAACAAAAATACTGGTAAACTCCCTTCCAAAACAATCCCAAACCCAAAATATAATGTTAGTATTATAACTATAAGAAGTGGAAAAGAACTCCCACCACCATCCACCATTGAACCTGAAACAAGAAAACCTGATCTGGGAGAGAATAAAGTTAGAAATGATGAGAATTATATGAAAATTCATTGGGAAGAAGATAAGAAAGATGATGATGAGAAGGATAGGCCAAGGAAGAAGAAAAAAGAAACACCATTTCAAAGTAAACAAAGGGAGAAGAAATATATACCCCCAAAATTTCCATCAAGGATGATTGAATCAAAGAGGTTGCAAGAAGAATCACTGCAAAAAGAAATTCTGGACACCTTCCAGAAAGTGGAAATCAACATACCTCTACTTGAAGCACTCAAAAAAATTGCAAATTATGCTAAATTTTTTAAGGATCTTTTCACCAAGAAGAGGAGACTTCAAGGGAATGAGAGGATCAATTTGGGAAGAAGCATATCAGCCCTTATCACAGCACAATTACCAACCAAATGTCAAGATCCATGGACGTTTTCTATTCCATGCACCATTGGTTCATTAAATTTTTATAATGCTTTTTGCAATTTAGGTGCATCAATTAATGTATTTCCTCACTTAGTATATACTTCTTTGAAGATGGCAGACTTGAAGCCCACAAGAGTGGTGGTCCAGCTTGCAAATAGATCCACAGTTTTCCCAGCATGAGTTCTGGAGGATGTCTTGGTAAAAGTCAAAGATATTTTATTCCCTTCTAACTTTTATGTGTTGAATATGGAAGATGATAGGATCCCATAACACTCACCCATCATTTTGGGGAGACCTTTCTTAAAGACGGCCAAAACCATCATCATTGTCCATGAAGGGACACTTACCATGGAGTTTGGAGATAGCACTGTCCACTTCAATATTTTTGAATCCATGAGGCACCCATTATATGATCATTCACTCTTCTCGCTCTCCCATGAAGATGGTATAGAACCAATTGAAGAATCAGGTATGTTTAATGAATTTTTATCATTAGGATAGTATTTTTACATTAAAAATATCACTGAAAAAATGGATGCCCAAACTCTTGGAGGTTCTGATTTCCTGTTGGAAGAAGAGGTAAAATATGATTTCTTTGATAATTTGTTAAATGATGATAAAGATGATATGATTTATTGTGTGCAGGATGTCAAAACATTGGAAGTGTAGAACCTCAATTTAGTTTCATCCCTTGAGCATCCTCCTGATCTATAATTAAAACCACTACCCACTGATTTAAAATATGTTTACCTTATGGGGGGAGAGAAATTACCAGTAATAATTGATAATAATATATCTAAAACTCAAGAAAAATCATTGATTGAGATTTTGAGAGAGAATTTACCAGCAATAGGGTGGATCTTAGGTGATATCCCGGGAATAAACCCAAAAATTTGCTCACATAGAATTTTTCTTGAGGGAGAGTCCAGACCAATCAGACAACCCCAAAGGAGGTTGAAACCTACCCTGATAGAGCTTGTGAAAAAAGAGATTGAGAAGATGTTAGAAGGTGTGATCATCTATCTCATATCATATTTACAATGGGTTAACCCCATCCATGTAATCCCAAAGAAAACTGGCCTAACCATTGTGAGGAATGAAAAGAATGAATTAATCCCTGTGAGAATTCAGAATAGCTGGAGAGTATGCATAGATTTTAGGAAGTTGAATCTGGTCACTTTAAAATATCATTTCCCTATCCCTTTCATTACCATATGCTAGAGAGGTTGGCAGTTAGAACTCATTATTTCTTTTTGGATGGATTTTTATGTTTTTTTCAGGTACCCATTGCTCCCGAAGATCAAGAGAAGACTTCCTTTACCTGTCCTTTAGGAACTTTTGCATACAAAAGGATGTCATTTTTACTGTGTAATTCTCCAGGTAAATTTTAGAGGTGTATGGTAGGTATATTTTATAATCACATTGAAGATTTTTTGGAGGTTTTCTTGGATGACTTCACAGTTTTTGGAAATTCTTTTGACCATTGTTTGAAAAATCTGGAAAAAGTTTTGAAAACATGCATTGAAAAAAACCTTGTTTTGAATTTTGAAAAGTTTCATTTTATAGTTGAGGGAAGAATTGTACTTGGGAATGTAATTTCTCAGAAAGTCATTGAAGTTGATAAATCAAAAATTGAAGTGATAAATTCTTTGCCTTACCCAAATTTTGTGAAACATGTTAGATCATTTTTAGGACATGTAGGATTATACAGGAGGTTTATCAAAGATTTCAGTAAGATTTATCTACCTCTCTCTAGATTACTTTTGAAAGATGATGATTTCAATTTCAATGGTTCATGTAGAGAATCCTTTGATGAGTTGAAAATGAGATTTATTACACCACAAGTAATGCATCAACCCAATTGGGAAGAACCATTCGAGCTACTTTGTGATGATTCAAACCTAGAAGTTGGAGCAGTACATTCTCAGAGAATTGATGGAAGGCAACAAGTCATTAAATATGCCTCGAAAACTTCAGATGCAGCCCAATTAAACTACACAACAACATAAAAATATTTTTTAGCAGTTGTTTTTGCTTTAGAAAGATTTAGATTGTATCTTCTTGGAACTAAAGTCATTGTGTTTTCTGATCATGCATCTCTTAGGTACTTGATGAAGAAGGATGAAGAAAAACCGAGGCTATTGAGATGGATGCTACTACTGCAAGAGTTCAACATAGAAATAAAAGATAAGAAGGGATCTGAGAACCAAGTGGCTGATCACTTAAGTAGAGTACCCAACACTGCTGGAGTTGAAATTCCAGACACTGAACCACTAAATGATCGCCTTCCAGGAGAGTAGTTGTACTTGATTGAAGGAGAAGTACCTTGGTATGCTGACATGGTAAATTATCTGGTAACATCTCAGGTCCCATCGCATTTAAATTATCACCAAATTCAAAAAATGAAATCTGAATCTAGATATTACATCTGGAATGATCCATTTCTTTGGAAGATTTGAAATGACCAAATGATAAGAAGATGTTTTCCTAAAAATAAAATTCAATCAGTCTTTAAGTTTTGTCACATGTTATCTTGTGGAGGTCACTTTGGACCTCAAAGGATAGAAAGGAAGGTTTTATAATCTGGACTTTATTGGTCAACACTTTTCAAATATTCTCATGAATTTTTCAACGGTGTGAAAAATTTAAATTTACAGGAAATATTTCAAAGAGACAAGAAATGCCCCAAAAGCCACTTAATTTTTGTGAAATTTTTTATGTTTGGGGGATAGATTTTATGGGACATTTTCCAATGTCATTTTGATGTTCTTATATTCTTCTTGTTGTTGATTATGTTTCCAAATGGGTAGAAGTGAAAGCCACCAAGACTGACGATGCTAATGTTGTTTGTGATTTTGTCAGGGCTAACATATTTTGTAGGTTTGGAGTTCCTAGAGCCATCATTAGTGATCAAGGGACTCACTTTTGTAATAAGATAATGAAGGCTTTGTTAAAAAAGTATGGGGTGCATCATAAAACATCAACTCCCTATCATCTAAAGACTAATGGGAAAGCTGAAGTGTCCAATAGGGAAATCAAAGGAATTTTGGAAAAAACTTTTAATCCAAATAGGAAGGATTGGAGCCAAAGGTTGGAAGACACATTATGGGCTTATAGTACATCCTACAAAACCCCAATTGGAATGAGTCCCTATAGGTTGATTTATGGGAAACGTTTTCACCTACTTGTGGAATTGGAACACAAGGTATACTGGGCTTTGAGGAAGATGAATCTAGATCTTGAAAGTGTTGGGAAAGAGAGAAGATTGTAGTTACAAGAGCTGGAAGAAATTAGAAGGGAAGAATTTGAAAATTCCAGGATTTACAAAGAGAGAACAAGAGTGGCTCATGAAAAACTCATCCAACCAAATGACTTTCATTCTGGAGACAAAGTGTTGTTATTCAATTCAAGACTCAACCTGATGCTAGGTAAACTTCATTCCAGGGGGAAGGTCCATTTATAGTTACTCATGTATATACTTTTGGTGTTGTGCAGATTGTGAAGGATGTAGCAAAGGATCCATTCACTATTAATGGGCACAGGTTGAAGAAATTCCTTTGGACCATGCCATCAGAGCCAATGGAGGAGATCATACTCCTCCATCCTATTTATCAATAAACTCTATTAGGTCGTACCTCTCCTTTATATTTTCTTGATTTTTGTGATTCAATTTCAAATATTCTTTTGTGTTAAACCCATTTGAATGCATTGTGGATACTGCATCATTTAAGAGTGGGGGAGGGAACCTTTGTAGTTTAGGATTTCATTTGTTTTTCTTCCTATTTTCACCTATTTTAAATAAAAAAATTGAGTTTCTTTTTCAAATTTTGTGTGTTTTTGAAAATTTTGAGCACGTATGATTATCTTTAAAATTTTTGAAACCCATGTCCATGATTGAAACAGTTTATTCCATGAAACTAAGTTTAAATGAATATTCAAAATGACTTTGTTTCAAGTTAAATTATTTGGGAATTTAATGAAAATTACTCTGATTTTTGAATTCCATGCCACATATCACTATCTTTATATTTGAAATCACATTCCCGTGAGGCTTCATAACCTATTATTTTCATATTATTTACATTCACCTCACTTCTTGAGAGAACCAAACCATGCATGTTTTAACCAGAATTTGACTTATTCCTTTCAAAACATGAGAGTTTGGGGTACATATGTTTTAAATGATTGAGTCATTTATTTTGTTTTAAGGCCCCCTTTTCAAGATAATCCCTTTTTTTCTGGCCTACCTTGTAAATTTAATCCTTGTAGCCCATATAATCCATGAACATCCTATTAGGTTAGCCACATTACAAGCCAATTTTCCCTATCCAACCTTCTCTTGAAGTGAAATTGTATGATTTAGTTGAACTTAAGTGTGGGGGGAAGATGTCTTCTGTTGTGCTAGCTCATTTTCTGAAACATTGGTTGGAAAATAAAATTCTAAAGAGATATTTTTTCTATGGAAAAAAAAGAACCATTCTTCTAAAATCTGTGCCTTTTCTGGAGATTTCACGATGAGAGAAGTTGTGCCTTTCTGGAGCTTCTAATGTAAAAAGTAAGTTGTGCCTTTCTGGAGCTTCTAATGTAAAAAGAATGTTGTGCCTTTTCTGGAGCATTAAAGAATTATAATATTTGAGAAGATTGAAATTTTTTCTGCTGAAATGATGAACTGTGTGAACATTCCTTGATATTCCATGAATAAAGAGCTTATTTTCCACTAAGGGGAGTGAATAGGAGACCATACTTGTGTGAAAATTAAATTTAATGCAATTTTTCTTCAAAAAGAGTCAAGCCCTCTTCATTCAGCCTCAGAATTTTCACATCTAAATCCTACCAACCTAAATCCACAGAACAACCTTGACAAGTCCTCATGATAAACATATGTTTTTGACTCACATAAGGTGGATATTTAGGAATTCATCAAGCCTATGGTGACCCTTGTATGAGTTTGGATGAGAAAGACATTACTAAAAAATTGAAACTTTGTATGATGAGAGATAATGAAAGTTAGGTAAGTGTTTTGTGTGCATGGGATGAGAAATGAAGAGTAAATATATTGAATTATCTTAAATTAAGAACATTAAATAATAGAGTTTTAGGAGGCATGATATATTTTGTTTCTTCTTTTCAAATTGTTGGATCTCATGGATATGTGTTTTGAATTTTCTTTGATTTTATTTTGATTCTAACTTGTCCAGGAGTCCAGGTGATAAGTGTGGGGGAATTGATAGAGTTAATATATTCAATATTATTAATATGTTTTCAATGATTTAATCTCTATAAATTATACAATTTGAGTTTATGTGCATCAATTATGTGTTTTGGTATATTTTGGGCTTAAATGTGAAAATGGGGTAATTCTGTAAAATTGACAGTTTTATATAGCTTTTGTTTTTCGGGAATAACTTTTATAATATTGGTCCAATTTAATTTAATCCTTTTTTTAGGCTTCATATGCTCATGGTCTTCAAAGTTTTCTTCTGGACCAAGACCCAATTCGAAACCCAATGGTACATAAAAATCCATCAAGTAGAGAACTCAGTCTGGCTGGCAGAATGGACCCCCACCGCATTAAATCAACAATATATCATTCATCTAACCTTATAATGTGGTTCTTCTAGCTTTTGTCGACATAGTACATGTAAAGGACAGTTAAAAATAAATTTCATAAAATATGAATCTCATCAAGGCCTCTTTTTGGCGCGTCCAAGTGGAGTGGGTGAAAAAAGTTTTTGGAGGATAGAAAAGTAATGGTCAGTGATTCGGCCATATATTTCATTACACCTGTCAAATGACTCTAAAATTTTGAGGGTCGATATAAAACTTCATTTTTAACATTCTATAACAAGGGACCTCGGTGTGTTTCGGTAGGCTGGTGGGCACAAAAGAGTAAAACTTATGGAGGACAGATTCCGGAGCATCAAATTTTATGTTCTTTGTTTTCTTCCTTTTGTTCTTCTTAGCTTTGTAATGAATTATTCTTCCCACTTCAACTCAGTTACCCTTACCATTGTGGGGTAGATCCTTTGAGTGACTGTGGAAGGGTAGGTTTCTCCTTTTGTATTTCATGAGTTCTTGCTATTAATGTTTTAAAATCCTCTTTTCTCTTCTGCGAATCAATTTCAATTTCTTATAACATTTTTTATTATCATGTACGATTGTATGTGATTTTAGATTATATTATTTATTCATATTTGGTCAATAATAAATATCTCCCTCCACTAGTTTATGGTTTATAAATAATGAAATAGACCAGGAATTAGTGGTGAATTACTCGGTGGTCACCGGTACGTGTGTGAGGAGTAGTGAATGTTCTTGATTGCTTGGGATAAACAAGACCCGATTGGGAATTTCCTAAGATAATTGGGGGTATTCGCTACAACTCTATTACACATTGTAAATAGAGTAGACCAATCTAAGGTTTTAGTAAGTTTTATTCTCACATTTTTATTTGACCAAGGGAGTGAGAAGAAATGATTGTGGATTCTCACTCTTAACGATTTAACATAAGATAATTGGGTAAAGTGAACTGTGATAGAATTACAATTGGAAAACTGACCCTAACCTGATCACCATTCCATATCACTTATTTAAATTGCATCATTTTTCAAAAAAAAATTAGACTTTCACTTAATTTCTTTACTTTATTTAGTTTCTTTCTTGTATTTTCCAAATCAAACAATTTCAAAAACAACATCACTTCTTTCTCTTATTTTAAGTGACAAACACTATTGTTGAGCATTCCTCTCTAGAGAAAACCTAGGTAACCCACTATAATACATTTTAACTTAGGTTATATTTGTTTTTTCCACACCCCATGATAGGCACGTGTCAGTCATCACCACCATAAAAAGAATACTGAGAAGATTCAGACCGAGATTAAACCAGTCTTCTTCTCAAATTCTGAGGTCGAATACGACTCAGTGATAGAACCCTCTCCTAGATCCTCCGTTTCAAGGGTCGGGGCAGGAACATGGTGCATCGGCCTCATAATTCCAGAATGTGTGGTCCATCGGATTCCTTCCTCCCTCCTCAGGTATATCCAAAAGGATGAAAATTTTCAAACTCCATAGGTTATGGATGGGAAATCACCACCATCTTCACCAGAAGCACTCTCTACCTCGACCAGAGATCATAGAGAGCTATTCTAGGGACCAATGGTGGACAAGTAGTAGTGTGGTCCATTGCTAGTATCCATAGTCCATGTGCTAGAAACTACAGTTTTTATCCCATCTTACTGCAATGTGGTGGCTAAGTCACTACACTCTTCAGAGGATAACCCGAGATGCGGCAGTTTGTCAGCTCACTCGTCATATTCTCTACTAACCAGCCAGCCATCTCAGTGGTCTGCTTCAGTACCGCAACTGGTTCCCCAGCCACCTCTAGTTAACGAGTGGGGAAATGAAGGGCCAGACCCTGAATCTAGACCAAGGATCTTGTGGGATATTCTCACAGAAGACCATTTCCCAGAGATGTTTTGTCCAATTATAGTGCCAAATTTCAGGGCGCCAGAAGCACTCACCCAGGAGGAGGTTGGATGCTTTCGCTAGACCCTCTGGGAGACTCATTTTCATCTTCTTCATCAACGAGTGGCATACCACAAGATTTAGGCACACTTCAAATACATTGGCCAACAATTCTGTTTGGTTGATTTGGCCGCACTCCCCGTGGCCCAGCACCCTGAGTCACCGAGTCGCCATAGGACCCTCCAACAATGATGCATCCAGAGCTTTAAAGTGCTCCGTAGGATAATCAAGGAGGATTCTCCCCACATGAAAATCCATGGTTTGGGGCAGTACGTGGCCCTCTATTTTAGTTACATCCGGTGCTAGCCCGATTTTTTCGGTGACATATAGGATATGACTCCAGGTAGGGTCACAGTTAACATGGCTGACCTGCTGGGGGTGAGAACGAGCTAGAGCTTCTTGGAAAGGACCTCCCCCCCCCCTCGAGGGAGTATGACACTAATTGGATCTATTGACAAGGATTAATCATTAACAAAGGAATCTACTAGGTCTTCCTATGCCCACTAAGGTGTTGGTCCTCAGCCAAAATCCTAACAAGGGTAAGGAGTACCTTGGAGCTGTCAAACCCTCTGACCCGTCTAGCTAAGTGCAGAAGGTGGAAGATGATCCAAAAAAGGTTGTGTTGCATCAGCAACTCACCAAACACAATAATATGGTCAATAAACTCCTTGATGAACACAATGCAGAGCGATGGCCAGACTACAGTGATCCTCGGCAGGGGTAGTAGGGGCATGCATAACTTCCCCTCGGCGAACTGCCTCCAAGTGACCCTGACCATCTTGCCCACACAGACAGGGTTGAGGCTGGAAGTTACGGGAAGAGGGTGTGTTGCTCCACACACTACTTGAATTAGAGGTATTTGCAACAGTCTATTTTCGATAGGATCTCGTTGCAAATAGGCTTTAGTGACGAGGCCCCGTCGCAAATAGCCCGTTGCAGAAAATGGCGCCGCAAATACAATTTTTTTACGACGGTCCCGTCGCAAAAAATAGTGTTTGCGACAGGAAAACTTTCCATCACAAATAAGCCTCAAATTATATACATTATATATGAATAAACCTTTTGCGATGGGCCCATCACAAATAAGCCTCCAATTAATACATTATATATATACAAACTTTTTTACGACGGGCCCGTCGCAATTACTATTTGTGACAGGATGACGAGCCCATTGTAAATACTATTAATAAAAAATTATATTTAAATTATTTGTGATGGGAGCTCGTCGCAAAAGGTCCCGTTGCAAATACTAAACATAATAAAAATATATTTAATAAAATTATGATTAATGAAAAATATATATTATTATTATTAAAATAATAAAATAATAAAAATTATAACTATTAGTAAAATAAATGAACATTAAAAATATAATACTAAAAAATATATTTCATAAAATTATGATTAATCAAAAATTAATATTATTATTATTAAAATTAAAAAAAATTAAAAAAAATTAAAATTCTCAATATTTACAAAAAATATAAAATATCATAAAATATTATTATTATAAGTAAAATAAACAAATATTAAAAAATATAATACTAATAATAAATAATAAAATATTAAAAAAAATTAAATTATGCAATATTTGCACCAATATAAAAAACAGAAACTGTAAATAATTCATATTACAACAAATCTTTAATTCAAATGTTTTTAACATAAAAAACAAATCACTAGGGATCATCTTCTGGAGGAGGTGGAGGAGCTGTAAGGGATGATGGAGGAAACTCCATCCCTAAACTACGAGTCAGATGGTGCATGTACTCCATCTGCTCGTGATGCTGCTGCTACTACAAAAAACTGTGAAAAAGTAATAAATAATCAAACAATTAGTATATATATAAATAAATTAATGAAAGCTAACTAATATATACAGGTTACCATACCTCTGTGTGTATGGATCGAAGCCAAGACGTGGACGTTGCTCAGGGATAGGGTCAGGAGTCATTAGTCGTGCAAAACTGCACCCCCTCCGCGTACCCCTTGAACCGTCAGTAGGCTGAGGGTTAGATGGTCCACAATCCCCCTCATCCAAAGGTAGCTCAACCTCCTGAAACTCGCAAAATAGATCAAGATCCATCTGGAAAAAAAATTATTGTTGTTAGAAAATAGTTGAAAATAACTATTATATATATATATATATTAGTTATGATTATAACCAGCATTTAATTGTGTCAATGTGCATCTTCATCCTCATCTCCATAACTTTAAATGTCAATGTCTTCATCTTCTTCCTCAGCATCATCAATATCCATATGAGTTTCAGTTTCATCATCTCTTGTTATTTCAAATTCATTTGTAACATCATTAACATATTCATCATCATCGATCCTTAATTGTGGAGTGTCATCGTCAATATTCACATCTCTTTGTGAAAAAGATGGATTTTGAGCAGTCTCTTGAAAAATTTAAATTCATTCTACTTCAGCGGAACCACATTCAGTTTGAGTAAACTGATTTTCCCAAGATTTCATTTTTATTATGCTCCACCAATCAGTCATGTCTCTTGAAGTAGCACATTATTTTGCGTATTAAATTTGATGTGCCTATTGAGCCAGTAAAAATGGTTCATTTACTACAATAAGAATTTTATATTTAATATCGATGATTACATGAGTTGGATGAACATGTAAGCCTCTCTCAATATCCAACCACCGATATTTAAACATTGTTATGTAATTCTGTCCTAGATAACATAGCTCAATAATTTTATCCAGAATTCCATAAAAGTCAACTTCAATTTCTCTATGATGTGATCCTCTCAAGAAAACTCCATTGTTCATTGTTTTTTTATTCCCTATATGCACGTGTATGAAATCGAAAACCATTCACCACATATGCATTATAAGATTTAACCATTTTGGATGGTGGGTTACTCAATATACACAGTCGCTTATCAATTTTATCATCATGTTGAGACACTTAAGAATTTGTAAAACAATTTTCAATATAATAAATAATAAATGGAATTGATATTAAACCATCAATAATTTATGTTACAAGTTTTTGAAACCATTGAGAAAAAAAATTGTTTGCGCTCTTCAAGAGAATCTGCTGTAATTTGTGGAAGTTGTTTATTGATATGATTATCATATAACCTAAAAATAAAATAAGTTTACATATTGTAACATAAATTATAAAATAATTGATAGAAGAACTCATAGTACAAATGATTTCATTCCTTACAGTCGAGCAGAACATATATATGAGCTCTGTGAGGTTCATCATCTGAAAGCCATCGTTCATGAACTCCACTGAAACCAAGATTTGGCTGATTAAAAACTGATAATCGATTTTCCATTTCATCATTAACATTCTCCTCATTTCTTCCCATGCGATTGTGTTTTGAGGGATATTGAGATTCAAAATAATGAGAGCATAAAAAAGAAATTTCCTCTTACAAATAAGCTTCAGCAATTGAACCTTCAACTGATGCTTTGGTATGTACTTTTTTCTTCAATTTCTACATGCATCTCTCGAATGGGTACATCCATCGAAACTGTATTGGACCTCCAAATTTAGATTCATGTGGAAAATGTAATATCAGATGTTCCATTGAGTCAAAGAAAGCTGGCGGAAATATTTTTTCCAGTTTACATATAATTACGGAAACATCTCCTTCTAGTTTTCTTAGCGCATCGTAGTATGTTGTCACTGCACAAATATCTCGAAAAAAATATGATATGTCTATTATAGAATCCCAAATCATATAATTCAACAAACCTTTGAATCCAATTTTCATAAGTCTTTCCATTATAACATGACAATCATGAATTTTTAATCTAGTAATATAATCATTCTTAACACATCGGCCCAAATTAGAAGCATAGCCATCTAGAAGTCTCAAATATGTAATCCACTGACAAAATAATAAGCGACTCTCTTTGGACAGTGTATAAGCTACGTTTGGCTTCATTAACCTCTGTGATCTGACATTTTCAAATAGTTCATGTTCTGGTCGCCTTCAAATTTGGGCAAGATATAATCGTGCCTTTGCAATATCTTTGGTCATACCTGGTGTATTCAAAACTGTATGAAATAAATTATCAAAATAGTTATTATCAATATGCATGAAATCCAACATGTGGCAGACCAACAAATCATACCAATATGGAAGATCCCAAAAAATGCTTCGTTTTATCCAATTATGTTCTTTCCCAAAGCCATGAATTTTCTGTTGGTTTACTATTGGCCTAAATGTGATGGGAGGTAATGAAAATACAACTATTTTTAACTCTATACCTGAGATAATTTTTGGAGGTTTATCCCTTTCAATTATACCTTTTCTGAAATGAGATTTGTTCCTCCGAAAAGGATGATCGGTTGGAAGAAATCTGTGGTGACAGTAAAAATAGTAAGGTTTTTTCCCATTGACGAGCATAAAGGTTTTATTGTCTTTTATACAGTAAGGACATGATTTCAGACCATGTGTACTTTAGCCAGATAACATGCCATATGCCAGAAACTCACTAATCATCCACATCAATGCAGCTTTTAATATGAATTTTTGTTTCGCAGCAACATCATATGTACCAACACCATCACTCCACAGTGCATTTAACTCATCAATCAATGGTTTCAAATAAACATCAATATTATTTTTTGGATGTCCTGGGATTAATAAGGTCACAAAGATATAGATATCCTTCATCAACATCCATGGAGGTAAATTGTATAGAGTTATAAAGATAGGACAATATGAATACTGACTACCATAAGAACCAAACAGATAGAAACTGTTAGTAGAAAGACCCAATCGCATGTTTTGGGCTTCTAAAGAAAAAGACGGATGCAGACGGTCAAAATAATTCCATGAATCACAATCAGATGTATGATTCAAGCTTTTATCAGTTGAAATATTGGTTTTATGCCATGAAAACATTGACGCTATCTTCTAAGACATAAATAAACACTGCAACTTGGGTGTAAGGGAAAAATATCTCAACTGTTTTACTAGAATCAATCTAGACTTCCCTGGTTGAGCTTCTTTATATCTTGATTATCCACATGTGGGACAACTATCCAATGAATCATTTTCACCAAAATATAAGATGCAATCATTTTGATATGCATGAATATTTCGATAATTAAGGCCCATATTACGAACCAGTCTTTTGCCCTCATAGTAATTTTCACGCAACCCATTTCCTTCAGGTAACAGTGTTTTAACCAAAGAAAATATCTGATCAAAATAGTTGTTTGATATTTCATTATCTGATTTAATAGCCATAAATTTTTCACCCACTTCTAATTTTCTTATCTTGCAACCAGGATATAATTCATCTTCAGCAGACCTCAAAAACTCATAAAATTTGGATGGGGACAAATCAGGAGTTAAATCAATATCATCTTGAGTTTCAGTTTGTTGAAAAAATGGACCTATAACATCAGGTACTAAATTTTGAAATCGTGATGGATCTGAAATCAAGTTATCAGTATCTTCCCTAGATCTTTGTTCACCGGGTTGATACCAAAAAAAATAATCTTTGTTGAAAAGAAAACCATAAGAGATGTCCCCCAACCTTGTCGAATGTGTCAAACATTCGCAGAGCACATTTTTTACAAGGAAACTTTATTGTGCCTTTTGAAACATATTCTGGTTTTATTGATGAAAATGATAAGAAAGCTTCAACACCCTCAATATATACAAGATTTAAACCAGAACCGTTTGGATTTCTAAGATGATTTATCTAAGCGCGATCATCTAATAATGATTGTTGTCGACTTCCTTGTTCCATATTTTTCTACAAAATATAAAATAATTATTGTTTTTGAATAATTTGAAATTATAAAAAAACTATCTGAAAAAAAAAAGATAAATAATTACAACTACTTATTAATAATTACCATTACTTATAGGCGACACAATTTACAGTGGATTGATGACTCCTCTTTTGTCAGATGACTCATTTACTTGCAACTTTCTCAGACACAAATCACAATGAAGAATCTTCTCAGAGGTACCCATATTCATTCTCGTATACATGATAATGAATATAAGTACCTCCGAGCATATTCTTCATTGTCATTTATATGTGATAAAGTTGCAAGTAAATGAGCCGTCAGAAAAAAAGAGTCCCCTTCTCATCAATGAATCATCTTCTTCCAACTGTCACCACCTAAAAACATTATCAAAATGTGGTCCTACGAATGCATATTCAAACTCGTGCATACGAGATTGGATATGAATATATAGAAGCATACTTTTGATAATTTTTTTAGTCAGTGAAAATTGAAAGGAGAAGAGTCATCGAGCAAAAGGAGTCACTTCAATCCACTAGAAATTTTTCCAAGTTATTACAAGTTATTACAATTTATTACAATTAATTTTCTTCCTAATTGTTACTAATTGTTACTAATTGTTACTAATTGTTACTAATTGTTACTAATTGTTACTAATTGTTACTAATTGTTATGAATTGTTACTAATTGTTACTAATTGTTACTAATTGTTACTACTTGTTACTACTTGTTACTATTTCTTACTAGTTGTTACTAGTTGTTACTATTTTTTACTAGTTGTTACTAGTTCTTACTAGTTATTACTAGTTATTACTACTTATTACTAGTTATTACTACTTATTACTAGTTATTACTATTTATTACTAGTTATTACTAGTTATTACTAGTTATTACTAGTTATTACTATTTATTACTATTTATTACTAATTATTACTAATTATTACTATCTATTACTAATTATTACTATTTATTACTATTTATTACTAATTATTACTATTTATTACTATTTATTAATATTTATTACTATTTATTGCTAATTATTACTATTTATTACTAATTATTACTATTTATTACTATTTATTACTATTTATTACTATTTATTACAATTTATTACTATTTATTACTATTTATTACTATTTATTACTAATTACTACTAATTATTACTAATTACTACTAATTATTACTAATTATTACTAATTATTCCTAATTATTCCTAATTATTCCTAATTATTCCTAATTATTTCTAATTATTCCTTATCATTCCTAATTGTTCCTAATTATTACTAATTATTACTGATTATTCCAAATTATTCTTAATTATTCCTAATTATTAATAATTATTACTAATTATTCCTAATCATTCCTAATTATTCCTAATTATTCCTATTTATTACTACTTATTACTATTTATTAGTAATTATTACAAATTGTTACTATTTATTACTATTTATTACTATTTATTACTATTAATTACTATTTATTACTAATTATTCCTATATTACTAATTATTACTAATTATTACTAATTATTACTAATTATTCATATTTATTTTTAATTATTCCTAATTATTATTAATTATTACTATTTATTACTATTTATTACTATTTATTACTATTTATTAGTATTTATTACTAATTATTACTAATCATTACTAATTATTCCAAATTATTCCTAATTATTCCTAATTATTCTTAATTATTCTTAATTATTACTAATTATTACTAATTATTACTAATTATTACTAATTATTACTAATTATTCCTAATTGTTAATAATTATTCCTAATTATTCCTAATTATTCCTAATTATTCCTAATTATTCCTATTTATTCCTATTTATTCCTATTTATTCCTATTTATTCCTATTTATTACTAATTATTACTAATTATTACTATTTATTATTATTTATTACCATTTATTACTATTTATTACTATTTATTACTATTTATTACTAATTATTACTATTTATTACTATTTATTACTATTTATTCCTAATTATTACTAATTATTCCTATATTACTATTTATTACTATTTATTACTAATTATTACTAATTATTCCTAATTATTCCTAATTATTACTAATTATTCATATTTATTCCTTATTATTCCTAATTATTCATAATTATTACAAATTATTACTAATTATTACTATTTATTACTATTTGTTACTATTTGTTACTATTTATTACTATTTATTACTATTTATTGCTAATTATTCCTATTTATTAATAATTATTCCTATTTATTACTAATTATTAATATTTATTACTAATTATACATATTTATTAGTAATTATTCTATTTATTACTAATTATTCCTATTTATTACTAATTATTCCTATTTATTACTAATTATTCATATTTATTACTAATTACCCATAATTATTACTAATTAAACATAACTATTACTAATTAGTGTTAATTTATATTAATAACTACAATTTACAACTACTAATTACTAATTACAAGTAATTATATATAGACAATACTAATTTTCATTAATAATTATTAATTATTACTAATTATTAATTATTACTAATTTTTAAGAATTAGTATTAATAATTTCAATTTATTATTACAAATAAATACAGATAACAAAAAAATTTAAATCTAATTTAATTACAACTAATCAATAATAATTAAAATTAACATAAAAAATGAAATAAATACTAAATTAAATAAAATATAAATACCTTTAAAATTGATCACCTATTGATGCAAGCGACTTCACAACTTCTTCGTAAAAAAACTAACTCAAAGAAATTTTCAGTCTAAAAATAGAGTTTAGATAGAGATGGGAAGTGAGAAATGTGGGGAAGAGAAAGAAAAACTGAGGGGGTATATATAGGTTAGATTAGTTGCGACAGGATTACCGTCGCAAAAGGTTTTTTTGCGACGGGCCCCGTCGCAAATACCTTTGCCCGCATTAATTTCTGTCAGTGGATAAAATGATATTTGCGACAGGCCCCGTCACAAAAAGTGACCTGCCGACACACCTTTTGCGATGGGACAACATCCCGTCGCAAAAACTCATTTACCGTTGTCGGTATTTGCGATCGGTCCCATTGCAAATACCCTCCGCCCAACACACTATTTGCGACGGGGGGATCTCCCCGTCGCAAATAACCTTCCCGCGCTTTGCCGCGCACCCCGCACTAAACCGCGCATTGCTTTTTGTGATGAGACCCTAAAACCTGTCGCAAATAACTAGTTATTTGCGACAGGATGAACCCCCCGTCTCAAATAACCTCTGGGGTGGACTATTTGCGTCAGGAATTAATCCCGTTGCAAATAGCCCATCGCAAAAGCCTGTTTTCCCGTAGTGACAGGTGATTCCACTAGCTGCTCCACGAGCCGCTGGGTCTGCTTATCGTGTTGAAGAACCTGCCAACACATTGGTGGTCAGGGATCCCCATCAAGACAGGAACCCCTGCCCGGATGATCCAATGGTGGCACTCATTGCCCGCCTTGAGGTGTTGGAGACGCGACAGGTGGAAATCACGCTTGATGGAAAGCCTTATCCAGCGTGGGTGGATGATATTCCAGCACTCCCAAGTTTCATAAATCCCACTTTTCCCCCCTTCAATGGAACAGGGCACCCGCCACAGCATCTGTCACACTTCATCTCAAGGTGTGGACCCATGTTTGGAACTCCGGTGCAGCAGGAGGCTGCCAAACTCTGGTGTTTTGTGCAGACATTATAAGTCCCTGCGTTTGTCTGGTACAACCAGCTACCCATCAGATCAGTAGCTGGATGGGAAGACCTTCATATGAAATTTCTCTACCAGTTCAGTTCCACCACATGGAAGACGAGTATCGCGGACCTCTTCAAGTGCAAGCAGAGGCCTGGTGAGCGTGTTGCAGACTTTGTCACCCGGTGGAAAGGGCTCACATATTCCCTTGACATGCCACTAACTGAGAAGCAACTATTGAAGATCTATGTAGGAAATGTCAAGATAGAACTGTTTCCCTCCCTTATTACTCAGAATTACCCCAGGGGAATCCAAGAATTCTCTGATAAGGCCCAGCACCTAGAAGAAGCCTTGCAACAGGCCAGCCAGGCACATCCATTGCCTCCTTCAATCCCCACGAGAAGGGTCGCCATGGATAAGCCTGACGTGGTGGCTCAAATAGAGTCCCCAAGGAAACTAGAGTTGTTACCAGTGGAGCCGCCTCCACAGCCTCGTAGAGGCCCTCCACCTCAGGTGCAGCCTCCGACCCAGCAGTGCCCACCTCAAAACCGGTTGGTGCCCTGCGCAATGCGCCACCACCATCTAGGTGGGATAAATAGACTCAACCTCCTTGACAGGCTCCTTCGGCCCCTCATCAGGGTCAGGCTCCCAGGGCCCCTTTCCGGACAACAGGAATCAGACCTATTCATTCAATGAGGCTCAAGTCCCTGGTTATTTACGAAGTGCCTTAAAGTAAGGGATTGTACGTTTTCTTGAATGTAGGAGGCTAGAAGAGGTGAACCTCACTGATCGCCCTAATTACTACCCCTATCATCAGATTCTAGGGCACACCCTCAAACAGTGCTATGTGTTTAAAGACTGGCTTCAAGACCAGGTGGATAACAACATAGATTGGTTACTCCCATCCCCAGCACAGGTGGCATGTGTCTTCGTGAGGCCAGACAATAGCAGTGACAGCGAAGGCGAGTGGCATCAGGTTTCTAACCATGAGTCCCAGAAGTATGATGACTGGATGGATCGTAAAACAGTCTCCCATTCCCATGGTGTTATCTGTGCATGCCTGAATCGACCAGAACCTTCAAAAGCTGCAGCTACTACTTCTGCATCATCGTCTCAGCCATCCCCTTGTCAAAAGATCAAGCATCAGCGTTGCAAAGGAAAACAAATTACCCCACTGATGCCACCATCATCCTATACTATCGAGGACTTCATGCCCCTGAAGATGGAGATTCCTCCTAGAATTAGCCCAGAAGAGGATGACTCTTCGAGTGACGGTCAAGGGTATGCCTCGGGTAATACCGTAGAGATGGTAAACCCCTAAATGATTCCTAACAATGAGGAGCTCCAGGCGGATCCTCCCAACGTCCCCAGCCGTTGGTATCGTCAGCGGGGCCATGGCTATATGGATCATCAAAGTGCCTCTGTCAGTACTTCCATTCAGGTTTTTCATGCTACCAAAATTAGGCAGCATTCCCAGTGTAGAGCTCAGCATGTGCAGCCTTCTCATCTGGTGTCATCAGGTCCACCTTCACCGTCATTTGTGTTGTTGGATCAGGAAGATCCACCTCGACTGCGTCGTGGCCATCAATTCTTTTCTACATACCGGTCTCATTCATCTGTCCCTCATCTGGTAGTCACTCTGTAGGCTTCAACTAGTGAACAAAGGGATATTCTTTGCACCAATCAGCCGTCAGTCCAGCTGGCAAGGCCCACCATACCTCTTGTCATAGAGCAACCTCTTGTAAGAAGAAGTTCATTCCTGGCACTGAAGTATGATATCTTCAAAAATCTTTCTAGAATTCTAGTAAATATTTCCATCCATGAGTCCCTTAACCTATCAATGGATATGCATGAGTCCCTCTCCAGGGATTTAAGAAGCCCCCTCCAGTTTGAGACGGAGGTAGCAGCCGCAGAAGCCTTCCATGTTGAGGTGGTCGAGCATGCTGAATGTCAAGCCATCATCTCGTTCTCTGAGAGACGATAAAGGCTCTCCCATAAATGGGAACATTCTCCCACTATATAACACCAGCCAATTTAATGGCGTGGAGGTTCCCCAATGTCTTGTCGACATAGTTTGTGGGATAAACCTAATCCTGACTCGGACACTATGAAAACTGGGGTTGTCCGAGGATGATCTGAGTCCCTCTGACCTAAGAATCCATGGTTATGATAGGACAGAACAGATACCAGTCGGAAAGATTCACTTGAAGACCAAGTTCGGTGGACTATTTTTCAACACTAAGTTTATGGTTGTCTCCCAGGACACTGCCTAAAATGCATTGATGGGCAATCCACGGCTCCACCTGTATGTGGCAGTTCCTTCGTCGTATCACCAGTGCCTCAAGTACTCCCTTAATGGTCGATTCAGTGTGATTCAAGGTGATGTGTCTCCCTTTGCCTCTTGTGAAGCCCGCTATCTGGATGTCGACTATTATAAGAGAAAAGACAAGAAGATTCAGGAAAATGAGGTTGAGCATGCCACGGCTACGACCAACCCATGAATAGATATAGATAATGCCTACATCTTTCTGACCCACTGATTGGAGGCTACAACTCTAGACATGGGACAATGCTTCATTGTTTATGGAATGAGGGGGGCACACATTCCCAAGTCTAAGTGACACTGGAAGATCACTGCGTACTTATATATGAATCAGGATCCGGTTTCCTAGAGCCTACTACTCCCATAAGGTATTGGGATTTCTACCCCATGGTGATATCAGTACATCATACTTGCTTATTCTGTTGGGTTGGGATAAACTAGGTCAGGCTGACGCACCACTATTTCTTCGATATCATCAAGTGTGGCCCCTTGGGCTGAAGACCAAATGGGATCAGATCAACAGCCTCCATCTCTATGGTTTCAGCACCACAGGAGTCCTCTGATGCAGTGTCCATTGTCTCTCAAGCTGGTACCAGCCTCCCATAGGGATCTGTCGACTCAAAATAAAGTCCTCCTGCTGAGGATCCCTCCTCCATAAGTAAAGAAGAGGATTTAGAGGATGCTCCCCCCACCTTTGAATAGGGATTCTCTTCCATGGTCGATGAATTGGTGTAGGTGAACCTCGATATCAAGTCAGGCCTGAAACCTACATTGATTAGTGTCATTATTCCCCTCAAGGAGCAACAGTAGTACGTGGATTTTCTGAAATAGCACCGTGATGTATTTTCCTGGAGTTACGATGAGATTCTAGGACCAAATCCTCAGGTACTCATCCACCGCCTCGGTCTCCTGGAAAATCATCACAGGTTCAAGCTGCCTCCCAGGAAGATGCACCCTTATCATGGTTCTATGGTCGAGGATGAAGTTGACAAGATCATCAAATCCAATTTTGTAAAGTAGGTCCACTGCCCCAAATGGCTGGCCAACATTGTGCTAGTCAGAAAGAAGAACAGGCAGATCAGAGTCTGCATCGACTTCTGGGATCTCAACCATCACTATCTGAAGGATGACTTTCCCCTTCCTATGACAAAATTGTTGATCGATGCTACAGCTAGGTTCCAAGACATCTTCTTCATGGATGGGTACTCCGGGTATAACCAGATCTGAATGGCTCCCGAGGATGAGGATTCTATGGCCTTAAGGGAACCACAAGGTACTTTTTGTTACCAAGTCATGCCCTTCGGTTTAAAGAATGCAGGTTCCACCTATCATTGGGCTATGCATCACATATTTAACCTAATCCTCAGAATGTTGGTGGAATGTTACATGGATGATCTGGTGTTCAAATCCCACCAATGTTAGGACCATCTCAAAGACCCTGAGAAAGTGTTCGGATTCCTCTGTTCCTTCCACCTGAAGATGAATCCATTGAAGTGCGCCTTCGGGGTCACCTCTTTAAAGTTTCTTGGCTTCGTTGTTAGATACAGGGGCATTGAGATCGACCCAAAGAAGATCAAGGCCATCAGCCATATGTCTCCCCTGATAAATGTCTGGGAGATTCAAGGTTTCCAAGGCCACATGGCCTATATACACCGATTCATCATGAATCTGGTCGGCAAGTGTAAGTCCTTTTCACAGCTCATGAAGAAAGGTATTGTCTACGAGTGGGATGAAGAATTTTAGACTACCTTCGAGGAAATAAATCAGTACCTACTTCAACCTCTATTTTTAATTCCACCTATCTTCAGATAGCTGCTGGTCCTTTACATGACCGTCGTGGAATGGTCTCTCAGCCCTCTTCTATCCCAGAAGAATAATGAAGGGATAGAGAAAAGTCTCTACTATCTCAATCGCATGCTCCTTGATGCGGAGAATAGAGACTCCCTTATCGAGAAGAGTTGCCTTGCGCTGTTATTTGTAGTATAGAAATTGTGACATTACATGCAGCACCATGGGGTACAACTGATGTCTTAGGTAGATCTTCTGAAGTACATCCTAAATCTCCCCATATTGACTTGGCGTCTAGCTCGGTGGACAGTAATCCTTCAGTAGTTCGACATCAATTTTGTTCCTTATAAGGCTATCAAGGGACAAAAATTGGCAGTCTTCCTTGCCGCTCATCCAGCTCCCGTGGACCAGTCCCTGGACCTTTATTTTTCTAATGAGGTAATACTCTCGGTAGACCAAGCCATTTCGTGCTGGAAAATGCACTTTTATGGTGCCTCCTAGAGCCCCACCGGCAGAAGTCTTAATCACCCTAGGCTCAATAGACTAGGCCTGGGTAATTTCTTCATTACCCGAGCACAATCCATTCTTCCATATTCATTCTTGTTGTCATAAGGCTACACCAACAATGAGGCAGAGTATCATGCTCTCATTACTGGCCTCGAGCTGGCCCTTGAGATTGATGTTCCCCATTTTCATGTGAAAGGGGACTCTGAACTAGTCATTAAGTAGATAAATGGTGACTATGTTGTCAGAAATATAGAGCTCGTACCATTATTGGAACTCACTCTCCAGCTAATGGCCCAGTTCCTATCTCGGCCAGAAATCACTCATATCCCTCGATCTGAGAACGGTCGATCTAACACCCTGTCCAGCCTAGCTATATCACTTACAGATCCTGAACAGGATGATCTAATTATCCGCATGGCACACTGGAGATTCATTGCTCCCATTACTCTAGATGACGATGACAGCCTGTAGGTAAGCCACCTTACTACCAAAGCCTCCACATCAAGACCCCCAGGTCCCCCAGATATAGTGATTGAAGTGACTCCTGACTGGAGAACCTCCATTGTCGAGTACCTCCAAAATGGTAATCTCCTAGAAGATCGGGCCGAGTTAGAGCGAATCTGATGTTGCGCGTTACATTTTACCCTCCAAGATGGGTGAGAAGATCCTCTACAAGTGTGGGTTTGATGGGATTCTCCTCCGTTGCATTCAAGGAGTCGAGATTTCCCAATTCATGCAGGAGGTTCATGATGGTTCCTGTGGGGCTCATCAAACCAGGCCGAAACTATCACACCAGATCTGGAGACTAGGGTATTTTTGGCCCTCCAGGATTCATGACTGCATCGAGTTCTCAAATAGGTTCCATGCATGCCAAATTCATGCCAAAATTATGCATCGGCCGCCAGTGCCTCTCCACACTACCAAGTACTCTTGGGAATTTGCGGTATGGGGACTAGATGTCTTGGGACCATATCCACCAGCGACAGCTCGCCGGTGTAGGTTCATCCTGACCACTACAGATTTATTTTCCAAGTGGGAAGAGGCAGTTCTTCTCAAGGAGGTCAAATCTTGTTTCAACATTGACTTTGTGTGCTCCAACATCATTTATCGATTTGGAGTCCCTCACGCCATCCTCACCGATAAGGACACGAACTTTCGGGCAGCTGAGATGAATAAATTGTACGCTAAGTACAAAATCCGTTCTAACCATACCTCTCATTATCATGCACAAGAAAATGGAAAGATTGAGGCATTCAACAAAACCCTCTCTAACATTCTGTAGAAAATCATTGGTTATAACAAGAAGAGTTGGCTGGACAAGCTCCCCAATTCCCTCTGGGCATATCGAACGACGACTCATAAGTCCAACCAGGGGACCCCGTATTCCCTTGTCTACAGAACAGAGGTCGTCCTACCCATTGATATTCAGTTACCCTCATTGCACAAAACTGTCTATGATCAGAAAGAGCCAGATAAAGTAGTTGAAATCTGTCTGGCTAAGTTGGAAGCACTCGACGAGAATAGGCTTTGAGCCCTGCACAATCTGGAAAGGCATCAAAACAATATAGCTAGAGATTTCAATAAGAAATTTTGCCTTTACTCCTTCTTTAAAGGTGACTTGGTGTTAGCCCTGAGAACACAAATGATACCTGGAAGGAAACCACCCAAGTTGGAGCCCAAATGGGTATGACCTTACATCATTCACAAGGTTTAATCCAATTGAACATACTCCCTGGTCACCATGGATGGTGAGCGTATAACTCCTCCCACCAACGCCAAATTCCTCAAGAAATACTTTTCCTAAGAAAAAATGTCCTACATGACCCTAAACTTTTTGGTTCTATATGAACTTAAACTGGCTGGTCCTACATGACCTTAAACTTTCTGGTCCTGCATGACCTTAAACTATCTGGTCCTACATGAACCTAAACAATCCGGTCCTACATGACCTTAAACTGTTCGGTCCTACATGACCCTAAACTGCCCAGTCCTACATGGCCGTAAACTGTCTAGTCCTACATGACCCTAAATTGTTCGGTCCTACACGACCTTAAACTATTCAGTCCTACATGACCTTAAACCATTCGGTCCTATATAACCTTAAACTTTCCATTCCTACATGGCCTTAAACTATCCAGTCCTACATGACCTTAAATTGTAAAATTTACCACAAGACATTAAACTGTATTTTGTCCTGCAAGATGTTAAACTATCTACAGTTATTCATGACATTAAACTGTGTGCCATCCTGCAGGAAATTAAACTGCAAGAACTATGTATGGCTTGATTCCCATCCTCATGGGATATGTAGGAATGCTTAGATGCTTTGTCTTGAGTCTAACCCCAAGTTTCCTCTTTGACTATCCCCCTGGGTATAATTCTCTTAGAGGATCCCACATGGTGTCGTGTAGGATTCTTTGGCCCCACTCATGTCAGGATTACGATGATTTTACCATGTTCCCTCCCTCATTCTTCTCTCCTCCCACGTCCTCACTGCACAATGATAAACTGCATGGCCTTCAAAACTACGTGTGTCTTGATTCCCATACTTATGGGATATGTAGGACCACCTGAATGCCTAAATATTTGGGTCCAGTCCCATCTCTTAGAAACCTCCTTATCATTATGGCCTCTTGTCCTAAGTTCTTCTAGGGGAGGGGAAAGCAGTGTGGTATGGGCTTCTGTCCCCATTCATGTCAGGTTTGTAACAACCATGAAACATACCTCTCTCCCCTGATCACCCTTTTCTCCCTTTCCCTACACTCATCTTTTCTAGTCAGTGGCTCTTAAGTTGGTTCCCTCGACCCTCTTCGGTGATTCATCAATGTGCTCAGGAGTACTATGGTTCTGAGCCTGGAGTGTCGGATTCTACCCAGACATGCTTTCACCCACTTTTCAGGCTTCGTGTTCCCATTCATTTAGGATTCCATTATCTTTCACATCTGAAGGGACCCCCAAAGTGTCATGGATGCTCAGCCCAAGGGCTCTCCTACCATTACAGGCCAATGTCCTCAAGGGTTTTGAACAACAAATTCATACAAGTCCTACATTGTGAATATGGTCAGCGGTTGATGCTCATTTTTTATTCCCATTTCAGGTCACACGATATGGATGTTGTGTTTCAAACATGGTCAACGGTTATCCTCCATCGTCACTCGAACCCCATCAAGCCTTAAATTTCAGTTACATGATTCACATCATTTTCCACCCCATCATGTTCAAGTGTAATTTCAAAACTTTTGGTGTTATCCCTTAGTGCGCACTTTCATGTTAGGAGGAAAAAAGCTACAGTAAGGCGTCATTCGGGGATCCACAATGACTTCCCCTTTATTTGTATCCCATGTGTTACAAATACCTTTTTCTCCCTTTTTCCCACACCGAGTTTGACTCACATGGGCTTAGGGACCGGATCAAGGTCTGTTCTTGCTCAGAAGAGTATTACTTTTTCATGGTCCAAGTTCTAAGACCTTAAACTATGATCTCCTTATAATTCATCTTCTAGAACTACGTCTAGATTTATTCTCATGCTCATGGGATATGTAGGAATTCCTGGACATCTTGTCTTTGGGTCTAGCTCTAATTTCACTAATTATCACTTTTGTTCAGACTTTTAGGCCCCAACCCGTATAGGATTACGTAGTGTGGTGTGTGTGGACTTATGTATTCATTCATGTAAGGTTTTTAAGAGCTACACCACGTACTTACCTTCTAAGATCTATTCTCTCCTACCCCATATTCTCTAATATTTTCTGGCCCATCGGCCCAAGGTTTCATTCTTGGAATTGTGCATGGTTTGATGTGGACATCGTCCTCATTCACGTCAGGTATTATTTTTCACACCATGCACATCCCCTCTTAAACCTCATTTCTCCTACATATGACTAATACATATGACTTTAAACTATGATGCTTGGTCCCACATGACATTAAATTGTTGCATCTATACTGCATGACATTAAAATGTGTGTTTGGTCCCATCACATGACCCTAAACTATGACATTATCTTCATAGACGCATGATGAAAAATGGAACTTCATCGTGGTGTCCTCATTCGAGAGAACATCATTTTTGGTATCAGTCACACACCATACCATTTGTAAACACCTGCATATGGTTTGATTCTTTTGGTAATGCCTGGACTTTTCATTCTTGTTCCATCGCTTCACAAAAAAACACATTCATCCTAAAGGAAAAACAATATCTATCAAATGCCACTTCTTTTGGTGCAAGGGCTAGACCCGCATGACCTTATTATATCTGGAACTGGTATCTTACCATGACACCTCCATAACTATGTATGGCTTGATTCCCATCCTCATAGGATACATAGGAATACCTAGACATTCCGTCTGCAGGTGCATCCCTAGGAATCTAAAATCCTACGCCCTCTCGTTATCCCCTTGGCCCGAACTCTTTTGGGATCATGTGATGTGGTGAGTACCTCTTTAGTTATCATTCACAACGGATTTTTCAATAGCTACACCATGTTCCTCATATGTCTTTTCCCAATCTGGTCCGAGTTCTATGACCCTAAACTAAGATCTCCCTATGGGGACTGCGCATCATGTTTGGCTACTTCGATGCCCTGTGCACAGTCCATTAAATCAATCCCCCCATTAATGGCCCATCATATGACCATTAATTTAGAATATTGAAACCTAAATACCCTTATCCTTAGAGGGGTACTTGACTCCCTCTATCTGATACATCTTATTGGCGTACTCAGATGCGTTGTGACAAAGAGCCCAAAGTGTGGAATTTTCACGGGGACATTCCCCTAATTCTATGTCCAAGATTTGCGTGCTTGTTCCACATCTGAAGGGACCCCCACTTTATGGCCTATTCTCATACCACATTGTCTTACCTACCGCCTTGTTCCAACATCCATGAGGACCTTTAATGACATTTTCGATAGGTCCCGTGTTTCGAACATGGTCAGCTGTCGACCCTCATTTGTTTGTCCCCATTCTAGGCTAATGCGATATGGGTAATGTGTTTCGAACACAGTCAAAATTTATCCCCTGTCTTCATGCTACCATCATTTTGGGACAAATCTCAAGCATCATGATTCACATTTTTCCACTTCCTTATGTTTAAGTGGAATTCCAACATACTCAGCTTTACCCCTTCGTGTATCTAGGTGTGTTAAGAAGGTGGGTAATCATTATTAGGATGTCATTAACCTAGCATCCCATCACCCCTAACATGTGACTTCCTATGCTAGGAAAGTCCCATCACTACTCCCTGCGTCCCACATCGATTAGGACTCACATAGGATTAGTAGTTTTGGTAGGATGTGTACTAGCACAACCAAGCCACACATAGATTTCATCATCCTACATGACATTAAACTGTTCTTTTAGAACTATGTATGGATTGATTCTCATCCTTATGGGATACGTAGAGAAACCTCGGCATTTATCCTTGGGCCCAGACCCAGGTTCACTGACCCTTCTGGCCCCTAGGGCCCGATCCTGGTCCAGGCAGTATGACCTTTAAACTATATGCATCGTCCTCACTATACGACATTTAAACTGCATGTCTATCATCCTTATTGGTATGATGTAAAACTAAATATCATTCCAGGTCCTTGTTAAAGAGGTCCTTCTCAGAAGTATGTTTGATCCCTGGTCAGACAGATACGCCCACCTAATGTGTTTCCACTACGGTGGCATGATTTCAAGAGTTTTGGACTCCATTCGAACAACCCATCACTCCACACTCCACGCTTTGTGTTCCATTTATTCAAACCCTCATCCTCTTTCACATCTAAAATAACCCCCTAATAGTATGTATGTTTGGCCTAAGATTCACCTACTATCTTGGTACAACATTCTAGAAGATTAATGGGTAGCATTTTGAGTCAGGCCCTGTGTTTCAAACATAGTCAACGGTCATCCCTCGTTTGTTACCTCTATTTCAAGCTAACACAGTAAGGATATTGTGTTTTGAATGAAGTAAAAGGTTATACTTCATTGTCACGCCACCCCCACAGTGTTCTGAATCTGGGTTATCATGATTCAAACTTTCCACTCCCTTGTGTTTGGATTAATTCCAAACGCCCCTGGAGTTACCCTGCTCATGCACTAGAGTACATTGGGAAGGTGATAATTTGACTGTTCTGAGAGCTTCATTCTTCGTTCAGGCCTCCCCATTTCTTCTCAAAAGCCTGAAGGGGTCATTTATACTTCAGATTCCCAAAATTTGGTTGGTGTTCCCACAGTCAAATGAAGTTACGACGCAACCATCCCTTGTTTCTCACATCAGGAACGACCCATGTGAGCTTAGGGATGGATTGCTAATTATTTCATGATCGTGGTTGGAATTCATTAAATTGAAAAAGAAAGTGAATAGTCTATTCATGCATGAAATTCATAACAAGCAGAAGTAAAGAAAAATAGTTTTATGAGTTCGGAAAAAACAGGTCCCTTAAGGATTAGTATTTTGTATAGATTACTCCAGTGTTGCCACCCTTTGGTTTGTGGCCTCTAGCATTGCTTCCTGCCCCCTAATATCCTTCTCTTCATCAGCGGCCGTAGAGCACAACTCATTGTCCCTATCCTGTACTTATGCCTATTCAGTCTGAAGCTCAGTCATTTGGTGACTCGCCTCTATTATCCGCTCCTGGGCATCTGCCAGCTGGGCCCTTAGTTTCTCAATGAGATCGGATCAGTTTACGATGAATACCTCCATTTTTTTGTTTTCTTCAGAAATTCCTAGGTATTCGCTAACTCTTTCTGGCACTGGGCCATATTGGAGCGTTGGTTGTTCTCTCATGTCTTCTCATCCATGTAGTCAAGGACTGTTAGATGAAGACGGTGAGCATCAACCCCTCTAGCGCAGAGAAAACACAACCAGGTGCAGAGCAATCCCATCTGTTTTATCCATTCTTCCTGTGGCTGGCTAAGAAAGTGTTTGATGCACTTCCAAACCTTGAACCATTTCATATGGCTCTCCTCAGTAGCATCCGAGTCAGAATATTCTATTTCCCTAGGGTCTGTGGAACTATATTCATGGAAAGTAGTGAGGATTTCAGAAAAAGGGTCTTCTTCAGGAGCCCCTTCTTCATCAGTGACTTCACCATCGTTAGGCTGGAACCCCAACCCGACAGCATTACCACCCATTATTTCAACCTCTGGATTGTCAAGTATAGGTATAGGGCTACCTTGAATGGTTTCTTTTGTAAGAGTTGATGTGGTCATCGGTGGGGCTCCTATAGATGTTCCAGACCTAATGGTCTGTCGAGCCTCCAACCTTGCAGTCACTGCATTCGGGATTAGTGTCTTGGTTCACCAAATTTCCCAACAAAGAACAGAGCCAGTAAAGATAAAGTCTTACGGGATCCAAGCGTGGTAGTGTCTAGTGAATGTGTCATAGAGGGAACCGCTACCACAGAGGATCCTTCAGCACTTGTTAACTAAATCACTGGTACCATCTCCTCCCAGACCGTGGGGATAGAGGGAAGATCAGATGCTTCCATTTCATCTCTTCCTTCGGGTTCATCGCTGCCCATCCCAACCATAACCGGTTCCCCACTGTGTTCAGTTCCGAGGAAAGGTTCCTGAGAATGTTCCCTTACGTCCGTAGGTGCATATTCATCCCACATGGGGAAGGATTCTTGGGCGTCCTCTCCAATTTATTCCTAAAAGGGACAGAGTTTGGTTGACAAATTATAGATTTAGTGGAGATAAAATCTAGTGGAGATAATAGTAAGACTCACCTCGAGCTACTCAGCTAGTTCTGTGTTAGAGCCTACAATTTCACCCCCCTCCCGAGAGCTTCACTGGTGTGCAAGAGCTTCTGAGGGTCCCCCACCACCAAGACCTGAAACTTGGTCCTCCTCCTCTTCTTCATCATCTCCATCTTCTTCCCCTTATTCCTCTTCTTCCTCTCCTTCCTCTTCTTCTTCTTCTTCTTCCTCTATTCTTTCATCCTTGGATGGAATCTTTTTTGGGTCATGTTCCTGGAAAATCATGACTTTCAACAGGAGATGTGGTTCTTCATACCCCCTGCAGGCATGCATACATATCCATAGCTTCCAGGTATGTGTTCCAACGGTGAAATTTTACCCTATCCATCATCTGGATTTGTCCTATGTATGGAAAATCGAGTTTGGTATGTACCAAACTTCACCACAATTCTTCAGTGGACATAGACTGTTGTAGTTTCCTCCAGGAAGACCACAGAGAGGGGAAGATAGCATCGACGGTTGGCTTCAGGAGATACCTGAGTTACTTTACCGTAAGTTCCCTAGCTATACCATGAGGCCGCACATGGAACCACCCTTCCCCAAAAGGTAGAGGCACGTTCTCGGCTCGTGATGTTCCTTCTGATGAAGTATCGGCATGTGCCATGCTATCCACCTGGCCCAGTATCTGCCTCACCTCTCCCATTGCACCTCATCTACCTCTATGTTCTTCGATCCTTTCACTAGAAACCTTATTTTTTCATATTTGTTTCCAAATAATTTCATTGGGATATGTTTTTTTTCAGTGTTCGGCATACTCTTTTGATAGGTTTGCACTGACATCAGTGGGAGAAATAGTGATGATTTCACTCGAGCCTGATGTCGTGAACATAAGCCACAGTTTGTGGAGAATAAAAGGATTTCATTCTTCGTGAACCTCTGTATATGCTTTCTTTGGCATTCGTTGCATGCACTTGAACTGCATGGAGAACCTGGTCGGCACGTATGGTTCGCAAAAGATTTTATTGTCAATTTGGGCTACTATTACACCACCCCAGATGATTTGCAGTTACTCCCTCTACTCTAATGGTCCCCTCCCATCATCTACCATCAAACTGACTGGGGTTCGGAATGGTTGGAAGTCAAAGTGGGTGTAGTTTCTGATCTTAACCTTGATCCCCTCTTCTCTGAGCGTCAGTGGGTGGATTCCGGCAATGTTCAAGAGGGATGGCTGCATACCATTACCAGGAGGTCAAACAATATTCAGGATGTCATATCTACCATAGTGAGCTGCGACCCATCCATTAATAATCTTGAATGGTCCTCATATCCTATTGGGCGTACTTCCCCTCAACATATGCCTGAAAATATTGTACAATCAGGCCAACACTGGCACCCCCAGGTTAACCTTGTTCTTCACCGCCATAATTCAAGCCATCACTAGCATCCTTGGGCAGAGCCCCATCCTTGTTTCCCTCACTAGAAACAACCATCCACTCAAAAATGTGGCAAGAAACCAGACATTTCCTACATTTGGGTCCCAAATTTCATTTATGCCAAAGCCCCATGATCGCTACTCTCCTACTTCCAGAACCATCTAGTATGATCCTACCTTTTTCCTCTGAGATGTGTTCAGGAATTGCTTCCCTCGACCTAGAATTTTTACAGCCATGTCTTGTGTTAGGAAAAGACTAAACCACCTTAAATAGGATATGTACTTCAAGATTTATTTTATTTTCAGTTCTTCTTTAGCCAGCTTCAGTAGGTGTCGTGACAAGATTGGGGTGCATGTCCTATCCCCCCAGACATTCCCTGTCGGGAGGAACTCTTCATACTGGTACCCCTCCAAGGGGATTCCCCCAATGTAGTGTATGTCCCATAGGATGATGCCCACCTCCCCATGGTAAAGGTGGAAGGTGTTGGTATTAGGGGACTAGTGACTGAATAACTCCGCTACCAGATCCTGCAGTCAGTAGAAATGGAATTGGGAAATCCAAACAGTTTCAAAAATCTGGATAGACTGTAGCTATAGCCCTAATTTATTTCATGTCTGGCATACCTAGTATTCTCATGCCCATTCATTGGTGAAGTTTCTCCCATATCTGAAATCACATTCCTACCAACCCTTCGTATCGTCAGTAATACTGCTTCTGAAAGCACTTTCATAAAGAGTGGGAGATTCCTTGGGAACTGGGTCGCTTCCCACAACCATCCTAGTCTTTTGATTTAGGACATATATGGTTTTATTTTGTGTTTCCCTAGTAGGGTGTCCTTTGTTTTTAATAGGGAACTATGGAAGACTATCCTCGCTTTTCACCTATGACTGCAGTGTATCCGTCTCAAAACCAGGCATTAGCACCTCCTTCAGAAGGTCAAATTTATATAATGGTAGGCTATCTATCAGGACATAATCTTTTTGAGCTTGTTTAAGCATGCCAAAAATCATTTGGTTATCTGACACAACCCTCTTCTCATGAAGAATTTGAGGGTTCGTGATCATCTGAGTCCTCCTTGCAGCTGTAGCGGCCTCCCTCTCAAATTCAGTCTGTTGGGAGGCCATTTTTGAAATACTAAGGGATGGGTGTGAAAGAATGAAGATTTGGTGTGAAAAATATATAGTGTTACGCAAGTATCGATCTACAAGAAAAATGTCTAACAGCGCGCAAAACGGGGATTCAGTCGTGAAAACTTATGCGTGGATTGAGACTATTTTCGCGCACGAGAGAAAAATAACTATTGTGTGGAAAAAGTCAAGGTAGGGCCTATGTGGGGTCCCTCAGCCTATTTATAGGCACGAACGTGTATTATGCATGCACGAAAGAGGTTTTCATGCCCAAATCGCGTTCCTATGTGCACCGAATGGGCACTTCCCCGCTTTTTGGTGTAACCCTCATAATCTGACCTTTGGGTCCCCCTTTAGCTCCAATTCTGAGGGGGCATTTTTTACACCTAATTTCAGATAGGTCCATCATTTGGATGATAAAGAGAGAAAAAATTATTTGGAATATAAGGAGAATATTCTGCGACCCAGGAGGCAGGTGCGCGCAACATTCAAGGGATGCGTGCAAAGGTCCCTCCGACACGCAAAATCTTGCACGCCCAATGCGACGTCACGGGTAGGCTTCCACGGAAACCCCTCTAAAATTTCCAAAGGAAATGGTGTGAAAGAATACAGGGTTTCACATAACACTCCTCCTAGCGTGAAAAAGTTTGCGCCCCCAATGTGACATCAAAGGGGCCCTTGTGCACCGGCGTGCTCGAGAATCAGTTAGGGCCCGTGTGTGAAGGCACCTGGTGGAACGCAAAATCTTAAATGCCCAATGTGATGTCAAATGGGCCCTTGCGCACCCCATGTGACACCAAAGAAAGGCTTCTGTGGTGAGCCCCTAGAAACTGCCAAAGGGGCCGATGTGCAAAAAACTTGGAAGGTGCCTCAACTTTCTTCCGGCGCGCAAACGCTTGCACGCCCAATGCGACACCAAGAGGGAGTTTTCACGCAGTGCCCCTTACATGAAAACTCCAAGGACTTAGGCTATAAAAAAAAGCGTCTCCCCCACCCTTGGGGGATGGTGATAGAAGACGAAGTGATACTCTGCTACGTGAAAGACATCTCTTCTGTGACCACGCGAAAAACACTGTGGCCTCAAGGTATTGGATATAGCGCAACAGATCCCCCTAGGGTCCTCCTTAGGGTGGGCTCTCTTGGGTGTGATCCTTGTCCATTTCCTTTTACCCCAAGTCATTTGTGTGTAAAATATCATTCTTGCACACAAGTTCCCCCTTGTATCAGGCCACTTTTTCACGCAGTCGTTCCATCTTGCATGAAACCTCTCATTTTGTGCGCAACCTTCTGGCTTGAGGGCTCAACTTCTATATTGTGCACAGCCTCTAATATTTCATTTCACCCTCCTTCTATGATCCATGTTCCATTCTTACCTTAAGGAACCATTTTCGAGCCCCTATTATGCGCAACACATCGGGGTCACATGCCCTTTTCCTGTGCGACCCTTCAGGTTTGCACAAAGTAATTTCAAGATCCCTTGGGTGGTGCTCCCTGTTGTGTTGCTTCGCCTCATTCTTCTTTGCATAGGCACGCTAAAGGCTATTGATTATTCGCATATCCATGTTAATGTGGACCCTTCGTTGTATCACTCCATGACACCCCTTCCAGACAGTATTTCTAATGCCTTCCCTTCCCCAAGGGCAGGTGGTTATTAGTAATGTAATTCCAAAGGGTGTTGAGTGAACTCAACACGTCTGAGATACAAGAAGTTAAACTACCAAGCACCATCGTACTTAGCACATGATGTTAAACTTTAACCTCGCCCCGTACATCAGACGTGAGGTGCCCCATCTCAGATATTCTCTACACCCACTGGTCTCCATGGGAGTGAGAGCTTCCTCACATGGAATGAGATCCTCATTGCTAGACCAACGTATGTCCATAGGGAAAGGGAAACCAACTTTGTTTAAGCCCCTATCATCTCTTGCAAGAGGTAGTACCTTTACTCCTCCTTTATTCTTCTATTACAAGGACTAGAATGGTGGATGGCCACCGGGACCTTCATCATCCCATCACTCTCCCTCTCGGATTTCTCACCACCAGAACCTACATCCTGGAGTAAGTCCCAATATCCATCTCCTTGGGATTCTAACCACGAGTAAGCCCCTATTTCTTATTTGGGATAGGGACCACGCGTAAGCCCCTATATCCATTTTCGGTTGTTAGCTATGTCTCAGCCCCACTCCACTTCCCACAGATGTACCTTTCGCGATGTGATCATCAGGTCTTTGCTGCCTCTTGTTTCTCACACTGAGCATGACTCACATGGGCTTAGTGTAAGCATCGACCATGACATCCTCTCTGGGTCGCCTTAGCATGTAATCCCCACAACATCCTGAACTACGTGGACTTTGATCCTTTCCAAGGCAAGGTACGTAGGAAGCCACTCTGAGGTTCAAGCCCAACACCCATTGGTCCCGACCACTTCACGTCAATTCACCCAAAACATCCCGAACTACATGGACTTTGATCCTTTCCAAGGAAAGGTACATAGTAAGCCTCCCTGAGGTTCATGTCCAACACCCATTGGTCCCAACCACTTCACGTCGGTTCACCCACAACATCCTGAACTACGTGGACTTTGATCCTTGCCAAGGCAGGGTACGTAAGAAGCCTCCCTAAGGTTCAATCCCAACACCCAGTTATTCTGACCCCCTTTATGTTAGTTCACCTTCATCTCGTATTACGTTAAAATGCATCCCCACTTTCTTCCCACACGATGTTAAACGATACCCACTCCAACTATGTGTGATTTAATCCCTGTCTCCCAGACAGCGTACGTAGGAAGCCTCTATAAGGTTCAACCCCATTCAGTGGTAAACCGTTGTAACCCCATACAGTGGTAATACATTGTAAACCCCATCCAATGGTAAGCCATTGTGATCCCCATTCAGCGGTAAGCCATTGTAAACCCCATCCAGCAGTAAAATGTTGTGATCCCCATTCATTGATAAGTCATTGTCAACCCAAACCCAGCGGTAAGCCATTGTAGTCCCTTCCATTGGGACCCATATCTCTGGACCATCCCAGTGGCGTCAGACCAATCTCAGGCTTCTAACCACGTATAAGCCCCCATTATATCATCAGGTCGTTGTCTTCTACACACACCCTGATTTTATACCCCATCCTGAACTACATGGACTTTGATTCCCTGCCACGGGGATACGTAAGAGGTCTCTTTGAGGCTCATTCCCAACATCACCATCACCCTCGAGTTCACTCCATCTCATTCTCCATCCACTTCACTTAACCATCCATTATCCATATTGATTCTTATCCAGGCCGCCACATCCTGGTGAGATCACATCAATTCACCTCTTCACATCTCTTAGTAGTACCCGGATAACTAACCGCGCATTATCCCCAACATCAGTGTTCCTGCTAGGGTTAAACCCATCTGATACACTCTAGTCAATTGTCCAATCTGTCTGATCCATCTCTGCAAGACGTTAAACTCATGGCATACCCTGCGTTAAACATGGGAAGCTGAGGAAAAACTAGAGACATGCCCATGGCATATAATACCCTGCATTCGATGTGGGATTCATCGGGCTTCTGCGCCCTCAAGAAGCCCTGTCATAAGGGGAAGAAACCTAGATGTTCCAGTGTTACAGTGTCCAGACATTCCAGTGATGTCCAGCATGACTACTCCCCTAACTGATGGTTGCTGCCCTGGTTGGACCCCTTGGAATGTCTTAAAAGAAGCAGTGTAATTAACTGGCATCCATGAAGATATGGAACTGGGAAGATTTTCATGAACAACATCTTATTATATAAGGGAGACCCGGACTAGGTGACAATTTCTGAGGAGGAATCCATGAAAGGAGGAACTGACATTCAATCATCCTGTTTCAATCAAGGAGCAAACATCCCTGAACAAGTGACGAATGTCACCCACCTTTGGAAAGTAGGAATGCGGGGCAATAGTCAGTGCATCCTCATCCTCTAAAACAGACAGATGTGCATTCCCCGGAGAAAGCATTAGAAATAGGTATGTAACTATTCACCAAAAATTAAGTTCATCTTATTAGACTCTAAATAACTTACTGATTGCAACCGTGTGTGTCTGTTTTTTGAAATTCAAAACACAATAGTGAGAAAATTAAGTTTATTTTTAATTATAACTATCTACTTAAAACAATGTTTCACTAATTTCGATTTACTTTTAAAACCTTGGGTTGTTACATTATCCCCACCTTTTGGAAATTGTGAATGCACAATTTTATTTACTTATTAAACAATTGAGGGTACCTTTCCCTTATAGAATTTTCATATTCCCATGTTGCTTCTTATACAATGTAGTTTCTCCAAAAAAACATTTACCTGGTGGATTTCATTATTCCATAATACTTTCTCTCTATGATCAAGAATCTAAAATAGTCTCTCTTCATAAGTAAGGTTCTCTTCCAACTGAAATTATTTTGGGATAAAAACATGAGATGAATCTAGCACATACTTTCTCAACATCAAAATATTAAAAACATTGTGTACCTGAGACAAACTCGGAGGCAATGATACTCACTATGCAACTAGTCCAACTTTCTTCAAGATTTCAAAATGATCGATGAACCACAGACTTAGGTTTCCTTTCTTACCAAAACGTATCACACTTTTCCAAGGAGATATTTTAAGGAAAACATGTTTACCTAACTCGAAAGATAAGTCTTTCCTTATGTTATCTACATAACTTTTCTTCCTGCTCTGAGCTGTCCTCATGTGTTGTTGGATCATCTTTATTTTCTCAACCAATTACTCTACTAATTTTGGCCCCATCAACTTTCTTTCACCGACTTCACCCTAAAACACTAGAGTCTGACACCTATTACCATAAAAACCCTCCAATGGTTTTATCTGTATACTAGAATAAAAACTATTGTTATAAGAAAACTTAACTAAAGAAATATGTTGATCTCAAATTCCATGGTAATATGTTGAAAAATATTGAAGCATATCCTCTAAAGTCTGAATTATTCATTCTGACTACCCGTATAATGGAGGATGGAAAGTTGTAATGAAATTTAATTTTGTGCCCAAAAACTTCTGAAGGACCTTCCAAAAGTTAGAAGTAAACCTGGGATCCTAGTCAGATACAATGGAAAGAGGAACTCCATGTAACCTAACAATCTCTTTAAGGTACAAATGATAAAGCTGATCCAAAGACATTGTATCTTGAATAGGGAGAAAATGTGAATATTTAGTCATTTGATCAATAATAACCCAAATTTTATCATTACCTTAAGAAGTCTTTGGTATTCCCATAACGAATTCCATGGATATATTCTCCCATTTCCACCCTCGCACTGGAAAAGGTTGAAGCATCCCCTTCGGTAACTTCCGCTCTTCCTTAACCTGTTGACATGTCAAACATTTCATGGTAAAATCAGAAATATCCCTTTTCATTCCATCCCAGCAGAAATACTCCCAAAGGTATCTAATATCTTAGTGCTTCCATGATGAACTAGAAATAGAGAATTGTGAGCTTCACACAACAATTATTTCTTCAACTGAGAATCACAAGGCACACACAACCTTTTAAGAAATCTTAAAACACAATCTTTATCAAGGATAAATTCTGGTAACTTACCCATTTTAACTAATTCCTTCTATGCTTTCTTAATTCTATCTGAAAAATATGACTACACTAAAACCTAAAACAAAATAGATGTATTTCTTGCACCAACAACTTTTAAGCCAAAATTCATCAAATCATTTACCAAAGGATCATGTTCCAAAAGTATCATGGTTAATGTATCATTAATTTTCTAACTAAATACATCATCCACTATATTTTCTTTCCTAGGATGGTAATGAATCATGAAATCATAATCCTTGATTAGTTCCAGCCATCTTCTCTATCTCATATTTAATTCCTTCTAATTGAATATATACTTCAAACTTTTATGATCAGTATATATTTTACATTTGGATCCATATAAATTATTCCTATGAATTTTTAAATCAAAGACCAAAAATTCTAATTCCAAATCATGTGTAGGGTAATTTAACTCATGGGGTTTCAATTAACGTGAACTTTAATCAATTACCTTATCATTCTCCATAATAACACAACCAAGTCCCTTCAAAGAAACATCATTATAAAGGAAAAATTCACCGTTTTTGTAAGGTAGTGTCAAAACTGGAGCATTTACTAATATTCTTTTCAATTCCTAAAAACAAACATCACATTATTTTGTCAAAAAAATTAACCCCTTTTTGTGTTATATTAGTTAGCAGGATAGATAACCGTGCAAAATGTTCAATAAAATTTTAGTAATAACCTAGTAATCCAAGAAAACTATGAATCTCAGTAACATTTTTAGGCCTTGGCCATTCCTCAACCACTTTTTTTTTTGTCAGAATCAACTATTATTCCATCCTTATTTACAATGTGCCAAAGAAAAGAAATCTCTTGCAACCAAAAATCACACTTGTTGAATTTTCCATACAGTTTCTTTTCTTTTAAGATTTTCAGAACAACCATTAGATGTTTTAAATGCTCCTCTTTACTTGTAGAATATAGTATAATGTTATCAATAAACACAACCAAAAGCTTATCCAAGAACTCATGAAATATTATATTAATAAAATCCATGAATACAGTAGGTTCATTAGTTAACCCAAAAGTCATATCTATAAATTCATAATGACAATATCTAGTACGGAACGCATCCTCCGAGATGTCTTCATCCTTTACTTTCAACTGATGGTACCCTGGCCTCAGGTCAACCTTCTAAAAATATTTTTCTCCCTATAGCTGATCAAAAAAGTCATATATATTAGGAAAAGGTTATTTTTTTAATAGTAATATTATTCAAGGCTCTATAATCAATGTAAAGTCTCATTGAACCATCTTTCTTTTTAACAAACAAGACAGAAGCAACCCATGGTGAAGTGTAAGTTTGGATGAAGCCTTTACCTAATAATTCCTGCAACTACTTTTTTAATTACAGAAGTTCCATTTGAGCCATTTGATAATGTGGTTTAGAAATTGTATTAGAATTGGAACTAAATTAATAGTAAACTCAACCTATTGATCAGGAATAACACCATAAACATCATATGGAAAAACATCCAGGTATTTATTTACCACTGGTACATCATTAATCTGGATAGTTCCCTTATCTTCAAAAATATGAGCAAGATAACTTTCATTGCCATATTTTATTAATCTCTTACCTTTCTGATATATTATCAATTTTATGGGTTCATTCTTTTATACAAACTGAAAATCTTTCTGAAAAACAACTTCTTTTTCTCAGCAATCTATCTTAGCATGATAAAAATAAAGCCAGTTCATACCCAGAATAATGTCAAACTCTACTTGTAACGCCCCAACCCTAGTTAGCCAGAATCGGTGCATTATTACATAACATTGGCATGATAAAAAGAATCATGTCCTGAAAGACCGATCCGTTTAGTATCCTTGGAAGTACTAGATACATACATAAGTTTTACATTAAATCATGGAATAAAAAAACATTGTTTCCCTTTTGAACACTCTTATATCCCTTAGCCTATTCCTAAAGGTTAATCATAATATACTTCTTTGCATCCTAGGAAAAATAAAACATAATAAATGGGTGAGCTCAGATGCTCAGTAAGGATAACAATAGAGCGGAAACTGTCATAAATAAGAATAAACATTTAAGGCAATGTATAAGACTAGAACACAGGACTTTTAAACATAAACTTCAGCATAATATGACAAAGTTAAATCAAATAATTCCATTTTATTATTCACATGGATATTCTACTAGTCGAATAATCACATGTAATATCAATTTCCAATTTCATAATGATGGAATGCATAATTTCGGACATCATAACCACATATTCAAGGCCTCATGCCAAGACTACAAATAAGATTTTGTCAAGGCCTTGTGCTAAGACACTAGTTTGTCTCATGAGACCTACCGATGCATCGAGAAGCTATAGAAGGCTACACCTGTCACTTACTAAGTCCAATGCATTCCTCATATGAAAAAATTGAAACATAACATAAACATTCGTATTAAAACTATCATATGAAATGTTAATATTTTAACCATAAACCATGAATGGTATAAAAATAACACATCCAAAGTCAAACATATCACAAAACCTTAAATACCATTGGAAATATTGTTTCATAATGAATCAACTTTAAAAAAATGTAAAATCTAATGAAGTATGTTGACATAGATGAAAATAATCATTAAAACCATTTTGGAGAAATATCCCCTTTTTCTTGAAAACATTTAAAAGTCTCACTATTTATCAAGAAGCTGTTTAAAATAGATTTTTGAATCAAAGTATCCCATACTACTTTGAAACTTTCAAAAGGAATTTTAATTTTAAAACATTTACATCCATATAAATAAATCCTTAAAACCATTTTTAAAACATGAATATTAATGAGAAATATTTAGAAGAATAAATTTTTTAAAATATTTAAAATGATATTTTAGTTAGATTTACTAAACAAATGAGAGACACTTGAATAAAAATAATTGAGGTAATGAAAAATTTATAATATCATGAGAATAAAGGTATTTATGGTATACTATGTCAAAGTACAGTATATACACCAAATAAATGTGAATTGGCGCATAACAAAAAAGAAGTCTCAATGGAATGTAAGTTGAGATGAATTCCCTTATAAAGACTGTATCCTTGGGTTAAGGATAAATAAAAGAAATAATTATGTGTAAAAAATATAAATACACTCAATATGATTGGATATTTAGTGTAAATAAATCATAGTACATTCACACATATTCTTGTAAACACAACACCAATGACTTGGATGTTTAACTCAATGAATAGATATTAAGTTAAAATTACTCTTATCCAATTCATATCGATGACTTGAGAATTTATCAATGGAGTGATTATGTGTATAAAAAGTATATCCACACAAAGGGGAGTGGGAATTACTACATAATTAAATAAATAGTGATTTTACACATAATCTTGGAGCGAAATAATCAATAAAGTTTGCATAAAACCGAATGAGTGGAAATTGAAATTTGAAATTCCATTACCGATTTGGTAACATACGAAACATACACCCCATGAAAGAAGTATCATACAATGATGATTTAAATACCCATAAATTAAATCATATTATACAAACAATACAATCATGGGTAGTACATACACCACACAAAAGGTAATAGTGGAAAATATATCCTGAATCTCATGAGAATAAAAGTGAGATGAAAACCCCTTACCTTGTACTTTTCCTTAGTCAAGGGTAAGTTAACCTACTATATAATAGTTAAATAATTGTTATTAAATTATACAAGAACCACATACATAAATATGATATCATATATGATCTTCTAATATTACTTTGTTAATAATATTTTAGTAGTATCATTGTTTCAGGTGTTAACTGATTTGTTTTCTTTTATATGTTTTGTTACGTAAGTCATGTTTTTTATGGATAGGATTTATTTTATTCATATACAGAATTATATCAAGTCTTTAAACATTATTTTTAATCATAAAATAAAAATTAGTCTTGAATGGTTATTATAGGGAATGACATCTCATCACGTTGTGGAGACGGTAAGTCGTACGTACGCACGAGCGACAATATCATTATTTTAATGGTGAAATCGTATATAATTGGATTATATATCATATATAAAGAATAATTAAAATGTTAAATTTATTATTTATATCAGTTATACTCATTATTATACTCATCCAAATAATGAAGTTTTTGAATAACAAACTACACCACGATGTGGAGACGGTAATCCGTACGTACGCACGTATGGTGAATTTGTCATTTATAGGATGGATAGAATAATGAATATGGTTTTACCATATTTATAATAACATCATAGTATGTAGGAGGTACTTGAGTTATTATTTTGTTATGGAATCAACAAAGAAAGAGGAAGTGGAAGAAGAAAATAACTTGAAATAGGGTGGTGAAATTATTACCTCTTCTTCGGGTGCTTCTTTCTGATTTGATCAAAAGGGATGATTAAGTTGTATTTACAATAAAAGTAAGGAATATATAATGTAGTGAAAGTATTTTGGAGGATATTTGGTCAGGTTTTGGATGATCCAAATGGATTTGGAGGTGTGAAATTAAGAGAAGGGGGAGTACCCTTTTATAAGAGAGGTGAGGGTCACTTTAGGAAAACCTTGAAATATTATTATATTATAAATAATTTTAGGTTTCTAATGGATAAAAATTGATTTATTTCAAAGATAAGGTGGGTATGGTTATAAATACTCTCAACCAATAGGTTTTATACAAGTTTAGGTCACCATATTAACCTTATCTTTTAGATTTAGCTATTAGTTGAATGGTTTAACTTTCATTGTGTCTTCTTGTATTCTTACACGATATGGTTAACAAACATAATCTAAACTTACAAGAGAACCTAAAGTAATTAATTAATGACATATATAATATTATTTAAGCCCTTTGGCCGAATATTATATTTTCAGGATTATTATATCAACCAATAATATAGTATTTGTTTTAAAAACTCATTTAGGACAATTTTGGCAGTATTTAGTATTTGGTTTTTATAAAAATCATAACAGCATGATTACTTCGAAAAAAAATTATTTAATAAACCCTATAATGTCATATTAACCTATAAAATTATTTTAATTCATCAAAATTCTTAAATTACATTTATTTGGATATTTATAATATCAATTATTTTAATCTTTCAATAATAAGGTAATTACTACATCATCATTGTGTCATAAATAAATTTAATTATTTAATGTCTAAAAATTATAAATAAAATAAAATTATGTAGGAAATATTTTTATATTTATAATTAATATTTATATTTGAATTTATCTTATGTATAACCCTATATTAAAAATAGTTTTGTTATTAAACTTTGAATTTAACACTTTTAACTCTTCTTTAAATAAAATAATAATAAATGTCCTAATCTAATAAAAGTGGACCAAAAGGATCATATTTTATTCCTAAGGTTTTTTTTGGTCGAATTACACTTATCCAATAGAATTAGGACATGTTTTAGGGTAATTATAATATCATTTTTACCTTTAATTACCCTATTTACTTTTAACCGTGGTAAATAAAAGTCAAAAATTAATATTCATAAAAAATTATTTTCATATTATTCAACCAAATTTTACTTAATTATTTCAACCAGGTATCTCAAATTTTTTAAATTCAACTCACAGAATTGGTAAAATTAAGTTTTATGCAAATTTGGAAATGCTCCTAGAATGTGGGTAAAAGATGGTAAAAAGTTCAATAAAATTGTATACATATAATTTTATTATAAAAATGACTCAAAGGAATCAAATTGAACTAATATAGGTATTATGTATCTATATTTACTTAAATAAATAAAATAAATAATTATTTAAATAAAAAGTGTGTTTTAAGCAATAACGCAATGTTTTTCACTATTCATCAAAAATTGAAAGTTTTCAGAAAAATACCAAAACTTCACCCTAAGATAATTTTGATATTCAAAATTCAAAAATGAATTCTATTTTACCAAATTAAAAGCATATAATTATAATTAATTAATTTAAAATTAATTCCCGTTGTCAAAACAAAAAACTGGTTTTTTAAGAAGTAAAAACTATCAAAAGATTGACATGTGTTTATGTCAAATGTAAATGTGAAATTACTTATAATTACCTAAATTGTATTAAGTGATAAAAATATAATATTATTATACTTCTAAACCATTCAAATTCATAATTTAACACTATAAATTATTTCGATTAAAAAAGTTGTTTTCAATTAAAATTTAGTATTTTTCACTATTCATTCAAATATGAATGTTATAAAAAAAGTACCAAAAATTTATCCAAAATAAATTTTTATGTCACAATTCTAAGTAGGAATTTAATTTCATTAAATTGAATATATAAAAGTGTCAAATATTTGTTTTAAAAAGTGTTTTCCATTAAAAGGTAGTAAATTCACATTTTTTAAAAAATACTTCTTTTATATGAAAAAAATAAATTTGTTCTTATATTATGTCTAAGAAACACATAATATAGATTCTAAAATTATATAGAGTATATAAAATTCAAAATTCAGTTAATACTATTCATAACCACTTTTTGAATGGCTAGTTTGTTAATCGTGGTGTGCTCGAACTCGGTGTTTCGTGTAGCACAAGCTATTAAATTACTTAAAGAAAATAACTTACTATGAAATCTTGGGGTGTTACACTACTAGAGGAAAAACAACAAGGTTTGAAAGTAAACTCTTTCTATAAACATAGATAGGTAGATTTTTTTTCCTAATATTTCCTCCATGTGTTTTTACCATGAGTTCTGGTTTCATTTCATGAGGTTGAGTTCCCAATTTTTCCAAAAAAAATCTCAGAAATAAAGAAATGTGTAGACCCCGAATCAAAAAACACATTTGAGAAAAATATAAAAACAATAAATTTACCTGATACCACCTCATTTGACGGCTCAACATCTTATGAATTGGTTGTAAAGGATTTTTACACACCCTTCTTCTTCCAATCTTGTTGATTTCCTGCCTGACTGACTAGCTTCGGACAAACATTAGGAAAATGACCCAATTCCTTATAGTTAGAGCATATCACCATCATCTTCTCATTATTTTTTGAATCATTTTCCTTACACTCATGAGACATGTGTCCAAACTTTCCACATTGGTATAATTTCATATAATTTACAAGGAATTCACCAGGATGCCTTTTACCACACTTTTCACAAGAAGGGAAATTGATTTTCTTACCTCCAGAATTCTTTGAATAATTCTTCCCCAATGTTTTCCAACCTGACCGCTTCTTATTCTTGTCATAAAGAGGAACATACATGTTAGAAAATTCCATTTCCACTTTTTCACCACAATGAAAAAGTTTATCATATCATTTAAACTTTTATGAAGCCAAAGATCTTCTTAGAAAAGGTTTCAAACCAGAGTAAAATCTATTAATTTTTCTATTAAAGTCCCAAGAAAAATCTGGTAAGTACCTGATCATTATTGTAAAATTAGATTCATATTATTCCACAAAATCAAAATCTTTCTACTTTAGTTCCAAAAATTGTTTCTCCATTCTGAGTCAAATAGTTTTATGAAAATATTTTTCCATAAAAAGACTCTTAAAATCATCCCATTCAAGTCTATCAAGATCATATATTTCTATCGTATTCTTAACCAGAGGCCACCATTGATTGAATTCATATTTTAAATGATAAATGGGTAGTATTTCCTTTTGACATTCTGAACATCCCATGATACCAAATATCTTTTCTAGAGCGTTGATCCATCCTTTAGCTATCACTGGATCTGTGGTTCCACTAAATGTTGGAGGATGATACCTCATAAAATGGTCCACAAAAGACATGTTTCTTCATGGTAGATCATGTTTCTATCTAGCATGGATACCACCATCATTTATTTCTTGAGTCAACTAAGCCATCTCTATCACAAACTGCTCGGTTATGATTCCCATAATTCCAAGCTGCACATTCAGATAGACATCAGCCTCTTGGGGCCTTCCTACTTTAGCTTCCCTATTTCTTCTATGAAAACCCTTTCTGAATAGACATATGTTAGATGAAGAAACATGTTAATTTTTAAATTCTATAATATTTTAATTTAACCATAGAGTAAAAAATCATTTATGGTATTTTCATAACATCATCCTAACCCATAAAGTTATCTAAACCATCCTCTGATACCAAATATAAATACACAGCCTTAAAAAGATACTTAATCTTGAATTTTAGTCAAGAACATACATTATTTCACATTTATGGTCTTTTCAAGTTTATATTTTTATATAATTAGTATGTCTTACGTACATAACATACCACATTCATACAAAGAGGGTACTACTAAAAATAGTACCCATTTTTTCAAAATATAAATCATTAAACTTAAAACATGATTTCCTTGAAAACACTCCATATAATTAATCAAGACTCAATTCTTTCTCTTACCCATCCTTATATCTTGTGAAAAACATTTTTAAATCTTGTGATGAGTATAAAACTTATTAAGTGATATAAAGAAAGAAATCCTTAGTCAAGTGATAACATAAAAACCAATAAAACTGATAATCATAAAAACTCAAATGCATAGAAACATCATGTAGTTTCCTTGGGACATATTTACCATATCACTCTTACATTCACCCTTGCATATTGAATAACCTTTTGGTCAACTTCAATCTCCGGAGTACCCAATGCATTGGAGATCTATAATGGGGCTCACCCATCATATCTTGAGCTATAATGGGCTCAACCCAACATATCTTTAGATATAATTGGGATAACCCATAATATATTGAGATATAATCAGATAAACCCAACATAAATAAATTACAAGGAACATATCAGGAATAAAATACTTTATAACTCATTTACACCCTTGAGAAAAACACATTCACATTTCAAAATTCCCTTTTTCGTAAAAATCACTCTTAGAACATAAACACTGCACAAAAGATAATGATATATTATTATTAAAAAATCATATAATTGAGACACTATGGTAATAAAACATCATGAAATTAGAATAGTACACTCATGTCATACAAAAAATAACAATCTATTTGGATTTCATAAAGGAGACATTTAAAAGGATTTTAAGAGAAAAGTCCTTTTCAAATACTATAAAATTGAAGAGAGAATTTATTAAATGATAATAATATGTATATATACTATAAATGAACTTAATACAAGATAATATAATCAAAACCCACCACACAGACAATTTTAATACCACATAAATAATGAAGTAGAAGGTTAACCCAAAGAATGGAAATTAGGTTAAGAATTCCCTTACTAAATTTTTTCATGGTATGGATGTACATGGGAGGGATTTATGAGATATAAATGGGGTATATCATAATTAAAATATAATAAGGTGAGTATGGGTGTGTGTGAAAACATAAACCATCATTAGGAATTAAAAATTAAAGAGCATAACATAGTGGATATTCTTGAATAAAATTGAGAAAGAGGGAATCCCTTACCTCGGGTTAGACTTCCCTCAAACATGTTTAAACCTTCTGTATGAAAGTTAAAATAGTGTTATTAATATTTTATAGAAACATATTCATGTTTATAACACCTTTAATGATCATTTTATAACATCATTCTACCCATTCATTAATAATATTTTGTTAATTCCATTGTTTTCACGTGCGTTCTTCACATGGTTTCCATGATCGGTTCATGATGGATATTCTTGTTGATTGGAAGTGAAAATCCAGAATTGGAATGGATTGGTATTTAAATATTTCTAGAACCATAAATTATACCTTTTATCATTTTTAATTATTATGTGAGTATGATTCATAAGTTAAAACATTAATGATATTTTTTAAGTCCATTTTGGTGATTCTTCGATCATAATGAACTCATTTTGTTTTAAAAATTAATAAAATGTGTAAAAAATGATTCCAGAACCTTATATAAGATATAATACATAAATTATAATCTTTTTCAACCATAAAAATGGTGTCATGACCAGACTTGAATTAATTAAGGGAAATTGAAATCACATCATCCACGATGTCGGTAAATCGACACATCATGGACGGTGTATTAATTTCTTGAATAAGTGGGAGAGAAGAAGAAGAAGTATAATGGTGAATCTTCCATAAACATTAATAAATACATAATATCCAATATACTGGATCATTGATACCTATTTTATAAGGGGATGTGAGAAAATAAGAGGAATTGAAAATAAAATGAAAAGAAAAGAAAGAACACAAAAGAGGATGATTACCTCTTGATCTATTCTCCTTGAGATCCTTCTTAAGGCCCTTGGTTTTGGCCTCTTGGTGAGACCAGTAGGTCTTGGACGTGGGAAAGGGTATTGGGAGGAGTATTGGGAAGATATTAGGTAAGTCTCGTGGCTTGATAGGTGTAGGAGGAAGAGGGGTGAGTGGGTGGTATTTATAGTAGAGGAGAGGAGAGGTTTTACATTATTTAAATCATTAGTTTAATATTTTTGCTCAAGACTATGAATAGTATTAATTCATGCGACCAAGAAAAGTAATAAGTTCATGTGAGTTAGAGATAAGTGTTTTTACATCCGTAGAACATCAACCATGACTCCATAAATCAAGTATTTAGCTTAATTTTTTAATTATCATATTTCACTATTCATCAAAAATTCAAGTATTTCAGAAAATTACCAAAAATTCACCCCAACCATTTTTCAATGTTTAAAATGAAAAAATGACCTCCATTTTATCAAAATAATTTTATAATTATAAGAAATGTAGTTTTTAAAAAAAAAATATTTTATTTGAAAAATAAAAATCTTAAAACATTTATTTACTTATTTCAAGATATGGGTATATCATAATTTTAATCAAATATTATATATATACTATCATTGGTGAGGTTACTATTCATAAGTTTATGTTACTATTCATAAGGGTAAAATTAATATTCATAAGGGTATGTTACTATGCACCAAAAATTAATTTGGTCTTATCAGACTCTAAATACCTTACTGATTGTAACCATGTATGTCCATTTTTCGAAATTCAAAACACAGGAGTGGGAAAATTAAGTTTAGTTCTAATTATAAATATATACTTAAAATAATGTTTCATGAATTTATATTTACTTTTAAAACCTTGGGGTGTTACACAAGTTGTTCTGTGCCTAACTTAGGGTAACCTACTACACAATAGTGGGCGTTATTGTGCACCTGTTTTGACACTACTAGGAGATATGATTTGGTAAATTCATAATCTCATTATGAACCATTATTAAGGGAACAAAAAAATGATCATAAGAAAACATGTAAGGAAATAGATCATAGATAACATAGATTAAATCCTATAAATTCATAAGTTAAGAAAATAAATGTAATTTATAAGTTATACCTTTAGTGTATTTGGATTCCCCTTTAAGTGTTTAATTTTTTAAAATAACCATCCCTAATTTTCCTTTTATTCTAGACAATGGCTGGTAATATGAGGAATTGGGTTAAAAATCAATGCGACAAGAAATGTGATGACTACCAAAATAAGATGCCCAATCCAATGGGAGCAGCAATCACAAAAATTGACATGATACCCTCTAGCTAACTTGGGTTTTGAATAGAACCCTAGATCAGGATGAGCGCCCAAACCCCTAAGAGAGAACAAGATACAATTGACATCTCTATGATACAAAGGATTCCTACATTCAATGGTTAATCTGACCTATTAATCATATAATTATGGATCAACTCCATTAAAAATATATTCTCCATCCTTTAATGTTTTAAAAAGGAGATGTATTTTCTATCTGGTTATCATATATAGAGAGAATTTGATTAGTGGTGTACATTGATAAAAAATACGAATCCTGGGGAAGAGATTGAAGCGATCCAGTGGAAGGAATTCCAAAAAAATAGATAAATATATTCCCCATTCTATCCATATTAAAATGGAAATGTATTTACTTACACTCAAGAAAAAATATGATAAATCTATTGGGGCGTACAAAGAAGACTTCACAAGACTTACACAATATGCCTCTAGTTTTTTCATCACCTCTGAATGCAAGGTTAACCACTTCTTTGGTGAGCTAAAACCTAGTCTACGAAAATCCTTGATGATCTATGACTTTGATATCTAAGAAGAAATTTTCTGATGTGACCTCAAAGTTGAGATAGAGATCAGAAAATCTCAATAGTATCATAAGTATAAGAAGTGTAAAGTTATTTTTTATTCTAGTGGTCTGATGGAGAAATATAACGGTGATAATAAATTACAACATCTAACTTTTCAAGGTTGTGTGAATAAGAACCCCAGAAATTTCCTAAAGGGAATGAGTAAATATTTTAGGTTTGGGAAGGAAGGACACCTAGCTAGAAATTTTTTACAGTAAAAATGCACAAATGCGATAGAGGAAAATAATTCTCTAGTAAACCCTTAGAACACTATCTATTGCTTCAATTACATGAAACCAGGGAACTTTACAAATCAATTCCCTAATCTAATGGTTTTCAAAGGAAACCAACAACCTTTAAAGAATCAAGGGTGAGGTTTTTCTATCACTACCACCGAAGTGAGTCTCAAAAATGAAGTGGTGACATGTACGCTAGTTATTCATTCAAGAATATTGAATTTAATTTTTTATTCTAGTTCTACGCATTCCATCATATCACTAAAGTTTAGTAGAACTATCCAAACACCACCACAAATCATGAAAGTAGAGATGTGATTGAAAATAAAAAATGGGGCCATTATTGAATCCCAAGTATATAACACCTCCCCTATCAAAATTTATGGCATGAACTTCCCAGTGAACCTTTTCATACATCCCTTGGTAGAATTTGATGCAATTTTGGTCATGGATTGTCTTTCCCTATATAGATAAAACATAAATTTTTGTGATAAGTAAATCACTCTCTATTTGGAGAATAAACCCCCAATTATGTACAAGTTCAAGGAGGAGGATGAATCTTCTTTAACACCATCATCTCAAGCATGGATATTATTTACCTATGAGCAATCATATCAAGCTCAAATGATTCAATATAAGGAAAGTATCATCCCCAGATACATGCCCATTGTGAGGGAATATGCCGATGTGTTTCCCAAGGAATCTCCTAGACTTCCTCCTAGATGAGAGGTTGAATTTTTAATAGATATTATATATGGGGTGTTTCCAATATACAAGACTTTGTATATGATGGCTATTTTGGAACTTGGGGAACTGAAGAAAAACCTACAATATAATTTGGATAAAGGATTCATATTCTCAAGTGATTCACCATGGGGTGCACCAGTCCTCTTCATCGGGAACAAGGATTGGTCAATGAACCTTTTCATTGATTATCATGATCTTAAAAATATCACAATAAAGAAAAAGTATTATTTTCCATGTATTGATTACTTTTTTGATCAGTTATGTGAAGCACAATACTGATCCAAGTTGGATCTTTGGTCAGTATATTATCAATTAAGGGTGAAGTGGGAAGATATCCACAAGACTACTTTTCGTATAAGGTATGGGAACTATGAGTTCATATTGATGCTATTATAACTCACTAATGATCTAAAAATCTCCATAGATTTGATGAATAGTGTCTTTAGAGATTACCTCAAAAAATTGTGTTAGTATTTATAGATGGTATTCTAATATACTCCAAAAACAAGGAGGACCATGAGAAGCATTTGGACACTATGATAAAAACCTTAAGAAAGGAGAAGCTTTATTCCAAGTACAGTAAGTATGAGTTCTAGTTGAAGGAAGTATCATTCTTGGGGAATATCATGACAAGCAATGGGATATCTGTGGATCCTTAAAAGACAAAATCAATCAAAGGATAGTCGAGGTCAACTTCTGTGATGGATATCTGTAGTTTCCTTAGGTTATCTATGTATTATCACCACTTTTTGAGAAATTTATCACAATTGTCAAACCCTATTACCAAGATAAATTGGAAGGGAGTCAATTTTTCTTGGAATGATGAATTTTAAGATACCTTTAATAATTTTAAAAGGAGTATTATCACTTCTCTTGTTCTCATACTACCCATAAGTGGAGAACCTTTCATGGTATTCAGAAATTATTTAAATATGGGATTAGGTTGTGTGTTGATGTAAAATGAAAATTTTGTTGACTGCACCTCAAGGTAGTTGAAAATTTATGAGAAAAAATATCCCACGCATGATCTATAGTTGGAAGCAGTGATCTTCTCTTTGAAAATTTAGCAGCATTATCTCTTTGGAGAGAAGTTTGAAATATATATGGATCAAAAAAGTCTTAGTATATATTCACATATAAATATCTCAATATCCACCAATGAATATGGTTAGATATCATCAAGGATTATGTATGCTCAATCCACAACCATCCTAGGAAATTGAACAAAGTGGAGTATTATCTATGTTGAAAGGATCCAAAAATTATATCATCTACTAAAATTGAGAAGAATATGATATTATTATATTTGAAAAGCATGTAAAAGGTAATTATAAAGGAATGAACATTTTAAATCCTTTCACAAATGATTTTTCAACTATCTCTTCTTAAAAGGTTAAAGGATTCTCAAAAAGATAATGTGAGATTTCAGAAGAAAGTTGAAACTATAAGAATAGGGAAATACTTGGAGTTTAATGTTAATGAAGAATGAATTTTAAGATTTGGGTCAAGGATAAGTGTTATATAAAATATTGATTTAAATAAGGAACTAGTGGATGATTCACATTGTTCAACTTTCTCCATTCACCCAGGAAACATAAAGATGTATCGAGATCTCTAAGAGAACTATTAGTGGGATAACATGAAGATGGAGATCACTGATTATACATCAAAGTGCCTTCTATTTTAGTAAGTTAAGGCTAAAAATAAGAAGTCTAATTGGATGATGAAACCATTACCCATACCAACATGGAAATGGGAAAACATCGCCATGTATTTTTTCAATGGAATTCCAAATACATCCAAAGTAAATAATTCTATCTAGGTTGTTTTGGATTTTATTACAAAGATTTCACACTTAATTTTGATTCAAGAGGATTTCTCACTTGATCAAATAGAATGGAATATATATTAAAGAATTTGTAATTCTGTATGGAGTACCACTATCAATTGTGTCCGATCGAGATCCAAGATTCACCTCTAAATTTTGGAAAAGTCTCTAGAATTATCTAAACACTGAACTGAATTTTAGTATGTATTATCACCCTCAAAATAATGGCCAATTTGAGTAGACTATCCAAACACTTGAGTACATGTTGAGATCATGATAAATTGAATTCAAAGGAGGATGGGACCAACATCTTCCTCTGGTCGAGTTCTCTTACAACAATATTTTCCACTCGAGCATCCAAATAGCTCCCTATAAATCCCTCTATGGGAAGAGTTAAAGAAAATTGGAATGCTGGGATTAATTTGGGGAATGAAAATTTCTAGTTCCTAAAATGGTTGAGAAAATGGAGGAAAAGGTTAAGATCATTAAGTAGAACATCAAGGATTCCTATAGTTTACAAAAGATATATGTTGACAATCATCAACGTGACCTAGATTTTGATATTAGAGATATGGTATTATTATACATATATCAATAGAATAGAGCGATGAGTTTTGGGAATAAGGGAAATATTAGTTCAAGTTACACCATCCCTTTTGAGATCCTTGATTGCATCAGAGAAATAGTCTATTAACTAGCACTTTCGCCAAACTTGTATCAAGTACATGATTTATTCTATATATCCTTCTTGATAAAGTACATACTAGACCCATCACATGTACTCAATCCAGATATGGACCATTCCCATGATGAGAAGCTTGTGAAAATATTAGATTGTAGAGAAACTGTCCTATGAAATAAGACACTTCCTATGGTCAAAGTGTTGTGGAGAAAACACAAGTTTGAAGAAGCAACATGGGAACTGGAGAAATTGATGAAGAAGAATTACCCTCATCTATTTTATTGTGGGAAAATAAAATTTTGTGGTTGAAATTTCTAAAGGGGGGAATATTATAACGACCCTAACTGTTATGAATAAAATTCCCCATTTTTATTTAATTAAATGTCTTATGGTTAAACACATGCACTTATTTTTTTATTATATCCAACTGGATTTTAATGACCATTAGGTATATTTATTGTTGATAATATATTTGTTTAATAGTTATCACAATATTGGTATAAATATAGGGTTTTAACAAATCCAATTTTCATAGACAAAGGAAGTGATGGCATCAACTAGTAGGATCATACCCTATAAAGACCGTTTATCAAAGAATCTGAGGGAGAGAGAATTTTTGGGATTTACCTTAGACCAATCCGAATCTGATATCCAATAACTTAAGCATGAATGAAAATTTTTACGAGAGAAGTTCAAGCTCATCAAGATCACAGCCCAAACTATGTTCGTTGAATGGCCCCATGAAAGCCCTGCTATTACGCACCATACTCTTAGGGAGTTTGATATTCTATTAAAGGTATATGTATCAAGACCATATCAATAGAAATATGTAAAATATTTTTTATATAATAAATAATATATTTTCATCCTATTATTATTAGTTTATAAATGATTTTTATTTTGATTCAATAAAACACAAATAGTGTTTTTGGTTAATATTCAAATTCAATTAGGATATCTATTTTTATTAATTAATGGATTTTTTGAAATAAATAAAATTTTAATAAAATATTATTATTAAATAATTTTTATTAAATATAAATTATCTTATAATTTTTTTGAAGTCAAATGTAATTTTTAAGGGTTGAAAAAAATGTTACTGTAAAAAACCTACCATTTTATATAAATGTAGGTTTTTATTCTAAAAGTAAAAATTCACATATTTAGAAAATTATTTTGGTAAAATGGATATTATTTTTGGAATCAAGATGTTGAAATTATCTAATGGTTAATTTTTCATAATTTTCTGAGACAGTCAATTTTTTGTGTAAAAATTAAATACCATAAAAATATAATTTGTGTTTTATAACATCAAAATGACCCAAAAGTAATTTAATAAGTAATATAAATGGGATCCATGACCAAATATATTTTTCTATTTAAAATAATTTTATTTTAAGTTTATTTTATTTTCTTTAAATCCATTATGAATCCTCCAAATTGATAATATATTTTAAATTTTAAAATCATTTCTTTAAGAGTGTGACTCACCTCCACATCACCAATGGTAATATTTTAATAATTTTGAACTTTTTCCTTATAAAATAATTTAAACTAATCCAATTTTTCAGAAACAATGGGAAAAAATTATGGGATAGTTTTTGGTTTTGAATGTTTTATTATGTAGTGTCCAAAACAAAAGTAATAAAGAAATCCCCCTCTTTTCCTATATAAACCCATCCAAGATCGCATTTATCTTCACTAAAACTCCTTGGAGAACATCCACACTCTAGAATCCACTCCCTAGAGTCCTCCCAATTATCCCCCAATCTCTCAAGAATCCACTCCCAAGCCTTTGGAGTCACACGTTCAAGTAAGAAACCTTCCTCTTCTCCTTTCAAATTCAAGAAACTTATTTAAAATTAGTTCTTATAATTTCCTATGGTTATATTTTCATTAATTTATAATCATCCCCTTACATTAAATTTCATGTTATTTGAATTAGGGATCATTTATCCTCCTCTATTTTTACCCTTAACTAAGTCGTTACTATGCCAAAATTCCATAAGGGATCCTCACCTTATCTTCTTTGTTCAAATTTCTTTATGAACTTATGAATTTTATTTCCATTTACTAATGTTAGGAAATGAATTTACATGTACAAATTAATACCCATTTTATGTTTAAATTATGAGATACCCATTTAACTCTCATCAACTATTTTTATGATTTTTTATGTAACGTTGTTATGTTGACAAAATTTCACCATAATTTTCCATTCCAAAACAATTCTGTAGTGAATACCATACCCATTTTTATATCAAGGGTATTAAAATTTACACACATGTACTTATTTATTGGGGACTTAAATATATGTATTCGAAACTCCTTAATAGTGTAATAAATTATGATAATGAATTAATCCAAATAGTAGATCTATGAGGCACACTTAAGCATGAGAATGAAATTATTAAGATGGGTGCGCCCAGATAGTGCTCCAACACATTGGGTAATGTTTAGTATCATGATAAGTAATGTTGGGATAGGGGTGTACATGATTCATTTATGGTAATTTTTCTACCCTAATGTCTTGGAATATTTTTCCTTGAATTTTTTTTGTGATTAATTGTTTTAATTTTTTTCCACATTTCCTGTGTTTTGATTATCATGTTATATCATGCCTTATTATTCATGTTCCTTTTTTCCCATTGATATTTATATTATCTAACATGTGTTATCTTCTTTATGGTATGACTTGTTTAATACCTTACTAGAATTTATAGATCACCCCTTTATTATGATTCTCCCGAGGATATCCTATGTAGTTTTAAGTACGATGGAATATTATGAACCTTTTAAAGAGGTTTTCAATAAAGATGATGTATTTCATGTTTTAAGAAGTTATGTAATGTGCATAATTCCCAGTGACAATATACTTCTCAATATTTTGGGTTGTATTAAGTTTAATTTTATGTAACAAAACATGTATTAATGTGAAATAAATATAGGGTTTGTTATAGGAAGTGTACCTTTTGAGGTAGGGATCATCATATTATTCAGAGTTTTCCCTAACCTTGTGGTAATCATGAATGGGGAAAATCCTTTGAAAAACTTCCAAATCCTGATCTTGAACCTTTTTAAAATTCATTTTATCACTCGAGGAACCTCCTATGACTTTATCCATATCTAAAAACATTTAATTAGGGTTCTACAACTCTTGGAATTCCAATTTAAATCTCATTTCTAAAAATAACCCATATTCTAGAAATTAATAAAATACAAATTATCTCTAAATTTTGCAACTCATAAAGGAAATGGGTTTTCTAATATCCTCATCATAAAAATTATCATCCTTAATAATTACTGATGGTTCCCTAATCATATAAACTTATCCCAGTTGTCAATTCATGCACAATTCAGCACATTCTGTCCCTTAATGTTGAACAAGCTTCCATGATGAAAATCCAAAAATGAGGTGTGTTATCCATCAAAACCCAAGTCACCTAATTATCTCCATAATAAAAAATCTAATACATTTATTAACCTCACCTATTATCCTGAGATATTATTGTGTCATCAACTGATTTACCATTAGTATTAAGGTTTCCCCTATCGTAAGTCTCAACTCATTAAGCTGATTTATAGCCATGGTGCTCCCCACTATAGAAATTTACAATTAAAGAATGTTCTTGAAATTTCATTGTTCTTATCGGTGTGGCTTCAATATAATCACATTCAATAATATAAGAAATCACCAATAAATCCTCCTTTGGTTGAAATTTCAAAAAAACACTCAATTGTATCCACCAACATGTTATCTCATCTTCTGAACACGATGCCTTAAATACCAAAGGAGTCACATGATATCCGAAATATCCACACTAAATTTTGAGCCTAATATTTAATGAAATTCCATGCTTGGATGACCAACCACTCACACCAATCATCATGATCTCACTCTGAGCATCGGCACATCATCAATCTGATACACCCTTATATCACACCCAAAAAACTCAGTCCCGATGCCTATGCACATATTCCAACCAATATCATATCCAAAATACACATTTGTTATTCACCAAAAAACTAGATAAAATTCAATCTACATGCACACCGACTTCCAAATTCCACCTCAGTCATCCAACTAACAGTCTCATCACACCTATAAACACAACAAAACATTAACTTGTACCAATATAAATTTGGTGACATATAATATATATATTGGTAAAAATGTAAAATTCTAATAGATATTTTTTTATATTAAATTTAAATATCAACATTTATTTTTACCAACCTGTGTATTTTTTGTTATGAATTTGTTAATGCAAAAAACACATTACTAATAATTAAATTTTTTAATTTATCATATTAATACTGATAGATATTATAACAAAAAACTTAATCTATTATGTTTAATCATTATTACCTACAATTTTCTTCAACATATAAATTTATATCTATTATTTATTTAATACAAAAAAATAATCTAAAAAAGTTTTGTAATTGTTAGTTAATCGTTTATTAAAAAAAGTATATTATTATTAAAAAAAATAAAGATTCTTATAAGACTAATTTCTAATTTAATAATATAAAATCATGTTTTTATTAAGTAGAAAATATTGAAAATATTTCGAGCAAAATTAAAAATTTAATCAAATATATATTATATTTTAAATACAATTTAAATCATATTTTAAGTACATTCTATTTGGGATGAAATGTGTTACCCAAGTTAAATAAATCAAAATAATAGAATGGAAAAAATAAATAAATATCTAAAAATAAAACTTTTTTTTAGATTAAATAATTTATCCTTTAAAAAATGAAAAACACAGTCCCTCCCTTTCCTCTCATTTTCCCCCACACCTCTCATCTCCCCACATATTTACCACCTGCTTCCCCCCAAACTGAAAATCTCTCTTATAGACCTGGTTAATTATTGACACCCATACCTAAAAACACACCACCCTTGATTACTTAACATTCACTACACCCACCACCCACCAATTATCAATTACTTTTTTCCAATTTTAAATAAAATATTAGGTTTGGGGAGTAGCATGGATATAAACCCATTTTTCATTCAATTAGTCAATTATTGGTCCTTTTATTAGGTATAAACTTTTTTATTTAATTTTTAATCCCTTTAATTCATGTTTATCCAGTGTTTAAATTGAATAAAAGTTATGGATTTAGTGTATGATATGATTTTTCTAGTTTTTTTGTTGTTTTTTTATTGTGATTTTAGGTTGCTAATTGAATGTTACTCTAGATCCACTCCAGTTATTTGAGTTAGGCGTACTTATTAATTTTATTTTTATACTATTCCATTTTTTAGTTTTCATTAAAATATATCATTTAAATAGAAAAAAAAATCAGGTACATAATTAGATTCATAAAATTTTATATTAATATGTCCTAGTTTTTATTTTATTGTTGAGGCCTTGTTTCATTTATATTATCAAACTAGGGGTAAAAATATAGCTAAATGGATAGATAATTTGATATATGGCCAACTACAATACTTTATTCCATTATTATCATTACTATTTTCAAATTCAAATAATAAATTACTCAAAAGTTATTAAATTTAAACATAAATAACATATAAATCAAGTATGTAAGTGAAAACAGATCAAACCATCCCACTATGAAAGTTGTATACATGAATTCATATGCATCTTAAAAAAACAATCATCACCTAATAATTTTTTATTTCTAAAGCCTTTTCCCATGATTGGTTCATAGGCCCCTTATTTTCTTATCATGATAAAATTTTATTCCAAAATTATGTTTAAATGAATTATGAAGATGATATTAATCACCAAAATTAATACCATAATCCCATGTTTTCTCTTCAAAAGAATCAACATTTCTAGTGTCGAATAATGCAACATGATAATAATGACTAAGGGGGGTATCAATTGCAACCATAACTTGGATAAAGTTTTCATAAGTTAATATATGGTTCAAAATTTTCATAATATTACCATATTATATTGAATCCAAACTAAGTTCATTTTCATCCTTTAAAAATTATTTTGAACCCCAGTCAACATTGAGTTGGAAAGGGTATGTATACCTTACTCAAATTTATAGTAAATATCACTTATAAAAATCATTATTTTATAAATTTATCTAATATAATCACAAAAAAATGAACCTTGGGGTACTCCCTCAAGTTTATAGACACACTATCCCTTTAATTAGTGAATAAAACCTAAAAATTTCATATGTTTCCTCTTTACATGACTCTACTTTCATATTTCCTGTTGTGGACACATATTCTCATAAATTGTTTGATAAATTTTATAATTATGTGTCCCATACATGTTCCTAAAAAAATTTCATCATGGGACCTCTCCAATAGGTATTTTTTACAATAGAATTAGTGATACTTTTCAGGTCTTTGACTCATGGAAATATAATCTCTTAAGAATTGTTCTCTTAACAAAACTTATTGAGTATAAGAAAACTCTTTTCACATTTTACATACACATGAACAAGGAATTATAAATGAAATAAATTCACCTATAAAAATTAGAAAATAATATTTATTATTAACCCATGTTGATGATAAAGGTAAATAATAATTTTTTTATACTTTATTTCATGGGATGTAAAAAATATTTTAGCTATGCGCGCAGAACCAATTTCATCTACTAATAAAAATTCAATATTTTTGGAACCCTTTGGTGTGTCACTATTCTTATTAAAGGGACTATTTTCATTTAAATATAATATTTGTTTTTGATAAGAAACTGAACTAGGTGAGTTTGATATTCTATTAGGCTTCACTTCTGTTAACTTTGGATGCATTTTAGAATCCCCAAGATATAGAATTGTTTATATTGTTTTAATGTTATGATATATCTTCTAAGAATAAATTTTCACATCATATAAATTATTAATATGTCTTGATTTATACAAAATTAATTTACTATGGTCATATTTATCTTTAGAACAAAATTTTTTGGAGGTGGGATTGGAACCAAACATCCCTATAACATATAGTTTTCTTGTTTCAACTCTCTCTTATTCCATATAATCAAAAATAGCATATGAAAGTGTCTGATAATTATCCTTCTCAATAATTTCTTAGTTATATTAATAAAATAATAAATATTCCTTTAATAAATAGGTTTTAACTCTATCATGAACATGTAAGTCTCTATTTATATGAAATTCATTGTCAAATTTTTAATTAGGCATCATTTTAAATCAATAGAGTTGTTACTAAAGAAACAAATTTGATACTAGAAAACTATCTATTTCTTTTACTTCTATTCCCAAGAAACAATATTTCACCAAAAAAATTGAAACCACTAGATAGCCTATAAAATAGTCTGATTTGATGCATAAATCAAAATATATATAGAGAAAAGGTGAATAATAACTACTTGTTATTTTTTATTATAATATCTACAAGTCATTATATTCATTTATCAGTCCTCTATTTAGAACTCAAGAATAAATGTTTTCCAAGGACATAGATTTCCCATTTAATGGGAGGTAGGTTTATATAAAACCTACTATTTAATCATCTATATTATTTATTTTTTACATTAACCTTATACCTTGAACTCACATATTTTTTATTCTGATTTTTCTATTATGGATGGTTATACTATATATAAATTCTCAAATGTTAGATCTCATGAGTTGATTATATCATGTATCACTTATAATGAGTTTACTAAAAAATTATATATGTTATTTTTATTCCTAATGAATAAAATTAAAATATAAATAAAAATAACTTAATTAAGATATAAAAAATTACTTATTCAATAAGAAATTTTGAAATTCCTTTATATATGCACATATAAAAACTGATAAGTGATATAATCATTTTTCATTAAGTTTATTAAAAAAATATTTATTTATAATATCTTATTATAAGTGATGAATGTTATAAGCATTTTTCATTCAGTATTTTCAAATATATCCTTACACTTATAAGAAATTGGATGAGATAAATGCTTTTAAAATTACTAATTTCTTATAAGTAGATTTCAAAAGTGAAACAATGGAAAAATTGGATGATGATAACTGCTTCTAAAATTACTAATCTTTTTAACATAGGTTAAGTTCTTCGAGGTTTTAAGATAATTCCATCAAAAAACCAAGAATTGGAAATTTACATTGAATTACTCATTAGTCACTTGTAACATCAATGGGAAATTAAAACCAAAAAATATGGAGTGTGTTCTATCCAATTTATGGGTAATACGATTGTTATTTTTATAGGATGTCTTATTATTAAAAAAGTTATATAGTTTAACATTTTAATTTTTTATAGTCATCTCCTATAATGATATTTAACCCCTCATAAAGATAAGGTTACTTAGAAATAATTCTAGATTTGAACCTGAGTGATGATGATATAGTCATATTATTACATTTCTTATTATGTTCCATGTATAATATTCTTATCAAAGACCCAGACACTAAAATTATTTCCCCTAATACACTTTGAATTTAGTTCAAATTCTACTAGTAAAATGAAAATAATAATTTTATGTACATGGAAAACATTTATGGTTTTATTAATCATCTTTTTAATGTTTTTTGTGATGATAACAATGATATGGGAATAATGGTGTTTTTACTTGTACTTTTACTTATAGATTTAGATGACAATAATAATGTTATCAAATATGTTGATAAGGACATATAGTATTCTATTTTGTTATATGAGACTCACATACTCTTAACACATTTATTCCTTGATAATGTGTATAATTAAAAGATTATGGATGTTTCCTCATCAACATCTAGTTATGGAGTGTTTCGAATATTCATGACCCACATGGTTAAGGTAATTTATTAATGCCTTATTGTTGTTTTAGGGTTATCACATCTTATTAACACATTTATTGCTGTTTTTTTAGTGTGTTCATAGAAATTCCTTGATCATAATCCTACCAAAATAATTATGAATTTTCCAAACATGGGACTCTTTCACTAACTGGTCTTTTTATTAGCGATATAGAGTGAATTTGAAGCTATTATATATGTGGGAAAGGTGATGAATCCCCCCCCCCCCACTTTTCTTTTGATTTCCACTAATATTTTCTAAATATGAAAACATATTATATTATCTATTACTATATTTTGTAATGATGTGTCAATGAACTTAGATATTTTAATATATACTATAAATTTAGTGCGAAGATTATATTAAGTTTATTTCTATAATGGAAAAAACCTCATGTCTCTTCCAAATATTTTGTGTTAGTATTTTTAATATTACCCCTTTTAAAGTTTAATTTGGGGTTTTTATACATGGAAGAAATGTGGTGAATTTCCATAATAGTGATTAATTATAGTGTTTTTCTTCTAATTTTTTATGTGATATTTTTAAATAAAGTGCATTTGTTTTTAAAAAATATACTGATCATTATTTATTTTTTCAATCTACTTAGTCTCTATTTGAGAACACTTTTTGGATTTTTTTTAAACTTATTAATTTTAATAAAAAATTATAATATTATTCACTTATTGGTGTCTATGGTCATTGGAAGAGAATGTGGGATAAATATGCATTCTTTTACATACAAAAACAATGTCATGTTGATGTGTGTCATCAAAATACTTGTGTTCAAGTGTGTAATCAATATCCTTTCTCTCAGGTGTTCCTTAAATTTTGTGTCCAATAAATTTAATTTCCCCCTTTCTCCCCTCATTTATAGGTTTTTAAATATTAATTTTTTAGATTTATTACTTGAGGATCCTAGGGAGTATATTTATACTAGAAAAAATGATATAATATTTCTTATTATATTGAATAATGCAACACTCATTTTGAGTGTGTATATTATGAGTAAAGTGTGGGCACAAAGAAGATGTTTCTCACCCTTTTCCAGTCCATGTTAAATTATATGCCTTCTTTAGTACGAGAGAGAAGTGGAAGATAATTTCTTAGTCACCTCTTTGATGTTTTGTAACATCCACTTCTAGACCACACAAGATAATCAAATGTTCTATCCTAGGCACGACAACTTCTTATCCTTATTTTCCAATCTATTTTTTCTCCTATTTTCTATAACCATTTTCCACAATGTTTTATATTTTAAAAACTATTTCTTGAATAGTTTTTATATAATTAATGGTTTCAGGTTTCTAAATTCAATAAAAATAAGAAATTATTCTATCATGTAGAGGTAGATTTATTTATTTATCTAGACAATATTAAATATTATTATATTGTTTTTTATAGGTTTTTTTATTCACTATTATAGATTTAAGTGCATATCTTAATGATATCTTGTAAAAAAATTGAAACAAGTGATCATATCAGTATAGATTCTCTTTAGTCCTAGACATCATTGTCCATGAAAGAATATGACACAATTTATTTATAGTTTTAAATAACTCCTATGTGAAAGAAAAAATCCCTCATTTTCGAAAAATTAAGAGTATCGTAATGATATAAATATGAATAAATGTATATATGAATCTTGTATCAAGTAAATTGTTCTGTTTGAGAGGTGTAGATTCATTTATGGATGATTTTTTTTAATACTAAATCTATGAGTTATTTTTTCATTTATAAATCCTTAATAGTTTCAAATGTGTAGGGGTGTGAATTTCTTTTTAATTAAAAATTGTATATATATACTTTTATTTATTAATAATCTTAAAGGTAACTTATCATATTTGGAATTTTTGGACCTTTTTTCATGGACATGGTTTGAAGATGTGAAACAATATAGTGGTAAGAATATATTGAAAAATATTAAAATGAGAACATCATATTGAAAAGGTATCTAAAAATTATTTTTTTATGCCATGTTATTATTAGTTATCACATGATATTTATGTTATGATGAATATTTTTAATTCCTTATTTATATGACATGTTTTTTCATTTATAATTTCATATTTTGAGTTTCTATTGACTTCCTATGATTTTTTGAGTAGATTTTAATGAGTATTTCTAGAGAATGGTTATTCTTCTAAAATTATTGAAAATACTTTGGTTCTTGAGAATTGCTATCAATAGACACTCTAGAGGATTTTGGTTAATAAAAATGTTAGAGGATTAAGGAATTCCCTTTTCATGGGGGTGGGTTGGGTGGATCCATGGGTTGGTTTGTATGTTTTTTATAATCATTCTATATTATTAATTATCCTTAATGGTGTATTGATTTAATTTGTGTTAAATTCCATTATTAATATAATGAATCTTTTTCCTATGTTTGAATATGTGTAAAAATCTCCTCCATTTTAATAATTACTATAGGTATATCATATATGATAAGTTAATAAATATAATATAAAATTTTACTAGAAATAAAAATATATAATTTTAATTTATAAATAATTTATAAATAGATATTAAATATTGTTAATATTATTACCAAAAGAAAAAAAAATTATGAATGTGTTGCTAAACATTTTAACTGACATATAATTATATGTTGTTAATTTTATAATTTTATTAGAAGTATTTTATCTATGTAAATATTTTTTAGAAATAAATTATTTACAAATTATTTAGTTATAGGGTTATATCTATTGGTAAAATGATTTCCTAAAATAAAATGCACTTTTACCAATGGATATGTCCCAGTTAGAAAATGTTAAATATTCTATAGTGGACCCTACTGACATGAGGGTCATACCTCCATAGTGTAACAGCCCGAGATTTTATGAAAAATATTCTTTTTTATTTCACTAATGTCTTATGTTGTACGCTACACCAAAAGGAGCTTGCACAACACGCATCCTTGACTTGCCTTGCATTACACGCAATCACGACCTTCCTCGATAGCGTGTGTAATAGCAATACCGAGTTTCACTAAACAACGATATGCTATTAAAATATTATTAAAACTAGCCGTTATGAATAGTAATAACCACTTTTTAAAACTCTGTAAATCTTATTTTTCAAAATGAACTTCATTTTTGGATTCGGAGTATCGAATTTAGCCTAAGGTGAAATTTTGGTACTTTTCGGATAACTTTCATATTCTGATGAATAGTGAAAATTACTAAATTATAATTAAAAACAATTTTTTTAATCGAAATAATTAATAGTGATAAATTATTAATTTGAGTTATTTTAAAGTATATTTAGAATATATTTTTACAATTTAATACAATGTTGGTCATTGGATGTAATTTCACATTTAAACCAGACATAATCAAGTGTCAATCTTTTGATAGATATTGTTTCTTAAAAACACGCTATTTGTTTTAACAGCGGGATTTAATTATAAAATTAATTAATGCAAATTCTATTATATGAATTTGGTAAAATAGACTTCATTTTTGAATTCGGAATATGAAATATAGCTTAGGATGAAATTTTGGCATTGTTCTGAAAAACATCAATTTTTGATGAATAGTGAAACTACTAAGTGGTAGTTAAAAAAATTAATTTCTTCATAAATCTTAATTTTACCGCTTCTGTGAATGGAATTTCAAAAATCCGAGAGACACGGTTGATGTCAGTAAGTAAAATGTGGTTCAATGAGATGAAAATAATTTTTGGTGAATAGTAACTTTTTACTTTTTTTTACCACGGTTAATAGTAAATAGGGTAACTAAGGGTAAATATGATATTACTATTACCCTAACACATGTCCTAATTCTATTGGATAAGTGTAATTCGACCAAAAACAACCTTATGAATATAATATGACCATTTAGGTCCACTTGGATTAGATTATGACATTTAATATTATATTATTTAATGAATAGTTAAAATAGTTAAAATCAAAGTTTAATAACTAAAACATTTTTAATATGGGGTTATACATAAGATAAATTCGACTATAAATATTTATTAGAAAGCTAAAAAGATTTCCTACATAATGATATTTTATTTATAATTTTTAGACATTAAATAAATTAATTTATTTATGACACAACGATGATGCAGTAATTACCCTTTTAAGGAAATATTAACATAATTGATGTTATAAATGCTCAAATGAATGTAATTTGAGACTTTTTATGACTTAAACTAATTTTCTAGGTTACTATGATATATTAGTGTTGATTTAATCAACTTGGTTCGAACATATAATTCTGTTATGACTTTAAAAAAAATCATATATCAAATAGTGTCAAAATTGACACAAAATAGTTTTTAAATCAAATATTATATTATTAATTGTTATTTTATTCCTAAAAATCTAGGGTTCGGCCAAATGACTTAGATAAGGATATATGTATTAATAATAAACAATTTGGGGTTCTTTTGGCATGTTATAGTAAGTGTATTAACCATATAGTGAAAGGAAACAAAAAGACACGGTAAAAGTTAAATTATTTAACTTAGAGTTAAATCTAATTGATAAGGTTAAAATAATACCCTAAACTTGTCTAAATTCTATTGGATGAGAGGATTTCGACCCATCCCCACCTTAGCCTCGAAATAAATCAATTTTGAGCTAATTAAAACCGAACTTGACTTTATAATAAAATAATATTTTGAGATATTCCTAAGGTGCCCCTCTCCTCCCTTATAAAAGGACACCTCCTCCCCCTTCCTCCTCACACCAATTTGAGCACTCAAGCTCGGCCAACCTCTACCAAAATCCCTTCTCCACTTCCCTAGAATAATCCTAGAGGTCCTGGTCTTCTTCAAAGACCAATCATAGTTCCCTAAGTGGAGGATTCAAAGAAGCGTTCCAAAGAAGAGGTAATATCCATTACCGATCTTTTCAATTTCTTTCTTCTTCAACTTCATCTTCTTTAGTTGTTTCATAACAAAGTAATAACATCAGTATCACTCATATACTGATATGTTATTTTAAGTATGAAACAACCCTATTTCACCATCTATCCATCCTATGGAAAAAGAAATCACCACGCGTGCGTACGTACGGAATACCATCTCCACGCCGTGGTGTAATCTATTTTCCACCACCACCTTACATGGATGGGTATAATGGTGTAAAGAATAAATATACATAGTTATTACAACATCATATTTATTCTGATATATTGTATAAACCACTCCAATTCAATTCAATATTTATGGAAATGATATCATCGCTCGTGCGTACGTACGGACTACCGTCTCCACGACGCGATGAGATTCATTCTCCATGTTAACCATTTAAGAATGATTATAAAGTATATATAAAAATAATAATGAAATATATGACATTATAAAGCTACTGGATTTATTTATATATATATATGTATATGTATGTCATCTACTTACTTCCATTCAAGACAATAAGGAAAGGAAAACAACGTTCATGCGTACGTACGGACTACCGTCTCCATGAACGGTGTTTTTCATTTCATTTATATATCTATTATATATATATATATACTGAATATATATGATATATAAATCATATTTTATATTCTCGAATTAAGTAAATCATGATATAAGTAATAATAATGTCAATAACAACAAGTCAAAACACCTACGATAGAAGAAACGATTTTACCCAAAACGCTTCTTTAACATGGAATTTACAAAAGAACGGGTAATATAATGTCATAAGTGAACCATATATGATATCATAACAATGAATATGATTCTTTAATAAGTCAATGACATTATTTAAACCATTATACAGGAGCTTCGGACACGTACAAAGCAAATCGGACCTAAGGTAAGGGAAATATCAGAATCTCATTTTTATCCGAGATTGTTTATTCGTAAGTATTTACTGGGGTGTATTTTATCATCCACATCCATGTTTCATCAATATGTAATATTATTTCCATCCACCTACAATTGTTTAAATCCATTTTTACCCTTCGGTGAGTTTTTAGTAAAGAATATGAAAGGAATCTTTTGTCGCTTTTTCGTACGAGGTGATTTTTTGACTTTTCCGACAAAAGTACGAAGAATGTTTTTTTTAACTTATACGGCATGAATGGATTTTTAAAACATTACTTCAAAGAAGATTCCTTTACAAGTTTTCAAGTTTATTTTTAATCAACTTCTTTTATTTTAAAGTTGTATGACATGTTATGAAAGGAAAAATG